>CM070534.1:65300050-66569186 GCA_036346415.1 Raddia guianensis
ATGGAAACAATTCTATGAATTATAGTGATAAACAAATAAGCCAAATAAATCATTAAATTGTGGAAGTACATATTGTGGTCAAACTCACCAGTGGCTGCATACGCTTTTTACCAATTGGGTATCTGTAAGGATTTGGTGTTTGCATTGAAAATGCAGTAAACCACAAGATAAACCCAGACAGCAAGTCAAGAAGAGAATCCAAAGTTGAAGCTATAATAGCAAGCGAGCCGCTCCTTACTGAAGCATACACTTTTGCAGCAAAAAGAACCATGTTTGCAATGTTAGATAGTCGGATGGCTAATGTCTCGCTCCTAGCAACTTTTTCACGCTCTTCCTGCAGTTAAATGAAGTGGTGGTAAGAGCAGGTACACCTGCTATAAAACAAACTGCATCTATTTAACTTTAAGTGGTTTTCTCTAGTGCTACAACAGAGTTTATGGAATAGACCTTGGACATTCCAGGAAGAAAACCACGATCTGTCAGTGTATCCATTTCATTAAAACCCTCTAGCATTTCCACTTGCTGTTGGTAGTATTCAGCGACAACGTCCTCAGGACCCTGAGCTGTATATAAAATCGCACAAGTTACTGAGCTGTATATAAAATCACACAAGTTATGTCACCAACTCATTTCTATTAAAAATGAAAGAAAGAAAAATATGTGACGAGCTTTGACATCACTACAAGAGACATTATGTTCAGCAAAACTATAGAAGGTAATGACATTAATGGAGCATGCACACCGTCACCATCGTTGTCGTACTAACACTTCACAGTAAGACCCATAATCCTGTTGTTAACTGTCTGTCAGCTATTTACGTATATAAGATATAACACTGGAGATGAACCACTGAAGTAAAATAATGTCTTATCCATTAAAGAAAACAATAAGTAAAATAACCTAATGGCATACTAACTGACATAGCAATTCAGCTTCTGATGTGCAATGCAGCTTTGCTAATCGAAAGCATTCCTGTGAATTGCAGAGAAAAGCACAAATTTGTGAAAATGGATGCATAAGGATTGCACAGAAAATGCAATTCTAAGGAATTGTACACGGCCCAGCAGCTCACGTGACAAGAGTATACGACTGTCCATTTTACCTTTGTCACCCACTCACCCACCCGGTCATTCACTATGATAATAATGTTAATCACCTTTGTTTCAAAACTAGCCTTGCTAACCTCACCCAAAAAAAATCTAATTTCAAGGACTTCCTGCATGTGCACCCAAAAATTAAGCAGCTCACGTGCAGACAACCCTGCCACATATGAGCTCTGTAAAGTGAAAACCCAATAGGTAAGAAGAAAGCTAAAAAAAGATCGGAAACCTGCACACTTACGTTCATTTCACAAGTTGGTTAGGGAGCGGTATCTGGCTCACCACTACCGTCAATATCCTAATCCAATCCCCATCTCTGAAAGGGACTAGTCCGCACTACTTAGCTCCTCTTGCTAGAAACGAGAAAAAGGAGAGGGTGAACTTGACTAGCAATCACATGTTTGCATAAGGCAACTGCCATGTCGAACAAACCGAGCTGCCAAACAGGAGACCCAGATCGATCAGACATCCAAGCATAAGCATAAGCATGCAGGAATTGATATTCATATGCAACCGGGCGGGTGAGAGAGACCTAGGACGCCGAGGCAGTGGTGGAGCCCGCGGGGCGGCCGCTCCTGGTGCGCCTCCGGCGGGCGGAAGCCGTCGAAGTTGAGGCGCCACGACTTCTCCGCCGGGGCGGCGGCCACGCCGCGGCCAGCCTCGACGGCGGAGAGCAGCAGCAGCTCCTCCCCCTCCCCGGCGCCCCCGCCGCTCGCCGCCGCCGCCATTCCCAAACCCTAGGCGACGGCCTCGGCGCGCGGCGCGTTTGAACCGCAGCCTCCCTCCCGCACAGCGACGCAACGGCGGCGGCGCGGAGACGGGACGGAACGGAAGCAGAGGTTGGTATAGTTGCGAGGCAGGCGAGCAGCAGCGAATGCGAGGCACTCGCGTAGCGTGCCTGCGTGTGCGTCTCGTCGCGAACTTGCGATTAAAGAGGCGTGGGAACTTGGGGGGACTGGGGAGGTTTGTTCCCCGTGATGGATACGCCGAGCCCATGGACCGGGTGTGGGAAATCGACAGGAACGGGGAGCGGCGGGTAAAGGACCTGGTGCGCTTGGTCTAGGGGGTGGCGGTAGGGGCCGTAGGGCCAGCGACGCAAGGGACAGGTGGAGGGGCGTGATTTCAGAGGATTCGGATCTCGCGGTTGCGTGCGCGCGAGAGCCGCCGAAGGACGGCGGCCACGGAGGATTGAAAATAGACAAGCCGCGCGCTCGTTTTACATGCAGGCAGGAGAATGCCAATGAAAGAGAGATGAAGCGAAAAAAGAAAACAGAGTGGATAGCAGCGAGGCAGTGATCAACCCAGTTTGACCAACAACATTCAGTTTGGTGGGATCTAGAAATCCTTTTTAATTTTCTTTTGGGTGGGGGTTGGTGATGAAAGCCCATGGTGATTGGAAGCCGACAAGATGGGCTAAATGAACGTGCAAAGTGATTTGAACTTGTTTGGTTATAAAATTAATTTGAACTTCTTGTTTATTTTTTTTCAGTTATAAAATCATCTCTAAAAATTCATAAAAAAAACGTAGACAGAGTGAAGTTTAATTCAAGAAGCAAATTTAATAACTTTTCAAAGTTCATATTAACATGACCACTTCGAACAACTTGTTTTTTAGCGAGGGGGTTGATGGTGAAAGTCAAGGGAGGAGAGAACCCGAGGGGATGCAACAGGTACCAAATACTCCATCCCATTAATTACATATACTTTTCGTTTTAGTTTTATTCTAAGTCAAAATTTTAAATTTTATGGAAAAGATCCGTTTTAGATATCTCAACTATTGCCAAAGTCTGAAAAAACCCCTAAACTATGATTTGATCTACTTTTTCCCTTGAACTTTTAAAACCGGCTTAAAACACATCACAATCCGGTTTTGCTCACAGCACAATCCGGTTTTGCTCGATTGTTTTGTTTATGTGGCGCCACGTAGAGGTGATTTTGTTGACTTGGCGGCCACATAACTCTTTTAATTTATTTCCTTCCCCCCTCCTCTTTTATCTCTCCTCTCTCTCTCTCCATCTCTCTGCACGGGAGGAACACATGTATATGTGGCATAGAATTTTCTTTCGGCAGAGAGGAGTATATGTGGCAGCCACGATGGAGACAATATCAAAGTGAGCGGACATGTGGCAGCCACATGAACAAAACCACCCGGAAAACCAGCCTGTGATGTGTTTTAAGCCGGTATTGCAAGTTCAAGTATGTAAAATGGACCAAATTATAGTTTAGGGTTTTTTTTGAACCTTCGTGATAGTTTTGAGAATCGAAAATGGACTTTTTTTTCAAACTTTATCTATAAAAATCTTTGAAACTATTTGGATTGTGTATATAAAAACCATACATATAAATTCGCCTTGAAAAATACTTTCACAATATCATATTTTCGTAGATATATTTTATTAATAATTAATGTTCAAAGTTGTATTTTGAAAATCGTGTCAATGTAAAAAATGACAAGTATTATAAAACTGGAGAGAGTAGTTATATAGCTGACAAATGGGAATTATACCACCCACGCCGCTTAAGAGGCAAATTTGCTTTTAAGTTAGGACTCATGGATATGCTCAAAAGGTTAGAGCCACTTTTAGCAATGCTTATAGCCTATAAACTGGAGCCCATATGCATAATTAAAATAGAAAAAAGTCCACGTCAGTAAAACCACCGAACAAAACAGGGTTGTGATGTTTTTTGAGCCGGTATTGAAAGTTCATATATATATAACAGACCAAATCATAATTTAGGGGGTTTTCGGACTTTCGCGATAATTGAGACACCTAAAATGGACTTATTCCATTAAAATAAACACAATTGATCGTTATGTATTAAGGTAGGAGCACACAAGCATGAAATGCTTAGAAACTATCTTTAGTTTAGAGGCGGCATCTAACAATCCTATAGGTCATAGTAGGTAGAGGTTGCTTCTAAGCAAAAGAAAGAAAGATTGAGGGAGAACATGGATGGAGGCAATTTTAGAGGGTGCACTATGAATGTTTCTTGAAGGCCATTTATCTAAGAGAAAATAGATCGAACAAATTATGCTACTGTTGAAGCTCAGGTTGCTCAGGTTCTCAACCTACATTAAGCTATAGTACCTCCTCAGCATTACAAACAGATACCCACAAAAATGTAAAATTACATAGAAATTCTTTGGTAACCTTAACATAAAGCTCTAAAAGATGCCTCATCCTCTCCTGAAACCTGCTACGGTTTTTTATATCTGTTGTGGTACCAACTTGTGTACCACCTCGGTACAATACCTAGTATTATTTCAAAAATTCGCTTTTTTTTTTGGTAACAAATATTCAAAGATTGATTTGGCATATTGATTTTGTATCAAATGACCTTTGATAGTATTAGACTATTGCCCGCCGTCGGTGTCTTAGAGCATTTATTGCCGTAGCAATAACTTTAAAACAATGTAGTTTTGGATAGAGCATCTGATGGAAGGAATAGAGCCTGTTTGGTTGGTGCCACACTTTATCTAACCGAACCTTATGCAAGTGTGGCAAGTCACAAACTTTTGTGGCTCAAAAAATCAGCGCCACAACTTAGACAAAGCGTGGTAAGAAAACCAGTCTATGACTTATGGGTCTAATGTCTAAGAAACTGTGACTTGCCACAGTTGTGGCGTGCACCAAACATCAAACATAAAAAATTGTGGCGCAGCTAAACTTAGTTGTGCCAGATTTGGCATTAAACTAAACAAACCCTAAATCTTTTAGATTAGGCGGCGGCCAGGGTCCGGACGTCCGATCAGTGGCGACTGTCCGATCAGCCACCCATTCGAGCGCGCATTGGCTAGATGTGCTAGATGTGCAGTTGATTATTTTTCAATTAAACTTTTGATTTTTTGTATAAAATTTAAACAGTGTTCAAAATGCATGGAATAAATTTCATAATTCTTCTAAAATTGAGGACAACCCATTTTAAATACTTTTATTTTTTATTTTTCAAATTTTTTATGTAAACCTAGAAGAATCTACTTATGAAACTTAACACGTATACCAGTGAAACTTGGCCATGTGCTGATAAACATTGGCCCACGTATTGATGAAGGCGAGCGCCAGATGAAATCTGATGAAACTTGAATGAAACTTGGGTGTAACCTAATGAAACTTGGATGAAACATGTTGAAACTTGATGAAACTTGGATTAAACCTGATGAAACTTGAAGAAATTTAGATGAAACCTGTTGAAACTTGATAAAACTTGGATTAAACCTGATGAAACTTGACAGTTCGGCAAATTTAATAAGTATGAAATCCAAGTTTCAGTAGGTGAAACCCAAGTTTCACTAGGTAAGATTGAAGTACTGATGAAACTTGAGAATTTATTGATGAAACTTGATGATCTACTAATGAAACTTGAGAAAACTCGATCAAAATTTATATAGCAACATACGTTTTGTTTTGTTCGTAAAAATACGAGGAACATGTTGGTGCAAACGGTTGATGGATTAGAACACCCAGTCAAATTTATGGCCACCGAAAGAAAAAAATGCTTATGGGACCCACCCCCGCATGGCTGCAACGTCCCCATCGTGATCAGTGTCCTCCTGCAGCGTCCGCGTGAGCGCTACGCCCGGACGCATTTGACGATGGCGATTCCGTTTAGATTATAGTGTAAAGTGTAAAGAAAATTTAAAGAGAAGGATAAAGAAAGTAGCTAGATGAAATAGAGCGAGGGATAGAATGACAATGTGGATGCCATTATCAACAGGTCGAGCTGATGTGAATTAATACTGTTTCGCAAGCCTACTGTTTTGGTCTGCCAGTGTATATACGCTTAGAGGAATGTTTCAAAAACAGATGATATGTATATAACTGTCGCTTCCTTGGGTTTAGCTGTGTGATGAACCAATGGCGTGGAGCGGGAGCTTGGCACCCTCTAGTCTGCACAAAGCTCAAAGCTCCGTCAACGAGCGTGCTGAGGTGATTTTCTTGTTTTGCAACAGGACTTTTGTCTTCAGCCAAAGAAACTAGACAAACTTTTCGGTGAATTTTGTTTGAGAAAGGGTTAAATGCACTGGGCGTGAAGGGAAAGGGCATATGCAAGCGGTTCGTGATACAAACCGCTTGCAGAGATAATGATCGTATGGCGGTTCTTATCACGAACCGCTTATAGAGTACTTCAAACGGTTGGTGATACGAACCGTTTACAGTGTGTTATCTCTGCAAGCGGTTTGTATCACGAACCGCTTGCATATGCTCTTTCCCGCCACCCTCCCACCCGTTGGCCACGAACCGTTTGTGGCGATCGGGTCGCAAACGGGTTAAAGCGAACCACTTGTGATGAGCCGCTTTGGAGGCCCCGATCCGCAGTAGTGAGAAAAACTTGTACATACCGTGAAAATTTTTCCTCTTTTCCTGCCAGGACCATAACTCGTAAGAAGGCATTAGCCATCAGACCACGAGATAAAGGCCATATTTTTTTTGGCTAAAAATTACTTAAAATATTAATATGAAAATATTATACTCCTTCCGTTTTTTTTTGTTCGACACTTTTAACTTTTGGACACGTATTTGATCATTCATCTTATTCAAAAAACTATGTAAATATCGTTTATTTTGTAGTGATTCGTTTTATCAATAAAAGACCTTTAAGCATGACTTTTTTTTGGCATGTTTGCACTAAATTTTTGAATAAGACAAATGGTCAAAGGTGTCAAACAAAAAGGAACGCAGTGAGTATCTTTTATCCTTATAAAAATTATAAAAAATTTAGTAAACTCTAAGAAAATATTTAAAATTTCTAAGAAAATAGCTAGAAAGTATTACACCAATTGGTTTGTAAAAAAAAATCTGTTTAATTTAATTTAAACAAAAAAAAGGCAGAAGGTTTGTTACTTGGACCCAAGTCAGCCAAGTCGTCGGCAGTAGAATCGTGCGGTGGAGTGTAGGGGTCGGGAATCGGGATCACGGATCACCTCCAGCGTCGAGGTCTCCCCGGTAGCTTTCACGGTTCACAGGGTTTCGCCACGCCGGTTAGCCATCCCGTCCCGTGCTCGTCCAAACGAGTGGACATCGCGCGTTTTTCTACGCATCCGCCGCGGAAACGGTGGAAACTGGAAAGGGTGGGAGGGGCCGCGCGTGACGCTGGGTCTCCGCAACGTGGACACGCCGCCGACTAGAACAGGTGGCCTCAGCGCTCCTGCTCTGCTGGTGCCGCCGTCGCGCTCGGGCACGGGGGCTAGCCACGGCGGCAGCGGGCAGCCACGACCCCGACGCTCGCCACCTGGAGAAACCGCGGCCGGAAGTGGGGACCGAGCCGGCCGGCGAGTCCCGCGCGCGGGAAAGCGTCACGCAGACGTGTAGAACTTGGGGACGGGGATGTTGCCGGCGGAATAATCCATGAGGTTTTCATCGTTCGTTGGCCCGGAAAGCAGATGGGTGTACGGTGAGAGCATAACCAAATATTTCCTCAAGTTGTCTAAAAAAAAATTGCCTCAACTTAGCATGGTAAATAGTATTGATAGAATAGAAGAGTTAAGAAAAAACTGATAAATAATTTTAAATAGTGCTATGTTTATCCTAACTTTTAGGGTTGCAACAGATATGTCCTGAGTGCTGTCCTATGGCTCTGAGGATGGTGAGCATCTAGGGACCGGGTTCCACTTCGTGAGGCCAGGGCCGGCTCTAGGGTTTCGGGGGCCCTCGGGCGAACGGGCCCTTTAGCTTTGGGCAGTTGGACGAAATATTATTTTCATTTGTAACTTGATAATTGATAAAGCAAATAGTTTTACTAATAACATACTAACATGTACTTAATTCTTGAAAAACAATGTCGATACTACAAACTAAAAGAGCAAGCAAAATGAAACTAGTATGATTACCTCAAATAAGAACCAAACTTCAATGACTCCACCAATAATAATGCTTCAGTGCTTCATAAAAAAACTTCTTCGGACATTTCTTGATGCAAAATCATTAAGAACAATATCGAGATCAATGTTATCGAAGACACCCTTCTCAATGCAGCACATAGCCAAGCCATTCAATCTTTCCTATAGCATAGTTGACCAAACAATTTTTCAGTAGTTTCAATTTTGAGAAACTTCTTTCAGCTGAGGCAACAGTCACAGGTACAGTTAAGAGGATCCGATAGGCAACAGAGACATTTGGATAGCAATCTATAGATGTAACAAACTGAAGAATCTCAGGCACTGACATCAGATCATCTGGCAAAATTACTTGCAACACCTTTAGTTCAGAGAAAAAAATCATCTAGATCAACATCAGACGAGTTATCATGAGAAAGGCTTCTGCAAAAGTAGCGCAACATTTCCGTAGGTCACTATTATCAAAGGACTTTAGATTTTTTGAGTTGAATAAGAAACCAAACACCTTTGCGAATGTTTTTAGCTACTCAAATCGACTAGTCAATGAAGCTATTGCAACGTCAACGATGACTAGAAAGTAATTAACTTTGAAGGATTCTATAGCTAATAGCTGTGCTTCTTCATTTCGATCATTGGTCTCATCAAAATGCCTTTTCCTTTTTCCTTGACGTTTTGTAGGAAATATTGGCTCTATGTCTGTCGACGGTTGGGATATCGACCCAAGTCAACCAAGGTTCTTCAAAGAGGAGATAGGAGACACGCCGAACAACCACGAACAGCAACGAACAAGAGACAAGGGTTTTTATCCTGGTTCAGGCCTCTCGGGAGAGATAATAGCCCTACGTCCAGCCTTTCTTATATATCAAAGATGAATACAAGAGATGGCTCGGCGAGACGAACAAGTCTCGGCGAGATTATGGGTGTCATGCGAAGATCGGTGTCTAGTAGATACAAAGCGGATCAAGTCCTCTACACGCCGTAGGGCCTTGTTTATATAGTGCGAGCAAACCGACCTACCGAGGGAATATCGGGTCGGGCCACCACGAGATCGTAACGAACTCATACATGCTAAATATGACCTACGGTAGATAAGGTAAGCTCCTAATCTTGGGGATCACGACTCCTAATCCAATCCGGAAACCAACGTCCGGGTCTTCACGTAGTCAGTGCGAAACTCGCTCGAGTCGGACTCAAACAGAATCCTAGGCCATTACGCACCGTGCAGATCCATGAAGTTGTTCGGCAGGATGCACATGGGCCTGATAGAACCTTCCAAGGAGCTGGGCCCTGGTAGGCTGTTCGATTGGGCCGTCAGGGAGTGGGCCATGGCAATGGGCCGTAATTTTATCCCCGACAATGTCCATATCAGATGCAATGGCTTTTGCAATCTCAATACTAGAATCGAAGCCATTATTTCTATACTCCTGAAAATATGAGATGATCCCTTTAATTTGTTTGAAAATATGAGATACTCTCATAGGCCCTTTCTGAATTAAGATATCCCTTTTTCTATTATCAAGATTATCCCATGTTCTGGGATCATAGATAGATAAAAGAGAGTCGTCTTGTTCATCACCATTTGGATTTTTAGTGTCAGACGAAGGCTACAAATTTTCCTCCCCCCCTACTGTCCTCATTGACATCAAAATATGCAATTAGGGCTAAATTTTGTTCTTCTGTAGCATCTTCATTGACCTCAACTTCTGCATTTAAATCATGATCAGGTTCTTGGCCTTGTTCTTCATTGACATCAACATTACTTGAAGCTGAAAAGAACTTATGTAAAGCACCTCTTTGCGATTTAATAAACTGGTCTTCTCGTTTTCTTTTTTTTCCTTTTCTCAGAACCCGACAAATGCTTCTTAGGCAACATCGTAACAGACCTAATTAAATTGTAAAGGAAAGTAAATACTGGAATCTGAAAATAAAAATTTAAAACCCTATCAGTCTAACATGCTAAGAAAAAAATGATTATTGATTAATGAAATAAGCAATTAGCAAATAGCAATGGATGAATGGACTAACGTCTAATCTCTAATGGCGGATTGATCAATTAGTGATAAACGGGTTTATAGATGATAGATCAAAGATCATGGATGTACCTTTCCTGGGATCACGGGACAACTGACGACGAGTGGCGGAGTGCTGCCGTGCCGGAGTCGGCCGTCTGGCCGTAGGCGTCGACGTTGCACGGGCAATAGGCGCAAGCCGCGCGATTGCGCCGTTGGGGCCGAGGGGTGTCCGGCGTCGGCAATTCGCGAATCACGAGTCGAAGAGTCGATCGACGTACGTGCGGCCGCGACATTTCGCTTCGCCCTTCGCTAATCACGTACCTGCGCCTGGACGGCTCACGGCTAGACATGGCCCATAGGCTGTGCCTGCATGGCTGCATACCTAGGTAGTGGGCCCCTATACAGCTGGGCCCTAGGCGGTCGCCCCTCCCTCCTAGGCCCAGAGCCGGCCCTGCGTGAGGCGAATGATGAGGGTCATGAGGATATTCGAAGACGAATGAAGCGAATAAGGCAGTTGGAAATCAGTTCCCACACCAACCTTATTTGTTGAAATGGGGATCAATTAGGCCCGTCCACGTCGTGGGAGGACTTTAGAGACGGCTAACACCCAAGCATAGAGAGAGGGAGAAGGTGTTTTTTTTTAATTCTTGATTCAAGCCTCCCACTGTCGAGATAACAACACTACGTCCAAACTTACTTGATGCGATGAAGGTGTATAAAGGATGATCAGCTGAGCCGCATGTGGTGTGCCTCTTGGCTGAGCATGTGTGTATGTCTCTTGTTTCTGTCCGTGTTACAAGGAGAGCGAGCAAACCAAAATCCGTTACAATGATGCCTGCGCTAAAAAGCCAACAACTCCCCGGCACACACTAGGTAAAGCCTAAGGACTGTTGGACATGGTGTTATTGTAGCGAGTCACCACTGATGAGGCTGTAATTGACTACGATACCGTGACACTGGAATAGTGGCGGGCAGGACGGTCACAACGCCTCTTTTTGACTTTGTTGTGCCTCGGACTGATCCGCCACATAGTGATTGGTTATCGATCAGGAGTTGTGCCTTGCTTCCACACATCCGCCCCGAGCAAAGGGGTTGCTCAGGCTGGCCTAGTGGAGATCTCGGCAAGGAGTTGCTCAGGGTAAGTTGATTGTTGCTTCGTCTATACTTGTCCATGGTCGAGCAACTTTGCGAGGGGAAACCTCGAACACATGCCTGGGGTGCTGCTTGGGGTGACATGTCAGCAAGGGTGGGACCTAATCCCGACATAGTAATTAGCACCGACAGATAAAAGCTTTTGTTGTTTGTCCACTGAATTTGGATAATAGTAATCTTATTTGTGTTGGTTCCAAATAACTAGTACAAATGTACCAGTATATATTATTTGTTTTGTTGTAGTGCATGATGATAGGGTTGTTGATATTTTAATATCCAAAAGTTTTAGAGAAGTCTCTATTTATATTTATTTTTTATAATAGTGCAAGCTTGGAGTAAACCAATGTGTCTCATGGTTATTTACTCCTCTTCTTGATTGGGTTTTCAATGTAAATTACGTGTGTGAATTTGCATATTTTACCGCTAATTCTTTGATTGAAGCTATCCTCAAAATTCACTCTGTGAAAATAACAAGAGTCTAGGAAATGTTTAGTGTGCCGTAATACCTCTAAGGGCCGGCATTGATGTATATATATGACTCGGCATTGTGTCGGATATGCTACAAGACCAGTTACAACAAACTGAGTACTAAGTGCAAGATAAGGCCTATTCGGTACAGGATAAACATCAATCAACAACCTATAACAACCAAGTCTTGTCTTTGACACTCCTCCTCAATCACAACTCCAATGAGATTGAGATTGTGACGCAGTCGTGCTAAGTTTGATGCGGACACTGCTTTGGTCAGACCATATGTCACCTAATCTCTGGAAGGAATGAACCTGACCTCAAGTGCCTTGTTTGCAACTCTTTCACGAACGAAGTGAAAATCAACCTCAACATGCTTCGTCCGTGCATGAAATACAGAATTTGCCGAAAGATACTTGGCCCCTAAGTTGTCACACCACAAATTTGGCGATCTGTCTTGGTACACTCCTAGCTCCTTAAGCAGTGATTGAATCCACACGAGCTCAGCTGTGGCATTGGCTAAAGACTTGTATTCAGCCTCAGTACTGGACCTAGACACCGTAGATTGTTTTCTGGAGCTCCATGAAATTAGGTTCTTCCCAAGATACACTGTAAAACCACCTGTTGACCTGCGATCATCTGAGCATCCAGCCCAGTCGGCATCTGAAAAGGCACTGAGCAGATTCGATTCAGACTTGCTTATGAGAAGGCCTACTCCTTGAGTGTACTTCAAGTATCGTAGTATCCTCTTTGCTGCTGCCCAATGTATGTCAGTTGGAGAATGCAAGAACTGGCAAACTTTATTGACAGCAAAGGATATATCTGGCCGAGTGATGGTGAGGTATTGAAGCGCACCCATTGTACTCCTGTACTTGGTAGCTTCTTGTGATGATAGAAGTTTCCCTTCTTCCCTTGACAATTTTTCTGAAACTGATAGTGGTGTAGTAACAGGCTTGCACTCTGTCATGTTTGTTTTGTGTAATATATCTGAAACATATCTTGACTGAGTGAGTAGCAGTCCCTCCTGTTGTTTTTGTAGTTGAATTCCTAGGAAATAATGAAGATCTCCCATATCCTTTACTGCGAATTCTCCTTTGAGTTTCTGAAGTAGGTGCTCTACAGCAGCTGGAACAGATCCAGTGATGATAATATCATCTACATATACTAGGAGATATATGACTTCACCATTCCTATTGTATACAAACAAAGAGATATCTGCACGGGAAGGTACAAAGCCAAGCTCTTGAAGCTTTGTGCTGAGCCGTGAGTACCATGCCCTTGGGGATTGCTTCAGGCCGTACAATGATTTATCCAATTTGCAAACTGCAGTTGGGTTCTTTTTATCTTGATACCCTTCAGGCTGCTTCATGTACACATCTTCTTCAAGCAGGCCATGTAAGAATGCATTTTGGACATCGAGTTGCTTCAACCTCCAGCCTTTAGAAACTGCCAGCGAGAGTATGGTCTGTATGGTTACTGGTTTAACTACAGGACTAAAGGTGTCACCGTAGTCAATTCCATATCTCTGCTTGTATCCCTTTGCCACCAGTCGGGCTTTACATCTATCCACTGAGCCATCTGCCTTTCTCTTGAGTTTGAAAACCCATTTGGAATCAATTAAATTTATACCAGGTCGTTGAGGCACCAAGTGCCAAGTCTTATTTTTGAGCAGTGCATCGAACTCTTGATTCAGGGCATCTCTCCACTCTGTCCTTCAGAACGCATCAGCAAACGAACTGGGTTCCACCAGATTTGCCTGACGACCAAACTGAACCGTGCCATCAGTTCGTGTTTTCGGCTTTCTGATGTTATCCTGCAGGCGGGTGCACATGGTTTGTATGCGATCTTGTGAAGCTTCCCCTCCATCCGAAGCACCAGCTGCAGTACCCGAACCTGATGGTGCCGACGACTGAGAGACTCCATCCGCTGGATCACTCTGATGTTGTCGACTGATCACCAAATCGCAATGTGGATCGCCGAAATTGCTCGGCTTCATCAATCGCTCTCAAGAAAAGGATCAAAACCAATGGCACTCGAAGATAGGTCAGAATGCTCAACATACATAGGGTTATTCTCAGAAGTTGGACCTGAATTGGGTGAACTTATGAAGTGATTTGGGAGCAGAACAGAAGTTTCGGTGACAGTGGGTGCTGCGGATGGATTATTGGTGACACCGGGATAGAGATGTTCATCGAACACTACATCGCGTGAGATGTAAGTGCGGCCTGTTGGTCTATGGTAGCAGTGGTACCCTTTGTGCATACTGCTATATCCAAGAAATATGCATTGTGCAGAATGAAACTGGAGTTTTCTTGTGTTATATGGCCTCAAATTGGGCCAGCATGCACACCCAAATGATCTAAGGAAAGAATAGTCAGGAGCTTTGTTAAAGAGTTTCTGAAGTGGAAAAATAGAGCCAATAGTGGGTGATGGTGTTCGGTTTATAAGAAAGCATGCTGTGTTGAATGCTTTATCCCAAAAGGGCAGAGGCAATCCTGATTGGGCTAAAAGTGCGAGGCCAACCTCGACAATGTGGCGGTGCTTTCGCTCAGCTGTGCCGTTCTGCTGGTGTGTGTGAAGGCAAGCTACTCGGTGTGCTATCCCGAATGACTGCAGAAAGGAGTTGAGTTTTTGATACTCTCCTCCCCAGTCAGATTGAAAATAAGTTATTTTGGTGTTGAATAAGCGTTCCACATGATTTTTGAATTGAGGAAAGATTTTGTAGGCATTGGCTTTGGTTTTAATTGGATACATCCATGTGAACCTGCTGTAATGGTCAAGAAAACTGACATAATTTTTGTAGCCACCAAAGGAGGTGACCGCAGGTCCCCATACATCAGAGAAAATCAGTTCCAATGGTCGAGAAGAAACATGGTTTGATCTGGAGAAAGATAATTGATGGCTCTTTGCTCTTTGACATGGATCACAGACATGAGTAAGAGATTTATTACTACGACATGGCAATTTATTCCTACGAATGACTTGCTGGACGATCTGAGATGATGGATGACTTAGCCGAGCGTGCCAAAGCTCCTCATCAGGCAATACACTGACAGTGTATGCTTCTTTGCGTTGAATGGAAGTAGCTGCACCCAATGGATAGAGTCCACCCTTACTGGAACCACGTAGGAGGGTTTTCTTCGAAATGTGATCCTTAATGAGAAAATGGTCAGGGTGAAACTCAAAGAATATGTTGTTATCGTTACAGAGACGATGAACTGAAAGAAGATTTCTTTGTGTATGCGGAACATGCAGCACATTGTTTAACAAAAGAGGCTTAGACAAGGTCCTAATCTGAGAGTAACCTATGTGCATGATAGGCATACCTGACCCACTGGCGGTGTGCACCTGATCCTTGCCGGTGTACTTCTCCCGGACGGTGAGCTTGTCTAATTCCCCTGTGATGTGATCCGTGGCTCCTGAATCTGTATACCATGTTGGATCCCCTGAGTAGCCTGAGCTTGCAAGCGCGGCCACCCTTGAGTCTTCCTCCTGGTAGGAGTGATTGAAGCGGTGGTAGCATCGGAGCGCTGTGTGCCCAGATTTTCCACAGACTTGGCACTGTGGACGGCTTCGATCACCATTGTTGCCACTATTGTTTCCGCGTCCGCCTTGTCCTCCGCGGCCAAGGCCACGGCCGCGATCACCGCCGCCACGCCATCTGCCACCCCCACCACGAGATGCATTGTTGACTGATGCACCGGGGTGATCGATGGTGACGTGGTTTTGCTGAAGACGGATCTCAAAACTCAGCATGTGGGCGTAGAGGTCACTGAGTGTTATCCGATCAGAACTTGTGGCAACTAAGGTCACCAATGAATCATGATCTGAATCAAGACCCGACAACATATAGATGCCGATCTCTTCTTCATCCAGCGGGTGTCCTGCTGCAGCAAGGATATCTGCATAGCCTTTCACCTTGTTGAAGTACTCTGTCATTGGCAGAGAACCCTTCTTGGCAGTGGCAAGTTGCCTACGCACCTAGATTAGCCGCGCGCGTGATTGGGACGCATACATACGCTCTAGCGCATCCCAGACTTCAGCCGCCGTTGACAGGAACAATACTCGTGCGAGCACGTCCGGCTCCAGCGTGGAGAGGATGGTGCCTAGCACCATCTGGTCCTGTTGGACCCATTGACGGTACTCTGGGTTTGGCACCGTCACCTCTGCACCCTTGTCATCAATTTTCTTCTCGGTCGTCGTCGGAGCCTTGATGGAGCCATCGACATAGCCGAGGAGTTTTTGCCCCCTCAGGTAAGGCAGCAGCTGAGCCTTCCACAAGAGGTAATTGTCGTGGGTGAGTTTGATGTTCACCAGGTGACTGAACCCGGGAGCTGCGACGGTAGCACCTACAGCACTAGCGAAAGCAGATGTATTCGCCATGATCTCAAGATCAGAGAGTTTCCTTGGGCTCTGATAGCATGTGAAAATAACGAGAGTCTAGGAAATGTTTAGTGTGTCGTAATACCTCTAAGGACCGGCATTGATGTATATATATAACTCGGCATTGTGCCGGATATGCTACAAGACCAGTTACAACAAACTGAGTACTAAGCGCAAGATAAGGCCTATTCGGTACAGAGGATAAACATCAATCAACAACCTATAACAACCAAGTCTTATCTTTGACACACTCAAGAAGAGGTTATGATCGTACCTCGCTGCTATCAACCCAATCAATTTTGGAGCACCTGGGATAGCTATGTATTTTTGGAAAATATAAAATGGCTATAAGCGCTAGTAACTGTCATTGCTGTCTTCTTTTCCTAGAAAATTAATGTGACAAGCCATTTGTTGGTTGCATTGGCTAGATTTGATATATACTTGGTTAGCAACTAAATTTCCTACACCGATGTCCTATTTTTTTTTTTAAGGGGTTGGCTGTTCACCGGTCGTCTAAAATCAGATTGTGATTTTAATCGATTTTCTGAACCGTTGTTCTCAATCTAAAGACCTCGATCTCTCCCCCTCTCTCTATATACTCCCTAGATCCCCCTCCTCCCCCAATCATCTCCTCCTCCTCCGGTTCCCCGACTCCATTGGTGCTGCCTCTCCTCCTCCCCCTTCTCCCTTGTCAACGCTGCTTCTCCCCCTCTTCTCCCTTGCTGGCGCCGCTGCTTCGTGCTCCTCCCTCACCGTCTCCGCCACCACCCCCGACCGACGGCGCCACCACCACCTCGCCACTCAGCCCACCATCTTCCCGCCACTTAGATCTCCCCCACCCACCCTAACCGACCAACTCCAACGTGTATCCACCCTCCTCTGCCGCACCAGCTGCCTTCACCTCCTCCCCCAGCTTCGGCGCCCTTGTCCTCACCCAACCGTACGGCTGGTCCGCCACCTCCCCTGATCTCCCTCTAAACCCGTGGGCACCAGGAGTCCCACCCCCAACACGAAACCTAACCCTAACGGAGAGGAGGAAGAAGGCGGCGGCGTTGTCGCGTCGGCAAGGAGAAAGAAGAAGGTGGTGGCCGGATCTAGATATACATGAATTGATGGTTAGCAAAAGCATTTTTTTTAATCCGAAACTTAGCTACCGTGATTTAAAAAACATGGCTAGCGTACAGTCATACACCAATTTGTTCATCTTTTGGAAGCAAAAAATTAAGTCAATCATCTAACCTCCCGATCGACTTCTGACCCCTTCTGAACAATTTTACTCCGTTGCAACTGTAACCTGAAGATTTCTTTACTTGTGATCAAGAAATTAAGCAAGTACACGTAAAGAGATGCATGAAAGCGGGACAGGATCGAAGCAACCAAAGCGGCATAAAACAGAGGGACACTGAACACCAAATTCGGAAGGCCGCCACAGCTTCCTCCGACTGCGCTCCTAACTAAGCGCCGTACTTGTAGCTTGCGATGTCCTCGGTGATCATCTCCAGGTCCCTGGAGGCCACGGCCATCGACATGGCCCGCCGGTGCCGCCCTGCCGCCTGCCTCGCCGGCTGCTGCTCGGAGCCGGAGGCGCCCGCCGCCGCCGCCGCCGCGGGCTTCCGCTGCTCGCCGCCGCCGCCCTCCGCGGGCACGTCGTCGAGGCCGGCGAAGTTCTCCGGTAGCACGAACACGCTCTGGGACGCCCTCCTCTGGTGCCTGCCCGCCCTCTGCGACATCTCGAATCTATCTATCAAGACCAAGTGACCAACACGACCTTGAGGTCTCGGTCACTTGGGGTGCTGCACTGCTGCTGCTTGTTCAGGACAGAGACTCGAAGGTTCAACTGTTCAAAGCTAGCCACCTTACGACGACAGGAGGAAGAAGCCGCCGCCTTATATAGACGTACCGGATACCGATACGATACTCACGCTCTGATATTCTAGCACTGTGGTACAGTACAATTGTTACTCGTAATTTGCAAGGCCACACGGGCTATCCATGTGGATCTGACAGTTCCAGGCTCCCAAGGGGCATTGACTTGTGCATGTGCATGTGCGGACGTGCATCTGCATGGCAAGGTAGCGCGTTTGATAATTGATTAGGGCTCGATTTGGCAGCTCGAAAGCTCGTGGGGATGAGTAAAATTTTAAAAGCTTCTTATAATCTAAAATTTTAATCCTCATGGGTTTAAATTTACTGAAAAATAGTTTTGAAAGCTTAAAAGAGATGCTAAAATCTAAAAAAAAGGCCCCAAAAAATTTGACTTGTAAAAAAGAAAAATTCCTACCGAAAATTATATTATGAATTTAAGCTGGGAATGATAAGAGCCCTTGTTCTCAAGATGAAACTGGTGTCCTTGCTGATTTGGTGCTCATCTGGCACCTCGCGATTAATAAAGAGTCATTAATTATTGCCAATTGCCAAATGAAACCTGTGCGATCAATCCTGCCTACTGATCTTCAGCTTGGTTTAGTTCCAAATTACAGCCAACTTGGCACATATTTTGTTACACGTCTAGTTGACCTGGCTGGTGAGTACGGCATTTCGTGCATTTTCTGTACGTGTAGGATGCTGCTATGAAGTTTCCTGCCTGCTAAAAAATTGGTGTTCATGAGACGTATGTACAGGAATCTTCGGACCGTGCTCGCCATTTTTATTGAGCTAGTGCTTGGCTCATGAACCATTCTGACAGAAATTAACCGAGAGCCACGTGCAAACCTAAGAGGGAATCCACCAACAAAATCAATCATGCAGGAGCATCCACCTATTTGAAAAGATACAGGTACGGACTAACGGTTTGCTATATGAGCTAATTCTATTCACATTGACAAGCACTCACGATATGCATATGTGATATGCGCATAACTCATAATTCTTTTTTAGAGGCCGTGTACATTTCGGCTTTCATGAAATGAAATTTATTATTTTTACAAACTGAACGATGTAATACTGTATATTTATTTTATTAAAATATTTTTTAATAATTTATGGCCCTCCTAAGACCTTTCTTGAGGGATCACAACTTTTTTACAAGACCATAGTTTGGTTCTAGTATTGTATGGACCCGTCAGTGCGCAATGCATGGTGGTTATTCTAGCAAACAGGTCCGTACATTCTTTGTTAAACACTTAACTAGCAATCAGTTGGTTCAATATATATTCCAATTAATATCGTGATAAATTTCAGGCTTATCGCAATGGAATCTTAATTTTTTTGCTTCTTTTTAGATCAGGAAACAAATACTTTTGTACGTTCTGTAGGTGCTACAACTTGATCGAGCTGGATGTTGGTGCCCTGAAAAAAAGAAAAGAAGGCAGTGTTAACTGTTTAGAGATGGCAGTCATGCATGTTAGGAGATTCCAAATTCCCAGCCTTCGTGCAGGCTCACATGGGCGCGGCACACATGGGAGTCGATCAACCGGCCGGATCGAGCATGATAATTAAGCTCATAACCCCGCGTATGATCATGTCCATACGTGTACGAATTATTGCGATCTGCATGCCTGGCCTGCTCGCTCGTGTGCATGCATTGATCGACCTCCAACAACAATGTTGCCTCCAGGTTGCCAGAAGACGTAAAACGAAATGCGCCTTTCCTCGCCCCCAAAAGACATGCCATGGCTAGGTGGATTTTGGACACCGGGGTCGCTTGACCCCGATGCTAACACTGTAGATCCGTCCCTGATTTGGAAAACATGAATTTTATGAAACTTTCAATTTCTTAGAGAACAAAAGGGGGAAAAAAAGTTTTCCAGTGCTGCACTGGTTCGGTCTATTTTTCTGATTTGAAAAAAAAATCTCTTGAGAAGAATGCGTGTCATTGTCCTTTGGTAGCAAACTAGCAATTCATTGTATACATACTTTGCTCAAATATTTGGCAGGGATATATGAAACCAGCCAACAAGATTGTACTTGTGTTTTTCTATCCTTCATTCTACACTACTGCGGATCGGGGTAGGCCAAGCAGCTCGTAAGGCCTGTGCAAGCGGTTTTAGAACCACTTGCAGGCAACCGCGACTGATGCCCGAGGGGCATCACAAGCGGCTCCCAGAGCCGCTAGTGAAGCCCCTTTGCAAGCGGTTCGCGGGGCCTGGAAGCCACATGGGGCTCTCTGCAAGCGGTTGGAGCCACGAACCGCTTGCAGAGAGCATCTCCGCAAGCGGTTGAGTAACCGCTTGCGCAAACGTGCAGTTTAATTGCTACCTAGTTAATTCATTTCTGGGCGGCGCAAATAGATATTTAAATATATATTTCGGCATGAGATTTTTTTATTTGTCGTTTAAATTTAAATACATATAGGATGAGCATATAATTAGCGATCAAACAAGCTTAAATATATTAGATAATACATGTAATAATGTACACTTTATATGCACCGGCCAAATTTACAAAGTTTATAATTAATATACATTGTGCAAAATGGACAAAACAGTTCATTTTTTATTGCAGTACTCTTCTTGACGCTCTTTGACGACGTAGAAGTCGTCCCTAGTTCGTTCGTGTTGGAATATGGTTCTTGATAATGGAACTCGCTCTGGGGGTTAATGACCTCATCGAGAATGAAGCCGAATAGTTGTTCTCTAATGTGAGCACCCGATGATGTGGTAACACTTCAGTATGTTTATCCATGTCGGGCTGCCAATTCAATTAAAGTGAAAAATAAATAAATACATGCACCCATAATGTAAATTAATGGAGCACATAAGAACGTTATTAAGTTGTTGCTAGATGCATGGCTGCGTGCATATATATACGAACCTCTTCAGTTTGAGGCTCAAACTCGCCGTGGCACATCATTTAGATATAGTGGAACACATAGTAGCCACATAGGTTGTTTCCCGCAGATTGTTGTTTTACCTATGGTCGATGCGGGGTAATTACAGATCAGTAATAACAAGAAATATTAATTGACAAAGGGCAATTACGTCGTTTTAGCGTACCCAGTCGCTTAGCTTGACATCGAATTCCTTCTTAAAACGTCCTTTCTGAATCTCTTGAAAGCTCAGGAACGCCTTGTTAAAGAGGTTAATTATCCACTGGTATTTCTTTTGCGGTTTTCTCCGTGAGTCTTGGACGATGATCATACTTTGGTCAAGCTTTATGATTATAAGGATCCAGTGGAACCTATTTATATATTGCAACAGTTATGAGATGTAATTAAACAATATATAGTGTGCCATCAGGTGCCTTAAGCAATATAAGAACGAGACAACACGTACTTAAAGTTGAATGGCAGAAGTATGTATGGCTTGTAGTGTTGTTGTACTAGTGCATGTACAACGTAGTCGTGGATTTCCTTTGGTTTTCCAGGGTATTGCCCGACTTCCTCGTTGACCAACCAGGGGTCAAGGAAGTCAATCGAGATTGGCTTCTACTTTCTAAGTCTTTGTATCTCCATTCTACAGAAAATGGGTTAATTGAGTTAATTAATTAGGGTTCTCGACAAGCAGCATGTATAGATATATATACATCTTGTGGAGTCGACACTCACAGGCACCAGCAGGTCATGAAGGACACGTTGACGGCGTCTGCATGGTACACATTGTACCAGTCTTCAAATTCAATATTTATCAATTGATCATTCCCTCGAAACAAATGTTCTTCTTGAAACGAGACGCAACAATGAGCATATCCCCTGGCGGACCTGTGTTCGTACCATTCATGCGCGCGTCGCATCTTGACCGGTAGTTTCCTTATGTCCTTAGGATCTACCAACGGCTGGCCTAGCTTAAATGGCCACCTGACTTGTGCCGTTGGAAGATCATCAGTTAATCCACAGGCGGCTTCTATGTTATCAAGGCCAGCTTTCCTCATGAAGTCATACTCCATCTGTAGACGTTTTGCCTCCTCCTGTTCTTCCTTGCTCATGTATGTGCCCTAAGGTTGTTTACTCTTGAAGACGTGCTTTTTGATAGTTCTTTGATAGTCGGTACAGAGAGGCGGTCGGTGCTGAACGGTAGTCGCGAAGAAGTCCGCGATCTTTGGATCAATTCGTTTCTTTGGCGGTGGATTTGTTTTAGCTTTATACCCATGTATCCATGCGTCCACAACTTTCTATGACTCGCTCTTCAGCTCCTCAGGCGTCATCTCATAAGGTGTTTTTTCGGGTTCCTTCATTCTCTGTCTGAATGGAAAACCGGCCGCCCTGCTGCTTGGTGTCGTTCTAGCTGCAGGAATGCTCCTATTGCTAGCAAGCTTCTTCTTGGGGGAGATGCGGCTCGTTGTTTTCCTCGAGGTCGCCGCTTCCTTTTGCTTTGAGGGGTCAAGGCGGTGTTGGGCTTCTGCGCATAGCGCTAGCGGTGGTGGAGTGCTTTGTCTCACCGGCGAGGCGCTATGGTGGCGTGCTTTGTCTTGGTGGAGGAGGTGAGCTCCATCTTGGTGGAGTGTTATGCCTCGGTATAGAAGTCACCTCCGCACCATCAGGAAACACGATGTACTTCTTCCGCCAGAGGATGATGTTATGGACGGCCTCTCCAAGCTTGGTCACATCGCTCCTCCAGCAATATCGAGCTCCATATCCTCAAATCCGCCACCACCTCGTCCACCGTGACCTTGGAGTATCCCGCGGTATAGGGTTACTGATGGAATGTCCGCCGAACTCCACCGGAAAGGCCAAAGCGTAAGCCACCTTGAGGTGAGGTTGTGCGCTTGGACGCGTAGCTCACATTGGCGGGCACGGTGATGTCGCCCACGGATAACGGGCTGCAATTCATCGGTCGGACGTTGTTTGACGCCAGAGTCGCCGCCGACCGGAGCCCGGGACTAACCACGTTGTCCGGAGGCATGACGATAACCCCACCGGTCTTTGAAGACTAGCGATTGCGGCATGCATTTCCCGCTTTAGCATTTCTGCCATGTTTTCTTTATGCTCCTTGAGCTCCCGTTCGATTTTGCTGACTCTGTTGTGTTCTCTTACTTTCCTTCTTTCCCGGCTCAGGTATGTGGCTTAATCATTTGAGAAGCCAGCCATCCATGGCACCTGCTTGCCAAGTCCTTGTGTCCTTCCTGGATGCTCTGCGTTCCCGAGTGCGTACGTAAGCTCGTCATTCTCCCTGTCTACCACCAAGGATCCTGCACGTTGCTTCTCGATGGCTTCCACAATCCTTTCTTTCATGGGTTGCACTTGTGGTGCCATCTCCACTTGCCATCATCCTTGACCTCCTCCGTGGCCCAAGGTCCAGTTGCGTGGGCGGAGCTCCCAGTCTTCTGTTTCAGGTACTATACCCTTTTTTCTAAGCTCTTCTTCCTGCTTCTACCATTTTGGCATAGCCTTGATGTAACCACCGAACCTGAGATGGTGGTGGTATTTTTTCTTCTGTGCATTGGCCTTGTTGTGCTCACTCGCGGCCTTGCCTTCAACCGACAGTTTGTACTCCTCGAATGCTTGCTAGTGATCCGCTAGCTTCGGATACTTATTGAAGTCTGGGGTTGTTCCGGTCTCCACGTACTTTTTACTGAGCTCGCTCTTCCACGACTGAAAGCATAACGCCATCTTGCTCAGAGTAAATTTCTTGCACTTGTTTTCGTGAGCCGTCGGAATCGTGAAGTTTTCCTTTATATCCTTCCAGAGCAGCTCTTTCGTAGCCGTAGGAACCTTGGGCCATGTCTTGATGCTGATAGGGACGTGATCCCTCACAATGACTCCGTGGGCGTTGTTGAAGGGGGCAAGTGCCGACATAGGGGCTTCTGGCTTCCCAGTGGCTAAAACTTGAGTAATCACGTACTTTGTCGGCGGCTTTTTGTTAGGCCCTCGTATTTGCTTGGATTGGCTGTTGGAACTCGTGCCAGAGGTTTATTGCTGTGAAGTAATATTATAAGAAACGGTTATTTTAGTGGCCAGGCTATATATACCTCACAGCCGTCGACATTAGTTTCATCGACTTCAGCCTAAATGGCGTGATCACCAGCTTCAGCCTGGCCGGTTGGATCACCGGCTTGAGCCGGGACGGCCTGATCACCGGCTTGAGCTGAGGCGGCCGGATCCACTGGGTTGGCCTCTACGTAGCTTATCAAGGTGCCCATCGCGATTTCGTTTAGTAGAAACTCATCTCCCTCTTCGAAATCAAGGCCACGTCCGAAGTGCGCCATCTATCACTGTGCATAAACGCGAAATACTAGAGCATTTAATGCATTCGTCCACATGAAAAAATACAATATTTGAATTTGTTTTGCAATATTTGAATACAAAAATAATTCATACAAACGATACAAAAATAATTCATGAAACCTCTCATCTACAAGTGGCCCTGTATCCGTTCTCGCACTGAGTGCTCTTTCTCGTTCCTGCAATCTACGCACGGACACCGTATGAAGCTTCCTGGAGGCAAGTCTCGAAATACGACATCGAGAAAAGCATTCACGCCATCGATGAACTCTCTTGTCCGACGATCCGCATACATCTATTGCCGATTCATCTGCACCAATTAAATTAATAAGAACACTTATTATATTTTTCAAATTGAAATATTTAACTCGAAATAACTAATTATTATATTTTTTAATTACCTCTAAACTTTCTTGATTTTTATAGCTAAACCTCACAAATTTAAAAACATTTTTCAAAAATATTTTTATTTACATTTCAGATAAAAAAAAAATTTATTACCAACCTAGCAAAAAACCTAGATCTATTTAGCTCTAAAGCAAATGAAATAATCACCCTACCTACTATTTTAAACTAATGTGAAACTAAAACCATCTAATAGATCACCACATTGCCTCAAAAGATCTAGAAGGGAGAGCTAGCTAAGGCACCATGCTAGATCTAGCTCTCTAAAACAAATAATCACCCCTACCAACTAATTTCAACATCTTATACATCATCAAAAAAGATACAAAACTAATATGAGACTTAAAACCCCCAATAGATTTACATCTTGCCTCAAATTATCTAGAGAGAGAGAGAGCTATAGCAAAACAAACACCCTTCAATTCAAACAAGATTATTTAATATTTCTCCACATCCAATGCAAAAAGATAAGCAACATCGACATGAAAATGATGTTTAGACCATGTTTACTTACCTTGGAAACCTTAATTTGGAGCTATTAGTCTCAATTAAAAATTTTGGCAGCACCTCCCCTGTATGAACAGCTCGGCCCGTCAATGCTACACTGCTCGAGCTGCTCGGGGTGGAAGAAGGGGTTAAATGCACTGGGCGGGAAGGGAAAGGGCATATGCAAGCGGTTTGTATAACCTTGCAGAGACAGCACACTGTAAGCGGTTCTTATCACGAACCGCTTACAGATTATTTCAAGCGGTTGGTGATACGAACCGCTTACAGTGTGCTATCTCTGCAAGCGGTTTGTATAACCAACCGCTTGCATATGCCCTTTCTCGCCACCCTCCCATCCGTTGGCCACGAACCGCTTGTGGCGATCGGGTCGCAAGCGGGTTCAAGCGAACCGCTTGTGATGAGCCGCTTGGAAAGTCCCGATCCGTAGTAGTGCTATTTTTTTTCACAATATAAACTACGCTCTAATTTTTTTTCTCTCCATCAGTTACTCTATCTAAATCTATAGTGTTTTGGAGATTCTGCTATGGATGCTAACTATTTGAGCTTGCACCGAGCACAAGTTCATCCTCCAAGGTCACCGAATATTTTGGATGACCTAACAATGTATTCAGAGAAAAATTATTGAATGAGACTTGATTTATGTGTCTAGACAAAAATGATTTTAAGTTTGTTGACCTTTCATTTGACATCGGAAATGCGAACATTCTGAGACACCTTCAACACCTTATCCCCAAAATGCCCCTACATGACCTGCATGTCATACTCCTCCCCTTCTTCCTTCCCCCTTCACTCTCTTTTCTCTCTTTCTCTATTGGTTTCTTCATCATCTTCGATGCCGGTAGGCGGCGGCAACCTCTGGCTCTTGGTGGGAGACAGAGGGGAGAAATGACGGTTGATAGAGAGAAGCGACAAAGAGAGAGAGAGAGAGAAAGGCGTGGTAGAGAGTGTGACGACAAAGAGAGAGACGCGAGAGGAGAGAGAAAGAGTGTGAAATAGAGAAAGTGGTGCAACAAACTTGGCGAGACGAGCTGCGTAGTGTGATAGTGAGTAGGACGGCGGTGCGACGACGAGCTAGACAACTTGAGTTGACACGGGATGATAGAGAAAGGCAGGATGTAATAGAGAAAGAGAGATAGGCGTGGAAGGAAGAGAGAGAGAGTGGCACGATGAGGGGGAGGAGAGAGACGATGCTAGGAAGGAAAGAGAGGAGGGAGCGAAGGAAAAAGGAAGAAGAAGAAAGAAAAGAGGTTGCCATAGGGCTAGGTGCGGGTGAGGGAGGGAAAAGAAAGAAAGGACTTTTGACACTTGCAAAATACCCCTCATGAGTGTCACTGATTGAAAAAGTTCACTTGTCCGGTGTTATTTGATGAAATATCAACGAACTTAATGTTATTTTGATCCAAACACACTAATTGAGTGCCGTAAATCGAATTTTCTCGTGTAAATCAAACATCATTTCAGATCATTTTGTTATCTTTGTTACTCGATATAATCAAAATAGGGTACATATTTTCCACCATCATTTATGCTATTATTTTTGATAAAAAGGTTGTTAAAACATATTAAAATCTATGTTTAATTATTTTCTACTTTTCCGAAGTATCCGATTACACATGGCCCGGCATCTGCCATTGACAGTGAAGGTGTATTTCCTTGCCAGAAAATTATGGCTTGCCACGCTTGGATAGTTGGGCAAGCATCAAATCAGCCAGTGACACGGTGCCAAAAAATTTTATATTTTTATATTTTTTCGTCTTTATTACATGCATGCAACCTTTCAATTTTCCACGGTGCAGCACAGGGGTGGCCTACCAACATTCCAAGAATCCATCAATATGGGCCGTCCGAGTTGGGCTTTACGTGGATGTCTCCGTGAGGCCTAGACCATGGATGAGCCATTCTAGCCTTCTAGGGCAAACTGCCCTGTGGCAAAAGTGTGACCGTGCGATTCAGATCCAACCACAGACACGCCATCCTCCTCCCTTCTTTTAAGATCCCAAACCCTCGGGGCGAACCCCACCTGCGCCGTCGTCTTCGTCCTCGCCCCTCTCTTGCTTCTCTGCCGCCGCGGCGCACGAGCTTGATTCACCTCACAGAGGTATAGTACACTAAAACCTTACACCTCGATATATTTCTTCCTCGTCATTGCGTTGGTTGCGTAGATCCGCGCATAGCTCTGCTGGATCTTTGGCTTTAGGATGCTATCGGCACCCTATTTACGAAATCGGATTCCACCAGCGTAAAGACGTACTAGTTCCAAGGATCATGGCTAGTACACACAGTTAGATAGAACGGTACATTGCCAACGTTCTGATTATTACATAGAGGGAACTTAGTCTAATACATTACACAAGCAACGGCTCGCAGGCCGCAATACAGAGTACACAACGATACAAACCTATTACAACATCTAGAAATTTATTTATTTCACAGGCACGAGGGCAGTAGGAACACGCAACCCTACTCTTCATGGCCTTCATCGGAGAACAACTCCACATCGTAGCCAGGGTCCTCCTCCTCGGACGGCGAGCCAAAGTCGGACGGACCATCTGTTGAAATTTTGAAAAGAGAGAGGGGAAAAACGAGGGTGAGTACGAATTGTACTCGCAAGTCGGAAATGATGCAAATGTGGTTCAGTACAAGAAGAGCTTAGGATATTTTGCGGAAAGCATTTATTGGCCTAATTTTGGCAAAGCATTTTGGAAACATTAAACCATAATATTTTCTTTTGGGGTCTTCTCAAATTCCTCTCGCCACTTGGCCTCAGTGCCATAGCGAGATCAAAATCCTTTCTCATTTCTTTTCTCAAAACGGCTAGGTCCATTCCGCGTAAACAATTTCCTCTAGGTCGACTCCCAATCCGGAATGTAGCCGGTGGCACCTAACTCAAACGAAAACTTTCTTAAACGCTTTACTCTCCTCAAAACTTTCTCCTAAAACCCTTTTCTTAAAACCGGTTTTAGAAAAGATCAAGAACTACCATATGAACAGTCCCTTCGCACGCTCATAACCGTGAGCACGACTATCATGATAGTTTTAACTCTGCAGAGTGGGTACGCTTTACTCTCGAGAGGCTACGCACCAGAAGTGTTTCGCCACAAGATCGCTAACCTCAAGGCCGGGCTAACGACCGGGCCCGTCCCATAACGGAGGTCGAGGTCGCACTGTTATGGCTTAGTTTGTAGGATCATAGGAGAGAGACGATATTTTAGCTCAGTTTTCTCAAAACGGTGTCACACTGCACCAACCGACAAAAATATCTCCCCCTAGTCGGAAGATTTTTGGGGTAAGAGGAAAATCATTTTCCTACCAGGCATCACCCTTGATGCACTACCTTTAATTTTTCCAAACATTTCTCAACATCACAATATTTTCACACAAATGATGATAATATTTCGCGTAAGAGAATTTTCCCAAACATTTCTCAACATCACAATATTTTCACACAAATGATGATAATATTTCGCGTAAGAGAATTTTAAGCACTTTATCCTACCACAGTAGGGTAATATAAGCAAGTTATTATTTTAACCTTAGGTTTTAATTCTAACATTATCGCTACCTTTTTCTACTAGGTCATGATAACTAAGTCTAGCAAATACGTCGATTATCCTTTTAAACTAGCATGCACATTTTCAAGTCTAGTAAATATTTTCAAAATAAACGAAAATGGCTCCACGATATGATCGAAGGGGAACTTGCCTTGATCGGCTCCCGGGAAGGCGAAGGGGACGTCGTCGATCGGGTCTTCGGGGCCTTGGTCTCCTAAACGCGCACACACAAGCATGACAATACAACATCTATCAATAAACTATTTTTGATGCAAATGCTTTTAAGAAAATGCAGTAAAATTTAATATGCTCACATGAAATGATACAACCTAACCTATCTATTTGATCAAAAAGTGAATGCTACACGGACGACATGCCAAAATATATTTTTCTCAGGTCCAGAAACTTTTAAGGTATTTTCACAATTTTTTACAGAATATTTACCATACACTAGCTACTTTTAACAAATGCTTTTTGGATCCCAAAAATGACTAGCAGACATTGCAAAAAGGAGGAAAACAAAGAAAAGAAAAGGAAAGGCCTCCCTGCTGGCCGGCGCGGCGGGCGTCCCCAAATCGAGACGCTGCCCGGCATCGCTGGCGAGCGCCCGAGGATCGGCACCGGCTGGATCGTGGGACCCGCGACCCCACCTGCCAATGGCACCCGCAAGGAACAAGAGGGGAAAAACAGGGGAGGCATCCCGGCGGTGAAGCCCACGGTGGCGACGACTCCGGCCACCGGGGGTCGATTGGACGCGCAGGGAGCGAAAGACGAGCGAGGCGAACGAAATGGGAGTTTTGGCATCCCGAGAGGTGGACGGGGCAAGCGGCGCGGCGGCCCGTGGCGGCGGCGACTCACGGACCACACGGCTCCGACGAGGCTTTCACTCCGAGCATATCGTCCTTAGCCGAAAAGGAACATGAATAGATGGAGGAGGCTACCTTCGAGCTCGCCGGGACGAAGGAAGTAGCAGGGCGACGGAACCACGGCGGCGACGACGGCGTGGGTTCCGGAGACACGCGCGCGGACCACACGGCTCCAATCCACCGGGCGCGAGCTCCACTGGGACGACCTGCGTGCCAATCCCAAGGTGAGGTTGGATCAAAGGAAGCAAGGGTGAGGTAGGAGAGGGGAAGGGAAGGTTGCGATGGAATGGGCAGCGGCGCACCGGCTCGGGCAAACAACGATGCGGTGGCGCGAAGCAAAGACAATGGGGGAGCAGTTCCCCTTTTAAAGGCATGCTTCGCCCGGGAAGCTTTAACGCGGCGCGCAAGGTTGGTCGGCAACGCCGGCGCGAATTTCGGCTGATGGCGTGGAGGAGAACACCTGATGCGATGGCATCACGTCGGGTTGGCCGGCGACAAGACAAGAAGGCAGTGAGGTGGAGGAGTACGGAGGAAGGCGATAAGGGAAACGATTTCGCGGGAAAAGAGAACAAGCCTTCGGGAGAGGAGAGGAACAGAGGAGGCGACTGACGAACAGGGGAGAAGAGACCCAGGGGAGAAGAAGGAGGAGGAAGAGGCTGACGAAAGGGACCCACTTGTCAGCGGGGCTTTGTCGCAGGGGGCAAGGGAGGTGGGCCACGGCGGAATGGGCCGGCGTGGCACCGGCGGCCCAAACAGAGGAGAAAAGGAGGGGCAGAGGAAAGAAAGGGAAAGAGGGGAAGTGGGCCGGAGCTTGGGCCGAGAGAGGATAAAAACACTTTGAATTTTCCGGTTCCCACTGGAATTTATTTTCGAATACTCTTTTGAATAAGCAATATCTTGGTGAAATAACTTTAGCTTTTAGAAATAGCTATCCCAGATTAAATTAATAATTTTAGGTTTTGGCTTTAATGAAATATTATATTAACAAATTACTATACTTTGCCAAAAAGGTTTTTACTTTGGAAAATTTTAATACACAAGTTTATTTCAAGGACGATGCATGCGATGATGATGCCAAGATGCAATACATAATAAATATTTTGAGATTTTTAAATTATGCAGTTTAAGAAATTATTAACGTGCCAAATTGATTTTAAAAAATTGGGATGTTACATCTCGATAGGGACCTGCTTTGGTCATCACCGAGGGTGATAATGGCCACACATCCTCCTGGGTGATCATGCCATGGCATGTGTGGTCCACAACAGGATTTGCCAAATCCTGGAAGGATGTCAGAACTAGGAATGGTTGGGGGCAACCGGGAGAAAGTCTGAGAAAGTATAAGCAGGTGTGGTGATTGAGTATGCTGGTTGGGTTTATGATCGATGGTTGGTCGATTGTGGGTTGTGTTATGGAAAAGAGTTGGTCGATTTGTGAGTTGAGTCGTGTTTGGCTGATGTTGGGGTCTGGGATGCATGGTTAGGATGGAACCCTGATTATTATATTTAACAAGACAAGTTCTAGATATAGTTGTCCAAACGGGCAACACAGCCCGGCCCGGCACGGGCCCGTTGGTAAGGTGAATGTTAACACAGGAAAGGTGCTGCATTCGTAAGCCAATAAAGTGTAAATTTTATACTGTTAGTTGAATCACCATTTTATACAGTGACAGATCTATAATTTTTTAAAGCCTGGGCAACCTAATAAATATAACTTAATAAAATCAAAATTTCTAACTTATTTAAAATATTTTAGTAACCATGATATATTTTGACTTTATTAATAATATAGATAGAATGCATTAATATTCTACTATTTATTAACAAACTTTTCTATTTTTATATTGACTTATTACAGAAATATCTAATTTATTTCATTATAAGTTTAATAATGAAGTCTAATTCGACATTATGGTGATGGAGGAGTTTTGATAATACAATGTAATGGTGATGGAGGGAATTTGATAATACAATAAGCCTCTATTTATATTTTTATTATACCGTTATGTTCTCGCCATGTGGCACAATCCAAACCATATAACACTAAATCTAGAATCATCTATGAAAAAAATCAATGCTTTTATGTTTGCAAAAATCTATAGCAAGGATCGTTGTATCTTATCTTATTCCTATTTTTTTTACTTATTTATCAAAGATAAGACTACACAATAAATATTCATTTTCTACATATTTATATATTTCATAGGGTAAATTATATCAATTCTATTATAAAATTTACACTTTGCAAAAATTCCACTCTTCTGTCTATGACATGTGGGTCCAGAGCACACATTTCATTGTTGCATGGGATGGCATTTATTGCGAATCGACAACTTTATAATGGCATGTGTATAATTTTCCTATTTCATATAGTGCATTTCTACGTAATATAAAAATTATTTTTTTAGAATATTCTAACATAAGAATGAATATAGACTTTCAATACATATTACACCTAGTTTTTTAACTACATCTCATTATGTCACTGTTTTATTTGAATTACTCTAATTCATACAATATTAATGTGGTGACGTCTTGCACCGGTTCATCTTGAGGCGCGTCTGAATTAATGCTTGCCCCGACCTGACCCGGACCCAGTTATGTATATTACGTTACTCGTGAGCCTAGCCCAACTCATTAACCATATTGATGCCAGTATTACTATCACGCAATTACTATATTTGTGTATGTGGCTGGATTTTTATGTACCTAAGTGATTGGATTTGTGTATTTGATGGGATTTTTATATGCTTAATTGCCTTTGGTTAGGATGATGTTATGTGAATTTTCTCTGCCCTTGCTTAGATCGGTGCACCGGTTGGCCGAGACCAGGTCGGGTTGGGGGAGGGCGGATGTTGAGAATGGGCGGGACGGATTGGGTCGAGTTGAGGCTTGACCTGGTCCCGCCCCGCCCCATTAAGAACTTTAAATATAAGGTGTGGCAAAATTAGGCAAAGCTAACCTCCAACCAAACAACTCGATATGCGAATACAATGATTATCCAGTCGATCATATGATTACTTTCTTATAATTTCACTATTCGTCCTGTTACTTATTGTCCAAGGCTTGTAATTTAGCAGCTATGAAATTGCCATTATGAGAATTAGCCAACATGAGGATGGACATGTGTATGTGTAATGTGTGGCTCGAGAATTTTTGAGACCATATTTATATTTTGGCTACGGGTGTCGGATGATGTTAACAAGTCGATTTAGGTGTTTGTGTTGATTTCTTAAAAGAACATCTCCACATAGCTGTTGCTCAAAATAGACCTATGCATCGGATCGTGCCGGACTTGAAAAAGCCTGCTCCCATCGGACCAGTCCCAAGCCCATCTCGGCCCAACCAATCCGGCTTAAAAACCGAGCCAAGTCTAGCCCAACTACAATTTAGGCGTTGTTTGTTTCAGTGTTGAATAAAATTGAGTTTTACCGTAGCAAAAATTGATAGCATTAAAAAAGCGGTCTAATAATTAAAAAATAGTTTTACAACTTTGAGAAGAGCTACAAATTACTATAACATGTATGTTATATAAAAATAACAAAATTTGATATAGTAAAACTCAACTCAACTTTAAGCCGAAACAAACACATCCTTAATTTGTATTTTCGTCGGGTCTAGGCTCGGTCGGCCTGAAAAACGGATGGGCCGAGCGCTGGACCGGGCTGGCCAGGTCTCTCTGGCCCCATGTCCGATGTCCTCCTCTGCCTAATCCAATATAGCCCACCTAGTATAATGCTTAGGGGACAGCTTAATAAAAAAAGACATGTCCTTTGACTGAAACAAAAAATATCAGGCATTTTCAGTGGAGAAAATAGAGAAAAGAAAGCTCGTGAGGATTCCTGATCTTAGCACTTGCTATTGAGCTAGGTGCAAGTTGTGTGCATAGGCTTTCATGTGCCTTGTATGGCTCATGAGGGAGTTACTGCTCGACCAGATCAGAAGGCACGCCGTGCATTTTAAGAACCAACGACAAAAGATACGACTCGCTAGTCCTCGCTAGGGATGACAATGTTACCCATGGGTTCGAGTACCCATGATCATGGGTATCCGACTCAATGGGTACGGGTATAGGTTTTATTCTAAACCCATAGGTTTCATAATTTGGATTCAGGTTTATATTCACACCCATGGGTACCCATAGATACTCGAATAGATAATAAAAATTAAAAACCCTAACATATGGGCCATACATGGTATCATATAAATTCCCCCCGTAGCCATAACCGGCTGCCGCTATAGCTCTCCTGCCCATCCACGCCGCCAGCCGCCCCTTCCCTCTCCCCAGTGCGCTTCTCCTCCCCTTCTCTCCCAGACTCCCACTCCGCGGTCCGCACCGGCCACCGGCGCCGTAGGTGAGCTTCTCCCTCTCTCTCTCTCTCCTCCCTCTCCCCTATGATACCCGCCCGATTGCCATCCCTAGTCCTCGCCGCCTCCACAACGCCGCCAGGCCGCCGCCTCTCTCCGCCTCGCTTGCTTGTTGCGTTGCCTCGTTGGCGCCGGCTCGCCGCCGTGCGTTGCGTCGCGTCTGGTACCGTTGCGGCGCTGCCTCACCTCCTCTGGATCCCAGTCTCTCAGATCCAGTACCGCCTCTCTCTCTCTCTCTCGCTCGCTCGCTCGCTCTCGTTTGGTTTTCCCCCTGTTATGTAATCTCGGATTTGATCTGAATTCGACGGAATAGTTTGTGTTTGCTTTTCAATAAATATAATGTAGTTTTTTTATTTTGCTGATGAGTCCTAAGCCCCTAAATCCATTGAACATTCAGAGCATCCCCAGCAGGGCCTCCAAATTTCCCTCTATCGCTACAAGAATCGCTTCTTCTGATGTCGCTCTGATCAAAAATTCCTCTCACATACATCAAGTTCCTCCTGCTGCGTTTGAAAATTTTTGAAATAGAGGGGGATTTGGGGGGTGAGATGGGGATGCTCTCACGAGCCCGGCAGCTGCCCCCCGGCCTGGGCGGTGCATCCGCCACTGATTTTATACTGTTATAGTTGTTGTATGAGACTGTTAATTGTAAATTTTTAATGGCAGTTATCCATGAGTGATCATATTGCTGCTAAGCTGGCGAAACTAACGTGCTGTTCTCTGTTCAAAGAATTACATACCTGTGTTCTTTTCAGTTTTCACATATGTATATTTGTATTTACCTGTGGGTTGAATGCATGATTGCACCATGCACTTTTGGCTGATTCCTTTAATTCTTTTGGAACTTTATCAATTATTTGTTTCTTCCTCAATTAGCTATCAACCATCAACCTGCAAAACCCGTTCATTTGAAGATGTTTATTGTTGCATTACAGGTCAATTGAAACCAGCTGCGCTTACACCTAGCATCCTGTAGACATGGCTGCGGCACTCACTCGCCCCCCACCAGGCACGGTTCAGTGCTTTGGTCGCAAGAAAACTGCGGTAGCTGTTGCCTATTGCAAGCCTGGGCGTGGGCTAATCAAGGTTAACGGCGTCCCCATTGAGCTGATCCGCCCAGAGATGCTTCGTCTTAAAGCATTTGAGCCCATCATGCTTGCTGGACGCTCGCGCTTTAAGGACATCGACATGCGTATACGTGTTCGTGGTGGTGGGAAGACCTCGCAGATCTATGCCATCCGCCAGGCCATCGCAAAGGTACTTGTGGCCTACTTTCAGAAGTATGTGGATGAGGCCTCGAAGAAGGAGGTTAAGGACATATTCTCCCGATATGACCGGACCCTCCTCGTTGCTGATCCTAGGCGCTGTGAACCGAAAAAGTTTGGTGGGCGTGGTGCCCGTGCAAGGTTCCAGAAATCGTACCGTTGATTGCCTCATGGTCTGTCATGTGTGGGTAAGGCAAGCTGCAAGAATGCTGGTTGCAATGTCTCTGCTAGCAGGATATTTGTAAGGAACTTTTGAGTTACCATTTTTGTCTGAATTGTTGCCAGTGCCTTGTTATGTTATCGGGGAATATGCTATGAACTTTTGCTGGGTTGTTTTGAAATTATGAGCTGTGCCTGTAAGCACTTTTAAATTCTAGCTGTCTTGTGCTGTTTCATTGAGGCAGAGGCAAGATGCATAACTGCATAAGCATATCACTCGGTGAGACGTGAATTATTTATTCTACCTTACTACAATTTGCTGTTGCCTGTTTGCCTACTTAGCAAAAACAATGCTGTTACATTTGGATGATCTCATTCCATTGCCCGTTCTACGTTGTTCGATGGATGCTTGGTGCATCAAAATTTTGTTGAGGTTGTTTAGTTTTTTTTACTCAGGCATGACCTGGTGTGTTATTGGCTTTGCAATAAATATTCAGCTTGGACAGCGCAATTATCTGATTTTGTGAAGGTATTGGGTGCCCCGCTCTAGCGTTTTAACTGATTCTGGTACTTGTGTTGGTGAGATAAGCTGCGGTTTTCATCATCGGGTTGGGTTTGGGCCTTGATTTGAAGTCTGATTGTCGGGTTGGGTCGGGTTTGGGTCTAAAAAAATTGCAAAATCAGTCGTTCGGGTTTTGGGTTGGGTTTGGTCCTGGATTTGTGACCCGGTGCATCGGGTTAGGACCGTTAGGTTCGGTTTGGGCCGGCTAAATTTTTATCAGGTTTTGGAAAACCCGATCCAAACCCGCTCGAACCCGACAGATGATTAGGTCTCAAATGAAAGCAAATGAAAACCATGAGTCAGGTAGAATACAATGAATGATGCAAATGTCGCATACTTGATGATTCAAATGAAAACAATGTGCAAATGTCGCATACCTGATGATTCAAATGAAAACAATGATTCAGACATAATGTAATGGTGTGAGACATACCCAAAATTAACCCATTTTTACCATGAAATTTTTTCGCAAAAATCATTTCTTGAGCCACTAGAAACCTCCCTTAATTTTCTGAGAATTTTCCAAAATAATTCCCATTTTATTCTATTAAAGAAATCTCTTATTTTATTTATCCAAGAATATTAATCCCATAAAATATCAACTTTTATTCCACCGTTAGGTTCTCTCATTTTTCTTGAACTCTCTTCAATTTTCTATGAATTTCCAAAGCCCAAAGTTATTTTCTAGAAATTCAATTAAGACCTTTCCTTTTCTGGAAATTCGCAAGGCACGCTTTGCCTTTTCGGACTGCGCCTTCGGCGTGTCCTCTTTTCCTCCTCCCCGGTGTGTTAAGTGGCAGCGAACGATCGGGATCTGTCCGTTTAAATCCAACGCCAGACAATCGGCCACGTCATCATCTTGCGTACCGCTTCGTTGGAAATGATCCGATGGCGCCCATTGATTCGCCCTAAAATCCAACGGCGCATGGCGGCGGTGGCAGCATGGGCGACGTGGAGGCGTCGGCGACGGCGGCGGAGCTGGCGCTTGCGCGGACGGATCTTGGCTGAGCGGGCGGCGGCGGCGCCATTGGCTAAGCGGCTAGGCGGATGGGCTGAGGCGTGCGGTGGGCAAGGTAAAAATTAGGGCCCGACTAATTTCATCGGCCAAATCCGACGAATTTACTAAAAAATTATTTTTTAATATATTTTCATCGGCCGAGGCTGACGAATTTAAAAATATATATATTTTTATTATATTTAATAAATTTTTAAATTAATTTCATCTGCCCAGGCAGACGAAAATAAAAAAAAAGTATTCTCTAAATTTATTTTCATCGCCCTGCCGAAAAAATACCCTTAGGGAATATAGCCTGCCAATTTTCCAATAATAAAAAATATTTTAATTAATTTCATCGGCCCTGGCCGACGAAAATAAATAAAAAAATATTTCTAAAATTATTTTCATCGGCCCAGGCCGACGAAAATACCCTTTGGGGATATGGCCCTCGGATTTTTCCAAATATAATTTCGTCGGCCACGCAGGCCGATGAAATTGTCATTATAGTTTCGTCGGGGAGGGGAAACCGACGAAATTACCGATATAATATCATCGGTTTACAGTTGCCGACGAAATTACCGATATAATTTCGTCAGTTGTTTTTTGGCCGACGAATTTTACTCGGGCCAACGAAAAAAGCACGTATTCCTGTAGTGATCCTCTTCTTGAGGGCCTTTCATTTTACTTTTTTTTTATGACTGCCTTTTTTAACATGTTTTATATCCTTTTTCCGGCTTTCTCAGGGTTTGTTGGAATGTGCATCCTCCCAGACCTAAAGAGACTTTTAAAAACCAGTTGTACGATGATTAACAAAAGCGTTTAGTCTTTACTTTGAGAATATATTAGCAGTCAGTCGATGTTTAGTCTTTACTTATATTAGCAGTCAGTCGATCCGAATGATGTTAATAAACTTTCTCAGCATCAACTACACTACTCTGCTCCAAGCCAAACATACTACGTACTGCTTGAAATTACCGAATACCATTACTCCAAGGGAACATATGCTGTGTAATCACGCTTACAGTGCAATCAAACTATCAAAAGTTGTAAAAAATTCTAAAAAAATTTATACATGTATTCTTCAACTTACTATATCTCTGGATAAAATTTCAAGTTCAAATTCATTCTATATTGAAAGTTACAAAAAAAAAATTCTATCAACTTTGAACTTATCAAAACTGTCCGTTTTTTCTTTTTTTATAACTCTTAATATATAATAAATTTTTCTTTGAAACTTCATATATAGATAGAGTAAACAATGAAGTACATGTACAAATTTTTTTAGAATTTTTTATAACTTTTGATAGTTCGATTGCACGGTGATTGCACCATAAACGTGATTGCACAGCATATGTTCCCTTACTCCAAAATCCAAAGAGATAAAGAGTGCCCATACTGGGCAGTTGGGCAGTTTTTCACAATCTTCACAATCAAAAAGAAGTCTGCAGCAAAAAAAAAAAGCAACCGATGGTGTCTTGGCAAATACTATCTCCCTACAAAGAACACAGTAGCCTTACACCACATCGAGAGCACAAGTATTGATTATTGCTACTCAAACAACGTAACAGATACGGAGTACATGACATGATGTTGCATTTCTACTGAGATAACTGGGAAGATACACGCTCTCGCACTCCATTACCATCTTCCCATGGAAGAGAAGAACTGCCAAAGATGTATGGTTGCCCTACACGGCCTAGGTATCTCCGCCTCGCGGCCGCCGGTGAAGCTGAGAACGCTGCATAGGCTACATGCCTTGCCGGCAGCAGTATCAGGCCATTGTTGGGGGTAGAGAGGAATCCAGGTGAAGGGGATCCTCCATGGGAGATGATGGATATGGTTTCATTTATAGAGAGCACAATGTTTCTTTTGGCGAGTGGAAGCTTAGGTGGTGGAGCGACTTTTCTGCGGACCTAATGAGGTATCTTCCTTAGCATATTCTTGGGGCATATGGAAACTTCTCCTTTTCTCCTCCATGTCCCATGCTTTGGATTTCGCTTTGGACTTTGGAGTATTCAAAGTATATGCCATGCTTTTGTGGCGCCTTTTTAGGCCTATAGGATTATGGAACAGTTTAGATGAGGAGGAATACTCTCTGGATCTATGAGAGTGGCTTGACGAAACATGGGCTGGAAAGTTAATGGTTTGGTGTGTGTGTGTGATCATCCAGAGCTAATGTTGCTTAACACAGCTGACAAACAGCATGGGGGCCTCGTTTCATGTCGATCTGCCTCCGTCTGTCTGTCTGCCACTCCTGTAGTTTATGCACCACGTTATACCTACTCGTTTATATGTTCTTTCAAAAATAGTAGATGCTATATGAAACTCTAAAACGTTGCTCTTTGAAAAGGTATGATTTTAGAAGGAAACATGATCTACAGTTGTGTGTTTCCGTTTGACATTATTGCTGCGAGAGGCTGGTGTACACTATCTGAGTACGGGTCCAAATGGATCGGATATGGTCGGATAGTGCCGAATACGGATATTAGTAGTGCAGGATACGAGCACAAATGGTATGGGATACGGATTATATATAGTTGGACTAAGTTCATTTTACATAGCTAAACTATCACGCGGGTTAAAAAACCCACCTAAACTATGATTTATTTGCTTTTCATACATGAACTTGTAAAGCCAAATCAAAACACGTCACAAGATGGTTTCTCGTAATGATTTTGATGACATAGTTACCACATGGTTACAACCCCATAGCAAAACCACCCCAACAGGCAGCCACATTAGCAAATAAAACCACTATGGGAAACCACCTTGTGATGGATTTTGACCGGATTTTGCAAGTTTAGGTATAAAAAGTAGACCAAATCATAATTTATGAAGGTTTTGGATTTGCGTGATAGTTTTGATACTGACTTATTCCTACGTACTTTTGGAACAGATATTACTCGGATAGCGTGTGAAAATGTATACTAAAAAAATCATCAATGTAATACCGCCAGTTGGGTGTTGTCCGGTGTAGAGTATCATCGATTGTTTGTGCGTTGAATATTATACATTGATAGATAGTACCTATCGAATATTATCCATATTTATTAGATATAATTTATTAGATATGATCCATATCCGCATTTGTATCCACCAGTAATAGCCAAATATCCAAGTAACTATCGAAATCAGTAAATCACTAATAATTATTCCCTGTATACCTGGCCTATCGTGGGCCGTGTATGTTGTAACCGGAGGACAAACGTTGACGGTAAATCATTGCAATTCATATTTCTAAGGTTTTTTTTAAGTTTCCTTTTTTTATTTGAGAGCTAAAAGAGACGAGAAAGAATGTTCTAAAGAGTGATAGCCTTGTTTTGGCTAAAGAATTGAAAACTAAAAAATAAACACCCTACTTATCTGATATGACACTAAATAATATTGTTTTGTTGCCACAAATCTGATTGTAGAGTCAATGATAAGAATAATTCAAACTTCAGTTGATTTGATTGCCAATGACATAAATATTTTCCCCCCATATTGCTACTAACATTTTGTAGGAGAATAATATGGAGTCGTCGATTACTATGAATCAATAAGAAGAGAATGATAAGAACAACACAAGCAAGAGTAACCTATTATGTATATAACTTTTTCTCGCCTTTAACGCACCAGTAGATCTCCTGCCCTTTTCCTTAAAAAAGAGTAAGCCATATGTCATGCGAGCCCTTTTCCAATACACCAAAAATGAATACGTACAATTCATTTCCTTGGATCTAGCAGGTCATATTACTTTTACTTCCTTTAGAGTTAATTGTGACCCTTAAGTTGTGTTAGTATATGCGCAGATGCAAGATCACGAACGACAACAGGAGACACGATGTTTGTTAACGCAGTTCAGCTTTCGCCTACATCTGCGGAGCTCTGACTATGGGCGCTCCTCTCCAATCCATAATACTGCAGCATATCGGCTGCGCAGGTCATGGCCATATTTCGGCCACTGACCTCTTCAGACTCATGCTACAATTATGAAGTCATTCACCTTGGTTACACCAGGGCTGCCTCCCTTTATATAGTGAACACCTGTTTAGAGTCTAAGGCCCTGTTTGTTTCAGCTTCTAGCCAGCTTTTAGCCCTAGAAGCCAGAAGCTCAAACAAACAGCCAGCTTTTGGAACCCCCTTCAAAAAAGCCAAAAGCCACCAAAAGCCCAATTTATACTGTGATATGAGCTTTTTCCAGAAGCTAGTTTTTTGTGGCTTCTCCCAGAAGCAGCAGCTTTTAGAGAAGTTGCAACTCAAACAAGCTCAAACAAACAGGGCCTAACTCGAACTCTAAACCAATTGATGAGGACATCATTGACGCGGTTGCCCAAGACGAGAGGACGCCGAACTCGCTGCCGGGTCCGGTTCGGATTTCCAGGACCAGTACATCTTCAAACGGACACCTAAATCACATACGACGTCCAAATGAGGCAAATAAGGACTCTACGGAAAGCTTACGAGATAATCTTTCCAACGGATCCAACCAAACCTCCAAATTCTATCCGAGTCAACGGGCATTGTAAAATCAAGTTGACGGACAGAAACTTTTCGGCGCTGCGTCGCCGTATTTTTGGGCCCAAAACCCGTGTACCCCTAGAGTTAGGGTTGAGCACGTGTGGGCACCTATTTGGGCGCTCCTCCTCTGGCCGCCGCTCTATATAAGTTTCCCGCCGTGCTTCGTCTTAGTTGGGTTTTGTTTTGTTGATTTCGTCACGGTTGTGTGAGATTTCGTCTTGTTTTTCTTATGTCGGCTAGACCAACATGACCAAGTTTCTGAACCTCATTATCCTTACTATATATTCGCAATTGAGATTGCTTATCTTGTGTTCTTGCTCGTTCTTCGGTTCTTTGCAGGAATCGTCCTTCGTGGACAGGTCGATCGTGCCTCTGATTCGGTCGATAACAATCGTCGTGGTGGTTTAGCGATCACCGGGATTTTCAGTTCCTTTGCGGGGTTGGGAGCCGGATCGTTTAGGTCTCCGTGACACCTACCGAGTTATCCTATTCGTCTCTCGCCAGAAGATCGAGACCCGCGTCCGCGCCCATCACCAACTTACCTATTACAACACAGAGTCCATATAGCCCACTTGTATACATATTCGACACAAGACCTAACAAACTCCACCTTGAAGAATATGATCCTCCGCACCTTGAAGTCGTTTTAGTGTCTTGTGCTTTACCCAAACTCTGTTGCACTCAAGCAGGCTTCTCAGTCCGCCACCGCGCACCACGTCGTCCGTGCACGGTAAAACATGTCGCACCCTAGCTATCCGCATGCATCCACAGCACAACTGCACCCTCAGTGTCGTGATGCAGCGCCTCCTGTGCAACATCCGGTAGCATCACTGTTCCCGCCGTTCTGGTCTATCCGACATCCTTCAGCGTTTGCTAGTCTGATCACGAACGCTGAGGTCGTCGTCGCCTGCCGACCTCGTCGGCTACTTTGTCAGCCCGATCGCCACGTCTGGTCAATCACTGCCAACGGTAGCCCATCGAACGGTTCGAGCCTTATGGCTAAAGTGTCCGACACCACCGATCGAATCGTCGATCGCTATCATGCTCCACCTTGCGCCGATATGACATTTTTCGCAGCGCCCGTGTATGTATAAACCTCGTGTCTCCCCTAGATATTCCGCATAGCCAACCTCGCCAACCAAGTTCTGATATCACTTGTTAGAATTTGTGCCGATGCAAGATCACGAACGAAATTAGGAGACACGATGTTTGATAGCACAATTCGGCTTATGTCTACATCTGCTGAGGTTTGATTATGGGCGCTCCTCCCCAATCAATAATACCGCAGCATACTGGCTGCACAAGTCACATGTAGTCGTTCACCTTGATTACACCAAGACCGTCCCCCTTTATATAGTGAAGGCCTGTTTAAAGTCCGACTCCAACTCTTAACCAACCCTGTCTATTAGAACATTGAGTCCATGTAACCCACTTATACACATATTCTACGCAAAACCTAACAAGTCAAAGTACATATATCTCACTCTGCACATCGAAGTTGGAATTTTTTTTCGGTTCCCTTGCTTTGAGTGCCGTTAAACACATTAAACTAATGATGCAACCATGATTAATCAAAAAATAATTTTTCTAAGCAACCAAAAAATGCTGGAAAGGAAGAAAATTCATAAAAATGCTTATAATGTTTCTACGAGTTCAAATAACTACGCGGATATCAAATATGGTTCAAAATCTATGAAACATGTTTCTGAGCAAAAACAGTGTGTTTTGGCACCACGTCTAACATAAAAAAAATTATGTGTAATAATAGGTCACCAGCACAAATCTATGAAACATGTTTCTTTGCAAAAACAGTGTTTTGGCACCACGTGTAACATAAAAAAACATATGTGTAATAATGGTTCACCAACACAAATTTGGATCAAATGGGATATTCAAGTCATATAATTTTCTTGATTTTCTGAATTTTCTACAATCCTCTAGTATTTTTTTTATCTCTTGTCTATCTAGAAAATCCATTTTAACGTTATGGGGATATAAATAAATAATGGATTAATAATATAATAGATTACACATGTACTGTAATTATGTGGATAATATATATTACATAAACTATTAGAATTAAAATATACGGCTGTCAACCGTTGTGGGTTGCTTATGACATATTTCTCACTTTGATGGGAGTAGTGTAGCAGAATGAGAATGCAGAAGTTATATGTTGTTACAAAGGTGATATTGGTTTACTGTCCTTTTCTTTTTCTTCTTCTTTTCTTAAAAAAATTATGTGTGTTTTACTTGGTTGTAATCCACTTGCAATGTGTGCCCTCTGACTTTGTTATCTGTTACTGAGTAAAAGCAAGCCTTCACTATTAGAATTGAAATTAACTTACCTTTCGAAAGACCACAAACTTCCACTGATGCCAAGAATACATGATAGCATTTTTTTCAATAAGGTAAAATTATTTTGGTCTCTATATTGTAGGATCGTAGGCGCTAAATACCCCTAATTAGCAGAAGCAATCGATGAAAGTAGATACTCATGCAAGATTAGATAAACATTACCAGAGACGCACACGTTTGATAACTGATAACGCAGTTCGGCACCTGCCTACATCTGCAGGGCAATGATTCCGAGCGCTCCTCCCTAATCAAATCCTTTTACAAAGAAGTACAGATCTGCTCTGGTATGAGTTATCTTGCCTCGCAATGCTCTCCTGCCACGCCTCCAACGACGTCTCATCGTCTCCTTCATGCCTTCCTGCAGCCTAACCCAACCCCTCGCTCATCTGCCTCTCTTCCTTGCAAAAATCTCTTCTAATCTTCCTCTACTCTCTCTCTAATCTCTCTCTAATCACCTCTGGGATTTTCCTAATTTTCGTAGCCGTCATTAACATGTGGAAACCCTAAAACTCCTCTTAATCTCCTCGTCTCCTTTTATCTCTACTATTATAAGACACCTTATGGACGTGGTGGTAGTTCGAACTTTTAATCTAAAACGTTCATCTCGTTTGTTGCAATTTGTTTTGCCCCGTCCGATCTGCTCACGATCTGCTCGCTGGCCGCCTATCCTGTGATTGCGGATCGCAATAACTTCCCTCGTCCCCCCTCTCTCCATCACCCGCTGCCCCCGTCTCCGCACCCCCTCTCTCCGTCGCCCCCTCCCTCTCTCTCCGCCGCACCCCCCGCCGCCCTCTCTCACCTCCCTTACCCGCTGCCCCAGCCGCCGCACCCCCTCTCCGCCGCTCTCTCTCTCTCTCTCTCTCTCTCTCACCTCCCTCACCCGCTGCCCCCGCCGCCGCACCCCCCTCTCCGCCGTCCCCTCCCTCTCTCTCCGCCGCACCCCCTCTCTCCGCCGCCCCCGCCCTCTCTCCCGTCACCCCCACGCCACCTCCCACCCTGTCGCCAACCGCGCCGCCACCTCCCTCTATCCCTCCGCTCGCGCCGCCCCGGGCCTCCTCCCTGGCGTCACCTCGGCACCGTGTCGCGCTGCCCAGGGCCATGCCACGCCGCCTCACACCCGGTCGCCGATCGCCGTCTTTTAAGGGTAAGCGCCCAGGGCCACGACATGGGAACAACGCCGCCGACCTGAGGCCGAGTCCCAAGGCAGCGGAGGTAGAGACCGCGATGGAGACCCCGATGGGTGTTGGCCTCCCATGGCGTTCACCACGGTCCAGATGATCCCTCCTGCTCCGTAATCGGCTCCGAGGTATGGATCACCATGGCCTCTCGGTCTCCTCTCCCTCTCCACCGACATGCCGCTCCCCTCTCCTCCTCCTCTCCCTCTTCCCCATACCCTAAATCTGCATTCGGATGTCGCAATTTATACAAGCATTATAGTTTCTGCCTTATGATTTAGTTTCTGCATGTACAATTTTGAATTAATGAAGCCTGATTATGTGTATAGGTAGCATTCATGCGTGGTTCTGTATTTCGTTTCCACCCAGCCTCTGTCAACAGCTCTTGAAGGGTGCTAAGGTACAGTCAAAGTACCTTTGTATATTCGTCCAAAACTGTTTGCTCTGTCAAATCAAGCTTGCTATTGTGTATATATACATCAAGATGGTACGCATATATAAATTACATGGTGCTATTTAAGCATCTATGGTTTTCTACTGCACCGGCATACCATTCTATATTTTCAGTGCCTTAGGCTTCATGTAACTGTTTGGGTTAGTTTAATTTCATTGTGTTGTCCTAAGGGGATGAGCTTTGTATAATATGTTCTGAGTCTAATTTCTTATATTTTCCTTCCCGTTCACAGATAGGCTCAGCCTTGCTTTGCACTGCTATGGACCGGTACAAATTTTGTGTTCTGTGATGGGATGCACAAAAAGAACATGCTACATAGACCTTTTGTTATCCTCTTGGTTTTATTTCAGGAATGTGTTTCTCATGTCCTGCGTCTGCTGCCATGCTATAGTAACCTGCCATTGTATGTTGTTAAATACATTAATGTGGTTCTACTTTTTTTGCTCATAGGATATTCTGCGTATGGTATCCCAGCTGTTTGTTTGCAATGCTATGGTATTTCCAAAAACCCCTCTAAATGCATGGATTTTCTTTTACTGTTCCTTACCATACCTTATCTCTGCTTTGTAGAACATACAGTTTAGTGGCCTAGGCTGCCTATTAATTTATATGTGAAGTGGCTGTGGATTGGCGCCATCCAGCAAGCACGTCATGCCCATTCTGTAAGGTGTCCTCTAAATTGTCTTCTGTTAGTCCTTTCTCAGTTGCTATCCGTGTTATGCTTCTCATATGATTGTTTCCATGTTTGGTGCTACAATCATAGGAACTGCAATAAAGTAGAATGCCTATTTGTTAAAATTTTATAGTGATGTTGTGGTAAAATATAATGTCTGGATGTATCCGTTATTTAATGGAGAAGCTGTTGTTCTATTTACTCTCTTAGATTGTTCATGTCCGATTCTCAAATGTAATGTCTGTATGCAAAATGCAGCCTGGTAGCTAGTAGCTATAACACTGATTAAATACATGGTCATATCAGCTAATGAATAGAGAGATAGTGCCCATTTGAGGATTGATTCCTAATGAGATAAAAAAGAGAAAAGAATACTCCATGCTTTGTTGATGGTCTACCCTTGTAACAGAGCATCCCATATGACCTGATTTTACATGCTTCCTTATTTTTCATTGTATTTTGGAAGTTTTTAATTTCTTCTTCTTCTTCTTCTTCTTCTTCTTCTTCTTCTTCTTTTTACAGAGTCACTAAACTGATTCAGTTACCTGAAACAAATGACTTCCAATTCTGTCAAGTCTATTTGTCTTGTAAAAGTTGCAATGTATTCTGATGTACTTTTGCATGTCTTGTTTTGTAGGCATTCATGGTTTGCTTAATCTAGGAGCGAAAATTTTGTCATGTGTGGTGCCACAGTAAAAGTCAAATCATTACCTTTATAACCTCTACTCAATCGATGGAGGTGACAATATACTCTTTACACTACTGGTTTTGGTTTCGGCAGGTAATGTCATGTATGCCTTTTTTATAGTATAGCAAAGATACCTTTTTGATTTTGGTTTCGGTAAACAATGACTGTTCTATAGATGAGCAATGATACATTTTACATTGTCAGTTTTTTTTAATAATATCTCTTAAGCAATGTTAGAGAGCTTAGCCTGGATAACTTAAGGTAGATATGTTATATGTGCTTTTATGATTGGATCGGTGATTTTTTTATTGAAACGGAATTGAGGCCAAAGCTAAGGACCGGCCACCATTTACCACTGGTATATGATTATATTGGAACTTGTCATCAGTTATCATAAACTGTATCCAACCTTCTATGAAAGAAGGTGGCATTTGTCTTCCTGACATATAAACTAAGTCTTTAGGCATTTATCTGAAATTAATTCTGTGTTTGTGGCTCACCAGTTTTTAGTTCTATCACAACAATGACAATGCATATGCGCTTTTTTAAATTGGAGCTGATAATCCTAACATTAAGCAAGGACCGGTATGCTATGTAGCACTTATTGTCATTGTTGTGATATTAGTTTGCACATCGATCAACTTTTGTTTCCTTACCAGCTATTCAGAGGATATCTTTGAATTTAGTTTTCTCATTCATGTCTGAATTTAGTCTGCACCAAGATTAGAGAAGGCCCAAGATGAACTGCAATTCGGAGTAGCAAGGGGAGTAGAAGGCTTTATTTTTTTAAGCACATTAGAGCATGTATATCATGGTAAATGTTCCAACAACACAGGAGTTGTATTGTGTGCCCTGCTGTCACTCATAGTGAACAACTACCGATCGGATCCAGGCATATTATGCTTGCTTCATGAATCAAACAATTCCTAAATCCATGCCTTGCATCAAGAAAAGGATTTTGAACTGAATCAGTACTGTTTACTGAGATTTGCCTTATATTACAGTTTTAGGTCAGTTCAATTTTCAGCAATACTCGGTGGTTATTATCTCTATCTCTACTATTATACGAAGTAAAATACAGACATTAACTATGTGTCCTTCTCATTGAACTAGAAAAAGATGATGCTCAATTTAAGCAGATAAACGAGATATGGAAAGAATTGCTTATACATATAATGAAATGTTGCTGAAATTTATTGGATCGTCTGCTTGTGGAAGCTGAAATTTATTGGATCATGTTTTATTTTGAAGCATAACTGATCGTTGATGCCTATTAATAAATCACTTTATTTTTTGGTTCACAATTCATATATTTACGATTCAAATTATGACCTTTTTATATGTGATTGATATTCACAGCCACATGCTTGCATTTTGTGACTATCATGTCATAATAGTTATGTGATTTACTATTTTTATTATTTCTTCCGATGGTTTCTAAATTGTCATAGTGTTAGGTGATTTAGTATTTTTATTTCTTTAGTTGGTTCTTAAATTTGGTTACTGTGGTGGTTGGTGACCAATATTTTTTATGTTAAATAATGTTTCAACCTAAACTATCCAAGCTACAACATGTCACGTGCTACACTCTCGATCTTTCCTACAAATCACTTTTCATTCTTATATTTTTGTCTACGAATTATATTTTTCTTTCATTTCTTTATGGTCCGTGGTAGAGCACGGGTATTTTACTAGTAGTGTAAAAATCACGAATTCAACTCGGCCTGCTGTGCTCCCACCTGGGCCGCACCTCTCCTGAACCAGCCCACGCGCCAGCCCACGCCGTCCCGCTCCCTCCTGAACCAGCACGCCGCGCTGGGCCACCTGCCGCAGCTTCGGCCTGCGTGCACAGCCGCCGGCCTGCATGCAAAGCATACACACGCATACACCACCTGCATGCATATATATTTTTTTTTCCTTCTTCTTCTTTTCCTTTTTCTTTCACCTTTCTTTTCCTACAAAATCAATCACACACACACACACACACACACACACACACACACACACACACACACATATATATATATATATATATATATATATATATATATATATATATATATATATATATATATATATATATATATATATATCAAATCTCACCAAAATATTAGTTCAATTGGAAAATCACTTCATCACACAATATTTAAAATATTCACTCAACATATATCCAAAGATGTACACAACCTATAGCACAAAGTTCATATTGCATGTCTCTTAGAAAATCAAACTACCACATTAAAAGAAAACACAGAACAAGGATACCTCATTACTTGCAAATACTGTAGCTAAAACGCTATCCATGCATGTTATAAGAAAAACGCCATTGTAAGTTTGTAAAACCTCCAACTCCACACGCCTAGGTCACATCGATCCGTCCTTGCATCCTCCTTTTTTACCATAATTAATTGAAAGAAACAGAATTTATGAAGTTTAGGAGTATTATTTACAACAACGAAATACAGACGAGTTCATCTCTAAATTGAGTAAATTCTTTCACAACTACACTGGCCTATGAACATCTGTATCTAAAAACAATTAACAGGAGGTAAAACCAGAAAGTTACAGAGCATGAGAGAAGGAAAACAAAAAAATAAATAAACAATTTAGCAGGAAACAATTTAGAGCCAACAAGCAATGACCATATGCAAAAAAATATTTCGCGGTCCGCCGAAGGCGAGCTCACAGCGAGCAATCCAACATGGCGAGCGCCTTATGTACACCCTGCCCGGCGGCGCCACCGAGCCCCACGACGTTCCGGCACTTGGCGCAGTTCTCCGACGGCGTCAGGTTCAGGTCCAGGCAGATCCCGCCGACGTCGTCGCAGGCCTTCCCGGGCGCCGCCTCGGCCTCCGAGCGGTGCCGTCGCATGTGCCCGCCGAGCGCCTGGCCGATGGCGAACTCGAGCCCGCAGACGGGGCACTCGTGCACCCTCGGCTTGGCTGCCGCCGCTGGCGGCGGCGTCTGGAGCCCGAGGCCGAGCTCGTGCTGCTGCTGCTGCGGCGGCGGCAGCCTCGGCCGCTTGTGGCTGGCGCGGTGGCCCCCGAGCGCCTGGAACGTCGGGAACTGACGACTGCACGTCTTGCACTTGAACACGCGGCCGCCCGCAACCAGCGACGGCGCCGCCGCCGCCGCCGCCGCAGCCGCCGCGCCGGCGGCGTCCATCCCGGCGTGGTGGTGGTGCTGGTACTGCTGCGCCAGGAGCATGAGCACCCGGGCCGTGTCCACGGAGCCGGCGCCGGCCATCTCCACGACGTCCCACCCTCCCTGCCCCTCTTGCTGCTGCTCATGCCAGCCTAATATACCACGCCTAGCTCCTACACTGTGTAATAATGCATATGCGTCGCGTATGACTATATATATAGCGCAAAGCAGCTCGGCGGGTTTGGTGCGCACGGCTGCACGTAGGAAACGGAGCACCGAGCACGACGACCACCAAGTAGGGCAGTGAAGCAAGCGCCTGTTCAAATCAACTTGGGTTGGTTTCTAGACGTGGATGTGTCTGTGTGTACTTTTCCAAGCGTTTGACCGCGGCTGTGAGAGGTTAGCTACTAGCTAGTACTAGTACTGCTGCTGCGTACTATATATAAATATGGTACTCGCCTTGCTAAACAATAGTCAACATGTGTGTTCTTGCTAGCTTCGATCAGCTAGCTAGCTTAGCAAGCAAAGTACGTCTTCTAGAGACTAGAAGAGCAGTACACCATGCCAAGTAAGCAGCCAACCACTGGATGGCCGAGTGGTTGCGAGTGACGTCGTGCATGCATGCGTTTTCACATTTGTATATGAATTTTTTCAAAATTCACCTCGAATCTTGGAACACATCGGACGTTATAGACATCAATAAAAAATTCTTTTCATTTTTTTGGTCGTGGGTTCATTTTTGTCAGCTTGGCTTTGCCTCTCACCGTGTTTACTTGCGCGCGCGACGTTCGCGACCGAGCGAGCTGGGCTTGCCTGCCAGGTCGTTTCAGCCGTCAGGGGTTTCACATTTGGGGTTGGTGACCACGACCATGTGTATATTCTCCCTTTTATGGCAGCTCGCCACGCTCGCATGGTTGTTCCATTTATTGGGTCGACCCGACGAATCAAACAGGGCTCGATTCAATCCTCTAGAACGAGCAACTTATGGCTGTTCTAATTAGGCGTGATTCATTGTGGTCTTGTTAATCTAGATGTTACAAGCTAAATGGATAATTTAGAGGCAATGTGAGGCAGCTATTGTACGTTGTCCCTTAATTTCCTCAGGTGGAGTTACGGTTGTTTCTTCCATTCTTTCAGCTAGAACGGTAGCTTCAGGCGTCAAGGTCCAGTCTGATCAAGACGCAGGCTAGTCGTTTCATCATCAGTTAACCGCTTATTCATGTCTGTGACTGGCAATTCGTGCTTAAGAATTTTCGATCACCCTTTTGATTTATCTGGGCAGCTTGGTCTTTTTTGCTTTCGCGAATGAACAATCTAGTTGTAAATTGTAGTGATGACCATCTTCCACAGACGAACCCCATCTTTGCAGTGGTTGAGTCAAATGTCAATCTGGTTTAGCTTGCGTTCTTAGATTTATCAGACTTTCAAACAAGAACAATCATAATCAAACTTTCATACTTTTAGAATCTGCATGTGCCAAGATTAATATAGTGGGCGCACCTAACTTCAGAAGTAACTGAATTATTCTTGTACCAAAATTCAAGCACAACAATCTGGTCAGAGAGAGAGAGGGAGGGACCGGATGGAGGAGGGGGTTGGTTTGATTTATAAATTTTGTTTTTTTATATAAACCATTCGGTATAACATTTTAAAATATTTTTTTGAATTTTTTCTCAAAAATCTAAATTTTTTTTATTTATTTTTTAGCCTTCTCATGATTTTTAAAAAGGTTCTCAATATTTTCAATTACAATCAAAATCAAACTATGACGTTGAATAAAAGGGCCAAGTCAGAGTTTGGTGATGCAACCGGAGTGCATGTGTCATCGTTAGGTAGTGCAGCCCCGGTCTCGGCGGCAAAACGATCTGAGTGGTTATTAATGATAGAAGACGACTCGATTCTCTGCAAGAGCAAGAATGCCTCGTAGTGCACTGCATGACTGTATCTAATGCTTTTTTGGACACATCACCTAGCCAGCAGCCGTACACTTCCCATTATCCAAAAATTCACCGAGCCCACACGTTCAATAAGTGCGCAACATGGATGTTTTTTTAGTGGTTTCCATGCCAAAAAATTTAAATCAAAACTAATTAAAAATTTAAACAAAAACTCAATTTCTAGATTACACCAAGCCCCAACTTTATAAACTCCTCTTTAGATCAACGAGCGAAGTGGTCCGCGCGTTTGCGTGGCTAGATTTGTTTTGGTATATAGTGTTTATCTCTAACTCGTAATCTATCTCTAATATATCAGATCGGATTTAGAGTTTATCTCTAATATATTATATCAACTTTAGTATTTCATATGAATTTCTAATATTTTCTTTTAATCTAAGCCGCATAGATCTTTTATTTTTTCTTGATTTATGTGATAATTACTTGATTAATCTATGTCGAATTTCTAATATTCTTCTTTTAATCTAAACCGTTATAATCCGGCCCCACAAAATCAACGGCATAGATCTTTTATTTTTTCTTGATTTATTTGAGGATTTCTTTGATTGATTTAGTCCGTTATAATTTGGTCCCACCGTTTGATCGAATGGCTGAAATAATCTGGGTGATGTGGACTAACGTGGTGGCTTCTTTTCCCCTCCTTTATATATATAACGAGCAAGGTGAGCCACGCGTTTGCGCGGCTAGATTTGTGCTAAGATATAGATAATATATCAGATTAGATTTAGAGTTTATCTCTAATATATAGATCAGCTTCAGTAGTTTGTTATAGAGGTTAATATTGACCGCTAGATTTACATTAATATCCATATTCAACGATGTAGACTTTTGCTTTTTCTATGATTAACGTGAAAATTTCTATTTTTTTTCGATTAACGTGGGAATTTCTAGGATTTTGGATTAATGTGGTGGCTCCGTTTAACTCTGCTTTATATAGATAGATCATAGATAGATAGATGGCAACTCTCCTGCCCTTTGTTCAAAAAAAAAAGATTACACCAACTACGTCCAAAAAGAATACTTATCATCTCAGTTTGCAAATGTAATTTTCTCGTTCCCAATCTTGATACTTAGCTACTTACAGCAATATGCACAATTGAAATAAACAAAGTCCAAACTGTTTGACCAGTGCGCACAAAAGATCCACTACAGGAATCAGTCTCTTTGTGGTCGGAAAAAGCCGACCACATAGCCCATAATGCCGCCCACATAGGTCAATGTCGGCGGCTAGCCGTCGACACTGCCCCGTCGAGGCCCCGTCGTCGACATAGCCAGATTTTGTCGACGGACCCGCCGACAAAGCCTCAGCCTGGGCAACCCTCCTGGATGCCATCAGTGTCGGCGGCCTTACAAGCCGCCGACGTAGCCCTGCCCTCACGGCTCTCCCCGTTTAGCGGCGCCCTGACCGGTGGGGTGTAGATCATGCCCTAAGAACTTGGGTGCCCCAATCGACTTTCTCGGCGGCGGCGAGGGTGGCTTGGAAAGTAGGGTGGGAGCCTCTGTGTCGGCGGCCTACCATATGCCGCCGACACAGGTGAGTCAATGTCGGCGGTATAGAGGAGGCCGTCGAAAATAGTGTTTCGGAGGGCATAAAAGAAATCAGCCCCCCTATACGGCGTAAAGCACTTTCCTCCCACTTGGTTAACACCGCACGGCGTGGCGCGGGCTCCCTGCTCGGCGCGGGTTCGAGCCCCGCCACGCCGCATGTTATTTTTATTTATCTATGCCGCCGACATAGGTGGCTCTCTAGGCTCCAGGCCATTTATGGTGGGCCCACATGGCATAGACGTGCCGCGTCTGCCATGTGGGACCACCTTGGGATGTCACCGTTAAGGCTGTGAAGCTGCCGTGATCGGGAAGCATTTGTGTTGACGGTACGGCTTTTGCCACCGACACTGATGAAGTGGCGGTAGGGGAAAATTTTTAAATTTTCGCCCGGGTGGGGTGGCGGGATGGCTATGCCGGCGGCCTAGAGTATGCCGCCGACATAGAGTAAGGGGGAAACCTAACATTTTCTCATGGGCGGGGATGTAGTGTCTATGTCAGCGGTATTGGTCATACCGCCGACATAGAGTTTGGATTTGTCGTCGGTTTTAATTTTTTGCCGCCGACACTAGATTTTTGGCCGTCCACAGAAAGTGTGTTTCCTGTAGTGATCGTTAATCCTTTTTCTGGAGGCAGTGTTAAGCATGCATGATGCATGCACCTAGCTAATTAAAAGTTCAACTAATAAATCAACTCCTGCCGATCGGTCAACAAGAAGCATGTTCAGCTAAATTCTGTACGTTTAGAACGACTCCTTGCTAATCGTATAGCTTGACACGCATGAGTCATGGCTGCTCATGCATGCACGAGTCTTGGCTACACCTAACTCTCCAGCACATTTTTCTCGTTTTTTTGAACGAAAGATTTTCCTCATTTTTCACTAGAAGCGTCACGAGTTAGCGAGCCCCACGTAAGATCCAAATCAAAACAAATCTTGGACTAGCAAGGCTGCATGCAAATGTACGCAATGTCTCGACGACACAACGATCCGGCACGATTCATCACCAAACGTGCTCTTTTGGATCTCTAAAAGGCTAGAATAGGGATAAGATCATGAGCGACTACGTACTGGCTAGGTCATGCTAGCATTAAGTCGTTGTCTCTGTACGTACTATATAGGCCTGCACGATCGATCAGCTGAGTATGAAAGTCAACCGGGCATGTTTCGTTCCGGCGACTTCTGCGACGGCTAGTGCATATGGCTCAGGTGTACCTGTTTCTTGGCTTCTTCTAGCTGCTTGATCGTAGAGAAATGTTATGCTACACGACGGTGGTAGACTCAAGATTTGTCGAGGGAGTATATGAAATAAAAAGATCCACATATTTATCTAGAAAAGGTCATAAAATCATAATAACATAATTAGTTGGGGTATAATTCCAAATCATAAAAATTACAATTTAACTTGACGTTGCTTCATACTCCCTCCGTTCCAAAATATAGGGCGTGCATGTTTTTTCAAAAGTCAATGTTTAAAATCTTTGACTAATAATTAAGAAAAAATATGCATGTTTTACTATATGCATGTAATATATTTAGATCCGTATTCAAAAGTATTTTTAAATGATGTTAGTTTTGTAGTTGTTAATGATATATTTTGAAAGAAATTAACGGTCAAAGTTATACTTTGAAGACCGTGTCAAAAATTTATATGCACTATATTTTGGAACGGAAGGAGTAGTTTGAAAATGATAAAACCATTGAAAAGTTACGCTAAAGAAATATAACCAAGCAATCATTCAAATATTGGTCGTTCGTTCTATTTCTTAGTTTATTCTTCACAAAAATTATTAAGAAAATACTCTCTCCACAATAACCATTGCTGCTAGTAGGATTAGCACCAACTTGAGAAGTTTGTACACACTTGTGTAAGCACAATATTCTTTATTTAAACAAATATAATAGAAAACTCGGCAAGTTTTTTTACTCAAATCTTTCGTCTATGCACGTAATAATAATGAAGTGTGTCGGTTAAAGGGAAGATGCATCAATTCAGAATTTGTTTGGATAAAATTGAGCAAACTTTATAAAGTTGTCCTTGTCATACGAAGCAAATGAATCAGCAGGATTAGATGGTGCTATAAAAAGAAGCAAATATGTGTTTACCTCATCAACATGTCATTAAGCTCTCGAAGTTAATTGTCTTATCAAAATAAAAAATGGTGGGTATATACATACCTTTTTAAACAAAAAGTGCATTAATCTGACCCATGATCAATATATACACATGTATATACCACTTATATACGGTATTCATCTGAATACCCATGAATTATATTAGGTCCGTCCTAATACACAAGAAGAAATATGAGTCATCCATTTCTCTCGCTCGATCTAATGGCTTAAATTGATTTTGGTTTGTTTATACTACCACGGTATATATAATTTATACCACGGATGTTCATGTCGACTAAGAAACTAGAAAAGAAATTCATATCACCTACAACAAAAAAATAATTTTAGAATGAAAACAGTTCATTTTAATTATAAAACTAGCCGGTCATGTACATGATCGCAATGTGTTGCTAGCTAGCTTACGTGGCAATGGAGAATTTTCACGCGAAAATGTCCATGAAAACTAGGTCATCCAAGTACACGTTTGCTCTAGAAACATGAGCGGTTCAGATGATCGATGATGCGCTGCTAATAATTGTTGGAAAACTTCACACTTAGCAGCTGAATCAGGTTAATGCGTTTCAACAACTGATCGGTGCGAACACCTGTCGCAAATTGCGACCGGTCTGACTATGGTGATTTATTAGAAACACGAACTCCAGTTTATCCGTAACAGTTTACATGCATGGAAGTCAAGAGCGTACATGCAATGTACGAAACCACATGATTTGGACTTTGGATTGTTAGTATGGAATTCATGCAAACTGGGCTGGAACCTAACCATACCCCCCCCCCCCGACCCCGCTCTTCTTGGGCGACTCAGAGGGACAGTCTACCCCTGAAAGTCTAAAAACCTAACTCGCAGCCGCCATGGCATCCCCTTTCCTCCTTCCCATTCCTCCTTCCCCCTCAGCGCACTGAGGCAGCGGTGGCGGCTTCGCAGGAGCTTCGCGGCGGTTCAATTCCTTCCCGTTGGTGTTGGAGGAGCAGCCGGCGGCCCTCCCACGCCTATCTCGATGTGGTAGGTGGCGTGTCCTTACACCTAATTTGGCCGAATGTTCAATCGGTGAGATTTTGTTTTTTTTTTCAAGTCCATCCTACTGTCATGATAGAGTTAGCGTGTTCCGTCTTTTTAAGCTGAACTAATTTTTTTAAAAAAATTTATGAGATATTCTGATTGAAACTAATGAAAATATAATTCCATCAATACTTTGTAAGCAAAAATGAATATAAACATAGTCCAAAATTATTATAAAAATCTAGATTAAAATTCTAAAATATTTAAGGATTATTCAAAAAGGAAAAAAATAATAGTTCGTCTACATAACCCCCGAACTATTGAACATGGTATTCTAGTCCACAAAACCATGAAATAAGCACAAATAACTCCTTGGGTTTTAGAGGTTGTTTAGACAAACGTGGCAAGTGACACGGCAGTCCCATAAAACAACAAATTAACAAATAAAATGTATGTCCACTTGTAAGCCTCTCATATCTGTCTTCTTCCTCTCCCCTCTCTCCTCTCCCCCCATAGTGGCTACGAGGTCAGGGGGCGACACCAGTGATTGGGTTGAACATGATGGTGGAAGCACTTGATCTATTCGTGGTCAGCGGGCATTAGCATGGTAGCGGCGGTCAACAACGATGCCACAGAGCAGCCCAACAGGGTACGGCCCGACGATGATGGGGAAGTTGCATGCGGTGCAAGGCACAGCGGTGAAACCATGGTGGAGGACCACCAATATCAACGCCGTGGAGGTGGCACTGTGGGGAGAGAGGAGAGTTGGAGAGAGGGGAGAGGAAGAAGATGGATAAGAGAGGCTTACAAGAGGCAACACATCAAGGATGACATCTCCTGTAATTTCTCCTCAATAGGCTCACTCATGAAGTTGGCTTACAATATTCAAATCCACGGGAGTTTGCCCTCAGTCTAGCCCTCGGCCATTTGAGAAAGCACACACAAAAAACAAATGCAAATTATTTGTGTAGAACCGAGGACATGGCAAGATTCATATGGCTGACGTCCTTGATAACAAAGGTTGGCCATATCAACACCTTCGCCCTCTGTATGACATGTCCCTAGAAACCTTGGTTCACCTCTGTGCTCACCGCCCGTATCTCCTTCGCAAAACATCTCGTTATAGGCTCAACACATGCTTCTGGAACCGGTGGATTCAGACGGTAATGACGCTTTCAAAAGAGACCAAGCGCAACTACAATGGCCTCATTATCTACATTGTGTGGAACATCTAGAAGACGAGGAACAGACATACTTTTCAGCAAGAGAGCATGCACCTCTCACAAATCATCACTAGAATTTAGGAGAATGTCCGTCTCTAGGACATCAGGCTATCCAAGATCATATCATGTAGATCATGTTGATCAACCCTCCCCCCTCTCTTTCCTATTGTACAATGTACAATACTCCTTTTCGTTAATGAAACGGCATAACCCAATTGTCCAGTTCTCTAAAAAAGGTCATGGCATTTTTGTTCCCTAGTTCTTTCGCAGAATCTTTTTTCTCAATCTTCTCTTTCAGAGGAAAAATTCCCTCGATGCTAAGATATACTAACTTAATTTCCCTTAAGTGTTTTCTAGCTTCTAATTAACCTAGAGTTTGTGTTGCTAAATCAGAATACACTTTTCACCGTTCACTACTAGAGCTGTAAATTGGGTCGTGCCGGGCCAATCTAGACTCGTCATGCCTTGGGCCGATGCAAAATGGGCTGGCACAACTCGGTCATCTCTCCGAACAGTACCAAGCTAACTTGGACAACCAAAAAGTAAGGCCCTACATGGTTGAAAGGCATGTCAAGCCGGGTAGTCTAGGCCCATCACGCGGGAGAAAGCAGTGAGATTATTATTTTTCATAACTATTTATGTCGCTCAAATAAAAAAGTTTTCTACATGAAAATGCGTTTCAAAATTCTCTTCATGTAGAATGAATGAAAAATGATACGAGCATGGTAAAACATTGAAACATTCAAATTAGTGAGAGACGTTTCGTCGGCCTAAAATTCTAAAAACAAGCCGCTCACTAACTACCTTTTTTTATAAATTCTTATGCTACTCAAATAAAAAAGTTGTCTATGTAAAAAGATGTGTCTTGAAATCACGTCAACTTTCATATTTAATACAAAATTATGAGCATAAAAAATAAAATAAAAAACAAAATACACCCTCATGTTTCAATTCAGATAAAGCTGATCCTAGGGCGGCCTGCATTTGGATCGTTCCAACTCGGCTCATTTTTCTTCACGTCGTGTGCTTAGTCCTTCGAATTCGCGCCGTGCTCAGGCTGGTGAGGCTGGATTTACAGTTCTACCGTTCACCTTTCCTTATAACCATCCTTGAGTCGGCCAGCTTTCCAGTACTCCCTCTGTTCCAAATTGTAGTTCACTGTTGACATTAGAACACGTCTTTTGACCATTCGTCTTATTTAAAAAATTAGTGCAAATATGCAAAAATATAAGTCATGCTTAAAGTATGTTTAATGATAAAACAAATCACAACAAAATAAATAATATTTATATATATTTTTTGAATAGGACGAAATGGTCAAATAGAATATCCAAAAGTTAACAGTGAACTACAATTTGGAACAGAGGGAGTAATTTCAGCGAAACAAACCATGAAGAAGTACACACCTTTTCTTTCTAAACTTTCTCTATTCAGGTGCCCTTAATAGTATACTACCGTATACACATTTCTTTCTGATCGAGACGTGCACAGGTCAAAAACTCTACTAATTCTATGAGTTTACTTTTCAGTGGAATGTATCGATCCTCGAGTCCCTTTTGTTTCAGACTAGGATATGCACCAGTCGAGAGTAATTACCCAGTTGTGATGTGTCTGCGTGTAAGCAAGCATGTCATCGACCAGGACATCGATCAATATCACACGATCCCGTGGCGCTTTTGAGGTGATTAACTTACCAGTTGCCGCTGATTAGTACTAATGTTGACTTAGCCACCCACTGGAGAGGAAGTCAGCTCACGCGAAAGACCTGCACTAGTGAGTTGCAGCACTGCTGAGTTGTAGATTGTATCTTCTTTAGATTTATTTTTGTTTACTTTCTTGAGTAGTGGAGCTTAACTTTCATGGTCTTTCCTCAAGATTTTGCTGAAAAATTTGCCTGATAAAAGAAGACGACGAACAAGCAGCTTGCCATTGAGAATTGGAGTCCCGTATGCGTCTTTCTTAAAAAAAATAGCTTTTAAGTTAGGTGTGTGTGGACGGTTCTCCTCTAATAGAACCTTGTAACAACATCATTTAAGAAACTTAAAGGTTTAATACCTTTTCCTTTTCATATTTGATTTGTAATCCTCATTCATAACATATATATAATATAATAAAAAAAGATATTGATAAATTTATATTACAGTTTTAAATAGTATATGTGCGTTACTCTAAAAGCAGTTATCAGAATTTGGTATTGGATATAAATAAAAAATCAGTCGTGCCAGGAATTAAGAAAAAGGTATATCACACAATAGAATATGGTGAATTGCCTTTAAGATAAAATAGCTCACATAGCACTCTAAAGTTACAATAATTCTAGCTATGTGTAAATAATAGCACTTAGTGCTACGTGTTTACACATCATTGAAATTTTTACAACTTCGAAGTGCTACGCGAACGAATTGCCTTTTTAAAAAGAAAAAGAAAGACATTTTAACTAGTGCCTGAGCCCATATTTCACTGACATCCCCAATATCACCATTGACTGGAATGTGTATATGTGTAAGCTATAGCAGAAGACCTAAAAAGGCATAATATTCAAAATTTGATTATTCCCACTAGCTCCATCACACCACTATTGTATGACCTATATTTGGATATTCTCTCCACTACCTATACAAACTGAGATTATATCTTCATATTTAGGTATTTCTTACAGCTCCAACAAAAGACTATCACGTCGTTTTGAGTATTCTATTGGAAAGATTGAAACATAGGTAGAGAATCTTTTTAGTTATGCAGTTAAATAGAGATGTATAATGAATTTTAGTTATTGTTGTTTGAGGTAGCCTAAGACCTGAGTTTAGCACGGCTGGCCCAATAGATACTACAGCCTGAAGCCCATAATCATTAAAGCCGGAAGAAAGTATGGGGCCTTTTTCGGATATTACCTGATTACCTCTATCGAATATTTACCTGAAACTGAAGAGAGAAAACTGGGTGAGTCGCACTTAATTTGTGAGCCTCACGTATGATATCAAATTCGATGACCTTTTGGTTAACGATATTAAATTTGCGGGTTTGCTAGAACCCAGACGACTGGGCTCGCCGGCGCGGCCGCCGACGGGTGGGCCTGGCGTGCGTGCGTGGGTGCGCAGTCGCCTGGGTCCAGACGCTCCCTTAAATTTGATGATGTTTTATCCTTTTTTCATTTTTCATCCCTTTTCCTCCATTTTTCATCTCACGCCCTCCCCATAAGCTTCTTTCTTTTTTTCTTCCTCCTCCTTTCTTTATTCTTCTTCTCCACTGATGCAGCACCTCGTCGAAGCAATCCTTTCGCCAATGGAGCACCTCGCTGACTCCCGCCCCGTCTGTTGCCGCCTGCTGTCGTTGTTGTTGTGCTTGCTCAATCTAGTGGAACCTCCAACCATAGTGTTGCTGGTGTTGTGTGTTCCTTCCTTTGGTCGTTGTTGAAGCGGCACCCTTCGACACCACCTCTTGCTACCTCGTCGTCGCTACCAGCCAAGCCATCCTGGCCACCGGTGAGGAAGAAAGAGGAGGGAGCCGCCACCACTAGTGAGGAAGAAGGAGGGAGCCATTGCCAAAGTACCATCCTTCAGTGCTGCCTCCTGCTACCTCGTCGCCCCTGCCAACCAAGCTACCAGTGAGGATTGCCGCTGTCTGCGAGGAAGAATAAGGGAGTCATCGTCGCACCTGCTACCTCGCCAGCCAAGTCGTCATCGCCACCGCGGTGAGGAAGAAAAAGGAGAGAGTCATCGCCAAAGCACCACCGCCTGCTAACTCACCACCGTTGCTGGCCAAGTCGCTGCTAAAAGTAATTTACACTACATTCTAAAAGTAATTTTTTAAAAGAGCTGCAGGATTCCGTTTGTTGTTATTTCTTGAAATTTTCATGCTAGAAGTAATAGTTGCTCTCAAGTGTAGGCATTGATCGCTGCTCGTGCTGGAATCCTGCCTTTCGGTGAAGAAATTCTTTGTCCTGGACTCCGAGGGGAAGCGCGTGGCCGTGAAGCGACGACGGGTGGCCGTCCCTGTCCTCCAAGGCTCCAAGCTAGCGTCAAACAATTAGCGAAGTAAGGTACAAGTGATACTTTTATTCCATTTCTGCGTTGTACCCTTGTAAGACGAACCAAAACAATTTAATTATTTGTTGTTGGTGTGTCGTGAGATAGGGTACATTTATTTTGTCGTTCGTTGCTGCTCGAGAGTTGGTGTTCGCCAAGATCAGTGGTAGCCGGTGGTTGTGCGCCCGCTACTTGGCGTGTTATAGTGTTGCCGGCGTTGGTTAGGAGGTGTAGGTTGCATCCGCCGTGTTGGCATGGTTATCAATATTATATTGTGTTGGCAGTGATGGTATTGCCTTTGTGCCAAATGGTTTGTACCATGTGTTTTTTTATTTTACTTCTTCTATGAATGAATTGGCAACAAAGCTTGCCATTTTAAAAAGATTCTGCTCAAAATGAAGAATTTTCAAAGGTTCGTAAGAATTATAAACCTATTGAAAACAAAGGGGTGGGCTCACATGGTTCCTACAAAAATGGCTCAATCCATGCGCGTGTGTGTGTTTTAAAAGAAAAGAAAAGAAAAGCAAGGCCTGCATGTAAGCTAGGAAACAGAGTTCTAATATTTACAACAATTACAAGGGGAATGCTGAAACCTAACTCTCACATCATTGGCATTATCTTTTCTGTAAAGTCCTTTGCGATCCTAGCTAGCAAAAATTTCTTGAACGGATCGATATGCTTGGCGGAAAATTCGCCCATTCCTTTCGATACAAATGTTCCAGACAATATTTTTTATATAAATATAAGACGAGTATAATGATGGAAATTTCCTTCTTGTCTAGTCCAAAATCTAATACTTTTCCCTATGAAGCATTGAAACAACTTAATTGAACAATTGAAAAGTTTTAAGACTTCCAAAACAATCAATTACACATTCGACCTCAATTACTTCTTTTATTAGCTCAAGGCATGAACAACACAAAACGTAATCTTGTAGAGAATGCTTCTAGAAGCCACGGGTACCCCTGGAAGTTACAAGACGTTTGTTTTGCACATACGTGCAACAAAATTTAGCTTGTTCACGAATAAGAAAACATCAAATACGATGAGATCCCTGGTAATTTTGGGTTCTTTGTGAGAATCAAACCAAACTCTCTTTGACATGTCCTGATGCTTTCAAAAGCTAATCGTTGCGTGGCTATAGTCGGGATGAACCCAAACTAATTACAAATCAATCGAATGCCATCCAAGCATGCCATAATCACCTCCTTGACAAGCGGACTTGGCATAAGCGTACCATTATGTTGCGGCTCCATAGAAATAGAATCTTCCATGTCCATCCCGAATGACCACACTGGTAACTCTGTGGCTAGTAAGCTCCATCTATGTTACACCTAAACGATGGTGGCAGTTGCCTCCATAAAATACGGTGAAGTTTGAGTTCGAACTGGCTACATAGACTCAGTGGTGGATGCCAAACAAAAATGTACTTCAGACTGAGAGTGGGCTAGATGTTTGGATCACTTTGTGTCATGTCCTACCTTTTTTTTTTTTTTTTTTGCAAAAGGGCAAGCCCCACTTTCATTTTCAATTAAGAATACGAAAGCATCCAACAACCAGAGTTTAAACCACCATCAGTTACAGCGAGCCACAACGGGCAACCTATGACACCCATAGGGGAAAGCAAAAGACGACAGCCAGAACCGCAACATCCACTAACAAGAATAACAACTGATCCAAAAGGCACAGAACTGCTGATGAAAATAAATAGAAGGTGACAACTAGAAATTTAACACTAGGCTAAAACAGACAGACTAGGAAACCCCCAATCACTGGTCTTCCTCCGTCTTCTGGCAAGCATGCACCTCCTTGACAGTCTTGAAAATAAGCTCTAGCCCCATCTGAACCAAAGCTTGATCATCAGCACGCAGTAGCCCTGACCAATATTGAATGAAGGCACAGAACATATAAGCTATTGATAGGGGGTTTTTTAATTTCTTGTTTTCAAAACAAGTCTCATTACGCTTCCTCCAAATCCCCCAACACACAGCAGCTATGCACATGTACTTTAAGTCCTTGCTGTCAGAAATCATGACCTTTTCCCACAACAAGGCCTGCTCCCAATTGGATGAGCTCCAACTCATTCCGATACTCTTAGCAATGATCCCCCAAAGAAGCTTTGTAGATGAACAATTAAAGAATAGATGGTTAATAGTTTCTATGTCATCACAAAAACTACATCTGGGGTCCCCTTCCCATTTTTTTTTCCTCAGATTATCTATAGTCAGAATAGCATTATTAGAAGCTAACCAAAGAAACCCTTTAATCTTCAAGGGCAATTTGGATATCCAAATCTTCTCAGCATTGACATTTCTCTCTTCATCAAAAAGACCATTATACACTTTTTTAACAAAGAAAGAGGGCTTATCTTTTCCTTTCCAGATGCACATATCTCTTTCCACATTAAGGTTTACATTCATCAGTTTTTCTTTTACTGCTTTCCAATCTTCTAAATTTTTTCCATCCATCCATCTTCTAAAGGGAATATCCCAGTTTATTTCACCCCCTTCAGCCACACTCATATCTGGGGCACTACAAATATTAAAGATCTCTGGAATCATGCTTTTTAGGGGTTGGGGGAAGATCCAGCATCATGCCACATACTTATTTCTTTACCAGAGCCTACCAACCATCTCCTCCTAGGAAGATAAAAATCTCTCATCTTCATTAGTTGTTTCCAAACAGCAGAATCAGTTTGTTTGATTTTATAAGTAGCAATTTGATTTTTATTTAGGTATTTCCTTCTGACAATCTGTTGCCATAATCCATCTTCTTTTTCAAGTTTCCAAAGCCATTTACACATGAGGCTGATATTTAATTTTCTAAGATCCTGGACCCCCATGCCATTCTTATTTTTGGGTCGACTTACTTTTCCCCAATTCACCAGATAATATTTTCTTTTCTTGCTATTGCCTCCCCAAAGAAATTTTCTCCTAATCATGTCATTGTTTTTAATCACCCCAGCAGGGAGGAGGAACATTGACATGGTATATATAGGGATACAGGGATACTAGACAGACATGCATTGACTAAAGTCAATCTGCCACCCAGAGATAACACTCTTCCCTTCCAGCCATCCAGTCTTTTTCTAATTTTATCAATCAGAAATCCCCAATTAGAAATGTTATTCTTTCTATAGTTGACAGGGACCCCCAAATAATCCATGGGGAGCTTTCCTATTTTGCAATTGAAATATTCTGCAATTTCTTTTTCCATCATTTTCTTATCATTAATAACAACCAGCTCACTTTTATCAAAGTTGATTTTCAAGCCTGACATTTGTTCAAAGCTATAAAGCAACATTTTAGCATGAGCTAAACTGTCTTCAGTGCCATCCAAGCACACAATGGTATCATCAGCGTATTGCAATATACTACATCCTCCTTCAATAATGTCAGACATTAAACCCCTAATGAGACCATTATGCATAGCCACCCTAAACATCTTACTCAAACTGTCAGCAGCCAAATTGAAAAGGAGAGGGGCCGAAACCCATGGGCTGCATTGTGCACTCAATAGAGGATATAAAAGGACCTCAAAATTCTAGGTAGGGCCGAGACCCATGCAGCCCATATGTTGGGTCCGTCCTTACATGTATTTATAAATATAAATCATATCTCTAACAATATTTCTAACTATTTAAGCCACATTTAGATTTGGATAGAGTAGCTGATAGAGCAGAGGAATCTTTTAATGTTGTAGTGAAGTGTGAAAGAAATTTAGAGGGAAAGATAGAGGAAGTAGGTAATAGTAAGATGGAGTGGGGGACGGAGCAGACGATGAGCGTTCTTCTAAATTTTCTTTACGCTTTATACTACACAATAAAATATTTCTCTCCTCCATCAGCTCTCTATCGAAAACAACGTATTTAGATTACGTGCTACAGATGCTACACAAAATTATCGCAGACTCACTTTCCTTGCACAGAGGTTCATCGAGCAAGTCGTGTAGCCTAATGGTAGGAGTGAATGTTCATTCTTACCCCCACCTAGGTTCGATCCGTAGAATTCACATGGCTTGCTGCATAGTTAAGGCCAGTAAAGATGTTTCATTTCTTAAAGGAAAAAAGTGGGTGCAAGGAAGACATCTTAGCTCACGTTAGTTCCTTAATTCACTGTGCAGTAAAAGATACCTTACGAAAGAGCATTTCAAATAAAAGCATGCATAGTAGCTCCTCCTCAACAACACACCATCTTTCAAAATTTTGTTTTTGTGCTTTTGGATTCCTACGTTCCAACGAAACCTAGGACAAGATGTGTACAAACTACATGTAATAATATATATGTATCCTCGTCTGTTTAAGTGCTAGTTTCAGGCCAATAATGACCGAAGCCAGCCATCTCCGAAATAACCAAAATTCGCATTACAATTCTATCACTTTTCGATATCCTTTGTTTCATGTCAACGAGGGTAAAAAAGAAACACAGTAAGCAGCTTGAGAGCTGAAAATCACTCCAACAATTTGTTGCCGAGACTGCTGACATGCTGGCACAGCAGATCTCTCTGCGTGACCGCGCCGTCGTCGGCCACATCACTGAACTGCTGCATGTAGCCGTCGTCGTGGTTGTGCGACGCCGGTATCCCGTCCCTCGCCGCGTCCTCGAGGTCGATCATGATGTTGGTGAGCAGGCAGCAGACGTAGATGATCCTCGGCAGCCGGTGCTTGTCGGGCCTCCACAGCTCTCCCTTGAGCACCTGCCACCTATCCTTCAGCTTGGCAAGAGCACCCTGCACCACCATTTTCGTCGCGGCGTGCCGCTTGTTGAACTCAGCTTTCGCCGGAGATAGATCGTTCTGTTGGTATGGTGTCATCAGCCAGGGAAGAAGAGGGTAGCTTGTATCCCCAACAATGTAATCTCTGACCACTGACCCCGCTGGCTCTCCAGGAAGCTCCATTTGTCCATCCAGCCTTGCGCCTTTCTCGCAGAGCCTGTAGAAGCCTGAAGTGCGCAGAATGCACGAGTCATTCAAGCTCCCAGGCCAGCCACTGACAACATCTCTGAACCGCATGTCGGCATCAACAATGGCCTGTAGGACCATGCTGTTCCTGTTCTCACCGTCGAGCCAGACATTGCTGTTAGGCTGAGCTGAAGAGCACATGAGGATGTGTGTCGTGTCTATGGCGCCGCAGCAGTTTGGGAGGCCCTGAATCTTTTCAAACCTTGCTTTGATGGCTGCCATTTCCTCAGGGCCAGGCCACTTCAGATGATCGACCGCACGCTCCTCCAAGGCCTCGATGAACTTCCAAGTGATGTTTGAGATAGCTGAATGGTTCATCCCAAAGCGGTTCCCTATGCTCAAAAGTGACTCGCCAGTGGTCAGTCTTAATAGAGCAACAGCTACTTGATCCTCCACACCTAGGATCACCTTGTCTCCAAACCTAAAATTTCTGAAACTTTGTGTCTTTCTTGTGAAGTCGCCTGTAATTAGAGTGCAAAGGTAGTCGAAGGTCTTCCTTGACATCTTGAAGACGGATTCAAAGTTGTGGCAGTCTTTGGAGAAATGCCCTGTGGAAGCATAAGGTTAGATCATAGATCCAGGGCCATTATCTGAATGCATCCCAAATTGTTTTGAACATGGAAGAGAAATATAGACATGTTGAAATCCAAAGGGTTCCATTTATTCTCCCCATACTTTTGGGTGAAAGAAGAAGATGCATAAGCTTTACACTGGGTTAAAACCTACTAGGGATAGGGGATAAAATCTTATAGAAGATGGTCAGCAATCTTCCTTATAAAGCAGTAAATCGGCAATACCATTATACGAAAAAAAAAACTGATAAAACAGCCTAGTATATCCGCATTCATGATGTGAAGTTGTGAAGTAAAAAAAACAGAATGTGCTGGCAATCATTATGAGAAAAGGTTAAGCATTTTTTGCAGGACAACAGAAATGATAGCACAAATAACTGTACAAGGTACTTAGTTCAAAGTTTATGAGAAAATAATTGGTTAGATAGGGAACTATTTTTTTATGCCTTAGCATTCATGTACCTAACTGGTTAGATCACAGTTGATGCTCACGTTTGTATCACTGTTCAAATAGGTGACCTCAGGTTAGTTGTCATTTTAGCAAAGATTATAAGATTCTAAGAATGGTACTGTTCATAAAGGGAATTTACAAGCTTAACAGCTGACATCATTGCTTCTAAGAAATAAAATTCAACTTCAAAAATCAGGGAAATCTCAGACACTCGTACTTGAAGAATTCTAAAAAGAATCATCAAATGAACTTTTAACTTGGAAGAGCAGCTGAGCAGGCACTAAAAGATAGTACAATAGCGTGCTAAATGAATAACAATTTATGAAATTTGTTCAGGATGACTTCTAAGGGAGCTGCACCAGTTGACATCTGCAATTCATACCCATATAGCATATGGAGATAGCATAATGAATCTAATAATGTTCCTGGGATAATCTATCGACTAACACGTCGAATACACAGTTAACTTCTTCGAGAAAGGGTCTGCAGACTCCAGTTGCAACCATGTTTGATGTATAATTATCTGAGATTTGACTTTTGAGTAAAGAAATTACAGCTTCAACCAGTTTCTCTTTAGTTTTAGTACCAATACCCAGAAGTTTCAAGAATTCTCTGGGAAATGTTTTAAACTCATTGAACTAGTACACCACCACTCAACCCATGTAATCGTTTGTATGACCACACTAATCATCTACTGAATTAGCAGTCATTTAATTGTCACACAAAATATAACAACAGTATCAATAAAATGAATATTGATTAGCTAAAAACCATCACATTCGTGCTGAAATGAATATCTGCTGTGGAATTGGGGGTAATCCATGAACAGATAGGCCAATTTTCCTCTTACAAAGGTGCTACAATTAGCATTTAACAATTATTTATTGAATGTGAAAAGCAATTTGATCGCTTGTATAAAGAAGAACCAATTATTCTTCAAGAAATTTAATTTTTTTTCCCTTCATGAAAAGAAGTTACATCATATGCTTCAGAAAAGATAAAGAAGATAGTCCATGCGACATCGGGACATCAGCAATCCAGCAACTGATCCTCGGTAAGGTTGATATCATGGACACAATCAACACAGGCTGCAAAGTCATGGCGCCCAAAACATCATTGCACCTAGGCTTGATAGATCTGGAATGGAGACGAGGAGACTGCAAAACCGCAAATGGCAGCACTAATTCTGCTCCCCAACGTCATCTACTCCATTGATACCAACCAGAGCAGCGGCATTCACAAGCTCTCAGTGCTCAGGCCGTCAGAGCGAGCAGCACCCATGGCCTCAATCCAGACAACCCCGTCCCGACATGGCCCATGCCCCCTGTACACCGTACGAGGCTAAAGCCCACCACCTCCAATCAGCGCACAGAAAGAGCAGATTCATCACAGTAACCACCCGGATTAGGGAGCACCGCCTGAAGCAGATTAAGCAGCTCCATTGAACGCCGCGCGCGCACGGGCAGTGCAAATTCAACGGCGGCTCTCCCTGATCTAACGCCGCGGAACCCGTCGTCCACGAACAATCCTCGACGCGGGGCGAGGGATTAACGCGCATTACCGGGAGCCACCGAGGGTTGCAGGCGCCGCCGCATGGTCACAGCGTGCCAAGAAACAAGAACCGGGCGTGGCCAAGAACGGGGAGCGCATGGTGGTCTCGGGACAGATAGAGAGAGGAGGGTGGGCATATACCTGCTGCAAGCCTGCGGGAGAAGGCGCCCCACCAATCGCCAGAGACCGGCGCCGTAGGCGGCGCCGGCGCCGGCGCCGACACCCCGGCCGGCAAGGCCTTCTCGGGCTGCCGTTTCCTCCGCTTAGCCCCCCTCACTGGTGCCATGACGAATTGACGAGGGAGTAGGGACTGGAGACAGCGAGCTACCTTCGGAGGAGAGATCAAAGAAAAATAAGCAGAGCAACACACCCAATGGCTTAAGACTCGAGAAGACCCACTTGTTAGTGCCTAAAGAAAAGGCACCATAGTATTGGTACTAGACCGCTACTAGTGGTTTGGCCAGTGCCTGCCAAAGGCATGCAAGAAACCAGCTTATAAACACATCTGCTCATGTGCCTTGTACATACCACATAGCCCTATGTTTGTATCTGGGGAATGTGAGCATGCAACGCAAGGAACCATCTTGGCAAGATGAGCTTGGAGTAGGTCAAAATGGTATGGTCCTTTTATCTATATCTTCTTTTTTGTTTTCGATAGAACCTTTTATCTATATCTGGTCTCCTTATAATGTGCTGCAAAAAAGGAAGAGAATTTTTGTGTAGTTAAGTTGCCGACATGTTCTCTCAAGTTAAATTATTCGATTATTTGCTAAAACTAAACTTTTGACTGCTTCCAACCGTAGTTTCGAAAAGATAAAACTGAAAATCGAAGTTGTGTTCAACAATGTTTTACTTATGATTTCATAACTTTTGAGAAACAACGTTAAAATTTGAAGTCTTACAAAAGTTGGTTAATAGCATGTTTGAGGCGGTTGAGTTGAATGAATAACAACATGTACACATCAGCTGTCTTTAAGTCATCTATAAGGCCATGTAAGATGAATGATGATGTGAAAAAGAGAGAGTGTGCGTAGAAATTTGTGTCATCTCTAATAAAAGGGTTGACTCTACACGAGAATTAAATTTTTTTGTGTATAAACAAACTTTCTAAAAAATGTGCAGTCATCTCTTCCACTGCACGAGTTATCTCTATTATTATCTATAAGTGACATGTCATTGGTTAGAGATAGTTGATGTCGTAACATTATAAGTGCCCTAATGGTTGAGCCGAAGTAAGATGATTATTTTTAAGAGCTTTTAGAGGTGGCTTCATGATCTCTACTATTAAAAAGTTTCTAGTGGTCATATGTTCTACCTAAAATTTGAAACTCCCCACCTTTTCTGAACTGCATCTCTTCCCCGTTGATATGTCCAAACCAATGATCCTATTTTTATCCCATCTCCCTCACCTTCGCCTCTCCTTCCCGACTACTCCCTTATCTCGGCCCTCTTTAGTTCATTTCGTTGCAACGCACAGGCACTCGGCTAGTTAAGGGAAAAAAAACTTGATTAAAAAAGTGAAATATATTTTCTAGTTAAATAAGTAGAGTCATTTTAAGCATGCTCTAGTTAAAACATGTTTAGTTCGAGGAAAATTTTGTTTTCTTTAGGGCATGTTTAGAAGGCATAAATTCTAAACAAGTTTTGTGAGAATTGCACATACAATTATTTAGAACACGCAAATTTCGCAGGCATTGCTCATGAAAATGGTCGACGAAGGCCTCACGGGAGGATTATTAGGTGGCTTTGCTGCTTTTTGCCCAGGAGAAACTGATCGATGTTTTGGTGGTGCCTGTTGCGGCTGCCGATGGTGCTGTGCAGTTTCATGTGGTCCGTAGCGCATGGATGCTGCTTTGTTTTGTTGGGCATGCATGGAGGTGTGCCAACTACTATGTAATATACAAATGGTGGATACATGGGGCATTTCATGGTCAAATGTTTGGGACAGTTGGCACTAGAACACCGTAAATTTCATGTCATTGTTTAGTTCAAAAAATCTATGTCATTGTTTAAGTCCAAAATTTTTTTGTCATCATCGTAGGACACTCAAACATGTCACTTGCACATGGATCACAGAGCCACATGTCAGTAACTCAACTAACAAATATATATAATCTGTTGTGCTTCACAACTAATTTTTTTAGGTATTTACAAGTTAAAATAGCCATACCGAATCACATGAACTTTTTTCACAAAATAGAGGGAAGTTGCGAGGGCATGGATATGATATATGGATTTAGCTTATACCAAGGCTTTTCACTTATTGTACAAAAACAAATCCCTCGCATGGACACAAGGTGCTGGTTCTTCGTGTTAATACTCCCTCTGGTTTTTTATATAAGACATATAGTTTGAATGATCTTATTTATAAATATAAGTTGTGGATATGGATTTATTGATATTTGTTCCTTGTCTACCCCTATCTGTTCCATAATTCTATCTCACACATTGATAAACCACTCTCACATAACATTTTTGTTCATATTTTCAAAACATTTATAACATAGGTAGTATGGTCATTTTTTTATCTTCTTTTAATTTCACAACTCACTTAATATATGTATCAATTCAAAAATACGACTTATATAGAAAAGGAGAGAGTACTACTTAATCCATTTATGAATCGAGCAAACCAGTTAATAATAATACCCTGATGTTGCTAGCTACCTCACCACCTGACACCATAAGATAGATGCTTTCCGGCAATCATTTCATTCAGTAATTTGCAATGCAATCTGACATGCATTTGGTATTTTGTTGGCTTGCTTTTGTTATTTGATTGGTGGGTTCACGTCTTGAAAATTTGTCTTTTTTAGTTAAAACTATATTAAAATTTATAGCCTGAAAAGTTGTCCTTTTTTTTTACGAGCCATACATTATAACGCTTTGTACTCATTTTTCAAGGTTTTTAGTGTTTTTCTTAAAGATTTTAAAACTATTTTTAATATACTTTTAAACATTTCTAGACCACTTTTCAAGAGATCCTAACTTTTTAGCTCTATCACACAGAGCCCAAATCAATGGCCAAAACATTGCATAAATAAAAAAAAAAGAGAAGGAAACGAAAATTTAAAAAGAAAATAGAAACTTGTTAAAATGGTCCAAAGAATAGTTTCTGGTCCTTATCGCAGGCCCCACGAATGAACATGTTCAAATATGTCGGCAATGTTCCATGCTTAAATTTTTTTTCCCCAAAGCGTACGTGTTTCATTTTCAACATATTTTAGCATCAATTCGAACATTGAAGTTTACAAAGACCAGGCCCGATCTCAGCAGATGAGCAGCCAGCACTTTGGATCCATTCTTAGTTTAATCCGCACATCACTACAGGAAACGAAATCTGTGTCGGCGGCCGGGAAATCAGTGTCGGCGGCCAAAATACCGACGACAACATAATGACTGCGGTAACATATAAAACCACCCACAAAATAGCACCACGGACATCTGTGTCGTCGGCCCCAGTAAGCCCACCGACATTAGTCCCAATCAACAAACCGCGCCACCGCAAATTTGAATTTCTGATCCCGCCAAATCAATTTATGTCGTCGGCTATACGAATGCCGACCACACTGTATCACGCATTCACGCTACACTAACGTCCCCAACGGTTGCCGTTAAGTTTACCCAAAACGTAGGTGCCTCTGCCATGTGGGGCCAACAAGGGAGAATTTGCCGGCAGGGCCGGCATGGGCTATGTGGTCAGCTAACGAAAATACCGCCGACACAAATGACCTATTTAGGCGGCCTTCTCAGAACCGCCGATAATAAATTCTGTGACTGACATGTGGGGCACTGAACTGAACATGGCCCTTACTAAGTCTATGTCGGCGGTCTTGATATATGCCGACCACATAGCTCCATTTGACTTAGGGCCCCAACGCCATCCTGACCATCCCGCCTCTCGATCTAAGGCATTGTTATGTGCAACCTAAGGTTTTTGGGTATGCACAATCCATAACAAGTCATTCCGTATGGTTGTCACACCCTACGTTACGCTTTTCGATACAGTGTCCTTTGTAACGTTGAGTCTGTATCATTTTCGTAACAGCGTACGCTTGGGTTTGTAACGAACTTATACTGAAAGTGCACAGTAGGGCAAGAAAACCTCGTGCATTGACTTGTTTTGTGTTGGGTATACTCTAAACCCTAAGTTTGCGCAAAGCAATGCTTCGGATGAAGCCGAGGGTGGGCTAGAAAGTTGCGGGTGCGTGGCGGCTATGGGTCTATGTGGGCGGCAGCGGATAGGCCGCCGACATAGCTCGTCTATGTCGGCGGTAATATATGACCCGCCCACAATACTTTGTGCCACTGTCTGTGGGCCATGCTGTTGTGAGCCTGGGCTTATCCAGCACTATCGGCGGCTGTAATAATCCCGCCCACATTAGCCTGTGCAACTGCCTGGTTTTGTAGAGCTGTGTCGGCGGCCATAGATTACCGCCGATAAACATCTCTGCCACTATCTTGTGGGCCTGGCCGCAGTAATGTCGGCAGTATTATTCGGCCGCCGACACTGGTATTTTTTAGAAAAAAGAGTTGGCCCGTGCGCTACGTCCTTAGACCTAGCGCACAGGCCAACACTCTCTTCGTTGCCTCCGCCCAGCGCTGCCGACCGCCCGCCGCCGCCCTCCTCCGCCGCCTCCACCCGTGCTCCGTCGCCTCAGCGCCGCCGACCGCCCCCGCCGCCGCCTCCACCCGTGCTCCGCCCGCCTCCGTGCGCCGTCGCCTCCATCTTGCGCCGCCGCCTCCACCACACAGGACGCCGCCTACCTCCGCTGCCGCGGATCCCGCCGACCCAGCGCCGCCGGTCCCGCCCATGACATTGCCTCCACCGCCTGCTGCCGCCGCCTCCGACGCCGCTGACGCCTCCACCGCCGGCTCCGCTTCCGCAGCAGGTTCCGCTTGCTGCCGCTGCCCCTGCGCCGCCCTCTCCTCGCCACCCGCGCGCCGCTGGTTCCCCGCCTCCTCCTCCCCTCCCCCCCCCCACGCCTCCCCACCCCGCCGCCGACTCCCGCCGGCTCCCTCACTCCTCCGCTGCGCTGGCTCGCGCCCCACACCGCCTGACCGCCCAGCACCGGCCCGTGCCCAGCGCGCCTCGCTCGTGCCACCCGCCCACTACCTCTGCCGCCCCGTGGCCGTCCACCTCCCGCGTGCATCCCGCCCGCCTCCGGTGGCCGTCGACCCCTGGCCGCCCCCCGTGGCCGTCGACCCCCGGCCACTACCCCGGTCGCCTCCGGTGGCCGTCCACCCCCGGGCGCTCCCGACCACTACCCCGGCCGTAGTGCGGGGCACTACCCCGACCGTCGCACATCGCCCTTCATCCGTTTTTGTCGCGACGTGCTCACGTATCGTGGAGGTATGCACTACCTGTCATGGCTATAGTATTTAATATGCTATCTATTTCATCGGTATTTTTTTTGTGTACTGTACTTAGTAAGACATCGATTAGTGATTGTACCTTGTTATTATGTTGTATTCTGAACGCAGCCAAATTTAACCCGTTCGGAAGCGCTCTATAATTTCATACGAAACTCGGACGGTGATTCGTTGTGTTCCAGTATGAAATTTTTTGTGCTTCCGAGCTGTCCACGTTTTGGACAGCCTACGGATGTGCGTTTGAGTACGGTGGTCGTGGGCACGAAGGTATATGGGTCGAAATTCCAGCAGAATAACCCTGTCGTTCTCCTGGTGCATAACATAAGTGGTACGTCGTACCCGTCGTTGCACTGGGAGGACTGCGGGGTTATTCTGCCGGAATTTCGATCCGTACACCTTCGTGCCCATGACCACCGTACTTAAACGCACATCCGTAGGTGGGTAAGCCCTCCTATTTAGTTAGGCTTAAGCCGTTGACCGTTTAAAACTGAACTATTATACATGCATGAACGTTATATAGTAAACGATGGAAGATCGACGGTGGGTGTACGATGGATGGAAGAAGTCTGGTCGGCACACTGATGAGTGGTTCGACAAAGTAGAGGCATTCGTGGAAGATTCTTTCGGAAGATTCTTCAACCCTAATGCAGCGCTTGTGCGTTGTCCCTGCGCTGTCTGCTCAAATACCGAAAAGAGGACCAAGAGGGATATTAGCACCCACCTCTGTAGGTATGGATTTAAACCAAACTATTTTGAATGGGTATATCATGGTGAGAGAAAACGTCCGGCGCCTAGCCCTGTGGATTTTGGAGAGGGTTTCGATGAAGTTGAGGTGGACGTATTGGACGAGCTCACGGATGATGTGGTTAGGACTTATGATCTCTCCCCCGAGGAAGAGTCCGAGCCACTTGCCCAACAATTCGAGAATCTTCTTGATTCTGCCAAGAAGCCGTTGCATGAGCATACCGATGTGACCGTGCTGTCGGCGGTGTCACGTCTAATGGCCGTGAAAACTAAATACAACCTTTCTGACAATTTCTTCAACGACCTTTGCAAATTGGTTGATAGCCTACTTCCGACTGGACACAGAATGACTCCAAATCTGTACGAGTTGAAGAAACTTCTTAGTGTGTTAGGCATGCCGTGCGAGAGAATAGATTATTGCTCAAAATTCTGCATGCTTTATCGAAAGGATGATTCTGGTCTGACTCATTGTAAGTATTGTGGTGAGAGTCGTTATGTGGAAGTTAAAGGAAGAGATGGTGTGATTAGACAGACAACGGTGGCTCATAAAACCTTTCGTTTCTTTCCGATCTCTCAACGTCTGCAACGACTGTACATGTCGAAGTCCACAACTAGGTACATGAGGTGGCACAAAGAGGGAAAACGTAGAAAGGAGGGTGTAATGATCCATCCATCAGATGCACAAGTCTGGAGGCATTTGGACCATCTACACCCTGAGTTTGCAGCTGAGCCAAGAAATGTTCACATCGGACTTTCCACTGACGGGTTCACGCCATTCAATATGACCTCACACCCGTACTCGTGTTGGCCAGTATTTGCTATCCCATACAATCTGCCGCCGCAACTCTGTTTGAAAGAAGAGTATATGTTTCTTTGTGTTATGATACCTGGCCCTAAGTCTCCTGAAAAAAATTTAGATTTATTCATGCAACCACTGATAGAAGAGTTCAGCGATCTTATGAAGGCAACAATGATCTCTCGCTCGTACTGTTTCGGTGCAGATGGTTCGATCCTAAGTATGGGGTGCGGCGTACTCCTGAATTAGGACTAGTTGAAATAAATCATAAGAAGTTGTATCAAAAGCCTGACGTGTTTATTCTACCCGAACAAGTCGAGCTAATGTTCTATCTGTCATACGCTCATCCAGATTACAAAAATTGATGGATTGTACATAAATGTCATCCGTTTGGTGGATTGCCACCTCAAGGAAGAAGACTACGAGTCTCAACAAGATATGGAGCCGTTTCAAGAACGAGAGTTGTCAGGAGAGCTGTATATCGATATTGGTGATGTGATACAACAAACGGAAGATGAAGTAGAAGAAGACGAAGAGGAAGAGAAAGCAGAAGAGGAGGATGTGGAGGATTGCACACACGCCCCGTGTCCGGCCAGACGGCACACAACCACCGATGCCGCTGGCTGCCCAGGAGAAGTTTGTAAGTGGCTATCTCTATTCGCTTCTCTACACCTACTTTGAGCATTTTCGAAGTAATCCCCTATATATCTGATTTGTTCGTAGGATATCTATAATGCGGCCATGAGGGAAAAGCACGGTGCCGACTGTGACCCTGACAGCATGCCAGCCGACCCTGTGCTCATATATGACGAGTTTGGTGGGAGGGCTCACGGCGGTCTGGCGTCATGAACACCGTCGTGCCGCCCGACTTCATACAAGCTTGAGGTTAGGACACGTCGACGATCGCCTCGGCTTCGCTGGTGCCAGTGGATGCCCAGAACAAACTTATCGAAGAGTTGAAACAACGAGGAGGCGGACGAGCGGCGGTGGAAGAAGCGAACAAGAGGAGAACAACCGGCGGATCACGAGCCATACAAAAACGAACTTGTACATGATGCACGGTACATGCAAAGGGTAATTAAGATTGTATACATAGCCTGCTAGCTAGGTTGTCATTTCTGGTTTTATAAGCTAAGATATTATATCCGCAGGTGTTCTCGGGGGCGGGGTCCTCCAGTCAGGCACACATGCCTTCTACGTCTCCGCCTGTCTTCACGCCCACGTCTAGGGCCTCGGCGACCTGGTAAGCACACTTCCCTTCAGCGCCGCCGCATTGGTTCCCCATGGTACAGTTTCCATATGCTCCCGCAGTTTCTCCAGGGGTAATGCATTTAAACCATTTTACACCATATATTCAAAACAACACAGAAATGAATAAAGTTTTCGAAAATTCACCGTTTTCTCAACTATTGCAGATGTCCGGTTCGGCTACGCCTGCGATTGCACCGCAGGGAGGTGACGATAGCGCCACAAGGTCGACTCCGCTAGAGCAATTCGTGACGGATTTGCTTAACCCAGATCCCGACCTAGGTGGCGGTTCACAAAACCCTTAGGAGTGCTTTTGTGCTTTTGTATTAAATTCTACTTTACCGTTCTTGATTTGTTACATTGTTGTAAACGTTGAGACGAGTTTTATCGGCATTGGTCGATAATTTGTGAACGTTGCGACGAGCTTTATCAGCATTTGTTCTGTCTGGTGGATGTGTTTGTGGTTGAAAACGTGATATCGTGCACTTATTTATGTTTGTATGTTATCGGGTGAATCGGGGGAATGAATCTGTGGGTTCTATGGGGTTATTTTGCAGGTTGAAGATGAAATTTAATAATAATTACCAGAAATTTTTATTTCTGGAAAAGTATCAATGTCGTCGGCCATTACCAAGACCGACCACACAGCTATAATTATTGTCAGCGGCTAGCGTCCAAACCGCCGACATAGAGGCCAACTATTATCGGCGGCCGTACTCAATGCCGCCGGCATAAATGGTGGCGAGGCAAACGAGCAAGGCCTCTCTGTGTCGGCGGCATCTGTAGTAACCGACCACATTGACGTGCCACGTGCCGGCGCATCGTTCGACTGTGGGGTCCACTTGGCAGAGCGCCGTCATCCGGTGCGTTCCGTCAGGGGGATCTTGTGTGGTCGGTTCGTTGGGCCGCCGACACAGAGTTAACCCAGGTGGCTTGCCATTCGTGCCTCTGTGTCGGCGGGGCCGCCGACAATTTGGGCCTGTGTCGTCGAGGCAACGTCGGCGGAGCTGTGTCGGCGGCTGGCCGCCAACAATTAGCTGTGTCGGCGGTATTCGTATCTGTGTCGGCAGTTTCGGCCGCCGAAACTAGTAACGATTCCTGTAGTGCATGTGCCTCCCAGTTTTGCAAAACGGGGAGCATCATCTTTGGAGAAATGGAACGTGTTACGTGTACAATCTATTCAGCCAGGTTGGTCGATTTGGAGTTTAGGATACATAGACAGGTCAAATGTACATAGCAATATGTCGGTTTCATGGCTCTTTTTATATAGTGGTAATAGAATAGCCATAGAGAGAGAGAGAGAGAGAGAGTGCAATCCAAGAGCAAAAAAAATGGATATAGAACGCAATCAAATAAAATAGTATTACAAACAAGATTAGTTTACAAAGCAAACATGCTCCATACTAAGAACATATAGTGATAGAATCACTATCGGAAATGACTAGAAATTCGACTGCCATAAAGCTTTTTGACGGTTGTATAGCAGCCATTGAGATTACACTGGCTCTTTTGATGGTCATTCCGTAGCCGGCGACGCAGGCAATCTCTCGACGGCTTCTATGTTACAATTCTCAAGGAGAGGAGTACCAAGGGGAGAACTTCGTTTCTAGAATCCAAGACAACAATTTTGGCGACGTCTAGGAGCTCACCCTACAGCTTGCCTATGTGATATGTTTGGTTGTCGCTTTATATTGATATTGAACTTATACTTTAATGTTTCCATTGTTCTAGGTCTATGTTCCTAATACTTGAAATAATTGTCATATTGGCATGCGTACTCTGATGTAATAAATTATTACGATGATGGTATTTGATCCATTGTTCTAGAATCTGTGTCACTTGATCCACGGACTAGTACATGTGAGACACAGAAAGCAACCGACTTCATTTTTTTTGGTCCCGACACTACTCACCCAAAAGAAATGTAGCACCGGTATCGAGACGCATACAAAGAGAAGCGGGGGGTTGATAGGAACCTCAAGGAAACAATACTCGACTTTCTTGTGATTCACAAACACATGGGAAAAGGCTCACAGACGACCGGCTCTCAGTGGGAATTACCATCGGCGAGTGTTATGAACAGATCTTATATGTTTGTCAATACATTTATCACATACTATACTACAACTAATCACATTGCGGTTTCGTAGGTTTGAAAACTACATGCACGAGGTGCGGGCTAGTCAGAGAGTTGTCACTAGTTTGAGGAGCAACTCTTAAGGGAGAGGGAACAAGAGAGAAAGAGATATGAGGAATGTGCGCATCAAGAACAAATGTTTGTTGACTTCGTCGTCACTCTGTCTGACCTCCTCGATCAAACCACCTTCAACCTATCTGAGCACTTTTCCTTCAGAATATGCATCATATGACTTCTAAAACCACTTTTAGAACCTACATATCATGCCTTGTCTTGAACATGTGTTCGAACTGACTAAACCAAAATACAGATATGAGTTTCTACCTTTTCTTCTCGAACTCAAGTTTCTTTTCCTTTTTCCTCTCCTTCTCGAACTCAAGCCACTTTTGATGATTTACTGAACGCCTACTTCTGCTCCCTCTGCTAGCGCAACCTTGAAACTCCAGAACACATGTTCCTGGAATGCGCTTTCAACTCCTTCATCTGGACCGAGTTGGCGACCCCGCTACACCATCCCTCGCTTAACCCAGCTCTTTAGCACTAGCGACTCAGCTTACCAAACTAGTGGGACGGCTTCCCCTCACAAGCGGGCAATCCAAGCAGTGTCCTCTCCATCGTCATCACAACCATCTGGAACATCTGGCTTGAGAGGAATAACTGCATCTTCCACTCGGTCCACCGCCCCCGCCTTTTTTTTTGGTTCAGCTGTTTGACGACCTTCGTCTTTGGGTAGCCGTGGGGGCTAGCTTTGTAATACCCTAATTTCCCTCACGCGCCCCGGTGGTGGGGTCTTTGTAATACCCCTCAATACACTGTAATTCCCTTTTCTTTTGATCAATAGACGACAGTTCCCCTATCCTTTGTCAAAAAAAAAAGATCCCCTCAAGGCCTCAATCTCTTTAGGCATATCATTGATTATTTAGCCTATATGTCATATTCGCTTGGGAGGACAAATTATCAAATCTCTCTACTCTAGGACATATCGTCATCATTTCTTTTATTTCTTTTAACGTATGACACGCCAGTAAATTAAGGTAAATTGATAATGATCTATACTTTAGAACAATTGATACTATTATCCTAAAAGAGGGAGTTACAACATGCTTTTGATCTTCGCTGGGGACAGAATTATCTTCCTACGAACCCACTGTCCATTTGTCAACCGCAGATATCATCGGCACATCCTTCAACGTCCCAATGGGCTTAAGTTGTGTTTTATCTACCATTTTTTTAAGTTACGAATCCATCCACAGTTGACCAATAGTCATGTTCTTCTAGGCTTATATGTTTATCTCTGTTTTGAAATCCAAATGCTATAAGACTTATCTCGAAGCCACTTTTCTGGCAAGCTCTCAGACTATTCTTTTAGCAAATAGACAATCATCTAATAAGCTCAGCCCACATGATTGTATTTGATGCCACAGAGTTCTAAACACTAATAACTAGGGGTGGAAACAAACCAAATCGAGCAAGCCACGCTCACACTCGGTCGAGTGACCAAGCCAGAAAGTAGGCTCGGCTCGTTTGGCAAGCCAAGCCCAAGCGAGCTAATGAGTAGATTAAGGTCCTGTTTGTTTGAGCTGCAGTTTCTCTAAAAGCTGCTTCTAGGAAAAGCCAGAAAAAACTAGCTTATGTGAAAAGCTCAAATCACAGTACAAATTGGGCTTTTAGTGGCTTTTGGCTTCTTTGAAGGGGGTTTCAAAAGCTGGCTGTTTGTTTGAGCTAAGCTGAAACAAACAGGGCCTAAGCTAGCTCGCAAGCCTCCACGAACCATCGACCGTGGGAGGAAGGAGAGGTGATGATGCCATTTGTCTAGAGGAGAAATTGGGAGAGGCGGTCGTGTTGTCGGCTAGGAGGAAGGGGGGCGACGATGTCGTTGACTTGGAGGAGGGAGAGGCGTCGATGGCACCGCGCCGACCAGACGAGGAAGGGAGTGGGAGAGAGAAAGGGATGGACCGAAGGAGTAGAGGAGATTGGGTAGAGAGAGAGACAGAGAGAGTTCGGGTTTGATGGGTAATGTGGTTGTGGGTTAGATCTGTGATTAGTCAAAAGGAATGGCTTGGTAGACCTTTTGAGGTCATCCAATAAGTCATGACTCACGAACGAACTCGGTTTAGCTCGCTAAAGTGAACAAGTTAGAAAAGAGGTTTAATTTGGATATGTTTATAAATGAGTCGGGCGTGATCTATTCACAAGCCTGAACTAGTTCTGGCGCCTGGCCTAGCAAATGATCGAGGGAACTCTACCGCACCTCCGATGAATCTCACCTGAAGTGGGTTAGGAAGAAAGAGGCCCGTAGTACAAGGGGCCGAGGAAACGATTTGGTCTGTGAGCATGGCCAGAAGTGAGGCCCATTATGAATTTACTAATGCTCCGTCCCCCTTCCAAGACCTCTTGTGGCCGGAAAGCGCAGCAAAACAAGGCAGCGAGGGGCTATTGATAGACGAACGATCTGACCCTGGAGGCCTGGACTCTTTCCGGGGTAAAAAAAGGAGGGTCGATTCTAAGGGTCATGGCCTCATGGGGGGCAAAAAGAGATGATTTTGTCCCTAAACTACAGGTGGTCAATATAAGCACGCACACGGAGAAACGTCAAAGAAGTACGATCTACTCAGGATCGAGTGTTTTGAATTCCCCCGTGAGGCCGTGACTTTCCCACGGAGCTGTCAAAGCAGCCTAATTGCTCGTGAGGGCTCTCCAAGCCTTGACCGGCGTGGCAAATGACCCTGTACCGGCGTGGCCAACAACACAATATAGGGTACCGCTTGAGTACTCGCTCCATTTTTCTTCTATTGGTTTTTTTCGTTAATGCAATTTATTAAGTTCGTATATTGAATTCTTGAATTATAAAGTCTTTATTATTATTGATCTGATTATCTCGTAACAAACCTCAGTATTTTGCCATTCTTGAGCATTTTGAGAGATTCTGAATATACAAAATCGAAATACAAGTGAAATCTGAGAAATACACACGACAACTCAGGTCCACATGTCATCCTCTATCCCTTCTTCTTCCTCCTCCTATTCTTCCCCCTCTCTCTTCAAGCTGCGGCGACGCTGACACACAGCGGCGGCGAAGGAGGAGCTCGCCGCCGTCCATCTCGAGCTCACGCCGCCGTCCATCTCGAGCTCACGCCGCCGTCGCCGCCGCGAAGGAGGAGCTCGCCGCCGTCCATCTCGAGCTCACATGCGGCCGCCGTCGAGCTCGAGCCACCGCCGTCGCCGTGAAGGAGGAGCTTCGCCACCGTCCATCTCGAGCTCGGGCCGCTGCCATGCATTCGAGCTCATGCGCCGATGCCGCTGCATTCAAGCTCGCGCCGCCGCTTCTTCTCATCGAGCTCGCGCCGCCGCCGCCCATGAAGGAGGAGCTTCGCCGCCGAGGAGGAGGAGGGCAGCAGCAGAGGAGAGGAGGCGGCGGCGGCGGCAAGACGCAATGAGGTCCATCCCGGCGTTGGTGGAGGCGGCCATGGCGACGGTGAGCTTGCGCTAGGGTTCCAAGAGGACAGCGGAGGAGCTCGGGGTGAGCTCCGGCGGCGGCGCAGTGGAGCTCTGGCGGTGGAGCTCTGGCGACGATGGAGGAGAGAGTAGCGGTAGAGAGAGGAAGAAGAAATGAGGAGGAAGAAGAAGAAGGTGTGAGGATGACATTAGGGGCCCACATGTCATATGCGTATTTTGGTTGTATTTTAGTTTGTAAATCCTCCGAAATTGCAAAGAATGGCAGTGCTGAGGTTTGTTGCTGAAATAATGGCATCAATAACAATATGCACTTTATAATGGTAGTTCCGAATATATGCAACTTAATAACGGCATGGATGAAAAAAAAAACCCTTTTTCTATAGTTCTCCACGTCCACCGTTACATATGGATAAAAAAACACAAACTCAAGTGAAAAGGTGCATTGAGATGAATGAATCATAAAGTCATTGGTTACCACGGTGGACAAATAATTTTGAAACTGGTCTAGCTAGCCATGGACAAATATAGTGGAACGGAGGGAATAGTAGTTTGTATCGTGAAGCCACACTGGATTTGTGGCCATATTTACCATCGGTACTTTAGGTATAGAGGTTGAAATATTTCAGTTTTTAAAAAACATTGCAGAGTTTCATTATATGAACAAACCGAGTTAGACCATGTCTAGCAGTCTCGCTGGCCTGACCTAGATTATTAGCATATATATATGAAGAAATCGAGTTACACCTAGAAATCGGGTTATGATGTATGTCCCGACAAAACAAGACTTTATTCCGTGCCACTATAAAATGGAGATATGCCCCTTTAGCCTATTTTTCACAATAATAAATTTCAAAATAAATATGAAACAAACTATAGAAAACATTTTTTTGTGGTATCAAATTCAAGCGTATTCAACTCCTTAAATTATGAATCCATATTTTAACATTTGAAAAGGTAAAAAAAGAGTTTCAAGAAATTAAAAATTGTTCAAAACAATAAAAACACAAATAAGAAAACATGAATAAATGTTGAGGCACCAAATGCACTTTTATTCAGCACACCAAATTTTGAATCAACTGATTTTCTATTCTAAGTATTGAATTATTGTGAATTTACAAAAACATGTAATTTGTTTAAACTTAATATTCTAAATAGAAAAGCATTTGTTTTTAAAATTTTATGTGATGAATAAAAGTTTATTTGGCACCTCACTATTTTTTTCATATTTTTCCTTATTTGTTTAGTATTTGTTTTCAAGGTCTTCAATATTTTGAAACTCGTTTTTTTGGCATTTTAAATGTTCTAATGTGGATATTATAATTTGAGGAACCAAATATGTATTTTACACCTAAAAAAATATTGGTTTTTCTAGTTTGTTAGCTATTTGTATTGAATTTTGTTAGCAAGAGAAATAAACTAGAGCGGCATATGGTAGCGTATAGGGATGGCAACGGGGACATTCCCTGACAGGAAGTACACCCCGTACCCGGCCCCGACATAGCCAAATTTCCCCGCTCCCCATACCCGTCCCTGGTCGTGGGGAGGATTTTTCCCTGTCCCTGTCCTCGATCGGATATACGGGGAACCCAACGGGTACAATTCCCCGATAACGAATTTGGTCAGGCCAAACCACAACTATGCAGTACTATGTACTCCAGTCTCTAGACCCTAGCATATAATTACAATGTAAAACATGAATACATGAATAATTCACAACATAGTTGTGATGGATAATTTACAGGACATGAATATATGGTCAAACAAATAGCTGACAAGACAAACTCATAAGTAATATTTTAGTGGAGAGTCCACCTGTCTGTGATTTCTCGGTGCCTTGAACAAAAAACGAGGATGAGGAGGGGTGGAACGGATCCGCCCCCGCTAGACCCGATGGGAACAATTTTCTCCCATTACATTTCCACGGGGGTGATTTCCCCCCATACCCGTCCTCTAATAGGAAAATTCCCGTTGAAAATCAGGGAATGGGGTACCATCGCCATCCTTAGCCGTGTTCATTTTGCAATGACATAGAGCAAAGCCTCGTTTTATCAAGGACATATACAATCAGGGGCAGATTTAGGTCGATGGCCAGGTGGACTGAAGCCCAGAACGTGATGATGGTATTAGCAGTACCCCTGTGTATCGTAAACAGGCTTCGTCCCATCTAACTGGCCCGATGGCGCACAACAAACGGAGAGGTTTTTTCCCGCTCCGCGTACTGGGCCAATACTGTCGCCTGGGTACTGGGCCCATTGCGTACCGCAGCTGTATCACGCTGGAGTCGAGAATTTTTAATTTTTTTATATTTATTTTTATTCGTTTATACAAAATTATATATCGGATTGAAATTTATGTACAGATAGGCGTCGGTCGCACTTTGAATTCACGACAGGTATCCAATCGCACTTTGGGCGCACCATAGGTTGGTGAGAAGACCGCGCAGGCGGCCCAGGCTCCGGTGGCACATTCATTTCGCGACTGCATGTAGCTACAGTACATGTGCACTGTTCATCGAACTTCTTTTACCTATTAACACTTCATACCATATCCAACTTACACGAAACAAAATTTAAAATTCATTTAAAATCCTAAAGAACCCATTTTTCAAACTTTTAATTTTTTAAATTTTTTTGAATTTTGAATTTCGAATTTACCCTTGAATTTGTATTTGAATTTTTTAATTTTTTAATTTTGAATTTCAAAACTTCTATGTTTGAAAAATGGGTTCGTTAGGATTTTACATGAATTTTAAAATTTGTTTCGTGTAAATTGGATATTGAAACTTCAAATTTTTGAAATCAAATTTTTTTCAAAAATTTGAAGTTTCAATATCCAATTTACACGAAAAAAATTTTAAAATTCATGTAAAATCCTAACAAACCCATTTTTCAAACTTAGAATTTTTGAAATTCAAAATTCAAAAATTCAAATACAAATTCAAGTGTAAATTTGAAATTCAAAATGCAAAAAAAATTAAAAAATTGAAAGTTTGGAAAATAGGTTCTTTAGGATTTTACATGAATTTTAAAATTTGTTTCGTGTAAGTTGGATATGGTATGAACTATAAAGTGTTAATAGGTAAAAGAAGTTTGATGAACAAAGGCGTGTATCAGAGCTACATGCAATGCATGAAATGAACGTATGATCGAGTCTGGTCTCACTACGGTCTTCTCACCAACCAAAGTGCGATGAATAATTGTCAAAATTGCGACCGGCGCCTATTTGTGCATAAATTTCAATCCGATATATAATTTTGCATAAATGAATAAAAATAAATATAAAAAATTAAAAATTCCTGGAGTCGATCGCGGGTTGCACCTCGCACGAAGCAAAGCCAGCGTAGGCGATCTCGAAAAAAAAATTATGTGTTTATTTTTATTCTTTTATTCAAAATTGTATGCCGATTTCGATTTTAGACAAAAATAGACGTCGGTTGTTAGTTCAAATCACGACGAGCTAGTAATCGGATTTTGAAGAAACGACTAATCGGTAGATCCCGAGCACGGCGAAGGGAGTTGTCGCTGGCTTCCTATCGAGCTTTCGAAGCTCGACAGAAGGCGGTCGCTGGTTCAAAGCTCGACAGGAGCTTATCGTTCGTTCAAAGCACGACAGAATGTATTTTTGCATATTTGTGTATATGTGGTGGTATATAGATATAAGGTATTCTAAGATATATTATTACCTAATATAGATGTAAGGTATTGTAAATAAGATATATTATTACCTAAATTATGGTATTCTAATATAATATATTACCTAATATAAGATATAAGGGATTCTAATATAAGATATATTATTACCTAATATAGATATAGGGAAAATATTCAGTGCACAAGACTTTTCAGTGCACAAGTGCAAAAACGAATCTCAGCCCTTCATCTTAAATCCAACGAATCTCAGTGCACAAGACTTGGGTGTATAAAGTTGGATGCAAAAAACGAAGCAGCCAGTTGAGTGTATAAAGTATAAAGTAGGAGAAGTCTTGTGCACTGAGATTCGTTGGATTTAAGATGAAAGGCTGAGATTCGTTTTTTGCACTTGTGCACTGAGAAGTCTTGTGCACTGAATATTTCCCCATAGATATAAGGTATTCTAAGATATAAGGGAATAATATAGATATAAAACCTTACCAATATACTCTTCAATCAATATATATCACTAAAACTAACTAATCCCTAGTAATTTTAACAACAATTAGGAAGAGAAATTACCTTAAAATCTCCTGCGGAGTCGCCTCCCGTCGCCTCTCTCGGTCCTAGGTGAGTGAGAGAGAGAGAGAGAGAGAGAGTGAAAGTGAGTTGGCCCCGTGCAGGGGTTGGCAATAATGGAGACCTATCGTTCCCTCAATGCGCGACAGCTTCCTTTCCTGCTCGCAGCCCTCCAGGAGGGAATCAGATGCTCCTTGTCTCCGGTCGCGCGTTGGATCCACGACAGCGTGTAATCACAGTTTCAAATTTCAAATCGACGGAGCGCGGTGGCAGGTTCCTTGCAGGTGGGCCTTGTCGTGCCATCAAATGTCGATCTGTTGCGATCGCTCAACCGTAGCTCGACCGGCAGCTATTTCTGTCTAAAATTGAAATCGGCCTACAATTTTGAATAAAAGAATAAAAATAAATACATAAAAAAAATTCGGCGATCTCGCAGCTCAACCGTCCAGTGACTTGACCTCAACGAAAAAACCGTCCAGGACTCGACGCCCCCCAAGACAAAAGCGAAAGCCGCAAGGCTGGCCTCCTTCTTTTCCAGTTTTTTATTAGTCAATAGTAGTCATTACTCATTAAATCATATAAGATTTTGCATTGAAATATTGAATTATGGATCGAGAACGAAGAGGATTTTGTCATCTTATTGTCACAGTACAATCAAACTCCTCCACGGACTGCTAAGGAAAAAATATTTTTCTATTTTTTTTACATAGTGGTCCGATTTTTTATATTTTGTCGTAAGCCTACAACAAGTTTTGGCCCGAGGCTCAATGAGATTCTGGAGCCGACATTGTACACAACTAGTTGAGCTCGCGCGCCTGTGGCGCGCGCGAGAGAGAAACACTGCTTTTTATTCAATTCAATACGTGCATCAACAATGCTTAATAAAGACAAAGCATTAATGTTGCGAATGATCATCAGGTTATTTTCATATACTACTACAACAGTACACAAATCACATGCGGCAAAATACAAAAGGAAACAGAGTTAAAGATTCCAATTGCTGTTATAGACCCCTCAATGTGTAAAAAAAGGGTACATATGCTGTGCAATCACGGGTACATATGCTGTGCAATCACACTAACCGTGCAATCGCCGTGCAATCGAACTACCAAAAGTTGTAAAAAATTCGGAAAAAATTTGTACATGTGCTCTTCAACTTACTCTATCACTGGTTAAAATTTCAAGTTCAAATTCATCCTATATTGAACGTTACAAAAAAGAGAAAATTCTATCAATTTTGAACTTATCAAAACTGTCCGTTTTTTCTCTTTTTTATAACTCTTAATATAGGATGAATTTGAACTTGAAATTTTAACCAGAGATAGAGTAAGTTGAAGAGTACATGTATAAATTTTTTGGGTACATATGCTGTGCAATCACACTAACCGTGCAATCGCCGCAACCATGCAATCGCCGTGCAATCGAACTACCAAAAGTTACAAAAAATTCTAAAAAAATTTATACATGTACTCTTCAACTTACTCTATCTCTGGTTAAAATTTCAAGTTCAAATTCATCCTATATTAAGAGTTATAAAAAAGAGAAAAAACGGACAGTTTTGATAAGTTCAAAATTGATAGAATTTTCTCTTTTTTGTAACGTTCAATATAGGATGAATTTGAACTTGAAATTTTAACCAGTGATAGAGTAAGTTGAAGAGCACATGTACAAATTTTTTTCAGAATTTTTTACAACTTTTGGTAGTTCGATTGCACGGCGATTGCACGGTTAGTGTGATTGCACAGCATATGTACCCATTAACCATAGAACATAACTTAAACTGGTATGCGTTGAAGGTTTAGTATTTTTACATGCAAGATGGCAATCAGCTGCAAACCATTTTTAAATTTGCCAATGGTTGTAAAGCCCTTGATCTAGTGGATAAGTATGAACATATGTGGTAAAATAAAATGACTATTTGGCAAAACCTATAGTGAAAACGGATAAGAAGCACATATAAGTAGTTTCTTTTAAAAAGAGAAGGCACATATATGTAACTGTTTAAAGAAATGTGCATAGTATTTGCTAATCGGTGTTTACCATCATATATGGATGCAAGAAAAGTAAGAACATAATTGTGCCATGGGCTAGATGGATCAAACTATTATTCATATTCGCATTGAGGTCTAGCAAGCTAGCATCCCCTAAGATCTTTCTAGAAGTTCGTCAGGCCTAAAGATACACGAAAACAAAGTAGATTCACCACAAAAGCAAAACATAGATCATGGGTATGCCATACTCTGTAAAGAGTTAAAAAAAATTACTACATTGTCAACACTCCTTTTATTTCGTACATATGTATTAAGGAAACAAATACAATTCACAGTTCACAACAGCTAATCAATTTTTTGTTCAAAGCAACAGCTTGACAAATAATAATGAGTTCAAGTCTATATGCATCTGCCATTTTCAATTTTGGATAAATAGGGCTGCAAATCTAATGTACTAAAGAACAGCCATACATGCAAAACATGTATTATAATCTAGTGCATTTGAAGGCAATCTTTAGACAAACATGCAGGGTGAGGAAACATGAAGCATTTAATAATTTACCATCATTAGAATTCGCCTGCAATGGAATAAAACTTGCAGAAGGTGTCTTTAAGCTAAGACCAGACCCTTTGTTGAGAGTTAAAGAACACCCGAGCACTGCACACATGGTATTTGCTTAGCACTTAGCAAAAAGAAACGGTTAAGACACAAATAAAACACAGAATTCTACTCATTACCCTGACTGCCAGGTAGTTGATCACCCAACATCTTACCATTATATGAGCTTGAGCTAATTTGGATCATTATAATCTTTGAAAAAGAATGATAGAGATCATCAAACCATATTTATACCTCGGTTATATTATTGAGACACGAAGGAGCGAAAAAAAGAATGATTTACTAATCATCAAGAGCAACTGCAGGACGAATTGTTAAGTTAGAATCAAACCCTTGGTTAAGAATTGTTGAGCCTGAGCACTGCACAAAGGTGCGGCCGTTGAAACGTAGGAAGGAGGGTCGGCTCCGTCGAAGGGTTGCACCGCATCGCATGAACATGAAGAGCAAGGAGGGAGGAGCGGCCGGGTCCATGAAGGGTTAGCCGGCGGCGATCGTAGAACGCAGATCTGAAGAGTCTTGCCGCCGCCTCACGGGATCGAGGAAGAAAAGGAGAGGGAGGGTCGACGCCTCGACGGCCATGGAGAAGACGGCGGCGGCGGAAGAGGATGAGGGGGCGGCGGAATAGGATGAGGGCACGGCAGGAGGAAGAGGAGGGGCGCGATAAGAGGAGATAAGCGGCGGGACACGGCAAGCGGAAGAGGATGAGGGGTTCTGGGCGGAAGAGGAGGCGGAAGAAGAGGATGAGGGGCGCGAAGAGGAAATAATGGCGAAGCTCTGGCGGAAGAGGATGAGAGGGCTGCGGCGGCGGAAGAGGAGCGGCGGCGGAAAAGGAGGGGCGGCGCGGAAGAGGATGGGGCGACGGCGGCGGCGGAAGAGGGGGGCGGCGCGGAAGAGGCTGAGGGAGGAGTCGCCGGACGGGAGGGTGGGTGGACAGCGTCACGGGGTAGGGAACCCTAGGTCCGAGGGCATGGATGACAAATAACTAAAAGAGAGGGGCTCGTTTGCAAATTTGTTTAAGTCTGTGGCTTGGACGGCGGGTTCATTCATGGAAACTCGGAGGGTTTTTGTGCAAAAACATATGGGGGGCATCCTGAGCACTCGGATCAGCCGAGCGGTGAGATCGGACAGGCCAGGGAATTCGAGGCGATGTGGCAGGGAAAATGGAGGGGCTAAGCACCACGTGGCACCGAGGGGGAAGCTAGACTCGGTATTGTATATTTAAGATAACCATCACTTTTACTATGATATATAGCTAATTTTAAAAAATTTTATTCATCCTCTGAAATTTCTTACATCGGTACAGTCAAAAAATCCTTTTTTAGTAGCTCCTCCGTAAAAAAAGATGTTGGGCCGCTCTCGTGGGAGATAATGCTCAATGCGAAACCTCCGAATATCCAAGGACATGGGCATCTCTCGTTTAATTTGTTGATCATTTCCCTCTTTTGTACTTTACCTGCTTCTTTGATGTGACTGTACTTGTGTGTAGTATACTGGTACGCAATTCGGTAAGCACTTGCCTCGAGATGACGACGGCAAAGCGGCCAGGCAGAGGAGGCGATCCTATCGTGCCAACCTAGCCAGATCCTCACATCAGCATGAGCTAACATCAACATCAACATCTACCACCACAACACCACACACGGATAAATCTCCGGCCTCCGGGTTGACCTGTACTGGTGGTTTCAACGCTGTTAAAGCATGCTGATGCACGATAACTCGGATGTTCAAGTGCCAAAGCATTTAAGTGCCTTTTACTAGTATATATATGACTGGACTTTGATTTCGGCCCAAGAAAAGGGCGCATGAACGCAAGGCGAAGTCAACAAGCGGCCGGGGAGAAAATCCCTTTTGGATCTCATATACATCCATCTGACGCACGCACGCCCGCACGGATGCTGACGGTTCCCATTTCTGAACCCCTAGCTAGTTCGGTAGTTCCCCTTCCCGTACACCTCTCCCATTTCCTTGGCCCCGCGCTGCCGTGCATCACACCTTACGTGTCCGCTGCCGCGCGCGCGCGCGGCAACCCACCCCAGATCCTGACGGGCGTGGCCAAGCTGCTCGCCTCACTCCTCCGCCACCGCCAAGCGCCATCCCGTGACGTGAGGCCAGCGAACTGCGAACGGTCTAGCGCGGCTGCGTGCTAGCTCTCTCATCCGATTAATTCCTTGAGAAACATGTTGGCGCTTGTGCTGAATAACATATATGAGTTGGTTACATGGATTCTGAGTTGTAATAGACAGAGGTAAGTCATGTCAGATCAGACTAGGAGCACGGCGTCCTCGCCGGCAGCTTGCCACCGAGCCGAGCGGACGCGGAGTTATCGTTTCGGCAAGTGCACTTCACACGCAACTTCCCTGATGCGCCGATCCAGTAGGAGCGCGCCCGGCCGTGAAACTGCGGCTGCCGACGTGGATTCGCTCGAAGCCGTGGAGCCGGGGCTTCAAGTTGCGGTAGTGCGTGCGGGCGTGCTTCCTTGCCTGCCCGGCCGGATGATCTGAAATACTGCTAGTATTTAGCTTCTGGAAGTGGGGAAAAAGGCAAGCGAAGTGTGGCGACCTAACCAAATATTTCCGAGGCGCCACGGGCGAGTGGGATCGAGCAGCAAGGCAAGGCAAGCCATGCGACCGCGTCACGGTGCCTTCGTGTCCAAGCCTCGAGTGGCTTGGCTACTTGGCACGCGCGCATCTACCCCTGACGTGAACGACTCTATCACATCTCGGAAGAGCGCGCGCGAGCTGGCTACGCATCACTCGTAAGCATGGCAGGTTGGTAACTTGGTATATATGAACACGTGCGCGCGCCTACGTGAACGGGATTTTTGTTTCGCTTTTGATTGATATCTTTCTCGTGGTATAATATGACGCTTACGAGCAGAGAGGAGGCGGAGGAGGGCAGGGAGATGGAGAGCCTCCGGGTGCACGCCGACGCGCTGCTCTCGCTGTCGTCGCCGGCGTCGCCAGCGCCGTCGTCGTCGTCGCCATCGACGGCGGCGGCGGGCAGGAGGGCTCTGGCGGCGGAGGGCGTGTTCGAGTGCAAGACGTGCAGCAAGCGGTTCCCGTCGTTCCAGGCGCTGGGCGGGCACCGCACCAGCCACACGCGGCTGCAGGCGCGGATGCTGCTGCACGAGGAGGCGGCCGGCGCCGGCGAGAGGGACAAGGCGCGGGTGCACGAGTGCGCCGTGTGCGGGCTCGAGTTCTCCATGGGCCAGGCGCTCGGCGGCCACATGCGCCGCCACAGGGGCGAGCCGGCGGCGTCATCGGGCGCCGCGCCTCCCGACGGGGAGCAGCAGCCGGAGACCATGCCGGACCTCAACTTCCCGCCGTTGGAGGGCGGCGGCGGCGACGGCGAAGATTCATCGGCGCCCGATCGAGGCTCGGAGCCTCAGCTGCTGAACCTGCTCGTCTAGCATAGGGGTGCGTACATCGGTACATGTACATACATACATGTAAATTGATATAGTTAGCTGTGGATCCTTAGGTTCAGTTGTTGCTTTTCTTCTGTATATAGATTGGTTGGTTCCAATTGATTTGTTCAATTGTTCTATGCCATCGTATTGTCAAAATAGGACAGCCTGTATTCTAAAAAAGGGTCAGTTTGTTAGTATTTCAGATCGGTAACTTGTGGATGAAAATCTCTGTTTCCATGATTGGAAACTGGGAAGGTTTTAGTAGCCCTTTGAAAAGTTACGCGCTGGAGATTTTTATACCTTTTTCTTTTGAGGAAAGAGAGCTTTTACTTTCTCGGTTTTATTCGTTATTGTTTGTACCGGGGTTGACAACTGGGTCATGATCGGCCTCTGTTCAAACGGCCCAATCGACGAGCCCATTCAGTCCGACCGTTTATTCCAGATGATTAAATGGGTCATTTCTCGTAGGCCCATTCTCTGAGCTACCAGGTATGAGCCGGTGACATCGTGAATCTGGTTGGGCCATTGGGTTTTTTTTTTCCATACGGGATCGCTCCCCACCCCCATCCCATTAATAAAAACAGATTATATAGAGTAGCAAAATAAGACCATAACAACTTTACAACCACGCACAGTCAAAAGCATACAAGCTCACACGATACAGAGCACCACCAAAACACAGAAACAGAGAATCTAAGTGAAGATAGTTTACCAAGTAGCACCACCATATATACAGGTAAACGGTTGAAACACCAGGATAAACTGGACCAACTGGACCAGCAAACTACGGAAAATATGCTTCAGAACCAGATGATACTGTTCAAGCCTTCAAGCTTGACCAGCATCTTCATCATAGTATTCTTCTCCTCAGGACCAGGCAGACTACACACCTGATTATCTACCACAGGCCTCAAAATCCCCTTTAGTTGTTCAACGCCGTCATGCAAGATTTCCTTATTCGCATCAGAATGCAATCCTACCCAATAATCATACCAAAGGAAGAAAGTTTTGACACTTTAATTGAAACAGTCAACAAACCATATCCCAAACCATTTTAGCAGTAGAACAATAAAACATAAGATAAACCCAGTTTCCACATTATCATAGAAATTACACAAGAGGATTGCCAGACTTGAAGGCCCAGGCCCAAGCTCAAGGCTCCACTTTGAATTTTTCATAAAATCTTTATATTACTTAACCTTCGCAGGAGGCTAAACCACCATTTCTTCAACTTTTCTGGCATTTGCAAATTTCACCGGAAAAGTGTTGCTACCATAAGGTCTAGTCGTACAAGTCCAAATAGGGAAGGACCTGAATATCACATTGAACTCTTGTTCAATATCCTTTGCAGTGACTTGCTCTCCCTTGACATGAAATACAACAGTATTAGCCCTGCCTCTACTCACACTGTCAACTAGAAAAATCTCATCGCAAACATAAAACCCTTGTCCCTCACTCTGAAAAGCACACATATAAGCATTGCTTCCTTATTGCAGCACCCACACATGAAAATGGCAGGGCAATTGAACACCAACTGCCCCAACTTACCACACCGGAAGCACTTCCCTACCGCCATTTGCCCTCTAAGAAGCGCGAACCCATATCATCAGAATTAGCCAAGACATTCTTGCCACACATCTGAATACCGCCGGACACAATATTCTCGTTCCCCTCGAATATCTCCACCAGATTTATAAGGCGTACGATCAGGTCTCCCTCCAATGGAGCGACGAGATCCTTACCCTTAGGATCGTGGCTACACCCGCACTTGAAGATCTGGCTCTACCTCCAAACCTACTAGCATCACCACGAACAAAACGACCCTCACCATGACCCCGACTATGAAATTGCTCCATCAAAGAATCAAATCTAGCAACCACAAGAGCAGAGGAACGAGTATCATCTGAGATCAAACTCCACAGCGCTTCTCCAGATCGCACCTCGCCCCGTCTCCTCTATGGCAAAACCCTAACAACAGGTGAAAAGTGCTCCCAAACTCCTCCGAAAAGGAATCTCTTGTCGTAACAAATATATCACCACCTCGACCCTTGTTTTTAGTAAAAAAAAAAAATCCTACGCCCCTTGGGCTGAATAGTGCGCGTCTGAATGCCCAAAACTGTAGCGCCGGGCTGAATAGGGCACATAAGCAGATGAACTCCACCGATCAAAAAATCAAACAACATCGCATCGCCAACAAACGCCACAGATCGGGACCGAAAAAGCTCACCGGAGGCGAAGCAAACCGCTCCAAATGTTGTCGCCGGGCTGAGATAGCCGCAGTAATCGACGGGAGATGTGAGTTGGAAGCACGGGAATCGCGCACGCACCGTGGCGAGCGGTGCCGGTGCTTGGCCCCAAGACCCTCGCCAAGGCAAGTCCCCCTTCTAGAAGGGAGAATCTTACCGGAGTAACGGGAGACTGATGCGTGGCGGTGGAAGGGTCGGGCTCCGCCCCACGCCATCGCTAAGAACCGGAGAGGTCGCCTCGCCGGCGTCCGAGACAACACAATGTTGGTCGACGATCAACTCATTATCAGATGTGCTCGTGCTTTGCTTGGTCTGGCCATTGCCCATTTGGAATAACCACTAGACTGGTCGTCTTCTCCGTCGCCGATCATCTCGCCGGCGTAGCTTTCTCTTCCTCCGATGAGAATCTTGCAAACACTTGCAGACTTGCTTATATATACGGTTAAATTTACTTCGCGTATCTTTTAACCTAAGCCAGAGCATCTCTATGAGTTAAGAGTCCCGCAATAAAAACCCTAGCTATTATTTTGGTTATAAAAAAACACTCTAAAAGATCCTCTATTTCCCTCTAAATTCTCTCTCCTCCCCTTGAACCACCTCTATCAGAGCATCTCTATAAGTGTCCTAAAACATATATACCCCGATTTGCTAAAAATAGAGAGCCCCTTCTATACATAGACCCCATTTAACGAGGTTGATCTGTCCACAGAAGAAAGAGCGTATGTTATGTACTCTTTCTCCGAAATTTTTTTCACTAGATTTTTATAAAGTTTTTGGGACACACGCATTATACGGCATGGTCTCAGGGAGAGTGTTACACAAACGTCGCCACGGCTTGTCTTGTCCCTAGCTGACTACGGCGCATGGTGGATGTGGGGTACATCCTGACTTGTGGACCAACCTAATGTCCTACTATATGAACTATAGATATTGAAGAGATTTTAACCAATCTATCTATTATATATTATTAAAGGAGGGGGAAAAGAAGCCACCACGTTCGTCCACATCACCCAGATTATTTGAGCCATTCAATCAACGGTGGGACCAAATTATAACGGCCTAGATCGATCAAAGAAATTCTCACATAAATAATCAAGAAAAAAATAAAAGATCAATGGTGGGATCAGATAGAAAAAGATAGATCTATCGGTTTAGACTAAAAAAGATGAGTTTGTATCCAATTCGAATCTGAAACGAATTGAAGTCTACATCGATCCAAGTATCCTATAGAATATCGATCAATCCAAGTATCCGCCGCTGCTTCCGGAACGACGGGGACGTACGCGTCTCGATCCAAGTATCCCATAGAACATCGATCAATCCAAGTATCCGCCGCTGCTTCCGGAACGACGGGGACATACGCGTGCGAAAACCAACTCAGCTCAATCCTCCGCCGCTAGCAAAGAACAAAGAAGCCGAAGAAGCGAACTCGCACTTCGCTACGATTACGATGAATAGAAAGCATCCTGATCGAGGATGCATGCCAACTAGTCAAACACATAGATATCAATACTGTCGGTGTAATAAATACCGGGGTATGAAGAGTCCAAAGAGAGGCCAGCGGGCCCCACGCGTCGTGGCGCGACTGACCCAATGGCGTGGCGAAGCTCCTCGAGAGGCCAAGAGGGCCCCACACGTCGGTGAGCGTCGAGCCCAGTGTGGGCGAAACCCTCAGTAGCCGGCGAGGGCCCCACACGTCGGCGGCGACTGACCCGGTGTGGGCGAGCCCCTCGGCGTGTCAAACAGGCCCCAGCGTCGGTGGCGACCGAGCCCCAGCCATGCGTGGCGAGCCCCTCGAAGACAAGGAGAGGGCCCCACGCGTTAAGCGGCGATCGAGCCCAGTGGCGTGGCGAGCCCCTCAGAAGCCGGGCGAGGCCCCACACGTCGGCGGCGACAGACCCAGCGTGTGGGCGAGCCGTCGGCCGCAGCCGGGCGAGGGCCCCACACGTCGGCGGGCGTGTGGGCGAAGCCCTCGGCGTCGTAGGGCCTCCATTATCAGCGGGCCCGCGTGGCGAGGCGTTGCGGAAGGAGCCTTCGGGCGAAGCTTCCCTGCTGCGAAGGACGCGCATTCAATGCGACATCACGCGCGGATAGACAATGAAGAAATGATTACCGCTTCTGATGACCCTGCAGTCGGCGGTATCCTCGCGGGCGCAGCCGGAATTGACCGGCAGAGAGAGGTTTGCTTAAGATAGCCGCCGCGTCGGGAGGAGCGGTGGGTCCCGCCTGCATCTCACCGGTGTGTGCATGCGGGTCGAGGCCACTTGCGAAAACGCGAGGCGCGCCGCTTCGGCGTGGCAAAGCAAAGACGTTCGTCTCTCTGTCGTGTCTTGTCGATTATCTTGAAATCTTATCTTGATTACCCCTCGGCTCTCTCCGCCGATTCGAGGCTTGTATAAAAGGAGCGGAGAGAGAGGGGAGAGGGGAAGGGTTTTTTCTACGCTTTGACATGGTTCGCAAGCATTCTGTAACCACATTCCATTCAACCACAACAAGAAAAGAGCTAAGGCTCAGCAGGAGTAGGACTATTACCCGCAGGGGGGTCCGAACCTGGGTAATCTCTGAGAGTCACTCCTTGCTGCGTCCCACGCTCAAATCGAACTGAGCACGGTTGATCGGCTAGCAAGATAGAAATCTGACTAGGGATGTGATCTGCAGTGGTTGAGCGGAGAACACGCCGTCAAATACCATCTACGTACGTCTCGGAGGTAAATCAATCTGTTACACACATAGATAACAATACCATCTACGTTTTGGAGATAAATCAAAATATATCTATTACACATCCATCTATTGATTTCTTGCGGCCGCGTCCAGCCTCTTGCTGCACCTCAAATTCTGCCTAGACTGCGTCGACGTTGTCGGTCGACAAGCACCTACGTCGAGCAGCCTCCATCACCAGCCGCCACGTACAGCTAGCACAGCCTGGTAATCTCCATCTCCATCTCCATATGAGGGGACACGATTTGAATTTTCTTAACATAAACAATGTCCTGGTATGCAAGAAAATCTAAACACAAGTCACGTTAAAGCTAAGGTTGTTCTTGCTGCTTGCCAACGAATTAATTTGTCAGTCCAATTGATGCTAAACCCTTACAGGAATCTCGCCGAATCAGCAAAAACTCAAAAGGGATCTTGCCGGATCAGCAAAAACAAAGTGGGAATCAACTTCTTCAAGTATAGTTTTAATTTGCACATGTTTAATATCATGGTTATATTAATCATTTATTTAATCACATCTACCAAAAAGTAATGTTATCTTTTTCTTGCTATATACAGGTGAAATATTTTATGATCAGTCAATCCATTGCTTTCCTCTACTAGCCTATAAAGGTATTTCTTGCGGATCAAGAACAACTCAAAAGGGATCTCATGGGATCAAGAAAAACAAAGTGGGAATCAACTTCTTCAAGTATAGTTTTAATTTGCACATGTTTAATATCATGGTTATATTAATCACTTATTTAATCACATCTACCAAAAAGTAATGTTATCTTTTTCTTGCTATATACAGGTGAAATATTTTATGATCAGTCAATCCACTGCTTTCCTCTATGTACTGCTTTTGCATGCAATTACAAAAAGACTAGCCATTAGAGTGTCCGGTTAAAAAATATAATAATGAAATTAACGATCGGTCTAAAAAGTTGATACGAATTGATTTTATGGAACAATAGAAATAACAAATACTAGATATATAAGTGCGATAAACTAAAAATTGCAGCCATGCATGTGCTGACCTAATTATAAATTCTCACCTAATGAACACATTATGTGACATGTAATTTTGTTGAATCCTCATTACCATAACAAGCAGCATGCATAAACATCTCATCAAAAGCTATTATTTTGACTTTATATTAATGACAATGCATGGTACATTTTCATTTTTCTAATAGTATTTGCATAAGTTAGATCTATATGCCTGTTCATGGTACATTTTCATGTTTCTAATAGTATTTGCATAAGTTAGATTTGTATGCCTGTTTATTTATTATTTCGCACGATAAAATTTTTTTTATCACCTTTCATTTGAAAGTTACCACAATAATGATGACCTTATTTACAACTTTTATAGGTGAAAAAGTTCCTAACAAGCTCAGATGACAGAAAATGTCCCAAGAAACAAGAAGCATGAATAGAAAAAGAGGAAAGAACAACTTCAACTTCAAAGGAATGTAAAGAGAAATAAGACGACGGACGAAACAAATCAGACCAATACAAGAGAGATTATAGGAACAAGAATGGAGATAAATAGCAACACAACTTCTGAGGATAGAAAAAGGAGGAAAGAACATCTTCAACTTCAGATGAACAAAAAGAGAAATAAGACAACAGAGGAAACAAATCAGACCAACACAAGAGACTAAGCAGAGATAAATACCAACACAACTTCTAGAGACACCAATAGCAGATATGGAACTTTGGAAAGCCAACTCACAAATGCGAGTGTTGTAATGCAATTATGTGGTACGAAGAAAGGATAAGATCTCATCATGCAAGCAATACACCTTCCTTTGGATTATGCTGTAAACAAGGAAAAATAAATCTGCCTCAAATAAAAGAGCCTCCACCTTACCTCAAAATGTTGTTATCAGGCACAACAGATGATTCAACAAAATACAAAAAGGATGAGAGGTCTTACAACTCGATGCATGCGTTCACATCAACAGGAGGAAAGGTGGATAAAGAAATAAATAATGGAAGAGGACCATATATTTTTCGACTACATGGCCAAAACTACCACCACATTGGAACACTTCTACCTGAAGAAGGCAACAGGCCACGTTTTGCACAACTGTATATCTATGACACAAAATAAATTAGCCAATAGAATAAGTGCCTCGAGATGTGCCACACTAGATCCTAACATTGTCGCTGGACTGCAAAATATGCTTGATGAGAACAACGTTCTAGCGAAATCATTCAGAATGGCAGGGGATAGATTCGAAGAAGATGAATAGCACGATTGCACACTACGATTAATAAGCAAAAGGGGCCAAAACAGTGAGCCAAGTGCAAATGAAGTTGCAACATTGGTGGTAAAAGATTCAACTGAAGAGAGTGAAGGACGTGACATCATTGTGGAATATAAAGGTATGGGTCCTAAAAGGATATCCAAAACGCATCCAAAATTCATGTCCTTCCAATACCCGCTCCTATTCCCATACGGAGAGGATGGTTATACGCTTGAAATACCATATAGAGAAAAGGAAGGAGCTACATATAAAAGGAAATACGTAACTATGCTTGAATACTATGCCTATTATCTCCAACAGCGTGCAGATCAATCAACACCTCTCTTAACGTCTGAGCATCTATCGTTGCAATTTTGGTGTGACGCATGGAAATGCATCGAGCAAAACAGGCTAAACTGGATCAAGCAAAATCAAGGAAAGCTTTGAACAGAACTCTACCGTGGACTACAGGATGCAATAGAGAGAGGAGACACAAGAACAGAGCAAGTCGGGAAGGCAATAATTTTGCCTTCAAGTTTTACAAATAGCAGGAGAAATAAAGCACAAAACTTGCAAGATGCCATGGCAATCTGTCGTTGGGCTAGATACCCGGACATCTTTTTAACCTTCACATGCAACCCAAAGTGGACCGAGATACAGTACATGTTATATGAAGCACAAAGAATCCAAAAGCTGGCTGATCGACCTGATATAGTAAACAGGGTCTTCATGATAAAACTGAAGGAGCTATTAAGATACACAAAAGAGAAGAAACACTTTGGGGAGACGACGTCAAGTAAGCCAAAATCAACTTTGGGGAGACGACGTCAAGTAAGCCAAAATCAACCATAACTGATATGCATATCAATTTTATTCATTTTTACAATATATAACTCTATTTACAACCATGAAAATAAATGCAGTCATCTACACGATAGAGTTCCAGCAAAGAGGACTACCACATGCCCACGTACTACTATTTCTCAAAGACAAGTACCCAGAACCTTCGCAAATTGACAAAATAATAAGCGCTCAAATTCCAGACAAGGATGACGACCTAGAGGGATATGAAGCGGTTCAAAACTTCATGATGCATGGCCCATGCGGAAAAAATAAACCGAATTCGCCATGTATGGTGGAGGGCAATTGTACCAAACACTTCCCGAAAAGATTTAGTGATGAAACAACAATTGATGAGGATGGATTTCCAATATACAAGAGACCAAACGATGGAAGAGAGATCGAAAAGGGAAAAATCATGCTTGACAACAGATATGTCGTGCCATACAATAGAGATTTGTTGGTAAAGTTCCAAGCACATATAAACATGGAATGGTGCAATAGGTCAAGATCAATCAAATATCTGTTCAAATACATACACAAAGAAGACGACCATGTGACAGGATTAATCAGGTCAGGAGATACATCTAATTACACTGATGAGATTAAGAGATACATTGACATGAGGTACGTATCAACAACAGAAGCATGCTGGCGGATATTCCAGTTCGATCTACACTATAGAGATCCATCGGTTGAAAGGCTAAGCTTTCATCTAGGGAATGAACAATAGGTCATCTTCCCTGACTCTACATAACTAAGCCGGGTAATTAGAAGGGAAGGATTGCAAGAAACAAAATTTACTAAGTGGATGGAGGCAAACAAACAATACGAAGAAGCATGACAATTAACATATGCTGAGTTCCCTACGAAATGGGTCTGGAAAAAGGGGGAAAAATGGGAAAAATGAAAACAAGGCTACGCCATTGGAAGAATCTACTACGCGCATCCCACAAGTGGCGAGAGATACTATCTTAGAATGCTACTCAATACTGTGAAAGGATGTAGATCCTTTGAGGAGATCAGAACAGTGAATGGAGTTCTTCACCAAACATACAAATCTGCATGCAAAGCAATGGGATTTCTTGATGATGATAGCGAGTGGATTGAGTGCATCAACGAGGCATCCAATTGCGATCTGATATATTAGAGATAGATTATAAGTTATAGATAAACTCTTTATGCCTAAATCCGATCTGATATATTAGAGATAGATTATAAGTTATAGATAAACTCTATATGACAAAACAAATCTAGCCGCGCAAATGCGCGGGCCACCTTACTAGTTGTAATGTAAAGTAGTGAAAGAGAAGTAATAGATATTTTTCTCCTCAACATTTTTGTATTCACCGTGCCTTCTATTATTCGTGTATAATCAAAACCTCAAACTACACCATGCAGTAAGGTTGCATAATAATAGATACAAATGCATTCAGGCGGCCCGGGGGATGGGAGGGTGGTAGCTTGGGCAGTTTTGCGTGCATTCCTCCTGGGTGTTGAAGCAAGGCCTATCATTCGGACCCTTCGGGCAGCAGTAGCACAATGTGCATGGTCCAATCGGCTGCCTTTCGCAAGGAGCAATCACTAGATCTGATCTTCGCCCTTCACCTGCACCTGCAGATTAAAAATTATAAACCAAATTAAAACACATCGCACGCGCGTATAACGTAGGCTTCCAAGAAGAGCCAAGAAACAATCTAAACAAAAAATATGTAGCGCATAATCAAATCGAAAGTTACCACTCACATTGAGCATGAGTGGCAAAGCATCCAAGAAGAGCCAATAGAAGCAGCAGCACTTGGCCGGCGTACTTCATGTTCTTTGCCATTCGGACGAGAGACTGAGTAGTTGGTGATATTCAAGGGATTTCACCACTGGTAGGATGCTGGATTGCTGGGCTCCTTGGTTCCTTGGTGGTTCATATTTATATAGGCAACAAGACAAGCGGATCAAGATTTGATTACGTGATCCTTGTTGATAAGAACGTACAATTTACACGCAAATTCACCAATGGAAAGTCATTTCAAGCTCTGATTAATGAAAATTGAAAATCCTTCCGCACTTATGGGCTAAACATAATCCTCGGCTCCTTGATCCTTGATCCTTGGTCATACTTATAGGTATAAACATCGTGATCATCATTTGATTGCGCAGGCTGTTAACATATGTATGCACACGTACGTTGGTGTTGATAGGAATGTGCGTTAAACACAAATTTAAAAATTGGAAAGTCATAATTGTCCGATTGAATCGAAAATATATCATTCCAAATTTCTAGTCATGGCTATCATGATTTGATTCCGTCCAGTTATTAACATTTACTCCCTCCGATTCTTGAAGACACGATGTTTTGGACATTTGGATGATTTTCGAAATACAACTTTAATTATAAATTACCAATATATTGTACTATTAAAATATTCAAAAAATATGTCGTTATGGAAGTGACAAGACGAATCCATATGTATGATTTCCATATGCTCAGTTTCAAAAGATACTCATAGATAAATATTTCGGTAATGCTCTTTGTTAGAAGGCGTCCTTGCATGCCCAATTAACGTGGCCAACCGCCAGACGTGCCTCATCTGCAGACTAGCCAGACAACACTTTTCGCCTCATAGCAGCAGTTCCTTTTTGCCTATTTAAATTTCTCATTTTTGTCTCTATTTCATCTTGAGTCCAAAATGCATGGAACAAATTTCATAATTCATCTAAAATCCTAATTAACTCATTTTAAATACTTTTTTTTATTTTTCCATTAGCCAAATTGTTTCAACAGTCTATACAGATTGTTTCCAATAGGCTAAACTAGTTGCTTCATCAGGCTAGACATATTGTTCCAATAGAACAAACTAATTGTTGCACTTGGCTAGACATATCGTTCCAGTAGGCTAAACTAATTGTTTCAACAGGCCAAAAATATTGTTCCAGTAGGCTAAACCGATTGTTTCAACAGACTAGATAGATTGTTCCAAAATGCTAAACTAATTGTTTCAACATGCCAGACATATTGTTTCAATAGGTTGTACAAATTGCTTCATCAAGCTAGACAAATTGTTTTAATAGGCTAAACTAGTTGTTTCAGCAAGCTATATATATTGTTTCAATAGGCTAAACCAATTTTTTTGGCAGGCTATATACATTGTTCCAATAAGGGTAAAGTAATTGTTTCAGTAGATCAAACATATTGTTTTCATTATGCTAAACTAATTGTTTCAGCAGATCAAACGTATTGTTCCAATAGAATAAACTAATTGTTTCTGCAGATCAGTCATATTGTTCCAATAGGCTAGACCAATTGTTTCAATGGCTATATTTTTTGTTTCAATGGGCTAAACCAATTGTTGCACTTGATTATACGTACACTAGGCAAAACAAATTGTTTCATTAGTCTAGCTATATTATTTCAACAGGTTAAACAAATTGCTCCACTAGTGTAAACAAATTGTTCCAATAAATTTTCATACAGCGACATTGGTCATGTTTTATTCGTAAAAATAGATATACAAGTTGTTCCATCAGACTACACATATTTGTTCCAATTGGTGGTTTAGCCTATTATTCTAGCAGACCAAATACATTGTTACAATAGGTATATAAGTTGTTCCATCAGATTAGACATATTGTTCCAATTAGGGTTTAGCCTATTGTTCCAGTAGACCAAATACCAAGTTGTTTTATCAGACTAGACATATTGTTTCAATAGACCAATTAATCGTTCCATTAGCATAGACAAATTGTTATAGTAAAATTTATATAGCAACATGGATCTTGTTTTGTTCGTAAAAATGCGAGGAACACGTTGGTGAAAACGGTTTGTCGATCAGAGCTTCTAGCCAAAAGTTATGGCCGTTTAAAGAGAAATGAAAAAATAGAATCTTTCGCTATCCTCACCAGCCAGGCAATACGGCTTCGATCTGCGGAAATTGGGGGCAGAACAATGGTGGGAGTTCGTTGTTCCGGCGGTGCGCGAATTGTTTCGACGGCTGGGGCGGCGAGATGGAGGATTTGCTCACACGGGCTCTTGTGCGTGTTTGGGCTGGGCAGGCGGCGTCGACAACCAGCAGCGCCTGCGTCGGACGTCCGTCCCCAAGTCCACGCCTAAATATTTTAAACTTTAACTTAAAACTTGTTTAAAACATCATGTTTTTAGAACGGGAGGAACTATCGGAATAGATTACATTCGGGTTTGTAAGAAGGTACTTTACACACAAATTCATAAATACCGTGAGTTAAAACTTTCTTATAATCTCTCCAGTCCTAATTCAAAATGCTAATGCGTAAACCTTTGCACGTGCCGTAGATCGTAAATGGGTAAAAAGGTAAACAAAATTAGCTGCAGCAGGGTACATGTGATTCACTTAAACCGATTTTAGCAGTACAAAATCAGACAAAACGAATCAAACCCCGAGACAAGCCATACACGTAGGCACGTAGCAGTAGCAGAGCGAAAGAGAATATTAACAGATGCTCACATGGAAATCGTAGTCGTAGGCAACATCTCGCAAACAGAAACCGACGACACCGATCAATAGCCCTCGTACTAATCTGTTAATCTACGGTGCTTAATCGCGATGGGAAGTTAACGGAATACTCGGCCACAAGCCATATCAGCCTCCAAGCCGTTTGCTCCCATGCTCGCCGCCGGAGATCACCAGGTAGCCTTCCTTCTTGCTCTTGGGCTTGCGGGGGATGCACCTGTCGTGCAGGTCCACGGCCTCCTTCGCCACCTCCACCTTCGTCGTCACCCTGCCATTCGTCGAGACCAGATAGGAGTGTGAGATGAGTACTATCGTGTGGTCGTATCACTACCTAATCATCACAGTTCTCGTACTCGTACAGCACAATACACGTTGCGACATAAATATCGCAAGGTTTCTTTCTTGGCAAGCGCGAGCCCTGCATGTGGTGCTGGTGCAGCTGCCGCTGCAGTGCAGCCTGTGTGTGTGTGCGCGTGATGATGATGATGATGGTGCAGGGGTTCTTGATTAGGGTTCTTCTTTCTGGACCACTGCTTAAAGCAGAGTTCAATGGCTGACAAAGGCTGTTGCTACTTGCTACTACAAGCTCGCATATATTGCAGTGTATCGTGCACTCCAGACTCAGCCCCGCAGATGATTGCTGCCGCTTACGAGTTATGATTTGGGAGCCATTGCTATCATCTCAGTAATGAGTAGATCCAGATTAATTAGGATCGGTTTCTTTCGTCGCGCGTGTCACGCGCCAAGAACAACGGCAACGCTTGCTGGCTTGCTGCTGGGGAGGGCGAGCCTCGCACGGAGCAGGGCTGCCCGGTAATTCAAGCCACGTCCCTGACATTCCCTATCCGTCCGCACTGTGCGAGACAGCTCCGCGAGACCTACTTGCGTTTCTGAACGTAACCACTAATCAAGCTCATCTCGCGCGTACCGCATGGCGCTTGTGGAGGAGTTCAGAGCATCACAGATCCAATCCTAACTTGATCCAACACTATTCATCCACATTTCTATTTGTCCTATGTTTTTTTTACTAGAGTAGCAGAGCAATCTAAATTGGGGTTCGCATTAGTGTTGCCGTTAGTGCGGCGTCCGTGGCAATATTAACTGCAGTTACGGCAGGATAGTTCGATGAAACAGTGTCTGCTCGTCCTTACTGCCATTAGAGACAAGTACACACTAAACAGACAGAGAATGGTAGCTCACTAGCTAAGTGTCCTAAGTGAGTAGTGAAGTGGAGTGTTTATCATAAGATCATTTGGGTACTATGATTTGCATTGATGTTTGCAAGAGGGTGGTATTGGTTTATACCTGTCCGCGTTGTAGGAGGACGAGCGCCGGAGAACGGCCAGGTCCTGGGGAGCGTCGGCCAGCGAGCGCTTTGTCTCGACGATGCTCCCGCTGAAGTACTCTTTGTCCTCGCCGACGTCTTGGCGGTAGGCCGGTATGGCGTCTGCGGCCGCGACTGCCGCGGGTGCAGGAGGGCGCGGCGGGCGTAGGCGGTAGTGCGCCGCCGTGCGCGGCAGCGCCGGCGAGGCGAGGGCGCCCTTGACGGAGACGGACCCGCAGGAGATGAGCTGCATGAGCACGGAGGATGCCCTGGCCCTCCCGCCGCCGCTGGGGACGGCCGCCACGACGCGGCCGTCCGCCTTGATCAGCGCCTCCAGCGTCTCGGGGCTCGTCGAGGCCGTCGGCGGCGAGGTCTCCTCTCGGCTCAGCTCCTCCTGCGTTGCCGCGGCGGCGTGGCCGCTCCTCTGGTGGCCGCGGCCGCGGCCGCCGTCGTCGGTCTGCGTCGCGGCGTCCGCGGCCGGCGCGGCGCGCTCCTCCGCCTTGTACACCCTGTACACGCCGACCTCACCTCGGCCGCACGCCCTGGTCGCTTTTCTCTGGCTCGCCGGAGCCGCGCTGCCGTTCTCCCACCCGGACGACGAGGAGGTGACCGTGTCCTGCGAACCCGACGAGCTGGAGGACGCGGCGGCGTCGAGCAGTGGGAGCTGGATCGGGTGCAGCCGCTCGGTGCCCTTGAGCACGTACTCCCTTCCGGCCACCGGGTGGATGTAGTCGTCGTCGGCCAGGTCGTGCCACACGAACCCGTTCCGGTAGCTCCTGCATTGCAGCAACAGCATCACTGCATCAGCATCAGCAACACCGACATCTTTGAAAAATTTTACTGTTTGCCCATAAAAAATCACGCAAACGAAAAAATGCCCAAGGTTTGCGCCGATTGTAAAATACCCAAGACGCTCTCGGTAGGAGGCGGCATCGGGGCAAGGCGCTCTGGCGGAGCGCGCCAGGGCTCGGCGCCCTTGCCCAGGCGCCAAGGCGGCGCCGCCAGCGCCTAGGTGCTGCTGGCCATGTGCGGCAGGCGCAGCGAGCTCGGCGAGCAGCGGCGGGCGGCGAGCAGCAGCAGCGGTGCGCAGGCGAGCGAGCGGCGGCGGGCGGCGGCGACCTCGTCGGCAATGGCGAAGCGGCGAAGCGAAGCGGCGCGAGCAGCGGCGAGGCGAGCAGGCGGGCGGGCTTCGCGAGGCGCGCCCGCCGTCCGCCGTCGGCAGGTCGCCGCCTCGCCTCCAGCCCCTGCCTCGCGCCTCGCCGCCTCGCCCGCGCCCTCGCCGCGCCACACGCCCTTTCGCCGCCTCGCGCGCCACACACCGCTTCGCGCGCCTCGCCAGCGCCCTCGCCGCGGCTCATGACCTCTCGCGCGCCGCGTCCTCGCTTTGCCTCCCGCGCCCGCCGTCCGCCATCGACGAGGTCGCCGCCTCGCCTCCCGCCCCTCGCCTCGCACCTCGCCGCCTCGCCGCCTTCTCGCCACAGCACCACTTCGCCCGCCGCCTCGCCAGCGCCACAGCTACCTTCGTGGCGCCAAGCACCTAAGCGCCTGGCGGCGCCCTGCCATGGCGCCAGGCGGCGCCGAAACTCTTGACGCGCTCGCCGGGCGCCATGCTCCCGATGCCGCCGCCGGCGAAGCGCTTTGAAAGGGTATTTTGCAATTGGGCGCAAACCTTGGGCATTTTTTCGTTTGCTTGATTTTTTATGGGCAAACAGTAAAATTTTTCGACATCTTTATTCTAAGCCGAAACCACCAACCTCTTCGACGCCCACGAGTACATCCGCGCCATGCCCTTGCCCCTCAGCGCGTTGAACCGGTCGATCACATCTGCATCACAATGCGCGCGCCATGAGCAAGCTGAAACGAGCAAGCTGGGCGGCCGGGAGACGAGCAAACCCGCGTACCTCGGAGGTAGAGGCCGTCGGGGGAGGAGAGGGCGAGCTCCATGAAGTGCGGGTGCTCGAGGTGACTGTTCCTCGCCAGGTAGTACACGACGGCGGCCCTCGCCGGCGCAGGGCGTGGGCGCGGCGGCCTCGGCGGCGCCATGTCGGGGCTCCTCGGCTCCGGCTGCTCGCGCCACGGCAGCCTCGGCTGCTCTGCTCTCCCCCTGCTTCCCGCCATCACCACCGCCATCTTTCTGGGCAATCGCTGCGCTGCTCCAGCGATCCCTGAGCTATAATAAGCAGCAAGCTGCAGGCTGCAGACGACGTCGTCACACGCTAGCTAGCGTCTAAAGGGCGCGAGTGCGACACAAAGGAAGGTGCAAAAGAAGGACGCAGTGATCAGGCATTCAAATCGTGCTAGGACCAGCAGCATGGCAGCGAGAACAGGGCAGAGGCCCCTGACCTGAGGCCTGACCTGAGCGGTTTGGTGGAGCGCAGTCAAAGGTGCAGTAAAAACAAACAAACCGGTAATTAGTTGAAGTAAAAAAGAACGACCCGGCGTAGACATTGTTGACCTAAAAACTTACCGATCAGATTTCTATCTAAAACAACAATTAATGAATAAAATGTTTAAAAAAACAAATGTAAACATAGCTATATATTTTTTCAATACAAAATAATTAAATTTTCACTGTCAAATTAAGTGAAAAATAGCGTACACAAATTGAAAAAAAATAGTTTACCGCTCTAAAACTAAATTACTAGCATAATCAACAACAAACTAGTCAATGGATAAAAATTTTAAAAAAATTTTATTAGTCTATATACGTAAATATTTTTAGCAATATGAAATAACCAAATTTTTACTATCAAATTAAGTAAACAAAAGTGTAAACAAACTGAAAAAAACATTAATCGGTCAAAAAAGTTAAACCAACCATCTGCTCGTTCGCAAATCCGAAAAGAAAAGCAGAGCTCTGCTCTCGCTAGTGTATCTCTCTCCCCCTTTGGTTTTTAGGGTCAACTGACCAACCACTAATCCATTTTTGTATGGTTGGTTGTCCTGATGGTTGCATGGAAGTACTAGTACTAGAGCTCAGGGATTACAAAACCGCGGTTAACCGGTCGAAAACCGCGGTTAACCGGTGAACCGGTGAGGGTCGGTTTATGGAAAACCGGCCGGTTAGGTTTCAAATTTGGTTCAAATTTGAAAATCCGTGAAAAAATCTGAAAAAAATCCATAAAATAGTAAAGGTTATTATATGAGTATTGGCTGAAACAAAATTTAAAATTTTCAAATTTTCATGTGTTTTTCGGTTGATATGATTGAAAATAAATAAAAAATAAAGAATAGCATATGCTAAATTGATATTTGTATGTTCCTATAATTTTTCCGACAGTAAAATTAGTTCTAAATAATAGACAAATTGACATTTGTATGTTCCTATAATTTTTCCTATTTTTAAATTGATTTTTCTATTTTTCTCAATTTTTCTATTTTCATTAAAACAGAATAGGTTAGCCAAATTAACCTGGCTTGGCTAATCGAGAAAACCGGTGGGTTAACCGACCGAACCGTTTTCAGCTAAAACCGACCGGTTAGCCGAGCTAACCCGTCGGCTAGCCGGAAAAACCGATGGGTTAACCGACCGAGCCGTTTTTTGAATATGAATTTGAATCTGGCCGATTTTCCAACGAAATTTTCGGTTAACCGCGAAAACCGGTCGGTTAGCCGAACCGGGCCTCCCCCGGTTTTTGGGTTCGGCTCGGTTATGTAATCCCTGCTAGAGCTTAATTACCGGCCTTGTTGACTAACGAAGGGGCTTGCAGTGTGGGGTTCAGACCAGAGAGTGGTGAATCCGACGGATTAAAGTCGGCAATTAATGTACGGGCCTCGAGAGGATGGTGAAATGGCAGCTGCTTCGACGCTGCCAAGGCAGTTCTTTTAAGCGCAAGCGTTTGACTCGCGCGAGGCCAACACGTATGACGCACGCCGTCGGCGACGCGAGCGAGCCGTTGGACCCATGTGTCAGTCTTCATCCAAGACCACTGTTCTTGGTAGACCACTGCGACATCTATGATGGTTTTTTAAAATATTTTTGGCCACTGCGAAGTTTAGATCTTACTAACTTATATACAATTGAAAACTGAATTTTTTAGTGGATTCCACTATAAAGCGAACTTTTTTAACAAAAGTGTTGTTACAAATATTTATACCCATTTATTTTTCATTTTTTGCTTAAATTTATTTCTGGTTTTGCTTAAATACAGACGTCTGCACTCACCTATGGTACCACTAACAATCGAAGCACGGATACAGGCTCACAGAAGCTAATTTTATTAACATTAGATATACCATAACGTCAGTAATTAACTTAGCCATAATCTAAAACCTAGTGGATTTATTTTAGCCTAATTACAAGAACACATAATACATTATGCGAAATAGTTTATCATTGTTTGAAGAAGCCATTTGTATCTAGCTCGGTTATGCTAGTTTAGCCAGTTCGACGATGAGCTGATGCAACAATATGTAGATGTCGCAGGGAGACATACAAATGCAGTGATGTCCTCGACGGCAACCTATAGCAACGATAACAATATTGGTGGCAGTCCTTCTGTTATTGTAGCACCACACCGCGAGATCGGGTTTGGTATTGGATTATGGCTCGATTAGATTGACTTGGATGTAATTAATTAGATTAGATGACCAAGCCGGCTGCGCCCCCTTGTCATTATATATAGTGTTGTGCAATAGGGTACCGAAACTAGTTAGAATTGGGTGTGTGAACGATCAAGACATGTACTCATTGGAGATACACTTAATTAGAGATCAATTAGAGATTGTACGGACATAGGAGTTTGAAATCAACCCCAACACATAATACTCATTTTCTCATATGTTCCCCTCCCTTGGCTCGAGATGCTACTTTCTCCTTCAATTCCCTCAACCACAAGAACCCCTCTTGTCTTTGCCATGGCCAAGCGAAGCGCTTGGATTGGGTCATCCCTTCCAAGCTCGAACTAGGGTTGAAGGAAAAATTCAAGCTCAATGAGTTAGTTAAGATTGGATCGAGCTCAAAAGCTAAGCATGTTGATCTTGAGATCAGTCCTGAGATAAGCCTAATTTGAGCTGAGCTTGATCTCGATCTCAACCCCTCGTCGAGCCCAACTGAGCCCGAACAAACATCTTTACCATGGTTCTCTCTCTTAAAACCAAACCAATTTGAACCAAGCTTGGGCTCAAAAAATTGTCCAAACAAGCCCATATAACTTGATCTAAAATCGAGAAAAGAGCAAGTATTCATCGACCTTTTCTTACTAAAACCCCTATCCTATTTTATACTTGCATTAACCAGTTCATTCAAGCTCATCCGAGCTAAGTTGAGCTTCCATTTAGATTGAACTCAAACTCAAACAATCTAATATCACTCCGAATCGGCTCAATCTAGTCGCTTCCATGAAGCTGCCGGAGTTAAGAGGAAAAAAATAGATTAGGAGCAATTTGGTTGGAAAAATCGGAAGGACGGTTGTTGTTTTTTTTGGCGAGAAACCAACTTCATAATGCTAGCAAGGTTTTAGGGAAAAAACTTCTAAATTTGATTAGTGCCTCCTCGTCGTGTCTACTGTCTAATGGCGGCGTCTACAAAATGCAAGCAAGTCGCGCATGTGAAAGCCCGTGAGGCTGTGCCGAGCACGCGTATTCTATTGCTACACCATAGAAAAATGTTTGGAAGCATTTGCGTGCATGGGAAGGCTGCAATCCCTGTCCTGTCCGTTTGGGCCTCCGAGTTCCAACCCTCCCTGCTTGCGTCGCATGGCAGGCAGTGAGAAGCGACAAGTATACTAATCCGAGCCACGTGACGGGGCACCGTCGATGGTTTATCAGCCTAGGCCCAACCCGCTGCTCACCGGGGCCCAGCGCTGCATGGCCCCACACGTCATCCTCATCCAACCTAGCCTAGAACGGGAGGGGACTAGGGGAGGCTGGTCGATCAAGCTGTGGTGCTACCTGCGTGGCGCCGCGGGCGAGGACGACAAGGGGAAGAGGCTCCACCGACTACGAGATGGCAGGCGCGGGGAGCGAGACTGCACGGCGGGGGCGAGGAGGGGAGACGCCGAGAGTCCGAGACGAGGCTGCGTTTGACTCACGGAGATGGACGGGACGGCGCGGGCGCGCCACACCGCGCCCCAGCCGGCGTCCGGGGCGTCGAGATCCGCGCGCTCTCCTCTCCCCTTGCGCCCTCTCTCACTTTTCTCCTTTTCAGACGCAGTATTTGGAGCAAATCCATGTGGTTTTTTTTATAACACTATGGTCGATATAATAGAGTACCGTTTGAGGGAAATTTTTTTTATATAGAATAGTGTAAGTTGTGATGAAATTTTAGAGCAGTGGATAGAGATGATGCTAATAGTGTTTTAAAGTGAAGTACAGAGGATCGATTGGAGTTGCTTTCAGACCATTTCAATGGTGTTTTTAAAAAATCTGCGTGCATTTTTTTTTAAAAAAATTCTTCCTTCGTTATCTTCATGAATTTTTTCAAAAAACACTCTTAGGATGATGGAGAATGAATAGAAAGAATATAAGAAAAGGAATAGAGAAATGAATAAAACAAAGAGAAAATGATGTATTACCGGTTACCACGCTTCGGTGATAGAAATCATAGAAGCGCTGCGTCCTGCGACTGATTACTAGGCGCTGTTGCTAGCGATTAGGAGTAATGACTAGTGCCGATTCCTCTGCGAGACCATGCGTGCTCGCTGCCAAGCATGCAACCGATCCGATCGCGCCGGGCGCGCATCGATCGGTAAGTACTATAGATTATCTTTCCCCCTTTGCGAATTTCGGCGACTCCATCGATCCTTGGCGGGGGCAAAGAAGCACAGGGGCGCGGCATGCGATTCAGGGCTGGGTCGACGCCTCGCCCGGCCGGCCGGACACTCGCACATGTTTCCAAGCGCGGCAAACACCCGGGCGCCGTGGCCCTACTCTAGTCTAGTTTACTCACTCGGTCACTCCCGTCAGTGCGCAGGTGAAACTGGAACTGGAAGCTTGTGGCGGTGGCGCATCGCATCGCAGCGCTGCCACTGCTGCTGCAGGCTGCAGCTCTCTCATCTTTTGTGACTCTAGCGAGATCAGCTCACGCATCGAAAGTTGAAACTTATTAACCCTACAGTGCGTAGCCTTATTTAGAATCAACGAATTGACAGGTTGGTGAGCGTAGTAAACGAGCAGAGGAGCACGTGATACGGTTTCGGGGGTTCGCCAAGTCGCCGAGTCCTTCCCTCAGATCCAGTGCCAGGTCGGTCGCCATGCAGGTACTCGGAGCAGAGCTAGCGTTAACCGGCTAACCGCTTGCTACCTCTTTTTGGTACATGTAAGGAAGGGAGGGGGTAGCTTTTCTTCGATGCTGGTCAGGTACAGCTGTTGGGTAACGCATACGCGTCAGCCGTACTGCTGCGAGGAACGCACATTCGCACTGGAAGTTTGGATTGGACAAGACAGGAGTACGGTGTTTCGGCTGTTGAGCTCGATCGGCAGAGAGACTTGTCCTGCCTCGCCGACTTGTCCGCTCGGATCTCGGTTGCTTCATCGTCCTCTTCACGGGCCAAATTCGTAATGAGCGTGGAGGCCCATGTCGGCCTGTTAGCACACCGCCTCTTGGCTTGCCGGCCCAAAAGTCGTGACCACAAACCTACCAGGCGCCAGTCCGAACTGAACCCCTGCGCGAACTCCTCAGCCCTCGCCGCCGCCGCGCCGGCCGCTCTGCCCCGCCGCCGCCGCCATGGGCAAGTTCCGTAAGCTCGGCCGCCACGCCGCCCACCGCGTCTCGATGCTCAGGTATTTCATACGTGCCCCCTTGTCTCGCCACCCGTCGCCGTGAAGCTGACTGGTGTTGGATTTGTCTCGTCCTCGGCAGGACGATGGTGTCGCAGCTGGTGAAGCACGAGCGCATCGAGACCACCGTCGCAAAGGTACGCACGCCCTTCGCATCTTGGCTTCTCGTCGGACACCAGTACTTGATAACATGGATGCCCCTGTGGTGGTTGGTTTCAGGCAAAGGAGGTGCGGCGGAAGGCGGATCAGATGGTCCAGCTCGGCAAGGAGGTAGACCCAACGCCATTCCACTAGATGCCAATTGCCAAGTGATTTTTCGCCTGAAAACCTGTCATGTCACCCTAAATGCCAGTGGCGTCCATGAATCTGTGTAGTGCTGTGGGTATGTCAGCATAGAAAAATGCCTAATTGCCTCCAATATTCTGACACTTAAATTAAATTTTATAATTTTGGTATCTGTTATGAAGAGGTTCCAATGTATAATTGCCAGAAATTGAACCTTAGAGGGGTGTATAGGTGTCATATTAATCTACTTTTTCTATATCTAGGCTTTTGTAGAATTCCGGTGAGATGCCATGTGTAGTTTTTTATCCTTTGTTCTTTTCAAGCACATTGCAATGTTGAAAATTCTCAATTACAATGCATAAAATTTTGTTTCCTCACACTAAAATTTCATTATAGGATTAACAAGGCCATCTATCCAGACTTCCAGACTGATGTCTTATCATTGTTGTATCGATGTTACATTAGTTCCTGATATTCTATATGTGTTTGTTTTGTAAAATTTTCTCCTTTCACATGTGGCCTCTAGCCTCTTGTTATCTGATCAAGATGTGGCATTGATTTAGAAACTCCTGCCATATTGACATAAAGTATGTATTACACTAGATGCTGCAAGAGGTGCTTCTGACTAAGATGTTACAGCAAGTTAGAAACTCATGACATATTGACATATATTATGTAGGGTACGTTAGATGCTGCAAGACGCGCTTCTGCTTTTGTTCGGGGAGATGATGTTGTTCATAAGCTATTCACAGAGCTGGCCTACCGCTACAAGTAAGCTTTTAGCTAGCCATTTATCAGCTCAATCTAGTATATTGTGGCATTTGAGCATTGAAATTTGTTACCCATATTGTTTCAAAAAAGATATCCTGTTTGTGTATCCATTATAGAATAACCGAGTGTTATTTAATGGCCACGTACATACTTCAAAACCTTCTCCAAGTTCATGTATATACCTCACCTTGTTATGCACTCTTGCATGAGTAGGCTTATTGTTTTTTCATGGAAATGTAAACATTTAGTATGTAGTGGAGGGTATGTAGATTGAAATGTTGTTATTATATATCTGTTCTCTATATTGTAGGGTGACTCTTATTTGAAAACAAAATTAGATGGCTAGAATGGCATGTATTTGGAAACAAAGGGAGAACACCATTCTGAAGCTAAATGTTTTTTTTCCTTTTGGACTATTAGAGATCGAGCTGGTGGATACACAAGACTATTGCGGACTAGGATACGAGTTGGTGATGCTGCACCGATGGCATACATTGAGTAAGTAAGAAGGATAAAAACATCTAACCTTCCTTAGGGCTGTACTGATTTGTATATATTGTAGTTTCTGTTTACCTCAAGAGTTAGTGAGGCACGTCTTGACCTCGGTTATACAGATACTTGATGTCAAAGAAGTGTCTGGTTGAGAACAAAGTCCAGGCTCGTGCTGTGCTTTAAAAAACATCATGAAGATGCAGCGCTAATAATGTTTTAAAATCATAAGATAGTAAACTCAAGTGCTCAACCAATAAAATTTACATTTGAAGGCTATGAGCCTAAGAAGAAAGGTGTTAGACTGTTAGGATCAGGGAACATGATCTAGAGGTTTTCATGCCAAGATAGTTTAGTTTGCTATTGAATTTTACCAAATGTGGCCAACATTGGCATTGTATAAAAAATCGGCTGCCGGCAAAAATTCAGAAACCATAATCGGCTGTTTCAGCATTGTAGATGTTGTATCTAAGTTGTCCCATATGCAGGTTTGTCGACAGGGAGAATGAACTTCGAGAGGCCAAACCGGCAACACCACAGCCACCTCAGCGGGTCCCCCTTGACCCATGGACCAAGTCTCGTGCTTGCCAACAGTGGGCGGGTCCTAAAGTCAGCGAGAGCTCCAAAACAGAAGGCTTATGAGAGCAATATCTATATGTTGTGTTCTTTTCGTGAATGAGAATTTTTTCTCTGTAGAAGGCCACTAGGAACAGCTTTTCGTGCTGGGATTTTCTGTCAATAGAATAATTCAAGCCTACAATTCCCACCATCTGGTCTGATGAGATGTATGAACAATTGGAAGATGCAGTTTTATCCTTAGAAGGTTCAAATCTACAATTTCCAACACCTGGTCTGATGTGAAATGTGATGTATGATCGATCGGAGGATGCAGTTTTATTCCAAGACATATCATGGCTTAGCAAGTCAATGATGCATTAGTTTTCCTATCGCTGATGTATAACGTTTAAAGAATGAATTGACAAACTTGGAATCTGGATAGCATAACCTACCATTCATTGCCTCCATGTATGAATCTATGATGTGATGTGTGCACTAGAGCTTCCATTGTCTCTAGTTGCTTCCACTGCCAATGTTCTGTTTAATGTCACGTATGTTCATCGTCAATTGTAAAAGTAGAGGATTACCGGTCTATTTACCATCATTCTATAGTGCAAAAATTCATGTGTGAGATGAGATTCTTGAGTGCAACTGCAATAGTATACCACAGTTTAACGATTAGATCGTAGTTCAAACAAAGGGACGGTTTTGGGGGCCACGAGAAAACAACGAGGCTGGACTTGGCTCATAGAAGGCTCAATTAAAGCTTGGCTCCAGACCTGCCCAACAGGTCGGCCCGGTTCGATTACTATACGAACCGGGTCAACTAGCCGGGGTTTTGGCTCATGTTCGGTTCGCATAGTGAATCGAAACGAGCCGGGTCCAGTTTTTTAATGGTTGGTTTATTTTATAAAAAATATGTTTAAAAATAAAAAAACCATTACATTTCACAAATATACATTATAAATTAAAGAAAAAATATATACAAATACATATATTGAAATAAATAAATATACAACGGTAGCGAACCGAACCGAGGCGCTACCATGCGAATGGCCGGCTCAACGGGCCAGGGCTGGGCCGGTTCGATCGGACCAGCCCATTTGGCCAGCACTACTTGGCTCAAGCCCCGAACGAGCTCAAATCAAGCTTAGCTTTAGACTGACGAGACCAAGCTCCAGAATCAACCGAGCCCCAAACGAGCTTGAACTGAGCCTTTAAATTGACAAAGGTAAGCTCGAGCATCGTTGAGCTTTGTTTCCTCTACACAAAATTAAGATTTTACAAATGTATTCAATCGCAAACTTCATCCAAATACCCAAAGTTCATCAAGGCTATTTAAAACCTTTTATGAAATCATTTTTTGTTGAGTTTACTTAGCTAAACGTAAGCTTTATTTCAGCCTACTTAAGTTTTACTTTCTTAAAAAAATTATATGCTACCAAGCCGAGATCGAGCTTGACAGCACGTCCTCGCTCGACTTGGGCTAGTTTGCACTTTGCACCTAGGGAAAATTGGCCAAATGACACCCAATTCGTCGCCACAACTCAAAATGACACCCAATTCGTCTTTGTTTCCTAAAATAACACCGGGGCAACGAATTTTATTCTAAAATGATATTTTCGCTTTTTTACCCCTTTTCATCTTTTTTCCCTCTTCCTCCTAATCCACAGGCTTCTTCAATTCCTGCGGCAGCAAGCCACCAAGCTGGCGGTAGGGACGGCGGTGAGCGAGACGGTGGCGGGCGGTGGTAGGGGCGGCGACGAGCGTGACAGCGGTGGGCGACGGCGAATGTGACGGTGGTGGGCGGTGGCAAGCACGACGGTGGCGGGCAGTGCCGGTTTTATTTTAAAAGGGGTAAAAAATGGAGATAAGGATGAAAAAGATAGAAAAGGGGTAATAAAAAAAGAAGGAAAATATATTTAAAAAAAGGTGGAAAAAGGGTAAAAAATGCGAAAATGTTATTTGAATAAAATTCGCTTGCACAGTGTTATTTTAGGAAACAGCGACAAATTGGCTGTCATTTTGAATTGTGGCAACGAATTGGATGCCATTAGACCTGATCAAATGACGGGCCGGACCGGGCCTGGAAAAGCCCGGTCCCAAAAAACCAGGCCCAAGCCTAGGGCGTCGGGCTCGGAAACCGGGCCCGAGCCAGGCCCGACCGCGGCTTAAATTGATAAAATCCCGAGCCCGACCGTCGGGCTTCGGAAATGAGGCCCGAGCCCGGCCCGATGCACCGGTCGGGCTGGGTTTTTTCGGGCTGGGCTCAAACCGGGTTACCGAGCCGGGCTTCCCGTCAACAGGTCTGGATGCCATTCACTCATTTGGCCAATTTTCCCCTATTTTAGGGGCGGAAGCCTGGAACTCAAATGTTCCCAGGTCAGTTCGTCCAACTCTTGAAACGGCCCCGAAAACCTAAAAAAAATCTCGTGAAAAGTCTAGGCGGACAGGTTATCTCATGAAACGGCCCCAAAACCTCAGTAATCCTCGGCAATTCGGTCCAAATACCATATCCCAGCCAGCACCACGAGGACGCCCTATTCTTGAATCGTGGGCATCGCGCCGTCCCTGATGAGTGATGAGTCCCTGACCCAGGTCGTCCGGTGACATGAGCTGTGCCCACAGCCTGCTCGACGAAATGCCGTACCGGGACGTCGTCTCGGCCACGGCTGCCATTGGCTCGCTCGCCCGCGGCGGCCAGCACCGCGACGCCGTTGCCCTCTTTTCCCGGGTGCTTGCCAACGGCGTTCCACCAAACGAGTTCACCTTCGGCACCGTCCTCCGGTCGGCCACCGCGCTCCGTGGCCTGCGCGTCGGCGCGCAGCTCCACGCCTGCGTCGCCAAGCTTGGCCTCTGCTCCAACGTCTTTGTGGGCAGTGCACTCGTCGACCACTACGCTAAGATGGGCGCCATGAGGGAGGCCCAGAGCGCGCTCGAGGACACCCGTGAGCCGAACGTGGTGTCCTACACGGCGCTCATTGCAGGGTTCATGAAGAATAGGATGTTCCGGGATGCGATTCGGCTGTTCCGGTGCATGCCGGAGAGGAATGTGATATCTTGGAATGCTATGATCGGCGGGTGCAGCCAGTCAGGTCTCGATGAGGAGGCAGTCGACTTGTTCCTGCAAATGTGCCGAGATGGTGTCAGGCCGAATGAAAGCACGTTTCCCTGTGTTTTCACTTCTGTTGCCAATGCAGGGGCACTCAGCGTTGGTAGAAGCGTCCATGCGTCAGCTATCAAGTTCTCAGGCAAATTTGATGTTTATGTGGGCAATTCTCTTGTGAGCTTGTATGCCAGGTGCGGAAGTGTTGAGGACAGCGTGCTGGCGTTCAAAAAGATTGAGGAAAAGAACGTGGTTTCCTGGAACTCTTTGATCTACGGTTATGCGCAGAATGGGAGGGGAGAGGAAGCATTGGATGCCTACAAGACGATGAGAGCAATTGGTTTGAAACCAGATAATATTACACTTCTTGGCTTACTGTGTGGCTGCAATCATGCTGGTCTTGTTGACGAGGGCTATTCACTTTTCAAGACTGCTGAGTCGGAGCAACCGGGTGTATTGAGACCTGAGCATTATGCTTGTGTGATTGATCTCTTCTCTCGGGCTAAGCGATTTGACGATGCCAAGAGATTTCTTGAGGACCTTCCCTTTGAGCCAGGCATTGGATTCTGGAAGTCAATGGTAGGAGGCTGCCAGATTCACTGGAATAAAGATCTGGCTGAAAATGTTGCGAAGCGTATTCATGCACTGGATCCAAACGATACTTCCTCATACATCCTTCTTTCTAATCTTTACTCTGCAACTGGAAGTTGGCAAAGTGTGTCAATGATCAGGAGGCAAATTAAGGAGAAGGGGTTGAAGAGGATCACTGGCTGCAGCTGGATTGAAGTCCAGAACAAGGTCCATGTCTTCTTCAATGGAGACTGTAGACATCCTCAGAGTGATGAAATTTACATGATCCTTGAAGTTTGCCTGGATACCGAGGAGGGTGAACATTTCCTTGTATGATTACGCAAAACCATCCAAAAGATTGATCTGGGATTAATGATCCTTTGGTGCTGATGAAGTGCTTAGAAAGTTAGAAGGCAGCAAGGCAGACCAGTGGCTACAATAGTCAGGCATGTTCAATTGTTCATCAGATATTCAGATTAGACTTCCCTTTGCAGACTGATCTGGGTGAACAGCATTTGCCAGCAAATTTTATACCCTTTGGGGATGTTGAAGTGCTTAGAAGGCAGAAAACCTGACCATGAATATACACACATGTTAATCAGAGTATCAGACAGCCCAATACAAATGGATATGTTCATCAAATTAAATGATATGGATGGAGCCCCCCAAAGGGTAGCAAAGGTTGTACCAAGTTGCCTAACAAGGTCAAATAAGCACTTGTAATCATTCCATGCTCCCAAAGAATTTTATGTTCAAAAATCAGTATCCTAAAACTAACCAGGGCATTAAGTTCCGCGACAAGGACCAGTAATTCACCCAAGCACATTCACCAATTTGTTCGTTTCACAGCAGTATTTAAATTTTCACGAGCAAATAGTCCAAGCCTCCAAGATGACATTCATTTCAAGCAAAACCCATACGATAACAATCCTAAACATTCACATTTGAAGCACAATATCATTCATTCATTCAGCAATTCAACATCAAGCAATGCTGTTTCACAACAGCATGCACTAAACAACCAGAGAACAGAGAGCTAAACTACCAGAAGGCAGGGCACGAGTCTAGACAACTCAACACCGGCCGCCTAAGACGACGTGAACTTGGTGACTGCCTTGGTGCCCTCAGAGACGGCGTGCTTGGCGAGCTCGCCAGGAAGGACGAGGCGGACCGACGTCTGGATCTCGCGCGAGGTGATGGTGGGCTTCTTGTTGTAGCGAGCGAGCTTGGCGGCCTCGCCGGCGAGCTTCTCGAAGATGTCGTTGATGAAGGAGTTCATGATGGACATGGCCTTGGAGGAGATGCCGATGTCGGGGTGCACCTGCTTCAGCACCTTGAAGATGTAGATCTTGTACGTCTCCACGCTCTTCTTGGCCTTCTTCCTCCCCTTCTTCTCCGCGCCGCCCTCCTTGCCGGGCACGCGCTTCTCCGCCTTGGGCTTCTTCTCCGTCTTCTCCGCCACCGGCTTCTTCTCCGCGGGCTTCTTCTCCGCCTTGGGCGCCATCGCGGATTCGATCAGTGGTGGAGCGCGTGGACTGGGAGTACAATTGCGGCGGCGAGACGCGAGAGATGGATGATGCGAGCGTGGGATTTTAGGCGCGGGTGCTGTTGGTGTTTATAGGCGGGAAGGAGGAGGTGATTGGTGGAGGAGCGGATCGGTGAGGTGGCGCGGCGTGGAGACGTTAGATTCGTCGGACGGCTGGATATGGATGTGCTGAAGGCGGCTGGCCGAAAACGCGAGCGGGACGAATGTTTTTCAGATGCTTTGAGCCTCTGACATACTTTTTTCTGGGCTTCCGGTGAAATTTTGAGAAACATTGGAATTGGATTGGACCTCCGTTTCGGACAGCCAAACTACGAGCCTCTTTGATTCGAGGTGCGGCTTGATTTAGTTAAAATTTATCTATTTTATATAAATCATTTAGCATAATATTTTATTTTTTTTCAAATTTTATGGGATTTTATCAAGAACCTATTTTTTCGCACCCTTTTCGAAAGTCCATAGTCTTTTACCTTAACTAAACCAACCACTACCTAAAAAAAAAAAAACTAAACCAACCACAAATCAATGAAAGCCTATATATACGTGATCCAAATCCTCTGCCGTTGCAAGCAAAAATGCAGAGGGGCACAGTAGATTTTAGATATAAATGAACGAACACTGTAGTAAACAGTAGCATATAGTAAAAAACACTGTTGTACACAGTACTAAACAGCAATTTTAAACAGTACTAAACAGTATTTTTCAATGCAAAATATACGGTCAATGTTCATCCTCTGCCTTTTGAACCAACGGCAGAGGATCTGAAACCGTGGTCGTTGCATAGGGCATAATTAAATCCAATATACAAACTGCTACTATGAAATTTTAAGAAAAACGTAATACTATTTCAAACATACAACTTTGTACACCAAATACATCAGCTAAGGATCACGTTGAATATGCCTTTTAATTCAAGGGGATAAAAATGAATATGCCTTTTAATTCAAGGGGCTAAAAATCCAGTATCTTTTAAAATTTCTAAGGTCCTCAAATTTTTGAAGCAACGAGAGCCTCATTCTTTAAGATATAATGCAATGCAATCATGTTTACAAATCTTGCAATGTAACTGCCCTAATAACAATCTCGAAGAAATTTCCCAACCAAACAAACCAATTACTCAGCCAAGGACGTCAACCAATATTTCATTTCACAGCACAATTTGAATTTTCATTCGATTCAAGTTTTATTTTGAATTTTCACATCCAAATTGTTTCAAGATACCATTAATTTCAGGCAAAATGCCCAATGCCAACCCTAAGAATTCACATTAAGCGATTGAAAAACAACACATTGCTGTTTTACATGAGACGCATGCTCTAAACAGCTAGTAAACTACAAGCAACCACTGAACAGGACTAGACAACCAAGCACAAGAAGCCTAAGAGGAGGTGAACTTGGTGACGGCCTTGGTGCCCTCGGAGACGGCGTGCTTGGCGAGCTCGCCGGGGAGGACGAGGCGGACCGACGTCTGGATCTCGCGCGAGGTGATGGTGGGCTTCTTGTTGTAGCGGGCGAGCTTGGCGGCCTCGCCGGCGAGCTTCTCGAAGATGTCGTTGATGAAGGAGTTCATGATGGACATGGCCTTGGAGGAGATGCCGATGTCGGGGTGCACCTGCTTCAGCACCTTGAAGATGTAGATCTTGTACGTCTCCACGCTCTTCTTGGCCTTCTTCCTCCCCTTCTTCTCCGCGCCGCCCTCCTTGCCGGGAACGCGCTTCTCCGCCTTGGGCTTCTTCTCCGCCTTCTCCGCCACCGGCTTCTTCTCCGCGGGCTTCTTCTCCGCCTTGGGCGCCATCACTGGAACGGGATGATGCGACTTGGGAACTTGAACGCAAGTTGTGGCGAGAGATGGATGGGATGGCACTGGCAGGGTGAGATTCTTTGGCCGGGTGTGGTGCAAATTTATAGGCGGCGCCGAAGGAGCCTGATTGGTGGAGAGGGAGGAGGTGCAGATTGGTGAGGTGGCGCACGGCGTTGGTTCGTTGGATTCATCGGACGACTGGTTTTGAATGGGTTGCTGAGGTTCGTTTTTCCGTGTGACGATGAGGAGTGGCGTTTTGGCGGTAAAGCTGGAATTTTGGGTGGCGTTTTGGAGAAGAGTGGGAGCGGGAAGTCCAGAATTTTGGGAATTTTTTGGCGGACCGTGGCGACGAATTTCGTAGTGGTTTTCTATGGATTAATTTTTTTTACGCAGCTGTGATGGCCACGGCACGGACTCCGGTTTATGCTCGACCAAAACTCGGGTCAGCTCCTGAACTCATGGCTGTAGTGTCGCCACGAAAAGGCAACTATGGTGGCGGCTGAGAGCGAAAAAATCACGAAAATTGCAATTTCAATTACTGATTTCGCTAAAATGCTACTACTTCTATCTCTAACATATGGGATCATCAGTGTTTAAAACAGTGGACCAAAATGATATTTTAGAAAAACCACTCGTTGAGAGTGGCAAATATACAAATCCCTTGGCTAAAAGCATAGGTTGCGGTGCCGACAATGAGGAGGCACTCTTGAATGCATTATGCATGGACGAAGATGTACTGGAGGGGGTGGCGCCCAGTCGAAAACGATCAGCAGAGATGGGCTAGATAGGATAGTGCCCTTTAAATGAGCTTGAATAAGCGGTGCCCTCGGATTCATGGGTGAAGACAATTTGGACGAGGCGGCACCCCACTAGATTTGCGACTAGAGATGAGCGGGAGGGGAAGAGGGTTGCATATGATGCAAATTTAGGAATTCTACCGACCTGTGTTGGCTATCATTTTAAAACATTACATGCACGTTTGGAATGATTAAGTTGAATAAATATGTTAGCTGAACTGATATATATTGAGTGTTAAAACTATATTTTTGGAGGTTCTTAAATTTGCTTCTTAAACCTGATCTGGTTCATTTATGTTTGTTTTAATAACTTTTGAAGATTGCTTCAAAGAGTAAACAATGTTGCCAGTAACTTTAGGTGTATGTGTTTAATCTTCTCGCCAACATAGTTGACTTATTCGATTTATTTTCCTATTTACTCATCTTTGATTAACTAAAAAAATGAATTTTAAAAGGGTGGAATGAAAAACAAATTCACACTTTTTTAAAAAAAGAGTAAAAGGCACTGGCGGTCCTTACACTATTCCCACGATGCCATCTAGGTCCACGATCTCCCAGATTCGAAAAGCGTATCAGTAAACTCACTTTACTGTGCCGTTTAGATCCAAATCTCAACGGGGAGCCGAAATTAGCCACCGTGGCACGACAACGTGGCCACGCGGCCCACAAACCGTTTCATTGCCCCACCACACTCTCTCTTTCTCTCGCTCTCTCTCCCATTCCCCTCTTCCTCTCTCGCTCTCTCTGCCTCTCTCCCCGACGGCGATTCTGGCGACCCCTCCACGGCAAATCCAGGAAGCCTCCCCCCTCGATGAATCCAGGGAGGCACATCCGATAGCTGCCGTCCATCATCAAGCAACCCCCAATTGGGCCCAAATGGCTGGGGCAAGTAGCCCATCTTGCTCTAGCCGCCGTAGGAGGAGGTCGCACATACCACTGGTATTGTGCCCTAGCTGCGGACAGGCGGATGTGGTGGAGCGGACGTCAACGACGAAGGAGAACCTAGGGCGCATCTTCTTCACATGCCCATTTCACAAGGTGAAGTTGATTTGTGTTGTAGTGGCCTTTTTGAACAACCCTAGTTGCTAATTTGGATAGCAAATTTGTGCAGCGAGATGGATCTGGCTGTTGCTTTTGGTTCTGGGAAGAAGATTATGTGAAGTTTTTAAACAATAGTGGGATGCTTGGCGGTGTTGCAGAGATAGCTGATGCTGCAGGAATTGAACTGAAGAAAGAAGACAACGAGGAGGAGCAGTTGGCTGTAATAGTTGCTATAGCAAAGGAGATTGTAGGTCTAATGAAGATTATGCTATGTGTGTTTGCTTTTTTAGCTCTGATATTCATTTTGATGGCTGTAATGCTGAAGTGATGTAATGTGTTAAAGATGTTCATTTGAATGGCAAATGTAGTGTGAACTATTATGTTCAATGAAATGACATTGCAAAGAATACATGTTTCTGAGAAAATTGTGACAGTTGGCATAGCTGGCTGTCAGAGAATGATCAATTTAGTTGGAGCAGCAACTAACTGACATTTATATTTGACAAGCAATTAACTGACAGTTATATTTGAGCATGACATTGTTTTGATCAGTAACTAACTGATCATTTGCCATTCCTTTACAAAAGCCAAGTTCAACAACTAAGTGACATTGCCTCATCGCTTTACAAAAGCCAACTATTTGTTGTCATCAAAAGAAGGTGTGTACTATATAACACCAAACTAGTACTTTCATTACAAAAGGCAAAAGAACATGTCATCAATCTAACAGAAGCACTAATTTAGGCATTGCCATCAGTTGGGCTTCTGAATTTCTTCATTGGAGCTATAGAATTCTTCTTTGGCTGACCTTTGCGCTTGTCCTGTTATCCACCCTGTCTCTTGCAGCAGTGGTCAGGGGCACTGGCCTATCTGATGGTGTGTTTGAACTGATGAAAACACTATCTGGCAATGGTTCCTTCTGCTGAAGCACTCTTTTGGTTTGTGAGCTATGTCATGAATCAAGTGTATGCAATTAATCACAATGGAGTCACAAAGAAACAAGTTTCAGTCACAAAAAGAGTTTTTTGTACCTCTGTCAAGATGTGGGATACCATAGTGCTGCTATGTGGTGTCATGACAGTGTCACCTCCTAGATTAGGTTCAGCCTGCATTGGACTGACCTGAGTGATAAAATGACCCTCTTCATCATCTACCTCTTCTTCTTCAAGTGGCACCTCTGCTTCTTTAGCCAAAGGTTCAATTCTCAAGCCATGCTTGACAGGACACCTACTTTTGTTGTGGTTAGGTTCTTGGCAGTAGCTGCAACTCATTGTCACATCGTACTTACTCAGTTTAGACCCATGTTTTCCCTGAACTTCATGTGGTTGCTTTCTCCTAGCCTTTGGTGGCCTGCCAACTTTCTTTTCATACAGTGGAGGCTTCACTTCTGGCCCTTCAACATGTTCCTAGGTGGTAATGTCTGAGCATGGCCAGATATTGAATCCATAAGCATTTATGTATATTTCTATTGTGTAGCACTTGTGCAGCACTGATTCTGTAGGGGTCTTTTCATGCCTTAAGCATGACATAGCATGGCTGCATGGGATCCCAATTAGATCCCATCTTCTACAGTCACAATGCTTAGCTAGCAGGTCTACATTGTAATGATAATCCTTGTCATTGACCTGAAAAATACCCTGTCCAGCTGGTAGAGCGTAGCATGTATTTAACATCTCTTCATTCTTGAGCACCTTCTTCCTAATCTTAGGGCATATAGGGCCCATCCAGTTGTCTTTGAAATCCTTTTGCTTGTTGTAGTGCCTGGTTATGAGTTGTCCGTTAATTGTCTTCAGCATAGTGAGTATAGGCAACTCCCTAGTCTCCAGGATGTAGCTGTTGAAAACTTCACAACTGTTGTTCAGAAGAATATCACATTTGAAAAATTCACTAAAAAAGGCTCTAGACCAAGTGTTAGGTGGCATCTTCTCTAACCAGTCATAAGCACTCCACTCTACTATAGAACTAGATCTAGCACATGCCGAAAGCTGGTTTTTCAGATTCTCACATTTGAAGTGTCCTTGAAAGTTGGAATACAAAGGCCTCACACAGAACCTATGTTCTGCATCTACTTTGTGAACTGCTTGTATCAGGCCCTGCAAATAATCATATAGGTTCCATATTAGAAATGCCAAGATCTTAGAGCATAAGCAGCAGGCCCCCTATCAAGGGCCTGCATTTCAAATTTGTTTGAATTCACTGTGCTGTATCAAGGTCCTTCTCTCTGCTTTTGTTTGAATTTTTCACCCGCGGTACTGTACCTACAGTAATTTCGGGGTGTGCTGAGGATGCTCTTAGGTTAGAAACATATGCTTAGAGCAAAGAATAAGTGACAAAAACATACCTTCTGTTTATCTGTCATAATTTTCCATGGATAAGTGTTGTCAATGCCAAGATCTTCCTTCAGTGCCTGTAGAAACCATTTTCAAGTTAATAGAGACTCCACCTCCACAACAACCATAGCAATGGGATATATACAATCATTAGGATCAATCCCCACAGCTGTCAATAGTTGGCCACCAAATTTGTCTTGATGTGACACCCATCTAAGCAGATTATTGGCCTACATCTAGTGAGAAAAGCCCTTTTGCAAGCATCAAGCGACATGTACAATATGGTAAAGCAACCTTCCTTCAGGTTCAAATAGAAGCAACTGTCAGGGTTGGACCTCCTTAATTCATTGCCATAGTCCCACAACTGTGTGTACTGTTTTACCTCATCCCCATAGATCTATTTCATTGTTAACCTCCTAACTCTAGCCAGCTTGGTCCTAGGAGGTGTTAGATTCCATTCCTTCTGCATAGTCCTTGCAAAATTGCCAATTGACATCTTCCTATCTGCCCTAAATGACTCAATGTACTTTTCAGCAAGCCACTTCGAAGTGCACCTTTTGATGACCCACTCCTTCTGACAGTTATGCTTGCCCACATAAATCTTGACAATGAAATTGTTACTCTTTTTGTCAAACGAGGCATATAGGTTCCACGAACACCCTTCTGCACAATGAGCCTTAATCCTTTGCTTGTCATTCCTAGGCAACTTTATGTCCACTCTGTGCATCAGGCTGTACTCTGTGATTGCCTTTCTTAACACCTGCACAGATGGAAAAGTCATGCCTAGTTTAAACACAAGATTATCCATGTCCTCAAGCTTGAAACTCTTTAATCTAAGCTCTCCACCCTCACTGTCACTGTCAGTTAACTTCAATTCTTCCTCATCTGTTGACCCTTCATCTTCAACTTGCATGTCTTTGATTACCATCTTTCCTTTCAGTTCACTGCCAACTGCCTTCTTTTTCTTCCACTTTGACATTTCTGGCACTTCAACATCTACATTTTGCACAAAGATATCATCATGTCCATCCTCTAGCTCATAGTCACTGTCATCAAAATCTGATCATCCTGAATGCCATCAGTTTCATATTCTGCATCATCATCATTCAAATTGTTGTAAAAAGAAAGCAATTTCTCAGACTTCTGGTCAATGTGCTGCACCTTTTTAGGATTGATCACCTTGGGCAATTGACAAATTGGGTTAGCCACAATGTCCTCCTCCCACTGAGTACCACCGACATGGTTATTATGGTCAAAATAAAGGATAAAGTTCTTCACCCTTGGAACAAGCTTCCTCATTACATTGGTATCATGCTCTGTTGCTAAAATTCTCAATCCATCTGATATATCATATCCAGGCAGTAGCCAGTACACCTTAAAAGCTGCATTAAAATTATACCCAAGCACCGCAATCAACCCATTTATGATCTCATAATAACATGCTTTTGCTTCGATGCCATCGAACCAAACTACTTTCTCATCCATGTATGTTCGATTCTTGCCAAGCCCACAGAAAAAGCCACCATGGTGCACCTTAAGACAAAACTGAGTGGAGTTTCGGCCTACAAGAAACCGACCCATTATGAGAATCTAACCCTAAATTGAATGAACATCACCAGAAAAATTACATATTTTTCCCCACAAATTCACCTCTATCCAAGAAAATCTAATCTACATCACAACCAACAAAGCCGCAAAGAGATTACGGGATGGACGCACTGACCATATTTTGGAGCCGATTCACATGGCTTCCGCATTGTGGGCGCCATCAGAAATGTTTGCTGCGCTCAAGTCCCGCTTGACCGCTTGCCTCCCACCGGCATTCGCCTCCCTGGATTCGCCGTGGAGGGGTCACCGGAATCGCCATCGGGGAGTGAGAGAGAGAGAGAGAGAGAGAGCGAGAGGGGAAGAGGGGAACGGGAGAGAGAGAGCGAGCGAGCGAGCGAGAGAGATAGAGAGAGAGAGAGAGAGAGAGAGAGAGAGAGAGAGAGTGGTGGGGGCAATGAAATAGTTTGTGGGCCGCGTGGCCATGTTGGCGTGCCAAGGTGGCTAATTTCGGCCCCCAGCTGAGATTTGGACCTAAACGGCACAGTAAAGCGAGTTTACAGATAGCTTTTCAAATCTGGGAGATCGTGGGCCTAGGTGGCACCGCGGGAATAGTTTAAGGACCGCCAGTGCCTTTTACTCTAAAAAAAAAAATCTCGAAGACTTGTGAAACATGCACAACCAACTCTTGACTAAAAAGTTTTCAATGTCAAAAAACAAATTGGATAAACAAACAAGTCAAATAAAATAAACTAACTAGAACAGGCCCTTAACGTTGCCAACAGCAACTGGTGCTAAAGAGTTGAAAATGCAGCAGATGGATCGGGTTCGGGTCGAACCCTGCCCTGCCCCAAACCGCGCCCAGCCCAATCTAATTATTTAGCCTGCGGCCTGTCTCCCAGCCCAGCCCAACTCACGGCCCAACTTCCTCCTCCACTGGCCCACTCCATCGATCCCCAATTCCTCCCGGATCCCTAGTTGACCATTCCTCCACAGTCCACAGCGACCTCCCCCTCCTCGCTTCTTCCCTCCCACGGGACTGCGCTGGCCTCCTCATGGCAATGGCAATGGCAATGGCCGGCGTCGGCCTCCTCCCTCACGACATCAGCGCGGCGACGGTGCAGCACATCCTCGGAGGCTTCCATGGCGTCGGTGCGGAGGCTTCCCGCCCCGGAGGCTTCCACTGCGGCGGTGTGGCGGCTTCCACAACAACGTGGCCTCGGTATGCCCTCCCAACCTCGTCTCTTGCTTCCTCCACGGCAGATCGGGGCACCGGTGGGGCGGGGCGGCGCGGGGCAGCCGGATTTGACCCTCGGTGCCGGGTGGACCGGTGTTTATGCGCCTTTCTGCTTCTGTTTTACCCTTCTACTCATTAAGTTTGGACATGAATGTGGATGCCTTTACGTATCAGAGTTAAAATGTGTATGGAAATCAATATTGGTCATATAGCGAAGTGGATATCGCGTTAGATTCCGAATCTAAAAGTCGTGGGTTCGAATCCCACTATGATCAATTTGTCTCCTCTTTTCTGATAAGAATTCTCTCCCTTTTTTTTGGTTTCTTATGTGTATTGTGAAATTTCAGCTGACAATGACACATTGGCATCACTCATGAGTCTTTTAGGGACCACTCCTTACTCGTTAGCAATATTGGCCCTAGAACCAGCTACCTTGCTCCAGTATTGTCCTGATATTCAAAAGTTTTCTAGTGCTCTCCCTTCATCAATTGGTTTTACCGTTACCTGCAATTCTGCAAATTCTTGTGTTTTATGGTCTACTCATTCGCGTCGTGTGACCTGCTGGTTGCTGGCTAGTTGTAGTGGAGAACTGGAGATAGGACCATCCCATCCCAAGAATGAGTAGCCGGTCGACAATGGTCCAAGGATCAACCTTATACAGGACATTTGGCCATGTGTGGTCCTGAAAATTCGGGAAATACATTAAATCGGAGCAGATACATATATTAATTAAACTATCTCTCCTCTACCTCATATTACAATAGTACCAAATTTAAAGGCCACAAATTTAAACACAACATATTCCTAAAAGTATTGCGCAAGTTTGGTATGAATACAACACAGATTATACACAAATACAACATTGCAATAGCTATTAACCCCTCAAAATAAGTAAGTGTTCAGTAGTTATTTTTGGATATTTTGGATATCCGAATTTGAAAAAAAAACTGACCAAATCTGAAATCATATATCCGAATCCGAATAATTAATCATATGCTAAATTCAAGATCAAATTTGCTAGTTTTCAGATTCGATAAGCGCATATCCAAAAATATCTGATTACACCCCTAGCTCCAGCCAGGCAGCTACCTTTGTCGCCCCAATGGCCAGCCGCCTTCTTCATTACGTTAAGGCCTCCGCTGCATGCAGCAAACCCCCATCGCCAACAACCTTGTCCCTTCAAGGACACACGCTTCCCCTTTCTCGTTCAATGACGCTGCCCGCCGAAAGTTCTCACCTGATCTCGCCACCAGTGGCCTCTCCTTGAACCCTCAGCAAACATCCGCCTGGCCCCACTGTTCCTCTCTTGCCGGCTTCCCGGCCACCTCGGTTGCCCTAACACTAAACAGAGATAAAGCGGCCGCTGACCTCTCCACTGGCCAGCAAGGTCATGGCACCATCTATCACTGCCGTGGGATACCGACACCCGCAGTCTCATGGCTCTGCTCTCAGCCTCCCACGTCCAAGGCCATGGCGCACCACTTGCGATGTTACAATATATTTCATTGCCTCTCTGTTTTTCCCCCCAATTAGTCGGCCATGTTGTGAAGAATATCACATGCAGATTACTCAATGAATTTCTAATTCTGACGCTCCAGCCCCATTTTTTTTTGGCTTTGCTTTTTTTTTTTTTGCGGTTGTCCTCCATGTGCATCCAAGTTTGTTTGATTAGTTGCAATTTTGTTCCTGTTTCAATTGATCTATTGTTCCTGTGCTTTTGCTTTTCCCAATAAGATTTACTGGGGTTTCTAGAATAGATCGGATCTTGTAATCCATTGAAGGAAGCGGGTGGAAACATTTCATAGGCACTTGTATTCCTGTCAATGAAAACATTTATGTATCACGGAACATGGTCATTGCACAAGAATTTTGTGCAGCAGCATCGCTTCTCGTTTTATTCTGGAATATGGAGACCAGGATATGGGGTAAAAAGATGAACCATTGATGCACTATTACATGAATTTATGCAGAGCACTATTATGTGATTCTGAATTGATGCAAAATTACAAATATCTGAAAACATGAATATGAAATTGATGCACAAGTACATTATGTGTGCTGCAAATACATTCTAAATGTTGCATGTGTATCTCAAATGCATATAATAATCTCATTCTGAACTGATGCACCTCCAATGCTGCACTTCCAGCTCCAGATGGCCATAGTATCCAGGCTCCAGTTAATCAAGAAGCACACCTATCCCAAGTATCAAAGACTTGTGCAGAATATTAAGCACACCGATTCAAGTATAGAAGATTTGTACAGAGTATTGTGCAGCTGCCGCCCATCTTCATGATGCCCACCTGCAGCCGTGTACAATAATCTCGGATAAATGGCAAGGAAATTAGTGCTGGCACAATGCAAGATGGCAAAATATTTGTTACAAAAAATTTCTAGGTGCTTAAGTGCAAAAACTCACCATGGTCTCTCGGTGCACAACTCCAGATGTATTGAGATGGAACTTTCCTCTCATTTGTGCACTTGTGCGTAAAACCAAGGTTATTGTTTTTCATGTTTCCATGTTTTAGTTGCCACCGATATGAGATTAAATGGCTAAGAACTACTGTTTGCACTTGTGCACTCAAAAGTCTTTTATACCGAATTTTTTTCATGCAAGATTACCCGAGTTGGGGGCAAAGGCAAAATTACCTAGATTGGGAAACGGACAGAATAGAGCAGATGTGGACATGGGAGATGAGCTGCAAGCGGCGGGGAGGGTTGACTGTTGAGGTCTGTAGGGCACATGTGTGGCTAGGGCCGCTCTGCGACTCGGCGACCTTGACTGAGTCAGGGAAGGCTACGACAAGGGCCTGCTTCAGCGGCAGTCTTAATTGGTTGGAGAAGACGTCTGGGCTAAGGGGTGGAGGTGGCTGGAGTGAAAGGCAGATATGGCTGCCGACGATGGGAGGTATCACCTTTGGTAAGCACTGATGGCTGTCTTTTTGCAAATTTGCAGTCTCCGTGAGCCGTTTGTTGCATAAAGAATCTGTGGCCGAGGTTGCTTGATTGTAGGAGTGGATGACTGCCCTGATTGTACTGCATTCAGCGCCATGAAAATGGGCCAACGCGAATTTTGAAGTGTCATTTCTCAATTGAAGTCACCCCGGTTCTGTTTTAGTTACGATTCTGTTTTGTATTGATATTGATATATGTACATTTGTGTTTGTGTTGCATGCATCGAACGAGATATATATCAAGCTTGCGGGTTCATATCCAGAATCCTTGTATCCCCTGCTTTAATACTGTGTGCTTTGGATAAATGTGCGTGACACACAGGGTACAAATTTGCAGCTGTGTTGAGCTGACTCCAAGGTATATTGGATTCGCGACAATTTCAGCTTTTAAACTGACATTGCTTAAGAACAGAGTGCACCCGTGATCATTCAACTCAATTAACCAATCAGTCAAGAGTCAGGCAAGAGTCCATTTATACGCGCTTCGAAGAAAATCATGGTGAGTTTTTTACTTCCATGGCAGCGCCCCGCCCCCCAAGCCGAATAAGCCACGCTTCCCAGCCTCCCAATGCGTTTCAGGACTCAGGAGACAACCACGATCACCATTGGAAACACGCTAGATGGAAAATATATGGGAGTGAAATTGCTAGCGTCAGATGGACATTTGATGATCGACAGCAAAATCTTGCACAGCAGATGAGATGACTGACGTCCACTGTACACCCATTTTCTTTTTTGTTCAGAGCATTTCTTGTGATTTCCGTACGATGACCCTAACCTTTTTCTTGAAGTCGTCTCTCTCTTCTCTCCATTCTTTCTGCAGATGAGATACAACAGTAAAACCTTGGGAAAGGGAGTCCGACTAAACACAGCTTGCAAAATTTACTGTGCGGACAATTCTAACAACAATGTTTCCATGTATCCAAAACAAAATTCATAAAGCAATTCAACAAATTCACAGCTGTTTCAAGGGTTGTATTTTAGGGGTTTCTCTCATCTAAATAGGTAAAGGACATTTTTTGGCTTTTGGCAAGCGAACCAAATTATAATTGCCACCATTTTACAACTACAAAGTGGTGGTGCACTCGTACAAGTTCCATGAAAACGAACTACGAATTGATGGGGGGAATACAGACAAGACACTGTGTCATTTAAACAAACAGTGGCTCAGAGAAACAAAGCATTCATGGTAAATGTCATGAGAACTTACAGCTGCTTCAACATTTGCTGGTGATTCGTCGTTTGGACTAGAAAGCATCGAAATAATGCTCAGAACTATACTCTCAACCTGAAAATGAAGAACATACATTAAAACTAGAAGCATACACAGAAATGGCCGTCTTGAAGAAGCCTGCACACTGTTCCACCTTCATTCCAAAAGATGGCAGTATTCATAATCATTGTTCATAATCAATAAAGAGAGGACGTTGGAGGAAGGGAGCGCTCCCATGGCGACCGCGTCGTAGCGCCGCCACCCCACTCCCAGCCGCCGCCGCTGTGCGGCGGCCCCCCTCCCTCCTCCATGCCTTCCTGCTCGAGCTTCCCCTCACCCACTCGCCCCACCATCGCACCGTCCGCCGCCTTCAAATCCCCTCCCGCCTGCTCCTCGACAGCCCAGATCCGCCGGCCTAAACCAAATCCTCCCCAGATCCAAACGCTGCTCAAGTCGTTGGAGCTTCCTCCGCCGCCGAGGAGGCCGTCCCCTCGCCTCGCCTCAAGAAACCGCGACTCTTCAGCGGACGTGGTGGCTGCCGTGGTGGAGCATTAAAGTCCGCTCATGGCCTCCCTCCGCAGATTTATCGCCTCATCTTCCGCCTTCAATCCTCGAGAAGACAAAGGACATCTGGTGTCGCCCCCACCGCAGCCTCGCCCACGGCCCAATCTCCGAGGCTCCCGGCAAGAGGTCGTCTCGAGAAAGAGAGGAGATCTCTCCACGGATTCGCCATCTCTCGCCCGGAGAAATTGCAGCACTGCCTACCGCAGCCACTCCGATGCCAACCCCCGCCTCCCGCCTCACGCTCACCGTTGTCTGCCACCTCCTCGTCGACACGCGCCGCGAGCCTCTCATTGCCTTGTGTAAGAAACGCCATAAAGCATTCACCGCCTCGCCCCACCTCTCTCCCCGCCTCGCCGCCTCTACATTGCAAATCCGTCAGAACCACCACTCCCCGCCATAGCGCGGTGACCCGTAACCGCCTCGCCGCAGAAAAGGTACCTCCAACAGACGGCAGCCATGGTGGAAGCGGAGGTCGCATCGAGGTCGATGGGTCAGGGCTCATATCCACGCCGGAGGCGAGCCGACCGGACCGGTCGCGGGACGCGGTCGGGATGGCCGCCTTTTCGCCGGCCGTCACCACGAACCACGACGGGCTGGTCATCGCCTCCCACTTCCGGAAGCTTTCATGGTTCGGTTCGAGTCCGACCAGCGGGAAGCAAAGCCATTCGCTCGGGCGCTTTTGCCGGTACTCGACATCTCCTTCCGCCAGAAGCCGATCCTCTGCGAGATCCTCCCTTATGCGTGGTTCGCTTTTGCCTCGAGAACGCGCCTCGTCGCTCGAACATCGACGCGCGCGCACCATCGCCGGCTCCTCTTGTGCTCTGCAGGCATCAAGAGCGCCGTCTTAGCAATTCTCGACATCACCAATTCCCTTAATGTGCGGGCGTGGTGTGCCGACTCGACGCCATCCCGAGAGTCCACTATCTCAAAGATTGTGGACTCGCCCAGCGGGCGGACGCGCAGCAGCCACGCGAAGATGGCGCCACGCCCAAGGTCTTCATCCACCTCGACACGATCGAGGACTACTCTCTGGTCCCCACGGCCGAGGATCTCCTACCCGGCTCAGGTGTTGGCCGAGCGGATGGAGACCTCCGCCCACCGCCTCCCCGCCGGAGAGTCCCTCATCGTCGCCGCTTCTCGCTATGATGAGTCGACGACGACGACGACGCAAACCTCGCCACCGACGGCGCCATCGCCCAGTCTAACGTTGCGTGGTCGCAAGCAGCGTGGTGCAGCGCCTCGAAAGTTGAGCGCTGCCCGCCTCCTCCCAAGGTCGCCGAGAAGAGGCCAATCCAGCGTGTTCGCTGTCGCCGCATGCTCTCCCCCCTGGGCCACTAATCGTGATCCGGGAGAGGTCGCCGAGGTATCTTCCCTCCCCACTGGACTCTGCGCCTGCTTACCTCCTCCCGCCCTTTTGCTTGTACGACCGCAGCTTTTCATCAAGGGGACCTTCCATTCTTGGACCTCACCTCAAGTCGAGGTCCTCTCAAGCAGTGGTCGATCCGCCGACGCTTCCTCCTCATCACAAGGCCACCCAGACGGCACAACCAAGAACTGAGGTGGCTACTGGCCGAAGCGGCGCCTCCTTCTCATCTCCAACACGAGGCTTATATGCCGAGCCAACGGCCAGAGCTCAGTCAGCCGGCAAGCGGCCTCCATGGCTACCACGATCCGACACGCCCGGCCCCGGCGACGACGATCTTCCGGCCATGATAACTCTCACGGTAAACCCCGACGCCATCGACACTCTCCTCCGCCGATAACGCGTCCGCGAGCCTTCCATTTTACAAATTTCCTGTCGGTAAGGCCACTTTCAAGAAAGAACGCTGACTTGCGCCTCTCCCGCAGCGAAGAAGCTCATGGGCCGCTTCGACAACAAGCTATCGCTGAATCCAAAGCGAAGAAGCCGCCATCCGCAAGCTTCAACCGTGGCTTACCTCCCCGCCATGGTCACTCGAGTTCGACCAAGCTCGGAAGGCGACGCAACCTCAACAACTTCTTCGACAATGTCTTTGCCGGCAGGAGGCAGTGGTTTCTTGGCGCGAGTACGCGATCTCTCCGTTCTCTACCTCTGCCACCGCCACCGCTCCGACTGGCTCGCTTAGCGCCGCCCACCAAGGCCTCCATGGGAGATGGGCCGCTGTGTTCCTTGGCCCAAGACCCACCGGTGCCCACCGCGTCTCGATACATAGGCTCATCAGCACCCCACGCCCGCCTTCTCTGGGGCCCATTTTGGCTTTATGTTGTTAGTTGACTATTCGTGGGTCAAGTCCCCTCTTTTGTAACTGAGCCCAAATCATTATGTGGGCGAGAGCTGCACCTATCGATGGAAATCAGAACTAGCCGCCAGGGCAACCCTTCATCGACAACCCTTCATCGCTGGTCTCCGCTCGTCACCGGCCCCCCCTTGCGACCTGCGTCGCCAATTCGTGCCTCACCGTTCTCCAAATGATGATCATATCCGACTCTTGGTGTGGAACACCCGTGGTTTAAACGCACCCGTCCGTCGCTTCCTTCCTCAAGAACCTCATCGCTTCTTCAAACGCAAACTTAGTCTCGCCTCCAGAAACAAAGCTCGACTCGACCTCCTCCCAAATTGTCTGTGATTGCGCGGGACACCTTTCTCCAAGTCCTTGCCACCCTTCCAAATGGAGGGCACGGAGAGGCATCCTTCGCTAGCGCACGAAGACTTCTTCTCCTCTCCGAGATCACCGCTTTCTCCCACCGCTTATCCGCCACAGCCTCCTCTTGAAAAGGCATCTAGGCCCCTAATTTTGTTTTGGTGATTGATGCCAACTACTAAAGACTCCTACTAATGATTTAATTGAGTTGTGGATGATAAATAGATTGGAAATCATTTGAATGAAGAATTATCAAGAATTTGGAGTATTATTCTTTTAAGCTCATTTATTCTTTAAATTGTAATCTCTATCTTATCGAGTCTAAGGACGGTAGTATTATAAAAAGGATTCGACGAGAAATTAAGCTGAGGTGACTCGGTGCTCAAAAGATGGTTCTAGGTCAAATCTTAGTCACCCATTTGATTCCCTACTTTTTCCAAGCCCTAAACACTTCTCTCGTGGTCCGGACCGTCTGTAGCCTTTGCTCTGACCGTCCAAGGGTCTGACCGTCCGAGGCACCTCCAGACGCCGCTCTCGCTTGAATATTCGAATTATCTGATTCGTCCGGTTGGACCGTCCAAGTACCTCCAATTGAGCTCTGCTTGATTTATTCGATTCTGGGGACTATCCGTGAGACCTTCTGACATCAGAACTACTTAGTCACATCCGAGATTCGAGCCCATATCCGTGATCCACATACCTTCTAGATCTCAAATATGATTTTTGTTTGGGTCACTATTCACAGCGACCTCTGACCGTCAGGCGTGTCACGACAATCCAATCTCACTTGCAGATCCTTAACGGCTAGATCCTGGGAAGCTATATATACCCATTTCACTGCTCCCAAGAACGGTAATCGTATGCGCATCACTCGATTCATTTCACTCTCTCTCCAAGAACCCTAAAAGCATCTCCTCCTAGTGCTCCCTTGTGAGATTGATTTGAGGCGGAGAAGCTAGATTGGTGCTAGATCCGAGCTTGGTCCATCTCGTGAGCACCTTGGTCGCCTCCAAGTGAGTGGTTTCTCGGGATTTGTTACTCTTGGAGGTTGAGGACTCTAGACGGCTAGGGTCGCCGTGAGCCTCCTGATCGGTGTGGTTGGCCTCGGATTGGTTGTGAAGGTGTGATTCCACCTCCGCAAGGAAAGGAATCAAAGTGATATTCGATGAGTGCTTTGGCACAACCGAGAGGAATAGAGTCTAGTGAGACTCTGCCTCTACTTGTTGAGCCTACCTCAACTGAGAGTAGGATCTCCTCAAAGATCCGAACTTCTGGATAAAACTCCTTGCCTATCTTCTAATTTGGTTTGAGTTTCTCTTTGCTAGATTTACTCTATTTACTATCTTGTGCTCGAGGAGACTTCTCCCGTATTTCTGTGATATTACTTTTGGTATTCTAGTTGTTCGAGGCGTGCAGACATTTCCTGGAGATTTTGGGAGGTTTCTTCACATTTGAGTTCTGATCGTCTGGGGTGTCACTGACAATCCAACCTACTTCCATGTGCCGCTGAAGATTAAATTTGGTGGTCACGCCTATTCACCCCCTCTAGGCGCCATCTCGGTCTTTTCAATTGGTATCGAGCTAGGCTTCCTTAAAGCTTAGCCGCTTGGAGAAAAGATGGCGCCAAAATCTCCCGAGATCACCGGTTGAGAGTTCGGATTTAACTAGAGTTCCTCCTCCTCTCTTATGTACCTAACCCTCAACATCTTCATCTCATCACTCCTTCTCACTGGTAGAATCCTCACTTTGATGGGACTTTCTACCCACAATGGAGGCATAAAATGAAATTGTACTTGAGGTCGCTTAACCCTTTCATTTGGAGAATTGTTGAGACAAAGTTATACTATCGAGGATCCCAAGAAGCTCACCAAGAGGACAACGAAAACGCCTACTTCAATGATTAAGCCGCTCAAGCATTGGTGGCGCTTATAAGTCCAAGTGAGTACAACCGGTTGATGGACTTGAAGATGCCAAACAAATGCGGGATATTCTAAAGCTTGCCCACGAGGGTACTTCAAGTGTCCGAGAGTCCAAGGTTGAGCTTATTCACGGAAGTTGGAAAGATTCATTCTTGAAGAGGAGGAAACATATTCTAGCATGTTCGATAGTCAATGAAGTTGGTCAACGAGGACAAAGGACTTGAAAGCACTGGTGACGGACCATGCCGTTGTCAAGATCATGTTGAGAGCGGTTCTCCCAAGAAACCAAACTTAGTTCAACTCATCCGTGAGAAGGACAACTATAAGAAGATAACTCCTCAATAAGTACTTGGAAGACTAATGGTCATGAGATGATGGTAGAAGAATCAAATGTCATTGAGGAGTTGATGAGGCCAAGCAAGAAAAAGAACATTGCACTCAAAGCCTCCAAAATTTCAAAGAGCTCTAAGAAAGAAGAAGAGAGCTCAAGTGATGATGAGGAGGACGATGAAAGCATTGACATGGAGGAAATGGCTCTTTTTGTGAGAAAATTCAACAAGTTCTTTAAGAGCAATGGTTATGGAAGGAGAAAGTTCAAAGACTCCAAGAAATCATCCTCATCAAAGAGAGTATGTTTTGGTTGTGGAAGCGATAGCCACTTCATAGCCGATTGTCCAAATGCTAAGAAGGATGAAGGAAAGAAGGATAAGAACAAAAACAAGAAGAGCAAGCAACAAGCTCATATTGGCATGGAGTGGGAATCCAATGCCGAAGAAAGTGAAGATGAAGGAGGCATTGCAAGCATTGCTATTACCACCACTACATCATCAAAGCCATGCAAGTCCCTCTTGGCGACATGAGCGAAGATGACAACGATGCACCTATTTGTCTCATGGCCAAGGGACCAAAGGTATCAACCAAAATTGATCTCTCCTCTATTCTTGATCCTTGCATGAATAGTGATGATGATGATAGTGATAATGATAGTGATAGTGATGATGATACCTCTAATGTTAAGAACATGAGCAAAGCTAGTTTGATGAAAATGATGAAATCTCTTGACTTCAATAAATTGAGTGAAATGATGAATGTTATAGAAAAGCAAGAGGCACTATTATTAGAGTAATGACATGATCATTAGTGAAAAGAAAAGAACATGAAACTAGAGGATGCCTTTGAACAAGAGAAGAAGAGATCCAAGATTTGGCCAAAAGTTTATCTAAGGCCAAGTCCGAGATAGCATCTCTTGAGATCAACAATGTTTCACTCAAAGAGGTGCTCATTGAAGCAAAGGAAGCTCGTGACACTCTTGTGGTGAAGTTTGATGATCTCTTGAAGAGCAACTCAACTTCTTAATTCAACTTACTCTTCTATGCCATCCACTAGCAATGGTTGCTCTAAATGCTATAAACTTGATATAGATGCTTGTGCCACTAACTTTGAAACTATGCAAGCGTTGTACGTGAGAATGAGAAATTAAAAGGATTTCTTGAAGATGGGCTACAAAAGTCATTCAAGGCTAGTAAGGGCCTTGATGAGTTTCTAGAAGAAGAAAGAAAATTACAACAAGAGAGGCTTGGATATACTCCTCCCAAAGGAACAAGAAGCATATTGTGGTTGCCCCAATGACCAAGCCTATACACTTTATCAAGGCCCAAGGCTCCAAGACTCTTCCAACTCACTCTACCTTTAACGATCTTATGTTCTTAAGAAAGCTCAATTTGGTAGAGTAGTTGCTTTATATGTTGGGCCCAAGAATAAGAATGTATCTTTGGCAAAATCCATTTGGGTGCCAAAGACCCTTGTCACTAACTTGAGAGGACCCAACTTGGTTTGGGTTCCTAAATGTAAGAACTAATTCTTGTAGGACTTCCTCTCCGTGGCCCAAGTTTGGTGATTGATAAGCGGGTGCACACAACATATGACCTAGAGAGTGGGATGTTCTCCGAGCTTAACACCGATGAGTATCCAAGAGGGACATTTCGTTTGGAGATAATGGGAAAGGTAAACCTTTGGGTCTAGGTAAAATTGCTATCTCCAAAGACCTTTGTCTCTCAAATGTTTTACTTGTTGATGGTTTGAACTATAATTTGTTGTCCGTGCCACAATTTTGTGCTTCGGTTACAATTGTTTGTTCTCTAACGAGGTGTGGAAGTCATAAGGAGGAGCGATGGTTTAATAGCTTTCAAGGGACACTTAAGGGATAAGCTTTATCTTGTGAATTTCTATAGATAAACCTTGTCCCGGAGTGTGTCTTATTGCTAAATCTAGTATGGGTTGGCTATGGCATCGCCGACTAGCCCATGCTCAGATGAGAAACCTCGACAAACTCTTGAAAGGCAACCACATTTTAGGACTAACCAACATCTCTTTTGAGAAAGATAGAGTTTGTGGTACTTGCCAAGCGGGAAAGCAAGTCTGAGCTTCACACCCCATCAAGAACATCATGACTACGACAAGACCTTTGGAGATGCTACACATGGACCTCTTCTGACCTATCGCTTATCTAAGCATAGGAGGTAACAAGCATGGTCTTGTAATTGTAGATGACTATTCTCGCTTCACGGGTATTCTTTTGCATGACAAAAGCGAGACTCAAAGTATCTTAAAGAAGTTTATGCTAAGAGCCCAAAATGAATTTGATGTGAAGATCAAGAGGATAAGGAGCGACAATGGAACCGAAGTTCAAGAATACCGGTGTAGATGATTACCTTGATGAAGAAGGAATCGACATCAACTCTCGGCTCCCTACTCCTCTCAACAAAACGGAGTAGTCGAAAGGAAGAATCGGACGCTTATAGAGATGGCAAGGACGATGCTCGACGAGTATAAGGTCTCCGACATCTATCAAGGAAGCCAAATAATCTGCTGCCATGCCACCAACCGCTTTATCTTCACAAGCTACTAAAGAAGACGGCCTATGAGCTTCTCACCCATGCAAGCCCAACGTGTCCTATTTTCGAGTATTTGGAAGCAAATGCTACATCCTTAACAAAAGGCTAAGTCTTCTAAATTCGCCCCAAAGTCGACGAGGCTTTATGCTTGGTTATGGCTCTAACGCCATGCTTATAGAGTTTTCAACGGTTCCTCCGAGTCGTTGAAATCTCACATGATGTTACCTTTGATGAATCTAACTACCGCAAGTAGAGCAACTCGATTCTCATGTGTTAGGTCAAGAAGTACCATCTCGAGAAGCAATCAAGAATCTAGCGCTTGGAGATATCAAGCCAAGGGAAGGTGGTGAGAAAAATAATCTAGAAGATGGATCAAATCAAGCTCAACCACCTTCTACTCCATCTCAAGATCAAGAAGCAAGTAAAGGCAATGGTGAGGTGGAAGAACAAATCGTAGAAGATGAGCAATCCCCACCAAGGCCACCTCAAAGGATACCACAAAGCATTCAACGAGATCATCCCGGACAACATTCTAGGTGACATCAACAAGGGAGTCTCTACCCGCTCGCTTAGCAAATTTTTGTGCACACTATTCTTTCGTGTCTTCTCTTGAGCCAATTAATGTAGAACAAGCACTAGAGGGCGCCGATTGGATAGTGGCAATGCAAGAAGAGTTGAACAATTTCACGAGGAACGAGGTGTGGGAACTTGTGGAACGCCCAAGCAAAACGCCATTGGAACAAAGTGGGTTTTCCGCAACAAACAAGATGAACATAGAGCGGTCGTCAAGAACAAGACGAGGTTGGTCGCTCAAGGCTTCACACAAATCGAAGGTTTGGATTGTGGCGATACTTACGCTCCAAAGAGCAAGAATTGATGCAATTAGAATATTATTAGCTTTTGCTACTCACCATTCCTTTAAGTTGTTTCAAATGGACGTTAAGAGCGCATTTCAACGGGCCACTCTCCAACAAGTTTATGTTGAGCAACCGCCCGGCTCAAGATCCAAAGCGCCTCAATCACGCCTACAAGCTACACAAGGCGCTATATGGGTTGAAGCAAGCCCTGTGGCATGGTATGAGTGCCTAAAGGAATTCTTGTTGAAGAAGGATTCGCTCATTGAAACTCCGATCCAACCTCTTCACTAAAAATGTGGACGGTGATTTATTTGTGTGCCAAATATATGTTGATGACATAATCTTTGGATCTACTAATGATTTGTTTTGCAAGGAGTTTAGTCAAATTATGACTAAACGGTTTGAGATGTCCATGATGGGAGAATTGAAATATTTTCTGATTTCAAGTCAAGCAAACGAAAGAAGGAACATTTATAACCCAATCCAAGTATGTGAAAGATATGCTCAAGAAATTTGAGATGGAAAACGCCAAGCCAATCAAAACACCTATGCAAGCAAACGGGCACTTGGACTTAAATGAAAATGGTAAAGAAAGTCGACCAAAAGGTATACCGCCTATGATTGGGTCGTTGCTTTATCTTTGTGCATCTAGGCCCGATATCATGCTTAGCGTGTGCATGTGCGCGATTTCAAGTCGCTTCCTAAGGAGTGCCACTTAGCGGCCAAGTAAGAGGATATTGCGATATTTGGTTCACACCCCAACTTAGGCCTTTGGTATCCTAAAGGATCAAACTTTGATCTAATCGGCTATTCGGACGCGGATTATGCCGCTGCAAAGTGGATAGGAAGAGTACCTCCAGACTTGTCAATTTTGGGTAGATCCCTTGTGTCGTGGTCTTCCAAGAAGCAAAACTCCGCTGTTCTATCCACCGCCGAGGCCGAGTACATTCATGGCGGGAAGTTGTTGCGCCCAATTACTTTGGACGAGGCTAACCCTTAAAGACTATGGTCTAAACCTAAGAAACATTCCATTATTGTGCGACAATGAGAGTGCCATAAAGATAGCAACCAACCCCATCCAACACTCTAGAACCAAACATATTGATATTCGCCACCATTTCCTCAAAGACCACTCTACCAAAGGCGATATTGATATAAAACATGTTCGCACCGAAAAACAATTAGCCGATATCTTTACCAAGCCTTTGGATGAGAGAAGATTTTGTGAGTCGAGGAACGAGCTCAATATCCTTGACCTCAAACATGGCTTGAACTTGTGTGTACAATGATTGGTGATTTAAAATTGAATTGAAAAGCTATATATATATCTATCCTATTTTGTAGTTCAAATTATGCTCAAATGGGTGATTTGGATTTTCATCATTTTATTCATGGCTATAGTTTGATTGGTTGATTGCTTACTAGCCATGGATAAAAGGATTTTATAAAATATCTCTAAACCCCTTTAGGTGCCTCCTCTCTAAATTCCATTCAAAGTCCGCATTTTTGTGTCCTGGAGGTTCTGGATCGTCTGAACAAGTCCACTTGACCGTCCCAGATTCGGATCGTTCGACCCCCGCCAGAGTCAGCTTCTGTCAAGGGTTTTGACCGTCCTGACCTATTTACCGGACAAATCAATCTCACTTAATTCGACATATATGTCCGAGGGTAGTCTGTGTTTTTCTCTCTCTCCTCATTCTCCACTTGCCTCTCTCTCTCCTCTCCTCTCCCACGGGTTCTCACCGTGACCCCAAGCCCCGGATTCTCCTCGATTTGGCCACTGGATTTGAACTCCGGCCGGATCTCTCTATCCTCGTGCTCCTCCTCAATGGCTAGAGAAGAAGGTATATTCTTCGATAAGACCGCTTCTATTTCCTCTTGTTTTAGGGTTTGGTGCCCGATCCACAAATAGAGCAATATTTTTAAAATGCCTTGGTAGAATAAGTCCATAGCTTACCTATTTCATCTCCTTCAAATGGCATAAAGTTCTATTGGTTGATTTGAAAGATCTAGGTTGAAACCCTATTTCGGGAGGTTCTGGATCGTCCGAGATCTGGCTCTGACCGTCCAACCCTCGCAGAATTTAGGCGCCAACTCTAAATCCTAAAATCATATCTCCTATGCTATACCCTCATTTGCTTCCTTGTCTCCTATATTCAGAGGCGTGGACTCATGCAGTCAAGGTGATGGTTCGGATTTGAGGGATTTGCCGAGAGGCGGATGTCCGTTCAAGATGAAAGGCGAACCAAGCAAATACATGACTCTATGCCAGTAAGCGATTCACAAAGATGAGATAGAGGAAGAAGAGGAAGATGAGGAGTACAACCCCGATGAGACAAATGTGGGTCGAAGGAGAGCAGTTATTCGAAAGAGAAAAGTTTCTAGCCCATTGGGGCCGCAAGCAAAGACTTCAATGAGGATCTAGTCGCACAAACAGAGGGCTTATCGGACCTCTCACAATGCACCCACCTCGCCGGTTCCAAGACGCCCATGAGGCAATTGATTATTCCAAAGTCGGAGAGAGGTGAGGAAGAAGCGCATGGAGGACCCGCAAGGTACACTCAAGCAAGTGGATAAGCGCTTACGTCCGATTTCCATTCGATTTCTATGCCACGGTCATTCTAGCGAAGAAGTTCCGATCACCGACATGCAGATGGGTTGATTGAGTCACATGTCTAAAGTTAATGACCCCATTTTCGACAAAGTCATTGATGCTTGTGAGGAGCTTGGATCATGAGACATCATGGGACTTATATGATTGGTGCAAAGAAATTATCGCCCAATTCTATGCGATTTACTATTGCAAAGGTGATGGTTAGCTAGATCGCTACTTGATGACCGGGGAGCGGTACTCGGTGTCCTATAAAAGGTTTGGAGCTATTCAGGATTCTCTAGGAGGAACCGGATATTGATACAAGCTTCATAACGAGGAAGTCCTAGCTCCCGAGAGGATGGAGACCATGTATGATGATGAGATGAAAATCAAGTATGGCACCACCGTGGGCATGAAGCCCTACTACAACTACTTGAACAGTTATTCAGAAAACCATGACTCGAGCAAGGGATGCAAGCAATGTCTCGGGGCATCAAATAACCTTATGCTCAAGGTCAAGCCCATGAATACCATTCAATGTCTACGATTTTATTTGGGAAGAGATTCGTGATCACTACTATCTCGCCGATCGTGTCGTCCATATGCACCATTTATTATGAAGATGATTGAATCTGTGACAAAGTCATAGCTTTGTGAAGGAAGAAAAGCACACAGTATTGAAAATTAGACCATCACCATCGGCCGCAAAATTCCTCTTAAGCCGCCTTCCACCACCACTCCTTCCTCTTCTAGCTCCTCCCAGATTTTAAATGCCCTTCGAGCCATCTTCCGCCTTGGGCGTAAGAACTACAAGAAGATCTCTCGTCGCCCAAGAAGACTCTTCGACATATGAAGGACATCAAGCGTCGCGATGGACTTGGAGTGCTCTCCGACGGCTCTGAAAGTGGAGTCAAGCGGGAAGACGAAGAATTCACCGAAAGCAAGCCATCTTCGCCATCTTGACCCTGTAGCAAAGCGCCCACACCAAGAAGAGAGGTCAAGGCGAAGACGACGAACGAAGAAGAAGAGGAAGCGAGGAAGGCAAATATGAAGATGATTGAGTCAAGATCTCTTTTGTGCTTGATGACAAAGGGAGTAGGAGAGCTTCAAAATTTATTTTGTGCTTTGCTTGTTGTTGAACAAATTGAATCCTTGCGCTTGTGATGTGTGTGATATTCTGGTTGAACTATTTGTTGTTGTTAATTTGCTTAGAACCTTCACTTGATTATCTATCTATGTGGTCTTTGTGGTATTTGGTGAAATTTGTGTGCTTAACTTGCCATATGCATTGTTGATTAAATTTCAATTTGTGCTATAATTGCTAGACTTGTGGAGCTCTTTGGTTTTATTTCCGCATATCTTTGTGAGCTCTCTATGTCACCTTTGGTTTTATCGATTTGAAGTTTTAGTGGTTGTCATCAATCATCAAAAGGGAGATTGAAAAGGCATCTAGGCCCCTAATTTTGTTTTGGTGATTGATGCCAACTACTAAAGACTCCTACTAATGATTTAATTGAGTTGTGGATGATAAATAGATTGGAAATCATTTGAATGAAGAATTATCAAGAACTTGGAGTATTATTCTTTTGGAAGCTCATTTATTCTTTAAATTGTAATCTCTATCTTATCGAGTCTAAGGACTACCGTACTATAAAGAGGATTCGACGAGAAATTGCGAGGTGACTCGGTGCTCAAAAGATGGTTCTAGGTCAAATCTTAGTCACCCATTTGATTCCCTACTTTTTCCAAGCCCTAAACACTTCTCTCAGGTCCGGATCGTCGTGCCTTTGCTCTGACCGTCCGGGGTCTGACCGTCCGAGGCACCTCCAGACGCGCTCTCTGCTTGAATATTCGAATTATCTGACCGTCCGGTCGGATCGTTCAGAAGGTTCTGACCGTCCGATCCGGGTTCTGACCGTCCAAGTACCTCCAATTGAGCTCTCTGCTTGATTTATTCGATTCTGGACGGACCGTCTGCGTGAGACCTTCTGACAAATCCAACTACTTAGTCACATCCGAGATTCCGAGCCCATATCTGATCCACATACCTTCTAGATCTCAAATATGATTTTTGTTTGTCACTATTCACACCGACCTCGGACTGCTCGAGGGTGTCACTGACAAATCAATCTCACTTGTCAGACTTAACTGGCTAGATCCTGGGAAGCTATATATACCCATTTCATCGCTCCCAAAGAACAGCTGTCGCGGCGATCACTCGATTCATTTCACTCTCTCTCCAAGAACCCTAAAAGCATCTCCTCCTAGTGCTCCCTTGTGAGATTGATTTGAGGGTAGAGAAGCTAGATTGGTGCTAGATCCGAGCTTGGTCCATCTCGTGAGCACCTTGGTCGCCTCCAAGAGTGGTTTCTCACGGATTTGTTACTCTTGGAGGTTGAGGACTCTAGACGGCTAGGGGTCGCCGTGAGCCTCCTGACGCGGTGGTTGGCCTCGGATTGGTTGTGAAGGTGTGATTCCACCTCCGCAAGAAAGGAATCAAAGTGATATTCATGAGTGCTTTGGCACAACCGGAGAATAGAGTCTAGCGAGACTCTGCTCTGACTGTTGAGCCTACCTCAACGGAGAGTAGGATCTCCTCAAAGATCCGAACTTGGATAAAACTCCTTGCGTCTATCTTCTAATTTGGTTTGAGTTTCTCTCTTGCTAGATTTACTCTATTTACTATCTTGTGCTTGAGGAGACTTCTCCCGTATTTGTGATATTACTTTTGGTATTCTAGTTGTTCGAGGTGTGCGGGACATTTAGGAGATTTTGGGAGGTTTCTTCACATTTGAGTTCTGACCGTCAGGGGTGTCACTGACATCCAACCTACTTCCGCAATACCGCTTGAAGATTAAATTTGGTGGTCACGCCTATTCACCCCCCCTCTAGGCGTCATCTCGGTCTTTTCACCTCTCTTGTGGATGGCAACAGCTGGAAGACCACCGTTGTCTACGGACCCCAATCGAGAGCTCAAAAATTCTCTTTCCTCAACGAGCTCATGGATCATGCCCCGCCTGACAGGTCCTCCTGGCTTGTGGTGGGTGATTTTAACATGATCCTTCGCCGAGGACAAAAGTAACCATAACACGTACTACTCGTCATGTCGGCGCTCAACCAAACCATAGACACCTCAACCTCGTGGATTTCCACACAGACGCCGCTTCACGTGGTGCAACCAACGCCAACCCTACCTCTAGCCGGATTGACCGTGTCCTCTCGCTTCGTCGGATCGGGACCTTATGCTTCGCCAAAACACCTCGCAAGGCTCGCTTTCTACGATGTCCGATCATCGCCCCTTTTGCTCTCTCGAGAGACCCGCGTTTGTCGGGCCGCCGTTTCCATTTTGAAAATTACTGGTCGGCATCCATGGTTTCCATGAGGCGGTGCAGATCGCTGGTGCCGTGACGCCGCGCCAACCACCCCTTCGCCGCTTCCACATCAAGCTCTCCCGCACCGCTAAAGCACTCTCTATCTGGCTCGACAAAAGGTCCGTAGTACCTCCTTCATCCGCATCCATATCGATCACCATTGGTTACCTCGACAGGCTGTAGACACGCGTGTCTTTCGACTGGAGCACCAACTCTCCAAGCTCTTCGTGATCGCCTTTGGTGTCTCACCCTTCGCAAGCCACATCGTGCAACGGGCACGCTTGGTTTGGTTACGTCTTTGGGATGCAAACACCAAATTTTTCCACTCCAGAGCCAAGAGTCAGCCGCAGAAGAACTTTATTCCTTCCTCATCACCCCTGTGGAGTCGCTACCTCCAAGAGGACAAGGAGGAGGAATGTTGGAGATTTTTCCATAATCTACTTGGTCTTCCCTGCATACCTACACTCTGCTCATTTGGCGAGCCTCAGACGCATCCGCATGACCTCTCCGACCTAGAGGCCCCTTCTCCGGAGAGGAAATCAAGGCGCCGCTTGGTCCGCTTCCAAAGCAAGGCTCCGGCCCCGATGGCTTCACAAGCACCTTCTATAAGTCCCGCTGGTCGCTCATCAAGACCGATCTATTGCGGTGCCGCTCACCGATTTTCTCCTTGGATGGGCGCCACCTCTCCTTACTCAACACACCCAACATTGCCCTTCTGCGGAAAAAAAAAAAATGACGGCCTTCGTGACTTCCTACCATTAGTCTCATTCACGCTTCAAAGAAAATCTTTCGTTGTTGGCAAATCGTTTGGCCCCTGTGCTCTACGACCTTGTCTCCCCAACCGTAGTGCTTTTATCAAGGGTCGTTGCATTCAAGATAACTTCGGTGAGTCCAATCCATCCTTCAGATGCTCCACGCAAACAATACGCCGCTTCTTCTTGTCGGACTTTGCTAAAGCTTTTGACTTGGTTGGTCAGTTTACCTTCTCGAATTGCTCCAGGCGCCTGGCTTCGGTCCTCGTTGGCGCGAGTGGATCTCTCTAATCTTTAGTACGGCCTCCTCCTCCGTCCTCCTCAATGGTCGACCTCGCCACCCTTCCGCACGGCCGTGGTGTTCGCTGCAGGATCCCTCTCTCTATGCTTTTCATCCCGCCATCGACCCACTTCAACGGCCATCGACATGGCATCCCGGAAGGGTTCTGGCCAAATTACGCTTCCTTAAGCTCGTAACATCACTCTATCGCGGATGACGCGCGATTTTCCTTCGCCTGATCGCTCGAGGTTTCCGCTAACATCAAGCTTCTCCAGCCTTCGGAGACATCTCGGCTTAAGATAAATCTTCACAAATGCTCTATCATGCCTATCCGCCGTCAGACATCGATTCGGAGAGGCCTCGGTCCTTTCCCCGCACTCGATCTACCTTCCCCGCAAGTACTGGCCTCCCTCCACTTCAAGCGCTTTGGCCGACACATTTTCTTCCTCTCATCCTCAAAATCCGCTCCGGACTTTTTCGCTTGAAAGGCCGTCTCTTTCTCTACGGGCCGCCTTACCTTGGTCAAGCGGTCCTCTCAAGACTTCCTACCTACTTCGCCACGGTTTTCCACCTCCCAAAGTGGGTCATCGCTGAAATTGACAAAATCCGCTGCCTTCCTCTCGAAAGGGTCGACGACCATGCTCCAGGCACTCTTGTCAATCGGAGCACGGCCTGTCGCCTAATTGCCCTCGGGTCTCGGCATTCTTGACCTTGACCGCTTTAATCGTGCCTCGCGTCGCTACTGCTTTGGCTAAGCCGATAGACCCTCCAAGTCTTGGTCAGACTACGATTCATGGATGACCCCGATCGAGTTGGCCTTTTTCGGCGGCCACGGAGGTTTCTATTGGCAATGGGACCAATACTTCCTTCGGAGCGACAGATGGGTCTCTCGTGCTACCCCATGACACCAGCCCCTAACCTCTTCCTAAGCTAAGCGTAAGAAGAACGCACGGCGCAGCTTCTCCCTCTCACCAGGATACACTTCTCCTACCCATCTCGACCTTCGTGGCTCCTCGACAATGCATCCTTCTCGGAGCAAAGTGCGATCTACCAACCTATCGACAACCCCGACTCTTCATTGGTGCTTCTCCCCACCGAAGTCTCTCCACCAAGTCGGCCTACTCACTTCAATTTATAGGGAGCACGGGGCATCCTCTTGCATCCGCCATCCGGACGGCCCATGTCCCAAACAAATGCAAGTTCTTCGCCTGGACGCTTAGCCACCACCGAGTTAATACGGCCGATCTGCTCGCAAGGAAAGGATGGCCCCATCCGACGGCTTGTGTCCTTTGTAATGGCCCCCTGGAGTCAATCAATCACCTCTGGGGCTCCTGCACCTACGCGTCGCTTGTTTGGCAAAAACTCTCCCAACGGCCCCTATCCTCCCGGTCCTTCCACCTTCGCGTGGTGGTCCGCCGCTTCGTGGTGTCTCCGCGGGCCTTCAAGGGCATCAACGCCATCATCATCTTCACACTGGGAGATCTGGAAGGAGCGTAATGCATTTAATATTCCAAGGGAATTCCTTGTCTGCAGTCGATGTTGTTAGTTTAGTCAACGAGGGGCTTGCGGCTTGGGCGCGCCACCTCGAACCTCGTTGTCTCAAGAGCTTTCCTTCCTCCCTCTCTCTCTTCTTCCCTCCTCCTCTAGCTCTCTTCCTTGTAAATTTGTACAGTCCTTTCTCGCTTAATTGAAATGGCAGAGCCCCTGCCCGTTAACTCAAAAAAATAATAATAATAATCACCCAAAAGAGAGAATGATTTTAAGAGGCAATCAATGAATCAGGTACCACTTTTGAAAGACAAAATCTAGTAGCAGAAGTGAAATTAATCTAAATTTTTAATTTTAAGAACATCAGCAGACTTATTAGATATGCAAACAAAGGAACAAATTTATTTTAATGTTTAGTGTACTAAAAATGTAACAATTCAACTAAACATATCAAAATGTGACACTGAATCTGAAGATCAGAAATTCACCAAATAAGAAGGCTATACTGATATTTATTGGGGTTTCAATGTCAGGGATAGTGCGAGAACTTTTGGAAGGAGTAGGTGTTTGCTCATAAAAGGAAACCAAGAACAAGAAGCCACTTATGATCTTTACCAGAGAATCTACTACAACAAAGCTTGTTAGAAAAGCAAAACTAGAAATCTTCCTACCAAGATAATAGAATGCTATAACTTTCTAGCCTTACGTTAACTAAGGCTTCATAATTTTCGGTGACTTGAAAAATAATAAGAAACTATACAGGCAAATCATAACATTTATCATGAATATATAGAAATGTACAGGAAAGCTATCACCAATGCTGTGATGCACTGATATTTCTGTGACGCGGTCCAGCAGACCGAGCCGACCCTGCCAGCCAGGTTGGGGCGCCAGGTGGGGTGCCGGATAGGGAGGATTAGGATGAATGTTTGTTGGCTTTTGGGTCCTTATCCTAGTCAGTTGAGTGAGTTATCATTTCCCCTTTTGTAACTCGATTTGTTAGAGGTTGTTACAGCTCATGGAGCATTGAATAAAAGAAAGACAGACAGAAAATGTCACATAATTTTTACATTTAATTGCACTACAAGGTTTCTTCCTTCTCAACGTTCATGATGCATGGCAATATGGCAATAATTTTAGCAAACAAAAAGACTTAAGTATTTCACAGATTACTGCCGAGCAAAATGAGAAAGGGAACACATTGCTAGCATCACAGACACCATAAAAGAAGCCCTACCGTATGCACTGGCATCCAACGCTCACTTGCAAGCTCATAGCCAGTGGGATCGTCACCAGGTGGATGAAGAATAGAAATGCACACACGCCCATCAGGAAAAACTAGCAACCAAACAAATATTATACACAAATTTAGAATGATGGATCATGGAAGTACAGAAATGTGTAAGTTATGTTTGTAGAAAGCTGACCATTTGGATGCCACATTTCAGAAGTAAATCTCACTGATGGGGGACTGTTCGGATAATCTTGTGGGAAGGTCATTATTGCGTTGAAATAGCCCCCATCACTGCAAAATGAAGACCGGTGTCACTCAGCAGAAAAAACAGAGCAAATCTATGGTAAATTAAATTTGATAGGTACCATCCGTTCTTCTCCATCGAACGGTTTAGATTGCTTATTATTTTTTTCATACTACACCTGACCAAAAAGGGCAATATAGTTTATGCAGAGACAAGATAATAAATGAATAATTGCCGTCACGTCCAGGGGTGATGCTGAGCAGCTTCCTGGCAGCTACCCTAGTACATTGGCCTCACCAATGTCAACCGATAGCAACAGCAGAACTGGACATGGTGAAGGGTCTCAACATCAGTGGCATCAACTCACCCTACACCAACTCCCTCATCCTCTTCAGCATCCAGCTTGCACCCAATAACACCATGCCCAACAACACCATGCCCGGACACAACAACAATCAGTACATCTAGGTCGACTGCAATGGCACATTGTGGCTCATGTGGTTGTACATGGCCAAGAACAGGAACAAGCTCACCATCGCCATGCTCAACACATCACTAGACCTATCGAGTTATAATAATTATTCCGGCTGAAGAGGATTACTTCGGCTTCATGGCTTCACTGTAAGTTATAATAATAATACGGCACATAGCATGAACCTCTTGTCACTTGCTGAGGGGTTTTCCCAAAAAAGCATATTTGCAGTTCAGATACTTTGTGGTCCTCATTTATTATCATCCCACAAAAGAGTATCTATGACTTGTCTAATGATAAATGAATGGAAACTTCATAAAATATACTTATGTGATAGTCCACACAGTCCCATAATATCTAAAATCTGGAGCAGAAAAGGAATATACAGAAAAAAAGTAACCACATTATTAACATCTATATCACATCATTAAATGGACTGGATTCCTGCTACCGTAATGCTGCCAATGCATACTTTCAATCATGTTTCAGTGAAATATATCGCCACAAGCATTTGCAATTAACTAAGAAAAGAAAACCTCAAACCTCTGCAGAGAAACACAGGTCAAACTGCTGCTTGCTACACATCTGCCCATGGCAGTCTGTTGGAGCAGACCAGCAGCGCTCTAGTGCGCTTTTGAAGTAACCATTCCCAACCCAGCCCAACCCTACGAATGAGATGACATCAATTGAAATAACAGGTGCGTGGAAGTGTGCATACGCAAATTTCGTTGTACCATGCACCAAACAACTAACTGAAATTATAATACAACTGAAGGTTGGTACCATATGTGATAAGTTTTAAAGAAACACGGTATTAAGTTACCAACAAAGTGCTATTCAATTGAAGAATCTACTCCCAAAACTGACATTCTAATCTAAAGGCACGTGATGTGTCTGCAGCCCAATTCACACCCATCACTATTTTTTCAAATTCCAACAATATTTCACATATCAATATATTGCAAACTCCAAACAAGTGATGAATATATTTCCATTGCTCAGCATCTTGTAGGTAAAGTATCTGCCCCCCAAACATGCATTTCCGTACATGCACATATGCAGCCTCAATTCCCACGAATACAACCTGCTAAACTATTATCTGGTGAGCAAAGCTACCATTGCCATTTCCACACATCCAGTACCAATCAAATTCGATGAGATTTGGCGCCAACCAAACAGCCTAATCGTGGTATTGGTGGTAGCCATGCCAATCTGGTACAACAAACTAAAGGCATCGCAAATTCAACCGCAATCCAGGCTCAGCTACCCGCCCGCGAATTCCATAATTGGTTTCTCTGCCACCGCTTCCGACTCGTAAGTAAACACGAAACACCCCAACTCGCATGGCACTAACACGATAACAAAGGGAAATTGGAGGCGAATTGGAGGGAATCCGACTCACTACAGGGTCTCCGGAGGGCCGATGACGGTGACCTGCCACTCGAAGACGTTGCTGTCGTCGACGAGCCCAGCCGAGAACCCATCCACGGGATTCTTCGCGAGATCTGCACCAATCACCAGGCCGCAAACCAGCCCAAAATCAATCAGTCCACCGGAAAAATCGAGCGGCAAGAAACCGATGCATGAGGAGGCGAGGCAAGCTGCTCGGATTCGCACCTCTGAGCTGCTTCTGGAGGAGGAGGCTCGCCTGGCTGGTGGTGGCCGCCATAGGTTCGGTGGCTAGGGTTTTGCGGTGGGCGGAAGAGTAATTCGCGGTATCGGGACTCGGGAGACGGTGACGCGAATTGATGGGCGCCGCGCCGCGCATTATATAGAGGCGAGGAGGAGGAGGGGCTTGGGGAAGGGAATCGGGAGCGGGAAGGAGGAGAGGAGAGCATGGAAGAAGAATCAGAAAACGCAGACGGTTGATTAGTAGCAGCAGCTGCCTGCTATAACGGTGGCGTACAATGGCTGTTCGCCTTCTCCATAGGTGTTACGGGAAATTTTGGTTTATTTGGAGCTTAACTAGATAGTACTATTTTCTCAGAAAAAAAAAACTAGATAGTACTATAATGTAAATGCGAAGTTCCGATAGGTATGAACTCTTATGCTAACATAACATGGAATGGAAGGATCGTTTTGGGTAAATGACCTGTAATTGTAATGCTTGTTAAAAATGTATGTACTCGGTGTTCTGTGCCAAAAGCTAAACTATGATAAGCAAAACAATATTTTAATTTTCAAACGAGCGTAGTGTTCGCGCGGCTTGATTTGTCTCAATATTTTAATATTACATGGATTTTTGTTTCTATTATTTTTGATTCCATATTTATGCAATTTTTATTTTTATTGTAACTAATATAAACTTTCTTTTAATCTAACATGCGCTCCTATTTCTATTATTTTCAATCTAAATTTCAATTATTGTTTTCATGTAGTTGATACGAACTCCTTTTCTTAATCCAACCTGGACTTTTATTTTAATTATTTTTTATTCTGTTTTTTCTTCTTGTTGACATGAACTCTTTTCTAAATCTAATTCGTTATAATTTGAGAACGCTATAATCGACGGTGTAGAAATTTTTTCTCCCTAATTAATGTGGGAATTTCTACTTCTCTAGTATTTTAGGATTAATATAGTGGCCCCGTTTAACTCTGCTTTATCATAGTATAATAATAAGCAGTATGTCCCGCATGTGCGCACGGCTAGGTTTGTGTCAATATTTAGCCTGACAAAGACATTATATTATTATGAAATTTTTTATTGTATATAATATAAGGTCTTTCTTCTAACATGGTGTATACTCTTATTTCTATTTTTATTCATAATTTCTAATTTTTTGAATTGTAGTAGGCATGTACTCTTCTTTAATCTAAGCAATTATATTCTAATCCATTTGTAATCGACGGTGTAGTTTTTTTATTTTTCTATGACTAACGTGATAAATTCTAGTATTTTTTGATTAACGTGGAAATTTCTAATATTTTAGGATTAACACGATGCCTTTGTTTTATTATGCTTTATATATGGTTTTTTAGCATGTGTGCCATTTAGAACTGCGATTTATCAGAAAAGTCATTACAAAACATGATTTGATTTAGATGTCATTTCAAAATGCGAATCATTCCATAATTGTCATTACGGAGGGTTTCCGCGATATACAGGTTGAAAATACGCATATTAATATGGTCTGGCAGCTGGTCGCACATGTCATACTCTTCTCTTCTTTTTTCTTCAGTCCCATCTCCCTAACTCCTTCGAGGAAGCATCCAAGCGGCGCGGTGAGCCCTCCTCCCCGACTAAGCGGCACGCGGCGACGGTGAAGAGCTCGAAACGGCAGTGGAGCAGGAGACGAAGGTGGCGCGGGTTGTTGAAGAGAGAGATCAAGACACGAGTGGCTGGAGGGGAACTCGTGGCGTGGGTCGCTAGAGGAGGAGGTGTGGATTGACTGGAGAGGTAGCTCGAAACGGCAGCGAAGCGAGAGACGGAGGTGGCGCAGGTCGTTGAAGACAGAGCTCAAGACATAGGTGGCTGGAGGGGAGCTCGTGACACGGGTCGCTAGAGGAGGAGGTGGGTTGCCTATAGAGGGAGCTCAAGACACGAATCACCAAAGGGGAGGTGCGGGCCACCGAAGGAGGAGGATGCGCATGATGGCGGCAGCGACACACGGTGACAAAGGGGGAGGAGGAGGTTGCGTCAGGTGATGGAGGGGGAGAAAGACCAACGAGAAGAGTGAGATGAGGAGAGAGGAAGAAGAAAAAGGCATGTGTATGATAGGTGGGGTCCACTATATATTGTTTATATTTTGAGCTGATGTGCGTCGAAAACACTCCGTAATGGGAGTTCAAATGTATCGCATTTTGAAATGACATCTAAATCAAATCATATTTTATAACGCTATTTTCAAGAAATCGCCGTACTATAATAGTACCCATGCAATAAACCCTTTTTATATATAACAGGAGATTAGTTTGCTTGAAACTGAAAACATTGTTTGCCGTATCGATACTTGTCAAATTAGTTTGGCGTTTCAATACTTCGTACAGGTGGAACTATTAAAATTCTTCAAGAGGGGCAATCGGTAGAATTTTTGTTTTGAGCGGTATATAAAATCACTGTAATTTCAATCAGCAAATACATGTATAAACATCGAGAATACATCGCGTACACCACGTAAGACTATCCCCAATGGAAATAGACGGCACGGCATCGCACGGTCGGTAATTTGACAGGATTGCTCGGCCGCAGCACCCCTGAGTAGGGGTGGGAGTTTTTGTCCGTATCCGAGATATCCGAGTTATCCGAATAAAATAGACAACATATTTTTAAAAAGTATTTAGACCGTTTTATTAACAATCACTCCAAAAACAAAAAAATGAGTTGTATTGAAAAAAAAGTGTAATGTATATGTATCTATCCGAGCTAAAAACCTCTATCCGAATGATCCGAATAGGATCCGTTTCCACCACTACCCCTGAGGACTAGTAAAATTGCAACGGCGCAACAGATACCACTTCGGCAAAGGTTGACCCGGTGGAATCACATCCCCTTCCTCTGCGCACCGCCCAGGAAATGGCCGACATGCCGTTTCTGTCACGAACACTGATATACTACTACTCTACTTCCGAAAAGACGAAGCCTTAGCCAACCCAGGAAACCTTAATAAAACATGTATGGCGGCGTGGCGGCGTGGCGCGATCGCCCTCGAGGCCTCGCGTGGGCCGCACCGACGAATCAGAGCACGAGGCAGAGGGGCCTCGCGTGGCCAGCGTCATGGGCATGATCGATGCGGGAGTCGCCGGGCACGGCCGCGGTCGCGCGCGTCGGCTCCTCGTTCTTAACGACCACGCGACGTCGGCGACGACGGAGCGGGCGACGACGCCGCTGATGGCAACGCGGACCGGAGTGGCATGTAAGATGGGCCGACAAAGGTTGTGTTGGGTTTAGTCCCACATCGGTTATTGATGACAGGGAAAGATAACTTAAAAGGTCGCGACCCCCTCTTCAACCACGCTATTTTTGAAATTTGAGTTTGGTCGGGACGCAGGTTGTCTTCAGGTTGGGCGATAAATGTGTGGACCTGGGTCCGAGACCATGCGAAAGGTCTGGCCATGAGATGGGATCGCAGAGGTTGGCCATGCGAAAGATCTAGTACGATCTAGTGCGAAAGATCTAGGGGGAGACACGAGGTGTATGCATACACGGGCGCCGTGGACCTTGGACCATTGCGGGTTGGCCATGCGAAAAATCTAGGGGGAGACGAGGTGTACGCATACACGGGCGCCGCAAAAAATAAAATGCCCTATCGGCCCAAGGTGGAGCATGACGCCGCGGAAAGCGGAAAATAAAATGCCCTATCGACGCAATAAAATGTCGAGGCTCGAACCAGATCGATGATTCGATCGGTGGTGTCGGACACTTCGGGCAGGAGGCTCGAACCGTTCGATGGGCTACCGTTGACGGGGATCTAAGGCCACACGAGGTGTATGCATACACGGGCTCGAACCGTTCGATAGGCTACGAGGTCGGCAGGCGACGGCGACGACCTTGGCGTACACTTCGAGGCGGAAAGCGGAAAATAAAATGCCCTATCGGCGCAAGGTGGAGCATGGCGGCCATCGATGATTCGGTCGGTGGTGTCGGACACTTCAAGCAGGAGGCTTGAACCATTCGATGGGCTATCGTTGGCGTGGATGGATGCCGGATAGATCGGAACGGCGGGAGCAGTGATGCGACCGGATGTTGCACAGGAGGCGCTGCATCGCGCTGCATCACGTCACTGAGCTGCGACCGGATGTTGCACAGGAGGCGCTGCATCACGTCATTGAGGGCAAAGCCGTAACGTGGATACAGATGGCCAGGGTACGGCATGTTTTGCTATGCACATACGACGTGGTGCACAGTGGCGGGCTGAAAAGCCTGCTTGAGGGCTCGAAGATTGGATCTAAAGTTGAAAGTTTTTTTCTGATATTTTTTTGGCAGCAGAGGACGTTCAAGGTGGGTCCAGCGGGGACTATACGTACTCAGTAGATGTTTAATGGCAGTGGACAGGTCTGCATGTGTGGCAATTGCGTGCAATATTGCATGCATATGTTGTGGAGCCATGGGTGCATGCATGTGTCTTGGTGGTTTTGATGCCTGATCGTGGCATGCAAAGGCCATGCAAGATGGTGGGTCCCATCGTGGACCATATGCAAGATGGCTGGTTTTGCCTTTGGGCGTAGGAGATGTACAGGGAGCCACGTGATTGGACCAGGCTCGGCTCTCTGGATTGCGGTGAACAGGTCTCATGCGGTGCGCAATGCCAGGCCGATGGAGGCGTCCAGCTCAGCCATGAGGCGTATCGGGCCATATTGGCGGGTGGAGGCCGAAGTCGGCTCGGACTGAGGTGCACCGCAGGGATGGGCTGCGAGGGATGCAATGGAAGGCCGAATCCTGCGCAATGGACAATGCCGAGCCAAAATAGAAGAGAAAAAATTCAAAAAAAGGTGGAGATGGAGCCCGAATTTGAAATGGATTGAAGTCTAAAAAGACTAGAATTCATCTGTAAGGAGGTTATCTCACCACTATAAAAAGGGATTCAAGGGGGAGCCAAACCCAACAATCCAAAGCAATCAACAGTGTTTTTTAACGCGAATTTCGAAGGACTTTTTTAGGCGTGAGATTCCGAAGGAGGGAGGCGTTCTTGGAGGGCTGTTGGCGATCTGTTCAAGATGGCGAACGGGTCGGGTGGCGATACATCCATCGACAAGTAATTGGCGTTGGTAGAATCGTAGGTCGGCAGGATGAAGCCGACATATACAAATTTCGGTATGGTGAAGTTTGACGGTACAGGAAAATTCAGTTTATGGCAGACGAGGGTCCGGGATATCCTGGTGCAGCAGGGGGATTGTGGTGGCTCTCAAGACGAATAAACCGGAGAAGGTGGAGGTCGGTGATTGGGAGGAGATGCGGTTGCAAGCAGCGGCAATCATACGCCTTTGTCTCTCAGATCAGGTCATGTACCATATCATGGAGTTGTCATCACCGAAGAAAATTTGGGACAAGCTGGCCAGTCAGTTCATGTCCAAGACTCTGACCAGCAAGCTGTATCTGAAGCAGAAGTTATATGGGCTGAAGATGTAGAAGGGGTCAGATCTGCAAGCACACATTGATGTTTTCAATAGGTATGTTACGGATTTATCACATCTGGAGGTGACAATCGCTGATGAAGACAAGTCAATTATTCTTCTTTGTTCGTTGCCTCCGTCCTTTGAGCATTTGGTCACGACGCTGACGTATGGCAAGAATAGCATCAAGACTGAGGATATTACTGCGGCGCTTAGGTCTCATCAATTGAGAAAGAATAACAATGCAGTGGAAAAACCTCGTTCTGTTGCTTTGCTAGTCTTAGGTGATCAAGGCGGTAATGGGACCGGAAAGGAGAACAAGAAAAATAACAGGGCGGCACGGTGTTTCAGATGCAATGAGTGGGGGCACATGAAGAGGGACTGTCCAGATCCACCAAAGGGAGCAGACGCTAATGTGGCAATAGGTTCATATGACTCCGGAGGCGACAGTGCTGAGGTTCTTATATTAGAAGGGGCTTCTGTTGCATGTGGAGCTAGTAAACGTGTTTTTGCAGGATCGGCATCATCTGTTCCAAAAGGCGGCGAGTTCGAGGAGGACTTGTCGGACGGCCCGCTGTAGGCTGCAAAAGAAGGATGCAACCAGAGTCCGGGTGCACGGGTTAACGCAAGACGCCGGAAAGACTTCAATGTGGAGAGACCATATTCTCCAAGGTGAAGTTTGTTAGGTATTATGTCGAATATGTGTATGAGTAGGTTACATGGACTCTGTGTTGTAATAGGCAGGATTGGTTAGTGTTAGAGTCGGACTCTATCAATGCCTCCACTATATAAAGGGAGGCAGCCCTAATGTAACCAAGACAACGACCTCATAATAGTAGCATAGGCAAGAGAAGGTCAGCGGCCGGCATGTGGTCGTGACCTGGTTAGCCGGTGTGTTGCGGTATTATGGATTGAGGAGAAGCGTCCATAATCAATGCCTCGCAGATGTAGGCGAAAGCCGAACTGCGTTACCAAACATCGTGTCTCCTGGTGTCGTTCATGATCTTGCATCGGCGTAATTCCTAATAGGTCGCGTATAGTACCAGCGTGGGCGGCGCGTTACCCCCGCCGCCCAACGCGAGATGATGATGCGCCGCCCAACGCGAAATGATGATGCGCCGCCAACAATGGTGTGTGCGATAAGCGTGTGCGTCGTTGCCCTACCGATGATCGTCAGAAATGTAAAGTGCCGACCATACCAGGTAGTTTCTTTTCTGAGCAAAGGGGCATGAGAACTAACTTGCTTTGATTAAAAGGAGAGTAGAAAGAAAGTACAAGTTGGGGGGAGAAATCGGCCCCTCCCCACAAGGGTCGTTGTACATTAGGTTAACTAGGTTGGTGTCGCTGGCCGGTGAAAGCTCGGAGCTCTCGCAAACTACTTAAGCTCGTTTGCTTGACTTTCAGCTCGAACTTCAAACAAATTTGAATTAGGTCTAATTTAAAACTCACGAGCCTGAACGATCCAAGCTCGAGCTCCACAAAGCTTAAGTACGTGAGCACGAGCTTCATTCGAGCCTACTCAAACTCCACAAAGATTATTCAAACTTTTTTTAGATAAATTGATATTCTTTGATTTTACTCTCGCACAAGTTCAAGCTTTCTTCGAGTTGGCTCAAGATTTGCTATTTTTTACAAGAGTTTTGTGTTACCAAGATTAAATGATCCGAGCTTGAACCTATTCAATCGAGCCGAGCTCTAGCCTACCTCTAGGCTGGATAGTTTACCCAAGCTTGGCTCAAACCTGACAGGTAGGCTCGCTTGAGCTCGACTCGTTTGCAGCCCTAGCCGTCATCGTCCGAGAGGAACCCACCAGTTCATGGTAAGCTGGCTAGTTGGGTTTCAAGATGCTCCATTTATGGTTTGGCAGACAGACAATCGGTGATAAGCGACGTGTGGCTAGGTGCCAACTGGCAACTGGTTCATTCTCCAATGGAAAATGATTCCCGCCCCGCACGTACCACCCCAACCCCCCATTCGAACTGATCCCTGAACGAGCTCTTATTCGGGCTTCAGCTTAGCTTGAATCAACCCGAAGTTTATGGTGAGGCATAAGATGGAGCTTGGTGGAAGTCTGGATCGATTTAACCTCGAACGAGGGGTGCTTGAATTTTGATCTAGTTTGAATTGGTTGAACCAGGTAATTTAGATATGTGAGATAGTAGACTTAAATCAACGACCCAACCAGCATGACCTAGTCACATTTTTTGGGCGGAGCCAAGTTGGGTTTGACAATCAGGCCATACTCAACTTTGCAATTGAGCTAGGCAGATTTCTACAAATAAAATTTTCAGCACAAATGTCAGGTTTGAGCTTTGAGCTTTTAGGCGAGGCTAGACCTAAGTACATAGAAAAAATAGGCCTAGGTCGTGCTGGGTCTTGACTCTACATTAGTAGGTTTTTTATAGCCCGGCCTGAAGCCTTGCTTGGTGTACCGTTTAGCGTTTGATCAGTCTAAGGCCCTGTTTGGAAGCGGAGTTTTTTAAAACCATGGTTTTGTAAAACCATGGTTTGTGTTTTGTTATGATCATGAAAAACCATGGTTTTGAAAACCATTGTTTGCTAGCACAAGTTAGAAAACTTTGGTGTGGAGTGGAGTCTACAAAACTCCAAAAAAACCATGGTTTTGCCAAAACCATGGTTTTCAAAACAGAGTTTTTAAGATTGCTTCCAAACACCTCATGGTCTCAGAAACCATGGTTTTTGAGAAAACCATAGTTTTGCATAGAAACTACAAAATAACTCCACTTCCAAACAGGGCCTAAGTTGGGACAATAATGTTTGTTTAGGTTCGGTTAGGCTTAACGAGGGCTCAGGCTTGAGCTCCAAACTAGATTTGAGATCAACTCGTTTAGTTTTTTGACTCAAGGTTCAGCTAAGCATGGTTTAAGTCCTCTTTTATTTGCGGCTTAGTTTGATTGAGCCAAAATTTATCTCATCAAGCCCGAGCCTTAGGCTAGCTCTACCTCTCGCCACCTCCTGGGGTTGATTCTTTCTCATCCCATCCTCATCTTCTTCATGACCCAGTAGGTCTATGTACCCCCAAATCTGCAAAGAGCATCTATATATCTAATATTTCCGTGCTTCGGTATAACCTGCAGCCTGCGGCTCATCATCGCTGCGGAACATCGGGTTTTCTCGCTTGGTCTCACGTCTCTTCAGTTAGCGACTAGTAGCCAACGGATTGGGATCCTTTGACATTGCATCGTAATTTTAGAGAAGTTACATTAACCTGAACATTGCTGCCTTGTGAGCCATTGGATCAAGTCTGGACGGTCAAGATCTTCTGCTACAGTATTTTGCTATAGCGGCAATCCACCATAGTGGTTTGCTACAGTGAAAACAACACTGTAGCTACATTACTTTTCTAACATTTCTCCTCCTAAAAAACACCGTGCTTCCTGATCACGTGAATCCGTAGCCAACACCGTATCACGTGCGGCATTTAATCTAGAGCCAGCACCCAACCGCTGTTGTACATTTGTACGTGAAGATCGTTCGCGTCTAGCAGTCTAGCACCGATTCTGTTGCCATCCGCGGCGAGTGAGGCGAAACGACGGCTGCCGCTGGTTACTCGGCTGGGCCTACTCCCACCGTCCCGTGCGGCGGCCGCAACTTGCCGTGGCCCCAGCCACTACTACCACTGGCGCAAAGTGCAACGTTTATGCCAATTTCGTGCCGCCACCATCACCAGTAGTGCGGTCCGCAACGCCCGTTGTAGCAGGAGCCCCGAGCCGACGCGCGAGACCGGCCGCGGCAGGAGCCCAGGAGAGTAGGGGTCTGTTTGGATGGGAGCCCGGCGGCGCCACGCCAATCCAGGGCGCGCCGTGGTGAGCGATGGCAAGAGATGGCGTCGAAAACGAGCGCCGCTTTCTCGCCACAAGACGCGATCAGATGCGACGCCGCCGTTCTTCGCGCGCCCGCGCCCTGGCTCGGCGAGCAACCAAACGCGTGCCAGCGCGCCGTGGCCGGGATTGGCAGGGCGCGGTCGCTAACCAAACCGCCCTAGATCCCTCCCGCACAGCCTCTATTTTTGCCGTGAGCTTTTGCTATTTCCGGGACATCGTGATCTACTGAATACTGATCATCCCGCTGGTTGGGATCGATGGTCGTACGCAATCGTGAAAGACTGAAAGGCGCCCGACGAAAAGCCGGCGTCGCTGTCGGGGCTCTTTAGCCAGCAGCCTCTGGTAATCACTCGCTTTATATCAGGATGAAGATTGGATCTGTTGTTCGATAGACTAGGCTTTAATACCGAGTATTGGAAGCAAGTATTCGTTGGATTGCACAGCAAGGGAAAGCCATGCAGATTTGCTAGAAAATGGATGTTCGTTTCTATCATTTTCAACGGTTAAGGCTGAAAAACGTATATGCATGGAACTTTACAACACACCGATGAATCTTTTGAGGACGTTAGACCATTTGATCGGAGATTGGAATTCCATTTTAAATTATAAAAATTAAAATAACAACATCCAATTTGAAAATAGAAATTTTCAAATTTCAAATTTGAAGAATCTCAATCTCCAGTACAAGAGATCGACAAATCCAATTTTTGAATGGTTCAATCCAAAATTCAAATTCAAAAACTATAAATCAAATTTTATAATAAAAACTTGCAAATTTAAAATTTGAAGAATCCCAATTTCTGTACGAGAGATCGATGAATTCTCGTTCTTTTTTTTTTTGTGTGGTTTGCTCTTTATGAAGATCGCCGATTCAAATTATCTAAATGGTCTAACCGCCATAGGGTCCATCAGTGCTCGCTAAGAAGCTCATACGTATAAATCAACAACAACATTAGCATTAAACTACATAAAGCTTTCAAAAACTGCATAAAAAATTTCTCAAACCACATAAACTACTCACAATTGTTAATCTGTTATAAACAATCCCAACGAATCACCATCCACTAGTATCCCCTTTTACAGAGGCACTCACGAGTTCATAACCTAACGAAATATTTTTCGTTTCTTATAACAGGTGAGAACTAGAATTTTCTTAGAATACCCCCATACAACCTCAAGGTTGCCTCTAAATGCACTCTCTCTTGTTCTGCTTGGAGGCAGCCTAAGAGCATCCCCAGCAGGCCCCCGAAATTACTGTAGCTACAGTAAACGCGGGTGAAAAATTCAAACAAAAGCAGAGACACAAGGCCTTGATACAGCACAGTGCGGGTGAAAAATTTTGAAATGCAGGGGCTTGATACAGCCCCTGCTGTACATGCTCTAAGCACTGCCATAGGGCGGTTTGTGTTGGTCTCACATGTCATTAAGACACGAATGACATTTTAGCACAACCACTCGTGCAGAGCGGAGAGTGGTATTTTGACAATTTTTTCCTTGTGCCGATGACTTGTGCTGACTATAAACTAGAGGATGCTTCCGAGCATAAAATATTTCTTCAATGCAAGGCTCTATGCTCAGATTATGGCATGCTATTTTTGAAAAATTAAAATATATCAGCGAGTCCTATTTAATGCATGGCTTCTAATGCGGGAAAGGCATCTAAGCCCCCCAATAGGCCCTCTATCCCACCTCCTAAAACACTATTTATGTGTGTATAAATAGTGATTTAGAGGGTGGGATAGAGGGCAAGTTGGGATGCTCAGGTTAGCCAAATGTCCTAACTTATAGATAATATTTTATCTAAATACTACGGAATCCTCACGATTTAAAAAGTCGACGGTCTTACTAAAAATTTTGTTGTCTCTTGGTGTAATGTCTTTGATAAAACTACATTTCGCTGGGAGTAGCTCCTGCTTCTGATTCTCAATGTTCATTGCTGCAAAGACATCTATTTGCAAGTTGCAACAAGCAAAACCTCAGTTTCCGATTCTCCAACCTCAGTTCTATAGATGACTCAAAAAAAAAACCTCAGTTCTCTAGATAGTAAACCCTTTTCCGTAAGAACCATATTTTTCGAGTAGAGTACAATATTATACTCTTAGTACAAAATAAAACCAGGTCGACTTAATTAGAAGGTGTTGGAGTATTAGACCCGGAACCAGATGTGAAACAAAAGACATATAAAACACTATCAGGCTTGATGCATATCCAAATAAGCCCAAGACAACCCTTAAGAAGTCAGTGGCGACAAATAAAAAAGAACGAAGGACATATTCTTTAGGCTTCTTAAATTAAAATGAAAAGCCAACATAAAGTACCGCTGTATTACAGTCCAGTGGCTTACAATCAAATCCTGAAAAGTTCTTGATAAAAAAAGAAAAGACAGATTCTTAACTGGAGTGAGACGAACGCCCGAATGTGGATCGGGGGCAGCCCAAACTTTATGGGCCAAACGTAATTTGTTGGAAGTGCAAAAAATGGGCTGGACGCCCCCTTCAAGCCATCGTGCCAAATAGTTGGGTTGGAGACCTAAACTATTCTCCTCTTTTTCTTTTTCTTTTTTTGAAGCACGATCTAAACCATTTTGTTCAGAAAAATAAACAGCAGGGTAGCGCTCGGCTAAAGATGAAGAAAAGAAGGAATAGAAAGAAAGGAAGGCATAACCTAGGTTCTTCGAGAGCCACCACAGTAAAAAAAAAAAAAAGATGCCGTCCGTAAATCTATACGTCGTTCTCTTCACCGACAACCTTCTCTAGACGATCGGTGGGAGAGATGGTGTTGGATTTGCAGCTGGTGAAGTTAGTAATAGTAGCATTTATGGTTACTATTTGTTGTTAGTATTACTACTTGATCAGCGCATACACAACAATTAAAAACAATATTAACCATTAAGGTGGGATCTACGCCTGGCATTTAAAACTTAGAAGTTCTTAAAAATATTACCTCTAATGTAATGTCTTGCTCTTTACCCTTGCCTGTTGCCATTGGGCACCACTAGCTCATATTCCATGGCAACTCAAATTGTAATATCATAGGTTAGATCTTTTTGGATGAGCGAGGTTGAAAGCCTAAGTGAAGTGCTATATATATGTAGGTCATTCACTACGATAGGCTATACTATAAGCAATTAATACGTGACAAAGTCTGTAACAAATGGTATCAGAACATCACCCTTATTACATGGGACATCTCAAATCATAACATCCTAGGTTAACCCTTTGACTGAGCATAGACAAAAGACAAGGGAGAAGTCATTTATATGTGAACGAACCCCTAAGGTGGGTTAGACTATAAGCGAATTTGAATTTGGTATTACAACAATTAATCCATAACTTGCATAGAGGTTGTCTCTACCCTAAAAGCCTTTTATAAAGGGTGCTAATAGTTAGAGGTTGCCTCTAAGTAGTAGAGATGGTACTTAGAGGTAGCAGTTTACTATGGATGTTAATGGTTAGCCAATTTTTTAAATAATCCTCGCATCTCATTGGCATGAATCTCATTGTTACATGTGAAAATCCATCAATTTTTATGGGCCATATGTTATAGCATTTTGTAGCTTTTTAAAAAGAATTAAGTGGCTATTTCCAAACCTTCCAAAACCATTCGTTAGTGTATATATTTTCAGTCTCATCGAGCCTCTTTTCGAGGATACCCATTTTTTGTATGGTTCAACACCAAACAATGTCATCATGTGATATAATTAGGGCAACTGGGTTAGAGTTGTGTTTGCTTTAATGTCACGTTTGCGGCATGCCACACTTTTCTTAGTTCATGTGCCCCTATGTCATCCTCTCATACCCAATTTTCCCACAAATGTGGCTGAGAATCTGTACTCCACACTTTTACGGTGCATGTCACACATTCCATGATAAATCATGATATTGCAAGGCATGCAACCCAGACATATCCAAAACAACACTGATGCTAACCACTACTCCCTCTGTCACAAAAAAGATGCACACACATTTCAAGATTCATACTTTTTAATCTTTGGTTAATAATTTATTTAACAATATGTAGATTTTGTGATACATAAATGACATCAGTGGATTCATATTTGAAAGCATTTTCAATAGTCATAATTTTGTTGTTATGAACTATATATACAAGATGAGAGAACGCATATCTAAGAGTAGAAACACCAACGACGTTGAGAAGCCTGGTGCCTACTTCCATTGTAAGTACGTTCAAAGTTACAAGTAGTTTGAAGAGAAAATTAGCAGTAGGACACTGCAATTTAGTGGTTATTGTTTCTAGTAACTATATTTTTACACTTATGACACTACAATTTGGTGGTAATTAACTCTATACCACTTTTGTATACTGGCATAAACTAAAAAAATAAATTTGATAAAATCTGGTTTTTTTTGGGGGAATTTACATGCAAATATATTCACCTGCTCTAATTATGAACATAATAATTTAGCATACGAAATACCAAAAAACAACTTTGATTAAAAAATTAAATAATTTATAGAAAATTTTAAAAATTATTGATGTGTCAAATATACTCGTATTGAGCGCTTCATATTCTGAACCCAACAATTTCGCATTTGAAATATCAAACTAGAACAAATTCATTTTATATTTTTTTTTGAATTTGGAATTTCATACGATAAATTGTTTGATTCCGAGTATGATGTGCTGGATACAGTGTATTTGACACCTCAACATTTTTTTTATTGAAATTTTATAAATCATTTTGCTTTGTTTACGAAACTTGTTTGATTTTTTTTGTATTCCATATCCCTAATTATGGAATTCATAGCTTGAGAATTTGAATACATTTTGTATTTAGAACCTTTCTAAATTTTTTCTAATTTGATTTGTATTTTTTTATTTTTGAATTTATGGCATTGTACAAAGTGTTATAGGGCTAACTATTAACAAATTTTAGTGTCCTCTAGCATAGGTGTTGAATGATAGTGACCAAGAGCAATACCCGCTCAATTGCAGTATCGTACAGTCAAATTTTTTTCTAGCTTTTAATTACAAGAACTTAAAATTATGAGGTGCGAGGTAGACGGGAACCAGCAATCCCAAGCCACAAACGAAAGGCGCCATGATGTGGAGATAAAAACATTCAGCTGAGTTCGAGCGAGCCAGCACCTGGCTCGGCTCGTTTCGTTACTGAGCCGAGTTGAGCGGAGCCAGGAGGGATGACCGAGCTAGAAACTAGGCTCGACTCGGGTTGTGGAAAGCTCGCGAGAACTCGTGAGGGTTCAATAGCCATAGAGGTGATCATTATTGTTGTGGTGAGGCGGAAAGGACCAACTCACGAGGAGAGCTATCATCTGCCAAATGTGAAGGAGGAGATGGAGAGGAGGGCGGTTGGAGAAGGTTGGAAGGACGTGCAAGAAGGTGAGTAGAGGTACCACCCAAGTGGTCATTTCGGAGAGAAGATGAAAAAGGGAATAAAGAGAAAAAAGAATGTGAGGATTACATAGATAAGAAAAGAGCTCGTGTTACTTGTGTCTGGTTCTACTAGAATTCATGGAACCAAAAGTGAGCTGTGTATCTGGCTCAACTCGGCTGCTGGGAATTGGGCTCGAGCTCGGCTCGTACTGCGACCGAGCCAAGCCTAGCAGCCTGACCTATATACAACCCAATCCCACGGTCTGACGACTGACAAGGCACAGCCAAGCCAAGAGCGGCAGCAAAAAGTAGAACAGTGACAGTGACAAGAGGACACCGTCTACCAGAAGCAGAGACAGGGACGCATCGAATCGAACAGGGAAAAGGTCAATGGTAAAGAACAAGAGCCGTGGCCCATAGGGGATATACGTACTAGAGTTCCCGTGGGCAGAGCTCATGAGTTGGTGTGCCATCTTTGCGTGCTAAAAATAAAAAAAACACCAACTTGTAGATGAGCAGTTAGGTAGTTAGCTACACAATTTGTACAAGCATGTTAGCTACACAATTTGTACATGAGCAATTCTGTCTTTGAGCAGGGGCGTGAAGGCAACAGATTCGCGTTGCACAATGCACATCAGCAGGCGAGCACGTGACTGAAACAACATCTGAAGCCTTTTGATTTGCGGTTGTTTGATCGTGCCAAAGTTAAAAAATCTTTAAAAAAATAAAAAAGATAAATATATATATTAAGATCTTCCCGAAAATCTAATAAAATTCTAAAAAATTATTAATAATAATAATCTAAAAAATAAATTTTAGTTTAATAGAACAAAATAAAATTAAAACCACGAATAAAAAAGCGCCATAGGTTCTGAATACCTGACTACCTGAGATCACCGGCAATCTAAACATGTCATTATTTCAGACTGGAAACGATAAGGCACACACTATTACACACGGTCTTTCAGCCAACACGAGCAGACGAGCTGCTCCTACATATTTCCGACAACACTACGCAATAAGCACTCCAGTGACCCGTCTCCGAACCACGAGCTAATCGAAAACACCAAGCTTGAACACACCGGATCATGCTAGCTAGCGACACACATTGACGAACTCGATAACCTCTAATGGCAGAAGATGACCTTGAGCTCGCGCGGCGCGGCGCACTCATGGGTGAGGGAGGGGCTGTCGTGCGCGTAGGTGAACGCCTGAGGGCACTCGCGCTTGAAGAACTCTGAGTACTTGGAGGAGCGGCAGGTGCGCGGGCTGTTGTACATGTTGCGGCAGCAGAGCTCGTCGGTGCGGAACGCCTCGCAGCCGCTCTTGCAGGCGAGCACGGCGCCCGCCGGCGTGCGCAGCTGCAGCTCGCCGGGGCACGTCTCCAAGAGGTTCGTGCGGCAGGCGAGCACGGGGCAGTTGCCCTTGCCCTCGTGCGGCGTCACGGAGAGCCCCACGTTGAAGCCGTCCACGACGCTCACGCCGTAGGAGGACTGGTCGTTGCCGCTGTGGTGAAGGGAGATCTGCGCGAGCGTCGCCGGCGCCGCGCCGCCGAGGCCGCCGCACTGGAGCCGGCCGCCGCAGTCGCCGGTGGAGCAGTGGAGCTGGGCGCCGGCGCCGGCGGCGCAGCCGGTGCGCGCCCAGATGCGGCCCGACCAGGCGTGGGTGGGCGCCGCGAAGGAGCGGTGCGACAGCGCCGGGAGGAAGAAGCCGCCGCCCTCCAGGACGTCGTGGCCGGAGTTGGGCTGGATGCCCGGCCACACGGGGTAGGGGCAGTTGTTCACGATGGTCAGGTTCATCGGGGCGAAGTCGGCCAGCAGGAGGCCGCAGCTCAGGAGGGAGGTGGCGAGCAGGAGGAGGAGCTTAGGAGAGGCCATGGGTGTTGCCTGGTCTGGTTGAGCTGTGGTCGTCACAAACGAGGAGTTTATGGGGCTTTTATAGCCACGAGACGTGGGTACGTGGTGGGCGTGGCGATGGTGGCTTGTGTGACTGTCGTGTGTGGACGTGTGGAGCACCGGGTAATGTAACAAAGCATGGAGAGTGGCTGGCGCTCCTGTTTATCGGTTGGAAGTCCCCCCACACCGGTTTGTGCGATCGCGTTTGCGCTTTGCACAATGGGCCGAATACGTAGACGAAACCTAAATTTTAGAGGTGTAGATGATATAGGATGGGTCATTGGAGCGGGTCATGCCTCGACCCGACCCGGTCGACGTGGTTGTGCCATGTGCTCACCCTGATTTAGTCCTACGTTGATCCGTCGGTGCCCCAATTCACCTCAATTTGAGGGATGAGGAAGAGATGCGGAATCAAAGATGAAACCACCACCACAACCATTGTCATCACTGCGTCAACGAGGCCACGTCCCCGCATCTAGCTCGCTGTCTCGGGTAGAAGAGGAGTTCGGCGACATGTTGCTGCCACCCACCCATTGCCATCGCCGTCGACAGGAAGCGAAGTTCGACACTTGTCGCTCGATGGCCTCCTGCTATCGTTGCCTGCTCGTTGCGGCATCTAGGATCGCCGCCTTGAGAGGACTGGGGAGGACCGAGGCACCTTGGATTTCCAGGAGGCCAAGCCACTGATGCTTGGGTATTGGAGTCTGGAGGACAGATGTTGAGAAGTGAAGTGAGAGGGGCTGCGCAGCGGAGTGGAGGTAAGGTTTGTCAATAGAATGGATTTTGATCGATGACCATTGGTTTTACATCAACGGTGGTGGTGTCTGGTTAGTTCGGGTCGAGACACAACTTGACCCGGATCTGATGTGGCTATATCACGGGAGCCGATCCAAATCTCCGCTAAATTGAACAAGGTGCAAGTGCAGCAAACTATCTCTCAGAAAAGTGGATCTCTCAGAAAAGTGCAGCAACCTCATTGAGTGAAGTGCAGTCAACAACATAAATACAACCAGAGAGGATGTCACTCCAAAAAATTGACGTTACGAAAGCCAAAACTATTGTAGTGCACATTGTCGCGTTTCTTTTTCTTCGCAGCTGGTAAAGACGGTATATGGCACCTGCCTCGTTTCAAAAAGTTCGCCTCGAAGTTGCCTATCCTCAAATCTTTCTTTGTCAAAGTACCTTTCGAAAAGACCCCAAAACTAGCCTTAGCCGCGTTTTATAGTTTTGTTTTAGGGTTCATGTATAATGTATTCAACCAAAGTCCTTTTCATTTCATATATATGGGTGGGTTCTTCTGTTTTGCTCGGACCTTGTAAATAGTAATTCTTGCCGCGCCTATCGACAACCAAGGACGGTTCTTTCTCGCAGACCGAGAGTAGTGGCTGGGTGATGCCTTCTTGGCAATGATAACGCCAATGCCATCTTTTCTCCCTCTTTGCTTTTCTCGTTCAAACTGCAAAGCCTGCGGCCCTGTGGATAAGCACGGGCAGGCATGGCATGAGCAGAGCAAAGCAGTGCCAATGTGCCATGCCATCCATGGCTGGCGATAGGGTGGAGGAGGCTGGGAAGAGGAGACGTACATCCTTCTTTTGGCACCGGGCGGAGGGGCCTCGGTTTCTCGTGCTATCCGCCGCGGAAAGCCTGCCTGCCGTGGCAGGAGCATCCTGCTGCTGCGTGGACGATCTATCATGACGTGAGGCTTCATCAAAGACTCGAGGGCGAATGCTTTCTCTCTCAGTGCGTGCTTTTTAACTTTTAGATTTTCTCTTCACATTGTGAGCAATCACTCGGCAGAGTATGGTTATCCTGGTGTTTCCCTCCTGGGCTACCGGTAATGTGAGCCTGCAGCTTTTAAACGTACCCTAATGCAAACACCAGGAATTATAAGAATACCATGGTGTTTTTGTAATATGAGGTATTTGGATGCCATATAAAAAACTCTATTATGAAAATCATGATTTCGCCGAAACTATGATATTTTTAGAGTATTGAAAACTCCAATCAAAACAAAAATTTGCACTTCTGTTTTTTGGTTATGGTCAACACTTCAGTAAAAAAATTTGCAAACAAATAGTTGGTAGTTTTAAAAAAAATACCATAGGGGGTAGGATCTCGCGCCCCACTTCCTCACCCCTTCTTTGGTGAGATTCATCACAAGCCATCCACTAGTGAGTAGAGGGTTGACGACGAGCTTCATCGCTGCTTCATCGGTGAGCAGAGGATCGACAACGACAGTGACTTTGAACGGTGGGGCGATGGTAAGATTTCTGCTGCCTCCGGCGAACTCTCTGCCAATCAATCCACACAGTGACCGGAGGAGGGTCAACACAAAGATCCTCTGTGGCTCAACTAGTGAGTAGAGGGTCATTGCAAGTGGTGAGCCCAAAAGGTGCCGCGGCAACGAGCTGCTTTGCCACCTTTGGTTGAACTCCCTCCCGGACCGAGGACTAAGAGGAAGAGACATGGGTGAACAAGCTTGGGCGAGGACGATGGCCTAGTCTGGTGAGCCTGGTAATGGAGTCAATCGATGGCAACAAGAGTGGCAGTGGTTGGTGATGGCGCTAGCACCAATGACAATGAAGAGAGAGAGAGGGAAGGGAAGAGAAGAGAAGAGGACATGGTGTAATGTCATTTTCCTTGAAATTTTAAAGGAGAGGGAGGAATGACATTTATAATGGTGTTAAGGTTACTATTTTGACTTTACAGTTGCATTAAAGTTATATCTCACTTCGCTGGCAATTCCGAAACAAAGCAACTTTACAGTGCACATATGTAACTCATCCTTTTTATAAACTATTATAGCACTTAATTTGTAGCTACATGTTTTTTTCCCACGAGAGGATGTAACCCCCCGGATTTCCATTATCATGTGGACAACAGAAACAATCACATACAATAAATTAACCACGTTTTCACTGCAGCAATACTGCAGAGATGTTGAGATTTGTAGCCACATGTAGTTCATCTTTTTTTATAAACTACTGCAGCGCTTAATTCGTAGCCATTTTTCAAGATCTCAATGATTGTTTTAAAGCTTCCAAAACCAAAATTTAACCATCCCACTCCAAGACTCTTATCAGTGATTTACCTTTTATCCTTTTCAATTTCCAATCCACAACGGTTTTTCAGGCAAAACGAAAAAAATAATTAGGACTGGCTCCTCGTCGTTAGCATACGAACCTGATGAACTCCATCATTTGATCCCTGGAGCGTGGTCGATCGCAAGGCTGGCTGGAGACACGAGCCTCCCTGAAGACGCGAAACACCAATCTTGGAAGCCGGTGGCCGGTGGGGTACGCAGTCGCCGGGTTCCATACTTCCATCGTGCTAGGTGCGGTTGGACCGTTGGAGAGGAGAAGAGGGAATTTTTTACTGTACTAGCTTTAATTTAATTCGAAATTAAAAAAATAATTTTCTGTTTAATAAAATTTAAAAAATAGCCTCCCGGCGCCCGCTGATCGGGCGTTAAATTTTAAACGCCGGAAGGACGGGAGACTAATTATATCACGCCCGTTAATTAGGCGACATATAAATAACGTCCCGTCCGTGGCGTTATTTAAATATCGCCTGCTCAATGGCGTTTAATATGGAGCGCCTGTCGTTGGGCTTAATAATTGGCGCCGTCCAACGGCGCTTTATATGCCATGGCCCCTCCTTGCCTCCTCCTACCACTGCCATCAATTGCCTGGGAAAAATTGGTCGATTAATATGGAGATTGAGAAAGTATGTCGCAATGCTTAGGGTTTTAGGTCGTTTCATACCCTATCTAGGGCGTTTTCCATTATGTTATTTGATTCCCTCCTTTTTTCACATTATCAAATACGGTACCGTTACGACATTATCATTATTTGATTAATTTGTTAACTCCGTTCAATTAAGTAGAAAAATAAAAAGAAGTAAATAATAGTAAAATTCGAGATGATGATTAGTTTTTTCTGTCAGAGCAAATAAACGGTTTATAGTTTTAGAGAACCGGAGATTAAATAATAAAAATTTGGATTACATAATACAAACAATGGCACACATGATGCATAAAACAATCTAGCATAGTAGTGCATCATAACTAAACCTAAGTCATGACTAGGGTTTCCAGCTGCCGCCGCCGCAGAGAGGAGCCGCCGCCGCCGACCCTGCCGCCTCCCAGTGTCGCCTCCTCCTCTTGGCCTCCCTTCGCTCCCTCTCCTCTCGGCTCCTCCGTGGCATAGCCGCCCAGCGGCGGCGGCGGCGGCCTCGTCGCCGCCGGCCGGCCGGCTGCCGCCGCCGGCGGGCTCTCCGGCGCCTCCTCTTCCCCGGCGCCACCTCCACCGGCGTGGAGCAGCAAGCGGGATCCTCCTCTTCTCTTCCGTCTTCTTGCGATGTCGGCTGCGCGCTCGTTGGCGAGCTCTTGGCGCCAGAGGCGATTCCGTGGCGCTGTGGCCTAGGCCGCGAGGAGTCAACGGTGGCAGCGTCCGGCCGGCGGCGGCGCGGCGGCAACAACGCGTCAACGTCCGCGGTGTTCAAAGAATCGCACGCAGCGGCGCAGCCATGACCATGGCAAGGCGGCGGCGCGCGCCTTAAGCGCTGCTGGGCGGCTGCGGCACCGCCTAGGCTAACGCTTACGGAGGCGGCGAGGCTGGCGGCGAGCTTCGCTGGGCGGCTGCGCGCGCCGCTGGCCGGCGCATGGTCGAGCGACGAGGTTCGACGGCGCGGCGGTGGATTTACCACATGGCTGGCAGCAGCGCAGGGCGGCGGCGGTGGGCAGCGAGAGGGCATCGACCGATGGCTGACAGCGAGGCGGCAGTGGTGCGGTTCGCCGCGCGGCGGTGCGGTTGGCCGACGCGAGGTGGCGAGGTTGGCGGCGTGAGGTGTCCATGGCGCGTGGTGGCGGCGGCGTGGAGCGATGGCGCGGATGGCGTGCGCGAGGTTAGCGCATGGTGGTGGCGCGAGGTGTCGGTGGCGCGGATGGCCGACGTGGGCGCCGGTGGCGCGTGGTGGCTGGTCGAGAGCCGGTGGCGCGATGGCGGCGTGGCGTTGGTGGCGCGTGGTGGCGGCGGCGAGGCGCCGGTGGCGCTGGATGGCTGGCCGGCGTGAGACGTCGGTGGCGCAGATGGTCGGCGCGAGGCGTCGATGGCGCGGGATGGCCAGCGCAAGATGGAGGAAGCATCGGCAAATTCCTTCTTCTCACCCCCTCTCCCTCCCCCGTGCCCTTTGGTAGTGGCGCTCGGGGGACCGCTCTCGGTGCGGCCAGATCTTGTGGCAGGTGGCCCAAATCGTGGCCGGAGCGGCCGGAGCGGTGTGCTCTAGGGTGCGAGGCCGGCGGCTTCTCCTCCATTGTGTGGTGTCTCCTCTTGGCGTCATCTTCGTCCATCTCCTTCGTGTTTGGTCCCACCCTTGCTGCCCTGTCCCTCCCCTCCCTGTGAGGGACCCGGTAGCACCGGCGGCCTCTTCCGAGCCTGTGGGCTGATTGGTCGGTGATGTTCTGTCATTTGGGACCCTGGACCTCGAAGGGGTCGGGTGGCCTACTTCTTTGGCTTCGTGGTGCCCTCATTACCCCCGCTCTTCGACTTTGGCTGACGTCCTCTCCGGGAGTGTCTGCGGTTCTTCGCTGCTTGGCTTGGTCCCGCCCTCGTCGTCTTGGACCTCCCTCTGCTACGGGGTGCTTGTTGGTGTGGGCGGCGTCTTCCGTGTTAAGTGGCGGCGCTTCGTGTGCGCTCTTCGGTCCTGCGGCTTCAGTTTGCGACTCGGTTGGTGGTCTTCTGTAACAGCCGCTTGAGCTTTGGTGGGGGGAGGGGCTTGGGCGAAAGCCCTGCCCATTCCTTGGCGGATGGTGGTGTCATCTTTGGTGACGTTCCCCTCGTTGGAGGCATCATCCTACAGCTCCTTCCCTCATTTCGGGTGAAAACCTTGGTGATCACATGACGGCGGCGGGTCTTACCCGTCGTTACCTTGTTGGAGGCGTCGTGTTAGTCACTGCTGCACTTCTTGGTTGTCTACTAGGTCTGCTTTTTCGGAGTCGCCTGTCGTTGTGTGTGTTGGTTGTGCGCCCGGCGTGGCCGGTGTTTTTTCCTTCCCCTTCCCTTCCAGTTGTGTGTCGCCGCAAGGTCTCTTGGCCTTGCGCGTGTGGGCTCAGCCGTTTGGCCGGGGTGTGCAGCAGCCTTGCTGCGTTGTAACTCTTGTAACTTTGGTGCGTCGCACCGTTCTTCTTCTATCAATGAATGGACGGCAGCTCTCCTGCCTTTCCCTTCAAAAAAAATATAACTAAACCTACATGCCTTAGGAGATTAAAAAGCATAGTTGTCATACACGATAATAATACTCTTTGAGTGCGGCGGGGTATTTTCCTTCGCAAACGCACTAGGTCCCGCTTCCACGGCTCTAGCAGCTCTCTCGCTTTACGCGCGGTGCGCCTCACGCCATTGAATCGCCATTGCTCGGTCACCTCATGGCAGGTGCTCAAACTCTTCTCTCGCTTGCTTGTTTCTTTCTTCACGGAGGGCATCTTGCCACCGTTCCTCGGCCCTGGCCCTGCGCTCCGCCCCTTCCCGGTGCATCTGCCGCTCCATATCGGGAGTTTGCTTGGCGTCCAAGTATTGAATAAACTCACATAATGGAGGCTAAAAAGATCGAGGTTAGCATCTGCGTGTATATGTTCGTTAGGGAAGAAATAAGTAAGAAGTGACTTACAGGGTACTTTGCCCTCCTCTCCATGTCGGCTGTTCGATCATACGCATAGTTCGCGCACTTCCAATATCTTCTCCTGTACGTTTAGGAAAAGTCTTGGGACTTCCTCAAAACGCAAAGACTGCTGCATAGACACATTGGCCGTTGAACACCTTCCGGGACAGATTCGTGGAGAGACTCCCTTGGTGGCGATGGGAACTCCATATGACTGTCTTAATGCTGAGAGGTTTGCGAAGTGAAGTACTTAGAATAGAAGAGTTGCTGAGCAATCGAAAGCAAAGACGAATGTGTAAGCGCAGTGAGCACCGTCTTGGCATAAATGGTGTCTTGAGAAACGAGGATCACTCCTCCTTATATAGCCGAGTGTGTGATTAAATCATCATTAGCATGTAATTTATTAATAGCTAATTACTTTGTTAGTAAATTAAACGCATGTTTAACGAGACATGACATGATACGACATGATTTGACGAATCGGCGACAGCAAAGGATGTGACCCACCAAAGATCGGCCTTTTACGCATGCACCCACCGATTCCTAAGACGCACTTCAAGACAAGCGAGGCACGACTTCAAGGCGAAGGAATCCGAGGCGCAAGCGAGCCGAGGCGCATGCGAGGAAGAAAGAAACAAGGTTGTTTTATGCATCATACGTGCCATGACTTGTATTACGTTAATCAATTTGTTTTAATATTTAAGCATCGGTTCTGAAAAACAATAAAATTTCACGGTGAAGATACAGTTCTTGTGCAAGTAACGAGTGTTTCAAAACGAGATATGTGCTACGGGTGTTAGTGCGGTGCGAGATTCGTGGGCACCGGATGCGCTATTTAAAGGACATCGGATTCATAGCAGGGTGTAGGCGAGGAGCTGCTTTTCAAACACTGTGTACAAACACTGTGTGAGCAGTTTTTACCTCTTTATGCTGTCACATCGCTTGGTGAAATAGTATGATTCAATCCTGTTGCTACTTGTGATGTTATTTCGATGTCGGCTGCAGTATCCACCGACGGAGAGAGAAAGGGGTGGGATTAACAATGCTGACGTGACTAGTCAATTTCACGAACAGTAAACGTGAATTATTACCGTAAAAATTATTTAATATTCATTGCTTCGAACAGTGCCAGTGTGGTACTCCTTCAATCTATAAATACCGTGCCTCCGTAAGCTTCGAATCGCAGAAACTAAACTACACCATGGCAAGCTGGGGTCCTTCGTCACGTCCTTTCATTCCTGATACTTGGTGGGAGTCATTTGGCCCAGGGGAGCATGCTCGTCCGCCTGCATCCGACATGCGTGTGCTGAACTATGACGACTGGAGAGATGGTCCAGCCCTCCTCAGAGATCGAAGCTGTGCTTCAATTTGGCTATGGCCGAAATGCCAGTATGGTAACCCTGCCGTTGTGCAGTGGTTTAACCATGTCCATGAAGGCTTCACCGGTCGTAGATTCTACCGGTGCCCTGACTACAACGTAAGTATCGTCCTTATTTTCTCTCATTGATCTCGTGCTCCACTAAGTGTATGAAGTGAACTCACAGATTCCAGATGTTACCTGTGGATGGAATATGTGGATGGATGACCCTTACCCCAGCCCCGCATATTTTTACATCGCAAGCCTTCACGCGAAGATGGATCGCTTAAAGAGCAGGCTCCATGCACTACAGCCATCTGCACAACAAACAATTCATGAGCGTCCTCAAAGGCGTCGCCAACAGCCGCCGCGAACGCGGAGCCGTCAAACCGCATGGTTCTCGATCAACAGTACATCCCAACTCGTGTTTATAGTGACACCACATGCCTCTGTGGATGCCATTACCCCCGCACACCGAACGCAGAAGTTCTCCGGCGAAGATCAGTCATGCAGCATCAATATCCAGGGTACTTTGACACAACGTGGGAAGCGACTTCTAAATGTTCAACGACGTGGTGTTCATGTGAATACCACAATCCTTTTACACAGCCATGGCCATGCACGTAAAATAGTAGGTATTTCAGGGAGTGACGACCGTATGCTACAATTGTTGTATGATTGGTGTTGATGCGACTTATTACGTAAATGTTCCATGAGTTCAATTGCGATGTGTTTTTCGATAATAGAAAATTTCGAAGGCATTTTTGGCATTCCGAAATTTGTTTAGGCAAACAGTGAAAAAATTCGTCGTTGCACCATTTTTACGTTCGCTGCGCTACCGTGTACGACGGAACCTACGTTATCGAGCGTTAAACGTTGCACGGTACAGTCGAGCGTGGGCAAAATAACATAAACAACATAATAACAACACGATATGTATATGTTACATAGTAGCGGTGCTAACAACACACAAAAGGTATGGACTAACAAAGATCCTACGCACGCCCCCTCTTAGGCTTCACGCCCCCAACAGAACCATCAGCTCGAGGCTTGCGCGCACGTCCGAGCTGTGTAGACGGAAAAGTGAAGCGGTCCAGGGCCCCGACGTCCCGCTGCGGTCGAGGCTGTGGGTCTGGCGTCGCATGCTCTGGCTGCGACGGCTGCGAGACGACAGGGGGTATCTCAGACAACTGTGACGGCCCTATCTCCTGGTGACTCCCAAAGAAGTAGTCCGAGTACTCCTGGTATGCCGGTGGCTCGACGAGAGGGTCAGAATGCATCTCGTACAAAGATCTGGGCTGTCCCAAGTCGATCTGTACGCAGGAGCTGCAATGTATTTGTTTGTAAGCATCATCACATATGCGACTATGAACAATAAAAACAGGACAACTAACCATCAAATGAGGGCGTAGTAGGTGGCCTCAACGACCCGTGAAGCGTAGAGGCCGTATGAGTGGACGACCCCGGCACGTCGACAGTAGGACGGACTGGGCCGCGAAACCCTCCGGACGACCCGAGCACGTCCTGAGGGGGCCGGACCTGAAACCCTCCGGACCACCCGGGCACGTCCTGAGGGGGCAGGAACGACGCCTGAAACCCTCCGGACGACCCGGGCACGTCCTGAGGGGGCCGGAAAGACCCCTGGAAGGCAACCGATGCCTCGGACACTTTCGGTCCCGAGGACGCCGGCCGATCGTGACGCGACGTATATTTCATTATTATGATTCATATGTGCATGTTGAAGGGAAAAAATAATTTTGCATTACTATACCGGAGAACGGGGGTCTGGGGGCCGCTGTAGGTACAGGAGCGACGGCGCCTGGATTGGCGCAACAGGACGTCAGCCGAATAGCTCGCGTGGTCTTCTCGTAAATCCTCCTGAAGGTGTCAAAGACCTCGCTCGCCGTCATCTGAATACCCCCCTGAATGCGCTCCATGGCATGCCGTGCTTCTATGTTGGACTGTCGTACGAGGTCTTGCTGTTGAACAATGATCGAAAACATGACATCCCATAGAAATGTAAGTTTTATGATACAGACAAACTAATAATTATCCGTGCGAGATAGAAAGGTTACCGCTTGATATGCAGCCTGTCGGTGGTGCTGAGGGTACGTGTCGGAGACGCTAGCTACGTGCACGATCTCCTCAGGAGGCGTGTATCCGACACGAGTGCGTGTAGCGGGTACGTACCACCATAGATACGCGTCGTACGTGCTGTCGTCGTACTCCCGGTCCTCATCGACGAGATCCTCCAGTGCTAGTTCCCACTGTTCCACCCATGGGACCATCGTAGGACCCCAAATAGCGCCGGCACTCTGGTCTCGTCTGGTGACCCTACATCATTATTAAATCCTTAGACCATGCCACTATCAAATAATCAACAATTATTAAGAAAATATGTGTATCGAACGTACTGGTGAACGTGACGAGGAACGGTGTGCACGACTGGTACGGGAAACTGCTGTAGGAGCCCGAACTGACGCATCACCCTGTGCGGTGAGTACTCCTCGACAAAGATGTCGAAGAGTACTGGCTTCCTCGTAAGCCAGTACTCGGAGTCACGCGTACAGAGCGACGACAGGCCAAGAGGTGCACGAGTCTCGACGAGGTCGTGCCGGTAGGGCGTCCACTCAAGTCGTGGTCCCGCAATCGTCCAACATCCGGACGTAGTCCGAGTAGTTCCTGTGGGGCGTGACGTGAGCCCACGTCGGCTGCAAAATTGGTAAAATTGTGAAATTACAGCATTTCAATAAGATTTACTCGGACAAATCGAAAGTGTGGTTATTTCATTACCGTCGGGCGAAACCACGAAACCCCATCGTAGGTCTATCCTCCTCGGTCTCGTGGTAGTAAACGCCGCAGTACACATCGTGATCCATGAGTGGTCGATCGACGGCGATCCTCTCATACGACCACAATCAAGCGGCGATGGATGACTACTGTGATCAACGGCTCCGCCTCCTCCGTCTTGTAGACGCAATGCGATCGCCTGAGCCCTCAGAGGTAGCCGCAAGCACCGCAGAGGCCCAATCTGACGCTGGTACTGGTCTCCCTGCGAGTCGGCGATCGCTGCAGACGGAAGAAGAAACTTGTCCATCAGATTCCCGCACGTGTTGCAAAACAACACGTGCCCGAACAACCAAAGCAGGTAAGCCTCGAGGTGTCTAAACACCGTAGCCTCGTCTGCCTCCGGGTGGATGGTCTCCGCCTATTAAAAAGTTTCAAAATGTATTATGCATGACGTTATTTGGTTAAAAAATATAATTTTCAATTTTCTTACCGTAAATCGTAGTATCCACCTCTTCGTTGGCCCGTCGTCTCGAATTTGGAATGGGCACGTAGTTCGGGAACCCGTCGCCGCCGGATATTCGTGTATCGCCATCACCGACCCGCCAAAGTGGCAACACGCCCACACCACCACCGGGTCACCCGCATGGGAAGTCCTAGTATATAGGACACATTCAGAGGGTGGGGCGACCTCACCACAGGCGGTGGAAGGTGTGGGTCTCGGTCTCCACCGGCCGACGAGAGCAAGCAGCAGACCGGTCGAAGCGTAACTGCGTCTGTTGAAGCCGACGGAAGCGACACTGTCGCTCCTCGAGGGTCGCCTCCCAAAGATCCCAAGACACCGGGAGCAAGCCGGCAAGGCGTAACTCGCATGTCCATAATAAATAAGATGTCGTAATCTTTCATTGAGGAATATACAATTTTATGTTCTCACTTTGGGAACCCAGTGAGCGTCGACAATCGGCAGCTCCTTCGTACTCTAGGACGAAAATTCGGAGTCGACGTCCCTCAACAACACTCTGTAGCGATCGATGCCTTAGATCCACAATGATCCAAAAGGCGATCGACTGCTTGTCCGCCACCCTCGTCCGCATCTTTCAAGCACCAAATGTACGGATCAATGTAAAAAGTAATTACGGATTATCATACTTCAAAATAGCAAAGATTCCTCATTTTATGTAGTACATGTCTGCGATAAATATAGCATTATTGCAATACATGGTACGAAGTAAATATAGCAAAGATTCCTCATCGTATATACTAAATATCTGCGACGAATATAGCATTATTACAATACATGGTACAGTACAAGCGAAATGTTATGTCGTTATTACATGACATCCACGAATATAAATATTACAAATTTCGCGCATTACATTACATGTCCAATAACGGAAATGACGTCGACCGTCGTGTCCGACCACAAGGTCCACCTCCAAATCATACATTCCACCACCGGATTCTTACGCTTGACGACGTGTGACCGACCTCATTGCACTCGCTTGCATATCTTCACGGACGCCTCGCCCCGATCGATCCATGTCATTTCAATACGTCGATGCACTCGGCGTCCTAAGTTGCATTTCAGCATGTTCCTATCGAGGACATGCCTACGCTTAGCGTCGGTGGATCGTTGAATGACCCGTACATACCGTACCCATATATCTCAAGATGCCAAGTGTGCGATATAACTTCTTTTACATGTCTATCGGAAACATAATTGTACGTTGATGATTTGTCATCGATCTTCGCCGCAAGTACATGAGAGCAAGGCTTATGTAAAAGTTTGCCTTTACGGAGCACTTGCATTGATCATCGCAAGAATGCACTCGTCGCCTTTGACGTTTACGCCCAAGCCGAGCCCTATCCATGCAGTGAACTTCATACCTCAGCTCGTCCGTACCCATTGCGTGAGGTGAGTGTAGCTGTGCCTTCTTAACCTTTTCAATGATGTACTTTGTCACAACCTCAGAAAAGAACAACCGATTGTCGGACATGACAATTGAGGCTGCTCGATACCGGTCCATGAAATACTTGCATGTTCGGTGCAGAATCCCCTCGACAATTGCTACGAGCGGCAGTGCCCTGGTCCCTTCTCATGACCTAGTTGTATATCTCCGCCAAGTTTGTCGTCATGATCCCGTATCTACGGGCTTCTGAATCATACAGCAATGCCCACTTCTCTTTCGGACAGTCTTCAATCCATTCAGAAAAGTTTGTAATTCTTCTGTTTCTCACGTTCCCAGCCTCCCTAGTATGCTTCGCAGTCAGCTCGTCCAACGTCTGCCAAAGCCGATTGAACTTACGCTGCTGATTTTGCTTACACAACCGCTTAAACAGATTCATTAAGTGCTTACTCTTGAACTGGCTAAATAAATTGGCACCCATGTGTCTCATGCACCACCGGGTATGAATGTCCGTCCACTGAGTGGCTCGATAGTCTGACCCAAACTTAATTTCTTCGATCGCCGCCAACAACCCAAGATGTCTATCATGAATGATACAAACATCTGGTCTGCCAACAACAACCGCATGCTTCACCCTCTCTAAGAACCAGTACCAGTTCTCGGTATTCTCATCTTCCACGAAAGCAAATGCCACCGGCAGAATCTGGTTGTTGCCGTCAACGGCAATTGCAGTCAGGATTTGACCCTTATACTTGCCAGTTAGGAATGTTCCGTCAACACATAGAATTGGAGGACAATTTTGAAATCCCCTGATGCACTGCCCCAAAGCAAAGAAAACCCGCTGCAGAACGAACTTTTCAATATCATCGCCCTGTGCCTCCACCTCTTTGTAATCATAATATGTCCCCACATTTCTCTTAGCTATGGCCGCCAACAGGGATGACATATTTGCATAAGATGCTTCATATGTCCCAAACCTCATCTCTAATGCCTTTTGTTTTGCCCTCCAAGCAGTTGCATACGAAATGGTGTACTGAAATTGTTCCTCTATGGCTCGAATGATAGACCGAGGCTCGTAATTCACGTTCTCTGCTATTTGATTCTGCATTATCTGCGCAACCATTGTCGATGTTAGATTTACGTATTCGCCTAACATCACCACCGTACAATTGTGCTCCCTCACTATTGAACAAACCCAGTACTCTACCCACTTTCCTTTAAAGGCATGCACACGCCAAGGACAACCAGGGACAACACACATCACATCGTACACACTTCGGCTAGACTTCACAACCCTGAATTCTCTCATAAATGATAATGCCCAAATCTTCACGGCTGTCAGCAATTCTTCCTTCGAGGGGTATGTCGCTCCTTGTGTCACCTCGTTCTGGTGGTATTCCCAGGCTGTTTGAGTGCCTTCTCGGATAGATAGCTCTGCAAAGTTCGATGAGTTCCACTCGACCGGCACGACATTTTGAAACCCACCGGGACACTCATCGTCTGACACATCTTCCTCAGGGACTTGCTCATGCTCGGCATCCATCTTCGCAACTATAGCTTCAATATGCTCCCCCTCATCTGCTGCACCTGTTGGTTTCTCTGTTGTTTGTTGCTCACTTGATCCCTCTCCTGCCTCCTCCAGCTCCTCCACCTCTTCCTGCACCACATGCTCAGTGTCGTCACCATCTTCCTGCACCTTTTCCTGCAGTGCTCCTTCGACAGGTTCATGCAACGTTTCTGCATTTTGTTCCCTACATTTTGCCTGAACAAGAAGTGCTAGTGGCGATCCTCGTTCGATGGCGATCTCGACATAACGCCCATCCTCGGGTTGCCTTTATCGGTAGCAACTCCCAATAAAGTCTTTCCGTTGAACGGCTAGCAACAAATACCGATATCCGCACCATATTCTTCGGAGTTAATTTTGAACGTCCTTAACAGCCAATTTTCAAGCCCTGCTAACGTTCTCTCCGTGGGTCTAGATATCCCCAACATCACTGACTGGAACGAAGATAAGTCTACCCCGTTTGGACCAAAATTGATATCCCCTTGTCCATAATAAACATTAAAATATTTTTTGTCTGCCATTCACCCTGTAAATAAAAGCCATGAACTACTAACAAATTTTCTTTACTTCCGTACTCACAAAACATCTTAAACATTTATCGCTTTTAATTCTTTGTACTATGCATTAAACCTACGTGCATTATACTTCATATAAAACGAGCCTGCTACTACCCTAACGACAGACCTACACATGTTATCGGAATTTATAAACCCTAACCGTAAACTGTAAAAAAATAAATATACGCACTAAATCAACGTATTACCCTACCTTATAACCCTAGTTATAACACTAAATATAGTCTATAATATACCGCACATAGTCTATAATAAATCCTAAAACTAATTTACATATGTCATACAAAAACCATATCGAATATTATCCTAATTTAAACCTCTAAATCAAATGTACGTAAAAATAACGAGAAAATATTACGAAATTACGAATATTATCCTAATTTTTATCGAACCTAATCGCTAAACGAAATATTCAATTTATCATGTGGCATATTGCTAACCTACCTTGTTTTCAAATATTACGAAATAATAATACAAAAGAGTTTAAAATTACCTTTTCTTTTTCTCCTCTTCTCCTCTCTTTTCCTCTCCTCCTCCTCCTCCTCCTCCTCCTCCTCCTCTCTCTCTCTCTCTCTCTCTTTCTCTGCATTCGCTCATTGGGGAAATAAATCTTGTGGCGATCTTGTGGCCGTCATGCTGAGAAAAAGGACGATTTAGCGCCCGTCCACCGGCGATCAATACCAGCGCCACTTTAAACGCCCGATTTAAGCAGGCGGTTTTATCTGACGATGAATAAAACGCCCGACGAACAGGCGATTATTGCCGCTTCTGATACCATGAGCCGTTGGAGCTATTAAACGCCTGTTAGTTCGGCGTTAATAACTATCTTGGTTTATAAACGCCCGCTTGAACAGGCGATTAATATATAGCGCCGATCGTGGGCGCCGGAGGCTATTTTTTTAATTTTATTAAACGGGAAATTATTTTTTTAATTTTGAATTAAATTAAAGTCAGAACAGTATTTAATTCGGAGAAGAGGATGACGCCGCGATGCGCGGATGCGATTTACAAGCGGAATATGGCGGGGGCTCGGCATGGGATTGGGCCGAGTTGGAGGGGGCCATTTTGATGGCTAATCAGCTATGGCCTATGGGCCGTTGGCATGCCGATTGCCAGCAACACTGTTTGGCTCAACTATGCCTTATTCTTTTCAGCGTTACATACCGTTGCGTATTATTATAGCAAAATTTCTTATTTTTATATAGCCTATATATCGCTATAATTTGTAATGATTTTTTCGTGGCTTGTGATAGTTCTTCCAAAAATCCTAAAACTATTTTTTAATTATTTTTTTGAAATTTTTAGACCTCTTTTTTATGGTTATCAAATTTGCTACAGTAATACACCAACGCAACGATACGCTGAAAGGAACAGGGCCTAACTTTGGTGTGCAAACGATTCAGGCTCGTGCAATTCTAGCATTTTGGCTCGGGACAATTATGTGTTTTGCGAGTACACAACGAACGTTCCAAATGTTGCTTAAACAAATGTGGCACAACGATGGGGAAATGCTAAGAATAGTGAAAGGAGAGGGTTCTGCGGTCAAAGGCGGAGTGGCGACAGGCTTGCCTAAGGTGGAAGCGAGCTGGTAGCTGAGTGACAGAGAGGTGACGCGATGGAGAAAGGGTGACACCGAGGCTGAGCAGCTAAGAGCGAGCGGAGGAACAAGATGGATCAAAGAGGCAGACGACCACTGGGAAAGGACGAAATGAGAATGCAAGAGAAGGAATGGGTGACTTTGTCGAACAGTGGCCACAAATTTTCATTGTTCGTGTCCATCTATGAGGTCAACATTGGATGACTCTAATTATTTACGTGACTTGGGCAATGTGGCCATACGACTATTTAGGCTCAACACGTTTTTTTTTTGTAAAATTGTGTACATATATATTATGTAAAAACTAATTTCAAAATACAAACCACATTCAAAAACACTAAAAACAATTATTGTGTAGAAAAGGTTTTAACTAACCGAACCCTTTTTTATAAAAAAGATATAGACTAAGCGAAAAAGATTAACTTCATGAAAAACTTCAGCTACAAAAAAATCTTACACAAAAAATAATGAATCCTAAACAAAATACGAAAACAAAATATTTTTAAACTCAGATTAATATATAAATTAAAATTACATCATAATTATACTAAAATAGCAATTCCAGACATTTTGGAATTCAATTCAGGTGCATGCATGTAAAAAATGGAATTAAGCGTACTCTCCATATTATAGAGGGGTTGCTAGTGGATGGTGTATATGATTACAATGATGCAGACGTTTTTTTGTAAAACACTGCGAAAAACATCGTGTGGAATATATGAAACACTAATAAAATATAACGTGGAATTCTATAAAATATTAGTAAAACACGACGTCAAACATATAAAACACAATGTAAAACAGCTAGACCATATTCCCGCCTTACGAAATTCGAAATCGTATGTCACAAAATTAAAAGAACTAGCTATTCCGCCCGGGCATGAGTCATGACACCTAACGGGATAGCCCGGAATCCGGACAACCCAGGCCCATCAGGCCCACGCGCGCGAGAACATAGCCGTTAATTGTAGAACCTACTAGAAAGACCGAGGGTCCAGGCTCCCCCGCACAGGTCGTACGCCGACAACCTTACGTGTCCCGTCCCTACCGGTGCTCTGGAAGAACAGTTGGCCATCTGGACGCTTCCAGAAGCGCCCTCCGATCTCAATCCAACGTCCCGGAATTCACTCGCGCGAACATTCTCGAATCCCCCATCACCCGGATAAAACCCGCGGCCGTCTCCCCTCCTCTCTCCGTCTCTCGCATCGATCCATTGCGAAATCGAAATCGAAACGCCTCAAGCCCTCAATCCCCAGTTCACATCGAGCAATTCGATTTTTTTTTGTTAGGTTAGATCCCGTCTCCTAGTTCAGATATCTTCTTCGTGTCCATCGTCTTCCCGATCGAGTTCGACAGCTCGGAGGAGAGATGGCGAAGGGAGAAGGCCCCGCGATCGGCATCGACCTTGGCACGACCTACTCGTGCGTCGGCGTGTGGCAGCACGACCGCGTGGAGATCATCGCCAACGACCAGGGCAACCGGACCACGCCGTCCTATGTTGCGTTCACCGACACCGAGCGGCTCATCGGCGACGCCGCCAAGAACCAGGTCGCCATGAACCCCATCAACACCGTCTTCGGTACGTGCCCCGCTAGCCTCCTTGCTGCTAGGCCAATTCCCGAGTGGTTTAGTTTTCGATCTGGATTTTGCAGCCCGTCTCAAGTGCTAGTGACACTGTTAGAATATCAGATCTACCAACTTTGATTTCCTCGAATCCGTTTATCGTGTTCAGCAACATAAGCGCTGGCAAATGGAACAACGAAAATTATAAACTAGCTGGAGATTAAAATATGTTTGTGGTAGTACTACGTCGTATAAAATAGGCTGTTATGCCACTCACTTGTCTGGCCTGGTCGGCTTTTAATTTTGGAAGGTTTAAGCCAATAATTCTACAAGATCAAGATTCCGCGAGTGATTATTTTTTTCTTGGGAGAATGTCCGTGCTCAAGATTCGCAAAGGTTAAAGTTCCTGGAGTGATTTTTGTTCGACTTGTCTGGCCATGCTCTGGTCTTTCTTTAGTAGAACTTTGTGTCGTAGCTGAAAACAGTAGTTTCAGTTGCGAACTCGGGTAAATTTCTTTGCAAATTGGTGGTGAATTCTCGGCAAAATTTCTTTGCTAATTGGTGATGAATTCTCGGCTAAATTTATCAGCTTATTGGTAAAGATTCTACCCAATTGCTTGCTTAAACCCTTCTGTTGCTCAGTGTAGTAGGGTATGATGAATTAAGGCAGATTCTTTTACTTGGAACGGATTTGGCTCACGATCTTCTTGTATGTCCAATGCAGATGCGAAGCGGTTGATTGGTAGGCGGTTCTCCGACCCATCCGTGCAGAGTGACATGAAGCTGTGGCCATTCAAGGTCATCCCCGGCCCTGCTGACAAGCCCATGATTGTTGTCCAGTACAAGGGTGAGGAGAAGCAGTTCTCCGCTGAGGAGATCTCCTCCATGGTGCTCATTAAGATGAAGGAGATCGCCGAAGCCTACCTCGGTTCGACGATCAAGAACGCTGTCGTGACGGTGCCGGCCTACTTCAACGACTCGCAGAGGCAGGCCACCAAGGACGCCGGTGTCATTGCCGGCCTCAATGTGATGCGTATCATCAACGAGCCCACCGCTGCTGCCATTGCCTATGGTCTGGACAAGAAGGCCACCAGCTCAGGGGAGAAGAACGTGCTCATCTTTGACCTTGGTGGCGGCACGTTCGATGTGTCTCTGCTCACCATTGAGGAAGGCATCTTCGAGGTGAAGGCCACCGCCGGTGACACACACCTTGGTGGCGAGGACTTCGACAACCGTATGGTGAACCACTTCGTGCAAGAGTTCAAGCGCAAGAACAAGAAGGACATCAGCGGCAACCCTCGCGCCCTGCGCCGGCTGCGCACGGCCTGCGAGCGCGCCAAGCGCACGCTGTCGTCGACTGCCCAGACCACCATTGAGATCGACTCCTTGTTCGAGGGCATCGACTTCTACTCGACGATCACCAGGGCTCGCTTCGAGGAGCTCAACATGGACCTGTTCCGCAAGTGCATGGAGCCGGTGGAGAAGTGCCTGCGCGATGCCAAGATGGACAAGAGCAGTGTGCACGACGTCGTGCTCGTTGGTGGCTCCACGCGCATCCCCAAGGTGCAGCAGCTGCTGCAGGACTTCTTCAACGGCAAGGAACTGTGCAAGAGCATCAACCCCGACGAGGCCGTGGCATACGGCGCCGCCGTCCAGGCCGCCATCCTCAGCGGTGAGGGCAACGAGAAGGTGCAGGACCTGCTTCTGCTCGACGTCACGCCGCTGTCCCTCGGCCTCGAGACTGCAGGCGGCGTCATGACCGTGCTCATCCCGAGGAACACCACCATCCCAACCAAGAAGGAGCAGGTCTTCTCCACCTACTCCGACAACCAGCCGGGCGTCCTGATCCAGGTGTACGAGGGTGAGCGTGCCCGCACCAAGGACAACAATCTGCTCGGGAAGTTTGAGCTCTCCGGCATCCCTCCTGCTCCCCGTGGTGTGCCTCAGATCACCGTCTGCTTCGACATCGACGCCAATGGCATCCTCAACGTCTCTGCCGAGGACAAGACCACTGGGCAGAAGAACAAGATCACGATCACCAACGACAAGGGCCGGCTGAGCAAAGAGGAGATCGAGAATATGGTACAGGAGGCAGAGAAGTACAAGGCGGAGGACGAGGAGCACAAGAAGAAGGTGGACGCCAAGAACTCGCTCGAGAACTACGCCTACAACATGAGGAACACCATCAAGGACGACAAGATCGCCTCTAAGCTCCCGGCGGACGACAAGAAGAAGATTGAGGACGCCATCGACGGCGCCATCAGCTGGCTCGACAGCAACCAGCTCGCGGAGGCGGACGAGTTTGAAGACAAGATGAAGGAGCTGGAGAGCATCTGCAACCCCATCATCGCGAAGATGTACCAGGGAGCTGGCGCGGACATGGGCGGCGCCGCCGGCATGGACGAGGACGCGCCGGCCGGTGGAAGCGGCGCGGGCCCCAAGATCGAGGAGGTCGATTAAGCTAGTGGCTTTCTTGCTAGTGTTGGTGGCGTCGTGGGGAGGAAATCTGTCTAAACTTGTGATGGTATCTGGTCTCATGCTCTTTTGAATTTGTATTGTGGTCAAGTCGCGGCTCGGGTCGGATGAACTTGTCTTTCGTATCTGGAAGATCTGAAGCTCCATTCTGTTATCTCAAATCGTTCTTGCTACTCGTGTGCTGCCGATGTCAGCTGCAGGCACTGTATTACTTGTACTAGTACTCGGTACACACTGAATGGCGTCAATTAGTTAGTACTGCAACCACAGACAGTGGAGTAATCTGCTTGGCAGTGGCCACGGGCTGATAGATCATTATTGAAAGGGAAGTGGCTACAGGCTACAAGTTTCGCCTCTCGTGTGATATAAGTTTTCTTCCATCGAGCGTCAATGGATTCTCTCGATCTCTTCACAATCAATCGGGCTTCAATTCAGAATTGGAGCCTTTTTGAACCAAGGAGTGCGTTTTTAACTTCAGGGCGTGCTCTATACCTTCTTTGTTGATTGCTTGCGACATTGGCCTAGGTGTGTTACTTGACAACCTGGAGACGAAGATCAGGGCAATGGTGCATTGCGAATTAATGCTGGGAACTTGCCGGAGTGCGCAAGTCTTGACAGAAAAAGAACCCACAGCATGAAATTAATTCAAGATAATTTAGATAATTCATTTTGTTAAATGAACTTGGTACAGATCTTAGAACAAGCAATCCCATCATGTGCTAAAATGGAAAATACAGGGTTAAAAAGACACCCATAACACAAGCTAGAATAAACTAGTCTTCACTCTTCAGCAAGTCTTTGCTGCTGAAGATTCCAGGTGCAGGACAGCTAACACACCAATGCGAAAAACACCTGCACAACAAGCATGCTAATGCCTTAATTTTGAGCTTCTTTGACTTTTGAGCTGGTGCTCAAGAAACAGGATACAAAATGGCGGGGAGACCTCAAGCAGTTCCATTACTTATGTCAGAAGTAGATCGTTAGCTCCAAGGTGAGGAGGGCGCATGGACACCTTAACTTCATGTTCTTCGGGGCCGTTTCCTCGTTTGGGAACCATGATCTCAAGCACTGCAGCAGCCTCATCAAAGTATGCCTCCAGCTTAGCATCCTCGGGAATACGGGTAGATAGAGCTATTTCACGGATGAAATCACCAGGAGGGCAGTGCTCGGGCATAGGATCGGCAAGCTTGAAAACCCTATCATGCCTTCTGACGTATGGCATCCGGGCTGTACTAACACAAAGGATCTTTACTATACCATGAGTAAGATTGTTCCTCCATGAAACCTTCACCCTCTGCTGATCAACAAATGGCAAGCTGACCATGATCAAGTAGCCCTGCTCATCCTCGTAAATAGACTTGGCCGCTGTCACTGGTCCACAAGCCTTTCTCATCACCCCATTGAACTCATTTAGCCATGGAGGCTGCGCTACTAAATGCATCTCCATGTCTAGTTGTGACCTCCCATTGCAAAAGTTCATCGGCAAGAAGCATTCCTCTTCCATGGCATGAGAAAACACCTCTTTCCTGCGCTTGCTGCTAACAGGGGAGAGATCCACACCATCATCTCCCGAATGGTTGGACGGTGATGACAAATTCAAGCCTGATCCATTCAACAGCTTCTTTGGGTGTTGGTGAACATTGCTCTTCAAGATAGGTTGTAGCCTCTCCAGCTCAAGCTCTGAGTTTGGCATAGTCCTCCATGTCCCAAAATCACTGGCCTCCTGTGGGATTGAGAAATTGATCTCCCTCCCTGTAAGCTCCACCCACCTCCTCCGGTCTACATCGGTGATGCCTGCAAGATTCGGCAACCTCACAACCTCAATTCCATGGATGCACTGTGGGTTCGAGAGCCCCCGGTAGTGCTTGCGCTGCATCCGGTGCGATCGGACAAATCCCTTATCAACACTAAATGGGAACTGTGGCTCACCCGGCCGTGAGTGCCCGTTCATGTAGCTCCTCAGCTGCATCTTCCCAAGGGCATTCTCCGGCCTCTCCTTGAACACCCACATGTACATGTTCTCCATGTCATGCTGCACCATGAACATGTCGAGCCGGAGGTCAGACTTGTCCAACCCCGGCGAGCCGTGCGCGTCCCCGACGACCTTGCCCCTGCACTTGTCCGACAGCAGAGGCTTGAAGTAGAACGTGAAGAAGAACCACGCGCCCCAGATGCTGTCGCCGCGCTTGGCTGTCTTCCGGCTGCCGGACTTGGGAGCGATGCTCACCACGGCCTCGCCGTCGTAGACCTGCGGGCCGAGGCCAACATCCAGCATGTCACAGGGGTCCGTCTGCCACGGCTGGTTGATGTCGGGAGGAGGCGCGCCGGAGAGCGACACGGCGTGGGCCCGCGCGCCGCCGGCAGCGCCGCCTCCGACGCGGGGCTGCACCATGACGCCGACGGCGCGGTCGTCGAGGTGGCCGGAGGGGTCCATCGAGAGGAGGGTGCAGGGGCCATGGTGGCCGCCGCCGCCGTTCTCCATGGACAAGGTGGTGACGAGGTCTTCCCCCATGGCTGGTGTGACTCTTGCCTCGGTCTGGTTGGTGCTAATGGCGGCCTCCGCCTCCTCTCCTCCGTCTTCCCCCTGCCGCTATCTAACCGGCGGCCTCCGGATCCCTCCGCATTCCAAGAACGCGTCCCACAGCAACCAATCATGGGCCCATTCCATGTAGTATCCCACCATCAATCCCCCGCGGGATTCCACCACAAATCTTCAACCAGCCTCCTCCCCCAACCGAATCCACGTCCCACAAGAGAATGCCCCTACGCGCGATGCAAAGTGGCCAAGAAGCAGGGAGCGATGGACGGCGGACAGTGGGCTACCTCCATTAGGAAATCAAGGAAGCCTTCGCCATTAGTACGGACTGGGATGCGAGGCCGCGAGATCGAGAGCGCGAGCGCGGGGAGGAAGACGAAGGCGAGGCGGGTGTGGGGGTCGGAGAAGGGGAAGAGATGGCTGTGGGGGGCGGCCGCCTTTTAATGGCCTCTGGAACTCGGAAGAGCCCTCCACCGGATGCGGCCGGGACAACGGCGCCGTCACTTTTCACGGCCACGGCGTTAGGGCTAGCATGCACCAGTACACCACCGCTCAAGCAGTCAAGCTCCAGCCGTCCAGTCCAGCGCGCCGCGCCGTCCGTCCGTCTTTCCCTTTTCCTCGTGCGAAATCTGGCAAATCGCTTATCGGACATATAGTGATAGCCTTGATTCAGCATGAATTATTCTTAAGTACGCATTTCCTTTCCTTCGCCTTGTCAACGAGTACTTTAGTTGGATTCCTTGGTACAATCACTAGTTCACTACAATGTCAATTGGTACAGATATATGGTCAGCAAATTATCATTCCGTTGTCTTAATCAGAACCCCCACATTCTAGAGAGTCACACCTGTAAAACGAAGCCCTTGAAACCATTCCTTAAAAATCTCGTGATTGCTTGCAAAACTATTGAATTTGAACCCAATGTTTAACTACACATCTAGCGATATTGCATGTTGTTGTTTACATTGTTTAGCGATACTGCACATAATTAGATAATGCATACAGCATCTTTCGACGATGTTTTAATCATCACTTCAAATTTTGTTCACATTTTACACTACATTTTTTTAAAAATATACCCTTCAACAGACACGGTCTTTACACTCTATTTTACAGCTTTAACCACGAAAGCTCTTATATTCTGCATGTTCCATTGCATGGTGGGCTCGTGGCATTAGAATACGAAGAGAAGATATACAAGTTTCCAACCTCTCGTCGAATGGATGGAAACTTATGAAATAAACATATGCACGGTGTCATCTCAGTTTAAAGGCTACATTTCACATTTAATTCGATACTAGCCGGAGTCCACGTGGCAAAGTTAAACCTACAAGTTCTGAGCTCTGATCCAAGATTAATATAATCTACTCCAGCTAAAAGCATGTATAACAGTCCATCTCAGCAGTTTTTAATCCATCTCTAAGGTCTTCCATGTAGGATAATGTGGAGGAGACTGAGAGAGCATGCATTGATATTTGAGCCGCCTTCAAAGCAAGAGTCGACTCTATACGAGAATTAAGAAACTTTGTGTGTGAGCAAGTTATCTATAAAAACATGCAGTTATCTATGCCATCTCTAGTGTTTTCTCTCGGTGACATAGCAATAATTAGATACAACTACAATTTCAGCCATTGTACATGCTCTAACAGATGCCTTGTTTGTTTCAGATTAAATTAAATTAAATTAAATGAAAATTTTTATTTTTTGTATAGGCCAAATGTTGTAATATTTTGTAGTTATTTTGTGGGGTTTTAAATAGTTCTTCTTAGAGTTCGCAAATTTTTTAATATTTTTTAAAAATTTTAAAACGTATTTCGAGTGGGTCACAAATCTGCTACAGTAAAACGCAACTCAACGTTAATCTGAAACAAACAAGGCCAGCGGTGAAACCGTCCACCCTATTGTAATTAATCCACACGGGTATGCGTTACTGTTTCTTGCTAAACATTACACTCTACATCGAAATTAGCTAACAGGCTCACACGTACACCACATTTGGTTCGGGTTGAATTACCCATTATCTCTCACTCGTAGGCCAACTCTCTTTCTGCCCTCTTTCTCTTAGCGCTCTCTCTTAACACTCTCGCTAACCTCTCACTCACCGGTGACACGGAGCCAACGTCGGCTGCGCCTACCACGCATCTCACTAAAGCCACCGAGGTGGACCTGTGCCACATGTTGGCAACAGTCCATGCCCGCTGTACCGTATGGTAGTGCCACGTGGATCTAGCGGCACCATTCTTAGATTATTATTTTACATGGATTACTTTTAAAAATTACTTTCGTTGTTGATTTATTTAAATATTTTGCCATTAGTTCACCCTGGTTTGAGCTGTAGATCGGAGTGGACTTCGCGACGGACATTGCATTATTATTGAGCAGGTTCTATTTTTCTGGGTCAAGTGTTGCAATACCTGTGCCGAGCACCGGCTTTCAGCGAAGTGTGGGTGATTCCGCTTGCAATGCATCCACATCTCAGCGTGTCCTTTCCTTTTCAAGCTTTCTGCAGGTGCTCCGCTAATTCAAGGGAAAAAGAGTAAAAATGAACTCCATGCCTTGCCTCTGAGTTGTTACCCTGAGTGTTTGGTTGCGATACACGCACAATTAACCTAAGCGCATCATCGGTCGAAATCCGCGTGAAACTCAAGTCAACATGCCATTGGGCCATTCAGTATGTTTTAGCAGCGCGGCTCGATAGTAGGAAAAGACTAGCGGTCAATCGATCGGTTGGCCTCGCCGTCTTTCTCACCGCCGCTTGTCTTCCTCTTTTTTTTTTTTTTCCTCTTTGGCCAAAGATGCTCCACGCAGAGCCCATAGGCTCTATTTGCAACCGCCGGCGTCCTTACCGTCTTGCTGCTCTGGCCCATTCTCCCGTTGCCCTGTTTACCTTAATCCGAGCAGCCATGCACCGATCTATCCGAGACTCCTACCCGACCGTCTTTGCTTGTCCCTAGGCCTGATCAAACCTTGGGTCAAACCAAGTTTTGGGACAGACTTGGAAAAGTCCGGTCCCGTGGGATGAAGCTAGAGCACAGCCCGTCCTGATGCGCCGGGTCTCAAATTCAGGCTCGAGCCTGATCCAAAACCTTTAAGCTCGGCCCGACCAAGGCTAAATGCGTATATTTTTTGGGCCTGAGCCCAGCCCAGCTTGGCGGTTGGTCTTAGACCAAGGCTCGAGCTTGGCCCGATGGACTGGTCGGATTGGGTCGGGTCGACCTTTTCGGGCTAGGTCAGGCCAAGCTGCTCATGATCGGATATCTTTGTTCCTATGGCTTTGGTGTCGTCCGCGGCGCATCGCTGCCCTTCCCCCCTTCGAATCCCCCAACACACACATTGCCACCCATTTTTGGGCCAATGACTTCCCCGTGTTCGCCTAAACCTGGAAGCACTAATGAATGCATCGTCTAACTGTGACGCACCATCTTGACTTAGCCGAACTGTGAAGGTCAGTACCGGGCAAAGGCAAGAAATCATACGCGGGCGAAGTGAATCAATCCCCGGGCATGCGAGGAGCAAACCCGAGAAGAGAGGGATGCAGACATCGGTTTTGGTGGGAAGCCTGGAACTTCGCCGCAACCATCACCGGAGTCTGATGTTCCCCGCACCTGTATTTCCTGCAAAAGACGAACAAGAAACGAGCAGCAAGGGGAAAAAAGAGAGCAAGAAAAGGCTCCAAGAAGAGCAAAGCGAGTTTTGGAAAACACGCTAAAGACGACCTACCCGCACAAGACATAATTTTTTCCGTGTACGTCCCCGATAGCGTTAGTGTCACCTCGGCGAATGCGGAACCGACGCTAGGAGTGCCCGTTGCGATGAGAATCGGCTTACGATGGGCAGGACTCCGTTGGTGGTGCATTGCTCCGGATTACCGTGCAAGGAAGGACGAGCATGGATAAAAAAGACGTGTCGCGACAAGTGCAGCCACCAGTAGCTAAGACCGCTAACCGAGAAGGCGACGAGACCTTAGCCGCAGCAAAAGCGTGAGGCGAAATCTTATCCGGGCATGGACCCGTGCAAATTAGTGTCGCCTCGGTGAGTCTTGAACCAGCGCCAGAGTGCCGTTGCGATGAGAATCGACTTACGGTGGGCATGCCCGTTGCGATGAGAATCGGCTTACGGTGGGCAGAACTCCATCGGTGGTGCACCGCTTCGGTTAACCGGAGCTGTACAAGTCGTCGCCAGATAAAAAAACATGCTAGCGCTGGGGCGCCAACGAGGTTTTGAAAACCAACGCTAAGGAAAGGAACTAGAAAACGAAAACGTCTCGGGTTGCCGAGATTCAGCTCAAGTCCCAATCGACCGAGGAGAGCGGTCCTCGAGGAGTCGGCCGAGCGACTCAAGACCGCCGAAAGCGCTTGAATCGAGCGAGAGTTTGACCGAAGCGCTTTCCTCGCAAAAAGAGCAAAGAAAAGACAAGGACGAACAGAAACCAAGAGCAAGGCGAACAGCGCTAGAAAGTTTTAGGAAAACCGGTAGAACGCTTAACCTAACTCCCAGCCCCCGTTGTGCAGCTGCTCGAGGACCTAAGTTTGCGAACCCGAACAGGTGCACAAGAGAAAGAGCGACGCCTAACCCCGATGCAGACGATGCATGAAGACCTGAACTTGCGACTTCAAGCACGTGCGTAGAGAGTTAGAGCGACACCGTATCTGATCGACTCGTTCGAGGCGCTCGTTAACGTAAGTTAGGCGATTCGAAGGTAACCGAACAAGAAAAGTGCCTCTGCCGTGGAGGGCTTACGAGCGAGCTTTGCCAAGTGGTTGTCTTGTGGCGGTAAGTGCCTCTGCCATGGAGGGCTTACGAGCGAGCTTAGCCGTGAGGTGGATGCCGTGTTACGCAACTCGAGTTTAGGAACTTGTTGAAGCTAGATACGGCGGGGAAAACCTTAAGATCGCGGAGCCAAGAGTTCGCAAGACCGGCAACCATCAAGTGTTACCAGAGAGAAAGAGTGGTCCGAGAAGACAAGTGGTGAGAAGGGCGCAGGGGTCATGAACATTCACCGCTCAATGGGTTGAACTTTACATGGCGCCCGAGAGACTTGGACGAACTAAGGCGCGAAATTTAAGAAAAAGCGAAGTTAGGAAACAAAAGACCTGCACGAGGAACTTACGGTTGGGTCGATGTTCCAAGTGCTGGTCAGCTTTCTCCCGACATCCACCGCCAGCGTAACAGCCCGGGATCCGGAAGGAGTTTTGATCCATCCCGAGCACGGAGCTCGTCGCGGAGACGAGACGCGCTCCGGCGAAGAGCTGCCGGCGAAGAGATCCAAATGGCGGTGGCTCGTCGCGAGGACGGACAAGCGCCCAGCGAAGAGCCGCCCGGCGAAGAGATCCAGCTCGAGCACGGAGCTGGGAACCAGATTCGAAGGCGATCAAGATCGAAGGATCGATCCGATCCGACAGGAAGAGACATCCCGCCTTCCGAGTCGTAGTCCTCGGGGAGAATCTCTGTCGCGATAGAGTTCGACATGCTCGATCTGCGTATCCCCACGGTCGGCGCCAGCTGTCGACGGTTGGGATATCGACCCAAGTCAACCAAGGTTCTTGAAGATTGAGATAGAGACACGCCAAACAACCACGAACAAAGAACGAGCGAGATGGGTTTTTATCCTGGTTCAGGCCTCTCGGGAGAGATAATAGCCCTACGTCCAGCCTTTCTTATATATCAGAGACGATTACAAGAGATGGCTCGACGAGACGAACAAGTCTCAGCGAGATTATGTGTGTACCGGCGCGACAATGCGAAGATCAAGTGCCAGGAGGCCCCTCTACACGCCGTAGGGCCTTGTTTATATAGTCTTGAGCAAACCGACCTCTGAAAGGAATATCGGGCCGCTAACAACGAGTACGTAATTTAATTCATACATGCCAAATATATCCCGAGGTAGATAAGGCATACTCCTAGTCTTGGGGATCACGACTTCTACTCCAATCCGGGAAACCACGTCCGGGTCTTCACGTAGCCGTGCAGAACTCCTGCTCGAGATAGACTCAAACACGATTCCTTGGCCACTACGCACCACACCACCAGAAGTCGTTGGCAGGATGCATATGGGCGAGATAGAACCTTCCAGGGAGCTGGGCCCTGGTAGGCTGTTCGACTGGGCCGTCAGGGAGTGGGCCATGGCAATGGGCCGTGATTTTATCCCCGACACTAATATTTTATGCTTTCAGCGTGAGGGAATATTTTAGAATTTAAATTTGATGTACTTGCTAAATTAGTGTTATTGCGGTACGTATATGCAAGAGTTAATTTTGGCATAATAATATTCTATGCTAATATTATTTGCAGTGTTGTATGCTAATCTTGTCATATTAGTACTTAATATTGTATGTATATATTGATATGTGAGGGCTATCTGACTATACTGATGTTGGCATAGTATGTTGTTAATGGTAATTAAACTAATCACCATCATGTAATTAATTAATTAAACTAAGCACCAGCACTTAGGTCTTGCTTCTATTTTGTTATTAATTTTGCACATAAGCAATCAGAAGACGCACCAATGTCAGTAGAGCAAAGAAGTAGCATGCACCAGATTTACGAAGGTAACAAGTACATACGGTGATAGTTTAATATGACCACTTAATTTCGTATATCCTGTGTAATTTACACACTTGTTTTAATTTTTTCAGGAACTTTCAACCGATCGATCTTATAACCGTCAGGTACGCATTTTATAGTTAACATAAACTTGTTGTGTTAGGTTAACTTAAAATATGATTAGTGATTAATTAGTTCTGTAAGGAGAGAAAGTGATGTACAAATATAATGGAAATTAGTGAATTTTTATACATGTAATATATGAATGTTTAAATTTTAATTGCACGTACGGCGCAAAATTATATATAATTAGCGACAAATTAACGCTAGTGTGCGTACCTAAAAAGAGTGACTATATTTTTTCATGTAGTAATTTTCTTGTTAGCTTAATTAAACATAATAGGGAAATGAATCTATATTTTGCATGCAAATAGTAATACAATTGTATGTATTTTAGTGACATTTTACTTAATAATTAGGGTCTTTGGAGTATTAGTGGAGTTGCTATATTGTATGTTCAAATTTATTTACACGTATTATGTATTAAACACGTAAGCTAACATTTTATGTAATGTTTGAAATAATAGTTAAATATAAAACAAACTTATATTTAATATTAATATGAATGAACACGTGCATATTACGTACGTAAATGGAGACAAAGATCGACTATTTTTACGGAGATGCACCGTGCCAATGCAAGGAATTTTATAAGCATGCACACATGCAGCCATTTGCGGACCACAATAACATTGCCAATAGAGCTGCGAATGCTGGCGAGGGTTATAGCTCGAAATCTCCGTATAAACCGTCATGAATACAAACTTGTTCTACACGGTGTTAGGCCATGTCAGGTTCCAAATAGTTCAATGTACGTATACAACCTGTGGCCACTGAGAAATAAGTCTGCTTGGACGTACTATGTTAATAAGGCAGTAGAAGAGGGGTACCACTTAGGTGTGTACGTGCTGCCTGAGGCAAGACAATCGGAGGCGGGGCCTAGCAACACCGTAGAAGAGAGTGCACATGAGGAAGTGCCGGAAGGGTATGCGGAGGACCCAATTGGTAGTATGGCATCGCCCGGTGTCGAGGCATTCGGCATGGGCACGGATCCGGATATCTCAATGGAGGAAGGAGAGATAGATGCACATGCGTTAGGGGATGATTTCGATGAAGGGGGTGAAGACGATGTCGAAGAAGAGGACGACCCGATGCCCGCCATAGCGTATTATCGCGCTCTGGATGCTTCGAATTGGGTGATCGGGGATCACTCGAATATTTTCAGATGGGGGTATATGCATAATGACATAACAGTGGGTAAAGAGTTTAGCACGAAGGATGAGGTCATACACTTCATCAGCAACTTTGGTGTGACAACACGGCGCGAAAGACTCCGTGGCACGGTCCGGCCGGCCGTGTACGAGGTGAAGTGCGTGAAGAAGCCGGAGTGCTCATTCCATGTTCGCCCATCGCCCAAAACATGAGCACCACTTCATAATCGTGAGGTACGAGCCGCACACTTGTAAAGGAGTTGGTACGCAATATTAGCGATAATGTGGACTCGAAGTTCATAGCGCAGATGTTGCTAATCGCTATTCAAGCCGATATCTCAATGAAACCACACTCCATAATGGCCGAGGTGCGAACCGTCTTGGCATGTCGATTACATATCACCAAGCATGGTGAGCCAAGCAAAAGGCAAAAATTGTTGTTCGGGATTATAAGGAGTCATACAACTGGGCTCCCGTCTCCTCCGCAAGATACGGAGACCAATCCTAGGACATGCTATGTTTACGCCCATGAGGTCAGATATCTCCCGATGGAAGTGTCGCACCCAACCACTTCTACCGATCGCTGTTTTGGTCTTTTGGCGGTGCATAGAGGCCTTCCGGCATTGTCGTCCCCGTCATTTGTGTCGATGGGACATTCCTCACCGGTAGGTACTATGGTGCTCTACTGACGGCACTTGGAGTTGACGGGAACAACCAGATATTGCCTCTCGCATTTGCTTTTGTGGAGAGCGAGAACAATGACAGCTGGTTGTGGTTTCTAACTCTTCTGAAGATTCACGTTGTCATGGATCGTCCCGGTGTCGTCATTTCTGACCGCCACCAGAGAATCCTACATGGTGTAACTATATTGTCCACCGGTGATGCCCCAATGTGGCCAGACATTCGTTCTCGATGGTGCATGCGTCACCTGGGGACGAACCTATACACTGCATTCAAGAATAAACCCCTAGTGAAGAAGTTCAAGACAATGTGCATGCAAAACCAACAGCGCAAATTCAATGCGCTTTTCAATGATATTAACGAACGTACCAGGAAAATGATCGCCGAAGAGCAAAGCACATCGGGGTTCAAATACTAGGGGCGAAGAAGTCACTCGCCAGTAAAATTACTTTTGCTCGATGGATAGCGCAAAACCGGCGGAGAAATGGGCTCGTACATGACAACGATGGCGCCCGATAAGTGGGTAGATTTATTTACAATGTTAGTTTCCATTCCGTTCGATCGTAAATTTAAGAAGTCTCGTATTGCGGATACGGTGATGACGACGAACATAGCCGAAGTCGTATAATAATGTGCTACGAGGAGTGCGCGGTCTGCCAATATGCACTATCATTGAGATGATCTTTTTTAGGACAAGAGATTATTTCCGCGACCGAGAAATGGCGGCCATGCAAATCACAAGCACTTTCTCCCTCGTGTCGAAGCCATCCTACGAGGCGTCGGCGAAATCTCGGCCCACCGCACGCGTCAATATATGACCGTATGAATAACATATTCAATGTGGACTGCAAGAGAAAGTACATGACAGGATTTATCGCAGGAGATAATCAACAAAAGTGCCAACTTGGCCAGCTCGCCTCGAACACATCCCATGCTCGCACGTCATGGCGGCATGTCGAGATCTTGCTGGCAACGATGGCACCCAATACGCTCTCCGTACTATTCGATGAATGCAATTAGGCAAACATGGGCACCCAAGATGCGACCAATTAATCGAGGGGATATAAAAACTCGAAGGGCCTACCTTCCATCCATTCCCCACTACGGTTGTGTTGCACAAGGTAGACCGCGTCTGGCGCGTTCGAAGGTGACATGGATGTCGCCGATGGAGGAGATGGTTTGCGTCATTGTCGGCTATGTAAACACCGAGACATGACCGTAGGCGCTGTCCAAATCGAGGATGAGTCCTACAATATCATTCGCAATTCTTGTATCACCGCTCATATTTTAATAAAAGAGTTGTATTCGTTATATCCTCACTTCTTGTTTCACTGTCGTACAATATTATTCTGGCTATCGTCACTTGTAAGTTTTAATAAAAGACTTGTATTCGTCACTGTCACATGATGTTTTACTATTTGTCGTATGTAATAACTATAATATTTTCTTGCAAGATAGACAATGGAGGTTCCACAGTTCTTCTCCAAGACGGATGACTCCGCCATAGGTCGCAGAAATGGGTGCGTGAGGGCAATGAACAGTTTGCATGTTTCATAAAATTATCTCATATTAACATGGTTAGCTAACATTATGATATTGTTATTTGTAGATGCAAACATTACGATTGAGGGCATCACGACAAATCAAACAATTGGATGCCCGCTTTTGGATGTTCCTTGCCCGTGCCGGACTATTGCCGTGGACACTCACTGTTAATGGGGTCCCACAAGGAAATGAGCGTCTGACACCTCTACCAAGACTAGACCCGGGCCTTATCATCAAGACTGGTCGATCACAAGGCGTCTGAGACGCACGCCCACTTACCGGTCGGTGAGATGACAATTATATTGAAGGATGTGGCCATGCTCACAGGGTTGCCCATCTCTGAACGGGTCTTCGTTGTCAACAAACCAAGCAGGCAAACATGGAAAAATTATGTCGAAGAAAGGTAAGTGTCTACTTTGTCACTTGCATATTTGTAATTAGTACATAAATTTACCCTATGAAATATTATTCTAAATCTGCGCAGGTTTGAAGTTGAATATAATGGAAGCGACTGTGGTGTTTCGATCTCATGGCTCGAGCACCTTGACGAGGCCGGTGTCGGTCCAAATGCTGAAGAGGCGATCGTCTCATGGCATTACGAGGTGTATCTGTACTACCTCCGGCGGCGTCATGTTCACAAATGGCAACGGTGATCGATACCCCTCACCTAGTCTTCGTAGCTCGAGAGCTATGCAACGGCTTTATTTAATGAGGACTACGAGCCGCATGCAGTTGAAGTCTGCCGTATTGGACGATACATACCGGAGTTATGTGTCGCATGCCATCGGTCGACCCGAATGCGATGTTTGGGGGTTGTCCTCTCCTCATCCAATTATGGTCGTGGAGTTATTTGCCACTAAATCGTCCAAACACGCCAGTACGATACTATCCTGTTCATATAGACGCCGATTTGACCCCCCCGGCATGTAGACCAACAATGGGATATAGATGGTTGCATGCGGTTGCGATGGTGAGAGAATTAGTAGATGCGTCTTACACGCGGCTTGTGTCAGACCTAGACCTTCTGGTACATGACCAAGTTACGTGGGAACCATTCTGCCATCTGGCAACCTATGATATTGCCACGGGGGGCTTGCTGGCTAGCACGTGTACTGAGAGTGTAGACTATTGGATGACGACCTGTTATCTAGTATGCATGAATGCCGTCGAAGGATACTCGCCGGAACGCGTTCAACGGTAATTTGGCTACCAGCAAACATTTACACTTCCACCTGCTCGGCATCCGGGCAACTCTCATGGGTATGCATCATAAGTTAAATATTTCGAATATATTTGTACCACTCATAATGTAGCGTACAAGTGTTTTTTCAGGCTTAGTTCAACCGGCGCAACTGTGATTGGGCCCACGCCCACGCCCACATCGGCGGTGGACTGAGTTATCTTGACGAAGTGTGGTACCGATGGAGCCGCAAGACAAGACCGATATTTGGGGTACATAGAATGGTACCGCCTAAGGACCGAGATGTCGACTGCGATACCACGGCAAAGAAGAAGACCGCCGACAACCGTGAGGGCTATGCCCAACGAGTCCATGTTCGCACGACGTGCGCTCTCCGATAGTTTCATCTATATTATGTACTTCATACCTCCTTCGAATACCATATGACATGGTTGATGCGAACCACAGAGATCGATTCGTTGCATGGCCATGCAACGAGCTTGTATCGCAAACACGGCGGACTAGCCAATCTTCTTCAAATTCATTGAGGGCCCTCATTAGAAGGCGGGATCTCGGCTTCGGAGCGATTAGGGGTCGGCGGGCATAGATCGCGCCTGACAGATCGCGAAAGGATACCCGATCCGAGAAGAATCGTGCACCGCATAACCGAAGTCACCACCTCCTCCAAAGATGTCTGCTTGCTCCCGCAAGATCACGATCCATGGACAGCGTACACCACCGGGTTCGGTTCCACGCCGACAATCTCAACCTCCCCGAGCCTCTACATCGACACCCTTCCAACACAGGCGCCACCATTCTTCAACTCCACCGGGCCAGTCACGAGGAGGATTGATATTAACGTAGCGCCGTCTTGAAACCTCACGATGACTATCGCGAAGACACAAGATACCCAATTTGATGCAAATTGGGCAAACATGGAGGATCAATCTTTGGATAGTGCATTTGCATCCAATCTTAGCTTTCAAGATATCTTGGGCGGATGCAACATTCCTATACCAGATCCGACACGACTGGGGGTCTAACGGCAAACTCCCCATGGAGTCCTTCAAATTTGCAACACGGGAGCAAACCCCTATCGCGTCCCTCCACAAAGTTGTGCATGGCCAATTCCCTTATGAACAAAGCATGATGGGGGGTTTTCCATATTTTGGTGGATCTGCGTACGCTATAAGTTCACAGCCTGGGTATATCCCAACCGCGGACCAAACTGAGGATCAAATTCGATTTGAACCTTCTCAGGCTGCTGGACAGCGTACGACGCATCCACCTGACCATTACACCCCAAGTGCATACACGACAAGGGGTCGTCGGCGCTAAGTGTAATAATGTAATTGATGGACTTATGTTATTATGTGCATTCGGCGGTTTGGCCATGAAATTATTCTCCATACAATTATTGACATTGCATTGACCGTTATGGCGATTAGTGACGTTGCATTTACTACTACTTCGCACTTACCACTTGCCGTTAACAAGTCTATGCATGACACGTCTATTCACATGACAAGATTCACTTTACGTGTATTTAATGTTTTTATTTATCTCATAACTTCTAACTTTACAAAATTTAGTTTGCCGTACAAACGACTATTAACACTTGCTAAAATTTTAAATTTGCAATTTTGTAAAATTACATACAATTTTGAGTTTTAAAATGTATATTCACATGCTTATACATGTATCAAATTTTACTTCGCCCATATATTTATCATATATATTAAAATTATACGTGGCATGGGAGAAGCTATCCGGTCATATGTGTATATAAATATATCTATATTATACATATATTATAATGTATATATGCCATATGCTATCCGGTCACATGTATATATAAATATACGGCACGTACATGCAACGTGGCATGGGAGAAGGTCCAGTCATTGTGGTCTTGGTCTCGGTCCATCAACGGAGCAAATTGAGCGGAAGGTGCAATGCGAAGCGTGTGCGTGTGTGATCGTGGTTCATGTCATTGTCATTACGAGCTCACTGCACTGGGAAAATTGCGGGAGGCTTTCTTCGAACGAAACCTACCTCCCAACGTAAATTATTTTAGACATGCCATTTTACTAATCAATTATCAATAAAATTAGACGCCATCTACTATATATTTTTGGACAACTATAATAATTTAGTATATATTTATATTAAAATATAATATTAGTAAAATGGGCAATATACATATTATACATATATATAACACATGCACTATATATATAATACATATATTATATACATATACATACATGACATATGCAATATAAAAGCGGGGCAATGAGGGCACATGGCCACCCGGTGGCGGCGGTGGCCCACCACCCAGGTGGCGGCAAATCACCATGGCGTGTTCGATGGCGGCCGCCACCCGGGTGGCGGACCCGAGGATATTTTCGTAATTTCCTTTTACAGTGAATTATTTTATTAATTTTCTATTTTACTGTTGATTATTTCGGGTATTTTTCCAAATTATTAGGCCTCATTTTTCTCTACAAATTATATTTTTGCCAAAAACCAAACCATCTTACATTTGAAAATTAGGCCCTGTTTGAAATACTAGGTTCAAAGTATTGACCTTTTTGCTCTGCCACCAGCCATGGATCATACGCGCACGGTTTCATGCCTATGGCTGTGTTTCAGTGGTAAGAGCCAGCGGATTAGCTGCCTGTTACCAGGTCACCTGTCCACACTTTTACGCAACTATGCCAAAGAAAAGAAAACGAGAGAAAAATCCACTGCTCGGTTGTTGGGGTTTCCCTGGGCCATCACAAAGTTTGGAAACGCTGTGACTTGTGACCGAGTGTCGCGTTCAGATTTGACCTGGATGTTCTTATCCCTCTAGCATCGTTTATTTATCAAAGATAAAACTAAAGCAACCTATCGCCTCTATCCTCATCTCTTATCATGGTGGTTGGTAGACTAGAATGCTAGTGGTGGGCCTTGCCCACCATATTTATTTTAACGCTGGTAGTATTAGATTACTGCTCTTCTATTTTCAAAGCTCGCCGTTTGTTTGTCTCAGAACTCTTAGCTAGTGGTGGATTAACTGGGAGATGCACTCCGTTAAAAATGATTTTTTAGTGAAAAGTCCATTTTTGTCCTTAACTTTGGTTATTGGCGTTTTCATCTTAAAAACCACCCACTCTAGTTCTAGAACATGACGCTTGTGATACATACGTGTCAAAGTTCAAAAGTTTTAACTACAATTTTTTTGCACTATTTTGATCGGATGCATGAAATTCATACATATAGATTTATCTCGAAAGTCATGTCCATATTACTCATAAGAACATCGGTAGATATTACACATACATTATAATAATTCGCGCTTAAATTAAGTTGTATTTCAGAGCCATTCAAAACGACAAGTTCTTATAAACTAAAGAGTACTACATGTAACATATCCCCAAAATATGAAAAGCACACATAAATGGTCTTTCAGCGGTCAAATGACAACTTTGACCGAAGTGGCACATGTTTTGTGTAGAATATTTTGATAAAATTGCATAGTTGAGTCAATAAATTTGTAAGCTTATGAAAATTCCCCTGTATTTTATAAATTTTTAGATGTCTCTAGTTGTTTGAAAAATGATAAAATGCTACCACCAATTTGTAGAAAATTAATTGAAAACTGAAACATTTTTATGAGCTCGGATAATTGTAAGAAACACATAAATATGCAACTTTTTTTATCATAAATATATTTTTTTATGCAAAAATCATGATTAAACATTTTAAGGGCCATCCTTTACCAATTCTTCGTTTTTGGGGACAAAAAGTGACGATAACCGTAGTTGAGGATAAAAAAAATATACCACCTCCTTTCTTTTACGTAGTTTTTTAATAAGTCGAATGATCGCTAAAAGTTAAAAACATCAAATAAAAACGAACGGAAAAAGTATTTGTTCGCCTTCTTAATTTCAAGGATCTATCTATCGTGGTACGTTACACAGCGATGTGCTCCGTTACACGCATGCCATGAAACTATGCAACGAGAGAAACGCATGGGCAAAACTAGTCATATCATCCATTAAAAAAGTTTGGCATATCTTGGAAATATTTCTTCGAATTTTCTTGGATTTTTTTGGTCAATGAAGCGGTATGTGTGTTACAGTAAGTAGCATTGGAATTTTCTTGTGACCTTTACCCAATCAACCGTCATGTTTTGGCGATTAGTCAGTAGTGTTAGCTCATTCTCACCGATGCTCTTTTGTCCTTTTATGCCAACTTTTCTTCCAGTCATCTCCAACTTGTATGCAAAGGAGTTTTACCATAATCGGTACTTTTGAGGTACCATACACCATAGCCGCTCGTCAAGTTAGATATAACAGCTGGCAGAAGGTCGTACCTCATAGTATACCACTGTCTCTTTTTTTAAATCTTTGTAGACCATCTTCAACCTTATTTCCTTCATTTCATTCTCTTCCCCACATTCATTCCCTTCATTTCCTATCATCTCTAACAGTATCCCTTCAAAAAAATTGCGAAGAAAACAGAGAGAGAATCCCGTTCTAACGGAAATGCATAAAGAAATTTCTTCTGACAAGAGCCGTGACGAGATTCTATTAAAACATCAGAATTTCTTCGCAAAGCGAATTTAGACCATGTAGGGACTCCCTTAAAGATGATCTTATACTACCGCCTTATGGTGGTAGAAACGGTAGTATCCATGAGACATGCACCACACCAACGGCCCAAGCGTGAAATCTCCGAGCACTAACAACCCCATGAGCACCTACCATCATCACTAGCATGTGGGTTACCGGCTTCCCGCAATCCACCGCCGCTAGCCGTCCGTGTGTGACCTGATGCGGGCCTCTTCTTTTTTGACTTAAATTAAATTAAATTTTATTATTTTATACATACCGAACAATATAGTATTTGTAATTATTTTTGTGAGGTTTTAAATATTTTTTCCTAGAATTTCTAAGATTACTTTTTATGATTTTTGGATTCTTTAGAACCTCTCAAGAAATCACAACTTTTTCAAATTAAAACTTTCAACATTGCTATGGATGCCTATAAGCAATAGCGCAAATTGTCGTCGTCGGTTGGTCGCGCAATACCACCAATTGTCATCCATTCGCTCACCGCCACCTGGTGCCTCTCAGTCAGAGTGAGAGAGAGGAGATGCACGGGAAGGACAGATTATCTTGTTCCAATCTTACCACCTTGCGGCGAATAAACACTTGAAACCCTGTTCTCTATAGCTTATTTTATTTATCTGTTTATTTGCTTATCTTTGTTTAAAATATAAATAATTTAAATTTTTAATCTATCTTTTTTGTATCTCAAACACGTGCCTAAAAGCTTTTTAAAAGTTTTGGTTAGTATCTTCTAGCACCCGTTGGTACCTCATCGTAGATGATGAAAAGCCACATACTTGTATAGTAAAAAACTACTGTCAAGTTGAGTGAATTATTGTCATTGTGACAACGTATGGTTAGATATCCTGCAAGAGAGCAAATCATCATTGCTCGTCTCAATTATTATGCCTAGAAAGACTATATAAACACACTTTGTTCAGCAAGCAAGATGTCATGGTCCATTTAATACTTTCAGCCATTCAATCGCAGGTGAGGAAGGAACTGTATCTGTATGTGAGCTCATCGCCTCACGCAGTTAGCATCTTTTTTTAGGATCATAATTGAGCGCATTACATATTGAAATCGTCGTTGAGAGTCCCGAAGAGCAGCCACTGCAAAAAGGGAACATATCATATACAATCAAGTCTATGGTGCAACTGAACCATAAAAAATTCTAAAAAAAATTGTATATGCACTCTTCGACCTACTCTACATTTGTAAAAAAATTCAAGTTCAAATTCATTTCATATTTAAAGGTACAAAAAAAAATTCTATCAATTTTAAACTCGCCAAAACTGTCAGTTTTTTTCTACATAGGTAGACTGAACAATGAAGTACATCTATAATTTTTTTTAAAAAAAATTATAATTTATTATAGTTCGGTAGCATGATGGTTTGCCGATCGCTAAACTTGATTGCACAATATATGCTCTTCCGCAAAAAACCAACAGCACCCCTTGATCTAGCTTCCCACCAACAAGAGAAATAATCTTTATGCTAAACATTAGATAACTACTATTACTAACTCCACCTATCACAGATTCGACACCTCCATCCTTTAGAGGTTGTGGATTTGCCGCGTGGCATAGATTACTTTTTTTTTTGGGATAATTGTGTTTTTGCCCTAATTTTGAAACCTAATTGTGATTTTGCCCCCATTTTCTAAGCTTTGTGATTTTGTCCTTGTTTTCTTAAACTGAAGTCTTTGTTTGCCCCCATTCCGTTAACACCACTTAACGGTGTTAACTTAGCTTTAAAAGACATATTTTCCCTTATAGATTTGCACATTTGCCGGGTAGAGCACCACATTCTTTATGGCTGCTGATTCAACAGTGTTCCTTCAATTAGGGTTTTGAATTATGTTTCTCTTGCACAGAAAGTAGACTTCATATAGTACTTTAGTAAGGTTGGAGCTTAAAAAAATGATTGCTATCAAAATGTAATCAAAATACTTTCGAAATATTTTTGAATTTGGTCAAAATTCAATCAAAATGCTATAAAAAATAAGTTTCAAATATGTTGAAATGTTTGAGTCGAAATAGGGATAAAATCATAAACTCATTAAAATAAAATATGACAAGTCTGCAAGAGCAAATGTGTCTTCTAAAGCAAAGTTAACGCCGTTAAGCAGTGTTAATGAAATGGGGGGCAAAGGGAAGCTTCAATGTGAAAAAACGAGAGCAAAATCACAAAGTCAAAAAAATGAGGGTAAAATCACAATTCGGCTTCAAAGTAGGGCAAAAATGCAATTACCCCTTTTTTTTTGCCACGGTTGTCAAAAAACCCAAACCCTTTGTCGTCCTAATTAAGCCATCGACGATAGGTGAGCTTGTTATATTTCTTAAAGTTTTAAAAAATGTAACTTTACGCTTTTTTTCTATTTGATTCGCAAGCTTTGAATCAATATAGAAGAGCTGCAATCTATTTTTTGTTTTAGAATATTGTTTTGGCGAACTTCTTCCGGCGAGTCATACGGTCTTTAGATGTGGCTCAGAAAAAGTCTTGAGACGTGCTGTCTTATTTGTAACGTAGCTAAACGATTACTATGATAGTTAGCCTTTTTTTTGTTCGCCTTTAAAATTTTTTACTCCGGATGATCTTCATGAAACGACTTCAAAAATTCATTGTATTTTTTATCGGATCTGCTACATAGCAGTCATCCGATTTTTTGTTTTTCTATGATCAACTACTATTTCTAGTTTGTCTGCACTATTTTTCATTTAGTTCATAGTGAACATTTAGTTATGTTTAATGAAAAATATTTATATATGTAAGCTAACATAAATTTCTTAAAAAATTATCATGGATTGATTGGTTTCTCGTTGATTTTGCTAGAAATTTGTTTGATAATTTGGTGGGTGTGGTTTTTTAGTATGTTTAACTAGTCTTAGATAGGTAATTATAAAAAAAGATCTAGTAATTATTAGGTCTCGAATATTTTTTAACTATCATGCACTTTAAAGTTGCACTTAACACTAAAGTTGGACCGCTTACAGAGGTGTGATTTTAGTATGAAATTGATATTTATCATATATTTTATTAGTTGATTTTTGTGTTTTATTTACTATATAGATTTGTTAAATACACATTCTCATATATTTTTCTCTTCCTATGTTTTAAATCATTGTGTTTATTGCGGTTAATATAAAATTACACGTTGGTAAGACTAAAATTGCACTCATTAATAATATTCAATTTTAGTATAGTCATAGTGCAATTTTATTTGACCGTTCAGAAATCAACCGAGAGATAAAAAAAAACAGACAACTGACCTGAAGCCGATCTTAATTATTACAAGCAACCATCTATCACTAAGCCGATCTATTTTATTAGATGATTTAAAGTAAGCGAAACAAACCATTCCAAACAGCCTAAAATAGCCGGAGCAGAGCACGTCGAATGGCCACTGTTGGAAATATTAGGAATTTCCTCAAGATCTTAATCCACAAAATTAGGTAAATCATAATTAACCAATTGAATATTTCAAGTTCATAACCAAAGGTACTAGATAATAACGAATTATCTATCTCATACACAAAGGCTAATGAACAAGAAACAAGCCAAATAAAGGCACGGTATAAACAAATATACCCTTGAGCCGAGTCATAGACTACACTACAAAGCGGCGCAGTACAAAGGCACAGCGGAGGAATGACTTGCACATTCTCAGCCGCCATGACGGTTGATGTAGACGATCACAAGTTGGTGCAGAGATGCCGTTGATGCAGTGGAGAGGTCGGTACAGTCGAACGTCGGTGCAGTGTAGATGAAGCTGAACCAGCAGGGAAAAGAGTAGTCGCGTGGTCGCTCCCCAAAAACCTTATCGGCCTTCTATCCCGAGCAGGATCTCGAGAAGGACGAGGCTCCGGAGGCCTGCTCCCTCAGCTCCTTGTGCGCGCAAGGAAACAGAGGCGGGAACGCAAAAAGGCAGCGCTACAGATGGAAGTATGGAATGTGCGGGAGAGAGAGAGCTCTTGAGGGCAAGTTCTCTATTCACAGGACGAGGAGCTCATGCTTTTATAGGCGCCAGGAAGAAGGTTAAATCGAACCCGGGCGCCATCAAGCACTAATGTGACGTCATTACATCTGGCCATTAAGTCGTCCGTTACGTAACGGACGTCATTACTCCAGCCATTAAGTCGTCGGTTACGGGGAGAGGTCGCCCGTGCTCTGGGTGAGGTCGCCCGTGCCCGGGGAGAGCTCGCCCATACTCAACACGTCACGCTCACGCCCACGCCTTTTCTCTTTTCTCTCTTTTCTTAATTAGGAGAACCACAATCCAACTATTTAAGTTGAGATATTCTCCTCCCAATTTCCCGAACGGTTTAGTATTAAATGGGCCTCTTGAAATTTCTATTAAAATAATTAAATGAGCCAAACCCATAATTATTCTAACAGCCACTGCACGGACAGCGATCCATGGACTCGATCGGGCACGAGAATGACACGACACGTACGTCGTCCACTCCGAATCGAAATAATTGCACTGCAATTGCACATAACTTTCAGGCCCCCCCCCCATTGAACCGATATATATATAATATACACCAAATGATTGCCTCAAAAGCGCTCAATGCGGGAGGGCAAAAAGCGGGCGCAAATCTCTCCCTGAGCGTGAGCGCAGGCGGAATCAGAACCAGGCCAGGGAACCCCAGGTGCGACGGCGACCAGACAGACAGTGCACTAGTGCAGTGCACTGTGGTGTGCGCGGCCACCACACGAGAAGGAACCGTCCTGTACTTAATTTTCTCTGAACTGTCGCCGCGTTCCGTGCGCAGATCGAGCAAGGAGGCCGGCAAGGCCGGGTGCTGTGTTATTATTGGTAGTGGATTTGTCAGTTCTTGAGAGGACTGCACTGACCGACAGATCGAGTGCGAGCATGATGTGTCCTGCATGGAAGCTTCAGAAGTGAGCTACCCCGGATGCGAGCTGGGGCAGTGCGTGGGGCTTGTGATCTATCGCCTAGCGGTGGTGGACTGAATATGATAATAGGTTTTCCGTTTTCTCTTTGGTCCAGATGCAAATGGCAGCTGCACTTCCCCATGTCTGCACTCCATGCCCAAGCAGCTTTCTTCAGTGCCACTCCGGCCTTGCCTGCTAGCTGTTCCTTACTATGAGGCAACTTGGATTTCATAAGGTGTTGATTGAACTGGAGGAGTAGATTTGCTGCGACCAGGAGCAGCGCAGCTACCGGTTGCGAGCTCCACACTGAGGCTGTAGCCTGTAGTACAGCGAATAGCAGCATTACTGGAGTCTCCAGCAATAATCGGTTTCCCATGTAGAAAAATTAAGTTTTCAGCAGTTCTTGGATATTCGTTTCAGATACAACAAGCTGCAGGGCTGCCCAGGATTAGATTCCAGGATCCATCGCCGTCGATTTGTTGTTCCCTAGTCCTCTAATTCTATCAGCATACACCGTTTTTCCACCAGCCTGGCGAAGTGGCGAGTAGCCAACTGAACCGATGCACAGTCCAGAACAGCAGAGAGGAGTCGAAATGCGACACGATTTTGCGACGAAAAAGCTGACGCTGAAATGCACGTAGCTCCAGGCTGGGGACGGGCGGCCATTGGCCAGGTCTCGTTGCGATCATGCTCCCGGCTTTCGCTTTGGTTGTTTTTATATGGACATTATTGAAGGCCGTTGCGGGTGTGGCCGTGGAGGAAGGAGAGGAATCTTTCGCACAGCGGCACAGCGCCTCCAATTTGGGCAGCACGCTCGCTCTGCAACTTTAGAGGAGGTGGCGAGGTGTCACTCGTAGCTGCACCTTCAGCTTCAGGTCAGGTGCTGCCTGCGAAAGCAGGCAGCAACCAGCTGCAGCTTCTGGTACTACTGTACTAGCTAGGCTGCAATTATTGTGTACTATAACCACATCCCTTTGATCTGATAAGATTGTGAGACCCCCTCTGGTCATCTATCATCGCCTCTTTCCTTTTCTTCTTTTTTTTTTGTCTCCAGAAAAAACTGTGTCAAGTTCACATTAGGAGTTCATCGGTTTAGCTATGTCTTTGAGAGGATCATGGTATCGGATGTTATGATATTCCAGCGAACAGGAGTGCCGTACTGACGTACAGAATTATCACTAGCTTTTTCGTACGTTTTCGGAGATTTATCATCTTGGTTTACATACACCTACCTGATCTTTCTCGTTGATTCAACTTCTCACAAGGAAGAGAAATGCCTTTAAAATGTTGGACGTTATCATCAGTAGAAAACCGGTAGAATATATCATTAGCACATGAATAGCACCAAGATATAATATCCCGTGTATCATCAGTCCTTATTTTAACGACATGATTGAGGGGCAATCTAGCGTGCAAAAACTCCAGAAATGATGGAGATCTGAAGGCATCTCTAATGCAGATTTTTCAAGTCCAACAACTTCTGTGCAAAGCCGAAGCAGGTAGTACTACTAATCAACCTTTTCCTCGACCCCTTTTCGTTTGTCGACATTTTTTTTTTCAGGCTGATCACTGATGGCCACTCGCATTCTCCTCTGCTGATCATCTAGTGGTCCATGTGGAACTCTTTTTGGTCTGTTTATGTTTTGATTTCTTGATGATCTTTTCTTCTCCATTGAAACTTAGCACAACAAGTGAGAAAGTGAAAGTCACACACAGTGGAGTACATGCATGTGGACGCTAATGGTTTGATGTGAATGGCACTGAAGTCTCTTGTGCTATTTCTCTTGGGGAAGAATCCGAGCATCTTACTTCAACTGACACAATCGTCTTAAAATAAATAAGTACTGGTTAATTTTTTTTATAGAATTGCATTATAACTATATTAATGTTGCATATTATTAACAAGCGCAATTTTAGTTTTATCAGTGTGCAAATTTATATTGACCGAAATAAACATGATACTTTAAACATAGGAAGAGAAAAGTATGTAAGCACGTGTATTTAGCAAATCTATGTAGTACTAAAGTATAAGAAATCAATGAATAAAATAAATAATAAATAAATAGCAATTTTATACTAAAGATCACCTAGGAAATCTATATGACCGGACCTACGACTAGAGGGGTGAATAGGAGCAAAATTGATCTTGACATCTCTTTCTTCATCCCAACACACCTCTTTTTACTTTTCTCCAATTCTTGTCTCGACTAACAAGAAAGAAGGATTATAAGGAGCATGAATTGGCCAAAAACCAATGGTTCTCATGATTGCTACGATGGATAAAGCTTAAATTCGAACCAAAGGATACTCCCTAAAGATCGAGACCTATAGTAGCCAAAATTCTCACCTTTTCTCAATTTAACGCAGCTCGGTCACAAAACCGGGCAAACACAAAAACTCATACCCAAGTTACAAATCACAAACTAGACTAGGGAGGTGGTTCAGAAGTAGTCCTACACGTCTTGTGACTCTAATCCATGAAAATAAGGGGTTCAAATTCATAGGTATTATCTCATTCCCAAAGCTAAGCCAAGAACAAGCATGAATAGAAACAAGGCCAAGAGCACAAGCACAAGAGGGGAGCACGAAAATCAAACCAACGATTGAAACTTCCTTGATGATTAACGAGGAATGATTACTTTGAAATGATTACAATGTTGGGTACAAAGCTTCCTCTCACACAAACCCTAGGTCCCTCTTCTTCTCCCACAAGACACAAACCAAATCACACCAAATTGAAGGGATATGGTTTCCCACGGCTAAAACCCCCTTATATACTCCTTTCTAAACTGCCCTAAGTGCGCTATTGCATGGGCCGACCCGAGAACCAATTCAACATCTGGATTTTAACTCAATTTGCACAGATCTCAATGCGAACCACTCGCTCATAACCTTGAACCTTCCCCGTGAGTCCCACACGCATCCGGCCGGGTCTCACTAAACCAACTTGATTCCTTGGGCAAAAAATCGACCGTCACTTCGGCACATACAACCACCAACACCAACAAATTCATTACAGACCCAACTACTCCATCTCTCAACTTGATAGGTACATGCCAAATCATTAGATGCATGCCAAATCAAATCATTTGCAAAATCCAATAAAAAATGTCTACTTACATTAACTTCCCAACACAGCAGTAACATTCTTTATTTTTTATAAATTTTTCGGCACCTCAAATGAAAAAGAGTAACAAAAAGAACACCTTGTTAGGCATTCACGCCGGATGGTCAGGCGGACCGTCCGACCGCAACAGCACGGACCAAAACCCACTGGATTTAACTACGCACGCGCCGTACTAAAGCTCTAGATCGTCTGATAGCCCGTCCGTCAGCTCATCCGGCCACAACAAGATTCAAACCACAGCCAAACTCACAAACCGGTACCAACGTAAAAGTTTACAAATAAACTAAAAAAGTTTAAACACATAAGAATTAGCAAATCTGAAAAATCATGAGCTGTTCACGGTTCAGGAAATTAGTCACAACCTCCGGCTCACAGACTAGTTTCCTCAACGACAATCTAGACAACCACACAGCAGCCAAAGACAGTAGTAGCTGTTTCAAAGCAATGCCGGTATCGGCACACGGTTTCCTCAGCGATTCTGAACAATCTACACTTGAGAGACAATTTGTGTAGAAAGTAAAAAACTCAAACTCCAATTTTGCTTCCTTCAGATCCACATGCCAATCTGGATCAGCCAATAGCAATATGGCAAGCTCAGAAGCAGACGCCGAACAGCAAACCAGCGATGACCCATCTTAATCTCACACTTTCTTTCAGATGGGAAAAAGTTGCGATCTTTTGGCTTTGCCCTAATTTATCACCCTTAATTTGCGTGTCAGGAGGAGCAAATACGGATGGTTAGGTTCCCGTCGCCGTCGCCAAAAGCCTCTGCATGCATGCATGCATGGGGTGCAGTGCATCCATCACGGCACGACGTATCCACCACCCCAACGAAGAAGAAGGGGCATTGCCTTCTTTTGGTTATCGGATACGACCTCCGAGCCAAAGACAAAACATGTGATGATGCCATCGACCAGCCCATGCCACAAGCCCACAACAACTATCTCTATGAGCGTGGCTCAAACTTTTCTCTCCCTCACGCTCCACAAGAACAGCTGAAGAAAGTGAGCTCTTTCCTGCATCTACGTCTGCTGGTAGTGGCAAATCATGTCCTCCTTTTGTTTCTTCACAACTCCCTCTAGCTTTGTGAATTGCTCGAGACCATGCCCCGGGAGCACGCATAATGTGCTGGACCATATCTACTTCGTGATTTGCTTAGTTTCGGTTTAGTCAAGAATGGAGTAGATGCCCATATCATATCTTTGTTCTGTTGCTGAAAATTCTCTGTATGATCGTGTATTCTAAGGTATCTCGCTGAGTGATTGCAAGTGGTTCTCTGCGTTCCATTATCTTTCTTCCCTTTTTACTCTTGGTTTTACAGAAAGGCATATTGGCGCATTGAGGCTCTTGAGGTCACGATCCAGAATGGTGGAGGCGCTTCTTGGGCCAGTATGACTCTGGGGAGTCTAGACAGTCCAGTGTGGTGCTTGGCTTGTGCATTTACTTTTCAGAATTTTTCCTAATATATAGTATAAGCAAGAGTTTGATTCGGTTGAAAATATGGGTAATTTAAAAATATCGTGGACCTCGATAGGATACCTGAAAAGCCCCAAAATTATTAGAAAATAGTTTTAGAAGATTTGAAAAAAAAAACACAAGCCTTACAAAAAAAAATGACGGCAGAGTGTTTCTAGCCGTAACTTTGTATATGAAAATAAATTTCTAGCCATAACTTTGTATTTTAATTTAAGCCGAATAGAATAAAGTGACTTTCAATCTTAACTAGCAAGGTGGTCTATCATTATATGAATATAAAGATTATAGTTGTATTATTCATGATAAGCTCAAACATATAGTTAATCTTCATTTTACTAAGATTTACGATGTTTATAGTATGGATCCACTACAGTGAGCATGTTATATCCGTCATGGTAAACTCTAATCTAGTTGATCGATAGATCTATAATATTATTTTTTAATAATGCGTAGGCCGATCTTTAACCTCTTGGCATTTAAACTAGTCGAGAAAGACCAACGATATACTTCAAAAAGGCCCAGAATATATCAACTTATTGGGCTTAATCCCAGTCCAACTCCACCAATGCATGTCGGCGGGGAAAGTAATGGCACAAGCCCAATGAGATAATTGGTTTGAGCTTGCGCGCGCAACGTTTCTGCTCCTTATGTGTAACCTATGTTATTTGTACACTACTGCTGCTACACGAGGAATCTTTATGCGCAGTAGCTTTAAGAATGTTTATGCTACGAGCTTCAAGTTTGAGGCCCTGCATGCTCTCCTGTGCAGTACTCAGTGTGTCAAGTCGTCGATAGATCTGCATACCTGGGCGCAACATGTTCACGTCCACGTTGGTGCAACAGAGAGAACAGAACGACCCCCCAAATAATAGCACAGCACCTTGTAAATAGGCACAACACTAGCTCGAAAATCCGAATGCAATTTTAACAAACTTCTTTAGCAACCCGCTCCAAGTTGATGAAGCAGCGCATGCACTTCCTAAATAAGCAATACTAAAATTTCTCCTTCGTTGGGGTGATGGAAAACATGTCAGTCATCAATCTGATCTGCATGGCTAATGCATATGCATGTAATTAAGTAAAACGATCGACAGCAAAACTAAAACTTAGCGGGACGCAATCCAGTCAACCACGCAGCAATTCAAGGCAGCTCGATCGGCAAGCTCGAGCGAATCAGCAATAGATATCGATCTCCACACCACACACGCAGTAGTGCAGTACCAGCTTCCAATCTCAGCGGCCTCCGGAATGCACGCCGAAGAAGTCGTAGAACGGCAGCCGCGCCCGCTCGTCTTCCGGGCTCCCCGACCTCTCCGACTTGCCGGAGAAGGAAGCCGCCGCAGCCGGCGGCGTCGGCGTCGGCGTCGGCGGTGTCATGGCGGAGGGGCCCCCGGCGCGGCGCGCCCGCGGCTTGTCCCGCAGCGTGAAGGTGGGCTGCAGCGGGAACAGCTGAAGGGTCTCGCGGCTGGCGCAGCCGTCCGCCGCGCCGGCGGCGGCGTTGGCCGGCGGGAAGCCCAGCGTGTGCCGCGCGGCGCCTGTGTTGGTCGGCGCTGGCTGCAGGTACATAGTGGTGGTCGATGTCTGCGTCGGGTACAGCACTGGCTTCTGCTGGTGCGGGTAGTAGGCCGCATTCGCATTTGCCTCGTCCTGCGGCGCGGGCATGTAGCATGGCTGCCTGTATATCACTGCATGCAAGAGAAGAAAGTTCACACAATCCAGTGAAAGAAAACATGTCAGTACGTACGTTCACCAGACATGCATATGCATTAGCCATGCAGATCAGTCACAACTCACAAGCTCACAGTCACAAAGCATCTAATCAACTTTCTAATCGCAACATATGATTTAACGAAGTAGGAACAGATCGACAATTCTGAAGAATACTTGATAGGTGTAATGGTCCCTATAGGGACCCAAATTTTTTTCTTTGGTTACTCTACGCTTCTCAGCCCCAGGGTAGCAATCTACCATTTCTTGGCTGGGAAAGGAATGATATGGAAGGCTGTGTCTGGCCTCTTCGGTGGTAGCGAAGCTAGGCAGCTAGGAAGGATGGTCATCTCCTTCAAACCTGGGCCGCCATACACGCATGCAGTGCACAGGGCACAGAAGATTAAAGGAGCTACAAAAGGGTAGCAGCAGCAGCTACATAGGCAGGCAACGTTAAATCGTGTGATCACATGACTACGAGGGTCTCTCTGCTTCGCTGACACCATACACGGTACAGAAGAAAAGACAGGTGATATGAGAGAGAAAAGGGAAATACGAGTAGCTGGTAGAGGGGAGATCGACAAGACCAGGAAGCAGCAACATTACTACTCCACATAATACTGGAGTAACTCTTTGCATTACATAGAACACAGTGTCATGCCGTCATGCGTGCACTACGTAGGCCGTGAGGAGATCGAGGAAGAAGCAAGCAACCGAGCGTGTGCGTGTGCATGCATGCAACGCGTGAAGAGCACTGATAGAGAAGCTAGCGCAGCCGTGTTACATCATGTGGCTAGCTGCAGCTGTGGGTCAACTCACAAGCATGCATGCATGCAACTTGGTTGCCCAGAGGAAGCTTTATCACGTAGAGACGCCCACGAAAAAACTTACCATCCATGCATGGAATGGATGAGCGGGAACGTCAGCGCCACGTCACCTTTGACTACCAGATGCATATGATACATCTCCATGAACTCAAATGGCAAGCAAAGCAATGCATCCATCCTGGCCAGCTAGAGATCGGGCTAGTTAAGGAAACGAAATGAGTGCGTCTTCAGGATCTAATCGACAGGGCCGGGACATGCATGCCAGAAAGTAGAAGAAGAAAAAAACCCAGTAACTGATCACTGGTGTTTAATGCGTACCGCCGTTGTTGCATGCAGGACGCGGCGGCGGCGCCGCCATCGCCATCGCCGGTGGCGGGGGGAAGGGCGGGGAGGGGGCCCTGTGGAGAATGGGCAGCGGCGGCGGGCGGCGGAGGAGCTTGGTGAAGTAGTCGAAGCTCTGCTGCTTCTGCTTCTGGCGCTGGCGAGCCTTGTGGTTCTGGAACCAGTAGAAGACGTTCTTGCCCTCGATGTGGCCGTGCTCCCGCAGCCTGGCCGTGATCTGCTGTATCTGCTCCGCCGTCGGCGTGCGCAGCCCCTGCCCGTACAGCCCCTCCAGCACCGCGATCTGCTCCTTGGTCGGCGTCCACCGCGCGTTGGCCAGCGCCTCCGCCGCAGCCGCCGCCGGCGACAGCGGCGGCGACGGCGACTGGCTCCCCAGGTTGCCGCCGCCGTTGCCGCCACCTTGCGGGATCTCCATGGCTATCTCTAGCCTCTAGCTCTTGCGCTCTCTCGCCTCTTGGCTAACCTGGTTCACGCGACGAGGAAGGAGAAGGCGCCGGAGGCTGCGTGGTTGTGGCTTGTGTTTGTGTGCGGGTGCGTGGTTTTAAGCGTGAGGGCGCGCGGGCGCGGGTGGTGTTTCGTGCCGCGGCGGCGTCGCGTTGCGGTCAAGGAGGATCGCGTTGTTCGTGACAAGAGGCGCGCGGGTCTCATGTGAGCGCGGCGTGCGCCGGCGCGCTCGTGCGTGGACACGATAAGCACCAGGAACTCCCTTATCAGGTGCACGCACGCACGCACAGCGCACGGTTGTGCTACGTGCGCCTGTGATCCCGATCCGGCGCCGTTCTGGCTGTAGCCAGCTAGGTTGCCGAGAGCGTTAACTTCGGTTCCCATTTCTAACATGGAAAGCACACTAAGCTTTGCGATATATGCGACCAGTAAAGGATGTAACGGCGCAGCACGTCAGGCGTGCTCTATATGCACTGCAATACGTGGATCCGTCATCCACTCCAACGTAGGAGTACGGTGAAATAGGAGCGGCAAAAGGCGTGAAAAAGAGAGAACTTTTTGGGACTTGTTTGAAAACAAAGTATTTCTAATAATACTATGGTTTTTAAAACCATAAGGCATTTGCATGAGAAAAAATACTGCATTTTAAAACCATGGTTTAATAGAAACCATAGTGTTTTTGACGAAAGTTTTTAAACTCCACTCATGATGATATAGTATGATTTAAATTCAGTAAAAGGCCAAGTCTATCGGAGTGCACATAGCGGATCGAGAGCGTTCGTCGGAAGACTTAGACCAAACTGTTACGGAGTTGGACCTTGGATCGTTACCATCAATAAATAACTATTGTAAACCACGTAGAGAAATTAACATATTGTAATCTTCTATTTTTGTAAATCTTCACAAAATACTAAAGTTTCGCCAGCCGTCGTTCACAGTGCTTTTTTAAATGGAAATGGTTTTCACGTCAAATTTGTCTTTGCATAGTTTTATATGGGTACTTTACAGCTGCTTCCTACTGCGTGCGTGCCGTTCGTGCTGCCAATGCCATCGGGAAAAGAGTGAGTAAAGTGTGCGTGGTTTGACGTCGGCTCTGAAAACAATGTGGGGGAGGAAACGGCCGGGAGGGCTGCGGCTAGGCTAGGCAGCTCGCACGTACTCCTACATCGGCAAGGAATGGCTCTCCTTGCCGGCCGTTCTTGCCATTGCCCTGGAGATCATCAGAGGCCTCTTAGGAGAGGGCAATGCTGCATGCATGGTGTACTGCACCGGTGTGGTACTAGCTAGCTCGGTGCTTGCTCCGATCATATATCCTTTCCTTCGCCTCCTCGGGAATGATCATATATAGGCATCCCTCGCTTGTGCCAGCACTGGCCTTTTCGTTCTACGGGTGAGATTTCGTGTGCTTGGCCTGTTCTGGCAATTGCAGCAGCGGATGATCAATTTTTTTTTTTTTGAGAAATAACTCGCTTAAATATTAAAGCCCTGGTGGAGCAAAGTTTACACTTGCAGACTCAAAAACCAAAGGAAAATTACAAAGATCCACCGGGCCCGAATCGACCCAACGACCAAAAATTTCCTCCACTTTGCCCCAGCGGGCGAGCCCATGGGCTGCCGAATTTCAGCCACGCGGAATCCAACGAATTTTCCACCCTGACTTGCACCTGTCTTTCACCCACTCGATCAGCTTTCCCCATTTGCCTCTGTCCTGCTCAGAGCATTTTACCCTATCCACGAGATCTTTGCAATCTGAGGCCACCACCGCCGGGGAAAGGCCGAGGCAATCAGCGAGCTCCAGCCCCAGCTTGACCGCAGCCGCCTCGGCCTCTCCAGCTTCCACAAAGCGCAGTTTTGATCAAACCTCAGCAGCTTGGATCCCCCCTCTGACCGTTCTCGCGACTGCCGCAATCGACGAGGAGCAGTCCATGTCTGACCAGGCCGCATCGACCTAGATACGAATTTCTTCTTCTGTCAACATGCCATTTGGATCTTCAGTTAAGATGGGGTTGTTTTGGTTCAATGTTTTCAGCTTCTCGCGCTCTTTACTCTCGAGGCATTTGCTCCAAGATCTAGCTTCAGCTCTAGCGCGAGCTGCTATTCCTCTTGGGTTTGGCTTAGTCCCCTTGAAGAGGTGTTCATTCCTGGCTCTCCAGATTTCGTTTAGGCCCGCCATGGTTAAGGTGAGTTCTTCCTGCCTCAGGACAGCGGCTCGATGTAAAGCCCATTCTCTCAGATCTGACTCCTCTGTAATAGATATTCTCTCCACATTAGCTAAGGTTTCCCAGGTTTGCTTCGCCACTTTGCAAGTTAAGAAGATATGCTTATCGTCTTCCATTCGGCCGCAATGCTTGCATATAGGGTTGGCTTCGATACTTCTGCTCCTTAGATTTTGGCCGATTGGTAAGTTTCTCCTTGCCATTCTCCAAAGTAGTGGCTTGTGTCTCTGTGGAACTTTGATCTTCCAGATGTTAGACCACGTAATGTGTTTTCCTTCCGTAGTATTGTTACCGCTCTGTTTTTTGCGTGCCCTTTCCCTATGCATTTCCTCTCTATCATATGGTAGGCTGTTTTTACTGTATATATGCCTTTGTGGTGATGATGCCAAGCTGGGGTATCAGGGTTAGCATTGTTGTCTAGATTGATTGAGAGGATATCCTCTGCATCGCAGTGGAGGAAAGAATTCCTAATCACCTCCTCATCCCATTTGGCCTCCCCTTGGATCAATTGATCACCACTAGCTAGGTCACTCCGCATCGGTCGAATGCATTGCTTCGCACGCCGTGCATGCAGTGGCTAGGCGTGCAGCTGCATATATATAATTAAGCTTTTTTCCGGTTTTGATGCATGTTCACCGTGAGCACTTTCGCGACGCCCCGGTTGGATAATTATTCAAGCTATAGGTAGCAGAAGATATATATACGAGTCTGGTGCAATATAATCTGGGATGAGCTCGTGCCGTACTACAGCAGCTACGTACGTACTCCTACTTAAGTGGAGCGTGTGTACGAGCGCGCGTGTTGTTCCATCGCATTGAGTATTTGCAAAGAAATAAGACATGGTTTCCGTTGTATTTCTCTTTTGAATGCAATGGAAAATGGGATGAAAACTCCCTTTTGGAAAAAAAAAAAGTATTTGCAAAGAAATGGAGCGTCAGATTGGGCACGGAAATTTGTGTTCGCTCTAATAATCCTATGTTCTCGCATTTCATAGTCGTTCTTTCCGCGGAAAATAGTAGTGGAAGAAACAATTGCATGCATGAGCCACTCAACCACACGTAAATGCTCGAGATCTATTTCACGCCATGCAATGATATTTTGCGAGTATGTGTATCAATGCGGCAATGTCACCGGAACTCATTGCCTTCAGCAAAATATGCATGCATGAATGCGCTTGCCGGCCAAGACTCACTACAGCTGGACCTTTTTTATCAAAAGATATACGCCGTCAATTGTTTTTTTCCATAAGGGGTTGGAAACCCCGATTTCCATTATCATAGACAACGGAAACAAATGAGTTTTTCTGGATTACAAGTTACGGCTGCCCCAGATAGGACCAGGAACATTCCAGTACAGAACACAAGTAAGGCTGGGTAACACCCAACAAAAACAAAATTCAGTCCAAAACAACCTCGCTTTTAATGTTGAAATCGACATCCTACTGCAACCTACTGCTCTGCAGACCGTCGGAAGCCCTCCTCTAACAGTTGCACGCCGTCAATTGTTTCTCATTGAATAAATGCATAAATAAAAGTTTGTCATGAATAAAGTTTCAAAAGTTTGATCATGACAAATCTAAAACGACTACCATTTTAGAACAGAGGAAGAAATGAAAATTGTCCTGTCAGGTTAAAGATTAACTCATATCTAACCGTGCAAATGCGTGAAACATCTTACTCGTTATATATTTAAAATAGCAACGGAGACACCACGGTAATCGGAGAAATTCTTACATAACTCAAAAAAAAGATCTACATCGTTGATATCGGTGGGGTCAGATTATAACGGATTAGATTAAAAAATAATATTAAAAATTCAGAATTTAAAATAATAGAAATAAGAGTTTATGCAGTTTTAAAAAGGATCCATATCAGCTCCAATAAAAAATAAAAAAACAGAATAAAAATAAGAGTCCATGTTGGATTAAATTGTGGATTTGGGATTGGACATGGATTGTGGATTGTATCAGATTGATTATAAATTCAAGAGAAAGTTTAGAGAAAATGACCATTCTATACATGTTATAAATGCAATGGAAATATAAGAGGAAACATAATGTGAGAGAATTGTTAATAAATGCAAGAGAGAATTATGCAATATTTAAATAAAGATAGACAAGAAAAAAGTCAATAAATTCACATGTGTGCCTTGTATTTGTATAAATAAGATCACTCAAATTATATGCCTTACAGAGAGAGAGAGTTTTTACGTTATTTAACCTATGTTTTCATCATATTTTCAGCTCATATAAGGCATTATCTCATTTTCCTCTTCACCTCTCTCTTCTATCTCCACAGTATCCACATCTCCATAGCGCCGACATTTCCGTCTCCTCTTTGCATCTCTCTTCTAGCTAGCTCCATGGCATCCACGTTCATGTCACATCCTCCTCTTCACATTTCTAGCAAGGCGAGTACCCACCCTTCTCTTTTCATGGCTACTGAAGGGGAAAAATATTTTAGATGGTAATGCAAATTGTGAAGGAATATTAAACAGATGGATAGAATGGAAATAGTGTCTTAGAGGACATATAGAGGGAGGAGATTTTTGGAGTTGCTCTAACACATGGAGTAATTATGCCGTCCCCACCAACCTCTTCTTCTGCATGACTCCATCCTAAATACTTCCAAAGAATACAAAGTGAATAATATACTAATGTTATTTTTGTTAAAACAATTGCATATCCATGGTATACCAAGTGAATAATATACTCGTAGTAATTTGGTGAAACCATGGTATTTTTGTTAAAACAATTGCATATCTATGCATTGTAAAATCATGGTTTTGAAATTTGTTTCCAAACACATGGGCCTAGGTAGAGCATTGATCTAATAAACCGCTAGGACCGTTCAAACTTGAAAACCATGGTTATAAAGGGAATCAAGGTGAGATGCATGAGAAGCGTTAGTGGTACGTATTTCTATTTTATGCATGCTGATTACTGCGTGCATGGTAATCACCTGCTCATGAGCTTGAAAACATAGAAGAGGACAGAGGGACACCATGGCTTTACCGTAGGGGAGAAGCTAGGTTACCATAGGCAGGGATTGAAATTGCAAGGCACATTGGGAAATGTAGAGAGATCAATGTGGCCGGTGTAGACGGGAGAGATACAGGGATCATTGTGGAGGAGTACATGAGTAAAGGAGAGGGCGTACACCGTGCAGTGTGCACATGCATGCATTTGCGAGGGGCGTAACGCGAGAGGGCAGACCAGGCGGATATTGAGAATATCGCTTCCCGTTTCCCCGTAACGCGATGCCGGGAGCCCAGACGCCGCCGCTGGCGCTGGCGCGCTGCGTCGCATTACTCCTCACACGCTCACAGGCGGAGGAGAGAGGGCGCTGCAAATTGGCGCTTGCTGCGTTGGGAAGTGCCAATGTGCCATGCCATGCCATGCCACACCACGCCCATAGCGCGCGTAGCTCTGCGGCAGTAGAGGCTACGCAGCGCCCGAGCCAATCGCCTCCGAGTGAGCAGCGGCGAAGAAATACGTGCATGCAGCCATGCAACTGTACACACAGACAGAGAGAGAGAAGAGAGAGAGAGAGAGGACATGGATTGACTTTTATCCACGACAAATCTGCCCAAAAGATTTGAGATTGGATCGTCCCTGATATGAATTGAAAATGCTGCTTGCTCCGGTCTGGGAAATACAACGCCGTCTGATTAGGCAAGGACACTGGGCGATTATCAAAGCCCGTGTGTTAGTGAGATGCTTGTATAATCGGTAACGCTCGCGAGCCATAAGATCCAAAGCCCGTGCAGCTGCTCGCCTGCTCCATCAGGGAAGCGCCACTGGAAGGGCAACGACATGCCGCATCCGAGTCAAGAACCCTAAAATTCCGGACATGCATGCAGCGCAACGGTGCGTGTGCCATGACCAAGAGCAGCTTGTGAAACAAAACACTCGGACGACTCCTAGAGCAGACATTCTGACTTGAGTTAAAAAAACGAACACGGGAAGCAAATGTGCAGCAAAGTTTTCCGGGTCCAACGATTTCTTAATTTTCGAGTTGATTGCCCATTTGGCATCATTCAACCGAGGCCCCAAGCAATAAGCAGGCCTTGTGTTTCTATAAATTACCACAATCTAAAAAATGTTCGAGTGATCCACAGAACTTTAGAGAATCTAAAAAAATATTTAAAATTGTTTCTAGAGCTTTAAGGATAATCATTAATCATTAAAAGCCTTAAACATAGGGGGCGACTACAGTACGGGATTCTGTTGGGAGCCCACCCCGACGGGATCCCTCCTCTCTCCTCGCCTCGCGCCCCTCCGCCTCTTGCTCCGCACACTTCTGCCGCCTCCTTCCTCCGCCCCGGCCGGCGACGCTCTCGCCGCCGGCCGCTCCGCTCTCCCGTCCCGCCGCCAAGCCGTCACCGTCCACCCTAACGGACGTGGACGGCGTGGTCCCCCGCCGTCGCCGGCCTAGTCGCCTTCGCCCCCTCCTTCGGCTCCGACGGCGCCGCCGCCCTCACCTAACCCCGACCATCCGCCGGTCCGCCGCCTCCCCGATGTCCCTCTAAACCCCGAGGAACCCAAACCCCCCGAATCCCTAGCCAGAACGGTGGCGACGGCGAGGTCAGCTCCTCCTCCTTCCTCCTCCTCCTTCCTTCCTCCTCCTCCCTTCTTCCCCCTCTGCTGGGCGTGGGGACGGATCCCGTCCCGTAGAGAAGAATTTCCCTAGACACAAGGACGCTGCTAAACATGGGTGTCCCGTCCGAACGGTACAGAATAACGACAGAAAGAGCTACATAGGTTGTTCACGCAAATCATGCGCGCCAGTGGCTCCCGCGCACGTACATCCTTGTTTGCACGTTCACGACTACCATGTCCGCGCGTACGTCTGCACATTCCGACTTCTACGTACCTGCATGCGTACACTTATGTTCGCGCTCGTTCTGGTTGAGTGCCATGTTTTCCCCCTTTTTTTTTTCTTTCTTAAGAAAAGCAAGTTCGCATAATTTTCTCGACGTATTTTTAGGTATCAAACAAATTTCAAGTATCGATAAGTATGATTTGAATAACCCGATTAAACAGGTATCATAGTAAATTATTAGTTTTAAGTATTGTGGAATTCAATATGTATCACAGTAACTCTATAATACGGTGATACCCATTTAAAGAGGTAAATGTTATAGAGGTATATATCACCAGAGTATTAATGATATGTCATATAGGTATCAAATAACACAAAAAACTATCGGGTCAGGTATCGTCAAGTATTGAAGATGTCAGAATATTGTCGAGTATCGGACGTATCAGATTGTTGGTGCCATCATAATGTCTTAGTATCGTTTTTTATGGAAGTACCATCGAGTATCAAAAAAATATTACTCCCTCCATATCAAAATGTTTGTCACTTTTGATTTTTAAATAAACGTTTGACCATTCGTCTTATTCAAAAAAATTATGTAAATGTCATTTATTTTATTGTGACTTGTTTTATCACTAAATATATTTTAAGTATGACTTATTTTTTTTTCCATATTTGTGCTAATTTTTTGAATAAGACGAATGGTCAAACGTTTGTTCAAAAGTCAAAAGTGACAAACATTTTGATACGGAGGGAGTAGTTGAGAGGTATCTATTCAATTATCAGAAATATCATTAAGTTTGAAAGTATTGGGGCACCGGAGGTATAATTAAGAATGGTTTGAGTATTAACAAGAAAAAAATTATATTAAATTGAATATAAAGTATCGATAGGTGTAGTCAAGTATCGTGATATCGTCGAGTATAAACATACTTTTAAGAAGATAGTAAAAAATCATGAAAATTAGGTTAAGTTAGTTCTTTATTTTAGACGAATTGCAAATTTTATTTCATATAAAATGAAATTCGTGTGAAATAAAATAAAACTACAAAATTAAAGTTATTTAAAAATAGTATACAGTACTAGTCCATCGGACGTACCTTATTCATGCATGCACTGTAGTCTACTTATATGCATGCAAATAGTCAACTATGCATGCGCGTACACATGCATGCAAGCTCGTCATTGCAAAGTGAAACGCACGGTGCAGCACCGCCAGCACAGCAGACGCGCGGCGTGACGCGTTTTTTTTGCATGACAACTTTAAATAATTGAAATATGAACAAAGTAAAAAATGTGAAATTAGACAAAATTTAAAATTTTGAAATCTAAGAAAAAATAAAAAAAATTGAAATCTGTCTGAAAGTGAAAAAAATCAAACATAACTAAAATATAAAATATGAAATTGACCAAACCTAAAAATTTTGTAAACCTGGCCAAATTCAAAATTCTAACTAATTTCAAATTTTATGAGATCTTACTTTGAAATTTTAAATCTTCATTTTTTTTTACCAAACTTTGGTCAACTCACATGAAAAATAAAATTTAATAATAAAAATTAAAGTGAAGAGGTTGCCAAGTGGGGCCCAATCATAATAGACACATGCAATGAGGGTAATATGGGCATTTTGGTAGTTTCTAACAATGTTGACTAAAGGAATGACGTAGAAGATGGTAAAAACAAATTGCAATGGCATACAAGGTAAGGACAATTTTGCGACGGTACAAATGACATTGCAATTCAAACCAACCATATACATGGCATTTTCTATTGTATAATTAATCAGTTATGTCAAGCAAAGCTGCAAGAATGAAACAACCAAGAACAAACCTAGCTATTGCACCTACGAATTTGTGTGGGTGCATTTTGGACATGTCGCCACTTCCTCTCATCTTTTCACCACTCTATCCCTTCTTCCTTGGACAGCCGCTCTTCACGTTCTCTCATGTCGCCTCACCTCCTACCCTTTTCTCGGTGACGCCACCACGTGACCTGCCTCCGCCACTCCACCAGGTGCCGCCAATGTTCGGCCCATCGACTCTGTCTCCAGCTACACCATCCCTTTCATTTCTCTCTATCCAGCCTCTCCTCTCGCCAATGTGCCGCCTTCGTCCCTACCTCCTCCCACATGCCAAGCTATCTACGAAGGATAGAGAGGTCCCTTTTCTCTTCTCCCCTTCCCGCTTACCCTACCCTTTGTGGACCGCGTCAAATGGGAGAAACAGTGGGCAAAGGTTGTACCCCTACCACCTACCCCCCCCCCCCCCCCCTCTCCTTCTCATCCTTGCCCCACCGCCAACGCCGTCTTTCCCATCCCCTAGCTATTCCTTTGCTTGCTTGCTATCGCCGCCCTTCTCCCTCCCCGATTTCTGTTGGGTGAGGTGTACATCGGCCTTGTCTCATGCCTATGCGGCCATGCACGGCCCTCCAGGCCGCTCGCCTCCAAATCGGCCTCATCCGCAGTGGATCCGCGGCCACCAGGCTACCAAGAAGAACCACATCAGCTGCTCTGTGCCATACAAACTGGCTTCTTGCTTCTCTTCATGTGGTTTAGGAGTTCGGTTGCATAATTTTTCCTGTGTTTGCTGCCACGAACTGCAGGCCAACGTTGATTGAATCATTGATTCTACTAGCAACGACATCAGTGATCAGTTTTCCTCTGAAAAAAAAAGAAGTGGTTCCGTGGACGTGGACGTGGACGTGATGCCACAGAGGAAACATAAATGAATGGTACAAAATGGCTCCAGAGATTGATTATGAGCTAGAAATTATTTTGAACGAGACTATATTTCAAAGCTTTTGCTTCAAGCCTTCAACCGAAGAGGCGGTTGTTATTTTTTTGCCCAAACAGATTCTAATAAACGTTGCAATAAACGGGTCGCTAGATTGATATGCTATCCCTGCTAATCTAAAGTGACTACCATTTTGTTATAGACAACTACTAATATTTTCCTTCTCCATTCATGCTATTCTTTACTCGTGGTTTCTATTATGACGCTATAACATGTAGAGTATATCCTTCTTTTACAGTGGCTTCAAAAAAAAAATTTGCTGCTAAATTTGGAGATGTCTACGCACAACATGGCCTTTCCTGATTGAAAACTTTCCAATAGGTTAACCAAACAATGGTTCCAGATCAATGTGTGTCCGTCGCGTCATAATCAATGTGTCCGTCGTGTGTCATAACATACTGCTAGAATAACATCCTTCTAAACAGACACATGCAGTACTGCCACTTCAGAGTTGAGCCCAATTTCTAATCAGATATCTACCTATACACTTATTTTGAAAGAGATATCTACTTGATAGCTTTAAAGTGCTATCGTAAACATTTTGGTGTGCAAATTTAACTCTCCAGCATACATGCTTCCAAATTGGTACAATTATATTTGTTCAGTTAGACGCATAATATATAATATTGCTTTCTTTTTTGGAAAAGTTGAACCATCGCTGATTAAAAATGACAAACTGACAGCCTATCGTAAGAACTAAACTCTTTAATGTTTTGCTTATTGAAGCAACGAGAGGAAAACGAACGACTCTCTGTAAATAAATTGGTGGGGTGTGGGTAAGCAGCATTGATAGGTGGGTTGTGGGTAAGCAGCATTGAGAGCATGTAAGATAGTGCCAAAAAAAAATTACTTGAACTAGCATTGCAATGTTATATGCCAATAACGGCCATGGTCTAGAAGATTCTATAGGTGCAAGCCACTGATACAAAACCAAGGACTGCAATAAGATTCGACCAACTTGCATAGTTCTATTTCTTCTTGTCAGTAGCACCTGCAGATCTGCATACCAAGAGAAAACAATAAGCTTGGTTATCTTAATTATACTAAACAAGCATAAAGAATTCAAACAAAATTTATATTCCTGAAATTGCACCATTCAAAAACTTTGGCTTTCGCCACGCAGTAGTAGTTTAAAAAAAGAAATCACAGGCAATTGAAACATTGAGAAAAATCAGTTAGTATTCTATAAAGCTACAAGTTGCACACAGGTTGCATTGTCAACTCAATGGATTATGGTAGTGCTGCCTAGGACAGATCTACAGATTGAACATCATACTTGCAATCCTTCTCCAATCTAGAGAATAAAAATCAATAGATTGGATTAAACTTCACAAATGCAATCCTTCTCCAACCTAACATGGTATCAGAGCTAAAGCCAACGAGATTAGCTCTGATACCATGTTGAATTAGAAAAGAAATGAATGTGAAGCATAGAATTGCATGCCTATTTAACACATAATTGTGTAATGTCCCTGTAATCGTTGGGCTGAGTAATAGACCAAACTCCACACACTTGCATTTGTTCTCTAAAAAGAATGTAATAAGAAACAGGATTATATTTCCGCAAGGCAGATGAATAGATTGAACTTCACACTTGGAATCCTTCTCTATTCAAATATGGCATCACAACTAAAACTCCTATCTCTGATACCATGTTAGAATAGTAAGGAATGCGAAGTCAAGAGCTACACACCAAGACTTTAAAATGCAATGTTATTGCACAAATGTTGTAATACAGGTGGTATGCTGGTATTTCCCTTGTGCTCTATGATCTGTGCTTGTAGTACCCTCATATGTTCCAGGATTTAAGTGATAGACTGAACTCCACACTGGCCATCATTCTCTAAAACTACCATGGTAATACTGCCATGTTAGTTTAAGAAGAGCAAGTGTGAAAGGGTGAAACAGAAAGCTGCACACCTATAACAGCATTATAAAGACCCAAAACTTTGGTTCTCATCGTATTACTTACTGCATACCCTTTCAAAGGCAATGCTATTGTATAGACGTTCCATTTGAGGGGGTGCTAGGGGTACAAAGAGTACTTTCCTAATGTTCGAGGGCTGGTTTGTGCTTTTGTTGTATCATACCACTTTGGGCCAAGTAATAGATTGTAACATTACACTTCCGTTCCTTTTCAAAAATCAACATAAACATGTTCTTCTGAAAGCCAAACATGCAAAATCATTGCTGGAAACAAACACTATCAACTATAAACATAACGTTAATAAGTGATGTCAGCTTGGTGATAGAAACAATTAGTGAAAAGAAAATATTTGCCGTTCATACTAATATATCTTAACAGATTAAAAACATTCAATGCTAATGCCCACGGGCAACTAAGACCAAACAATAAAAAAATTATTGCAATAAAAAACGTGTTATGTGAAGTCACACACCGCGCCTTGCCCGTCTTCCTCATGACACTGGACATCTCCTCTCTCTTCTTCTTTGCTCTCTTGTGAGTACCAAGCTTTCTCTTAGCCACCTTGAGTGCACGCTTGTCCTTCCCAACCTTAAGAAGCTCAGTGATGCGTTTCTCATAAGGAGCAAATCCAGCAACTTCCCTTATCAAGCTTCTGACAAACTGCACCCTCTGGGTGCTTTTCTGCAACAATTGGATGATAATAATGATAGAAGTGAATTTAAATAAACAGAATAAAAACAGGTAACAATCATTTAAATAAGAATAATATATAGTAATAAATGAACATAAGAATGCAATATCTTTTTTTATTCACTTTTACACATCACAAGTTTCAACTTTTTGAAAAAAGAGCAGATAGCACAATTAAAATGGCTAAGTAATTAAAAAGCTCCCCATTTCTCCAACAAAATAAAATACAAAAGGTTTATATTGGTTGATAGCTCAACACTACATACAAAGGCACACATTTAACGTTTTGAACACTGCAAAGATAATTATGAACATAGTAAAAAACAGACCAGTAAAGCCAGATGCACCAGCAAACAGGAGCCAAGCTGTGCTTCCAAAAATTTTAGAAAGTTATCATTGTGCTTTCGATATTGAAAAACTAATACTCCCTCCGTTCTGTTTTATAGGGCATATAAAATTTTTTGCAAAGACCAAGAAAAGTTGCATACGCTACTTAATTGCAGCTAATTAATTGCCTGCATGCCGCTGCATGCTCACGCTTAGGCCTCCGCATATGCGCCTGCGCCGCTGCATGCGCCTGCCAGCCTCTGCATGCTCACACCTAGGCCTCTGCATGCATCCGCACCCACGCGCGCGCCTCTGCATGTATGGCTGCGCCGGCGCCCTTTTAAACGCGCATGTCTGGGAAAGGTAACCAGGCAGGAAAATAGAAACACGCCCTACAAATTGAAACATCACGAGAAAAACTATACGCCCTATATAACAGAACGGAGGGAGTATAACACTACATCACATGCACAAATGCATTAACTAATGCAGAAAGCAGATTTAGTGAGATGTTTTAGAAACAAAGTCATATACAGATTAAGTTTCCACGTTACTCTCACCAACTGATATATGCCTCCAGGACTAGCAACTTGGAGTACGGATATCTCCAAGTTGCCAAAGGTGAGATGAGGCACGATGATATCACTGTACAGGTACACAACTAAAATAACTTCCCCATGGATTGAAAAAGAAAAACATCAATGCGGTTATTTCAAATACAATTGCCAGGGAAACCATTCCACTGTATTTTACTCACTATTGCTTTCTGGTAAAATAATCACAAGTCATAACTATTTGAACCTAAACAGCTTGGGTCCTTCAGTATAACACCAATGTCCAGCCCAAATATCCAAATACTTAGGCCTCGTTCTTCTCAGCGTATCGTTGCGTTGGCGTATTACTGTACCAAATTTGAGAGTCCTCGAAAAGAGATCTAAAGATTATAAAAAAAATAATTAAAAATAGTTTTAGCATCTTTGGAAGGACTACTGAAAGCCACGAAAAAATCATTACAAATTATCACAACATATAGGCTATATATATATATATATATATATATATATTGCTACAATAATACTCAATGGTACAATACGCTGAAAAGAACGAGGCCTTAGGGGCCTACACACCAGCATTTCGGACCATAAAGTTAGAAACATCACAATTAAATAGGTATAACATACTGCCTCAAGTACTCAAATAAACCGAATGCACTTTACAATAGCGATAACTTTTAACACACAAATCGCAGTTTTACCAAACAGTACGTTTTAGCTACATCTATAGAATGGTACTACTAAAAAACAGATCCAAACAATAAAAAAACAGACGCAACATGAATCTAGCAAGTTCTACACAGATGGAAATAACCAGCAGTTGATACCACATAACCGCAAACAAGTAGCGCGAGATCAAACGAGGGTATAGAGTGGGAGATCGTTAGTTCGTTACCCCTTTGCGGCTGGATGGGCGAAGGGGCAGCTCGCGCTTGGTGACGACGTGGCCCTTGTTGATGCCCACGAAGAGCCCCGACTTGGGCTGCGACGGCGCCATGGCCGTTCCCCGTCTCGCTCCTCTGACCTTCGACGTAGACGGCGGAGCAAAACAGTATCGAATCAGCGAAACAGGGATAAGAGATTTGAAGTGGGCAGAGATCTGAAGAAAGGGATGGAGAAGGAGGCGACGCGTGGTGGTGGATTCGATACCTCGAACGTGGAGGAGTGAACTGAGAAACCCTACGCCGGCGGCTGCGTGCGCCCGAGGAGGAACCCTAGAGTGGGAGGGGTCATATGTTATTATCACGCACGGTGAGGTTTGTTTCTTCGTGGCGGGTAAATGGGCCGGCCTGAGTGTTTTCTGGGCTGGGTTCCGTCCAAATATGTTTCGTTCTTTCTTTGCGTCCCTTTATCCGATTCCAACCGAAGTCGCCTGACAGCCGAAATGGTGCTAGTATTTCAGCCTAGTTTTTTAAGACAAGTTTTTGCTGCTATTTCTATGAGGTAATTTCTTATTGGGCGCGACTTGGGGACGGACGTCCGACCCTGCGCGCGTCCGTCGGACGCTCGCGCAGCCCAGTCAGCCTACCAACGACGCGTTCACCCGCTCAAACAACTCAGCGCCTCACCGGAACAAACTTCTCCCGCCATTGATTCGAAGGCTGCCGCAGCGTGCTCGCAAATCTCTCCCTGTTTGCATGCAATGACGTCAGCGATGATGTAAGCGAAAAGATTTCTTTCAGTTTTCTCTTTCGACAAACATAGATTTTGACTGGTTGCTCCAATGCACGAACCGTTTGCACCGCAGCATTCCTCGCAATTTTACAAACAAGATAAGACCAATGTTTCTATATAAAAAGTTATTAAAACAATTTGTTATCCTAATGCAACAATTAGTTTAGCATGTTGAAACAATATGGTTAGCCTGCTGAAACAATTATTTTTGCCTAGTGGACGTATAACCAAGTGAAACAGTTGGTTTAGCCTATTGTAACAATATACAAATATCATGCTAAAACAATTGATTTAGCCTATTGGAACAATATATATAGCCTGCTGAAACAACTAGTTTATTATATTGAAACAATTTGTCTAGCCTGATGAAATAATTTGTATAGCCTATTGAAACAGTATGTTTGGCATGTTGAAACAATTAGTTTAGCCTGTCGGAACAATCTATTAGTCTGTTAAAACAATTGGTTTAGCCTATTGGAACAATATTTTTCACCTGTTAAAACAATTAGTTTAGCTTACTGGAACGATATGTTTAGCCAAGTGCAACAATTAGTTTTTTTTCTATTGAAACAATATGTCTAGCCTGCTGAAATAACTAGTTTAGCCTATTGGAAACAATCTGCATAGACTGCTGAAACAATTTGGCTAATGAAAAATAAATAATATTTAAAATGAATTTATTAGGATTTTAGATGAATTATGAATTTTGTTCTATGCATTTTGGATTCCATATGAAATAGAGACAAAAATAAGAAAATTAAATACAATAAAATGAAACGCTTGTTTTTGCTAGCAATGTGATGCATCGGCCGAGGACGTCTTTGAAACATGCTATTCTTTGGTCGGGTTTCTGTCATGCAGGCGTCCGACGTCCACGCCGAAGCATTCGCCTCTCTTATTTGCACCTTGAACTTATACCAATTTCTCATCTTCCATCGGTTTTTTCAAAGTTTTTTATTTGCCATCAAAACTTTTACTGAATGCCTTATTTGTCTTTTCCATAAGTTGACCGTTAGTTGACGGTTAAAATGGTGTGAAAATGTTGTTTTTAGCTCTGTGTAATTGTGTCCAAATCAAAATGATAATAATAAAAATTTAAAAGTAAGGTTAAGACCGTTATTTGAACCAAAACTTGATATGCCAACATCTCTTAACAACGCTCACAAGACGATCCACTGCGGAAATGGTAAATAAGGGGCAAATAAGCGATTATGTCTTGTTTCGATCCCTCTTTCACCATTCTAGCGTTCTCTTTTCGTCTCTGTTAGTCCATTTTGTTTACCGGAATGAATGAAGACCAAGTGAAAGAGGGATGCCACTAAGTGATGAAAGAACATGGACTAGGTTCAAGCGCAATGGTGGGCAAAGGTTCACCTCCATTTCTTTCGTATCATTGAAATTGTTGCATGGAACCCTCCCTGCCTTTCTTTAGCATTCCTGGCTATGTTCTAGTGCACATCATCCTTTAAATTTTGCTTCATATGTTTTAGAAAACACTGTGCTTACCTATGGCGTCGCTGATAGGTGGACCAGGCAAGCATAGGCGCCCAAAACACTTTCTTTTTAAAAATAATTTTATAGTTTTCCTCTTTTATTTACTGCCAGTGAGATCTCTTAGGACCATGGTATATATACATACATCACACAACCACTTTAGAGAATCACCATGGATCTAAGTTAAATCGACTCAACCAATATTTACACCTTCATTCTACTATTTATCTATATTTATTTTTTTATTTATTACATAACATCCTAACTTTAAGGTTCCGTTCTTTTTAGCTTTATGGCTTAACGGCTTAACGACTTATCTACGTTTTAAAAAGATACATATTTTGATTTTTTTGAATATTTTGTTTCGTTATTTCAAAGTAGAGTCCTAACATTTTAAAAAGTAAGAGCAAAATGGATTTGAATCTCGAGACTAACTCGAGAGACTCTCGAAATTAAGTCATTTCAACCTTCAGATCAGTTTAAAAGAATCTCTACTATCTTAAAACACCTTGTGATCGTGGTGGTGGTAGTGCCAACTTGAGATCTAGACCATCCAACCAGGATCGGTATCTGCGCACCGTTCAATCTCCAGACTGAATCCATTCTCCCCCCGTCGCCGCCTTAGGGTTTCCTTGCTCCCGCCTCCCTCTCTGGCTCTCTCCCTCCACCGCCCCTCTCTCGCCCGCTGCCCCCGCTGCCCCACCTCCCTCTACCCCACTCGCCGTCGTCTCCCTCCCTCTCCCTTACCCAAGCCGCCGCCTCCTCCCTCCCCTTCACGCGGCCGCCGGAATCCCCGTGTCCGCCCAAGCTCCCCTCGCCGCTCCGCGCCGCGCCACCCTACAGGTCAGCACCCCATTCTTTTAGTGGCGCAGCACGCGTATACGGACACGCCAATTAGCCTCATGCTCGCCTCGCTGCGTCCCCGCCACACTCGCCGGTGATCCGATGGCGGCGGTGAGGGCTCCGCTCTCCGGGGCGGGCCTCGCGCTGCCACGGCCGGAGGCTAGGGTTCGCGACGACGCGCCCCCGTCAGGTACAAATCTCCGCTCGTCTTCCCTGCCGTCTTCCCCGCCGCCGGCCGCCTCCCCACCGAGCCGCCGTCCCCCGTCGCCGGCTGGCTCTCCCACCGCGCCGCCATGACCCGCTGCCGGCTGCCTCTCCCACCAGACCATTGTCCCTTGCTCTGCGCCGGCGGCGATGCTGTTGCTCCTCAACGGTGACGCCATACCATTGTTCATATGAACAGTTGGAGTTCGAAGTTGGTCCCGTCGTTGGCATCTTGGCCGACGACCAGGTCTGCGCAGCTCGGTACATTCTTGAGGTAAAACTGCCTCATCTTGTTGCATCAAATCAGACAATTGCACATGTTTTTAGAAAAAATCAGACAAATACACATAAGCATGCTATGTTTTTCTCCTCTTTTGTGATAAGATAAGATGATTGTTATCTGTGGTTAACACAGCGGATCACTGAGCTTGCTGTGGACGTCCTCTCCGTTGTGTGGCCTCACCACGACCCAGTTCGATAAAATCCATTTTGGGGACTAACTTTCCATTGATTTGAGTTCTGCCGAGCTAATCCTTGAGCTCGGCCATGTGGAGTTGGAGTCCACTGGTTCATGCATAACAGTATTGATTAAGAATGTTGTAGCAACTGCAATAAAATAGAATTCCTATTTGTTAAAATTTCATTGTGATGTTGTGGTAAAATATAATGTCTGTATGTATCCGTTATTTAATGGAGAAGCTGTTGTTCTATTTACTCTCTTAGATTGTTCATGTCCGATTCTCAAATATAATGTCTGTATGCAAAATGCAGCCTGGTAGCTATAACACTGATTAAATACATGGTCATATCAGCTAATGAATAGAGAGATAGTGCCCATTTGAGGATTGATTCCTAATGAGATAAAAAAAGGAAAAGAATACTCCATGCTTTGTTGATGGTCTACCCTTGTAACGGAGCATCCCATATGACCTGATTTTACATGCTTACTTATTTTTCATTGTATTTTGGAAGTTTTCAATTTCTTCTTCCTCTTTTTCTTTTTACAGAGTCACTAAACTGATTCAGTTACCTGAAACAAATGACTTCCAATTCTGTCAAGTCTATTTGTCTTTGTAAAAGTTGCAATGTATTCTGATGTACTTTTGCATGTCTTGTTTTGTAGGCATTCATGGTTTGCTTAATCTAGGAGCAAAAATTTTGTCATGTGTGGTGCCACAATAAAAGTCAAATCATTACCTTTATAACCTCGACTCAATCGATGGAGGTGACAATATACTCTTTACACTACTGGTTTTGGTTTTGGCATGTAATGTCATGTATGCCTTTTTTATAATAAAGCAAAGATACCTTTCTGATTTTGGTTTCGGTAAACAATGACTGTTCTCTAGATGAGCAATGATACATTTTACATTGTCAGTTTTTTTAATAATATCTCTTAAGCAATGTTAGAGAGCTTAGCCTGGATAACTTAAGGTAGCTACCTGTTATATGTGCTTTTATGATTGGATCGGTGATTTTTTTTATTGAAACGGAATTGAGGCCAAAGCTAAGAACCGACCACCATTTACCACTGGTATATGATTATATCGGAACTTGTCATCAGTTATCATAAACTGTATCCAACCTTTTTCTATGAAAGAAGGTGGCATTTGTCTTCCTGACATATGAACTAAGTCTTTAGGCATTTATCTTATTGTGTGGCAGATAGTTTTTGCCACATAATAAGATATAGAGTAAAATGCACTGGCGGTCCTTAAACTTTAGGCATTTATCTTATTATGTGGCAATATTCTGGTTATGATTAGAGAACTTCTATGCTTCGAAAAAAGAGGAGGCTAGGGAGTCAATCTCTTGTATGTAGGAACATAACTTTTTTTTTAGAAATACTTTGAATTATCTTTTCTTTGTGGTTGTGACTTATAACCTGCATTTTTATTTGGCTCTGAAATTAATCCCGTGTTTCTGGCTCACCAGTTTTTAGTTCTATCACAACAATGACAATGCATATGCGCTTTTTTTTAATTGGAGCTGATAATCCTAACATTAAGCAAGGACCGGTATGCTATCTAGCACTTATTGTCATTGTTGTGATATTAGTTTGCACATCGATCAACTTTTGTTTCCTTACCAGCTATTCAGAGGATATCTTTGAATTTAGTTTTCTCATTCACGTCTGAATTTAGTCTGCACCAAGATTAGAGAAGGCCCAAGATGAACTGCAATTCGGAGTAGCAAGGGGAGTAGAAGGCTTTATTTTTTTTAAGCACATTAGAGCATGTGTATCATGGTAAATGTTCCAACAACACTGGAGTCGTATTGTGTGCCCTGCTGTCGCTCATAGTGAACAACTACCGATCCAGGCATATTATGCTTGCTTCATGAATCAAACAATTCCTAAATACATGCCTTGCATCAAGAAAAGGATTTTGAACTGAATCAGTACTGTTTACTGAGATTTGCCTTATATTTTGATCCTAGGTCAGATGGACTGAGTGTATCATCCAGAATTACAAAGAGCCTTGAAGATGCAAGTGTTTCATCAGACATGACTTTTGTAAAACAGGTGGCAATGTTCTATTTTTACTACAGATCCATGTGTCTATTCTTTCTTCAGACCAATTTGTGAGTTCCAAGTTCTTACAGCTGGAACAATTCAGGAATTTACATCCCTTTTAAAAACAGAAATAGTAAAGTTTATGATTTTACATTGATAAAAAGAATTAGCAACTACAATGGTCTCTGTGATGTATTTATTTATCAACCTTGCATTGGCTTTTATCTTCAAATGAATTGCTTTCTTATGAATGTTCAAATAGGATTTGATAGGGTAGGGAATCAGGTTGTCCTAAGTACTAACAGAAGGTCAGAAGCAGTAGGGCCTTAGGATGGTTTGTTCCTTCAAAATAATAAGCATACCTGTTTCACCTTGAAGAGCTATGTTCAGTTGCCATGTTTCACCTTTCGCAAATAAAAAGTCTTTTATTTTTATTTGTTTTAGGCTCATTGAGGTTCAGTGCTATTAGCACTGTTGGAATGTCTTTATTGTGTATCCAATGGCATGCTTTGCCCTAATGTACGTTTACAGACTGCTTGATTTGGATTCCATTGATTTTTTTGGTGTCATTTCAGGGCACACCATTCCCAAACTGGTACGTGCTGTCAATTCGGTTTTGCGGCTCTCGGCATGTGCGGCGTGGCTCTTGGAAGGCAAGGACGGCTCTGAGCAGTGCTCTAGGTTTCCATGGACGATGAGGGATGGGTTCAAAGAATGTGAAGATTAGTGTTATTAACTGAAAATGTTTGCAAGTGATAACTTTAGAAATTCTCCATGTTTGCAAGTGCTCCAGGATTCTCTGTTTTGTGTGTTGTGATAGCAGAATTCTCTATGTTTGCAAGTGATAGCTTTAGAATTTTGTACAGGTTGAGACAATGTAGTTCAGATTTTAGATTGTATCCAAATTTCAGATTGTGTACTTGTAGAATGGCTGAATTGGAGCATTGCATTCAATTTTCAGATTGTACTTCTAATATGGCTAAATTGGAACATTGCATTCAGATTTCACATTTCAGATTGCATTCAGATTTCATAATGTAAAATGGTTGAATTGTAGCATTCCATTCAGATTGTCTAGAATTGAAGCATTACATTTAAGATTTCAGAGATGAGCTTCATAGTCATAGCTAAATTGGCATACTAGAAACAAGTTGTTGGACATCAAAATGAGACATTATCTCACTACTTTATACTAGAAGGGTTCGGTTTTATCATGCTAATAAAAATAGATGACAGTGACAAACACATCACTACTTCATTCTCTCATTACTCTCGGAAATAGTCATGTCCAGCTAATTGTGTGCATCATGTAGCCCTATTTGCTTACCCCATGTTTCAATGCAGTTTGCTCAGCAGATGCTTGTTCCTAACTGTTTCTGAAATATGAGTATCTGCATTTTATTTCTGAAATACAAGCATCTGCATTTTATTTGATGCAGACAATATGTTAGTGATGGCTGAATTACAGTTTTAGGTCAGTTCAATTTTCAGCAATACTCGGTGGTTATTATCTCTATCTCTACTATTATACGAAGTAAAATATAGACATTAACTATGTGTCCTTTTAATTGAACTAGAAAAAGATGATGCTCAATTTAAGCTGATAAACGAGAGATGGAAAGAATTGGTACATATAATGAAATGTTGCTGAAATTTATTGGATCGTCTGCTTGTGGAACCTGAAATTTATTGGATCCTCTGTTTGTGGAAGTAAGCTCTTATGATGAAATGTTGTTGAAATTTATAGGATCACATGATGGCTATCTAAGTTAGCACCTCCCACCTCATAAATCATTCTTTGTAATTCCATATGTTGTTTAATATTATATTTTCCTTTCATCCCTTTATGGTCCGTGGCACTGTACTAGTATGTCCTAAATCCTCGTTAGCTCTTTAAATTCTACCTAGTAGGTTCCAAATTGTGCATTTCCAAATGGCCCATGCCACAGTTTCTCCTTCGGTTTCCTTCTCGCGTCTTGAAACACATCCATGACGTCCCGGTGGCGACCGGGGATACGATAGGGACGCGTGCGAAACAGTGTGTGCCGCACACACCACCACCTGCCCCTCGGGTCGGCGCACGGAGACCGCGCCGCGTGACACACGGCTCCGTCACGATGCCGGATGCGGACTCAAAAATTCAATGCGCACTCTGCCGATCCTGTCCGCCGGGGTTGACATTTCTGTCCTCTTCCTTTTGAACGTTTCAAAGGCGCCGGTGTTCTCCCCTCCAATTAAGCTCGTCCAGTGATCCAGTCCAACCCATCCACTGGGCTGGCACTGGTGCTGCTTCTGCTGGTGCCACGGCCACCGATCCGATCCGCCGCCTCGTCGCCCCCGCATGCGTCACCGGCGTTCGAGGAGTGGTTGACGCGCCCACCGGCTCGGCTGGTTCCTACCGCTTGTCCGCTTGCGCTCCTGCCCGGAGAGTGGTTGCCGGCGGGCGGGCGCGTCGCGTCCATGCGCGAGCACAAAACGGCCAAGCGGGCGACGTAGTCTCGCGCGTATCGATCGCCTCGGTGTTTGTGCCCGCGGCGACATGGACGCGCCCTTCTTCCACGAGCTCAGGCGTCAGGCCTCCTCGTACCTCACCGGCAAGCTCCGCTCCGCGCGGCTCGCCCTCACCGACGTCACCCCGACGCAGCTGTGAGCCCCTTCTCGTCGTGCAAGGCGTTGGTTCCTCCGCTGAGTTGTAATTTGGCGATGCTTTTGTGCCGAAGGATGGCGGAGGAGGCGACGAACGGGGAAGCGTCGCCGCCGAACGTGAAGACGATGAGCCTCATCGCGCGCCAGGCGTTCGAGATCGACGAGTACGAGAGGATCGCCGACATCCTCCACAAGAGGTGATGATGAGGCGGCGCTTGCCCTGCTGGACGCTAGTTCGTGCTGCGCTCTGCTCGTTTGGTTTTGGATTTTGAAATTTTGAGCCAATCAATCTTCTTTCTCGTCAGGTTCGCGAGGTTCGACAGGAGGCAGTGGCGCGAGCCGTACAAGGCGCTGCTGCTCCTGGAACACCTGCTGACGCACGGCCCCCGGAGCGTCGCGTCGGAGTTCCAGAAGGATAGGGCGGTCATCGAGCAGATGGCCACCTTCCAGCACATCGACGAGAAGGGGTGGGTGTTCTTAGCTAGCTCCATCTTCCGGCTGCTTTTCGAAAGATCATTCAAAGACTTGTTGATTTTCCGCCGCAGTTTCAACTGGGGGCTGACGGTGAAGAGCAAGTCGGAGCGCGTGCTGAAGCTGCTGGAGCGGGGGCCGTTTCTGGAGGAGGAGCGCGAGCGGGCGCGCAAGATCGCGCGTGAGATCAAGGGCTTCGGCAGCTTCAACCTCGGCGGTGGCGCGCAGCCGCCGGCGGAGCAGTGCTACGGGCGGAGCAACTCGCGGTACGAGGACAGGTGGAGGAAGGAGAACGACGGCGACGGCAAGGAGAGTTTGATAGGGAGGCCCGATCAGCTGCGGCGAGGGGCAGCCGACGTCGGCGAGGAGGCGGAGGAGCGGCACCACCACCACCCGTTCCACTGCTTCGGGCAGCAGCAGCGGCCGGAGTCGATGCTGCTGCTGAGCCAGTGATCCAGCTGCCCGACGAGCGCGAGCCTTCACCACCTCGCCGATCGTTTTGCGAGGTGAAAAAACGAAAAAAGCCAGGAAGGTCAGTGGTTTTGCTGACGTTGCCTAGTGCTTAGAGTATCTGCAGGTTTTCTAAACCGTTCCCTAAAACATTATTGTGGACAGTCTCAACCTCTATATCCATCCAGCAGGGTCTTTATCTCTAAAAAATCTCTATATCTTTTTGGGGATAAAAATTCTAGTGGAGATGATGGAAATACAGGGAATAAGATATAGAGAACGAAATATAGAGATCTTGCTGGCAATGCTCTTATGTTTTTTTTTCCCTTTGTGTGTTGCTCTCTTCCACGAGCACAACTCCGCCAAGCTTCAATGTTCCGGGTACTATATTTTTCACGTGTAATGCATGTAAATGCAGTTCCATGTTCTATGAATGCTAGCGATCAGTGTGTGTTGTGTGTGTGTGTGTGTGTGGGGGGGGTTAGAGCTGGCCAAACAGGTTGATCCGACTGAATCGAACCGTTCAATATATATATTTCTATATATATTCTTATGATAAATAATTTATTTATTTAATTTATAGAATATATTTGTGAAATATAATGGTTTTTCTTAATTTATATATATTTAAATAAAATAAACCGGCTAATAAAAAACCAGGACGGTCTGATTCGGTTCACTATGCGAACCGAACCTAGGTCGAGCCCATAGCCTGTTGGCCCGGTTCACATAGTAACCGAACTAAATGGGCCTAAACCGGGCTAGCTCGTTGGCCAACTCTTGGGGGGGAGGGGGGGTATCAGACAGACTTCATGCGTTAACTCCAGTCTTCCTCAAATTCTCTTTATGAACCATACAAGCTACGAGAAAATCAATTCGACATTTTTCTTCTGTCTTCCTCTCCATTCTCCTCGGTGTAATTAGTAACGGACACATGATTAAAACATGTGATTGCTAACCATAAATAAGCCCCAATAAGAAATCTAACACACAATTAAACCCAGACAAGCTTCTATCCCTACATCCGTCGATGAACTACTCCCTCTGATCATAAATAAAATACTCCTTCTATTCGTCCATGAACTGCTCCCTCTGATCATATCTGATATTTTAGATGTTGACATAGTCTTTACACCGATGACAGCAAGGTTGAGGTGTTCACAAATGAAAAATAAGAGGTGTCAAAGAACAAGCTCTGCGGTGACGAACATGTAGGAGTTTGTGGTTTTTGCCGAGGTTGTCAAGTGTCAACAACTCAAGCATTTCATGATGGTCAGTGGTCACCGAGGAGAGATGATAGAGAGAACAAGAAAGAGTGGTAAGATAGACTATGTGTCGCACAATGGCATCTATACAATTTTTGCATGTTTGCAAAGACATTCCAATAATAACATGCTTTTAATGACATAATATATCTATTTTCACAAGTTTGAACGGCACCTATCTAATTTAACCCTACTTTCAACCTGTTCAAAGTGGCTAATGTTTATAAGGTTAAAAAACTAATCTGACTTATTTCATACATTTTTTTACTATCATGAAATCACCACAAAAATTCTTTAAAAAACATAAATGAGGTGGATCAACTTTGAGAAGCATATTTCAAGAACCTCGTGAGGTCTAGCTTAACATTCATCTCGCTTCACCTCAGATAGTTTATTCATTTATGTCAGCTACTCCGGATAAAAAACCCTACTTTACTTTATTTGCTAACCGGATTAACTTTATGTAACATTAACATCTAATGATGAATATTTCATATTTTGTCAGATATGAAATGTATGATGTCAGCCTCAAATATAATTTATATTGTATTTATTTAAAATCCATTCAAATAAATTATCGGTAAATTACCAATAGATTAATATATCAATTAAACTATTTGTATTAAAATTCCATGAATCAAGAAATCACACAACATGCATATAACCCTAGATACATGCAAGTCAAAGATAGGATTCAAGTGTGAAAAGGTACCAATTACCAGGGTTTACAAAACCGCGGAAGAGCTCAGAGTCATCTCATCACATGGAGCTGTTAATCATGATTAGATACACGATTTTCAACCAATTTTGACCCTAAATGCAAAAATTCGGTTCGCCGGTTTTGTTCGCCAATTAGGCGCGGTTTTTAACGGTTAACCGGCGGCTTTCCGCATTTGTGAGAAAAAAAAGTCAAAATCGATGAAAATTGCTAAAATCCTTAATATACAATAAAAATTTGAATTTTAAAATTTTGTTTAAGCCAAAATGCTTAGAATAATTAATAATATTTTTAGAAATTTTATGTATATTTTACATTCAAAATTTATGTGAACAAATTTTGATCAAACCCCTAAACCCTAAACCGCCGGTTTACCAAACAAGGCCCTTGCGGAGGCGTGGTTAGCCACAATCAACCGGCGTACCAGGCCTCGCGGAGGGGCGGTTAGCCGCAGTTAACCGGCGGTTTTGAAAACCCGGCCAATTACCCCACATTTTTAGTACAGGTTCCTATCACTGAGTACATGATTCGAGTTCTATTCCATGCTAATGTACCCTTTTCTTGCACACAGTACTAACAGATCATACCATTAAAAATTATCCTCATATGTACTCAGCGTCAATAAGAAATAGACTAACCTAAAAAAAGGAGAGAAATAGACAATAATTTCTTTAAAAAAGAGAGAGAGAGAGAAAAAAAGGAATGTGCTTCAAGCGTGGTTCAGACTTGAGAAACCAGGGTCAACTCACCTGTGGAAGTAACCAGTATTTTCTTCAGGGACAAACTGGTAATCGGATTCCCTCTGGTTTTCACAGAGATTGTAATGGTCAAGAAAAATCATTGAAACCAGCTGACACTGCTAGTTGGATTTTGCTATCAAAATTAACCGAAAGCATTTCACCTCTTATACCGATCTCGTTATAACTGATGTCAGGACGACTTATTACTACGTTTTCACTGCGTATAAGCTACTCATGTAACTCATCCAAAAATAGGCAGTACAATAATATACAAGCGACCACGTGACCACAAACTAACTTCCACTGATGTATCAATCAATAGCCTCCGCTGACATCAAACGTGTCCTACCAGTTTGGATCATCTGAAGTTACTGCATGTGTATGCTTATTGGAGAATCCTTAGCATGTGGTGTGTCTATGAATTCATATCAATCATATGTTCTTTACATCTTTCAAGTCCTCGACAATACAGTAAAAAATCTTAAGCTAAAGAAACATATGGAAGCAAATTTTAATCTCCTCAAACCGAGTCTATCTAGCACGCTTTTGAGCTACAGAAGATTGACATCACATGCTACGCAAATTTCATCTGCTCCTGAATTGGTCGTTAAACGGTTAAAGGTAAAAGCCTGCAACTACTAAACAATAATGCCATCTGCTCTTGAGGTCTTAAAAGAAACTTATAAAATTACAACCACCCGGGCTCTACAAAGCTACATCTATGCATACCATGCCCGTCTCTTTTGTTGAAAAGAATACAGGTAGTCAGGTACTCAATAGATGTGGCATAATCACTCCTCCAAAGGAAAAAAATGTGCATAATCACTATACATACCATCTCCCTTTCTTTTGTTGAAAAGAATACAGGTAGCCAGGTACTTTATAGATGTGGCATCATCACTCCTCCAAAGGAAAAAAAAAATGTGGCACAATCTAGCCCTATTGTGGTACTCAAGTTAGTATGTTATTAAGATCTCATTGAACATACATAAAAGGGGCAAGGTTTCAGATAAGTAGCATGAGAGAGTAGCAAATTTAAAATATAAAAAAATGATGGGCAACTTCAAAATATTAAGAATTGATGAAATTGAGCTATCTCACTAGTCACTACCGTAAGCTGTAGCACAATAGTAGGCAAGTGCATGTGGTAGACAAGATAAAAGAGCAGAATGGTGGTGCTAACAGTGTTCAACAGCAGGGCAACCTTTCCCAACAAAGACCTCGTTGTGTGCAAACATAGATGCAAATACATCAACAGTACCTCCGTGGACCTCTTCATCTCATTGTAGGCTGTAGATGAGCATAGGCAGCCCCACTGCAATTAACTAAACCAGTGATTTGTCACTTGTCCAACATACCTACTATCATCATTCTAGATCTTAGCTCTATCTTTACTAGAAGAAACCTAGGTGCTCACAACATTCCCTACAGCTCATTTCTTTGCATCTTTCGGGAGTCACACTACATTTGTTCTCCCTGACATGAAAACATTAACAAGTTATATGATAACTATCCTCCAATCAGGCAATTTGACCAGCAAATTCCACATTGAAGTATCACTTCTGCATCCCCTATTGATGGCTCATGACGTTCATAAGCTACATTTTATAGGAAAACGTCCATATTTCATACTCATGTACTTTGTGCTGGCCTCAGTTCGCTTTTCAACTGTGAATCTAAAATGGTCGAATTTACAACCTCCAGTTCCCAAAACCATCTAAAACACAACCTAGCCTAAATCACAATGGTTTTCCTTACAGACAAGATTTTGAGCTCAGTACTTAAAAACTACAACACAAGACAACGCATCTCATCCAGTAGTTATGCTCAATGGATAAAATGCTCACACTATTTTATCCTAAAATTTGTCATCTTGAATGTCAGCTTATCTCATGGGTATTTTTTAGAGAACAATTCTATGGGCCCCATTGTTCATGCAAAGTACGTGTGAGCTGGCACATGGCGAAAGAGGCCCAGTAACTAATCAACTAAACATGGGCCACCTATTGGGTCCATCATGCTCACAAATGTAGCCAAGCTACATGCAAATTATCATGCATAACTAGTGGTCCCCCAACAAAAATCCACCAGCCCATTATGAACATGAAACACCACAGAATGTTAGGAATAGCCACATAAGAACTACAGCTACTAGAGACACATCAACAGGTATTTCTTACTCTGACATGTGCATCATGATTCATGGGTGTGTTCGGATAACTGCCAGACTACAGTACAGGGCTGGCCAGCAATATTTTAGCCCCTTTGGAGGGTGGTTTAGATTAAAAATCCCTCCCTCCAATTTCTAAAATCCAAGACTACACCAATGACCAATATACCTGAATTTAGCCAGTATATTTGTGTGATGAGGATTTTATGCTCATCTACTCGTAGCTTATACCTCTGAAAAGTGAAAGGACACATGAACTTTTTTTTCCCATCTACACAAAGATGTTCTACTAAGCACAACAATTTACTCACTGTCCACTTTGCACCTCATACCAGAGAAGTTTGTGATATTTGAAATTAGAATCTAGTCTTCCTATCAGCAAGAAAGCAACCAGCAAGTGTTTGTACAAGAAGTAGCTAAATTTCTCAGTACGCAGTCTGCCTGCTCTCAAAATGCCCCCAAGAAATGAGTTTACAGAGGGAGCTGTTGGAGCTTGTACTTTGGGCCGCAGCTGGCAACCAACTTACCAGACTTTTCACTTCCTATACTACTGCCAGTCTGCCAGTTCGACTGCATGGTAGAAACAGCTCGCCTGACATGGCCAAAACACCCAGCTGCCCAAGTTGAGTCGGGGCTCGGGCGACATTGGCAGCGAAGGGGCAAGAGATTGGAGAGAATCTAACGAGGTTGGCGGCCAGGTCGCGTCCCCAGCAGGCCAGCTCATTCCCACCCACTCACGCTCACCAGTCACCACCCACCTATATGTATTTATCGCACCGCCACCGCCGGGGAACCCCACCTCATAGTCCCCCAGATAAACAGGACGCCCAATCCACGCCATCAAATCCTAATCCCCATGCTAATTGCCCCACAATGTGCCCCCCATTTGGACCTGTGTAAGCTTCGTTTCAAACATGATAGACAGAACACAGCACACGGGGAATGAACCATACTCTTCATATTGGAAGAAAAGGAATGCATGGATTTCTACACATGATATTATTTCCATTAGAACTAAACAAGTGAAGGAACTAAAAAAATTTGGTACTATTCTTGTCGCTACGGAATTCTCTCCCCCATCTCCCATCCCATTCCCGGTGTTATACACGTTTGATTTAAAATCGGGGGGAGAGAACAGTAAAAGAAGAACAAAAATTGAGTAGGAGGAGGCTTGCAACGAGCAGAGCACAACCTGGATCTCATACCAGAGGTAGTAGAAGAAACAGATGCAGCTTTAGGTACACCAATCCTATACACCACCAATTGGTCGCCCTTGCCGTTGCTGATGCCGATGATGACTCGTTATCCGCGCCACCCGGCGAATGCGGCGACGACAGCCTCGTCGGCGGGGTCTGCACGTTCTCGGCGACGTCCGGCGCCACCTCGGCTAGCGGCGGCGCCGCCGCGGTGCTACCGGCATTGCCCCCACCGAACATTTCCTTGGGGAGGAGAACCTTGGAGACAGCGAATACCGCCACGGGATTTTGGTCGAACACCGTGCGGGTGATCAACGCCTGCACGACGCCGGTGTCGATGGCGACGGAGCCGTTGACGCGTGTGATGTTTAGGGTGAAGCGGCCGGCCTCGGTGCACTCGGTGGCGAGGGTGGGCTGGACGGGGTTCACGATGGACTCGAGGGAGCCGAGCGGATAGTAGGAGTGCAGCACGTGGAATCGCAGCACGACGGCCTTGCGGTCGGCGGGGAGGGATTGCAGGCGGTCGGTGGCAGGGAGACCCGCGAAGGCGTCGTCGGTGGGGACGAAGACAGTGATGCCGGCGCCGCGCTCGTCGGTCTCGAAGTCGTCCGCGACGCCGGAGGCCTCCAGCATGGAGGCAGCCACGTTGAATCCCCTCGCGTCGACGAGGACGCGGGTGATGTTCACAGCGGGGGGCGGGCGGCTCTCGGAGGCCGCGAGGTCAAATCCGGTGGGAACGATGAGGCCGCCCACCGCGAGCACGCTGAGGTTGTACGGCACCGCGGTGACGGCGCCAAGTACGGTGGCATTCGAGCCCGTGAACGGCGCCGGCGTGCGGACCACGACGGTGGAGTTTCCCCACGCGGTGAGGTTGACGGCGCCGAGGTCGGACGGCGCGCGACCGGTGGTCTGGAACAGCGTCGTCACCAGCTTCCCAGAAACGGGGAGGCGGGCGAGGTCGGACGGGGAGAGGTACTCGAGGAGGACGTGGTACCGCAGCACGTCGGCGAGGTCGGCGCCGGAGGCCGCGGCGAATTCGGAGGGCGAGCGCGGCAGGTTGGCGTTGGGCACGGCCAGCAGCGTCAGCGACGACCTCCCCGCCAGCTCGCCGGCCACCGGGCTGGACGCCAGCAGCCGCGTGAAGTCGGCGAGATTGGGGAACGCGGCGAGCACGGCCGTCACGTTGACCCCGGCCGCCGGGGGCGGCAGCGCGGCGAGCAGGACCAGCACCCCGAGCGGCGCGAGGCGTGGAACGGCGTGAGGGGGACCACTCCCCATCTCGCCAGACGCCAGTGATGACGCCAACGTACTGGAGTGGCGGGGGGTTGCTGAAAAGAGAGTGAAGAAGAGGGAGGGGGAGAGAGACGGGTGATGAGAAGGGAATATTTTGCGCTCTCTTTTTTCTTTTCAGTTTGGTGGGTTTTCGATTTGCCTTACGGGAATGGGATGGATCATGGCTCTGGAGGGAATTAATGGCGTCGAGGGTGGGAGTGTAGGTGGCTTGGACGCTTGCGACTACCACGCCAGCTTCCCCGTCTACCAGGGCGCTTTTGCAAAGTTTGTACCATGATACGTGGGTCGCGGTCACGTGTGCACTGGTGCTATTCGAGCGTTTGCTGCTGATACGTGCTGGCGCTGTAGAGCCTTGTTTTGTTTCTCTTCTCGTCGTGTTTACGTTTCTCCACAGAAGTACATGTTCTGAACGAAGTACGCAACTCAGGCCAGGCAAGCTTTTAAACATGTTAACTAAAATATCATTTATAAAAATGACATGTCATTTACAAATAGCAAATAGACAGTATATCCATTAAACTAAATATATTATTGTCTCAAATTAATATGGACCCACACATAATAGTGTGAATGCAGTTTATAATCCATTATATACTGATTATAAGTTACTCCAATTCTCTAGTCCACGTAAACAAAATACTAAGCTAGAATCTTTATATGTCTAGCTGCAATTGGAGATGCTCTAAATAAATTAAGTAGTATTACATATAGTTGGTTCAATTACTAAAACCATCTTCAATAGTGTTCCTATTCCAATATTTTAGAAGTCTTAAACACCGAAGAAAATAAAATATAAGAAAAAATATAGATGAATAACGAAAGAAAGATGTAAACAGTGGATAGATTTCTCAATATAAAGATACCATTGAAGATGAGCTAAACCTTAAATGTGGCTGTGAATCCCATCTTTAATAAGACAATAATGCTTCTAGCTACGGTGGTTGCCCCTTGGCCATACTGTTGTTAAATGGCGGCGCCTTCTAAACAAAGAACTCCACAAAGGGGGCAAAAGGTCAAATGCAACCTTTGTCAATGTGCACCAATCACTCTTCTTTAATGGTGACATGCATTAGCTCAAAAAATGTTTCACTTATCGCTCGGACAAAACTCACCCTTCAAAGACCACCACCTACAGCCATTCACCAACTCGGAACATCTTGCTTCTTCAATGGTACACAGGGGCGGATTTAGGCCCAGGGCACCCTGGGCCGGTGCCCTGGGCTTGGCCTAGTAGTGCTGAATACCTCTGACGGCGTGTTCTCCGCTCAACCACCGCGGATCACACCCCTAGTCAGATTTCTAACCTGCTAGCCGATCACCGTAGTGCTCGGTTCGATTTGGCGTCGGACGCAAAGAAGGAGCGACTCACGAGATTACCTGTGTTCGGACCCTCTCGGGTAATAGTCCTACTCCGCCGAGCCTTAGCTCTTTTCTTGTTGTGGTTGAATGGAATGTGGTTTACTGAGTGCTTGTGAACTGTGTGTCCAAAGCGCACGTACCTCTCTCTCTCTCTCTCCTCCTTTTATACAAGCCTCGAACCGGCGGAGAGGCCGAGGATAAGCGATACAATACTCTCAAGACACGACGAGACACGACGGAGAGACGCAACGTCTTCTTTGCTTGCCGAAGCGGCGCTTCTCGCGATGCCAGCCAAAGTGGCGACCCGCACGCACACACCGGAGAGGCTGCGGGTGGGGCCCGGCTTCGACGCGGGCGGCCATCTTAAGCAAACATTCTCTCTGCGGTCAATTCCTCTGCGCCACAAGGATACCGCCGACCTGCGGGTCATCAGAGTCAGTAATCATCTCTTCACCGTCTATCCGAAAGTGATGTCGCGTTAAATGCGCTCGTCCTTCGCAGCAGGGAGCCTTCGCCCGAAGACTCCTTTCGAACGCCTCACCACGCGGGCCCCACTTGATGGGGAGACCCTTCGTCGCCGAGGGGCTCGCCCACACGCCCACTTTGACGACGGGGCCTCGCCGGCCAAGATGATGGGCTCGCCCACACGCTTGGGGCTCGGTCGCCCTTTGGCGTGTGGGGCCTCGCTTAGTCTTCTAAGGAGCTTCGCCACGCTGGGCACGTCGCCGCTTGCGACACGTGGGGCCCTCTTGGCCTCCTGCTGGACTCTTCATACCCTGGTATTTATTACACCGACAGTAGCCCCCGGGTCCACCATGATACGCGAACCGTCGCACAGATACTTTTCCGTTTCTCGCGCGGCGGGAGACGAATCGTGGGGGCCCCACCTTCTGCGGCGGCCGTACGCCTGATTTTCCACCTGCGTACGATCTTCCTTGGAGAACCACGCCGCTTTTCGCGGGAAATCGAAACGCGCGGGGTAATGATAGCGCGCGCATGTGGGGACGGAATCCAAACCGTCGCCCTCGCGCGCCTTGTTTATAAATACTTCCCTTGGCGTCGCGACCAATCCTTCCGCACGCTAAGTCCTCAAACTGTCTTTCGCATTCTTCGCTGCTGCCATAGAGCCTTTCTTTGCCACTGCTACCTTCTTCCTTCGCCAACTCCTCCACCGTTTTCCATGGCGCCCAAACGCAGCAAGGGTCGCCGCGGGGACGCGCCACCGTCTGGGCCTGCTTTACCTGCCTCTGCTGTCGACGAGGATGTGGCGACGCGGCTCCAAGGGTTCGTGCCGCTCACCTCCGTCCGGTTCCGCGCCGACACCATAGTGCCAAGCCCCCGCGACGGGGAGATTGTGACCTTCACCTGGGCGATGCTGGCGGGCTCGTCCCGCCGTACTCGGAGTTCTTCTTGGCGGTGCTTGCCTTCTACGAGATCCAGGCGACGCACCTTCCCCCCAATTCTATCGTGGCCCTGACCATCTTCGTCCACATCTGCGAGATGTTCGTGGGGACGATGCCAAACCTCCCGCTCTGGCGCCGGCTCTTCACGCTGCATGCAAAGTCGCGCCCGAAGGGCTATTGAAGTCTGTTACTTTACGCCATGCGCTGCCGCCTTCCTCCCGATCACGGTCAAGTCCAATGGAAGGATCGGCACCGCCAATGGTCAGACGTGGAGGACTCCGGTAGCTGCGACGACCTTGACCTCCCCGAGGGTCCTGCGGAATCCCTTGCCAGCTGGGGGTCTCTACCTGACGACTCAGCGGAGGTGGAGGAGATCTTTGGGCGCGTCGCTGAGCTCCGCCAAGAACGGCTCACCGGAACCCACGTTGTGGCGGATTTCTTGCGGCGCCGCCTCTGCCCGCTCCGCATGAGGGTTCGCCCCGCCTGGCAATACTATGGCGATGACGATAGAGTCCGCCTTATCCCCGGAGATAAATGTTTCTTCAATCTTTCGGGTTTCTTATCTTTTTGGAATGTCTTTTCCTTTGACTCCTTGTGACTTATGGCTTCTCCTTCTCTCTTGTGCCCAGCCGCAGAGAATGTGCCGGAGAACGTGCTCCAGCAGTGGCTGGCGGGACTCTTGACCGCGCCCACCGGCGACATCTCTCTGTCGGAGACCATCCGCCCCCTCTGCGACTGGGATCCACGGGAGCGCAACCAGTACTTGCGCGGGCTGCCCCCCATGGAAGTCTCTGGTCCTGCGGTCCAAGTGGCCCGGGGACCGCTGCAGATCCGCGATCCGTCCCCGGTGACCGCCAAAGCTTCCGCCGCTGCTGCCGCTCCTGGCGTGGCGGCCGACTCCGACCGCGCTCTCGGGAAGCGCCGCCTCATCCTCACCGATGACGACGACGAGGGAGAGACGAGCCCAAAGAGAGCTCGCCCCTCGAGCCACGAAGCCGCCCGCCTCCTCCGGCCCCTCCGGGGGCTTCTCTGCTGCCGCGCTCGCCACTCAGCGAGAGCGTGGCGACTCTTCTGAATCGGCGCGCTGCGCCGGTTCTTCTTCTTCTGCTGCTGACGCTTCTGCAAGGCTTTTCGCCGACGCTGCGGCCTCCGTCGTCGTCGGCTTCTTCTGACCGGCGCCACTCGTGCGGCGCTTGCTTCGACGCCCCGATCGCGGATCAAGCGCCGCCGCCGCTCGCGACCAGCGGCTTAACGCCGCTCTTCAAATTTCGCTTTTGAGGCGCCGCTTGTAGCTTTCTGACTTACGCACACTTTATGTTAGGGTTAGCATCTTGCATGTTTTCGCATACGAACCTGCTTACTTCATCCTCATGGGATAGAGCGGACGCTGGGCCTCGAGCTCCATCCCGCGATTCGCCAAATTTCAGCGTGCCGCGGCTCCTTCGACGGAGATTTAGGCCTCCCGCCGCGGAGATCAAGGCTGGAGACGAGGTGGAGGAACCTCCGCCGCCGCCGCAATGACGCTAACGCCGTGGCGCCATTACCGCCGGCGTTGGTCGCTCGGCGGCGCTCGCGCCCGCCCACACTGGCGGCGCGGAGATCGCTTCGCTCGGCGAACAAGCCGTCGGCGAAGCAGCGGGCAGCGCTATGCTGGAGATCGCCATGAAGCAACGTCGCCAGAGGTCAAGCGGCGCAAGCCGCTGCCGCCTCGGCCACCAAAGACGTCGAAGACCTCCGCGCGGAGCATTCCGAGAGCCTTCGGTCTCGCCGACATCTTCAAGCGCCGCTTACCACAACCGGGGCGTCCTGTACCCGCTGGCGTTATTTTGTACTCTCCATTGGAGGAGACCGCCGCCTTGATATCTTTGGGGCCGTGGGCGCGCCGAGGCCTTGCGCGATATGCCGGTGGTCATGCGGTATGAGCGATCGAAGATGGTCGCCACGGCGCTTTGAAGCAGCCATGTTCGTCTTGGGCAATCGTCTTGCCCAAAACGCGCGTTGACCTCGACGCCGCCACCAGGAAACCTTCGCGCCCGCTGGACCGGATTGAGCAGTCGCGGGTTGACACCGCCGCCAACCGCGTCTCTATGATGGGCGGCGTTGCGCCGGCAGAGGGTGATGAAGACGAGGAGTAGACGAGCTCCCTTATCTTCTTTTTGTCCTGTACAAATCCTGTTAATGCAAATTTTTGCTCTTTTGTCGTGAGTCTCGATCAAACTTTGCGAAAACCTTTTACTCGCGAAAAGAACTGGGGCACCCGAACGTAAAAAGCTTTAGACAGAGCGTACTATTGAAAGTGAGCGCTTTTTCCTTAGGCATCTGGTTACTTCAACCCTTATGGCTTCTTGGCGAACCGACCTCAAACGTTGCGTGGCGAGAACTTAGCTTCCTAAGTGGTCTAGTCATTTGGTGCCGTCGCTATGCGTTGCCAGACCGAGCGAGACACACCGAGCTAGAACCCGCCATCCGTCGCCTCGCCTAGCCCAAATGCAAGTTAGCGTTAGCCCTTGCAACTAAGGGCCATCGACCTTAAGTACTTTTTTCGCTACCAACTTTCAATGTAATGCTTTCTAACAGACTTATTATGCTAAACAACCGACGCTAAAAGATTTAGACGAGCGTTACATTGAAGTGAGCTCTTTTCTTAGGCATCGGTTACTTCAACCCTTATGGCCTCTCGGCAAACCGACCTTAAGCGTTGCGTGATTTGCACTCACTTAGGGAAGTGGTCTAGACGCTGGTGTCGTCGTTGGCGCATTGCCCGAACCGAAAGCAGACACACGGGCTAGAACCCGCCTTCCGTCGCCTCGCCTCGCCCGGCCGCAAGTTAAGCGTTAAGCCCTTGCAACTAAGGGGCCATCGGCCTTAAGTACTTTTTTTACCGACTTTCAGCGTATGCTTTCTAACAGACTTTAAAGGCGAAAAAACAGATGCCTGAGAGACGAACTTATCTTTTTATTGAAGATGGCTTTGTACAATGCACCCCCGGCGCGGGAAGGAGGAAGACCTCGCCGCTTTCGGCTCCAAAGGAAGGCCAACAAAAGCTCTTGGAACAGCTACCTCACGGTAGAACTTCCTCACCGCCGACGTTCCAAGTGTTCGCCAATTCATGACCATCCTCGGCGAGCCTGACCGAGCTCAAGGAGACGAGATCACCTTGAAGGGCCCTCCCACAGGGAGACAGTTTGTTGCGCCCGGCTGCGCTTGATTTTCTGCAGAACGAGGTCGCCAACGCCGCTGTCCTCTCACACACCCGTCTTGCTTGATAACGGCGCGGTGCTTGCGATACTGGCGGCCGGATCGCCGCCTGCCTCTGATCTCCTCCAGAGATTTACTTCATCCCGACGCGGCCGTCGGTCTCGCTCTTCACCGAACGCCGCCACCCTTGGGGACCCAAAGGCGAGCTCGATGGGAGCACCGCTTCGAGCCATACACCAGAAGAAAGGGGTCTCGCCGGTGGCTCTGTTGGGAGTTGTCCGCGGCGCCCTGTCTGATGGGGACTTCTTCCGCCCGGCGCTTGCCGCGCTTCTCCGGACGGTCGAAAGCTTTTGTCTTGAGTCCTCTGAATACTTCCGCGTTTGCCCGCTCCACTTGCCCATTGCTCTTCGGATGCGCAATGGAGGCGAAGCACGCTTGGTACTCAGCTCTTCGCACCAGATCTTGGAAATCGCGCTTTTGATCGAAGGCCCGTTGTCGGTGATGATCTGTTGGCGGCGCCGAACCGGACGAAGATGCTCTTCATAAACTTTATGGTCTGCAGTGGGCGTGATCGCCGGATCGGGCGTGGCTTCAACCCACTTGGTGAACACAGCTGACGGCGGCGAGCAGTGCGTGTAACCTCCGATCGCTTTCGCGAACGGGCCCAGATGTCGGCCCCGCACCGCGAACGGCGGAGAGAGCGGAATGGTTTGCGGCGCTGGGCGGTCGGTGGATCTACTTAGCATGAAATTGGCACGCCGCATCTCCTCACCAGCTCGAAGGCATCACGGAGGCGAGAGGCCAATAAAGCCGTGGCGAAAGCTTTCGACCAACGCCCGGCTCCCGAATGGCTCCTCGCACATGCCTCCATGGATCTCGAGAGAATTGCACTCCCGCTTCCGAGTGGCGACTTCAAGTAGAACTCCGTTTGCGTCCCAGCGTCTGGTCCCCACCTACCGTATGTGGCGCTGGCCTTGCGCGCTATCTTCTCGGTAACGCGTCATCGTCGGGATCACTCAAATCCCGCAGTAGGCTAGGATCCGATCCATCCATCGACCTTCCGGGACGAGCATGACGACGTTAGCATTGTCGCCGACGTACTCTGCTGGCGGCATTTCGCCTCAACCGCCTCGGCGGTTCTTCCGCCTCCTCCTCCAACCGGAGAGTCAGGCGAGATTGGTGACGTCTCCTCCGAAGCGGGGCTGCGTCGAAAGCGTCGTCCCCGCCAGATTGGGGCTCATGCGACGGCCGCGCGTGAGTCTTTCTTCAAAAACCCGGCCGAACAGTGCCTTTGACGAGACGATGCGGGACAGTTCATCCGCCATATAGTTGTCGCGGCGAGGGACGTGCGCGAAGCCCAAACCCTCGAAATGTCGCTCCAACCGGCGCACCTCCGCCAGGTAGGCCGCCATGATGGGATCCGAGCAGGTGAAATCCTTCCTCGCCTGGTTGATGACCGAGAGAGTCGCCCTTTACTTGTAACGCCGGATGCCTGTGGTCGGCCACCCGACCGGCGAGTAATCCTTCATACTCGCGGCGTTGTTGGTAGCGCGAACTCCAAAGACCACCAGTGCGGGACAATGTCGCCGATGGGAGACACCAGACGACGACACCCCACCCCTCAAGCCAGAACGAACCGTCTAAGAAGAGAGTCCACGGCGAGGGTACTGGGACGTCTTCAGCTTCGGTGTTCAGCGGAGTCCACTCGCTGACGAACTCCGCCAGAGCTTGCCCTTTGATGGCCGTTCGGGGAACGAATTTGAGGCTGAATTTCGCCACTCCATGGCCCACAAGCGTCGACCCGTCACCTCGCGGTTGAAGAGGATCTCCGCAAGGGGTACTTGGTCAGCACGGTGATTTCCCACCCCTGGAAGTAGTGACGCAGCTTAGGGCCGGACGCCACGACCGGCGTAGAGCATCTTCTGTTGTTGTGAATACCTTGTTTCGGCGTCGTGGAAGACTTTCTTCGATGTAGTATATGGGCGCTGAACACCTTCTCTTTCCGCCACCAAGACCACTACCGACCACTGGGGTTCGCCATGACATAAAGGATCGTGGCTCGCCTGGGTCCGGCGGCAAAGACAGGCGGGAACTTAGATACTTCTTCAGTCCGTCGAACGCCTCCATGCCTCCGCCGTCCACTCGAATTGGTTGGTCTTCTTCAGGAGCTTGAGTAGTGGGAGACTTTTATCCCCAGGCGAGCTATAAAGCGGCCAGTGAGGTCAAGCAACCCACCAAGCACCGTGCATCTGCCAAGTCGCGTCGGGGCTTCATGTTCTCGATCGCCGCGATCTTGTCCGGGTTCGTCTCAATCCCCCTCTGGGAGACGAGGAAACCTAGCGGTTGTCCGACGGAACGGCGAATACACACTTCTCGAGATTGAGCTTGATGCAAGACTTCCTCAAGTTGGCGAAGGTTTCTTCCGGTCGCCGATCAATTCCTCCGCCTTCTTGGACTTCACCACCGTCGTCGGCGTACACCTCGTGTTCCGCCCTATTTGAGGCGATGAGCGATGTGCATGGCCTTCGATAGGTTGGGCTGCATTCTTCGATCGACGCCATCCTTGTGTAGCGATGAGACGCCCATGGGCGTCCACGGCGCGGTCTTGTCTTCATCTTCTTGACCATGCTAATCCGGTGGTACCCGAGTACGATCCGTAGCTTCTGTTGCTTTCGCACCCACCAGAGAATCGACGATGAGATCAATGCGGCGCGGTCTGGATCGCCGAACGCACGCTGCTGAGGTCGGTGAAGTCCACGCACATCCTCCACCGTCCGTTGGATTTCTTGACGAGGACGGAGTTCGCGAGCCACCTGGGATGGGTGACGCTGCGAACGACCCCCGCTCTTAAGAGCTTGTCCACCTCCTGGCGGATAACTTTCTGGCGCTCCACCGACTGCTTCCGGACCTTTTGCATGACCGGTCGCGCGCCGGGGAACGTTGCCAACTTGTGCTCAATCACCTCCCTGGGGACCCCAGCCATGTCGGACGGTTGCCATGCAAACACGTCTGCGTTAGACTGGAGGAAGGAGATGAGCGCGCCTTCCTATTTGGCGCTGAGAGGCGCCACCCGAATCGTCTTCGCTGGTCGACTCGGGGAGATCGCCTTAACCTCCCCGGACGAACCAGGGGAGGCACGGATCTTCGCCGGAGGAGCTCCCAGAGTCGAAGCGTCGGCCTTCTGGGCGCCGATTGCCCCCGCCAAAGCGAGAGCGTCCTTGTCGCAGCGGAGCGCCTCCGGGCGGTCCACTTTCAAAACGATGGGGCGGTGCCCTGGATCTTCACCACCATGTATGCATAGTGGCAAGCCGCCATGAACTTGGTCACGGCCGACCCGAGATGGCGTTATGCGGAGGTCAAGTCCGCCACCTCGAACTCAAGCATCTCTCAGGCGGAAGTTGTCGAGCCTCAAACGTCACCGGAAGGTCGACGCCCAGTACCGACGGACTCGGCCCGCGCGATGTCAAGAACAGAGCGCGGTCGAAGCTCTGCTGCCGATTCGAGCGCCTTGGCGACTTCGGGCGGACAGAGGTTAAGGAACTCCTCCGTCTACCAAAGACCGCCCTAACTTTACATTCGAATCGTAGGCGCAACCACGATCGGGAGATGCCGGCCGGCGGTCTTTGGCGGGGTGATCGGCTCGATCAACGCGATCGGTTGTTCACCACGCCACCGCCTTCTCGACCCTACGCCGCACGCGGCGGCGACACCTCCCTCATCGCACGCTTAAAGCTAGCGTGGGACGGATAGGTGGCCGATCCGCCGTGGATAACGGCAACCTCGCGCTCCGCCTGTTGGAAACCAAGCGAAGCCGCTTCCTTGCCCTTGCCGCTGCCGGACGCTTCTGCGCTTTCGCCGTGGACGCGCTTGTCCATCAACTTGTTGACGACATGGCAATCTGCCAAGTCGTGGGAGCTGTTGCGGTGAATGGGACAGTAAGCCCCCCTGCTCCACTCGCGGGGACGACGGTCTCGCCCCTCGCCGCGGCCGCGAGGGCCGCCGTGATCACGGCGGTCGCCTGCCGCCTCTGCGAGATCGTTCTGCCGCCGCGCGGCCTCCACCGCTGACCTCCTCCTTTCTTACGCCCGCCCGCGTTACCGCGCGGCCGCCGCCGTCTTCGTCGTCGTCGCTTTCGGCGGCCATGACTCGCCGGTCTCGGCCGCCTTGCGCTTCTTGTCCTTGCCGCGGGATTTTTGAAGTCCGGCCACCCTGACGCAATGTCCCCGCCAGGTCGGCCGGACGAAGCGAGCCTCACTCAAGGGCGCGCTTGTCGCCAGTGAAGAGCCTCCGTTGTCTTGATCTTGCGGGTGGCCATCTTCTCCTTGACCCTAGGGTCTCGGCGCCTCTCTGAATGCCGTGACAACGGCGTCGATGGAGATGTCGAGATGGTATTGCGGACTGGCCGAAGCGCCGGATGTAGTCGCGTGACTCTCTCTCTTCTCGCTCCCACGTTGTGGAGGTCGTCCTCGACTCCGGGCTGCTCAAACGTGTCCTGGAAGTTGGTGATGAAGAGCTCCGAGATCTCCTTCCACGACCCCACGGACTCGGGGCGGTTCATGAGTCAAGAGCTGCTCACGGTGAGGATCAGGGGAAATAGTTCACTGTAACCTTCCCGACCCTCGGTAAGCCGCATCACCGTAGTGTAGATCCGCAAGAACTTCGTCGGGGTTGGTGGAGCCGTCGTACTTCTCGATGGGGTGGGCGGAACCTCTCAGCCCTTTGGGCCGCGGCCAGCTCCTTTGACCGTAGTGTAGATCTGCAGCCGACTTCCGGAGCCTCCTGCTCCTGGATGCGCACTCCGTCTCGCCGCGCCCGCCGTCCGGACGGCGCCGAAGAGGTACCTCCTTCCTCGGCGGAGGCAGCGTCGCGGGAACCCTCCTGGTCCCCACGGGCGGCAGCATCGGCGTGGTCGCGCACCCGGTCGTGCCGCCGCCATGAGCTTGTCGCGTGTGTCTTCTCCTTATCACTGGTGGCGGTCCTCCAAGTGGGACCGGAGATCCCGCCCACCAGACGCTGCTGGCGAACCCCGTGAGTCGCCTGCTCTGTCATCTGGCCCGCCCCTCCCGCTAGGAGATCTGCGAGAGGCGTGGGGCAAGAAAGAACGGAAGAAGCGGAAACTCGGTTCCGCCTCCGAAACTTGCACCACGCCCGCAAGGCGGCGTCGACGAAGGGCAAATCGCCACCACGGAGCCGCCGGAGTCCGAGTCACCGCAGACCGGTGGGTTGTCCAGCAGGCCTCGGCCGCATGGAGGTTCTGTCTTTGGAGTGCACTCCTCCAAGGCCAGCGCCGCTTAGCTTGGCCGGACGGCCGCTTACACCGAGGTTCCATCCTCGGTGACGGCGGCCACCACCCGGCTGATCTATCGCCATTGCCGCGGCCGACGCCATGTCAGCGGCTCAGCGGCTGCCGACCCATCGCAGATCACGATCCGCCATCGATGAAGTCGAAGAGCACAAACTGATGCTAGCTCCCCTACTGGCGCGCCATCGACGGCGTGTTCTCCGCTCAACCGCCATGGATCACACCCCTAGTCGATTTCTAACTCAAGTAGCCGATCACCGTGCTCGGTTCGATTTGGCGTCGGACGCAAAGAAGGAGCAACTCACGAGATTACCTGAGTTCGGACCCTGCGGGTAATAGTCCTACTCTGCCGAGCCTTAGCTCTTTTCTTGTTGTGGTTGAATGGAATGTGGTTTCTGAGTGTTTGTGAACTGTGTGTCCAAAGCGCCGCATTCCCTCTCTCTCTCTCTCCGCTCCTTTTATACAAGCCTCGAACCGCGGAGAGGGCGAGGGTAGGCGTCTGATACTCTCGATAATCGACGAGACACGCGACAGAGAGACGCAACGTCTTTGCTTTGCTTGCGCCGCGGCGCCGCGCCATCGCGCTTCGCAAAGTGGCCTCGACCGCAGCATACACCGGTGAGACCATCTTAAGCAAACCTTCTCTCGCCGGTCAATTCCTTGCGTCCACGGTGGCGGCCGCGAGCGTCGCGAGGGTCATCAGAAGCGTAATCATCTCTTGTTTGTCTATCCGCGCGTGATGTCGCGACAATGCGCCTGTCCTTCGCAGCAGGGGAGCCTTCGCCAAAGACTCCTTTTCGCGCTCTCGCCACGCGGGCCCCACTTGAGCGATGGGAGACCCTTCGTCGCCGAGGGCTCGCCCACACGCCCACTGACGATGGGGCCTCGCCCGCCGAGACCGATGGGCTCACCCGCACGCTGGGGCTTGGTCGCGCCCTCGCCAAGTCGCCGGTGTCGCCGTCTTGGCCGTCTTGTTGTGGCCGCCTCGGCTTCGGCCCGACGCCTCCCCAATTCGCTCGTCTGCCGCCGGTGGCTGCCCGCCTCGCTGCTGGCCAGCCATGCCACATGCCCGAGCAGCTACTGACCCGCCGACCACCACCGCAGCACCGCCTGATTCTGGTGACAGACTCTCGGTCTCCACTGCTCACTCCGGCCTCATGACTCGACCTCCTGCCTCCGCAATTCCACATAGGCACATAGCCGAGGACCGAGGTGAATTATGAATTTGTGAATTGTGATTGAGTAATTAAATGATCTGTGATTTAGGACTTAGGATTGAGCCATTGGTGAATTTGTGATTTAGAATTGTGAATTTGTGACTTAGGATTGTGAATTGAGAAAGTATGCGACATTGTGACGTTTCCAAGATATGAGAACCCGCAAGATGAAGCTACCTCTTTCTAGTGGTATTTAAAAATACTTGCTCTAAGTTTTGCTTAGTATTAACTTGGTTATTTGTTCATGTCGATAATATTGATTTTTTTAAAAAAATTCCTAGGCTTAAGATCTATGGCTACTATTGATGAAGGCTTGAAAAAAATGAATCTGTCTTAAAAAGGTACTATATTATTTTTAAAAGTAACAAACTTATCTTTAAGTGTGTCACTTTTTAATGAATCTAATTAAGATGTGTAATTAAACAAATTTCATCCTACATTTATTATGTACATCATTTATCCTTTGCTCTAGCAACTATATTTAGTAGAATTTTGTCTGGGGCTTATTCAAATCCTGGATCCGCCACTGATGGTACACGAACACAGTAGAATCTTTAAACCGATAATAGTTTGCGAGTGCGCAACAAGTTGCAGCAAGATAACCCTTCACAAATACATTGAGACAACAGAGCAGCCTCAGGTTAAATGATAAATAAATCAGAACAAAAAAAACAGTAGCTGCCTTTTCTTCAAAATTTGTATACAGCCGTTGCTTCCAGTTAAACACTGTACAAGGGGAACTACTGCTGCCAAGAGGGCCGGCAGTTACATAGTTAAGGAATAGTCCTAGAAATGGTTAGAGACGCATCTATTCTAGACGTAGATCAGTATATTGTTAGCTCCAGGAGAAACTCAGATGAAATAACCTAGTATATCTCTGGAAAAGCCACCCTGGGAGAATGGTATATATGAGCAAGATCAGTATATTGTTAGCTCCAGGAGAAACTCAGATGAAATAACCTAGTATATCTCTGGAAAAGCCACCCTGGGAGAATGGTATATATGAGCAACGCTGCAGCAGGGGTGCTTAAAGATGGAACATCACACCACCTGACAGCACGCAAAGAATGAGCATACTATATGATGCCAAAAAGAATCAGGGTCAGTCAAACGAGTCAATACTACTAGATGCTATCTAGCCTGGATGGATTTGGAGGATTCTGATTTATTTGACCGGCACATGCAGTCAGGGCACGGGAAGGTGTATATGGATTCATTTGTTCTTTTCATTTCAATGCCCTTGGCATCGCTGTGTGCTCTCATATTGAGCAATTGACGTTTCAATGAATTCCATCTGCACAAAACGAAAGCAAGATTTTAACAAAATAAAAAAAAATCATGATTTTAAAGATAAATATAAGAATCCCAATTCTTCCAGAGTCTGAAGGTAATTAAAAATAACACTAATAGCATACCCGATCCGTGGACTATCAAAAAGTATGGCCAATCTTCTTTTATCAGGCTTAATTGTCTTTGAGTGCCCACCGTATAAGTATCTCCTATGACCAATAAGAAAATGAGGAAAATTTCCACCTTGAGTGGTCACGAAAACCTCGCTTTGCACACATACACTGTAGTCAATAGCTGCCATCCTTGAGGAGAAATTCTGTAATAGAGCAATGATTTATGTTTGAGCGATGTACCTCAAAATTCAGTACATAAAATTGTTCAGCCATCATTCCTATATACCTTGAATGACGCAAGTTCTTCATCTGATGCCAAAGTTTCTTTTGTCTGTAAGAGAGGGAACATTTCAAGGAGAGGAGCCATGTTCTTCTCTGCTTTATATATCCTTCCAGAAGCCAAATAAATTGCAGTTTTATTGCTGAAACCCATTCCGCGAAGCATTAATCCAACCTATACACCATACACCGTAAACATACAGATCTGTATAACAAAATTCTTTAACAATGCTAATTGATGAAATAAGCATAAACTTTCAGGTAATATTATTTGTATTCATTTGAGATAAGATTTCTGAAGCTTTTTCCAAAGCAGTGTCAATATTTAGATACTGGCATACTGCATACCTCTAATGGTGAAAGTGGGCATTTCCCATTCATCCTTATTGCTCCAGGCCTTATTACACGTCCTGGCCTAGTAAACTTACCCCTCCAACCTCTTTCCCTGGCTTCATCCAATTCTTTCTTTTCTTTCTCACCACCATCAAAGACACAGCAAGAGAAAGCAACCATATCCTGCAACAAGAAAAAAAATCATGGATGACAATGCTCGCTGGTCAGATAAATCATGGGCTACCCATATTTCAGAACTAAAATGAAAACATAAGAATGGATTTCCCATTATTTTAGTAACAACCGGACCCAGTAGCATCTGAAACATCCTGGTAGTTCCTCTACGCGGTTAGAAAGTTTTGTTGTTTCACAAACAGACAGTAGCAAAATAAGAAGCAAATAAATCTTCTATGGAAGAAAACTGACCTCTTCAAAACGGAGATGCACCGCTACATATTTACCATTGTTTTCAGCACTTTTTTCTCTCATTCGAGAAACTAACGTGTCAGATAAAGTTGTGATCTGTTTAGAAAATTTTAAGGCCTCAAAATTAGCCAGGCATCTCAATCGTTGAACGGCAGGTGGAGCATCAAATGACAATCGATTTGCAAAAGGTGATATCCTTATGAGCCTATAACATTAATCAATAGCATCAAAATGTCAGTTAACTTGACATCACAGTAAAGTACAATTTCTTCATAACTGCAATCACCCAATTAACTTTGACCAACCTTTCTTCGATCAATTTAGGAAGAACAACATCTTTGTAATATTGAATAGGAGACCAGGCCTTTATCTTGAAATTAAATACATTGCTCAAATTGTGGCCAAACCGCTCCATCATGAACTCAGGAACTTTGTCAACCACTCGAACATCATTTTTCAAACGTTGCACAAAGTGATCCTCATCATAAATGTCACTAAATTTGCTGTATCAAAAAAAAAAAATGTTAGTACCTTCACTTTGCTATTGCAAGCAAATGTGCAAAACTTGCTAGCAATGGTATTTGATAAGTGAGTTCGTTTGGATAAGGCCATAAGGGTATTTTTAGAATCCATCAGATAAGAATATTATTTTTTGTCACTTGGCATACTGGTGGGATAAGGATGGTTTCTTTCACAAAACCACTGGAAACTTAAAGTTATGCATGGCTGAACAAAAGATTGCTTCATAGAATCACAATATTTTGAATGGCAAAACATGGTACAGTGGCTTTCCAAGTACTATCTTCGGTCACAAAAAGAAGTCGCCGTTGACTTTTGGAAACGCCTTTGACCATTCGTCTTATTCAAAAATTTAATTCAAAAATGTAAAATTATAAGTAATACTTAAAATACATTTAATAATAAACTAAATCATAACAAAATAAATAATATTTATATAATTTTTTTGAATAAGACGAATGGTCAAAAGCGTGTCCAAAAGTCAACGGCGACTTTTTTTTGTGACCGGAGGAAGTAGTTTTCTAAAAATAACCAGATAAAGGCTTCTTAAATGGAGAAATTTCTTTTAAGAGGGCTTGTCATGAAATTTTCATCAATTGAGCGTAGTACATTATGGCACATAAAAATTGACAACAATTGAATATATAGCTAATAAAGAATCAGATGCCAATCAGTATCATAGAGAATGATATAGGCAGAGTTGATGCAGTATAATGCTGGTTGTTTACAAAAATTATCAATGATGATAAATTCATCTTTGTTATGCCCAACCTAAGGTTGTGATACAATGAAGAACATATGCAGATAACTGTAAGGTCCATAGAAACTGGTAGAGAGAGAGAGAGAGAGAGAGACCTAGGATCCCTCCAAATGCTGTGATAGTGGAAATTTGGGATTATAAGAGTCGCATTCAGGAAACCAGCAACTGCAACTGCATTGCATATCTGACAAACAAATTTCGAAAAGGAAATAATAATGAGAAACTCATTGTATACAGCAAAAGAACTGGACAAGATACAAGATGATAATTGTCGTGTAGAACCACTGATGAAAGGTCACTACCGATGTTCTTTGCTGATTCAAACCACCATTTGCCTCCACATATATGTAGCCATTTGATTCAGGCAGACCTACAAGAAATGATAAAATATTGTTAAGATACAATTTCATCATGCAAAATGTCATTTCCGTACTAAATTAACAAAAAAGATTAATTTATATAGTATGGGTGAATACTTCAAATCTACTAAGTTTAACAGAACAATGGCTACGACTTTTGAATGACTTGTAGCAGAGCAGCCCAAAAAAAAAAGGCCTCCCACCTTTCACATGCTCACATGCATCACGCTGTATGTGGTCCTCATATCTTTTTAGAATAATTGTAATGCAGGAGTCATTAATGAGATTTCTTTTTTTATAGTTTAGATGCAAAAAGGGCTCAACTGAGAAAATGTAATTTTAGACAATTGAGGGAAACAATCGCCTGTGCTCTGCGTGATACACAAGTAGGTTTGGAATCTACATATCACTCTGTTGCAAAGAAATATAAGAAATATCTGTAAAAAATCTTATTTGGTCATGTTTTTCATTCTAATGTATTTATATAACTCTGACCAACATACAAATGCTAGTAACTGCTATCTAAAACTTTTAAGTGGTTTTAATATTTTCTATCACAAACCACAAAACTTCAGATGGCGCACGTGGAGAAAAACATAAGCTAAGATTTCTTGGAAATTTAATAATTTAGAAAAGCCATATCAGTAGGAGCAATACCACCATTTGAACTTAGAACTGTAAAGATAATCATAACTTGCACACTCATGACAATTAAAGAAACTAGGAATGACATACCATAGGTGTTATTGCCTATGCAAGGTCGCCAAACACCACCTTTGTAAGCATGTCGCCATACAGTCGCTAGCTACAAAAATCTAGAAACATGAGAAAAGAAAAAACATATATGCAAAACACAAATACGTGAATTTAAAGAGGACCAAGACAAATTGAAGCACAGGATGAGGCAATAAAAAAACTCCAAAACAACGTAACAAAAGGCTAATTTTCCATGGCATACAAAGTTAAAATGAAGATATACTAGATCGCATTGGAACTCCAGATACCTAACGTTAGCAAATAATCAAGGCCAGTGAATAGGTAAACACATGTATCCCCAAAGGGTAACAATAAACAGTCACTAAACCCTACACTATAGCACAAGGGCACAATGATCTTTATTTTATATTTCCTTGGTAAAGATGGCACATAGTATATTTTATATCTATTATACTATTAAAGTAGAAGAAAACGGAGCCATCACGTTAGTCCACATCACCCAGATTATTTCAACCGTTCGATTAATGGTGGGACCAAATTATAACGGCCTAGATCAATCAAAGAAATTCTCATATAAATCAAGAAAAAAATAAAAGATCTATGCCGCTGACTTTTGTGGGGCTGGATTATAATGGCTTAGATTAAAAGAAAAATATTAGAAATTTGGATTAAATACTAAAGATAATATAATATGATTATTTTAGCCGTTCGATCAACGGTGGGACCAAATTATAACGGCCTACATTAATCAAAGAAATTCTCACATAAATCAAGAAAAAAATAAAAGATCTATGCGGCATAGATTAAAAGAAAATATTGGAAATTCAGATTATATACTAAAGCTGATATAATATATTAGAGATAAACTCTAAATCCGATCTGATATATTAGAGATAGATTACGAGTTAGAGATAAACTCTATATGTCGAAACAAATCTACGCTCGTTTTATGTTATTTTATATCATCCCAAGAGTAAGAAAAAAGTATCGATACAGCAGGTAGCAACCTTTACATTTCATATTGCCTGTTACTGGCTTAGGCCTTTCGTTGAGCAAAATAGGGTGAATCCTGAGTTACTACTAAAAAATAAAGTGTTTAGGAGTTAAAAACTTGAAAGTTCATTATAAATACACAAGTTCTAGGTATTTCAAATAGAAAAACAACCCATCATCATCTTAAAATTTTTTCCTTTTGTCTTTTCAACCATATGGAATTTGGCAGTTCATCAAGGACGATCTAGAGAAAGTATGTTACCTAAGGTTCTACAACTGATAACTAAAAGCAAACAAAAATACAAATGTGGTATACAGTACAAACAACTAAATCCCAATAGGCATCAAGTAAACACAAAACTTACACATCATAGCTTCTGATTCAATTAAACAACAACAATATGAGATTTGTAAAAACATTCACAATGCCATCATGCGCAGCAGCTGATTTGAATATCTAAATCCAACAATCTGATTACGACCAAGCAAACCATTGTCTCCCAGTTGACTAATATTCTAGGAACCCCTCAAGATTTAAGTAGGTATGCAACTGGTGAAACACCATTAGTTTGCCCTGTAATCAACCACAGAAGCACAAAATAACAGAAACAAATCAACTGGATGCATCACACAAATTTCAATGATTATATTGCGATTCTGCAGCAATTGGATCAAAATCTAATCCAAATACACTGAAACACTCAAACAAGTGCCAGCCACTAGCCACAAGCACACAGTCACGCAGTTCAGATTATGTCTGAAACTTAAGTTCACATGCAGTGATTCACATGCAGTGATCCAAGTATCCAACACCGCACTTACGACAACCCGAGGTCCATTAAACTCCCATCACCCAAAACGGCCAAGCACTTTCATCAGAAACATAATAAATTCCCAGTTCAATAGCCCGGGCCGCAGACGAGCAGGCGGAACCACTCACCGCGTCGGTGGCGTTGTCGGCGTCCATGTCGGCGCGCAGGCGGGCGTAGAGTTGCGGGCTGCGGTACAGCGACCCGGGCGCCGGGCGCGAGATGATGCGGGGCACGCTGTCGAGAGAGATGGAGCCCATGTAGAGCAGAATCGCCGCCACGTATAGCAGCGGGGCGAAAAGGAAGACCGCCTGCCGCCGCAGCAGCGCCGCGAGCACCCACCGCGCCGCCCTCTGCACGGCTCCCCCGACTCTCCCCACGCCGGCGCCGGCGCCCGCTCCCGCCCTGGCCGAACCCCCCTTCACTGGCGGCCTCCTCCCCCACGCCCGCCGCGGCGACGACGGCGGCGACGGCACGGCCCCGCCGCCGCCGCTCCCCAGCCGGTTGTACGCGTGATTCTGCATCGGAACCTTCCAATGTATTTCACCGCGCGGGTTCGGAGTCGGGGTTAAGAGCCCCTCCTCCACTGCCGCTAGGGTTTCTGCCCCGCGATCGATCGCGGTCTCGCGGAGGGCGAGAGAACCAAAGCGGGAAGGCGGAGGAGGAGGAGGCGGCGGTGGTGGTAATGCGCCTGTTCGGGCAGGGAGGGGGAGACGGGGACGGGATGGCATGTGCCCAGCGCGTGAGCGCGTGCCACGCCGGGGCTAGTGGCCGCGTGGTGCTGGAGACTACTATGCGGTCGCCTCGGTCGCCTTCGGTCGCGTTCAAATTTCGCCTCGGTGGAAGGCTCCAGGGCTCGCTCGGCGGCGTCGCTGACCGGGGGCTCGGATTCTTGCCCTTTTTGCGGGTACGTTGCTTGCGGTGGTGGGGGCGTGGCCGGGCGGCACCCGCGTCACGGCCGCACGGCACGGGGTCACGGGGATATAGAAAGAAAATCTACGAATAGCAGGAGATAAATGGAGATGGAACATGGAAGGTCGAGTCAGCTTATCCCGCGTGGGTGGTGGGGTGGACATTGGACAGTAGGATTTGGGGGGAGATGCGTTGCGATCTTGCCCTGTGACCGCGGCGCCAAAATGGTCGTCGTCGACGAGCGCGATGGGCAGCAGGTGATTAGGGGAAGAATTGGGCGGGGGCGCCAGGCTTCTAATGAAAGGACTCGATTTATTCGCGAACGATGAGTTGATGGGGACTGAAAGGTTTTCCTATGTTTAGCTTTGTTTTCCAATGTCCAATTTTAACACGTGCTTGATGCAAACTGGAGTAGCATAGGTGCAAAGGCATAGCATCTTCATGTTTGTGACGCCTTATTGGAATATGTGTTTTGAGTGTCATGCTAAAAAGTGCAAAAGATGTGCTGTAGTGCATTTATGGTTATTTGTTGATCTATTTGGATTGAATGAGATAATATTTGATAGGATTAAATTATCGTTAGCTTTACTTTTGCTAATCATCAGACAACTGAGATTTGTTTAACTCAATCGATTCTCACATATCTAAATGTTTTCGTTGAATCTTTTATATGTCCTATAAAAGTGTCTGATATACGGCTCAAGAAATTGACTGAGTTAAATAAGTCTCAATCATCTGATGTTAAGTCGGTCCCTTTTGCTGTCTTAGCTAGGCTGCTACTGCGACTGGTGTTTACTTTATGCAACTTCTTGCGCTTGCAATGTGATCACTATAACTTCTTGTGCTTGTGGTTTTAAAAAGTGGTTTAAAAGTTTTACAACGCATGTTCATCCCCTCTAGGTGACATTCCGATCTCTTCGACAATCCACGTTTAAGGCTAGCATTGGTTAAGTAGTTGAGGAACCAGTTTTGCGATTTTTGGCCCTATGCAAAGGCTATGGTCTTAGGCCCAGTTCTTTTCAGCATATGATTTGTATTTTTTGAGTCCGTTTTTTCGCTATTTTGAAGGTACCTTCTAACGTTTTAAAAAGCAAGTCAAATGAAATAGATCCGAATCTCGAGACTACCTCGAGAAGCTCTCGAAATTCAGTCATTTTAGCCGTTCAGCTGTTCAGCCGTTCAGATCAGCTCAAAAGAACAGGACCTTAAACTTGTTGTTATGTGATGTTGTAGTCTTGTTTTAAGTATTAGGACGAGGAATACACCCTTATTGAAAAAAAGTTGCAGTGATGCATCATATTGATGTTACCTTGACATGCTACTTTTTCCCCATTGCGCCTTGCAGAATGCTAGCCCCATTCTGATCCCAATCCCAATCCCAATATTATTTGTTCACTTTTCAATTATCACCCTCTTTCCTCCTTACACAATCCCCACAATTCTTCTCTTATAATTTACCCCCCTTCCCTACTGCTACAGTGATGAGGTCAAGATGTGGATACTAATAAACAAGGCATGCACAATGTTGGCCCTATTATGAATCTATCCCAGCACTATTCATCAATCATTCAATCATTACCCTATTTCTTCTCTACGATCTCTATATTTTCTCTGTTATATTTTACCCCTCCCTACTACTATAGTGATGGAGATATAACTTGGCGCCATGATGATGGGCTACTAATAGCATGCACAATGTTAACCCTATCATGCATGCACTACAGGAAAACGATATCTGTGTCGACGGCCAGAAAAGGTAGTGTCGGCGGCCAGCAAGCCAACGACAGCCTGTGTCGGTGGCCAAAACAGCGGCCGACGACAAAGACGCCTAGAGGCACTCAGTGTCGTCGGCCCAAGCAAAGCCGCCGACACAGCCTGCAGTGCCGATCGCACGGTTCCAAAAATTTGAAATTATGATCCCGCCAAAAGATTTTTGTCCGCGGCCTAAAGAGCTGTGTCCGCGGCCTGTTCCCCGACGACAGCCTGTGTCGTCGGCCACAATGAGGCCGACGACACGTACCGCCATCGAGAACAGGTCGCGACACGACTCTTTAACCACTTGAGTAAACTTGTTTCCCTAGACCGGCTGTTTCACCATGGCCCACATGGTAGGCACAATTATTCTCTGCCATGTGGGCCTAGTGTGGAAAATTTGGGACCAGTGACCGACGGAAAGAGTCGGAGGTGGGGGGTGGGGGCAATGTCGGCGGCCCGAGCAAGGCCGACGACACAGACTAGGGCAGTGTCGGCGACTCGAACCAAGCCGACGAAACAGTCTAGGACAGTATCGACGGCCCAAGCCAGGCCGACGACACAGCCCCTCCCCTCGGCCGCGGCCGATCGATATGCATGTTTCCGGGCTCACGAATCCTCCGTCCCAAACCTCGTAGGTCTCTTTAGGATTCTAAGGGGTAAGGAACATAACAAAGATCATATGACGCTCCTCGTTTGGCCGGCGGTAAGTTTGAGGTGCATGTTCATATATATGGAAGTCCAACGTGTCTGGTAGAAGTGAAGTCGATCGATCCATACGACGTGCACGTTTCAAAGGAACCCTAAGTACGGCATGGAATGACGGGCGGGGGAGGAGCGTGTAGTGGAAGGCTACCTTTTGTGAGGTTGACACACGGTAAGAGTGCATGTAGTCAACTTTGAAATGAGCGTTGCTTTGCCGGTGAAAGGAGTCGAAGGTCTGGGGCAGGCTCACCTTTGTCGTCGAGGACGCTGAGGCCGACGACACAGGTGGCACCAGTGTCGTCGGGGAGGCCTGGTTGAAATCAATCACAGTAAACTCTATCGAAGGCCAGACGTGTTCATCTTGCCCGAGCAAGTCGAGTTGGTCTTCTACCTGCCGTACCCCCACCCAAGTTACAAGAATTGGTGGATTGTTCATAAATGTCTTCCGTACGGTGGATTGTCCGAGATCTCCGAAGAAGACTATGAGGATATCCCATATGTGGGTCCATTCCAAGAACAAGAGGTGACTGAAGAGCTCCACGTCGATATTGGTGACGAGCTAGATAATATATTGGGATCAGCATACCCAGCTGATATAGAACGCCAATTAGAGCAAGGTCAGACGGACGAGGATGATGAGGAGGACCAAGAGGATGATGAAACAGAAGAGGAAGAGGAAGAGGAACCCGAGGAGGAAGCTGAAGATTTTTAAGACATGCAAATTTCGTATATGTAATGCAGTTTAATTTAAGTCATTTCCATTCTATTCTGGTGACCTCCCAGACTTTGAGGCGCTGTTGGAGGTCCCCGACTCCGACCTCGAGGACGATGAGGTGGTGGAGCCAGAGATCGAGGGTGATGAATCCGTGTAACACCCCGGCTCAACAATTAAGCCCAAGATGCTACTAACTCCTAAATTTCTACAAAATTTCAGCAGCACCTCCCCTAATATTTGGACATCCACTTAGCAGGCAAACAAAACACAATCCATAGATATATATACACATAACTCAACCCAACCACACATGCAGCCCAACAACAAAGTCAATAGTCTAGCACCACACCCGAATCAGTACCACCATCACACACTACCAAAAGAAAGCACACAAGATTAGTTATTATTAATTGGTTCAGTGGAAGTGGTGCACAAGTGTGTGAGTGACGCTACCCATCCCACGCACGTCGACGTTCTGGGGTACCTAAAATATAACAAAGAGTAAGGGTGAGTTCAGGACTCAGCAAGTATATATTTAAACAAAGGACAATATTAAAAGTAGCAGAATGATAACCATACCCGCATCTACTCAATCTGTCAACCATAACTCCAACTTAATCATAACAAATTTCCAAGCCGATACAATGCAATAGCATGCAATGCAATGCAGAATGCGTCTCTTCTCTGTGCTCATACCGGTATAGCAAAGAGCTCACCCGTCGATGACGCCCTTAAGCCCCGTCCTTTTTCACACGGGGTCACAAGTCGTGGTCATATGGCTTTCTCACCGACCTGGCCATAGCACTCCGGACTAGTCATATGACCATATGTCGACTTAACCCCACCCTGTGGGGTGCCTACTCCCGTAGGACTTGAAAGCACAAGTCACGGTCATATGTCTTTATCACCGACCTGGCCCGAGGCGCTCCGGACTAGTCATATGACCGTCTATCGACTTGGCTCATGCACATGAATGCAAATGATGCATAAGTAACAAATAAGCACTTAACACTTTACCGAAGCACTAAGATACCACATTCGATCAAGCCACCCATACCATCATCACGATAATCAAAACAGTAAGCAATGTTAGACAACACAGTCACAGTCATTTTGTATAAATATACACTTGCCTTAACAACCCCGGTGTCCGGCGTGCGACGAGGTCTTTGCTCCCGAGGCGGAGGTACCTAATGTCAAGAGAAGGTCATCAAACACATTTCAAACTAACCCGAACACGCTAGCCTAGACTAACACTTAAATGCCCCAATTAGGTAATTAGTTGCCGGATTAGCAACGTGTCTAGTTTTCAGGACAACGAGCTTGCGAAAACCATAACTCCCAAACCGTTTGACCGATTTAGACGTTCTAAGACTCGTTGGAAAGCTAAGGTCATGAACTAAATTTCATTCTATAGGGCCATCCTCTCGTTCCTACTAGAGATCACCTGAAAAGCGGATACAAGCTACTGCACATAGAATTCTTCCACCAAATTGCAATCTCGAAACTAAAGCCCCAAATCCCTTACATGTCTAACATAACCAACTCGAATGATGACTAATGGCAGGGAGAGTGCTCAGTTTATTACCCAAAAGTGGAGCTCCAAACCCTAGCTTTTCCTCTTCCACCTCTCTTCCTCCTCTTCCTTCTCCTTCCTCCTTTCTTCCCTTCTCACTGCCGGCTAGAGCAGCAGCGGCGACCACGGCCACAGGGCGACGCCTAGATGGGGAGGCGATGGGGCGCCGGCCACAGGGGCGGTGGCTGCTGCTTGGAGACAGCGGCGCCGGCGTCTGGGGGAAGGAGGTGGTGCTAGGACGCGGCGGCGGCTGGGGAGGAGGCGCTAGGAGGGAGGAGCACGGGCTGGGGGAGAAGCTGATGACTAGAGACATATACGATATAAAGGGAGAGAGAGACCCAGGAGAGTTCTAGAGAGAGGGAGAGACATCGGCTCCCAAAAATGGGGGCGGTGGAAGGATTTGGGCCGGCTGGGCTGGCTGGCCCATCTTCTTTTTTTTTTTATTACTAGTATTACAATCCGGAGGTGGAGGAGAGAATCTATAAAATGGTGCACAGGAGGCTGGACTTTCAGTGGCCAGAGGAGCAGGAGGAAGAGCCTGAATTTGATGATGGTCTAGAGTCCGGCTCTGAGGCAGACGTAGGGCAAGCCACTGACGAGCACTTCATACCGGGTTGGTGGGAGGAGGTAATGTCATCTAAGCCGACTGTCATTTACTTTCAATTAATTCCTTTCATTTGCTTGTGTTTGGTGGTTTCAGGCACTAGAGGACGCCGCGTCTTCTGGCCACAATGAGGAGGACGCGCAGTGGGAGGTGCCGGAGTCCTCTAATTCCTCCTCGACCCTCAACAAGTGGGGGAGAACCAAATTGCAACAAGCCCCCAGAGATCAGAGTCAGAGGCCGTTGGTACAGCTTACCGCCAACAAGAGGTGTGTGGTACCATTTTCAATGTTTTTGTTATTGCTAACTACAAACTTGCTAACCATTTATGATATTTTTATCTTCTGAACCTATGCGTGCAGGGGCTTGATTTGCACCTTCAAGGGTCCACAGGAGCCGGGCAAGGTGTTGGGCCTACTCTTGAAGAATTTGTACCCTAGGAAGGTGGGTCGTGGCAAGAAGCGGCGGCCGACGATGAGTTGGTTGGACTACTCCCACGATGTTGATGATCAGGGAAAGACTATCGTCGATCGACTGGTCGAGGACTTCTGGGTTAGATGTCTTATTTTTATTTCTAATTGTTTGTCTACATAATCCTAGCTGCATGTCGTTTTTCATTTCTAATTGATATTTAGCTCATGTGTTCTTTCATGTGCTGTTTTTTTCAGGAGAGGTATATGCTTTGGCCGGAGACGACAATGGACGATTACGAGGCTCATCACCCTGCGATCGATGCAATGGAGACCCACATTGTGACAGACATAATGCGAATGGCCCGAGTATAATGAAGTACAAGAAGAGGAAGGGCAAGTAAATCAAGAGGAATGAGGCAAGTTCGGTGTATCTCAAGGCAGGCCAGTACGTGCGTGGACGTTCTGATTGGATGGACAAGTGTCCAAACATCTGGAAGGTTCTGTCCAGGATGTGGGCCTCCGAGGCATGGATTGCCAAATTCAAGAGGAACAGGGAAAATAGAGATAAAACTCTGAGATCTGCACGACCCACCTTGGGGACTCGGTATGGGGCACCTCGCGCGTGACCTAGTAAGTATATTTTCTATCATTAGTTAGATATTCTATTAGCAGCAAGTTACTACATGTTAACTATTGACTTCGAATTAAACTGCAGGAAGCAGAGACGGGAGAGTCGCCCGATGCGTTCACCTTGTGGCAGCGCGCGCGCACACCCCGTCCTCTGCCTGACGACACACTACAACCGATGGATCCCGCTGCCCAAGTGAAAATTGTAAGTTCAGGTTTTTTTTCACTTGTTCTTAGTTACTACGACTTTTATCGAGCTAATTGGCTTTATAACTTGGTTGTTTCGCAGGATGCATATAATGCGCTCGTGAGGGAGAAGCACGGTGACCAGTGTGACCCCAGGGCCATGGGGCGAGACACCGCCGTCATCTCTGACGAGTTGATTGGGATGGCTCACGGTCGGTCGGGCTTCTTAGACTCTGTGTTGCCTCACGACGCCTTCAGGGAGCGGTCATGGGAGCGTCGAAAGATGGGCTCCTCTTCGACCCAAGCACAGCTACAAGCTCAGAAGCGGCTGATCGAGCAGCTGACACAACAGAACGAGTTACAAAAGAAGGCAGAAGAGGAGCGTGAGCAGCGGAAGGAGAAAGCAAGGGAGGAGAAATTCGCACAACTCGAAGCCCAATACAACTGGATGTACCAGCAAATGCAGAGGTGCAATATGTTTCAGCAGCAGGTAATTAAGAAGGTTTATGTGTATAGGTTGTATATTTACACTTTCATTTCACATGCTCGTGTGTCCACAGAGCTCGCAGGGCGTGGAGGCCTCCGGTAGCCAGTCGCAATTGCCACCTCCACCCCCGTACTTCACGCAGATCCCCTCGACACAGCTTTACGCTCCTGCCCACAGCTACCGACAGAGATCCCTGGGATACAATTTTCCACTCCACACGTGCATTCTCCTGGGTAATACTCGTTTTTTCAGACTTTCACAATTTATGCTTCAATTGTACATGTGTATTGAAAATTTGTGTTGTCCTCTAATCTTGCGAGTTTCAGATCTGCGCGCCCGTATGTGTATCTTCTTGACGATTCGATTGCCACACGGTCGGGTGGTGATGAGGTCGCTAAGAGAATGGCAGAAAGTTTCTTCGCGGTCAATCCTCCTACCTACGATGGTTCGCATAACCATTAGCTTCAGTTTTCACTCCTATATGTATCAAAACTCACTCCCATGTGTACTTTGCACTATTCTAAACTCTTTGAACCATATCGTTGCAATTCTGCCTATTTGTGATGTATTTTGGACTCTTTGGACCTAATGTGATGTAATTGGACAATTTGAAATCTTATCGATGAATTGTTTGTTTACAAATAGTGTGAATGTGTATGTGCTCGAAATTGTGGTGTCGAGCAACTGATTATATGTAGATATTGTGAGAAAATTTATGAATTGGAATTCTGTTGTGTAATATGAATTTTTGCATGTTGAAATTGGGTTTTCATATCAATTTCCTGCAATTTTTTTCTGCAGGAACAATAGCAGTGACGTCGGCCTTGGCCATGCCAACGTCATTGGTGGTGACCAGGGGGCAGGGAGGAGGGGGGTTTTGTTGTCGGCACGGCTCTGGCCGACGTCACTGAGGGGGCGTCTGTGTCGGCGGCCTGTATCTGGCCGACGTCAAAGAGGTGGCTGGGGGTAGGGGGCAGGGAGGGGGAGGGGAGCAATGACGTCGGCCTGATCTGTGGCCGCCGACGCTGAGGAGGGGCTGTGTCGGCGGCCCTTGTGTGATATAAGATGACAAATTGCGACAAATTAATGAATCTCATACCTAATAATCTCTTCTAGAAGTAAGAACTGTTTTTTGAAGAAAAATGAGTTTTCTGAAGAAACATAAACACTTCCCTGAAGGAAAATTAATTACCAGTCGATATTTGATTTACACCAATGGTCCCGATAGTGGACGATGACCCATTGATACCCGATACTGAAAGTTCGCCACATGAGCACTAGTTTTGTGCATCTCCTGCCAGTAGTTGGGAGAGTGGTAGCGTTCTTTATTACCCTGAAGGTATAATGTAAATTGGTGATAAAGGCAAATTGATTGATCCCCTAAATGCCAAAGTAATACTGGTTATTGTGGTACAATCATATGTGTAAGACCTGCTGAATAGGCTAATTGATTGGATTGAGCCATTTGAGAATAAGTGCAATATTTAGACCCAGTAGGTCTGATAGGTTGTATCTAGAAGATATATGATGTTGCAATTAATTTTACCCACATATTAGTGTGATCCCCTGAAGTGGAATATACTTATTTAAACCTAAGACAATATGAGGTTTTAGGACCAGAAGTACCTTGCCTCTGGAAGCACTTAGTGCAGCAGCAACCAGAAGTTGGGACCGGCACTAAATTGTCTTTAGGGACCAGCTTGATATGCAGGGCCTCAGGTTGTTTGTTAACCAAGGGCCATGTTGGGTTATATTGATGCGGGATTTATTTGTAATCCGCATATCGCTAAATCTCACATTGTGTTTTGAGATTAATGCTTTATATGAAGTCTCATGTGTGTGTGTTTGGATGGAAAGGATGGTGATCACATCCAGGAGTTATGTGGCACGAGTACCATCCATACCCCATGTTTATCCATTAGGATGATGTTGCTTGTATTGCAGAAGTGGACAGTGGTACTTAATGATTAAGTTATATTGTTCCCAAATTATTTTATTCACACTTTCCAGAAGCATAGTGTGATGGATGTCCGAAAGACATCGAACGGTTGGAAGGCATCTGGGATGTCGTCCTAAGGGGAGCATGAGTTAAATATTGATTCGGTTCATATAAAATCCTGGAGGTTTCACTTTGTCTAACCCAGTAGGTTGACATGACGATCAATTAAAGTATTTTACCACACCACAAAATAGATCCAGAAGATTTAAAACGCAAAGGTCCAGTAGACCATATTGATCCTGAAGATCAGACCCTGAAGGTTATATATTGTACTCTTTTTTCTTTATATGAGTTTTTCCCATTGGGTTTTCTCATAGCAAGGTTTTTAACGAGGCAATATTGCAATACAGCATGCGTGTGCAATATACTCTTTTCTCCAATCTTTTTTTCCACTGGGTTTTTGGATGGAGTTTTTGATGAGGTATTGTCATATCGCGGTTTAGCCCAAGGGGGAGTGTTATAACCCTAGGTGATTATGGGCCGGAAGCCCATCCATAACCCTAGGGGTATTGTGGGCAAAACCAAATATAGTCTAGACTATATATATGAAACCTCTTGTATACTAGAGATATGAATCAATAAAGATTATTGTGCCTGGCTTTTGTCTCTTTATATCTGTGTCTCCTATCTATTCTGATTGTGTTTGCGTGTGTGCGACGATAGATTTACAACATGCTGCCTCTCGCGTCCGTGCACAGCGTACAGTCCTCGCCAGCCTTTTTTTAAAAATTTCCGCAATTCAATTTTCTAAATTTAGTTCTTTTTTTGTATTCTGCAATTTGCTTAATTTATCTTTGTGAATCCTATAGTTTTTGAAATCCTTATTTTCTATTTCGAAATCCCCAACCTGAATTCAAACGGAAATTTCGATATCTTTTAAACTTTCTTAAATCTATTTTCAAATTTTAGATTTGTTGATATTCAATTTAAAAACTTCGAACCACCCAAAACATGAATTTTAGAAAGAATCGAGAGAGAGGGGATCAAGTGGGGCAAATTTAGTCTAGCAGCGTAAATAAATCCAGAAATTTAATCATCATAAATAAATAGTACAAAGCCGAGTTCGCGCCATCCCCGCTCGCCACGTGGCCCACCTCCTCGCCCGGCGCCTTGCGAGCCGTCCGATCGCTCCTTTAAATCAAATCCAGCTGTCCATATTAAATCAACCTTTAAAAACACCTTTTCCCCTGCTTGCCTGACATGGCGCGTGGTTTAGTGAGTTGGCTAGCGGTGGTGCTGCATACTGGAGGCCGGCTCGAACCCTCGCCTCGCTTTGTAACGGTTGACACCCCAGCCTTCGCGCCCGTACACAGTGGCGGTAACAGCGCTCACCTCATGAGGCTCGCATGTGTTGTCTGTGACGACAATTTGTATGTAGATGTATCTGTGACTATACACGCTTATACATCGCCTTTCGCTATATCTGTGGTATCAGACGCTATATCTGTGTGCATACAATTCTATATGCTATATACAGGCTCTACGCTATGTTAAAATAGAACATGTATAGGGGCTCTTGTGCATATTTCCCCTCTCTTGTACATGTATAAAACTAGCCCATTTGGGCCCAAGTAATACAAGCTGCAATTCTCACCACTTCTAACATGATATCAGAGCCTAGGGTTAGAGTTTCCCTCCCCACCACCTGCAGTCGCCGCCGCCGCCGGCGAGGCGCCGCCGTCGCCGGAGGACTCCTCTGGCGGCGCCTCCTCCTCTTCTTCTTTCCTCTCCCTACCTCGCGAGCACTCCCACGCTGGCGCTGGGCCCGACGCGCGCGTCTTCCCAGCCGGCCGTCCTCAAGCCGTCGTCGCCGTCGCCCGATCGTCGCGACAGGCGTTGATCCGTCACGCCCGTCGCGGTCGAGTCTCGGACCAAGCCGTCGCCGTCGCCGTCGCGGTCGCGGTCCAGCCAGTCGTCGTCCAAGCCGCCGTCGCTGCCTGCCCAGATTCGGATCCCGTCAGGCCGCCGCCTCTCCTTCCAGATCCAGGTTGCCTCCGTCGTCCTGGATCAGTTGCGGGGCTCGCCGGCCCTCTCTCTACGGGGTTGAGCAGCTGCCTTTGTCTTCCACTCCTCGTCGAGCTCGGTCCAGCACACCACCATGGCGGCTCCCTCTCGTGTGCTTGGTCTGGTTGCACTCCCACCGATCCAGTTCGATGGCTCCAACTTCCGCGAGTGGTCCACACTTCTCCGCGTCTGTCTGGACAGCCAGCGCCTCTGGGGTCACCTCACGGGTACCTCCGTGCCTCCGACGCTTCCTGCCGTCCCCGTGGCGCCTCAGCCGCCTGCCGCTGGTCAGCCGGTACCCGCCGCCCAGCTGGAGCTCTACGAGCAGGCACTTCAGGAGTACGATGCCGCCGCTCAGCGCTTGGAGGAGTGGCGTGCTTCTGAGGCCCGGTATTCTTTGCTCTTGTCGACATCACGGCATGCGCCGCGGACTGCCACGGCGTCGTCTCTCTCGCGTCCGCTCGTCTGATGTGGGACCACATCCAGGCGCAGTACCAGCCTAGCAGCCAAGCGCTCTACACCTCGCTCTTGCGTCTGGCCGAGACTCTCCAGCGGCGAGGATTCTCTCGTCGGCGACTTCCACCAACCTGCGGCGTCTACCGTCACCGGACTCTCTCGAGCCGTTCCGGATCCCTCTGTGCGACACGTGGTCGCTTCACGGATCACCGGCTTAGTCTTGGGTATTCGAGCTTGCTCGATCGCCTTCGTCCGAATTTGAGTCGCTTGGGCTCGGCTCTGCCCGCCACCGCCGCCCCCCTCACCGAGACATTGACTCGAGCTCGTCTTTGAGGAGACTTCGCTGAGGTGTCCTCTCCTCACTAACGTCTGTCTTTGGGCACCGTGCCGACTCACACATCTTGCGGTGTCCCATTCTTGCTCCAGCCCGGCAGTGGCTCTGTCGCTGCTCTCCCAACACCAGCAGGAGGCTTGGTTGCAGGGGGGCACTTCCGCTCCTACTCAGGGTGAAGGCGCAGGCGCTCGCTCCTTCTGCAACTACTGCAAGAAGACATGTCACACCATCCAGCCGGTCTGAAGCGCCTCAAGCGCGTGGCTCCCCTGTCGGCTCCGCTTCAGTCTCTGCTCCTCGAGAGGCTCCGGTGTGGGCTCAGTCTCTCCCTGATCGCCTTGCGCGTCTTGAGCCGCCTCGACACTCGGACTCCCACCGTCTCCTCTGCCACGACTTACGGGCTCCTCGGTGCCTTGGTACCTCGGTGATTCAGTGTACTTGGTACCTTGACTCTGGCGCCTCCTTCCACATGACATATGACTCCACTCACCTTCACCCATTGCGGTCTTGATCCTCTGTTTTTGTCAAGGCGCTAATGGGTCTCCTCTCTCGATTCTTGGCAAGGGCACTCTTCACACATCTTCCTTTACTGTTCCAGATGTTTCTCATATGCCTTGCCTTACTATGCAATTGATCTCTGCTGGTCAGCTCAGCGATATGGGTTTTAGCATCACTCTTGAGCGACTTTTGTTTTATTCAGCTCGCGATCTGAGGACCCTTGTTGGCCTTGGCCGGCGGACCCGTGACTTCCCCAGATTGTGGGCTCTCGACTGGCTTCGTCTTCCCTCCACTTCCACTTCCACAACCACCACCTCCAGCCAGTCGATCAGCGCGTCTGATGCCACCACCACTTCCGCCAGTTTTGCTCAGTGGCATTGTCGGTTAGGTCATATGTCTGAGTCGAGATTGTGTTCTCTTATGCGTCGTGGTGTTCTTGGGAAGGTCTCTCGTGATACCTCCCACCTGTCGAGTTGTAAGCTTGTAGCGACTCTGATTGCCCTTTCCTACTAGTGACTCTGTATCGGTTCGCCCCTTTGATTTGGTTCATTCTGATGTATGGGGACCTGCTCCTTTTGTTTCGAAAGGGGGAAATAGATGGTATGTGATTTTCATTGATGATTTCTCTTGCTTCACCTGGATTTACTTTCTCAAGTCTCGTGATCAGGTGTTGGCTGCCTATCAGGCCTTTGCAGCCATGGTTCTCACTCAGTTTGACTCCCCCGTTTGTGTGTTTCGTGCTGATTCAGCTGGCGAGTATCTCTCCACTGCTCTGCGCCAGTTTCTTGTTGATCAGGGCACTCTTCCTCGATACTAGTGTCTTTGGTGCCCATCTTATATAATGGTGTTGCGGCCGAGCATCGCCACCTGCTTGAGACTGCTAGAGCTATGATGCTCTCTGCCTCCGTCCCACCACACTTCTGGGTAGAAGCAGTGTCTACGGCTGTTTACCTCATCAACATTCAGCCCTCCACTGCTCTTCAGGGTGCCACTCCTCTCGAGCGCCTATATGGCCACTCAGCTGAGTACTCTCGCCTTCGTACCTTTGGTTGTGTGGTATATGTTCTCCTTCAGCCTCGTGAGCGAACCAAGTTATTTGCTCGGTCGGTCAAGTCGCCTTCCTTAGCTCGACTTCGAGCGCAAGGGTGCCCATTGTTGGGATCCGCTCGGTTGTCGGATTCGGGTCTCTAAGGATGTCACCTTCGATGAGTCGCGTCCCTTCTTTGTCGAGTCTCGCTCCTTTGACTCCCTCACACCTCCTCACTTTGAGTCTCTCTCCTTTCTCGGTCTTCTGATCGCTTTGCCTTTCCGTCTTCCGCTCCACCGGTTGTCTCCCTTCCACCACCTTCCCAGTCCATCCCTTCCCCACCCTCACAGGTCCCCTCTCCACCACCTCCCGTTTTACCTACACCACCTTCCCCAGTTCCCTCTCCACTACCACCTTCGCCTTCCCAGGTTGTGTCTCCACCACCACCTTTTTCGGTCGTGTCTTCACCTCCACCTTCACAGGTCGTGTCTCCGCCACCTTTCTTACCACCCCTTCCGTTTCACTACTCCCGTTCTCGCGTCCCCACTTCCCACGCGGCTGCATATAGCACGCTATATATATAGAATTGTATTGTATGCAGCGGCTACGTTATACACGCGGTTTGCTATTGGCGCTTATGCGCGGAAGGCGGCTATCACAGAGCTCGCGTCGCTTTCGCCTCGCCTACTTTGTGCAATGGCTATACAGCGCTTCGCGCTGTCAGACGCGGCGGTGCCAGCAGATCGCGCTTTGTCTGTGAGCAGGCGGCCATACTCGCTTTGTCGTCGCATCCTGCAAGTATTTTTGTGCGCTTGGACGATTGCTCGCCTGTACGCACTGCCTGCACACGCATACTCTTGCTCACCTACACGCGAATGAATTTGAAAAATAGCAAACCTTTATAGATATTTTATATTTTAGAATTTGTTGTATTCGCTTTTAGTTTTTTGAATTTTGAAAAAAAATAAATTTAGTTTTCATGGTTTTTTTATTGTATAATTTGCTTAGTTCTTTTTTTTTGTAAATCTTACAGTTTTCCAAAAAAAAATTAATTCCCAAACTCCTAACCTGAATTCAAACGAAAATTTTGATATCTTCCAAAATCCCTTAAATTTATTTCCAAATTTTAAATTTCTTGACATTCAATTTTAAAACTTTAAACCCCCCTAAAACATGAATTTTAGAAAGAATTGAGAGAGAGGATCAAATTGATGAAATTTTTTCTGCCAACGTAAACAAATCCATAATTTTACGTGTTCCGAAAATAGCAAACCTTCATACAAATTTTTTTTGAATTTTGATTTTTTTTCTAAATTTAGCTTTCATGGTTTTTTATTGTATAATTTGCTTAGTTCTTTTTTTATATCGTACAGTTGTTCGAATTCTTTTTTTAAGTTCCCAAACTCCCAACCCGAATTCAAATGGAAATTTTGATACCTTCCAAAATCCCTTAAATTTTTTCCAAATTTCAAAATTCAAACCCCCTAAGACATGAATTTTAGAAAGAATTGAGAGAGAGGGGATCAAGTGGACGAAATTTGCTCTGCCAACATAAACAAATGTATAATTTTACCTGTTTCGAAAATGCAATCAAAATTTTATTGTAAGGATCCATAAATGTATTTAAGCATTACAAATGTTTAATTTTCCAATATCGGTTAGCGCATAATAGAAATAAAAACCCTTCGAAATATAGAACTATAGTTAACGAGCACGTATTCATGAAGATGCCTACAAAAAAGCTAGCTATTTTCAAAACATCAATCATCGTCGATATAAAATGTACAAAATTTGAATCGCCGTTCTCCATTTCGCCACGTGGCGCTTCCACCTTACATGGCCAATTCGCCTATCGCGCCTTTGCCGTCCGATCGCCCGCTTCTGGCATATCTAGCCGTCCGTTCTTTTTCTACATATAAAACGATTTTTTTCCGTCCAAATATAAGCACCGCGGGAGCTTTACTGGGTTGGCTAGCTGGTTCGGCTTTCTCCCATTTTTCTCTGGCTTCCGCGTTGCTCTCACCGCGTGCTGGCCATGCTGCCGCTCCTTCCCGCGTGCCCGTGGCCAGCCCGCGCACGCCACGGGCGCGCGTGCTCATCTAGTATATGTACAAGTTTCCTTGCAAGCTAGTGTTCGGATCAATGCCTTTCCTTGTTTTAAAGTTTCGGAGGTACCAACACTATGTTGAATGGCCACCATATTCCTTCCGGAATATGCTATACCTGCACGAGCATAAATGCTCCAAATGTCTTCGATTGGCCATTGGAGGCGACGTGGAGTAGAAGCAGCTCGTAGAGCTGCTCGATGAGGGAAGTGAGAGATCAATGGAATGCACCTCAGCTCCCAATTCAGTGCAAGATTTCTCTTGATATGGGCTTTAGTGGCCCGCAGGTTTCTCTTGGGCCTAGTTTTGGATTTTCATTCCTTCCCAGTGTTATGGGCATAATCACAATATCAGCCATGTAGCCAGGGCCGGCCCAGGGCATGTGCGGGCTATGCGACCGCACAAGGTCCCCAAACTAGTAAGGCCTCTAAATTAAACTCATATCCTTCAAATAGCCTAATATAGTAAGTATATCTCTATAATTTTCTACTTTATATTTTAGAATGGACGTAGTACTAAAAAAGAAGTGCATAATTTTGAATTTTCTCTCTTATAATACTGTATTTTGAGGCCAACTTGCAACTTTGTTATATTTTCGCATCGGGGCCTCCAAATTGTAGGGCCGGCCCTGCATGAAGCCACCGTTATTGTTGAGGAATAAAGTGATATGAGTTAGTAAAAAAAAGTTGTCTAAAACATTATATAATATACAGAGATTTAGGCTTCAATCAGTTGCAAAGCACAGATCTCTCTGTTAGTAATCCGTGATAAACATTTTCGATTTCAACCCGGGTGATCCTTGTTCATCTTGTTAAAGTTTATCCACAATTTTTACACCTTGTAAAATCCCGCTTATTATTTGTTTTATATTTTTCAAAGTTGGTATAAATGGAGGCTCCATAACTGTTCAGTTCATGCGTTTTTGATAAATAAGAAATGAATAGTAAAAAATATAAAATTTTGTGGATAGGGAGACTAACAAGAGGAGCGAAACATTAATGTATGGTCATATAGATATATTTCTATGAACGAAATTGTGCGCCTTTTAATGCAACGAAGTAAACGTATATTGATTAAGAATTATAACTGTGTCGTGTTTCTATCGAGTGCCTGTGGCTCGAGGAAACAACGTTCAAACCTGGAAAGGCTGCCAGCAAATACTGTGCAGATTTAGCTTAAAATGAACATCGTCACCAAGCCCGTCTAGCTCAGTCGGTAGAGCGCAAGGCTCTTAACCTTGTGGTCGTGGGTTCAAGCCCCACGGTGGGCGTCGGTAAGAAGCAAGCATATTATTTTATTCTTTTGCAAATGTAAAGTTGTTGTAAATGATTTACATTCTTTTTATTATGTTTACACCAGGAAAAGACGTATCGCACAGACACGAACGAGAATATGAACTTTGTTTTTGATATTTTATCTCTTCACGAAAATTTTAGGAGACAAACTTTTTTATGAAGAGCCTCATCAATCGATGTCAAGTTTGTCGCCTTACGTTTCCCTCGGGTTCTAACACAAGATATATTAACAATTTACTTCTCTTGGACGACGTTTGCAAAATGGTCAATAACCATTCTCGGACCATTCCCACCTATTGAACAGCGGCGTGCTAGTGAGCTTGTCGTGCCACAATGAAGATTTAAAAATCTCCCACACGGCTAAGAAAACCCAAGTGCAAGCCCAACTCTAGAGGCCCTGTTTTGCAATTAGTGGCCATTTTGATTTCAAACCGATTTACATTCTTTTTATTAAGTTTACACCAGAAAATATGATGCCATCCACATCTCGTCAACATATTGCATAGGAGCATCGATGTGCTAAACAGTCTCATCGACATATTGCATAGGCGCATCGATGTGCTAAACAACCACGTGCTAAAGAGAAACATCAAGTGAGCTTGTCGTGCCACAACCAAGATCTAAAAAACTCCCAAACGGCTGAGAAAGCCCAAGGACAAGTCCAACTCTCACGAAGGCCCAGTTTTGCCGTCAGTTACCGGTCTGATTTCAAACGAATGTTTGGGTCACATATGAACTCCATTTTTGATATTCTACCTCTTCACACAAATATTAGGAGACAAACTTTTCAATGAAGAGCCTCGTCAACCGATGTCAAGTTTGTCAGCTGATGTCTTCCTCAGGTTCTAGCACAAGATATTTTGGCAATCTACTCCCCTTGGACGACGTTTGCAAAATGGTCGACAACCATTCTCGGACCATTTCCACCTGGTGAACAGTGGCGTGCTAAAGAAAAACATCAAGTGAGCTTGTAGTGCCACAATCAATATCTAAAAACCTCCCACACGGCTAAGAAAACCCAAGTACAAGTTCAACTCTCCTAGAGGCCTGGTTCTACAGTTATTGACCATTCTGATTTCAAACGGACTCCCATGCCACATATGAACTCCGGTTTCGACGTTGTGCCTCTTCTCGAAAAGATTAAGAGATAAACTTTTCAACGCGTTTGATCCCACTGTCAAATTATTTACGAGTCATCTAGAATCATCAAAATAATCATGTGGGGGGTGCAAGCCACCATTGTCAGCACGCCTCCTTTGGATGTCATTTCTTTATATACGGTTGTCATCCCTTCTTTTCTTCCTTGGATTTTGTTAGATTAAAGTTTAGCCTTTGCTACTTTTTCTGTAATCACGCATGATGCTTAGACTGTCTGTTTTACTTGTCTTCGGAACCCCACCAACTTGTGTGAGCTTAACTTATATTTGCATCGTATGAATAGATCTTCGTGATTAGATCATGTTCGAAACAGTTGATAACACTCGTTGTCGTGGTTTAGCGATCCTCGGGTTCCAATCCCACATGGGGTCTATAAGAGATCATCAAGATCGTCGTGACACCAAACCAAATATAGTTATCCATCTCACATTGCAACAGAAGATTGGGCCACTGTGTTTCTCATCGCATGGTCATGGCCACAGAGAGATACATGACATGGGCGTAGGAGCATGGGCATGGCGAGCCAACATATATAGGTTGTTTGGTTGCCTGCATCCAAGGAGTTTTGCATTTAGAGATACAAAACTAGGGTCTTTGGTTGTCTTCTCACCCATCTGAACCAGGCTCTCCAGATGTAATTAACCCCTCTGGGCCAGGCTCTGGAGATACGACCAAATTGGGCGTTTCCCAGAGCCAAGCTCCGCGGATGCAGCAACAACCATATGTGCGACATATTTGATTCATTTATTTGTTATATCTTTTGATTAGTATTTTCAATTACCAAACCGATTTCAAAAATGGGTTATTGATATTTTTTCGAACAAAACGAGACCACACTTGCCATATATATTTCAAAAGTTTAATTTTTTTTAATTTATTTATTTATGAGACTTTCTTTTGAATTTTTATTTTCGTAATTGATTTTTTGTTATTTTTATTTTGTAGAATTTATTTTTTAACATGTTTCATCCCTCTTTTGAATTTCTCCATGCCATTCTCTCCTTAATGCAGTCAACCAAACAACATCTCTATGTAGTCTGTACAATCTCATGCACCTAACTAAACAACAATCGTTTAAATAATCTCACCATTTTGGCTCCAAATTTACCAAGACATCGTAGCATCTGTTTCAACCGAAAAAAAAGCCAAAAGCAGCCTAATAGTGTTCAACAACAGGCCAACCAGAGGACAAGTAGGCAAGCAGCGGTAGATTTATAATGCTGTTGTCTCAAATCCAACTGTCAGTGAAAAAGTTACCGTAACTTAAACTGCAGAGAGCATGTCAATCGAGCGGCGCCTGTCCCCACGAAGCCGCCGCAATTTACCTTAACTTAAACTGCAGTTATCTGTCTAGATCGCGGCAGTTCACGTCAGAAGCAGTCCACCATGTTCCAGCAAAGGGCAGTACGGTGGTCTCTTCCGGGAAAAGGGAAACCAAACTAGCTCGCACGAGTGCATGCGGTGATCTCTTCCGGCGCAAGGGGGCTACTAGTTCGCACGAGTCCTTATCATCGCGTGCGAAGTAGGGATCGAGGAAAGAAAGCTTTTGAGCCTGTCCAACCTATCTAGCTCGTGGACGGTTCTCACCTCGACCGGAGACCGGCCGGAGCCGGTCCAAGCTCCCGGAGATTTGACCTCCTAAGACCCAGCCAGCCTACGAAGCATACATATATATATATACGCGCTCACGGGCTTGGCATGCGAGCTATGTTCATTCTGGTCGCGGGCTTGATCGGAGAGATCGAGAGCCAGAGGCAAAGAGAGAGCGCAGAGCAGCCAGCCAGTCCGGGAGAGAGGGAGAGGATTCGAGCGGAGAAGATGGGCTGTGGTGTTCTTGAGGTGCATCTCGTCGACGCAAAGGGCCTCTCCGGCACCGATTTCTTCGGTCAGTACCGTATGCGACCTAAGGCTGAAGCCGCAGGTTATACTTCTCCAGTATCGAGAAATTCATGGCGAGCTAGTCATTGATTCGTGGTGTTGGTCGTGCAGGCAGGATCGACCCTTACGTGATCGTGCAGTACCGGAGCCAGGAGCGCAAGAGCAGCGTCGCCCGAGGTCAGTGTGCCCCGATTTCCTAGGCCTTTTTTTTTCGGTTCAAGTTAAACTAAATAAAAATTTGTTATTTTTTTATAAATCAAACGAGGTAATACTTTATAGTATTTTTGTGAGGTTTTAAATAGTTTTTAAAAAATTATTAAAATAACTTTTTATAATTTTTAGATTGTACGAGACCTTTCTTAAGGGATCATATTTTTTTCAGATTAGAACTTTAAACAAGACCCTTATCCAACTCACGAGCAAACAATGATTTTATAGTTGATACGTGGCGTCTCGCTGTCACTCGCAATCCAAATTAAGGCCACAATTGCGACCTTTCTTAAATGGATTTCATACTGTTATGCAGATCAAGGAAGGAGGAACCCATGCTGGAACGATGTGTTCAAGTTCCAGGTGAACTCTTCCGCGAAGAACGTGCAGCACAAGCTCTTCTTCCGGATCATGGACGACGACAGCCTCTCAAGAGACGACTTCCTCGGCGAAGCAACGTGAGTGCCTATTACTGCCCAACACTGGCCTGATAATAACACTCCTGATCTCTGAGCTGCTGTCATGAAGTGTGAAGAATCGATCGACTGCTAAGAATAATTACACCTAGGACCTAGCAAATTAATCTAAAAGAACTGGAATTTTTTTGTCTGCGATGCAGGGTAAATGTGACGGACCTAATCAGCTTGGGCGTGGAGCGCGGCACGTCGCAGCTGAACGCGGCCAAATACAGGGTTGTCCTCGCGGACAAGAGGTACCACGGCGAGATCAGGGTCGGCTTCACGTTCACCGCAACAGATCAGGTCGAGATGGGTGGCCATGCATGATCCATGTAGCAAACTCAAGTGATCTCTCGTGGACGGCCGTACGTGAATTCGATTCGATTTTGATGCCCAATGCCAGGATGAGGAAGACTGGAAGACTGGAAGCACCGGCAGTAGGCGGGCGACGCGGCTAGCTTCCGTTAATAGAAGTCGCCATGCATGGACCTTATGTCTTGGGTAGTACGTACTGCATGCTCACAGTATTCGTGTCGGATGCTGGAGGAGTGGAGGTTGATTTTTACACCGACGGCGTCATGCAATGTACTCCCTCCGTTTCAAAATATAAGGCATATAATTTTTTGACCCGGTCTTTAATGCAGAACTTTGACCATTATTTGCTCTCACAATATATTATCAATAACTATAAAATTAACATCATATAAAAGTATTTTCAAATATGAATCCAACTATATGACATGCGCAACACTAAACATATATATATTTATCTTAATTTTTAGTCAAAAGTTACAAACGTTGACTTTTCTAAATACATGCACGCCTTATATTTTGAAACGGAGGGAGTATGTTGCTTTTGTAGCCTTGTAGGCCTATAGTCGAAGCAGTTTACAGCCGTCAAATCCGTATATGATCAGGATTCTTCGAAATACGAGAACACGCTAAGGTTTTGTTTTTTTTTTAACTGATCTGAACAGTCGAACAACTCAAATGAATGAATTTTAAGGGCTTCTCAAGATGGTCTCGAGATTCGGATCCATTTAATTTGACATATTTTTTAAGGCACATCGTTCTTTTCAGCGTATCGTCGCGTTGGCGTATTACTTAGCAAATTTAAGAACCCTAAAAAAGAGGTCTAAAGATTTCAAAAAAAATAATAAAAAAAATAGTTTTAGGATCTTTGGAAGAACTATTACAAGTCACAAAAAAATCGTTACAAATTATCGTAATATATAGGCTATATAAAAATAACAAAATTTGCTATTGTAATACGCAACGGTACGTAACGCTAAAAAGAACAAAGCCTAGGACTCACATTCGAGCAACGAAAAAACGAACTCAAAAAATCCAAACATATGTCTTTTTGAAACATAGATAAATCGTTAAGCTGTCAAGTACAAAGAACAGAGGCTAAACCAAAGGAGCACGCGTACGTAGCGATACATTAGTACATGTTTATATAAAACCGACATAAATATTCTTTTCAATATCGGTTCTTAAATCGGCAGGTGAGAGAAACTCATATATGCCAAGTTTTAATATTTGTAATGCACAAATTACTATCGGTTTATAAATAACACCGGCAGAAAAATTGAAAAAAGAAGGAAGCTAGGGTATAATTGTGCTGCATGCTTCAAATTGAAAAGTTATGCGGTAAAGATGTCCCTTTTTTCCTTATCACTATACCTTTATTACTCCATCTACTCTCTCCCTTATCACTTCCCAATATCTTTGTAAACCATGCATCTCTCTTCCCTCTCACATCTCCATTAGCTCAACATGCCATGGACGTGAAGAAATCAAAATCCGCACTCAAAACGGCCCTCGCGTCGTCACGTGTGGCGGCTCGGGGGCGACGCAGCGACCCTCTCTCCCAGCCACCTCAACCCTAGGGCCGCCGCCGCCGGCCGCCCGGCCAGCAACCCCTCCTCCTCCTCCTCCTCCCCTCCTCCTCTTCCCCAAGCAGCGTTTTGGAGCCACGGAGCAGCGGCGCCTCCCCCAGCCGGCTGGGCGGCGGCGGCGACCCTCCATCCCTCGGCGTGGCGGGCAGGCTGCGACCTGGCGGAACCGCCTCCTTCTCCCATGGCGGCGGCGGCTGCGCCCCTCCACCTCGGCAAGCGGCTGGCGGCGGCAGCGGCAACGCTGCGACGGCGACCTAGCGGCGCCTTGGCTCGGCGCCCGTGGCCGGGCGCGACGCCGCCCATTTTCCTCTCCCGGCCGGATCTGGCGGCGACCTCTCCCGGCCGGATCTGGCGCCGGCGCACCGGAGCTCCTCTAATTTATGCCACGCATGCAGCGTCTCCCACCGCGCCGGCGGTGGCCGTCGCCGGTGCCGCTGCCCCCTTCCCAAGCTCCTCCCTCCTCCAAGCCAATCCGGCTCCTCTCCGTCCTCCCCCTGGCTGTCCATCTGTTCCAGATCCGGCGGCGCCCGGTGTTGACAACCGCCAGATCTGGCCGGGGCGGCACCTCCTCCCTGGCGTGGCGCAAGCGGCCTTCGTGCTTGGTCCCGACTTTGATGCCTTGTCCCTCCCCCCTTGTAAGGGACCCAGTGGCCCTGCCGGCCTCTTCCGAGCCCGTTGGCACTTCGGTTGGTTGTGCTCCGTCGGGACATCGTTCGCTTCCCTTCTTCTTTGTCACCACCTTCACGCGCAGTGGTGGAGCTCGGCGCCGGCTTTCCCTCTTCCTTCCTTCTTCTTCCCCTCCTTCAGGCCCGTCTTGGCGAGACCGCCGGGAACCCTTCTGCGAGGTGAGTCCATGGGCAAGAGGCCGGTTTAGGCGGTGTGTTGGCGGGGCGGTTGGAGTGGGTGTGCTCCAGGGATGTGTGTCTGGTGGCCTCGTAGCTCGGCGTACCTCTGCACCGGCTTCTTCTGCTTCTTCCCCCTCCCCTTGAGCCCGTCTCGGTGGAGGCCGCTTAGGGGTCCGCTTGGTGGTGGCGAAATGGTGGGCAGTGGCTCAGGCGTGTGTCCGTGCCTCGGCTCCTCCGTGGTGGCACAGTGGACCATTGCCGGTCCTTGGCGTTACGGCGACCCCTGTTGGTGACGGGGCTCGTCTCAGACCGTCTAGATGGCGTGGCGTCTGGTCTCCTTCGCTTCTCGTGCGCTGGCCACTCGGCGGGGTAGCCCCTCTCCGGCGGCGTTGGCTGGCGACCTTTCCCTAACGGCGTCACCGTTCTCTGCCTCTTGACTTGGTCCCGTCCCCGTCGTCTTGACCCTTCCTTTCTCCGAGGGGTCGGGTGGTGTGGGCGGCCTCTTCCGCGTCGAGGAGCGGCGTTCGTCTGCGCTTTTCGGCTCTTCGTCGTCGGTCTGCGGCTCGGTTCTTCTATTGCTTTCAGCCTTCGGCGGCCTCTGCCTTCTGCGCTAGTATGGTTGATCTTGGGCGAAAGCCTTGTCCTTTTGGGCTGGTGTTGGCGTCACCTTTGGTGTCGTTTCCTCCTTGGAGGCATCACTTTCAGACCTTCCTGTGCTCTGGGTGAAAACCCTATCGGCATTGCGGCGGCGGCAGGTTCTTCCTGTCGTTTACCTTGTTGAAAGCGTCGTGGTTTGCCGTCTCGCGCTTTGGGCTTCCACTGGGTCTGCTGTTTTAGGAGTCGTTCGTCGCTGAGTGAGTGTTGGTGGTGTTTTTCCCTTCTCCCTCTTCTGTATCTCTCCCTGTTCGACCGTTGGCCTAGTGGGCTTCGGTCGTGTTCTCGGCGGTGGCCGGAAGTGTGTCTGGCTTTGGCCACGGTTGCAGCGCAGCGCTGCGGTTGTACCCCGTGTTTGCACGGGTTTTTATTTTATTTTCTTCTGCTTATCAATGAAATAGGTCGGCAGTTCTCCTGCCTCTCTTTCAAAAACATGCCATAGACGTGGGCATGGAAGGGCACCTATGGAAAGTGGCATGGTGGCGTGCCGCTAGTACGGGCGCGGCGAGGCAGCGGCAAGTGCTGATGGCTAGGCATGGCGCTGACGAGGGAATGGGTGTAGTAGCGTGGGCGATGAGGTATGGGCTGACAGTACCTAAGGCTGATGGAAGGGCTCATGGTCCGATGCCATTTTTTTTTTGTTTTATAATGCTATATAAGTATGGTATTTTGGCCTCTTTGACGATACTCAAAATCACTAGTGTACGTAGTAGTACATTTTAGATCTAACCATTCAATTCAATTTTTTAGAGTGAATTAGTCTTTTTTCCAATTTAGACCAAACTCCTTTCTGACCTTTAGATCTAACCATTTACATCCGGTCTACTTGTCGTTGACATCCAGTCTTTTTGTCTAAAATTTACGGAACCTTTTGTATTGCCTCTCGATACAATTCCATTCTTTATTACATGGCGTCCGGAGGTTGTATAAATTTTAAAAATTCATGGAAGGTTTACATGTACAAATGTTACTACTGGTGCTATTGTCTAAGAGCATCATCAATCTAGATCTAACTTGGGTTGACCTAACTACCATATACAAAAACCATATTTTCTAGTAGTGAAAAAAAGGAAGAAGTGAGATATTTTGATGGTATTAAAGTGAAGCTCAACCTATTGGATAGTATAGCAGTATAGAACCATTTTTGGATGTATTTGGTTGTCTGATCTTGCAGCAGCCTGATTGAACTGATGCAACCGTCAGATGTTTGGATGCCTGATTTAACTGTTGTAGCTCGGCTGAGTTGCTACAAAAAACCTGTAGCGTCCAGGCCCAACGCGAGTGAGGAAAATGGCCGTATCCGGGGAGCCAGGCAATCAAGGCAAGTTGGAACCGGTCAACGAACCGCATGCAGGCAACACATTTGATTCTTTTTTTATATCTTTTGATTAGTATCTCCGATTATCGAACCAATTTTAAAAAATGGGTTCTTGACATTTTTTTGAACAAAACTATACCACACTTGTCATTTTTTATTTTCATTTTAAATTTATATATTTTCTAGAATTTATTTTTTAATATTCGTTTGCCCTTCTCTTGAATTTGTGCATCTCACTCTAACCTATATGGTCAACCAAACATCTCTGCATAGCTTGGCACAACAAGTGTAGAGTAACCAAATAATATCACGTATCTCCTCAGCTAGGCACATTTCAACCTGCCTGACTTATACGGATCAGGCTGAGATGGTTCGTCCGTTCATGAAACCAAAAACCCTTTTCTCTTTTCCGTTTTGTGTCTTTGCCTCTAATTGGGCCGCCAAGTGGCCCAGCAACAACAAGCAAGTACTTAAAACTCTTTTACGGGAGATGTCGAAGACCACCGGCGCAGACCTTCTTGGCCGCTCTGCCATGCCGGCGAGTGCGCACCGGTCCTCAATTGCTTTCGCTTCGTGGTGTGAAGGAGGGTGACGCCTTGTTGGATGTGGTCGCGTGCACCGCGCTCGTCCACGGTTGCTGCAAGATCGGCGACGTGGCCGAAGCCCGGAGGGTGTTCGACGTAATGTCGTGCTTGGGTTTGGCCCCTAACGAGGTCACATACACTGCTTTGATCCATGATTATTTTATTCATGGACACAGAGAGAAGGGTTTTGATTTGTTTGTGGACATGATGAGAGTTGTAGTTGAGCCAAATCTCTACACCTACAACTGCATAATCGGAGAGTGGTGCTGGACAGGGGAGTTGGAGCATGCCCGTCACTTATTCGATGAAATGTCTGTCAAAGGCATCGCGTGCAATGTTGTCAGTTATAACACCCTCATTGCTGGGCTATGTAGGTACGGCAAGCTGACGGATGCCATCCATCTGATGGAGATGATGCGAAGTGAGGGCATCCGTCCAAGCATTGTGACATTCAACCTTCTCATTGATGGTTATGGAAAAGATGGAAGATGTTGAATGCTTTGCATTTCCTCAACCGGATGAAGGCGTCCGGTTACGCACCAAGTGCAGTGACATACAATACACTTATTGTCGGGTTCTGTCGTGCCAAAGATATGGCTCGTGCAAATAGGGCTTTCTCTGACATGAAAGAGCGAGGATTGGCACCGACGAAAAAACATACAACATACTCATCGATGCATTTGGCAAAGAAAATGACATGGACAAGGCTTTTGAGATGTTTGCAGAGATGGAGAAGATTGGTCTAGAGGTGGATGTGCACACTTATGGTGTTCTGATGAGTGCGCTCTGCATGGAAGGGAACATGAAGGATGCCAGGAAGCTGCTCCAGTTGATGGGTAAGAAAGGTGTTGAGCCGAGCAATGTGATCTATGACATGTTGATTTATGGCTATGGGTGAGAAGGGAGCTCATACAAAGCTCTGAGATTGATCATGGACATGAGAAAGAATGGCTTGGTTCCAAATGCTACAAGCTATGGCCTGACAATCCATGTTCTTTGCAATAGCGGTAAATGACAATCCATGTTCTTCGCAATAGCGGTAAATGGCTTGTGCTGGCCTATGCGCAAGCACATCAATCTACCAGGCATTGTTGGATGCTAAGGCAAAACTAGGTTCTACCGATAGATCTTTCACTTTAGATATGAGAAAGTAGGAAAACTATACACATAGAAACACTGTTTAGTGTGAAAGAAACCTACTCAAATATGTTTTGCAAGGTACAACATATGAAACTGTTAAGTGGTTTATTCAGCGTGGGCAGAACTCCTTCGTGGGTGAAAATGGTCAGCTCACTTAGAGCAACAAAAAGATGATCCATAAGAGCACTTTCCGCAAAACAGAAGGTCAGGCATTTTATACTTTGATAATAAGAATTCATTTGTGTATAGGCATTTGTTTTCTAGGGTAGTGCGCAAGTTACTTTTAAATTGTACTGTTAATTTTTACTTTTTTTGAAGTGGTGAACCTTGAGCATGCTCAATGAGGTTCTGTTATACTTGATTACATATCATTAACCATTTTTTGGTCAAGAAACCTTTTGATTTGTATCAATTGCGGCATGCAGTAGTTTTCTCCAGACATAGAAAACCCAGCTTTGACATTCCTGTTTGTATAGTATTTCCTTAAAAGTGGTTTCTTATTTCTGTCCATGTGATTCTGCCTAGATTAGCAGGGATATCCAATGGAAATGTCTAATTCCTTAAAGCATTTTTTGTATTGTTTTGAACGACTAGAAATTTTCAGGTTTTTGTTGTTAGGTTGTCATAGTGCAACTACTTTTGTGTAAGTTTTAAGAACCGAAGTAACCATTTGCAGGTTCCCAATAGTTGAGTGCTCTTCATGCGTGCAACATTCTGTTCAGATTGGTCGGAGTAATTAGCAAACCTATCATGCACACCTACTGTATTTGTATGCAAGTTCACCGAGCAGCCCCCCTCCATTGTAATTGCTTCCTCCAAAGTTAGAAAATTCTTTTTTGTTAAATAACACGTACGTATTTATGGTTTTGGTTTTTCAGTGTCTTCCATACCCCAACAGACGAGAACGTTCGGATTATGTAGTCCCATGTGTTATACTCGGATTCAAAGAATTCCCAAGTGTACAGTAATCATCGTATTTGATTCTCGAGGTTCCTTTTTGAAGGGTATACCTATACCAGTTGCTACTTGCTTCAATATTGCGATAGCTGATTCAGATCGGGTGCTGCCGCTGGCCTTGTCTCGCCTAGATTGAACGCCACCGGACTCGCCTCCGGCCAGATTCATTGCCGTCGGCCAAATCCCCTCCCGGATTGAGCGTCGCCGGCGTCGTCTCCCCCGAATCTTGGGTCGCTGCCCTCGCCCCCATCCGGATATGGTGCCACTAGACTCCCCTTGCTTCGATCCGTGGTTGCCACTTGTCAGAGCTCCCCATCCCCTGATCTGTGTGGTCGGACCTCCTCGCATCGGCACCGAGCTTGCCGGAGCTCCCCTGCATCATTGACATGCTCTCTCACGCCGTCGACGTGCTTCTTCGTGCCACCTCCTCTGCTCGCGTTGCGCATTGTACTGACCAGGTTCGAGGGAAACAGCTACGTTGGGTGTTTTTCGGAACCCGACCTGCATAGTGATTTTGCACCGTCGACGCCTAGATCTAGCACCCGTGCAGGTAACCAAACACACGATGTCAATGCACGCACGAGCATGGTTAGACTTCGTGCGGGCAACCAATCATAGTGATCCCATACCTAGAATCGAGAACCAGGTGACACAGATGATTTGCACATTCATTTTGCATCGTCGAGGCCTAGATCTAGCTGGTACAGACAACAAAACATATGATATCTATGCATGAGCTTGGTTGGCCTTCATGCGACAACCAATCATGTCCTAGCGAGAACCGACAATAGATGATCAGGAATATGGATAGTGTTGGATCAATGCTGATCTGTCCGAGCTATAACAAGTCAAATTCAGGTGGCATTGGATCCTTTCGAAGCTGTGGAATGCGGAGGCAGGAGGACGAAGTAGCCGGTGCGTGTCGTGCCAGCGAATTCGTGTGGTGTGCGTTTGTATCGCTGAAAAGCGTCTTGGTATGCATGCGTTCGGCATATTCGATTAGCGATTCGCCGTTAGAACGAGTCAGGTTTAGTTAGATGCAGCGAGAGATGCGGATCGTGGGATGGCATGATCTAAGCTCGAACAAGTAGTATAAGTATCCTAATTCATGTTCTGTGTATTTTGCTGCTTAGTTGAATAGTGAAAAACCCCGAAAATGCCCCACAAAATCGCTGTTCAGCTTGTTCTAGTTAGCTGAAGATTGCCATACGAGCTACAGTATTTCTTCAGTTTCGTCTGTTTACTCTGCTCTGCTTGCTCTGTTTTCTTACATTTGGTATCAGAGCCATGGCGTTGATCCCCGTCGGTGGTGTCAGCGGCACTGGGCGCGGTGGTGGTGTGTCACTGCAGTGCCCCGTGTTGATGCCGACGAGCTACACTCCATGGTCAATCAAGATGGAGGCGCTGCTCGACGCCGAGGGCCTGTGGGAAGCGGTTGCTCCGGCGGAGGGGGCGGCTGTGGATGCGAAGAAGTGCAAGACGGCGAGGGCCCAGATCTTGCAATCATTTCCAGAAGATATCCTGTTGCAGGCATCGGTGAAGAAGACGGCAAAGGAAGTCTGGGACAGCTTGAAGCTTCGATTCGTGGGCGCGGATCGTCTGAAACATGCCCGCCTTGCGAATCTCCGAGCGGAGTTTGAAGCACTGGAGATGCAGGACGGCGAATCGCTTGATGATTACGCCGGCAAGATCGCCGGGATGGCGGTGCGCTACGTCAAGGCCGGCAGCACTCTCGACGATGCGCAGAAAGTGAAGAAGATGCTCGACACCGTGCCCGATCGTTTCTACCAAGCGGTCGCCGGCATCGAGCAGTTCTGCGACCCCTCCACCATGGCATTCGAGGAATTACTCGGGCGCTTGAAGACCTACGACCTGCGCCCGCGGCGCGGCGAAGGCAACGGTGAGCGGCCAGTCAGATGGGTAGCTCCTGCTCACTGAAGCTTAGTGGCAGGCGCGCCAGAAGCATGGTGGCGGAGGCGAAGGGAGTTCCTCAGGCCAAAAAGGGAGAGGAGGTCCTCCTCCGCCAAGCCAAGGCAACCAGCGCGGTCGCGGTGGCGGTGGGCGTTGGCGTGGCCGTGGGCGTAGAGGGCGCGGCCGTGGCGGAGCGCCGGGGCGTGACGGCGGCAACACATCTTCGGGGGGAGGTAACCGTGACAAGCGTCACATAAAATGTTTTAATTGCCAGAAATTTGGTCACTATGCTTCTGAATGTCGATCACCTAAGCAACAACAACATGGTGGTGAGGCAAATTTAGCAAAGACAGAGGAAGAAGAACCTGCATTGCTTTTGTCGGCAGTGGTTGAGTCAAATGATTTGGTGCTGTTGAATGAGGAGAAGATGGATACACCAATACTTGCAGCAGATGGTGATCACTCAGCATCAGATATTTGGTACTTTGACAATGGGACAAGCAACCACATGTCAGGGCAATTGGAGAAGTTTCATGAACTTGATGGTTCAGTAATTGGTAATGTGAGATTTGGTGATGGCTCCAAGGTACAGATCAAGGGGAAAGGCTCTATACTTCTGAAGTTTAAAGATGGTCAGCAGAGGCTGCTAAGTGAGGTATATTACATTCCCTCCCTCTGTAATAATATTATTAGCTGTGGACAATTAGCTAAAAGAGGCAACAAAGTGATCGTGCATAATGGTTATGTGTTAGTATATGATTCTTGTGACAAGCTGCTGTTCAAGATCAGAAGTTCAGCTAATAGGTTGTACAAGGCAAGAATTGAGAGTAGAGATGCTGTGTGCTTACTAGCAAATTTAGATGACCCTGTTTGGCTGTGGCATGCTAGATTAGGGCATGTTAATTTCAAGTCACTAAAGATGCTGGTTGACAAGGAAATGGCAAATGGAGTCCCATGTATTGATCATCCAAAGCAAGTTTGCCAAGGATGTATGTTTGCAAAGCAGATAAGGCACACATTCCCAGCAGTCTCAAATTTCAGAGCAGAAGAGCCATTAGCATTGTTGCATGCAGATCTTTGTGGACCTGTTACACCAAAGACAGTTGCTGGTAACAGCTACTTCATGCTTGTGGTGGACGATTTCTCAAGGTGGATGTGGGTGTACATCATAAATGCAAAAGATCAAGCATGTGCTACTTCCAGAAAATTCAGAACAGAGACTGAAAATGTGCTAGGGAAGCACATAAAGGTTCTTAGGACAGATAGAGGGGGAGAATTTCTATCTGCAGATTTTGATACTTTGTGTGAAGAGGCTGGGATCATGAGACATCTCACAGCTCCTTATAGTCCTCAGCAAAATGGTGTTATTGAAAGAAGGAACAGGACAGTCATGGCTATGGCTAGAGCACTTTTGAAGAGTATGGGAGTACCAGGGAGCTTGTGGGGTGAAGCAGTTAGGCACTCTGTCTATCTGCTCAACAGATTGCCAACTAAGGCATTGGGTGACAAAACATCTCATGAGATGATCAAAGGTAGCAAACCATATCTAGGACATGTGAGGAGTCTTTGGGTGTACTGCTTATGCAAAAATCACCAAGCCCCATCTGAAGAAGTTGGATGATAGAAGCCAGGCATTGGTGTGTTTGGGAGTTGAGAAGGGTAGCAAAGCTTGTAGGCTTTATGATCCACAAAAGAAAAGGGTCCATGTAAGTGCTGATGTGGTATTCGATGAACAGGCCATGTGGGATTGGGACTCAAATGCAGGGAGTACTGATTTTATAGTACCTGATCCACCAGTTGTAACACTAACAGAAAGTGGAATGCCTGAAGAACCTGAGGTTGCTCCACAAGGTCCAGTACAGAATGTTCATGGAAGTGTTCAGGAACCTACACCAGCACCTGTAGTACCTCAATCTGCCATGGCAAGCAGACAAGTTCCTGCAGGACCAATGACTAGGAGTAGAGCAAGGCAAGCAGCAGTAAAGGAGCAGAGTGCTCACATACCTTCTCAAGCATAGAGTAGTGGAAGTACAGCTGCAGAACAGCAAATCTCACCTGGCAGTAGCACTGGTAACACTGAAAATGCAGGTTGTGGCAAGACTGGAAGTTTGGCTGAAATCATGCAAAAAACAAGTCAAGTTCAAGGTACTGAGGATGATTCAGAGGATGAACTGATGTTATTTGAATTTGATGAGCCCAGGAACTATACTGAAGCTGCAAGAATTTCAGTTTAGGAGGATGCTATGAAGAAAGAAATTGAATCTATTGAGAAGAACTCTACATGGATTCTCACTGATCTACCAGCAGGAAAGAAACCCATAAGTCTTAAGTGGGTTTATAAGGTGAAGAGAGACTCAGATGGTGCTCTAGTCAAGTATAAAGCTAGGTTAGTGGCAAAAGGGTATGTGCAACAACATGGCATTGACTATGACGAAGTTTTTGCACCAGTGGCAAGGTTTGACACTGTGAGACTAATCCTAGCAGGCAACAAACAGAAGTTGGCAGGTTCATCACCTTGATGTTAAATCTGCATTTTTGCATGGTGAGCTAGAGGAGGAAGTGTATGTGCTACAGCCACCAGGTTTTGCTGTGAACGGCAGAGAAGATGGAGTGTATTTACTGAAAAAGGCCCTGTATGGGCTCAAGCAAGCACCAAGAGCCTGGAACACTAGACTAGATGCAAGTCTCAAGAGCTTGGGTTTTCAGAAGTGTATGCAGGATCATGCAGTGTATGTCAGAGCAGATGAAATCGCACAAGTGATAGTTGGGGTATATGTAGATGACCTTATCGTCACAGGTTCCCAAGCTAAATACATAGCTTCTTTCAAGCAAGAGATGAAAAGAGGGTTTGAGATGAGTGATCACCTTGAAACAGACAGCATATGCCAAAAGAATTCTTGAGCAGTTTGGAATGTCATAGTGCAAAGCTATCAAGTTTCCAATGGAGCAGAAATTTCAGTTACACAAGGATGCAGAGGGTGATCCAGTTGATGTAACTGAATATAGAAGTGTAATTGGGAGCTTGAGGTACCTTCTAAAAACTAGGCCAAATCTCTCTTTCTCTGTGGGTGTTGCAAGCAAGTATATGGAGAGGCCTACCCAAATGCATCTAAAGGCTGTCAAGCAAATTCTGAGGTATCTGAAAGGTACAGTATATGATGGGTTGAGCTATGAGAAAGGAAGCATGATTGAGCAGATAAGTGGCTACAGTGATAGCAACTTGGCAGGGGATTTAGATGACAGGAAAAGCACTAGTGGCATGGCGTTCTATCTGAATCAGTGTTTGATCTCATGGTCATCTCAGAAGCAAAGGACGGTAGCACTATCCTCTTGTGAGGCAGAGTACATGGCTGCTTCTGGAGCAGCGTGTCATGCAGTTTGGCTTAAGAACGTGCGAGAGTGGGGGGTTGTCGTCATGCTAAGTGAGGGAAAGGGAGGAGGTGGGAGTGGGTCAAAACTAGACCTGTTCATGCCAACCCGACCCGAACCGGCCCTAAAAAATTTGGTCTAGGACGAGTCGGGCTTGGCCACTAGGCTAGACCCATGCTTTATTTTTGGGCCTGGTAGAAAATCTAGATCGAGCTCACGCTTGTCAATAAAAAAGTATGGTAAATTTAGGTTCCAGGCTTTAGACTTTTGATGGGCTTCGAGCTTTTTGAGCCAAGCTCGGGCTCGATTTGTTTTAAGAAAATGGACGGGCCAAACCGGCCTTGGGTCTTGCTAAAAAACATCGAGCTATTTCAAGCCCGGTGCGTCCAGAGCCTTAAATAGGTATAGTCAAAACCCTAGGGGCTAAGGGTATGTGCAATGGTAGTCGCAAACCCAACACTGTACCTGGCCACAATTATGTAGAAGTAGAGTTGGGAGCAAAGAGGAGAGGGAAATATAGGAGTTGTGTAGGGGGGAATTGTGTAACGATTGAATATTAGGTGAATAGAGTTGAGACAGAGGCACATGAAGACTTGCTTTTGACATACTCTAAGTGAGGAGGCGGGAGAGAGAAGAGGGTCTTTAGCCTAGGGCAGTTGTAATAGTACCGTGAGTGTGTGTGAGAGAGGGGGTTGAGCTCGACTCAGCTGAAATCAGGGACTCGACCCGACCTCCCGTTAGCTGGGTTGGATTGAATTACTTGGTGGGGTTGGATTGAATCTAGAGGGATGGGTTGTAAGAGCATCCTCAATGGGTTCTTAGAGCATCCCAACCGTCCTTCCAAACTACCCTGTAAAACACTATTCATGCCTCTGTTTTATAGGGTGATACAAGGAGTCTGTTGGGGATGCTCTTAGGATGTTTCGGACACTATTCATCCCGTCTTTTTATTATTCATATTATCTCTTATATTTTATTCGCTACAATAGGACGTCTTAACTTAGGATCCATCGAAAATGCTCTAACATCTCTAATTTCACCCTGGATCATGTATATTTAATAAAAGCGACCATAGTACATATCTCGATGGAGTATCAACGGGGAATCTGATGGTGCAATTTATAGTTTTAAAATCCGAAAAACCCATTAACATTGCATTTTAGGTAGGTACATTGATTAATCAAAGTCACGGGTTTCGAATTGCTCCCTCCGAAGACAAATGGCCAAAAACATATCAAAAAATCAAAGACATCAAATAAAAAAAAAGGGGGAAATATCATCTTCTTATTCTTCTTCATGCAGTTCATCTGTGAGACCCTTTCCCGTTTGCTTATCTCATAAATAAGAAATCCAGGGACCAAATCAGAAAACAGCGACCAGTAATTTATTGCTCTGCTTCCCCTCTTCGCCTTCCCCAACTCTTCAACGGGCGAGGTTTTTTGAAAGCATCCTCTCTCTCCAGCGACTACCCCGACACCCAACCGAAGCCGTAGAGGGAGGGGGGAAAGCTTGCGTTTTTATACCCTTCTAGGGTTTCGAGCCTTCGCTTGCTTCGCGCCATCTCCCGCCCCCGATTGATTCGACCGCCCGACCCTGATTCAATCCCTCAATCGCTCGATCTTAGATCCGCTAGATTTGTAAGGCGGCGTTTCGCTTGATCTGTTTGCGTTGGTTCCGTGGGGAATTCGATCTAATGTTTCAATTTTGTTGGTTGTTTTCCGGTGTTAGGTTGTTGCTGCGATGATGAGATGATGGGTGTCATGGCGGAGGTAGAGCAAGAGGGGTGCGTGGAGAATCGTCAGCCTCTGGCAGCGTCGAGCTCGTCGATGTCGGACGGCAGCAGCTATGGCGGCGGGCTTGCGCGGATGTCGCCTCCGATTTCTAGCCCGGCGAATTCCATCTCTGGTCTTAGGTAAGGAGGCTCCTTGCCGGTGGTTTGTCCGATCGTGGGAGGGATCTGGGACCGTCCGTTGGGTAGTACCGTTTGTTTTACCTGACTTGAATGATATTTGGTCGGGGTTATGGTCCTTTTGTTAAGAAAAAAATGGGCTTTTTATGGATTATTAGTTGTGAGTATGTGTTAATTTACTGGGCCTGCGTTTATTTGTAATAATATTAAGAAATTCTTAGTGTGAGGAATGCTGTCCCGTCGAGATATGTGGTACACGGGTAGCATGATGCTAGTTTGGGCGAGAATTCAGAAAGGTGGGTTTTTTGGGGCGGTTTGTTGATTTGTAAGATACGCTGAGTTCTTATAGATTTGACAAATTACTGTGTTGGCGTGTTATCTTCATTAAAAGCTTTAGACTTGTTTGATCGTCTCAGTGTACTGTGATGGTTATTCCGATGAAAAGTGTTTTTGTTGATATTTTTGTGTTATTGATGTTTCAGTTTCTGTGATTTGGTGTAGATGTAAATTTGATAATACTGTTCACTTCGAGTCCACATTTCGTTAAACCCTGGTCCAAATGCGTGCAATAGTTGTTGCTTATATGGGTTAGTTGTTTCTTTCTCTTTTTTTTGTTTGGTTATTTTGTTGTATGATGGTTGTTGACATTGTTGTAGCTTTACTCGGCTTTTAGTATTGGAGATACCATCTGTATGCATCTTTCATTTCACTTCTGTGCTTGTTGAAATGTGGTCTTGGTGTGTTGTGGGAGCAGTTGCTTCAATGAGATGAGAGAAGATTTTTATTGTGTATTTTAGAGTACCATGAATCCATGCTCAAGCACGTATGTGCAATGTTCTTCTATTTAGTAGGGGACTGTGAATAACCACCTTGTTAGTTTTTATTAACTGTTTTGTGCCATCAAGTAGAAAGTACCGCTTGTTTAAATATACGACACATCAATTTCATTTGGCATACATTTAGTGATGTCATGTTAGTAGGTGCAGTTTCCAAATTGCTGGGGATTTGTTTGTTTTGTTTGTAGTGTCTTGCTGGCTATGTAATATTAATGATAATATTAACTATTTTGTGGTCTTGGATCGTCAGATGTTGACAAATAGTTCATGGTAATCTTTTTCCTGATAAAATGTGTCCACATGGTGCTGTTCTTTAATAGCTGCAGTATACACCTGATTTTATTGGCTTTCCACACTGGATATGCAAATTTCTTGCATTTAAGGTGCTAAATAGGATGTAAATGTTCATATAAGAGGAATCCATTTTAGCATATTTTTTTTGAGAATTAATTGCCTATAGTTTATGAAGGTAGAACTTAGAAGGCTTTACAGGGACAGTTTACATTGTTGAACACTTGAACTGGTAGAGTAGTAGTAATTTACTAATAACTCTTCATTATGTAGGCCCCTTCAACAACCTCCTTCTTTTTTTTCTTTTGCTAGTGTATATTGGTAGGTTGTGCGTCATATGCTACTTTTGGTTCATAATACGTTTCTAATGCTCTGAACCTATAATATTTCACATCAGTGTTTCTGATAAACTTTTCTTTATTCCAGGCGAACAAGTGGGCCCATAAGGAGAGCTAAGGGTGGCTGGACACTGGAAGAGGTAACTATTTTACACTCTCGGATATAAATAATAGTCTATTGCATGCAATGTTATGTATAACAGTAATCTTATCCGCTGCGTAGAAAGTTCTGTTGTCTATTTCTCATTCCAGCTGTTCATGGTCAGATCATTGATATTTTCCGCACTAAGTTTCTCTTTTCTCTCTGTTTGAAATGTATTATCATCATTACACTCTAAACTGTTGTTAACGAGCATTATGTATGACAATAGGATGAAACATTGCGTAAGGCAGTTGCGGCTTTCAAGGGTAGATGCTGGAAGAAAATAGGTGTGCCACTTCTTTCCTCTTAGTTAACCGCCTCCTCCATGTTTACCTTTAATATTTCATGTAGTATGATGTTGTTGTAATCTGAGGTCTTAAATGCACTCATCAAATAGGGAAGTGTGTCTTTTCATGTATACTACTTCTTTGTATTTCAAGATGAAAATAGTTTCATATGGTTTTCTCTGCTTAGCTAACTGTATGAACTATTCAATGAATTATATGGTGTAAGAAGTAGTCGGCGGATCTAAACAATCTAAAAATGAGCAAGAACTAGGAAACTGTCTGTAGGTTTTCATGTGAAAGATAAAACTGTGGCTGAACAAAGCTTGATAGAATTAGGAATAAATGGTTAGATCATGCTTCCTGTAGGATACCCCCGTCAAATGTGCTTTCGTACCACTGTTGAAGGTCCATGTATGTTAAGGAGTTGAATTTGCTCTATAAACATATCTGCAAATGCATTTATTATATTGTTAATGAGTAAATGACTTAATGTCACTAACAGTGGGGCCAATTGTGTTATTCTATATGTTTCTACAGATATCAACTTTGGGAAAATGGATAACAGGCAGTAAGAGCGTTTATTGGTACTATTGTAGTTGGACTGGTTGTTTAGTGTTCAAGTATGACATTTATCTTATCTTAGTTGTTACATGGTTGGTGGTTGCTATGGTTGTATGAGTATGCACATGCCATATATTTGCCAGTCATAGAAATGCCAATCTTCTTTAGAAGTTCTTCTATATATATGTACAAGTGTGGTGAACTCATATAAGGCATCTATATCTACCTTTGCAGCTGAATTCTTTCCTGATAGGACAGAGGTACAATGTTTGCACCGATGGCAAAAGGTTCTAAATCCTGAACTTATCAAAGGCCCTTGGACTCAAGAGGTTTGTCACTATTAAGCTGACTTTGATTTGACAAGAAAAGGGTTTTGCGCATTATGTCCATGATATTTTTCGGCAGGAAGATGAAAAAATCATTGATCTTGTAAAGAAATATGGGCCAACAAAATGGTCCGTCATAGCAAAGGCGCTACCTGGCCGTATAGGCAAGCAGTGTCGAGAAAGGTAATTATGTACAGCCTGTTAGTAAAATTCTGTGTATTCTTATTAGTAGATTTTTTAATTGCTATATTTCTTGTTTGCTGATAAGCATATTTCCTTCATGCAAGATTAACTAGGGAAAGAAAAAGCTTTAGATTTGAGGGCGGTATTGTAAGAAAAACACTGAATGCCTTTAATAATAAACTAATCAGGAAACACACTTCTTCCTGAAAGAACTACAAAAACAGTTGGCTAGCCATTCTGTTGCAGTCTTCCTCAATCTTCTGGATGAATTGAAACTATTAGAGAACTGAGCATAGCTCAACTAGTAGCATCCTGGTTGTGAGAGCTATAGGTTGGAGGTTCAAACCCCGGTTCTCACCCTTTACCGGGATTTCCCCAGAATTATTAGTTGATGTTAATTTACAGTTTTTAGCGTGTGTTCAGACGCACGCGTGTGTGTGCATGTGGTGTGTGTGGGTGTGGTGGAGTGAGTTTGTGTGCGCCTTTCTTGTACCCTTTTTTTAAAAAAGAAACTATTAATTCCTTAAAAATTATTTTCCTTTAGGTTTAATTGTATATTTTGTATGTTAGAGCAGCTTGAGGCTACAATACCAATCTTTGGAGTGACAAAGCCTTAATTAATGACCTTATGGAGCTAATTCTGATTTATACAATCTTAGGTGGCATAATCATCTGAATCCAGATATAAAGAAAGATGCTTGGACTGCTGAGGAGGAACGTGCACTCATTAATGCTCATCGGATATATGGGAATAAATGGGCAGAAATAGCAAAATTTCTTCCTGGAAGGTATCACAGACTACTTCCCTTGGGATTTTTCTATGTGTTCATTCATGAAGTTTAGGAAAATCACTTTGCTGTCAATTCTCTCAGCAAACCTAGTGACATGGTGTTGAAATGGCCTTTAGCTGATTTAAATAAATGGTGTTCTTTCAATTATTTCAATGATCACCCCTTGGTGCTTGCTGTTTGGTAGCCGGTGCTTTGGTGTTTGTTGAGGCCTTCCTATTGGTTGGACTTATCATGATGTTGGTTGCTCTTTTTGAGAGTCGCCCTTTAATGAAATGGCAGAGTTCCTTCCCTTTAGTTTAAAATAAAACACCCCAACCACCATCTGCTTACTTGGCACATGAAGCTGTGGGAATTACATGGATCACTCATTATTATTTTTAATTGTATACTGCACTAGTTGTAAACCACTATTTTTTAAATAACGATGATACACAATTTAAAGGGCATTTTCCTTTTTTTCCTTATATTCTTGAATGAAATGGGCTTCTGTTGTCTTTGGCTGTTCCCTGTTTGCTCTGATAAAAAAATTGCAGTTACAAGATAATCACAAAAGGCCTGCCAGATTTGAAAACTACTCTAGGATTATGTACCGCTGATCTGAATAAATATGAGAATGATCCAGAGTATTATTTGAATAACATTCTATTTCTATTACAAATTTATAATTGCATTTACATGTAATACTGTCATGATTCATGAATGCATTATCGCATTTTGGTTAGTTCAATTTTGTAATCTCTTTTTTCTGCTCGTCTTTTTGGCATGGTCTTCAGTCCTTGATTGTTTCTTCATATGTATGAACTACACACTTATTTTGAAAAGGAGTGCACTTCTTGTTCACTTCACAAGACTGAACCCTACTGATTGATGTTACTGTTCCCAGGACTGACAATTCTATAAAGAATCATTGGAATAGTTCTTTGAGAAAGAAGCTAGACATCTATAGTACCCGCAATGTTCTGGCAGTTCCTAAATTACTTACTCCTGATGGTTTCAACGATAAACCGAAGCCGGTGACTACTGAGGACCATCTTGATCTGAACAAGGTGCCCACTATTAGTTCAAAAGACCTACCTGAAATAGCTCATCATTCTAATTTTAGCCCACTTCTACAGGCATACAAAATAGAACATGCCAAGGACCGCTCAGGGTTCCAATCTCTTCCCACATTACTGGCTGCTCAGCCACTAACTTCATATGAGGTGTCATCAATAGTTGATGGTTCTGCTGTTACTTTAGCCGTACAAGGTCTGGAAAGTGACTGTGTCCGTGACAAGGGCTTGGAAATCGATTCTTTTCATGAGAAGGGTCCTGAGATCAATTCCGCACCTGGTCCTGCGGAGGAGTCTAGTAACATTCAGTTAGAAGCTGCAGCTGCCAAAGGTGAACCAGAATCATCTTTGAAGAATGAGGCGCATTCTACTCTTGGCCCTCTTTATTACCAGATTCCTAACATGGACATGGAGGATTTAGGCTCTAAAAGTTCATCACTCTTTTCTGAACATCATAATGTGCATCAGACATCTGAACATTCCTGTGACGGCTCACTGCCACCCATTGGTCCTACTACTCCCTCTCTGACAAATGGAAAAACATCAAGCCAGCTAAGTGTTGATTCAATTTTGAGGAGTGCTGCTGACAGCTTTCCAATTACTCCTTCAATATTAAGAAGAAGAAAACGTGATAAATCAACGCCTTCTTCAGCTAGTGAGTTGAATAGTGGAGTAAACACTGGTAGCTTTTACACTCCCTTGGGGAAAATACGAACTACAGATACCCCGGAGTCATTTAAAACTGCATCCATATCTTTGGGTTCTCTGGATGGGTTATCATCTTCTATAAGGAGCTTTGATGTTTCACCTCCATATCGGATAAGGTCAAAAAGAATGGCTGTGACAAAAACAGTTGAGAAACAACTAGATTTTTCATCAGATGGATTGGGTACATGTGGTTCTGAGATTCTGAACTCTTCTTGCCAGAATTCTCAAGGCACAAATTCTATCAGTGAAGCCCGAATATTGGAAAAGGAACCTTCTGCTCATGTCATTCAAATGGAGACTTTAACCAAGAACTTCGTGCATACAACCAATTTGGATGTAACCTGATTCTGTAGTTTGCAGGTATGCTATCGCGAATGCCATTAATCATACAGTTCTGCATTCGCTGCGTGTGTGTTGAAAAGGCAGATCTCATCACATTGTCGTCTTTTTTCAAGAAATACACTTCATTGTCTAGTCCGCATGCAGAATTTACATAGTTATGATATCCATGTTGATAGCATGGAGTCTTTTAAATGAATTGATCATGAATCCATTGCCTTGTAGGAACCGATGTCAATCTGATGTGGTAGGACAGATGAGCTGAAGCGTCTTCATAGCTGGCAGCCTCTCAAAACATGTGTAGTCCCAATCGAATATACAAATCAAACTCACCTGTTAAATTCTAAGAAATTGACAAATGAAACGAAATGCCGAGTACAGAAGGGTAATCAGTTTGCCCTGCCATCTTTTTTCACAGGGTCCTTGATGACAGTCTCCAAATTAAATGACACTTTATAGAAGAAGAGTACATTGCTCGCTGTAGTTTGTGAACTTACAATTAGAAATTCAGGTTGTAGGGGGACCAAAACTGTGTACAAAAAAAAACATACCTTTAGAAAAATACATCTGAATAAGAGTTGCCTCGTTGGTTTGTAAGATTATTCTTATCCGTGCGCCCCGATTGTTGGGTAACAGCAAGGGTCTGTTCCTTGTAATAAATAATTAATAAAGCCAGTTTTTACATTCTCTGGCAGGAGTTTGCCGCAAAACCACGTATCAGGTTGGTTTGTCGGTTGATGGCTTTGCAGTTTCACTTTCAATCAATCCTAGTGCGCCTTGCTCTGCTGAGATTTTTTTGTGGGAAGCGTGATTGTTGTATGCATCTTATGCCCGTATCTTTTTCCTTAGACATTGGGGGCTGTATTTTCTTCAGCCAGGCACATTGATTCTTTAAAATTGTTTGTCAAACATGTTCTGAAACAGTTTAAGATCTATCGAAACTAGTCGAATCGTTGGGCACTCCCGGTACGTGGTTTCAACTAGGAGATTCCTTATTTGTCACTTCAAATTAGCCAATTTCTTATCTGTCATTAATTTCTAGATGACTACAGATACAACCAACTCTCACAATGCACGATGTTTACTTTTAAATTTATTTCATATGTTTTTTTTCTATTTATAAACCTTATAGAAATAACTTAATGCTCCTAGTGAAGTTCTTTTCTATGTTTTTAAGATAGAGAGCATCTTTTATAACCCTATTAATTACCCCACCTCACATATTTATCTTGTGTGGTAGCTATAGAAACGGGCCAAACGACTAATATCATCACACTGAGTGTGTTAATATAAAAGAGAACAGTTTTGTTGGAGATTTGGGCAATAGCTGAGCGCTACACGCTATGGGCTGAGCTTGTGGGTTGATGAAAAGCAATCACGGGCCAAGTCTGCCCCGTTTGATTGAGCAAGGCGCTCACCGTCCAGATTGACGACCGTATGGCTCACGTGTAGGATGTTTGGGAGAAGGCTCGATCATCGCGATTCTAAAGAACAAGACATCAGTATCAGAAACATCATGGATTCATGGGGGTGTTGTCCGTAGAGGGTGTCTCACATGAAAAGAAATCTCTCTCCGCTGTGCAGAGGATGAAGCACGCCCTAAAGGAGGAGAGGCAGCTCAGGCCTCAGGGTTCACCGGTTTATTTTGCACTTTCACTGGCCCTCAGGGTTCGGAAATTGAGATTTGAGGTTAACCTCAATGCCATGTGCTTCTAAAAAATTACTTCAATGCCATGCTCACCGACATGTGGGGCCAGCTGTCAGAGCATTCAGGTCACCGCGGTTCGAGCCCAACCGGAGCACGGTCCAAACCAACGGCCTCCGGCGCATCGCGGTTTCCGCCTTCCGATAGGCGCCCGCGGCATGGGCCGGGCTTCTTTCTTCCGCCGCAAGAAGCCGCCGCGCGAGAGCCGCCGGTTTCCTTCCGCCCCCTCGATAAAACCGCCCGATCTCGAGCCTCCGCACGCACACCAAAGCGACAAAAGCCACTACTGCCTCCGCCGCAACTGCTCCGCCTCGCCTCGCCTCGCCTCGCGAAACGCCAATGGCTCCCCGGAAGTTCTTCGTCGGCGGCAACTGGAAATGCGTGAGTTCCCCTGCTCCCCCTGCTCGTCACACACCGGGGCAGCTTGGTTCTGATCTGCGATGGCATCTGATCTGCTGTGCCGCTTTGCAGAACGGCACCGGCGAGGACGTGAAGAAGATCGTCACCGTCCTCAACGAGGCCGAGGTGCCCTCCGAGGACGTCGTCGGTGAGCCTCGGCCGCAAGATGTTGTGGCTTGGGAGCGAATCGGTCTGTGCTGACTTGCGTGGGGGTTTGGGTTTTGGATGCAGAGGTGGTGGTGAGCCCGCCGTTCGTGTTCCTGCAGCAGGTGAAGGGGCTTCTGCGGCTCGACTTCGCCGTCGCCGCGCAGAACTGCTGGGTGCGCAAGGGCGGCGCTTTCACCGGAGAGATAAGGTGAAGTGGCTTTCGTTTCTCTCTCCCCCGCTCCTTCCCCTTTAGTGTTTGTTCACGTTCGATGATTCCGCGTTTGGGTAGATCATAGATGCGGCAGAATCGAGTGCTATATCCTGCGCGGTCAAATTGGCTTGAGAGCATCGAAGTCTTCAGTGTTGAAGTGCGAGTGTTTTGTTCAATTGCCAGTCAGCATTTTTACTTTCTGCAAATGTGATTTCCAATTTGATCGTCAGAGAGCATTTTTACTTTCTGCAAATGTGATTTCCAATTTGATCGTCAGAGGGCAGAGTAGCTTGGAGTGTGCCTTTGTCCAGTGATTTTTCGTTTTTGGGACCAGTAAATACGCCTGTACCAGTGTCCCTGAGCTTGATCGGATCATGGACCCGTGAGAATATTTGTGAACCAGCAATGAACTACAATAAGCTGCTGTCCTTAGCAAATGGAGCACTTGTGGTTATTTTGAGGGTTCTGTAGTGTAATTGTTTGAGCAATCTCAGGGTACTCCAACTCAAGTTTCAAGAAATTATTAATCGCTAATCTATCGGTGAGCGATTAGATGGGATTAATTAGATTAATCCTAATAAGAACTAATCGGTAATCGCTGTTAGGCGGAGTACTACTGATTAGAGGTTAACCGGGGATTAGTCAGGATTTTTAGAACATTGCTCCAACTTACCACCGTAGGTAATAGATCATTGGGCCATCAGATCAAATTGTACAGTCCGGATGTATTCATTTGTATTACCCCTAAGGAGTAATAATTTAATGCATTGAATCAAATAAAATCAATGGCTCAAAATAGTTTGGGTACGTCTTTGAAAAGACCCTTACTCATTCACGAGTGTGGTCGTGTGCAATCCCTCAATCTGCTATTCCAACTGTGAAGATAAGGAGTTCTCTGTGGTTATGTGCAATCCACCCATTCGCTGATTTATCTCATCCTTCTATTGCAGTGCTGAGATGTTGGTGAACCTGCAGGTGCCTTGGGTCATTTTGGGGCACTCTGAGCGGAGAGCGCTGTTGAGAGAATCAAATGATGTGAGTTTTGTTTAAATTTGGTTTGGACGTTGAGCATATGTAAGTTGTCTGATGAGTTGTGTTGGCTTTCTAGTTTCTATGTTCTTGTGTTACTGGTATGTGGTTGGAAGATCTATCATTGATACCAGTAGATTTTGAAAACATGACCAGTTTCTGAACCTTAGCTCATGGACAGTCTTCTATTGTTGTAATAACAGCTGTTTTATTGCCATGACAGTTCGTTTCTGATAAAGTTGCATACGCACTCTCTCAAGGTCTCAAGGTAATTGCTTGCATTGGTGAGACTCTTGAGCAGAGAGAAGCAGGAACAACAATGGAAGTCGTTGCAGCTCAGACTAAAGCTATTGCAGGTATTTTGTCCTGATTCATGGAATAATGATTACCTTCTTTGCATTACAAATTTCTTGTGCGATTTATGAATCCTGCTAATGGTCAATATAGGCTTCACTGTGCAAATATATTGGCAGAACAGTTTATTGAACGAAAGTATGAAAGCTATTAGGGAGTACTATGTTGGCAGAACAGGATTTATATGTCAGTGACTTCATCATTTGAACTAGGAAGTTAGCCGACAGCCATCCAAGAAACAAATAATATTAAATGACTATGAATTGATGGCAGCTCTTCTGCCTTTTCTAAACAAAACATATAAATACTCCATCCCAAAATATAAGGCGTATTTTGACTTCGAGAAAGTTTTTCAAGACTAATTTTGACCGTTAAATTTCTCTATTATACTACCTCCAGTCACAAAATAAATAATATTTATATAACTTTTTTGAATAAGACGAATGGTCAAAGACGTGTCCAAAAGTCATCGGCGACTTCTTTTTATGACCGGAGGGAGTATATTATGAATTTCTACAAAGAGGATATTGTATCAAAAGCACTTTGAAATATGAACATATTGGTACAGCTTTTGTATACTAACGATGCATATAATTTGATTAATTTATAGTAAAAAATTACTAAGTTTGACTTTTTGAAGTCAAACCGCGCCTTATATTTTGGGATGGAGGGAATATTACTAAAAAACCTTTACCTTCATCCTTATGGCTGTCCCTGTGCAGTTTGTGACATCATTCTAAGAACAGCAGCCTTCTTTTTCCCCCCATTCAGTTTTATTGTTTGTCTTTTTTTTCCAGAGAAGATATCAGACTGGACAAACGTTGTTTTGGCATATGAGCCGGTTTGGGCCATTGGAACAGGGAAGGTTGCAACACCTGCTCAGGCTCAGGAGGTATGCCTTCTTAAATAAGATGAACAAGTGCATGTGTTTATTCATATTTTGCTTGCATGTGTTTATTCATATTTTGCTTTCGTAAAACTATTGTCTTCCTATATCTAATACTTATTCTTGCTTGACAAACCACTTTCCATGATGCCTGATTTTTTAAACTTTTATGATATTAAGGTTCATGATAGTCTGAGAAAGTGGCTCACCACTAATGTTGGACCTGCAGTTGCTGAATTTACCAGGATTATTTATGGAGGTACCTCTATAATTGTCTTCAGTTCCTTCATCTATATATTATGCAACTGTGAAATGAATTATAATCTAAATTACTTCGATTAGAATGTCACTTTCTTGTTTACATTATTACAATTTTGTCCATACTTATCTAAACTATAAGTAGCCTGCTTTGCTTTCACTTGATATCTTTCAGGCTTTGTAAGTGGAGCAATCTGAAAATAACTGGTGCACAAGTTCAGATTTTACTTTTTACTAGTCTAAACTAGACCTCACCCTATATATTCTCATTTGATGTCTTTCCAGGCTCTGTAAATGGAGCAAACTGCAAAGAGCTTGCTGCTCAACCCGATGTTGATGGATTCCTTGTTGGCGGAGCTTCGCTGAAGGTCTTATTCCTATTTCCTTTATGATCTTCTCCATGAAACAATTATATAGAACCAAATCTGGAAGTGCATCTCAACCGTTACAATATTACTATTGACCTCTACCTTTGTTGTTGCAGCCTGAGTTCGTGGAAATCATCAAATCTGCTACCGTCAAGTCGTCTTCTGCTTAGTGCTTTGTGATGCAGCCAGATATGTTAGGAGTGAACGCTGTTTTATCAAAATATATGTTTTATAAGACATGTTTGGCTAGTTTGTTCTGCTTATAACTCTGGTGCATTATGCGCTATCACACTGCTTGCGTATGTTTCCTCTTTTTTTTTTATCTCCAACGAAAATTGGATAAATTTAAAGTGCCATTTGTGCACAAATTTGCAGAAGTATTTTGGATAATGTAAAATTATATTCAGTTTAAAAACCATTTTAAGGTAAACATGATTGCTAGAGACTAATAGAAGTTCATTTTAAGGTATCTGATATCTAAATTAATAATTTTTTTCCCTGAAGGGAACAGTCGGTTTAAATGCCTCATCAAACACACTAATTGGTTACTCCGTTTGGAGGGTGATTTCTTGTATGACCCCACCGTTATATCTTGGAGTGCCAGTAAACTTCAAAGCGTCGTCTTTTAACAAAAGTCTGATTTCTCCAAAAAGAAAAAAACAAAGTAATTCTTAGGGGGAAGAGCAGTATGTGATTTAAGTCTAGTTAATTGTGTGAAATTATAATCGAGTCATCTGTTTCTCATATTGTGGTTTTAAGGCCCTCTTTGATAGCTTGTTTAGTTCTAGTTTAGTTGTGGTTGGAAAAATTTGACCATCTTTGAACATGCTATAAAAGAGCTAAATAAATTATTACAAAAATATTTTTGAGATCTTTGAGAAAATCCCTACAAAGTCCAAAAAAAATATTTTCAAAAAAAAAAGTAAATAGTCTATACAAAAATAACAAAAATTGCCAACCACAACTAAACTAGAACTAAACAAAATATCAAAGAGGGCCTAAGTCATCGATGGTTTAGTCGAGCAATACCGTCTTCATGTTTATATTTATTGCAAATGTTTTTCTGGGAAGTGCTTGTCTGGTGCATTTAACATTGCGTCGTAAGGATAAACGCAGAAAATGCTACTCAATGCAATTAGATATCGCTATGCATCTGATGTAGGTATGCTTCTTCTACAATTTTTTTCCTTCGGTTTGAAGGATTTTAAAATGTTATTTTCGAGGATTCAAATCTTGCGATTTTTCTAGTTGCAAGTGGTTTGAGACGGTCGTGTATAGGCTCACTTGTCAGTGGCACAAAGGCAATCTGCCTCAAGACAGACGAACTGTTTCTCTTTGGGACATAAAATTGACTTCGTGCCGTTCCTATGTAATATATTATAGTAAACATGAGCTTAAACAAAAGCTTTTCTGTGCCTCCTTTTGAAAGTACTCAACTTTTGCCTCAACCAAACCAAGCCAAACATTGAATCAGAGTGGGCCTTAAAAATTCAAAAAAAAAAAAGTGTATTGTTCATTTGAAAGTTCAATGCAAGTAACTAGTAAAGTAAAATGCCTGTCTGGAATACGTGATTTTTTGCTGATTTATACTGGAATTGAACAGTTCTATGTGAATTTTTTGCAAAGTTCTTGTGAAATTCCTTTTAGAATTTTAATCTTGAGACTTGAGACCCAATCTTCATAAACAGTCTCTCTCGCACAGCTCAATGCAGACTCGTTTCCAGTGGTACGTCCACGTTTTTCGTTGTCGTTCCTTCTCATTCGTCCATCTTTACCGTGCTGGGACTTCCATGGACTGATGGACGAGTATTAGCCAACAAACGCGCATGGTCACAAGCAGTTGCTCGCGTGGAAACCATGAAAAAAGGTTCATAGGATCTGTTACTCAACCACCCAAAAACTGCAAATACATCACATGGGTGCGGACCACACGTCCACTGGCATGTTCCATTGTCCCTCCTGGGTATTAGCAAATACTAGCACCTGTATACTTACCAGCTGCATTGCAAGGAGCCTAATAGACTAGTAGTTAAACAAACGGTTTAGATCTCGGCAGTTGAGGCCAGAAGCATTCTTGGTCTCTTCCGGCCAAAAAGGGGCTACTTGCCACGAGAAACGGGCAAGGCAGCTCCTCTCAATCCTCATCCTGTGGGAAGGAGGGAGGAAAGAAAGCTAGCTTTGAGCCGGTCAAAGCAGCTCTAGAGCTTTTGACCAGCCAGCCTATGTATATATGTACCCGCGCAAGACCGGGCAGTATGGCAACTTCATTCCTCGTCGTGTGATCCATCGATCGACCAAGGTTTCGAGAGGAGAATCGAAGATGGGCAGGGGCGTTCTGGAGGTGCATCTCGTCGACGCCAAGGGCCTCTCCGGCAACGATTTCTTAGGTCAGTAAGTGCTGGGATCGAGTGCATGCCTTCCCCGTTCTTGTGGTCGGTTGAATCAGGTGGATCTGTAGATGGGGAGAGCTGAATTGGTGGTTTGCTTGGTGCTGCTGGTGCAGGCAAGATCGACCCGTACGTGGTCGTGCAGTACCGGAGCCAGGAGCGCAAGAGCAGCGTCGCCCGAGGTCAGTGGTTTCTACCGCCGCCGCCGCCGCCGCCAGCTCTTTCCCTCTCCGAGCTCTCGTCTTCTCGATTCTGCTTCGCGAGAGATTCCTAACCTATGCGATGCGATATGCGTACGTGTTTATGCAGATCAAGGGAGGAATCCATGCTGGAATGACGTGTTCAAGTTCCAGGTCAACTCCTCCGTGGAGAACGCGCAGCACAAGCTCTTCTTCCGGATCATGGACCACGACAACTTCTCCAGCGACGACTTCCTCGGCGAAGCAACGTGAGTGTCAACCGATGGACCATTTTCGGAAAACAAATTTAAAAACCTCTCAAAATCTAGTTTAACATTCAACTTACTTTACCTTGCTCGTTCGTTTAGCCCCGTTACATCGAACATGCTAAAACATTGTAAACCAAGTAAAATCTAAAAGTAGATGGATTTTTTTCCTGCCATGCAGGGTCAATGTGACGGACCTAATCAGCTTGGGCGTGGAGTGCGGCACGTCGCAGCTGAACGCGACCAAGTACAGCGTCGTCCTCGCGGACAAGCGGTACCAGGGCGAGATCAGGGTCGGCTTCACGTTCACCGCAACAAAGGTAAGAGACGAATGCGCGCGCAATGATTTGTACCAATAAGCCAGTGAGCATGATTGATTCGTCGAGGACAGTGAATTTGATTCGGTGTCGATGCCCAATTACTAATGCCAGGCTCAGGATGAAGGGGGGCAAATCGGAGGCTGGAGGCAGTAGATCGAAGACGCGATGGACCTGGTTGCATGCTTTTGGCTCCGGGTAACACCAACGGCATGCTATATGCATATGGTAGATGGTGATTCAAACTTCAAAGTGTATGTATGTTGCATTTGTAGGTCTTTGTCTTCAGATGTATAGTCGGAAGCAGTTATTTAGAATATGTTTATTTTAAACCAAATGAACAGTGTCGAGTCACGAGCATGACATGATCTTACAGCCAGTATATCCGTTTATGATTCTTTTCAAGAAAGCAGACTTTTTTGGCGATTGCTTTTCATCCCTTTGCACCGCTACTGAATTTTGCTACCCAAAAAATTGTTCATCATAAACAGTAGCGTCACCGGTTCAGCTAGTGCACTTGTTGTGGTACTTGTTCCGTTGTTCGGCTAGAGAAGTAGATATGCCCGTCCAGAGAACCGCACGCGCGCTGGCAGCCAACCAAGCTCCCGCTGCGCATTAAACGGTCTTGGGGGGCGATCAGGCCCCAAGACAGAAACGCATGTGCAATGCAAAGGAGTTAACAAGTTACAGCGAGCATCTATTTATCTATCTATTACTCCCTTTGGTTCACAAAAACAGTACATTTTACACTTGTAAACAAAGTTTAAAATTCTATCTATATAAGTTTTTCAAAATATTTAGAATGAACACATGTAAATCATACGTATAGATTCATCTCAAAAACGTGCTTCCATACCATATAATTTTTTACTTTTAATAAATTGCGATTGCAATTGTAATTGATGGTCAAACTTGTATCTCTAAGACCATGTCAATATTCAAAATAACAAGTTTTATAAATCGGAGGTAGTATATAATTAAAACAGGAGCCAATAAATGCATCACATTAATCAAAGAAAATCTTAAATAAATCAAGGGAAAAAAGAAAATACCTACACTATCGATTACATTGTATAACAAATCAAGAACCAATTGAGCAACCATATTAATTTTAAAAATTCCCACATAAATTAAGAAAAAAAGATCTACATTATCGATTACAATGGGACAAAAATTATAACGACACGTAAATCAAGAAAAAAGATCTACATTATCGATTACAGTAGGACTAAATTATAACGGCTCGTCTCAGATCGTTCGAATTGAGCTGGCTCGACTCGGTTCGCTCAAGTGCACGAGCCATAAAGCTAGCTCGGCTTAGCTCATGTGAAGCTTGTGAGGGCTCGTGAGCTCGCTTCATGACTTTCGAATATTATTATAGCACAAACCCTAGCCATCCTATTCATAACTAAACGTTGCAACCTATACCTATGGGGAGAAGCGATATAGTTTGTGCTTGGACACATCCATGAGGTTGAGCTTTATCTACTTCAAGGATCATGACACATTGACATCAACGAGCACCGATCAGGCCCTAACGAGAATCAAGGCTGAGTAGCCTTTGACTACATACATGTAAAGGAATAGGGGATGGAGAGACAAAGACCTACAAAACAAGTGTGCTTGGGTTAGTGTTTTGGCGATCTAAGATTATGTTTAATGAGCATACCCATTCGGTGCCTATTTGTAGACCTTTAACATTGTAACAATAGGATATGGATTAAAATAGAGAAAAAATATTGAAAGGTGTAGGGTAACAATTAAAAAGTGAACCAAGAGGGATGAGATAGTCCACAATGGCCATGCCTACTAGACATAGAGTAGCACTCGAGGATTTGACCTCAAAGTAAAGTGGTGTAAATAAAAGTGATGAGGCTATGGAACGAACCACGAGTGAGCCAGACCTATCTTGGCTTAGGCTCGCTAAGTTAAACGACCTTAAAAAGAGATTGTGCTTGTTTAATGAGCCAAGCCCGAGATGCTCGTCAGCTTCTACATAAAGTTTCACCTCTACTTGCGTCACCCACAGCCAGCCGCCTTCTACACAAGCCACCGCGCTACGCCAGCCACTGCCAGCGACAGAGATGAGAAAGGAGAGGAGAGAGAGGAGGGGAGACAATTTCTTTCCAATCATATCAAATCAACGATTGGATCAAATGTGGTACCTGATGATGGTACTCTCAAGGATGGTAAAAATCATCAAATTATAATGGTGGTAGACTTATCATAAAAAGGATTTCACTATTACTACCTCCTTTTTTTTGTTTGACGCCTTTGACTTTTACACACGCCTTTGACCATTCGTCTTATTCAATTTTTTTTTTGTAAATATCATTTATTTTGCTGTGATTTGTTTTATCAACAGAGGTACTTTAAATATGACTTATTTTTTACATCTTTGCACTAAATTTTTGAATAAGACAAATAGTCAAAGATGTGCAAAAAAGTTAAAGGCGTCAAATAAAAAAAACGGGGGGAGTTTTTTTTTTTTTGCTAACATGCAATAGCACAAAAAAGCGATTAAAAGGGTGCATGAAAAGCATGATTCAAAACAAAGAAATGATAACAGCAGTAGGAGTGAAGGAACTTAAGGTGTTTTAAGTGCGACCACATTCCCGGACGCTGACATGTGATAGCAGCCTATCTTTAACCCTTCAGTGACTAAACAAGGTTAGACTACTAGAAATATTGCTCATCGTCTCATTCTGTACATCAAGATCAAGTATACAAGAAATCTCAAATATAAAGAAAAGAATAAAAAAAGGTATGATAATATACCAACACCAGCAGGAGCATCCAACTCCCAAAAACAATGCTTCGTAGGTGTTCAGTTATAAAAACAGAATAACTACAGATTTGCCACTTGCCATTTGGTGTGTCGATGATACGTGGGCCATGTGGCCACATCTCATTCCATGAATGAAAAATCCTTCTTTACCAATCTTTGAGAGTGGCAACAAAAAGGAAATATTCCCAAACATCAGCATGTGAACCTGAACACCACGGAAAATTGAACTGAAGGGGTATGTGCTTTCTTCTGATTGCCTGAACCCCAAGAGGGCTAACAAGTTAGACGACGGGTGCCTCTTAAAAGCTTCAAAGCGCACTTGACCAGTTCAAATGTTCAAGCCATGAAAGACAGAGTTGATAGGAAGAACAAGATCTCGAAGGGGACTTCCTCGCATCAAATATCAAGGATAATGAATCACCTCTAGCATTTGCGTGGAAATCAATAGCTGCAGATCACTAAAGACAATGACACCTGCAAGTGCAACTTTGCTTCATTGCTTGGCAAGACCAAACAGCAAAGATGTATTTCTTAGGTGCATCTAGTACCTAGAGAACAGTACTATTTATGTTCATGGAGCGAGGCAGTGAGCACAAAAATACCATTACGCCACATTTACTCCTCTGTATCTTCTGTGATCTCAGTAACTGACAAAATGTCGTCACGTGGATGAGCTGCTCCCACAATGACAGTAACTTCGTCTCCTACTTTTCCAATTGAAACTATGGCTGTAGCTTGGATCCCAACCTGTCAGTGCCCGAATTGGAATGATGATACAATATTAAGAGAGAGATGCCTAAGAAAAAAGAAGTGGCCAAGTACGGTAGCACACAAAAATTAACTAGTGACTTGTGACCAGTAATAATTCAATATGCTTGGCTCCAGTTTATTCTGATGGGGGCGGTTTTGAAAATCAGCTGAAAATAGAATAAATCGGCTCCCCCGTCTTTTTTTTTTTTTTGACAAATTGGCAAAAAGGATTTGGATGAACTTAGCATGAATTTGATTTGTATGTATAAAAGCCTTTTCATGGCAGTACTATACAACATGTTACTCTTAGTCTGGTGGTTACTCCATATACTTGTAGTTTTGTATATCGCAGGTTCAAGCCTTCAAAATACAGTTTTTGCATTTTCTTTTGTATTCCTATAAAATTGTAAAAAAATCACCTTACATTTTCCAAAAATCAGGAAAAAAAAACAGATCAATTGATATGCTCCAAGATTTTTGGAATCCAAAAACCAAAACTTTGGATGGGAGCAGGTATTACTTACAAAGTAACAAAGATTAGGTAGACTTTTCAAAAACTAGCAAAGCAAAACAATATGGAAGAACATAAAGAACTTGGCAGCTCCAGTACAGCCTACAATTACAAGTCCAATTGTGATTGTACATGGGCAAGTGAGCTGACTAGCATATACCATGCATGCCTTTTCCCTATTCCAAAGCTTGTAGTTTTGGTGACTTATGGTAGAAGATCAAACCAGATCAATTTTAAAAAGAAAAGAAAAGGAACCAAGCTGATCCCCATCACCCCACACCCCACACCACTCCCCACCCCCCTAAAAAAAAGACCATCTAGGGCTAGCCTCAGTAAAAAATCAGAACGGCTAAGGACAATTGGGGTGGATTAGAAATAGTTTGGTGTGCAAACTGATCAAGATGTTATATACTTCCCAACCAGTTTGACCAGGAAGTGATTAGTTTCCACTGGTTTCCTGAATGCAGGGCAGAACCACTAACAGGTAACAATATCTGCACAGGTATTTCTAGTATTTTGCTTCCAATATAATCCTGATATAAAACAAAACTAGTACTTTTATGCAAATATTGCACCATCAAATTAAAAATCATAGGATGAAGCATGTTGACTTACCTCCAGCAAAAGCAAAGTTGCCATGCGATCCTTAATAAACTTAAGAATCAGTGCTTTATACCTCCTCCCCTTTGGCTGTCTCCGTAAGTATTCCAGTAACCAGTAACGTAAGTTGTTGCTATGGAGCTTTCTAGCTACTTTAACATGCATGCTTGCAATAAATGTCATTCCTTCTAGGTCACCAGCTGAATATGGTGGAGAGTCACCTCTAAGAAAAGCCTTTACCTGCAATTTAACACACATCTTGCATCAATAATTATGTAGATCATAGCTGTATTCTTCAAGTATGATCAAGTCAAAATGAAGTGGATCACATGTTTACCTGATAATGAGCTAGCAGATCGACATATCTTCTAATAGGGGAGGTGAACTGTACATAACCAGAAATACCAAGGACACCATGTGATACAGGTTTTTGAAAATCCATTTCAGCGACACGGAGCACACCGATATTGGCAAAGCTCCGAGCAGGCCCTTCAGGTAGATGAGCAAATGCTGACACAGCAGTGTTAGACTGAGGATGCCCTCTGTATGGTAAAGGAATATTGTTGTCAGAACCAAAAGCAGCAACGGCCTCCCCACATAGTATCATCATCTCAGATACAAGCTGCATTGCTGGGTTGGCTTGGTCTTCCACATATAGATTAATATTTGGTTCAGGATCATCAGGATTTGACACCTTGATACGTGGTTCTATCATAGCAGTGTCAATTGAACCCTGTGGACTTAAGTATCAGCATTGTCAAGTAATAAATGCATCTAAAATATCCAGTCGATTAGGACATAAAACTTCAGAAAGTCTCCAAAATGTACAAGCCTTTGCCAAACAGCATAAAGATTTGATGTGCAATATCCATTCAAATATCGAATTTATTTCATAAATTATCTTATTGCCTGTGAATGAAATCCATAAATGGTGAATGCTCTTTTTAGGGGAAAGCCATGAAAAATAATTGTTCAAATTGACGAAGAGTTATTTACAACAAAAAATGGACCACAATATAATAGTGAATATTAATTAGTCATTGATGTCATGTTAGTTTTTCTCATTCTAAGAACAATACAATTGTGGTTTATCACCGTATTACACTATCATTTTCTAATAACGAACACAGATGAAAGGGTCAAACACAGACCAGTAAAAGTCCGAGGCCTATTTAAGTACTTACCTGGCTACGACGCCATTGTGAGCGAATGGTAGCAGCTTCTTGAAGAATTCTCAGTTCCTCTTCTTCTTCCAGTTTCATGTACAGCAGTTCCGTTGCACTCTCATATGTTAGCATGTAGGTAGGTTTGATAACTGAATTTTCTATACTATATTCTGCAATACTAAGCAACACAAACAATGTCAATAACTTTGCTACAATTTTATTATAAAAAAAAGTGACACCCACCACCCACCACCAAAAAAACAAAGAAATAAAGAAAGGGAAATTGGCAAAGAAAAAAGTGGTTACCTTCCATCAAGCTGCAAAATCACTGATACGCTTACAGATTTACACTCTTTACCCTGTTGCAAGCTCATAGCATTCATAGCAAGGCTCTCCGGGAACATTGGAAAAGTCGCAGTTGGTAAAAAGATCGAAGTTCCTCTATGCATTGCTTCCCTGTACGGGGGAAACAATTTTCTTACCAATACGTGAAACCACCAGTAGAATGGCTAGAACAGGGCATGTAACAGTAACCTGTCAATGATGCTCCGTGGTTGAATCAAGCACGTTGGGTCAGCAACATGTATCCAGACCTTTAACCTACCATCAGGTAGTCTTGTTGCACTTAGGGCATCATCAAGCTGAGATGCCATAAAGGAAAAAAGGGCAATGTTCAATGGATTTTCTGTGCATACTACTGCTAAATTAAGTAATTCACCCTCTTGCTAAAGATGAAAGAGCAAAATAAATAAAAACATACTTCATCAGCCTCGTCTACATCAATGGCATACACTTTCAAAGTTGAAAGATCCTTCCTAATATGCTGAAAAGAGAATGACAAAGATATTGAATCTTGAATGTGTATACATATATGAAAAGCATTAGTACGACTGTCATGACTATACCTTATCTGAATCAGGGCTGTTCGCCATAAGTTCCTTGGCAGCTGACAGAACTTTCTCCATGTAACCGGTACAAACATTATACTTGTAAAGATCGAGATTGACATGCACAGGGAAGTATCCAACATTTGTAAGGAGCTTTAGAGCAGCTGATGATGTCCTTGACAACCCCATAGCCTTAAGAATCTGCCATTACATTAACAATATGCTGCAAACATCAGCAAGAAAGGAAATCTGAAATATTACCTTAAAAAATTGATGTAGATTAAGAAATGACTATAAGTCAAAGCTTGTTGAACGACCTGTTCTGAATTAACCAACATGATGAGAAATCACAATATTTTGGATATCCAGCAGAATGATACAGTTGTTGCTTATGCAAACAAACTACATAAACATATGTGATGATTATGCATGACAAAACAATAATGTTATAATGTCAACAGAACTTGACATATTACATTTCCTGCCGCTCTTCTTTGTTCATCATTACATGCATCAACTGCATATGCCTGAAGAGACTCAATTTTTTGCTTGACTTTCTCTTCCATCAGCCATGATGTTTTAGGAGGCTTGGAGTCTAGAGGCAAAGCTTTGGCAGACTTCAGCAGGTGGATGAATTCTTCTAGTTCCTTTTCAGCTGCCTCTTTAGCAAGTTTCCGACGTAAAAGTTCCTCCACCTACTACCAGATGATAAACTTAAGTTTACCAACCAATACAACAATGCAGGAACTAATTACAGAAAAAATGAGCAACAATAACAATTTATGGAAATGTACACTCAGTAAATACACACAAGTCAAATATTTAACACACAAAACTGACAAGTTAACAATTGCGAATTTCATATAGCATCCAGTCACACAAAGCAGAGAAATGAGTGAGAACACAGTGGACCCAAAAACTCACTTCCAAGGAGTTTATGATTCCAATTGCCACCATGTACCCGTAATTGTACCAGGTTTAATCATGCAAACTGGCGAACAAAATCAGCATCCACAGATAAAAATGATAATTCATACGTCCACGTGTTAACTTAGCAAACATGCTCTTTAATAGACCAACACCATGGGCCCAAACTAGAGGCTTAAAACAGAAGATAGGGAACTGAATTGCCATAAAACAAGAAATGGATATCAGCTCAAGAATTGTACATGAGGTTCATAAAACATACCAGAGAGAGGTGGAGACTGCAGACTCATAATGCAGTGTGGGGGTCACATGATCCACAAGTTTTCTTTTTGCAAAATTACACATTTTCTTACAGAATTACATTTTTAATCAAATGAAGCCAAATGAACTTTTATTCTTTGGCTCTAGATTATCATAGGGTAAAGAAAAAGGGCATATCAAAATATCTATACTTCTTTTTGTCATAAAGTTATAGAAAGTTCTCTAGTATCGCCAAGGGTCAAACGGAAACAATCTCAGGAATAAGGTTGCGTACACCGACCCTCATACCCCGCTTTTGCTTTTGCGGGAGTTTCCTCGGAAACAATGGTCAATGGGGTATGTTGATAATGATGATGATGACACAGTTTATTACAGAACCATAAAGGGTCTGGATTTTCAATAGAAATTGACACCACTAGATGTGCAAATTCTATACCCAACCAAACAGGGTAAAGGGTCTGGATTAACCCTCCATACCAAGATCACCTAGACACGAATGTGCTAAATGTTGCCACCTATAAAACATGTGTGATCTTATTGTGAAAAGGTACCCTTTAAACATTACTGAGGTTGCCGCCTAATGCAGAATGTGCATCACAAGCAAAAGAGGCATATGTTTTAAAAACATCATACCTGGGCAGGTGGACGAGGTTGGTAAATGGAAGAATCTCTGCTCTCTACCTTGACAAAATATACTATATCCCTTGATAACAAGAAGTGTGCACAGTAGCTTTCCAGAGACTCCTTGCTACCATAAACTATCTGAGAAATTTATTAAAAACATACAGAAACATATTTAAATGTGAAAAGACATGGATATGAAGGCAGAAAATTTAGTTTGAATATGGAAAGGTTCGGATGTAAAATTAGACGATATTAGTGAACCTCTGACCTCTGCAAAGTCCTCAACTGTTACTGATTTATCCTTCTCTGAAAGCTCCATCCAGGCACACTCCAAAACAGTAGGGTCCTGTAGCAAATCATATGATCAGTCATGATGCACATTTTTTTCAACTAATATGACACACATTATAAGCCGTACATTACTACAATTACAGTCAATGCAGCATTGATTACCAAAAGATCTTGCGCTTTCTCAAGAAATTCAGATATTCTTGAATAATTAAAATTCATGACGCCAGGTACAACATATGTAACTTGCTGTGGCTTTATAGAAGACAAGATACCATTCTGCATAAAAGTAAAACATCTAAGTCGCTAGATAGTTCATAATGGCTCTCCATTTACCAAAAAAACAAATTACAAATGTATGCTGAGAAATATTCTCTAGACAGATTATTATATTGGATGAACTATATTTATTCTTTCTTAAGACCTGGTCAGTCACCACCCAGTTTTTCTTTCCATCAGGCCTTTCTACAACTGCAAGCAAAGATCTATCAGAATCTTTGTGAAATTCAAGCAGCAATCCTTTTTGTAATGTTCTCTTATGTATCATATTGTCAGATAGTTCCTTTGTGCCATGCAATCCTATCCTGAAATATAGGAAATTCCATCAGTAAGCTTCCTTCATATTTTTAAGTTGTTAAACCAAACAGCTGGTGAACAAAGCAAAATAAAAGAGCCCCACACAAAATTTTAAAATAATCATAAACATCTAGAAAAACTGCAAAAAGGGAAGAAAAAGGAGACATCTTCATTTGGCTTTGTGATCGCAAAAAGGGAAGAACAAAGCCTTTATTGCAATGCTGCTAGACAGCACCACGACATATAAAATGGTCTCCAGTTTTAGCTGTGTAGCATGTCCACTATTAAATCTATATTTCTATTTCAGTACAGATTGCATTGAGCATATCTATCCAGAACAACTGCTGCAAACAGTATTCCATCTTCCTCAAAAGGACGCTGTCTAAAAACAGCTCAGCCTCCTTAAGTCCAATACAGCAAAACAATGCATGGCTATTATTGCACATAATTATGTTGACAGAAGCAAATCCTAAAAGGGCTAGCAACGACCTAGATTAGGCACAGATTTTCGGAGAAAAGACATTACTATGCCTACTGATCACAACTAAATGATCCAGATAAAACCAAGAGATAGTGAAACAATTTCTCACAAGCTCATTATGAACCAACTGAAGTGGTTTATCACGAGGCATACAGCGAGTCCTCTTCCTAAACATCGAAAATCATTGCTCAAAATTGCCTGTTCCACAAATTCCGGGGATTCAAACAATTTCTAGAAGCCATTTTCGTTAAGAAAATCAGGGGGGAAAACCCCAGCACCCGCGGAAATAAGAAATTGGATAGGCATGTCTCTCCTAAGTTCGTAATCGTAGCTCAGTGACGCCAATGTTCAAATATTGCAGGTTCCTCAATGCAATGAGCTTCGTAGTTGAAGGCACATGCCAGAATTCAACTCAAACAATGAACTAGTCCGTAAGTATCGGCAGCGATTTCTTTTTTTAAAAAAAAGAGGGTTTTACCCCCATTTTCCATTGCATCAAAAAAGATACAGCGGAAACCATGTCTGAAAAAACATCGACAGCGATTTATGGGCAGAAGAAATGAAGAGGCTCTTAGAATGTGAAGACGCGTTACTTTGCCGAGGCCCGAACCCTCCTCGGGGATCGGAGCTCCTCCATGACGAGATCAACGAGGCTATGGGCCAGGCGGCCCCGGCGGCCGCCATACAAGGCGGATAAGTGCCCGCCGACGAAGGCCGAGGCCGGGCGGACCGAGCGGCCGAGGGGGCGGATGTGGAAGAAGGCCAGCGCCGCCGGGGAGCAGCCTCCCACTGCTATCGGCGACGGCCTCATCGACGCCGCGCGGCTTCGCCGGAGAAAGGTTGGGGGGCGCTCGCCCCGGTGGGGTTTTTGGCGATAAGAAGCCTCCCGGGCCCGGCTCCCGCTAGTGGAAGGCGGGGGATGCAGCGCCGCAACGGGGAGGGCTGCTGAACGCTGATGACTGATGCGATGTGGCACACTGGCACTGGCGGTGAGCCCATACACAACCCTATGCGGATGTTTGCCACGTGTCCCTCATTCTCAAAGCACCTTTTGACTGCCACCTCCTCCCCCTCACTCCCTTCTCTATCAGCTGACAGCGGCACCGGGAGGAGAGAGAGCGTGTGAGACGGACGGTGGCGGTGGTCCGACAAGTGAGCGGAGGCACGATGGAAAGGGAAGAGAGGCGGCACTGGGAAGAGAAAGAGCACACTACAACTCGGCGGGAGAAGCCACAGCAAGGCGTGGCAGACCAAAGGTGGTGCGGCACCAGGACAAGAGGAGCGGTGGCATTATGCGGAGGGGGGGAGAAAGAATGGTGTAGAAGGAATGACGAGGACATCACCGATATGGGTGTGACCGACGATAGTTCTTTGAATATTTTGTCGCATAGAGGTTTCAATCCATGATTAATGTCATTTAAGACATCCTTGGTAGATCAACGCCTTATGCACGTGCTTCATCAAGGCTCGATGCACCAAGCAAGGCCTAACTCTAAATCCAAGTCACCGACAGACCTAGTTCGGCTATCAAGAGCCAATCCTTACTTAAACGGACTCCCAGGCCGCATACTACGTCCGATTGAGTCAAATGAACACGTTCTGAAAATTTTAAGAGGTAAACTTTCGAATGATTCAGCCTCATCTCTAAATTTGTCCTATAACATCAGGAATCACCGAAACATTATAACGGACAAATTCCACGAGGTGTTGTGACACTTTCTTTGGGTCATGGGCCTTATAAGTTGAGGGAGGGGTCTAGGCCTAGGTTATGAACGTGGGAAAAATTTAACACGTCACCACCTTGGCCCCCACCCCTTTAGATGTCATCCCCACTCCATCATAAAAATTATCTGTCATCAGTTTTGCTTAGGTTTTATTGTGTTTTGTTGTCCCTCCTCAATGCCGTGTGCCGGCTAGACCATCCAACCCGAGAAACAAAATCTCACATATATTGTGTGTTTCATCCCTATTTGCAATTTTTATACTGTTTATCTTGTTTCTTGCTTGTTTTCGATCTCTTTTAGAAAACAACCTTTATGGTTGATAACGCGCAGGCTTGGTGATTCAACTGTTGTCGAGTTCTCGTCCTTGCGAGGTTCATAGCTAGATAGTCAAGGTCGCATCTCCGATTAGATTGAATTTATTCCCTTCAGTCTCACCAGAAGATCGGACCACACTGTTTCCTATAATTTGGTATCAAAGCGTGTGTTGTTTGGTGAGATCCATCTATCCTAAATTAGTTTAGATCTTGTTTTCATCATACAACCCTGAAAAATTGGTGTAAATTTAAAAATATTATTATATCAAGACATTGTTTCTATATTTATTTTTAGTTTTGTATCTTCAAGTTTTAATTCATTAGAACAAATTGCTAAACCAATCGAGAAAATCATCCGAGAGCAAAGAAAAATAGCAGTGCGTGGCTCTGGTTCCTTTTGGGATGCACAACGGCCCATAAATACCAGTGTATGTGGCTTCAGTTGCACCCGAGAGCAAATATGTACGTGTGTGTGTCTGTATATATATATGTTAGCGTGAACTCGAGTGCACGGATCTCTCAGTGAACTTCGACGGGTTTTTGAAATCCGAGATATCTAATGACCGATCCGAACGTTGATCTTGTTCGTCATGTCGAAACGTAGCCACCAACCAAGTTTCGTATTTTTTGAATTTTTTTTGCTATTTGTTTTCTAATTTTGAAAATCAGCTCAAAATTAGAAAACAAATAGCAAAAAAATTTAAAAAAATACGAAACTTGGTTGGTGGCTACCTTTTGACATGACGAACAAGATCAACTGTTTGGATCGATCACTAAAGTTGTCGGATTTCAAAAACCCGTCGAAGTTCACGGAGGCTCCGTGAACTCGAGTTCACGCTAGCAAATCTCTCTCTCTCTCTCTCTCTCTCTATATATATATATAGTAAAAGTATTTGGGACTCCATGGAACCTGTGCTCCGTACCTTGTTTAAAAACAATTAATTGCGCAGTTATTGCATTCATACCTTTGTATGGTAAATGATAATGTTGTTGTGCATTTACTTCGTGCGCACGAATCTTGATGAAATCCAACGGTAACAAGGAATGGAGCACTGACTCCATGGAGTCCCATTTCTTTTTGAGAGAGAGATTTGCTAGCGTGAACTCGAGTTCACGGAGTCTCCGTGAACTTCGACGGGTTTTTGAAATCCGAGAACTTTAGTGATCGATCCAAACGTTGATCTTGTTCGTCATGTCAAAAGGTAGCCACCAACCAAGTTTCATATTTTTTCGAATTTTTTTGCTATTTGTTTTCTAATTTTGAAAATCAGCTTTTTAAATAGTCGTGGAGCGTCCAAAAAAGCTGATTTTCAAAATTAGAAAACAAATAGCAAAAATTCTAAAAATACGAAACTTGGTTGGTGGCTACGCTTTATTATGACGAACAAGATCAACAGTCGATCGGTCATTAGACATCTCGGATTTCAAAAACCCGTCGAAGTTCACGGAGAGATCTGTGCACTCGAGTTCACGCTAGCAAATCTCTCTCTCTCTCTCTCTCTCTCTCTCTATATATATATATATATATATATATTCATATGCCATTACAAAGTTCGCTTATTTCAGATATGCCATCACAAAGTCGATATTATTATAGATGACACTGGATTTGCAATAATCTATCACAGATGCCATTCTCGGGATTTTCTGAAGATTTTTGTGTTTTACGCGAGCCAAATATACCAAATACGATCAAAATAGGGTAAAAATACACCCTGAAATGTGGGACCCGCACGTCATACACTCAAATCCTTTCTTCCTCTCCTGCTCCTTACTCCTTCCTCTCCACTGCTGTCTCGACAGAGCTCGCTACCGTCGCGCCGCCGTTGTTGGGACAACAACTAGGGTCGTCGGTGCACGCCTCTTCCACTTCCCTGTGCAGGCGATGATGGTGACTAGTGTCCTCTTGCGGGCAGCGGCGGTGCGAACCACAACGGCAGCTCGATGAACGGTGCAAAAGTTGGTTCCAATGGCGTGGCGCCCGTCAACGATCGAGGCAACCTTGCCTTAGAGGTCGACGGGGGCGACGTTGTGGTGGTCGGTTCCGATGGTGCGGAGTTCAATTCCAGCTCGTGGAGGCCTGATCATCTTCTCTCCTTTTCTTTGTCCCTCCACTCTCGTTGGGTTCATGGCGATAGTGGCAGTGCTGCGGAGTGGAGGCCGAGTTCGATGGTGAAGTTCTCGGACCTGACAACATGGCTTTGGGCTAGTTCAAGGGGCATATGGTTGGCAACAACATTGGGAGGTTGGATCTAAGATGCAGTTCTCTAGGTGAAGCCCGCTCGTCTGATGATAGCTGAAGTTGGTGACACACTTGGGTGTTCTTGCCCTCTTGGAGACTTTGTCGTGGATACCACTTGAACAAAAATCTATGTACATTGGGGTCGGTGATGACGAAGCCCATCGGCGTTGTTCCCCTCCTCGCACGGGTGCCTTTTTAAGAAAAGTGTAATTAACAAAGTTTATGCATGCTGAAAATGTTATATATAGTGTTATTTCCTCTGGGTGAAAGCCCCCTCATCTGATGACAGCTGAAGTTGGCGACACACTTGGGTGTTCTTGCCCTTCTTGGAGACTTTGTCGTGGATACCACTAGGACAAAAAACTATGTACGCTGGGACCAGTAATGACGAAGCCTATCATCGTTGTTCCCCTCCTCGCACGGGTGCCTTTTTATGAAAAGTGTAATTAACAAAGTTTATGCATGCTGAAAATGTTGTATATAGTGTTATTATTTTATACAATTTTTAGCGACTACTTGAAGAGTTAATTTTGATGGTTTTATGAGCATGTACGTATTAAAAAAATGATATCATATTCAGGGAGACAATGCAAATATAATTTCTTCTCGGTCTTTTATCGAGCTGACATTATGCATTAGAGAATATTTCTAATTTTTATTATTTTTTGAATTTGTTTATATGGCGAAATAAAAAAAACAAAACTTTTCTTAAGATCTAACGCTGACAGTTGAGCGCTGGGCGTCGGACAGGAGGCGCGTCGGACCGCCCCGGCGTCCGTCAGAGCCAGCCCTTTCAAAGCCGATCGAGCAACGGAGAAAAACTCTAGCCATCGTATATCCACTGCGGTAGCCCAACGACTCCAACTAGGTACGTTCCGGGCAGCTCCGACCTCCGAGAGACCGAGACCCGAAGCCGCGCGCGAAAGACAAGTCAAAGGCGACACCTCCTAGTGATAGCTCGAGCTCCTGCGTGCGTGCCCGTGAGAAGAAAGGCAAACCAAAGCGATCTAAAGCTTGGGCCGTACGGATACACTGCACCTGGACGGTGTTTGGTGAGCCCAATTAACAACTCAGGATGCTTACCCGATAGGACAGGGTCAGCTGATGGCCGCTGATTGGAGGAATCTTTTTTGCACATTATAAAACGGGTCGTGCTGGGACTAGACTCTAGTCTGTTTTGAGTTTTGACCATGGACAGTTGGACATAAGTGAACATTATCTTTTGAGGTGAGCTTGATTGCTTGAAGGAAAAGAAAAAAATTCTACTCGGTCCATAATTCCTGTTGCCTGCTATCTTTAATCATTGTTTTTCACAGACAAATATACGATTTTACTAAAACACAATTTTAAGATTAGTCCTATATATTTGATCTTCTATGGTTAGAAAGTAGATATTTTATAAGTTATTGATAGTCAAATTTTTAAACTTTGTCGAAACGATGGGAATTATAAAACCGGAGGAAGTAGTGCACATGCAGTTTAGTGTTTGAAGCGAGGATTAAAAGCAATTTTTAAGCTATTAATTATATGACATAAACCGGTTAGCCGCGTGCTGGTTAGAACATTCACAAATATACCTCTAATCTTTTTGCAAGCACTCTCTAACTCCCTTGAGTAGACTCTCTATTGTGCATACCCCTTCGTATCAAAATATAAGGCATATAAGTTTTTGACATGGTCTTCAATACAAAACTTTTGCCATTATTTGCTCTCACAATAAATTATCAATAACTATAAAATTAACATTATATAAAAGTAATTTCAAATATAAATCCAACTCTACCTCATTCATGACACTAAATATATAATGTTTTTGGCTTAATTATTAGTTAAAAGTTATAAATGTTGACTTTTCCGAATAATGCATACCTTATATTTTGGAACGGAGTAAGTATTTTAGAGACTTTCTTTAAGTTGGAGGTAGCCTCCAACCAAGTAATGTATCAAAGCCATGAACTCTCTAGGTGCCACAATTTTTTTAGATTATAATTTTTTGCTGAGCAAAGCCACAAACTCTTTACTGAACTCAGGTCTAAAGTGGGTGCATATATCAATGTGGTGCATAGTCAAGGGAGCAAAGACCGTCTTTGATCTATAGGGCGCGCAAGACAAATCAAACAGTAACCAAGTATGACCAATAATTTTATGATCTGATACACACAGTTGTACCCCAGTTGTACCCATACCAACAAAAATCATATACATGGTCGCTTTGATTTGCGGTTTGATTCGGTTAAATTTGGTTGAGTAAAAAAGTTAGGAGCCTTCAAAATTATGAAATGGCTAAAAAGTATTAAAAAATTTTGAGATATTTTAGATTTTCTATACTACGTACACCGGGGTGTAGCTACACCGTCCAAAATAACTATAAATACACTACATGTAACTATAATTATTATTACAAGAATTAATCATCGATCATTACCTTTGTTTGCTGTAGCGATCGATGGTTATTTTTTGTAAGAATTATAGTTACGTATGATATATTTTATAGTTATTTTCGTCTGTGTAGTTACACCATATTGTAGTGTAGCGGGACCGGAGATATTTTAGTAAATTATTATGAAATGTTACACTAAATAGTCTGTATAAAAATAATAAATTTTAACTCAACTAAATAAAAACAAACCAAACCGTGTAACAATTAGGACCACAAATATGGGATCGTCTATATAGCAGGCACCTGCACCCTGGTATTTTGTGCAGGCGTTGCGAGCGCGCACACACGATGGCCAGCTATCAACAAAAAAGTGGACCCCAACAGAAGAGAAAAAGATACTGCATGCTGCAGGCAAAGCAAATGGGCAGCAGCAACCTCACGCCATCCATTTTTTCATTAAAAAATTATGGTTTTTTCAGTGATTGAAAATGTGGGAAAACAGTGCAAAGTTACTGGAAAAAAGTTTAACTCACTGGAAAAACAGTATAAACTCACTGAAAAAATAGTGCAAAACTTGATCGGAAAAAATTACATAACTACAACGGATCAATAAAAAAACAAAATAAATCTACAATAAACAGAAAACAAAATAAATTCATAATAAATCAGACCTCGCACAAAAAATTCCACTATCGCGAAGCATTTTTTCAGTAAATGAAAATGTAAAAAAAGTAAAAATTTAGTGCAATTTTTTGCGCTGCACGATTTTGCAAATTGCAGACTTTTGTGAAATAGCAAATCCGCACAAATATACGGTACACATGCTGACCGAACACGCGCGGCGACTCCAACTCCTTTCGTGAATCGCCTAATGCCTGTACTGTAATGACTAATGAGTACGGACGCCTAATTGCTGAGAGCCACTGCTAGCGGTTTTTCCCTTCGAAAGTTTAATCAAGCGGCACATGCTGCGCAGCCCGTAATTAATTATATTCCAGTATGGATCAGAAAACGTCTGGGGATCGACATTCCAAGGTGGGGGAGGGTGCAAAGTCTAACTTTTCCAGCCGATCAGATTAATTAAACAACCGGCCAGAATGACGATCGGTTTATCGTGGCACATACCGAATAATCAAATCCCTGGCAAAAGCAAAGAGCGATAAAAAGTAAAAAAAATAAAAATAAAAAGAGGACCCGGAGACGATCGATCGTGAGATTGATGACAACATTGTGACAAACGCCGGCGGCACAGCGTCAGAACGAGACGACTGTTCGCAGTAGCCGGTGCGTGATCGCTCTGTGTGTGGTTCAAGGTTTTTTTTTTTTTAACAATAGCTACTCGAGGCGTATGCGGAGGCATGTGAATTGAGCGCCGCTGCATGCGACGGCGACGGGTTGCGACTTGCGAGTTGCGAGTTGCGAACTTGCGATGGGACTTCATATATGATCGTACTTTCCTGTTGGTTTAATTACTTAATTCTCGTATCTTGGAGTTGCACATGCATCCAATAGCTAGGGGATAAGCATACGCTGTGCGTCTCCGTCACATGTCTAAGCGATAGGCCTTTCATGGCGTGAGATGCAATGATCCGACAAATTGCTTAGCTCGACCGCTTTGCTCGGTAGATTGCTGAGAGGTACTCCATAATGTCTGCATACATGGTTGCCCTGATCTGTTTTTTAACAGCTACCCAGGCTATACTGTCCGGATCGATATAGCACCTTTCTCCTTTGTTGTCTCTCCTTCACCGTCCTCTTCAGATTGCTCTGCACGTCTCCCCCACTGTCCGTAGCCAGCGTGGTAGCTGTGCTTAAAGGAGGGTATACCTATGGATGGTATATATATTGTTTATTAGCATTTCTTTTTTAGAAGATACAAGAAGCTAGGCACGTACAAACTCACCCCACTACATGTATACCCCCACGGTGTGCGTATGAACACACACCAGAAACTAGTAAACTACAAGGTAATATTAAGGTACCATAATTAATACAGTAATCCTTTGGAATAAATCGAAGAAAAAAACTGTGAACCGAGGGTTAAATCCTCGACCTTAAACTAATAAACTCCCACAACCGGGATACTAGCAGTTAATCTATGCCAATTCTCATCAATCAGTCTAGTTGCTCCCTGTTTGATACTCCCTTTGTTTTTTTAATGTTTGACGTCCTTAACTTTTAGACACGTCTTTAATCATTCGTTTTATTCAAAAAATTAGCGCAAACATGCAAAAAAATAAGTAATGCTTGATGTATCTTTATTGACAAAACAAAACAAATCACAACACAATAAATGATATTTAAATAGTTTTTTTAAATAAGACGAATGGTAAAAGTTGTGTCAAAAAGTCGAAAACGTCAAATAAAAAATAGAGGAAGTACAACAAAAAAGATACGGTAATCTCAAATTAAATTTGAGGACAAATGAAAATTGATGCCGATGTAACTACCAGCACACACACATGCTTGTCGGAGATTTTTTTTTTTTTGCCGATGACCACGCACGTATAACACAAGATAAATAGATTGGTTCTAGAAAAACAAATAATATAATAAAACAGAAGCCTACTGAAAAAAGTGTAACAAACTAAGACCGTGTCCAACACTATACTTTTTTTCCAGCCTATTATGACCCAACACTATTTATTATATAGTTAAAATGAAGATGAACAATATTGAAACATAAATGATATAAAAAGATACTACCTTCGGTTGCAAAAAGAAGTCGCCGTTGATTTTTGGATAAGCCTTTGACCATTCGTCTTATTCAAAAAAGTTATATAAAATATTATTTATTTTGTTATGATTTGGTTTATTATTAAATGTATTGACGAATGGTTAAAGGCGTGTCCAAAAGTCAATGAAGATTTTTTTTATAACCGGAAGAAGTATAATATTAAACAAAGCTCACAGCTATAGCTTGGATAGATCGAGCCCATCTCCGAAAGATTCCACCCGTCAACTCTAATTTCCGTTGTCCAATGAACCGAGACCTTCTAGAAAGAATCCCTGGGTCCACTCCACTGCATCCGCATGTGAAGCAGTGATATATGCAGCAAAGACAACCGTATATATGCTCTCGGTCGAGAGGGAGGGTGATTCATCATTTATTATGGACTGTTGCATTATATTGGAACAAACATATGCAAGTATATGCTTGGATCCTAGGTAGCTTAGCAACAATAATGGCCTTGGCCGCACACGGCTGATTGAGCTGGTTGGAGCCTTGGGTCCCGATGTTTATTTCTCGACGTCGGCTGCCATTGTACGGTATCTCTCTACCCAAACCCTATAAGCTGCGTCGATGCCCCTTCGTGTGCTATATGGTTCCGGCCTTCAGCAGGTTAGGATAGTCCAGACCATTTTTAAACTTTTTTGACTTAAAATAAACATTAAAGTTACAACTTAATATTTATTATTTTTGATAAACCATACTGCATCCGTTAGCCCATAGGGGTTAGGGTTGCGACACCGAGATTAGCCCATAGGGGTTAGGGTTGCGACACCGAGATAAGATGCCGATAGACGACTCGGTTGCGGTACAAAGATCTTACTCATCACCATGTGATGCCCTTGAGCTTCCAACCTAGCTGGCATTGTAAGAATTATTATCTATAATAGATCATTTCGTTTTTTAAAGTAAAAGGTTGTACGAATAAATATTTTAGACATAATATATTAAGGATGGAGAAAAGTTCGTCAACCCATGGGGATAAGGGTTGCAACGCCAAGATAACATGCCGACAAACGACTCGGTTGTGGTTCAAAGTTCTTACTCATCGTAGAGGTCCTTGAGCTTCCAACCTAGCTGGCATCGTAAGAATTATCTATAACAGATCATCTCGTTTTTTAAAGTAAAAAGTTGTGGGACGAACAAATATCTTTAAAAATATAGTGTGAAATGTAAACAAAAATATCAAGGGCGGAGAGAATTTTTGTAATGAATATCGTTAGAGGATGGATGGTACGCTGTACGCGACGATGTGGAGAGGCCCTGCATCACAACCAGCCTCGAGCGGCCACGAGCCTTGTACGTGGAGCGCCGTGCCAGGCTCGGGACCACCACGTGGCCGCCGGGAACTTGGTGGCCAAGCTAACTGCGTTCCGTACATCGGTGCGCCCGGCTCACGCGACACTCCAGGCCCCTGTCCACCGCGTGCCACGCCCACACCAGTGTCGCGAACCTGACGAAGTGACGTGTTTTTTTTCTTTTGGTCCCAACCGGGCATGGGAATTGCGGCTCCATGCCATTGCCAGTGTACAGCGATGACCGATGTCAGGGCAGCGCTGCTGCACGCGCGATCTCAGCCATGCAGACTGCAGGAGAGGCCGGGTCGCTGTTCAGTTTCCTCTTGTACGTCGAATTAACAAGGCGATCATTGCTGGCTTGCGTTGCTGCCGATGCACATGCAGACATGCTTAGGCGAGCTGACCCTGACCGAGCTTATACATGATCCCGTCATAAAACGACCTCAACCTTCTTACAAGTGTACTGTGACATGGGTATACTCCTACAGTCCTACTTGCTTGATGCTTCTCAACGCTGTCTTCTTTGAAATTTCTGCTATGGGATGCAGGTTTTCAAACACCAGTCGGATAGTGAGTCGCGTCGCCGAGCAGCAGGGCAGTCAATTAGTCGAACACCAGTCGGATTATCACCACCGCACCTCCTTCCGCTGGGCCCAGTCTCCCCCAAGAGGACAAGGCGGTCCATGTCGAGCTCCGCGGACACGGTCCAGCCGCCCCGGTTACGCCCTCCGCGGCCCACGAAGCTGGTTCGACGAAACTTCCGCCGCGCACCGCGAGCCCCTTCCGTGAACGGGCCCTGTACACCAGACCGCATCCGGGCCGCCCATCGCAACCACCGCGTCACGCCGTCCGACGCGGGCGTGGACCGGGCGCACGGGCGGGGCCGGCTCTCCGTGAGGGTGTCGACATTTTCGAACGCGCCCGGCTCGGCTCGGCTCGGGCCAGGCCAACCTGCGCCTCTCAAAAACACTCCTGGTCCGCCTCCACCTCGACGCCTCCTTTCCTTTCCCTCTTATCCCCCTCGCGCCGCCTTGCTCGCTCGCCTCGTCTCGCTCCTCAGTCCTCCCGGCTCGCAGTTGCAGGTACGCGCGAGGGGCTCGTCGGCTCCGGGAACCGTTGCTTGCCTCCGACGAGTCGGACTAGCCGGCGCGTTTCGACCCGCGGGATTTCCTCCGCTGATTCCTGTGTTGTTTTCCTCTATTTTTGTGCATTTTTTGCCAGGTGGTAGGTTGATTGGAGAGCGGTTTGGCCTTGCATGCTCTGTGGCGGTGGTCGTGGTGGTGCTGTGGCGGTGGGATCATACCGATGGTCATGGATGCTGGGTTGCACTTGCACGACCTGCGCACGATGCTGCCCGGATCCAAGGGCGACGGCCACCTGCCAACCTACCCCCAAATCGCGCCCGCCATTGGGTTCACGGCGGAGGAGCTCGAGGACTTGCTGTTCCCGCTCTCCGATTGCGTCGACGCGGGCGGCTACCTGAATGTTGCCGCGCCCTTGCTACCAGCTGCCTCCGCCGATAGCTCGTCGCCGCCGAGAGATGACTCGGTTTCTGCGGCGGCGGGGCAGGCGCAGCTGGACGACTCGGAGGGGTTCTCGGATATCGTTCTCGGTTACATCAACCGCATGCTCTTGGCCGAGGACATCGACGAGAAGTTCGAGCACTACCCGGGGCACGCCGAGCTGCTCGCCGCCGAGAAGCCGTTCCTCGAGATCCTCGCCGACCAGCCGCCGTACTCGGGCGGCAGCGCGGTTGAGAGCCCGGACGGCAGCAGCGTCACCAACTCCTGCAACAGCCTCGGTTTCTGCAACTGCGCCGCTGCAGCCGATGGGTTTGGCCCCGTGCAGACGCCGCCGGTTCTCGAGTTCCCTAGGGCCGCGTTGCTGCAGTCGCCGCCTCTGTATCGCGATCTCAGCCCAGAGAGCAGCGTGGTGGAAGCTGGCGGCGCGTGGCCGTATGACCCAACAGAATTCTATCAACTCCAGACCAGCCCGGTGCCTGAGGCCTTCCTTTCACAGTCGTCTTCGTTCGCTTCTTCGAATGGCAGCGGTGTTACATTATCAGAGGGCTTCGAGTCTTTGCTGAGCTCGGCTGGTGTCGTACCTGCTGACGTTGGTTTGAACGATTTTGTTGTGCAAAACCAGCAGGCTATGCAGTTCTGCCGCGGGTTTGAAGAGGCAAGGAGGTTTCTGCCTGATGAGAGCAAGCTTGTCATTGAGGTCAACAAGTTGCCATCAGTTGGAAATTTCCAGGCTAAGGTTAAGGAAGAGAAGTTTGTGGGGGTGAAGACAGAGAAGCCTGATGTTGAAGCAGCAATTCACCGAGGAAAGAAGCATTTCTATGGTGATGACTTGGATGTAGAGGAAGGGAGGTGCAGTAAGCATTGCGCATCAATGGTTGACACAGACCACCTTGTACGGGAGATGATGGACAAGGTATTGCTATGCAATGGTGAGACATGCTCAAAAGGTGTCAAGGAATTGCGTGAGGCCCTGCAGCATGATGTCGCGAAGCACTCAAATGGTGTCCATGGCAAGGGATCTGGCCATGGTAAGGGCCGTGGCAAGAAACAACCCAAGAAGGAGGTGGTGGACTTGGAGACTCTGCTTATCCATTGTGCTCAGTCTGTAGCCACCGATGACCGGCGTAGTGCAAACGAGCTTCTGAAGCAGATCAGGCAGCATGCCTCTCACAATGGTGATGGTGATCAGCGCTTGGCGCACTGCTTTGCCAATGGCCTTGAGGCAAGGCTTGCTGGTAATGGTAGTCAGATTTACAAGTCCTTCACAATAATGCGGATTGCTTGCACTGATGTGCTGAAAGCCTATCAGCTATACTTGGCGGCTTGCCCATTCAAGAAGATATCTCATTACTTTGCCAATCAAACCATTATGAATGCTGTGGAGAAGGCCAAAAAAGTTCACATTGTTGACTATGGCATATACTATGGCTTTCAGTGGCCATGTCTTATTCAAAGGCTATCCAATAGACCTGGAGGCCCTCCAAAACTTCGTATTACTGGAATTGACACACCTCAGCCTGGTTTTCGCCCAGCAGAGCGTATAGAGGAGGTAGGAAGATATCTCAGTGATTATGCTCAAACCTTTGAAGTTCCTTTTGAATTCCAAGCTATTGCATCTCGGTTTGAGGCTGTTCGGATAGAAGATCTCCACATTGAGGATGATGAGATTCTGATTATCAACTGCATGTTCAAGTTCAAGACCTTGATGGATGAGAGTGTTGTCGCTGAGAGTCCAAGAAACATGACATTGAACACAATAAGGAAGATGAACCCACATGTATTTATTCATGGGATCACCAATGGATCTTACAATGCACCATTTTTTGTGTCACGCTTCCGGGAGGCCTTATTTCACTACTCGGCTATCTTTGACATGCTAGAGACGAACATTCCAAGGGACAATGAGCAGAGGCTGCTCATTGAGTCTGCTCTGTTTAGCCGGGAGGCAATCAATGTCATCTCTTGCGAGGGACTGGAAAGAATGGAGAGGCCCGAGACATATAAGCAATGGCAAGTGCGGCACCAGAGGGCTGGGTTCAAGCAGCTGCCACTGAACCATCAGATCATGAAGCGTGCACGGGAGAAGGTCAAGTGCTACCACAAGGACTTCATCATCGATGAAGATAACAGGTGGTTGCTGCAAGGGTGGAAAGGGCGCATCTTGTTTGCGCTGTCGACATGGAAGCCAGACCATCGATCCTCTTCCTAGCTTATGTAGCTTCTACTTTTGTAGAATATTGTAAATTACGACCTGTTCATATTTTTGGGCACTTGGGCTGATTGTTTCTGGTTGGAAACCTGTTACTAGGTGATGCTATTTGAAGTACTGAATGGCAAACCATTTGTTCACTAGTATTATCTTATAGTGGCATGGTTCATTTATCTGTTGTTGCAGACGATGACCCTGCATGGTTGCATATTCCTCTAGTGCCACATGAGATTAGTTTTTGAGTTTTGACAGGAAAAATTAGTGTTTTTCGAGCAGGCTAGGTATTTTAATTAAGATCTAGACCTAGTATTGTCTCGTGTATGGATCACTCTTGTATTATATTTCTATACTCGACGACAATTCGGATGTTTTTGCAGTAATGTAAACAAAATATTGCAGTATATGTTGCATCAAGTGGTCAAAATGTTATAGTAACTAATTGTTCCATCAAATCGGATGATGTTGCAACATGTTAAACCAAATGTTGCACCTAAAATATTGCATTGTTTGAACTAAATGTTGTAACGGATCGAACAATGTTGCGGTTTGTTAAATCAAATATTGTATTGTGTTAAAGCATAGACATGCTTAATCAAACATTGTAGTATTTAAAATCAAAATATTGCACCAAATCAAACACCGTTGTAGGAGTAGATTGTTAAACCAAATGTTGTATGTTAGAACGAAATGTTGCAATAAATTAGACATGCTAAACAAATCAATGTAACAATATGATACAACCAAATATTGTACGAGAGCAAACACAATCGTCCGTGTATGGTGGTGACCTGGGTACGTATCTAGAAGAGCAGTCGGCAACGTGTGAATACATTTGATCGACGTGACAGATGGCGCGAAAGATCCAGGTTTGATTAGCTACTGCTGCAACCGATCGCCCGCCATATGGACGTCACGCTCTGCCGAAAAGCGCCGTGCATCCGCCAAAGCTAATGGGCGATTTTTGCCGTATGTAACGTCGCGTCGTCACCCTTTAGTCGTCGTATACACAGGGGAAGGAAAGATCGGTCCAACGAATCTAGACATGCCTGCACTGCAAGTAAGAGAGACTCGAAAGCTCTCACAGCGACAGCCCAGCCGAGGTGTAGCAAGCATGCTGTAGCTGCAGAAAGAAACATGTACAAGAACAAAACAAAAATCCAGCACACCAGTACAGCATTACACGCCGATGTGAGGAGCAAGAACAATCCAACACAATCACACAATGTAGCAACGATCTGCGGAACAGCGGAAGTCACGGCAGCTCGGCTCTATCTTGCTCGTGGGCGCGAACGAATCGGCAGCGTACACCAAGACGCTAAACTAAAAACTATAGTCTCCCCCTAGAGGGTGGGATAAGGCAGAAAAAAAAATGATACCGCAGGGTTCTTATGGCATATGGGCCTTGACTGCTCATGGTGTTTTCAACGTCATATGGAATACCTCTGTAGACGTTTTACAGGTCTGTTTCACAACAACATAAAATAACTGTAACATCAAGACCTGAAACTCGAGGGATGGTGCTTCATCTAGAGCAAAGAACAAGCACAACCAACTCTAGTTAAACTAGATAGGATGTTTCGCACACCAGATTTGGGAAACTGTCTTGATGCCCCTATCATGCATCCTCAGATCCGAGGATGATGGATGCAAATCCCGGACCCACATATCAATAATACGTAGAGAGTCAAAGATATCGCAGAGAAGACGCGTGCGGTGACATGTGGGTTCGGGCCCACATGTCAGTGACTCAACTGCAGAGAGCAGTAACTGCAGAGGATCTGCATCCACCATCCTCTGCTTCTGCGTAGTTCTCAGCGCTTCTAAAGGGCGCACACTCACTTCTGCTTTAAAAACTTTCGGGTCAAATTGCCGGGATTTTAGAGGATTGGTGATGGAGAATCCACTCTTTTCTAGACGGATCACTGGCGAGAGGAAAGCTCACCAAAAGGCCTAGCCCCGCATATTTTTTTTTAAATAATAGGACTATGGTAGATGCTCTCACAGACAACAATCACTACGTCAAAACCACACATTAATGACGGGTTACAACAACCAATCACGAACATGTGCTTGCAGTTAATGCCACAAAATGCTATCAAAATATTTTCAAAACATGGTGTCAGCTACAGATGGGCTATTCTTTTGTGCGCGGTGCCTCTCTACGGATGGGCTATTCTTGATTCGATCGGCCTAGGTTACAATGGCTTGCCGTAACTAACTCCCCACTCTATTCACTCATTTGGTTATCGTGTGCACCACCTAAATGTAACAACAACACCAATGAGATCTCAATTAGATCGATCTAGTACTATAGCCAATAAAATAAAAGAAATAAAAATGTAGATTAATAGTGGCTGAATAGTGCCAAGTTGACCTAAGTTAGATCTAGGTTGGTAATGCCATAAGTTTTGCATGGTTGGCTACCAAACATAAAGTTCTCACAGTCGTACCAATTCTAAAAGTGTGCTTGCCAAACAAATATTTATGCCATTATGTATTTATGTCTCAGGAACCTTGGATCTACAGGCCATCTCTTCTTCCGATGCAACTTCAACAAAAATATTTCTGCAAGTCTTGGGAAACCCAGATAGATGGATACACTATGACAACCTCCACCATCTTAACCTCGCTTCAACCATGTAAATTCTGTGAATTTTGTTTTGTTTTGTTCTTTTTTGTCCTTTCTCAATTTTTGTTATAGAAATTAAATTTGGTATACAGTTGTACTTTGTTTCCACTCTACCTATTAATGAAATGAAGACACGACCCCCGCCTTCCTTTCCAAAAAAAGATATGCTTTTGTTCGACAAATGCAATAAAAAACATTTCCTTCATACATGTCATATTTAGAGATCATATTAGCTATGTTAAATGGACAGGTGTTGCTACTCTATCCTGATACTCTATTTTACCATTAACTACTCCTTGTTCTTCTTTCTAAATTTCTTCACACTTTACATAAACACTCCAAAAGACACATTCTCTCTCCATCAACTACTCTATCCAGATGTATAATGTTTTAGAGTACTTGCTACGGATGCACAAGAAAAAAAGATCAAGATGATATATTTGAGACTTGCCGACCCTTAGAGATGGTAAAGATTAAATAACGGTGGAGATTAAATAATAAAATTGCTCCTTAGGATTTTTATGTAATATCGACCTCTTTATTATAAAGGAGAAGTTTATTTGTTAATGTTCTAATTATAAGTCTGTGCTCGTATACATTGAAAGATGAAGAGGTTGTTCGTTACCTAAAAAAATATATAGCAGCTCTAGATATAAAAAGATAGTGAAAATTGTGTACAAACCTGTTCAAATCCAGGTGGCCCTCTACAATACTGTAGCAGATATAGAGGGGCTGCTGGAGGGAATGAATCTTTTAGAGCGTAGTGTAATTTGTGAAGGAATTTTAGAGGGATGGATGGAGGGGACGCTAATAGTGTTTTAGAGGGGAAATATAGGGGGGGGGGGAGGTTGGAGTTGCTCTAACATTTATGCCACACGGATCTTAAATAAGATCTAACGATTCGCTCTCTGTACTGTGTAACATCCATTCTTGGTAGGGATGCAAGTGGGTTGCTTAGTGGGTATCCGTGAACCTGCTTACTTCACTAAAATACACTAAGCACTCAGAGTGCCACGAAGCAACCCACCTGCATGGCTGCATCCCTAATTCTCTGTAAAATAATAATGGCTGCAGACAGCTGGGCGGCGTGAACCGTACACGTGGTGGCGCTAAAGTTAAATGGCAATGTGCCGTTCACACGCTATTTAACGCAGGTTCAAAGGACCTGGCTGCAAGTGCAGTAGGCAATGACGTCTTCGCACGAGCAAGCCAATCAAACAGAAGATACCTGCGTGGTGTCCAGAATATCAGACTGCCCCGCTAGATTTCGCGGGATCAAACGGGAGTTACGGGACATGCAGGAGTTCAGAGACAGCAATCTGTAGAGAGATGGCAATCAGACTCGTGGGACGGGTCCGCGGGTGATGCACCCGGCGGGGAATAGATTTTGGTTTGATTCCCCCCATGGGTCGCATCAGGCCCTGATTCATTCTCAAGTCGGGCAGCGAGAGCAACTTTTAATCCACGAGTATCCACAGACCTCAGAAAATACAGGCAACTGTTGAATTGCAACATCGCTACCCAGTGGCCCAGCCAAGTCCTCGTAGTCCAGCCCAACTTCTCACTTCCTATCCGATCCTCGCTCCATGTCTCTCCATGACTCCCTTCCATCTCATTCTCATCCCTCGGTGAGTCGATCCCTTCGACTTGCTGCTCCCTAAATCAACACTAGGTTTTCTAAAAAACACCACCACCACCACCAACCCTAATGCCTTGATGTTTTCTCGTCGGCCGCCCTGTATCTGCAAATCATCACCCACAGGGCCACATCTTTTATCAAAGTCTAAGGATAGTGGATAGATTCAACTCTAACGGCGTCCAAAAGCTTGTGCATGGGCGTCGGTGATAACGGTGGTGACCGGAGGTTTGTGCATCGGTGTTAGTGGTCAGAAGCTTGCGTGCCGGTGTTGTCTGATCCAACGACGGATGGTCATAAGCTCCTTTGAAGTCTGAACACCAAATACAAGGTTGACCACCCCGAACCCCTCCTTTTCACTATGTGTGATTGCGGATCGATAACAAGGTGATGATAACTACCACGGGGCTGCGGTGAGGAGGTGAGGTTCATGGTGCACTGGTGTGTGGGAGAGACCTGCGGGACCCATCGGGTTTCAAGTACCCGACGAATGCATATTTGGGTGCAAGTTTCACCACGTTAGTCATTTCAGGTTTAGGTTGGGTTTACTCTTTTGGGTTTCAAGTTAGGTCTAGTCTTACTCCTCTAGCCTCGACCCGCTTGGTTGCCATCCCTAAATCTGTATCTGACATGGCTCAATTATACGTGCAACTTTGGTCGCTATTTTTGTGCAGCAGTGTCTGCTCGAACTAAAGTAGCGAGCTAACTAGCTGAGCCTAGAGAAATAGAGATAATGGGGAGCGCACGTGTCTAGCCGTCTGCAATGCGAATTGCGATGCCAACATACGATTGAGGTGGGGAAACCTTGTTTGCCCATAGTGCCACTCAGTCCTTGACAAAGCGCCATTTGGGCGTGTCAGTCCAGTGTGTCAGCGTCCGGGCATTTTGGTCAATAGGGGGCCGGGGAGAATTCTGGTGCCACCATTGACGGGGACTGATGTTGAGAGGCCGTATCGACGAGAGAGATTATTATATGGGCCACCCAAATTTCAAAGGTGTAATTGCAAAAGTTACACCACGCGACTCTACAGCAGGCCTTGGCCGATGCCAAGCTCCAATTGCCACAGTCCACAGCATCCTTCGGTTTTGACACGTAATTTTGGTTCGGGGAAAGGCTCATGTCTCTCCATGACTCCCTTCCATCCCATCCCTCGGTAAGTCGATCCTTCGACTTGCTGCTCCCTAAATCAACCCTAGCTTTTTTTAAAAAAAAACACCACCACCACCAACAACCCTAACGCCTTGATGTTGTCTCGTCGGTCGCCTATATCTGCAAATTATCACCCACAAGGCTGCATCTCTAATCGAAGTCTAAGGGTGGTGGATAGATTCAACTCTAACAGCATCCAAAAGCATGTGCATGGGCGTCGGTGATAACGGTGGTGACCGGAGGTTCTTGCATCGGTGTTAGTGGTCAGAAGCTTGCGTGCCGGTGTAGTCCGATCCAACGGCGGATGGTCATAAGCTCGTTTGAAGTCTAAACACAAAATACATGGTATACCACCCCGAACCCCTCTTCTCACTATGTGTGATTGTGGATCGATAACGAGGTGACGATAACTACCACAGGGGCTGCGGTGAGGACATGAGGTTCGTGGTGCACCGGTGTGTGGGAGAGACCCGTGGAAAACCTGTCGGGGTGTGTCAGTCCAGTGTGTCTTCGTCCGGGCATGTTGGTCAATAGGGGGCCGTGGAGAATGTACGTATCTTCTTTCTGGTGCCACCGTTGACGGGGACTGATGTCGAGAGGCCGTATCAACCAGAGAGATTATATGGGCCACCCAAATTTCAAAGGTGCAGTTGCAAAAGGTACACCACGCGGCTCTGGAGAAGGACTGGGCCGATGCCAAGCTCCAACTGCCATGGTCCGTAGCATTCTTCGGTTTTGACACGTAATTTTGGTTCGGGGAAAGGCTCACCCAATTTTGTGTTGTACAGGTCCCTAGGATATGATCCACTGCTCGGAGATCCATGGAGTTTGAATGGAAAAATCTTGAAATTTTACATCCAAAAAGATCACCAGTTTTAGAATATACCACCAGTTTTAAAATATACCATCTTATCTCATTGAATATGGAACCAAGTATATTTAAAGATGGTAAGATGATATATTTTGTAACTATGTGATCTTTTGATCATGATATAAAATGAGTTTATTCAATGTGAATGTGAATATAGAGTTTTTCGTCTACAAAGGGTGCTTTTGTAGTTTGCACAAGCGGAAAAACACTGCTATTTTGATTGGTACTAATATCTTGTAAGTTCCTTTTTTCATTTTATAGGTAATTGCATCTTTAATATTTGTAACACCTTGATCTAAATTCGTATAGAGCCTAGCTTACCGATGGGGTTAGTCCACACATTCATAGTAACACTCTTGGTCTTTTTACCTCACTTCTCCCAAAAAAGTTAGTCCGAGGAGCTGTATTAGGGTCCAACGGACATTGTATGCTATTATATATCTCTTTAGACTAGGTACTATTTCACCACAACAATCATATGGGTCACATGGGCCTCACATCTTAATGGGTCGGGGTACTACAATATTATAAGCCGTAACAACGTTTTTTAATCTATAGAGAAAATTACGCTTTTGCCTTCTAAACTTATAGCAAAGTCTTATTTAGGCCTTGTTCTTTTCAGCGTTACGTACCGTTGCGTATTACTGTTGCAAATTTTGTTATTTTTATATAGTCTATATATTGTGATAATTTGTAACAATTTTTTTATGTCTTTTAGTAGTCCTATTAAGGATCCTAAATCTAATTTTTAATTAATTTTTTTAAATATTTAGACTTTTTTTCGAGCGCTCTCAAATTTGATACAGTAATACGCCAACGCAACGATACGCTGAAAAGAACGAGGCCTTAGCCCCATAAACTTATACAGAAAATTACGCTTTTGCCTTCTGAACTTATAGCAAAGTCTCATTTAGCCCCATAATCTTTATAATTACTTTTTTTAGCCTCTCAAACTTATATTTGTTTGTAGCATTCCCCAAAATCAATTAGAACCTCCGTTATACATTGAGATGGCTACTGTATGTCGTTAAAACTGAAGTGATTGTTAAATGTCGGCTTGGCTACCACTTGGACCTCCACATCATATTCTTAATTTGTTATTATTAAACTGTTTGATTGACTGTATAAGCCCCAACTAGGCTCGTAGGATGCAGACGGCTGGTGTTTGGTTTCTTGAACGCGTCCCGAAGCCTTCCGCTGAACGCAAAAATCACTATATAGATAAGGCTCCGCACATTAGCCGAAAACGAGCGTACCAACTCATGCAGGCTAGGGTGCTGCTGGGGGAGAAAAAATCGTAGCACCGGGTGCCACGGTGACACACTGACACCCAAAGAGATAGAGAGAGGGGGAGGGAGAGGAGAAAGAGAAAGAAAGGGAGGAGCTAGAGAGAGATGAGGAGAGAAATAGAGAGAAAAAGAGATGCCATGGTGCCTCGTGTACCACCGGGTGCAATGAAATTTTTCTCCGATGCTAGGGAGGGGGGGGGGGACGCTAGGGAACAAGGAGGGAGCTATAAATGGGCAGCGGCACAACAGATCTCACTGGTGGAGGCAACCGTAGAAGAAAAAAAATGATGGGTCGGCGGCGGCCGGGGTGAGGACGGAGGTGATTGGATCCGTTCTGGAGGAGGATCGTGGTGCTCGAATCCATATCGGACACGGCCAGTCGGAGCGGAGCATGGCTGAAGGTGCGGCGGCGCTTGAGTGGCTCGCCGAGCTTGCAGTGCGCCTGAAACTCAGTAGTTTGCGTTTTGTTAGGTTTTCTGTTGCTTGGATGAACTTCTGTTCAACACGAAAGTTGTAGATAACTTTAAGACGCATCTTTTTTATGTAGACAACGTTTTCATTTGAGCAAAGTATGAATTTATAAAAAATATTTTCTTCATTGCCTGCTTTAGGACCGACAGCACCATCCTTGGTAATTCGCCATTTTCAAGGTCTTTTGTTTCTCAGATGAATTTTGGTTGAACATGAAAGTTGTAGATAATTGCGAGCCATATCTTTTTTATGTAGACAACCTTTTCATTTGAGCAATGTATGAAATTCTAAAAAATCATTTTACCTACTGTTTTGTCACCCGTGCTGTGCTCAGCCGAGCCAGCCCACTGTGCTTTTGAGCAGTGGCAGTCCTAGGATTTGGCACTCCGTGCTGGCCCGGCCCAGCCTGAAGTGCTGACCGGGCCGAGCCGGCCCGTTTTGCACCGGCCCGAGGCCGGCACATCACGACCCGATTTCCATCACTACAAATGCATGTAGTTTTGTCATAAAAGGACGACAATATTGGATAAACTTCCGAGCAATTTTTCACTAATTAGACACGGTTCACACATATTATTTCGGGACTTATTTCTCGTACAGTCGTACGTGCAATTCACGCAATTGTTTATTCAACAAGTGTTAAAACGTCGTCATCTTCAGGTGGTGAACAAACAAAAAAAAACAACAAGAAAACTAAAAAATCAAAGAAAATCGTAAGAATGTCAGCTTGGGACGGACCTATACACACCCTAACCTCCTGCAGGAGAAAACATACAATCGCAAGTTGGCGAACAAATCAACAATGGGGGAAAAAAAAACGAGCGGCTGTGATCAGGTCCGACTAGCATTTGGGAAAATCAGACGGCGGAGGTAGCAGCTTCTGGTTCGGCTGGCTCCCGTCCAGCACCAGCCATGCCATCCTCAGCCCCCACGTCGTGTGCACCTCCAAGTGGCAATGCATGAACCATACACCTGGGCATACGTACATATACACACAGTCACACACACACAAACCAAATAAACACATGTAGCGTACATGTACCGCAAATTTTAATTAGTGCTTAATTAATGAGTTACAAATTGGAACATTGTGTTTCACGTATACTGTATCGTGCGTAAATGGTTCACCTGGGTTGTCGGCAAGGAACCGGATGGCCACCCACCCGCCGGCCGGCACGCTGACGGTGTTGCGCTCGACGGGGTCGACGAGGTTGAACTTGGCCGGGTCGCTCGCCGGATCGTAGTTGCCGAAGCCTTGCCCGACGACGAAGAAGTTGAAGCCGTGCAGGTGCAGCGGGTGGCTCTCGACGCCGAGGATGCTCGTGCCCTGCATCACCAGCTCCACCGACGTCCCGTACGGCAGCACCACCAGCTTGGTCCCCGTGGCCACGTTCGTGTTGTTCGGCGGCGTGCCCGTGTAGTTGAACGGCGTCAGCGGCGAGGCCGGGAAGTTGGACGAGTACAACCCCCTGGACACGCCGGCGAAGTGCGACTGCAGCAGCGCTCGGGAGGGCAGCACGAAGGAGACGTTGTTCACGGCCGCCGCGAACTGTGTGCCGTTGGGCCCCCGGCACGTCGTGTTGGCGGGGCACGGGAGCGTGCCCACCCCCACCGTGAAGAAGAACCGCCTGTCCACCGACCGCGGCACCGCCGCCGGGTACTCCGGCGAGGCGAGGCTGCGCAGCTTGGCGGTGAAGTTGGTGACGGCGTCGGTGTCGTTGAGGTGCGGCAGCGTCGGCCTGAAAAGCGGCAGGCCCTTGCCGAAGCTTGAGCCGGAGAGGGAGTCCGGGTTCTGGTACTCGAGGATCCCGGCGACGGTGGTGTTGGCGAAGGTGCCAGGCCTGGCGGTGGAGTAGGGCGCGGCGGACATGTAGAAGTTGGCGCCGGGGTAGAACGGCTTGGCGGCGAGGAGCACGTTGGTGGTCTGCCCCGGCGAGATGACCAATGTGTCGACGGTGAACGGCTTCACGTAGACGGCGTCCACCTCGACGACGGTCAACGTGTGGTTGGCGACGGAGAAGAAGAGCTCGTCGTTGAGCGCCGAGTTGATGAGGCGGAGGAGGTACGTCTTCCCGGGCTTCACCTTCAGCTTGAACGTGTCTACATGCGCTCCATGCATTAATTCACAGTAACTACACTGGTACGGCACGTGCTACGAAACCTCGACGCCGACTTGAACGAATAGAAAGCCCATCTGTCCTAAGCAGGTGTAACAAAGGCTCCGTTTACGTAGCACCGGCCGGACCCCAACAACATCGATCGATTGCTTTTTAGTGTACCAAACCATGCAAATGGTAGGCCAAAGCACCAGAGTGCCAGTGGGGAAACCATGGCATCGACATCAAGCAACTAATATCGCACAATTCCGTCCCCGTCTCGAGAAAGTAAAGCCGAACCTTCATCGCTTTTGCTGATTTGGTTTTGATCGGCCAACGTAAGCTTTAACCTCGGCGCAGGCAATTCTTCTCGTGATCGCGTTTCAAGTTTTCAACAACAAAAGGTTTGCCCGAGCAGACGATCGATCGACGCGTACCTTTGACCGAACAGTTGTAGAGCGGGCCGGGGAGGCCGTTGATGGTGAAGGCGTCGGAGACGTTGGGGCCGCCGCCGGTCTGGAGCGACTGGTTCACGATCTCCTCCACGTCCGCCGCCCACCACTCACCTACACCCCAAACAGGGACGCGACGCCGATCAATAAACTTCGTACGTGGTCACCACGGCCATTTCTGCCGTCGCTTTCGCCGTGATCGATGGAGCTGCTCACCGAAGACGACGGGGACCTCCTTGTGGGGCGCGGCGAACGGGTAGGGGACGCCGAGCTTGGGGAGGACGACGATGGCGCCGTAGACGGTGGCGCGGAGCCAGGAGATGTGCGCGTGCCACCACAGCGTGCCTCGCTGCGCGTCCACGGTGAAGTTGTAGGCGTAGCTCTGCCCCGTCTGGATCGGGCACTGAGTGATGTACGCCGGCCCGTCCGCCCACCCGTTTCGCACCTGCCGGACGCCGTGCCTGACAACGAAACATCGATCGCCGGTGAGCTTTGCGGCGGAGCAAGCTAAAGGTAAGCCAGCTGGAGCGGTAGGCGGTAGCGTACTAGCGTGCATGCATGCGCAAGTTAGGAAAAGCTCTAAAACTTGCTGCAAATAGCTGTCGCTGTAAATTTAGAGCTTCGATGTAAATTTCCTTCACACTTTACACCGCACTCTAAAAGATTCCTTCGTCCTATCAGACAGTATTCAATGCAACAACTTTTACAGCTTCTCCTAGCTTTACTCAAGCATTTGCGTACGTGAACGTACCAGTGCATTGTGATGTTGTGGGGGATGTGGTTGGTCACGCGGACGACGACGCGGTCGCCTTCCCGCGCGACGAGCTCCGGGCCGGGGAACTGCCCGTTCACCGTCGGAATGCTCTTGGTGGCACATAGCCTCGTCACGTTCGCCATTTGCACCTGTAGATCAAAAGTTTTCAAGACAATCGATCAACCATGAGATGTACGTGCATCTGACTGTGTATATAGTTATATGCTACCTCTGTTTTTTTATTTGACGCATTTGACTTTTTGGTACGTCTTTGACCATTCTTTTTATTCAAATTTTTTTTGCAAAGATGTAAAAAAATAAGACATATTTAAAGTGTCTCTATTGATAAAACAAATCACAACAAAATAAATGATATCTACCAAAATAATTTGAATAAGACGAATGGTCAAAGGCGTGTCAAAAGATTAAAGGTACATATCAAGCTACTACCTCCGGGTTTTTTTTTGACGCCTTTGACTTTTTGACACGCCGTTGACCATTCGTCTTATTCAAATTATTTTTAGAAATATCATTTATTTTGTTGTGATTTGTTTTATTAATAGAGATACTTTAAATATGTCTTATTTTTTTACATTTTTGCACAAAATTTTTAAATAAGACGAATGGTCAAAGACGTACCAAAAAGTCAAAGACATCAAATAAAAAAAACAGCTAGCTATAGTGGCATTGAGGACTTACATTGAAATCGTAGTGCCTAGTAGTGATGCCCTGCGCTTGGACGAGGAGCAGCATTATGGCTGACAGGAGGAGAGAGCCAGGAAGAGCGGAGGAGACACTCATGGCCATTGTTTCTCGGCTCTCTGAACTGCTGCTATCTGAAGTTCTTTGAGCTCTTGAGCAGCAGATGGCCAGGTGAGGATATGCAACGTGTGTTGGGACAAGCCCTTGCATTCTCCATATATATAGGATGTGGCAGGCGCATGGCAGCTACCACCGCCATTTCTCTGAGTTCCTACATGGCCGAGATGCTCAGCTTTGGCGGCAATCTTCGTTTGGTGATTCGGTGGATGAACTATCAGGGCAGAGAGCTTGAGCTGGATTGCTCTATCTTTGGAGTGTGGCTAAAGCCAGCGGCAACCATCTAGTTTGACCATGCTTTAGCATGCATTCCAATTTCCATCGATCACTGGCCTCTGGTTTAATCTGCATGCGTAATCACTAATCACCTACTGTGTACGATGCAGAGGATTCGCCGAGAAGTGACGGGTAAACAGCCCACAAGAGTAAAATACTAAAATCCGTTGGCTTGGTAAGTTGGTTGCCAAGGAAAAGAACCGATGAGAAAAATCCGAATCTTACTCCATTTTAAGCAGTTGAAAACCTTGTCCTGCACATGTCCAAAAAAACATCTTGGCGACCTACACTAATATTCGTCGAGACATAGTGTCCTGCATGTTTGCGTAGTTAAATTTATTTCAGTTTTTAATTTAACATGAGTTCTTATTATTTTTTATTTTATTTTGTAATTTTTTTATTGTACTTGGTATGAACTTTTTTTAATCTAACATGAATTCTTATTTAAGTATGTTATGTTTATTTTAAATTTCTATTATTGTTTTTTAGTATCTTATATGAACTCCTTTTCTAATCTAGCATGCATTCTTATTTCTATTTTTTTCTCTACTTTTTATAATTTTTTAGTTGATGTGAATTCTTTCTTTAGTCTAACCCGTTATAATTTGGGCTCTACAAAAATTAACGGTGTAGATCATTTTTTTCTCTGATTAACATGGAAATTTCTAGGATTTAGTGATTAACATAGTGACTTAGATCCTGTTTTAATTATAACGAGCGAGGTGGCCCGCGCATTTGTGCGGCTAGATTTGTTTCGGCATATAGAATTTATCTCTAACTCGTTATCTATCTCTGATATATAAGATCGAATTTAGAGCTTATCTCTAATATATTATATCAGCTTTAGTATTTAATCTGAATTTCTAATATTTTCTTTTAATCTAAGCCGCATAAATATTTTATTTTCGGCATATAAAGTTTATATCTAATATATAAGATCGGACTTGGAGTTTATCTCTAATATATTATATCAGCTTTAGTGTTTAATATGAATCTCTAATATTTTCTTTTAATCTAAGACGTATAGATCTTTTATTTTCGGCATACAGATTTTATCTCTAACTCATAATCTATCTCTAATATAGTAGATCGAATTTAGAGCTTATCTCTAATATATTATATCAGCTTTACTATTTAATCTGAATTTAGATCTTTTACTTTTTCTTGATTTATGTGAGAATTTTTTGATTGATCTAGACCGTTATAATTTGGTCCCACTATTGATCGAACGGCTGAAATAATCTGGGTGATGTGGACGAACGTGGTGGCCTCTTTTCCCCTCGTTTATATATCAGATCAAATTTAGAGCTTATCTCTAATATATTATATCAGCTTTAGTATTTAATCTGAATTTCTAATTATTTTTTTTAATCTAAGCCGCATAAATATTTTATTTTTGGCATATAGAGTTTATATCTAATATATCATATCGGATTTGAAGTTTATCTCTAATATATTATATCAACTTTAGTATTTAATATGAATCTCTAATATTTTCTTTTAATCTAAGACGTATAGATCTTTTATTTTCGACATACAGAGTTTATCTCTAACTCATAATCTATCTCTAATATAGTAGATCGAATTTAGAGCTTACCTCTAATATATTATATCAGCTTTAGTATTTAATCTGAATTTATATCTTTTACTTTTTCTTGATTTATGTGAGAATTTTTTGATTGATCTAGACCGTTATAATTTGGTCCCACTGTTGATCGAACGGCTGAAATAATCTGGGTGATGTGGACGAACGTGGTGGCCTCTTTTTCCCCTCCTTTATATATCAGATCAAATTTAGAGCTTATCTCTAATATATTATATCAGCTTTAGTATTTAATCTGAATTTCTAATATTTTCTTTTAATCTAAGCAGCATAAATATTTTATTTTCGGCATATAGAGTTTATATCTAATATATCAGATCGGATTTGAAGTTTATCTCTAATATATTATATCAACTTTAGTATTTAATATGAATCTCTAATATTTTCTTTTAATCTTAGACGTATAGATCTTTTATTTTCGGGATACAGAGTTTATCTTTAACTCATAATCTATCTCTAATATAGTAGATCGAATTTAGAGCTTATCTCTAATATATTATACCGGCTTTAGTATTTAATCTGAATTTAGATATTTTACTTTTTGTTGATTTATGTGAGAATTTTTTGATTGATCTAGACCGTTATAATTTGGTCCCACTGTTGATCGAATGGCTGAAATAATCTGGGTGATGTGGACGAACGTGGTGGCTTCTTTTTTCCCTCCTTTATATATATAACGAGCAAGGTGACCCGCGCGTTTGCGCGGCTAGATTTGTGCTAAGATATAGATAATATATCAGATTAGATTTAGAGTTTATCTCTAATATATAGATCAGCTTCAGTAGTTTGTTATAGAGGTTAATATTGACCGTTAGATTTACATAATAATATCCATATTCAACGATGTAGATTTTTTCTTTTTTCTATGATTAACGTGAGAATTTCTACTATTTTTCGATTAACGTGGGAATTTCTAGGATTTTAGGATTAATGTGGTGGCTCCGTTTAACTCTGTTTTTATATAGATAGTAGATAGATAGATAGATAGATAGATTAACGGTTTCTAATTAAACTCTTAGAGTGCTTGCTAGTTTTGGCCGCTTAATCCATGAATTCAAAAAGGTCAATCAAGGGCTGGAATCTTTCTTTTCAGAGGAAGAGCGTACCACGATCCCATGACTAGAACGGAATTAACATGTGTCGCAAAACATTGCAACCCCAACCAGACTCCAATAGAGGTTTGCCATAAGCGTACAAGCCACGTCTATCTATCTACTTACAAATATGGCAACTTATCCCGTGCAAATGCCCATTGAGTGCTAACATGCTAACAACAGATTTGGGCCATCGGATCCATCAGAAGCGGCCCAGATCTGAAGAGATGTAAGCCACTTTTCTCACTTAAACAATTTCACGAAAAAACCCTAACTTTTTAAATGGAAAGGGGTTTCCACCTTTTCAGATCTGGGCTACTCCTTGTGGATCTGATGGTCCAAATCTACTGTTAGCATATTAGCACTAAATAACCATTTGCACTGGATATGTTACCTATAAATATAAAGCAGAGTTAAACGGAGCCACCACATTAATTCTTAAATCCTATAAATTCTCACATTAATTGAAAAATATTAGAAATTTTCATGTTAATCAGAAAAAAGGAAAAATCTACATCGTTAAATATGGATAAAATTATGTAAAGGCACGGACTTGGGAACGGACGTCCGACGCAGGTGCGCGCGTCGGACGCTGCCGGCCCAGTCCAACGCAACGTTTTCAGCTGAAACAACTCTGCGTCTCACACCGGAACAAATTTCTCCTCCCATTGTTTTGAAGTTTGCCGTAGCGCTCCTGTTTGCATGCAATGACGTCAGTGATGATGTCAGCGAAAAGATTCCTTTCAGTTTTCTCTTTCGACGGCCATAGATTTTGACTGGTTGCTTCAATGCACGAACCGTTTGCATCGCTGCGTTCCTCACATTTTTACGAACAAAACAAGATCAATGTTGCTATAAAAAAGTTAGTTAAACAATTTGTTATCCTAATGGGCTAAGAAAATATTATCAAAATAGGTAAAAATAAGGCCACTAGGCTTTGAACTTGAGATCTAAGGCTTGTTTTCACCTCTGACAACCAATATGACATTTGTTCGTTTGTGTATAATCCATTATAGTTTGTTATAATATACATATATACTATTAAATGAAAATAAAACAAAAACTAATCGTGCCGGCCCACGGGCCTAGCCTTCGGCCCAAGCACGGCCCGGCCGATCGTGCCGTGCCAGCCTTGTCCTATCTATATATCATGTCGTGTCGTGCTTTGGGCCGGGCCAAAATGTCGTGCCTCGTGCCGGCCCTTTTAGCCCGGCCCATTTGGCCATCTATAAGTGGACGTATAACCAAGTGAAACAATTGGTTTAGCCCATTGGAACAATATATATAGCATGCTAAAACAATTGGTTTAGCCTATTGGAACAATATATATAGCCTGCTGAAACAACTAGTTTAGCCTATTGAAACAATTTGTCTAGCCCGATGAAATAATTTGTACAGCTTGTTGTCGACGGTTGAGATAACGATTTCAAGTCGCTAAGGTTCTTGAAGATTGAGATAGGAGACACGCCGAACAACCACGAACAACAACGAACAGGAGACAGGGGTTTTTATCCTGGTTCAGGCCTCTCAGGAGAGATAATAGCCCTACGTCCAGCCTTTCTTTATATCAAAGAGGATTACAAGGTGGAACCCGGCGAGATCAGCAGGTCTCGATGAGTAATGTGTGTACAGAGAGTAGTATGCGATGATCTCGTGTCGTCCGATGATCTTGGACGTGCCCTCTACACGCCGTAGGGGCTCGGTTTATATAGTGCTGAACAACCGACCTACCAAGGGATAATCGGGCCGGGCTAACTACAAGATTGTAACGAACTCATATACATGCCAAATACATCCCGAGGTAGATAAGGTATACTCCAATTCTTGGGGATCACGACTTCTATTCCAATCCGGGAAACCAACGTCCGGGTCTTCACGTAGCCGTGCAGAACTCTTGTTCGAGTCGGACTCAAACACGATTCCTTGGCCATTACGCACCACGCCAGACTAGGAAGGCTGTTGGCGCAGATGCACATGGGCGGATAGAACCTTCGTGAGCCGGGCCTGGTAGGTCATTCGATTGGGCCGTCGAGTGGGCCATGGCAATGGGCGTAATTTTATCCCCGACAGCTAGCCCCGAGACTCAAGTGGAAGGACTCACTAGAGTGGGTCTTCCTCTTGAGACTCTAAGTCACGAAGAGGGTATTTTTCCCTGCTACAAGGACGTGCAGCAAAGCGAGCGAACAGTTATGGTTCAACCGAACAAGACTTGTTCGGGACTGAACAAACCCGTCCGGCGCCGAGCAACTCTGTTGCGTCGAACAGGGAACGACATCTGTCCGAGCAGAGTACCCAGCCCTCGATACAGAAATCGGAAGAAGTGAGGTGAATCATCTCCTTGAGGCTGAACGTCATCAAGGAGGGATTGACTTCTTGGTAGTGAAGAGCGTACCACCGCATCTGGTAAGATCAGATCTTCCGGGAGAATGAACATAGCAAGTCGCGAGACGGACTCGGGCTGCTGCATCCAGGCATTCAGATGCCTAGGAAAAGATAGGGGAACCACCTCTCGAGCTAGAGCTTGTCCGAGAAAATAGAAATTGCGCTCTCGAGCGAATGTCGCGCTCAGGAGCAAGGGTGATGTGCCCCCAGACGTAGATCGTGTGCCAGGAGCAGACAATGCATACGAGGGGGAAGGTGACCCAGTCCCAGAGCGTAGAGCTCGCCAAAGGAACCAAGTAAGGTGATCTAGTCCCCGAGCACGGAGCTCGTTAAAGGAACCAGAAAGTGTGACCAGGCGAAGACGTACCCGGTAGGAGCCTGCGCTCCGGGCGAAGAGCTGCCCGGTGCGAGGTGATCCAGCCCCCGAGCACGGAGCTCGTTGCGGGGACCAGATGCCCACTCCGGACGAAGAACTGCCTGGTGCGAGGTGAATCACAACCCGATGCAGTCAGAGCCGCAAGAGAACGTGTGAAATCAACGCTTTACCCATGACGTATTCCTTGCGACAGTGTTAGCGTTGTCTTGGCAAGTGCAGAACCGACGCTTGGAGTGCCCGATGCAATGAGAATCGGCTTACGATGGGCTTGCCCGTTGCGATGAGAATCGGCTTACGGTGGACAGGACTCCGTTGGTGGCGCACTACCTTGACTTAGCCGAACTGTGAAGGTCGATCTGCGGGCAAAGGCAAGAAATCATCTGTGGCGAATCATCGATCTCTGGGCATGCGCGGAGCGTGCTCGGAAAGAGAGGGATGCAGACATCGGCTTTGGTGGGGAAGCCTGGAACCTCGCCATGACCATCACCGGAGTCTGATGTTCCCCGTTCCTGTATTCCCTGCAGAAGACAAACAAGAAACAAGCCAGCAAGGGGAAAAAGAGAGCAAGAAAAGGCTTTAAGAAGAGCAAAGCGAGTTTTGAAAAACACGCAAAAACGACCTACCCGCACAAGACATAATTTTTTCCTGGTACGTCTCCCGATAGCGTTAGTGTCACCTCGGCGAATGCGGAACCGACGCTAGGAGTGCCCGTTGCGATGAGAATCGGCTTACGATGGGCAAGACTCCGTTGGTGGTGCATTGCTCCGGATTACCGTGCCAGGAAGGACGTAGCATAGATAAAAAAGACGTGTGCGGGCAAGTGCAGCCCCGCTGTGGCTAAGACCGCTAGCCAGAGAAGGCGATCGGGACCTTAGCCGCAGGCAAGACGTGCGAGGCGAAATCTTATCCGGGCATGGACCCGTGCAGCGTTGGTGTCGCCTCGGCGAGTGCGGAACCAGCGCCAGGAGTGCCCGTTGCGATGAGAATCGGCTTACGGTGGGCATGCCCGTTGCGATGAGAATCGGCTTACGGTGGGCAGAACTCCATCGGTGGGGCACCGCTTTGGTTAACCCGAGCCGTACAGGTCGTCGCCAGATAAAAAGACATGCTCGTACGCGGGGAGCGCTACGGGAGCGAAAGACCAACGAGGTTTTGGAAAACCAACGCTAACGAAAGGAACTGGAAAACTGAAAACGTACCGGGGTTGCCAAAATTCAGCTCAAGTCCCAACTGATCGAGGAGAGGCAGTCCTCCGAGGAGCTGGCCGAGCAGCTCAAGACCGCCGAGCAGCGCTTGAATCAGAGCGAGAGTCGACGAAGCGGCTTTTCCGCAAAAAGAGCAGCAAAAGACAAGGACGAACAGAAAACCAAGAGCAAGGCGAACAGCGCTAGAAAGTTTTAAGAAAACCGGTAGAACGCTTGGCCTAACTCCCAGCCCCCGTTGTACAGCTGCTCGAGGACCTGAGTTTGCGAACTCGAACAGGTGCACAAGAGAAAGAGCGACGCCCTAGCCCCCGGTACGGACGATGCATGAAGACCTGAATTTGCGACTTCAAGCACGTGCGTAGAGAGTTAGAGCGACACCCGTATCCTAATCGACTCGTTCTAGGAACTGCTCGTTAACGTAAGTTAGGCGATTCCGAAGGTAACCGAACATGGAAAGTGCCTCTGCCGCGGAGGGCTTACGAGAGCAGACTTTGCCAAGTGGTTGTGCCGTGAGCGGTAAGTGCCTCTGCCGTGGAGGGCTTACGAGAGCAGGCTTAGCCGCGAGGCTGGATGCCGTGTTACGCAACTCTGAGTTTAGGAACTTGTTGAAGCTAGATACGGGCAGGGAAAACCTTTAAGATTGCGGAGCCAAAAGTTCGCAAGTCCGGGCAGCCATCAAGTGTTACCAGAGAGAAAGCGTAGTCTGAGAAGACAAGTGGTGAGGAGGACCGCAGGGGCCGCGAGCATTCACCGTTCAATGGGTTGAACTTTACATGGCAGCCCGAGAGACTTGGACGAACTAAGGCGCAAAATTTGAGAAAAAGCGGCTAGGAAGCGAAAGACCTACGAGGAACTTACGGTGGGTCGATGTTCCAAGTCTTGGTCGACTCTCTCCGTCATCCATTGCCAGCGTAACGGCCGGGATCCGGAAGGAGTTTTGATCCGATCCCGAGCACGGAGCTCGTCGCGGAGACAGACGCGCCGGGCGAAGAGCTGCCCGGCGAAGAGATCCGGCCCGAGCACGGAGCTCGTCGCGGGATCGAGACAGCGCTCGGGCGAAGAGCTGCCCGGTGCGAAGAGATCCAGGCCCCGAGCGCGGAGCTGGGAACCAGATCTGAAAGGTGATCAAGATCGAAGGGATCGATCCGATCTGGCAGGGAAAGAGAAATCCTGCCCTTCTGAGTCGTAGTCCTCAGGAAGAATGTCCTGGTCGCTGATAGAGTTCAACATGTTCGATCCGCGTATCCCCACGGACGGCGCCAGCTGTCGACGGTTGAGATAACGATCTCAAGTCGCTAAGGTTCTTGAAGATTGAGATAGGAGACACGCCGAACAACCACGAACAACAACGAACAGAGATGGGGTTTTATCTGGTTCAGGCCTCTCAGGAGAGATAATAGCCCTACGTCCAGCCTTTCTTTATATCAAAGAGGATTACAAGGTGGAACCCGGCGAGATCAGCAGGTCTCGACGAGTAATGTGTGTACAGAGAGTAGTATGCAATGATCTCGTGTCGTCCGATGATCTTGGACGTGCCCTCTACACGCCGTAGGGGCTCGGTTTATATAGTGCTGAACAACCGACCTACCAAGGGATAATCGGGCCGGGCTAACTACAAGATCGTAATGAACTCATATACATGCCAAATACATCCCGAGGTAGATAAGGTATACTCAAATTCTTGGGGATCACGACTTCTATTCCAATCCGGAAAACCAACGTCCGGGTCTTCACGTAGCTGTGCAGAACTCTTGTTCGAGTCGGACTCAAACACGATTCCTTGGCCATTACGCACCACGCCAGCTAGGAAGCTGTTCGGCAGGATGCACATGGGCCAGATAGAACCTTCCAGGGAGCTGGGCCCTGGTAGGCTGTTCGATTGGGCCGTCAGGGAGTGGGCCATGGCAATGGGCCGTAATTTTATCCCCGACACCTGTTGGAACAATATGTTTGGCATGTTGAAATAATTAGTTTGGCCTGTTGGAACAATCTATCTAGTCTGTTGAAACAATTTGTACAGCCTATTGGAACAATATTTTTAGCCTGTTGAAACAATTAGTTTAGCCTACTGGAACGATATGTCTAGGCAAGTGCAACAATTAGTTTTTTCTATTGGAACAATATGTCTAGCCTGCTGAAACAATTAGTTTAGCCTATTGGAAACAATATGTATAGACTATTGAAATAATTTGGCTAATAAAAAAAATTAAAAAAGTAAAAAAATTTAAAATGAGTTAATTAGGATTTTAGATGAATTGTAAAATTTGTTCTATGCATTTTGGACTCCGGATGAAATAGAGACAAAAATGAGAAATTTAAATAGCAAAAATGAAACACACGTTTTTTGCTAGCGACTACATCAATGACGGTAGCGTGCATTCTTTGGGCAGCTTTTTGTCATTGGAGTCCGATTATTGTCGGACGGCCGGACGGAAGCATTACCATTATGTAAATCTAGTGGTCAATATTGAAATGATCTAGATCGTTGATTGTGGATAACATTATGTAAATCTTGCGGTCAATATTATATTGAATCCCTGAAATCAATTATTTTACTAATTAATTTTGGAGATAATTAATAAAAGGAATTTCTCAAAAAAATTAATAAAAGGATATCCAGAGCCACCACAATGCCCCCACATAGGCTAAAAATCCTCCATCCGATTACCGTTAGATACGCCGATCAATATCCATCAAATAATATTAAAAAAATAACCATTGAAACTGATCTAATATATTAGAGATAAACTCTAAATCTGATCTGATATATTAGAGATAGATTTTTTTTTGAGGTAACAGGCAGGAGCACTGCCATTTCATTAAAGCGGAAGAACAAACTGTACAGCATATACAAAGAGAGAATGGAGGGGGGGAGAAAAAGGAGAAAAAAGGGGGAGGGCTCAGCCTAGGGAAATTACAGGAGAGGAGGCTGTCGCCCAAGCGGCAAGACCATCCCTAATTAGGGCTACAACTTGGGAAACGGACAGAGCCTGATTATGGAAGATACGCCTATTACGCTCCTTCCAGATTTTCCAGATCACATGGATGATGATGCCGTTGAGAGATCTCGCAGTAGTCTTAGGGATGCCGTGCTGACTGAAGGTCCACCAATCACAGAAACCAACCGAGCCGGTAGAAGGTGGTTGTCGAGGCAGAAAAGATTGCCAAATCACGGAGGCAAAGGAGCAAGAGCCGCAAAGGTGGTCAATCGTTTCTAGTGGGCTGAGGCAGAAGCAACAAGCCGTCTGGTGCGGCCACCCCTTCCTAGCGAGGAGATCGGCGGTGTTGATGCGGCGGTGGCTTAGGATCCAAGCGAAGAACTTGCATTTGTTTGGGGGCGTGCGCCGACCAAATGGCGCTTGCCAGCGGGTGGTCAACACCGCCCACTGATTGAAGGTTGTAAGCCGACTTGGCAGAGTAGCGGCCGTCCGAGGAGTAGCGCCAATGAATAGTGTCCGGAGAGTCGGAGAGAGTAATTTGCCTATTTTTGCACCAAAGGAAGAGGCACTCTTTAAAAAGTGGGTCGATGGAAAAAGGCCCGCAGTGCCGGATCCACTCGTTGTGGGTGAGGAGGAGAGCCACAGAGCTCTTACGGCGCTTGGCCTGCTTGTAGAGGTTTGGACCGAGGTCGGCCGGGGCGGAGTCAAAAAGCCAGCAGTCACGCCAGAATGATGTATCTCGACCGTTGCCGACAGTGACCGTGGTGGCCATCCGGAAGAGTGCTAGCTCGGTGTCAGTCATCTGAAGGTCGAGGCCTACCAAGGCTTGGAAGGATCATGGCGCGCAAACCAGAGCCAGCGCAGGCGAAGGGCACGGTTAACGAGAATGAGGTCCGGGATGCCAATGCCTCCTTGGGATTTTGGACGACAGACAGTCTGCCAGTTAACCAAGGCATGTCCTAAGGTCGAGCCATCTTGACCCTTCCATAGGAAGGAGCAGCGGATTTTGTCAATCTCCTTGATGACCCACTTGGGGAGATGGAAGATCGTGACGAAGTATGTTGGCATGGCCGAGAGGACCGCCTTGACGAGCGTGAGGCGGCTTGCTTTGGAGAGCAGGTGATCTTTCCAGGATGGAAGGCGAGCTTGTACCTTCTGAATGATGGGAAGGAGGTGGTTCTTCCCTAAACGTCTGAAGTGAATGGGGAGGCCCAAGTAGGTGCAGGGGAAGGAAGACCTGATCCCCGGGAAGGGGCCTAGACCCTCATCGCAGTGGAGGGGCATGACTGAGCATTTGTGGAGGTTTATCCGGAGGCCGGACACGTCGCCGAAGGAGTTGGGGAGATTAATAGTGGCAAGGATCTCCTCGTGGATGGGGCAAAGGAAGATAGCCGCGTCGTCGGCATAGAGAGATGTTCGCAGCTTCAAGGGCGAGTTGCCAACTTGACCAAGAATACCCGTCTCCTCCACAAGACTGACGAGGCGCTGGAGGGGGTCAATTGCCAGGATGAAGAGCATCGGGTAAGGCGGTCTCCTTGCCGAACCCCGCGAGCATGGTGGAAGTTGGGGCAGGGACGACCATTCAGGAGGACCGAAGAGGAGGCGGTTCCGAACAAAAGAGCAACCCATTCCCGCCAACGAGGACCGAAGCCTAACCAACGCAGAAGCTCAAGAAGATAGCCCCAATTAACGGAGTCAAAGGCCTTTGCAAAGTCAAGCTTGAGAAGAATGACCGAGGTTCGTTGGGCATGGAGCTGGCGAAGGGTGCCTTGTACACAGCGGAAGTTGTCTTGGATACATCGACCCTTAATGAAAGCACTCTGATTTAGGGAAACTAGGTCTTCGAGCCAAGGGGCAAGGCGGTTGGCAAGCAGCTTGGAGAAGATCTTGCTGAAGATGTGGATGAGACTGATTGGGCGATAATCCTGGAGCCCGCCACAGTCGTCTTTTTTGCGCAGGAGGACGATGTTGGCCATGTTGAGCAAGCCAAAATGGTGACCATTGAGGGAGAAGAGTTGGTCGACAGCCCCGAGGACGTCGAGCTTAATGGTTTCCCAGCAGACTTTATTAGAGATAGATTATGAGTTGAAGATTATCCAACAAAATTATGAGATAGAGATAAACTCTATATGATGACACAAATCTACAAGCGCGCGAATCATCTCGCTAGTTGCATACTAAACGGAGTTACACTAATTCAGTTCAGCAACTCTAAACAACACCTTCTGAACAACTAAAAAGAGAGAAATTATAAGCTTTTTTAATTAATCTGTCTCGAATACAAACGCCCACCAAATCAGCACCCTCAAGCGGCATTTTTTCAAACCAGGAGATTGATTGTTCCAAATATCAAGGTCTAACTGGTGACTGAAAACACATGGCAAATAACACTTTCAAGTGCCGGAATCAGCCAGGCCAAATATTTGGTTTAACTTCATGAACTTTTTACGCCATATATCCATGAAACTTAGTTCAACAGGATCGAGCTAATGCCAAGAATGTCAACGTCTATTTTGAACTAAAGACATTCTATATACTATAATGTATTCTCAGATGGTACGTCTAGAGTTAGGTTGTGCAGCTTAATCAATACATCCACCCGTCACCCCGGCCGTATTATACACGCGCGCACCATCGATTCCTTTACAAGGGAGATTTTCGGTGTTACATCAAGATTATTACTCCTTGTTTGGAAAGCAGAGCAACGGATTGATAATATGCTAGTCACCGTCAAACCTATAATCTATATAATTCAGCTGCTACTTCTTATTTGCTCCATTTCCAGCTGATATCTAAAGCTCACAGATCGATCGCTAAGAGGTAAATGTCACTGCCTTCTTTCACCTATAGCATAAAATGAACCTACGTTTTGTATATATAGTAGTATGCTCAACGATGTTTGCATGCAAGATCACTTGACATGGATCCCAAGACACCCATCCAAGTAGGTGCAACACCTGCATAGTTGGTGTCTTAGCTTTGGCGTGTCTTCTTCCCCTCTACTGTTCCCAGAATCCCAGTGGAGAGAAGGATGCTTGACCCAACCAGATCGATCGAGCGATGCATTGCGACACTTTCCCTTGTCTTTATTGGCTCGGACAGAAGGAACGACCGCAGCATGAAACGGGAGACCCATCAGCATTCAACAGCTAGCTAGCACACGATGAGAGATCCCTTCAGTTCAAACACTCTCATACACTTCTTCCCTGTTGTATATTCATGTGTACATGCATATGTATATCCTTTAGTTTATTTTTTGTGCAGTCCCAAAGATCAGGATGGGCTAGGGATTCATGACACTCGATTGGGGATTTCTGTACTCATGCATAGAGACTCTTTACACGATCATCAGCTATCTACCAGGCACGAGCTCCAGCAGGATCAACATCATGAAGTGGGGAATGATCCTTAGTGAGATGTGAGGCAAGACCAGTAGAGCGAAGTAGCATGAGGACGAATGATGTCCAATCACGATAATTTTCGCGTTGAGTTTGATATCCCTGCCCAAAAGAGTTCCATTGCGATCAAGAGATTCCATAGGTAAATATAAATGACCAAATTAATTAATTCGATTAAACTCACCACAGCATCAATAGAAACAAGGGGCGGTGATGGAACAAATGATAGGGTTGACTTAAAAATAAGAGCTAAAGATGGTAACTACACCAGATTAATTGTTGCACTCGTAGTCACATTAGCTGCGCCTCCAAAGCAGCAATGCCTCCAATCCACAGTAACGTTACCACGGGAAGGCCGCATCAAGAATGGGAAGACAACACTGAGCTTGACAAGGAGCAACTGCGTGAAGACCAAGGATGGCAGCCCCGCCGCAGCTGCAACGGGCTTCGTATCGGCTGCAACGGCGAGCTCCGTAGGAGTTGCTGTTGGGGAAAGGTACACCCACAGTACATAAGACACTGACACATAGACTATGCACAATTTAATCCCCTCATGCACACTTGATAGGTTCAATCAACAATCACGCTGAACTTTAAGGATATGTTCAATCAACGAGTATCAGCGGAATACTCAAATCAACATGCACACTTGATACACAAATTTACATGAAAACCCCCTTTCAACCGAGAGCGGTAAAACCACGATCGACTGATATAGTCCACTCCAAATTTCTTTCACTATTAGCAATAATGAATACAAATGGAATCTTCTTAAAAACATCTAGAGATATACCACAACAGTAACATCAACATCAATAGCATATCAACAAGACAAATGACTAACAAAAGGTAACACTTTCAACTTGAACAAAGCTGAAACAAAGTGACTACAATCTGTCCACCTCAAAGTTTAGCTCATATTTTGCGAACCACAGATCCAAAGTAGATGAAACTTGGTAGGACTGTACTTCAAATATTCTCAGTACGTTGTTTGAATTTCAACACCATTCGACGCCGTTTGACTCCTCAAACAGTGCATCTACTAAAGTAGTGCACTGCTGAAACTGCTCCAACTCAAGCTTAAAATCTCCCCCTCAAATCGGGTTCTCCACAAGCCAAATCTTTAATTGTATGGCATCTCTGACTTGAAAGGAACAATCGCATTTTTAACTCAAACGAGTTGCCATTGATGACCACCTTCGATTTGCTCTTGGAGGTAGGAGTACTACGCCTTTGGGGGTGGCAGGCGCCCGTTTTGTAATAAGTTAGCTCTCTAGTAGCACACGTCTAGGGAATGCGCCTAATCCTCCCCCTATATTTTAACCTTGTCATTGTCCTACTGAATTAATACAAGGCAATTATCCTGCCTTTTCCTTAAAAAAAAACTAAATCTTTAATCCAACCGTACAAATCAGATATCAACAAGTTTAGTACGAGCCAACCAAAGATGAAGCCGATCTAGTCACATTTGCCTTTCCGACCAAGGACTTGACGAAAATTGCACATGACTAACCGATCTGGACTCTTCCTCTTCTCTTCTTCGTCTCTCCTCTCTTGTGCTAATAGCAGCAGCTGTTGGGTTCTCTTGGGCATAGTTCAACCTTAGCAAAGCTAAGATTTTATCCCCTCTACATCCCTCTCAAGGAGAGATCTCCAGCATCCATCTTGGTAGCATTCAACGGCTAACACACACTGGGTCGTCTTGGGCTTTTTGGGTTGTTTAGTTTCTTCGTGAGGAGAGAATTTAGCCCAACAATTGCAACGAGATGGAGATAGCAACAGAAGGTGAGGAAGACGTCGTCGCCAACCAAGACCTCACCGTTGAGGACGACAACGAGTAGCGGCGACGGTGGTGGCGGGTACAACCCTAACTCCAAGCACGAATGATATCGTCTTAACTTTAAGAGATTACACACATTTCTATTCATCAGTAGATTGTATATCAATGTTATTTTACAAGCCGCAAACAGGTTGCTTCCTGCTGCGTCCACGTTGCCCCCTTGCCCTCCCGTCGCCACGTCGCCTGGCAATCTCTAGCCACCCGATCGCTTCGTCCAGCAAGATCCGACCGTTCATGCGAAATTAATCTTTAAAAACAAAAAAACAGTGGACCACAAGCCAGCGCGGGTCGTTCGGCGAGTTGGCTAGCTGGTGCAGCCTTCGCTCCGCAGGCCACGGTTCGATGCCTGCTCCAGCCATGGCCTCCGATTTTTTTTTCCCACGCGTGCGCAGTGTTTGGCGCACCAGCGGTGCGCTGCCTTCGCTAGTATAGATACATAGATGGGCCATTTGGGCTAGGATAGCTAAGCCTCATACAGATACAGACCCGTTTGTATTAACAACTCTTAAGTATATGTAGTTTATGCCCCACATAAAAAAATACTGAGGATATTGCATGATAACCTACTTATCAAACTTGCATCTTGTACGGCTGCGCATGACAACACACGACATGTCTTATTGTCAAGTTGAAGTTGCACGCTGAAGAACTCCTGGCAAGATATCACCACGAAAGATTATTTTGCACTGGAGTACTGCACTGGACGCATCTCGCAGATAAGAATGGGGAAAAAAAAATTCTTTTCGGTTACATGAATCAAATATCGGTACAAATTATTACACAGGCACGTGGATATATACGATCCACTTCCCGCACATGTTACAAATTAAACGATGCCAATCAATAATCAATCCAAAATTAAGAGGCCCTGCATGATCGATCTGATCAAGAAGCCTGCCCAAGACTCTAACAGCAGCAGCTATCAGATGGCGACTTGAGTCGGGGAAAAAAAATATCACGGCTAGGAAGTAGGAAAGCCTCGCATCGCGTTGCACCAACCACGCGCAACACGTACGGGCAAGCAACGGAGAACGCACGCAAGGCCAAAAGCAATGGAATATCCTACGGGAATTGGAGAAGACGCAATGTCTGCACGCCTGGACGGGTCGACCGATCAGGGCCGTCCGTTGTGATGCGTTTGACATGTCCCCTAGCATTTTGGTAGATCGGACGGCGGAGGGAGGAGCTTCTGGTTGGGGAGGCTCCCGTCCTGCACCAGCCATGCCATCTTCAGGCCCCAGCTGACGTGCACCTCCAGGTGGCAATGCATGAACCACACCCCTGCACACGTGTACAAGAAGCCAGCGGCTAATTGAGCTTGTGTTTTGTGTTGCACTCAAAACACAATGATGAAAATGTCACAACCCACAGCTAGCACGATGATGTTATTGTTTTTTTTCTGTAAAGAACGGAAGAATTGTCGTCGATGGTGTTAGTGCTATTCTTACCTGGGTTGTCGGCGAGGAACCGGATGGCCACCCACCCGCCGGCCGGCACGCCGACGGTGTTGCGCTCGACGGGGTCGACGAGGTTGAACTTGGGCGGGTCGTTCACGGGGTCGAAGTTGCCGAAGCCTTGCCCGACGACGAAGAAGTTGAAGCCGTGCAGGTGCAATGGGTGGCTCTCGACGCCGAGGATGCTCGTGCCCTGCATCACCAGCTCCACCGACGTCCCGTACGGCAGCACCACCAGCTTGGTCCCGTTCGACACGTTCGTGTTGTTCGGCGGCGTGCCCGTGTAGTTGAACGGCGACCACGGCACGGCCGGGAAGTTGGGTGAGTACACCCCCCTGGACATGCCGGCGAAGTGCGACTGCAGCAGCGCCCGGGAGGGCAGCACGAAGGAGACGTTGTTCACGGACGCCGCGAACCGGCTCCCGTTCGGCCCCTGGCACGTCCCGTTGACGGCGCAAGGGTGCGTGCCCAGCCCCACCGTGAAGAAGAACCGCCTGTCCACCTCCTGCGGCACCGCCGCCGGGTACTCCGGCGAGGCGAGGCTGCGGAGCTTGGCGGTGAAGTTGGCGACGAAGTTCGTGTCGTTGATCTGGGGCAGGGTCGGCTTGAACGCCGGGAGGTTCTTGTTGAAGCTGGCTTTGGAGTGAGAGGCGGGGTCCTCGTACTCGAGGATGCCGGCGACGGTGGTGTTGTCGAAGGTTCCGGACGCCGCCGTGGAGTAGGGCGCGGCCAGCATGTAGTAGGTCGCGCCAGGGTAGGACGGCTTGGCGGTGAGCAGCACGTTCGTGGTCTGCCCCGGGGTGATGATGAGGGTCTGGACGGTGAAGGGCTTGACGTAGACAGCGTCGACGTCGACGACGGTGAGCGGGTGGCCGGCGATGGAGAAGAAGAGCTCGTCGTTGAGCGCAGCGTTGATGAGGCGGAGCATGTACGTCTTCCCTGGCTGCACCTTCAGCTTGAACGTGTCTGCATGATACACACACATGCACGCATATGCAATCAACTTGTTCGATCAGTTCATGACGCAGAGCCGGACATGCAAGCCATGCATGCGATGCGAGCGAGGAGCACACCACCTTTGGCCGAGCAGTTGTAGAGCGGGCCGGGGAGGCCGTTGATGGTGAAGGCGTCGGAGACGTTGGGGCCGCCGCCGGTCTGGAGCGCCTGGCTGACCACCGCCTCCGTGTCCGCCGTCCACCACTCGCCGAACATGACGGGGACCTCCTTGTGGGGCGCGGGGAACGGGTAGGGGACGCCGGGCTCGGGGAGGATGACGATGGGGCCGTGGACGGTGGCGCGGAGCCAGGAGATGTGCCCGTGCCACCACAGCGTCCCACGCTGCCCGGTGATGGTGAACTTGTACACGTAGCTCTGCCCCGGCTGGATCGGGCACTGCGTGATGTACGCCGGCCCGTCCGCCCACCCGCTACGCAGCTGTCGCACGCCGTGCCTGCGAATGCAAACACCGTGCGCCCTCGCTCTTGTAAACTAAGTTGGTACATGGCGCGTACGTGCATGATCGGCTACGTAGTGTATATGATCACATGCACCGATGAACTCATCAGAGACGGTTCGGAACCACATATATCGTAGATCGACACGTACCAGTGGATGCTCATATTGTAGGGGGCGTGGTTGACGACCCGGACGACAACGAGGTCGCCCTCCCTGGCGAACACCGTCGGGCCGGGGAACTGCCCGTTCACTGTCACGATGCCCTTGCTGCTGCACAGCCGTGTCACGTTCACCATTTGCACCTGCGCAGCATTGCAAAACCCATATATTGCATCATCATTCGTCGACCAGATCGACGTAAGTTCTGCAGCCTCTAACAAGAAAACCAAGAAAACCTGGAGATCGAATCAACGTGCATTATGCATGCATGCATGTTGCAGCCGGTGAGCACACTTACGTCGAACTGGTACTCCCTCGTGGCGCCCTGCGCCACGCTGACAGAGGAGAGCACCAGCAGGGCGATGAGCAGAGAAGAAGGGAGGCGGTCGAAGCAGATCGCCATTTTTTACGCCCTCTTGAGCTCGACCTCCTCGACCTAGCACCTCACGTAGTACTTGCCTGAGCTCAAGATGGCTAATGGCAACGGCAGATGCAAGTGTTTGAGTTGCTGCTGTGCCATTGAGGTGCCTATATATATATACTGGAGATCGAGATGGAATCAAGAGAGAGCCTGCAGGCACGCAGGGGCACCAGATAAAATTGAACTGTACGCATCTGGCGTTTCCGTCGAGACGTAGCTCGATCGTTCAGCCCAGTTCAGTGTGCTTTATTTGGTGCGAGGGTTAAGTCATTGAGCACGAGGTAGCCGGCCGCAACGCGACACCGGCCGGGGGCGGGGCCATGCTGTGCATGAGCATGGCTGTAGCTAGCTTCAGAGTGTGGCTAAAGTCAACCACTAGATCGTCTGTTTATACGTCAATATGTCATCTTGACCGCTCGTACGTACTTAGCCTTTTCATGACTTAATTAACACGCAGGATAGAGAGATAGATAGATGTGGTGACTATTATGCTGCAATGCAGATATGTAGTACCACGGCACGGAGAAGGATTTGTTGATCCTTATTGACTTTTGCGGCATTTTCTTATCGATTGTATCGGCTGCATAGATTAATTCGCACTTCACCTTAGTTTGATTCCAAAAGAGAGAGTTTTAGCTCACCATTGAATTAACCATACGATGGGTGATTTAGTCCAACGAAACCCAATGATCGAGTTATGGCACCAATCGCGTATGACCTCATGTGATTGCTGACTGTTACTTAACTGATGGTATTTTGGCTTGAATGTTACCGAAATTAACCACGCGAAATCTGAATATGCAAGACAAGAACAAAGGTCTCCCCGCAGGCCAGTGTCCAAGTCCAGTCCATCTACCCCTTGCCACTGCGATTCGAATTAATTTCTTGCGATTTCTGTGCAACCTTTGCAGCCCAATACTATTTAGACTAAAGCAATTCCGTTAGACTAATGCGAGAAACTCCGAATTTCACTTTATATTGCTAACGTTTGATCTTCTTAAAAAAAAAAAGTACTGATGTTGGACAGATCGTGTCTGGATTTTTTTTAAAAAAAATCAAGCCACAGAGATCTTCGAGACTAGGCAGTTCGATTTCTTTTTCTTCCACCTAACTATCAGAGATGTGTTAAATCAGAAGTGGTTGAATTTTCGCTTTGAAACTAAAGGTCAGAGGCGAGATTAAATCTGCTGCAAATCACTCAGCTTTCTTTCCTTGGGCTCCTACCACACCCTTACATGCCAAGGGACTGGAGGCTGGAAAGCCAGCCAGAGGCAGTGACCTGAGATATATATATATATATATATGGGGAGGAAGGTAATCTAAGGCTGTTCTTGATTGGCAACACATTTGCATCGGCCACAAAATAGCCTGGCCTGCATGATTTGTATAATGTGTAAGAAGATCGGGGAGATTCGTGATCAGTAAGCTGGGCTGGTTAGCAGCAGCCAGCAGGTACGCCTAGTGCGGATGGTTTGGTCGCGAAGGTGTGTTCATCTTTTGCACCCCCCGGCGGGGTCTCCAAAAGGAAGAGAAAGATGCCTGACCCAACCTCATCACCTCTTGCTTTCGTTCCCTCTTCATTTCGATGGTAACAACTCGTCACATCGCATGGCTGCAGCCCGTAACACCATAAGAACGGTACACTTGAAACTTTAAGCCATGCGTGCTAGGTACTCGACGTTCTCCGTCTTTGCGATCTCCTTTTAGAGAAGGAACATACGCGTAGGATAGGGGTTCTTGGTCTCGGATGGAACCGGGTATGTGCGCTTGATTCACCAGTAGATTTCTCAGATTTTGTTGCTGCACCTGGTGCTCGTGCTTAACATGGGGATACTTCAGATAAGAAAATTTGCATCGTCCTTATTCCAAAAAATTGTGCGCCCTTTCCCGGTGCATTTTCAAGTTGCAAGCATTTTATTAGGCCCCAAAAGATACTAGTAAGATTTTTCACTCCATTTCTGTCAAAATCTCCTCTCTAAAAAAGATGATGTAAAAGATGAGTGCTAGTTTTCTTCATCACCAGTGCCGGTAGCAACAGAATCAACGAACCACCAGGCATTTACTGGTAACATTTACAGGGACAAATAAAAAAAAGGACCAACTATTTGACAGGCGCCTGCAATAAGCGTTTTTGTGCAGGCGTCAAAATCCCCAAGTTGCAGACGCTGTCAAAAATTCCACTATCGCAAAACATTTTTTCCAATAAATGAAAATATGGAAAAACAGTAGAAATTTTATGAAATTTTTTGCGTCTGCACGATTTCACAAATAATACGACAAAAAAATCTCTCGACATGAAAAATAGAAAACAAAATAAGATTTATAATAAATAGAAAACAAAATAATCTATAATAAACGGAAAACAAAATAAATCTATAATAGATCAGACCTCGCGCAAAAAATTCTACTATCACAAAACATTTTTTCCAATAAATGAAAATATGAAAAAACAGTAGAAATTTAGTGGAATTTTCACTAATTGAGTGCTAATTAAATAAAAAATAGCAAAAAAATCAAAAAAATAGAAAAATATTTAAAATGGGTTGATTAGGATTTTAGAAAAATTATAAAAAATTTTCTACGCAATTTGAACTCCATATAAAATAGAAATGAAAAAAAAATTAAATGGAAAACGTGTACCTGTACAACGTGACTGCATTGCGCGCAGCTCGGTGGGCATCGCGTAGGCGCCTGCGCGATTTGGCTAGGCACGGGCGCCTGCCAAATAGCCAAGCCGATAAAAAAAAAAGGTGTCATAACTTAGACGGCATTCCTTTATACAGCTTCATGCCACGAAAAAAAAAGATCTAGAATAATATGCAATATACAACTACAATTTTGTCAGTTAAGTTGCCACAGCCCCGCCAGGGCATGATGATTGATCAACCTCAGCGCTCTTGTGGCCAGCTTCATTTCGGAAACCTTGTTTGAAGCGGTCATAGTTAGATCTTAAATGGGCGTTCTCCTAGAACCCGAACTAGATCATCCTGGTGTAGGACTTCCTTTTCAAGCAGCAGCCCAGCAATTTGTGCAACTTGCTCCTTGTGCTTCTTTATCAGTTCAACAGTCTTTTCATACACCTTAGCAACCCACTCCCTAACCTCCGTGCCAATGATGGACGCCATCTGGCTACTATATGGCTTGCTCGTTTCAAAACGATCACTTTGAGGGAAAGAAAGAAGCCCAACCTTTTCACTGAAACCATATACTGCAACTTGGGCGTAAGTCATCTTAGTAACTCTCAAGATCATTTTGAGCACCAGTCAAGATATTCCCAATCAAAACCTGCAAAAGAAAAAGGATCAATTAAATCATGTAAGATAAAACAGCTACACAAAATTATGTAAAATGTCATGTACCTCCTCTGCCGCTCAGCCACCTAGTGTCATGCAAGTAATATAAAAAAGCTGTTCTTTTGTCATCAGAAGATTCTCATTTGGCACGTACTGAGCAAAGCCTAAAGCCGCGATTCCACAAGGAACAATTGTGACCTTCAGGAGTGGCTCTGCATGCTCCAAAAACTATCCAGCAACAGCATGACTAGATTCATGGTAAGCAACGGTTCGGCGCTCCAGCTTGCTAATGACCTTAGTCAACAAATATGGATATCAGCAAAATATATCCAACTGCCCATACTCCATAGCTCAATATTAATGACATCCTTTAAAAGCAATCCATAACTTTAACAAGTTGTGCTCCATATTGTAATATTGGCACTGGATAGTTAATCTAATGCAGTGACACTTGATCCCAATTAGTGTGTGTAATGTGTATATTACAACTAATGCCATATATTTCTATGTAATAGTAGTTAACTTTGGTTAGACACTTAGACTTAACAGGCGGAATATACTACCAGATTCAGGCTAACCTATTGTGATGCTTTCAAGTTAAAAACAGCCAAGCAAGACGGGAGAAAAGGGAATCTAGCCATTGTAACACACCGGTTCCACGAGAACTCAGAATGCTACCAACTCTTCAAAATCTATAAAATTTTGACAGCATCTCCTTTGTTTGTATGTACATCCATGACAGGCAATTTATATACAATGAACAAATAAGCATTTCTATCAACCAGCAGCCCAAATAAAACTACAATAACTGCAAGCCTCAATTATACACATGACTCGACTTTTTAAGTAAAACTCAAATGAAACCATTGTACTAATTTAACGTGAGATGTAGTGAGTACTCAAGTCCAGATTTTATATTCTCATTCCCATGCATGATTGACATCACCTGTACCTAAAAACCAAATAAAAGCAAGAATGAGTATTCAACAATATTCAGCAAAGTATATGTATAAACTAGGGAAATCGAAATACAACAGCAACCAAAATTACTTCCATCAATCTATATCCTTCATTCCCAGAAACATAAATATTTGTTGGTACAAATACTCCAAACAGATCACTTCTCATTCAATCGATGCAATGCAATGCACATGCGTCTGTACTGCGATCTCATACCGGTATAGCTAGGTGCGCACCTATCTGTCGACGGTTGGGATATTGACCCAAGTCAACCAAGGTTCTTCAAGGAGGAGATAGGAGACACGCCGAACAACCACGAACAGCAACGAGCAGAGAGGGGGGGTTTTATCCTGGTTCGAGCCTCTCGGAGAGATAATAGCCCTACGTCCAGCCTTTCTTTATATCAAAGAGGATTACAAGGTGGAACTCGGCGAGATCAGCAGGTCTCGACGAGTAGTATGCGAAAATCTTATGGCCAGGGTCTCGTGCCCTCTACATGCCGTAGGGGCCCTATTTATATAGTGTTGATGAACCGACCTACCAAGGGATAATCGGGCCGGGCTAACTCCGAGACCGTAACGAACTCAACGTGCCAAATACATCCCGAGGTTGATAAGGTAAACTCCAATTCTTGGGGATCACGACTTCTATTCCAATCCGGAAAACCAACGTCCGGGTCTTCACGTAGCCATGCAGAACTCTGTTCGAGTCGGACTCAAACACGAATCCTAGGCCATTACGCTCCGTGCCAGCTAGGAAGCTGTTCGGCAGGATGCACATGGGCCTGATAGAACCTTCCAGGGAGCTGGGCCCTGGTAGGCTGTTCGAGTGGGCCGTCAGGGAGTGGGCCATGGCAATGGGCCGTAATTTTATCCCCGACACCATCGATGCCACACCTTGCCCGTCCTTTTTAGGCAAGGACCAATTACTCCACTCCCGTGGAGTGCCTACCAAATAGAACTTTAGAGCACTCCGGATTAGTTACTTTTGACTTTCTCACCGACCTCACCGGACTAATCAAAAGTGACTTTCTCACCGACCTGGCTCATATGCACATGATGCAACATGCTCTCCTTTTATATAGTCATCACATACTCCCAACATCACAATAAATATCAACTATCCAATTTAATCAACATATAGCATTAAAACCATTCATCCATAGATCAAAGTTAAGAACATAGCACTATATCAACAATCAAATACGCTATTCGTTTAACATATACTTGCCTCTTTTACCAAACAAGCCGGAGGGATGGAACGACGACGTCGACCCGAAAAAAAAGCCGTCTGCAAGAGACATACCAATCAACCAAACTAGCACCGATATCCAACATCATGAGAAAACTAATACAGCTAGCTTAGCTTTTAATTCTCTATACCAAAGAGTCTACTTTACCAACCATCTATTATTATCCATATAAAATTTCATTATTTAGTTCAACATGTCAAAGGCTTAATAAGAAACCCCGTCACGGCCTACACTGGACAGCAGCATGAAAACGGTCATATCTTCCAAACCATTAGGTCAAATCACGTGTTCTTGGATGCGTTGGAAAGCGAAGAACATAGCCTACAATTCTTTCTATAAGGCCGTGCTTAGATTCTGGACATAAATACCATGAATTTAACTCGCAAGCTGCTGCAATGGTATTACACGGCTAACTTTCATCCATCCACCATTAGCCTTCACTAATACCCACATCCAACATCTACTGGACATAATTTTCCACGAGCAATCTCCTAATCACAACCTATGCAGCAATACACAAAGGAAATCCATGGGGAGAAATAAACCCTACCCCTTTCTTTACCTTCTTCCTTCTCTACCTCCTTCCCCTTTTGCCTCCTCCCGTCGGTCTCCACTAGAAGCAGCAGGACGGCGAGACGGTGGTGGCTCGGCCACAGCACGGCATGGCGCTGGGCGGCGGCGGCGGCGACCCTGGACGGCAACACGACGGTGGCAGCTCGGCGGCATGACGGTAGCATGACGGCGGCGCCGGCGCAGCCCGGCGGCTGGGCAACGGGGACGGCGGTTGCACGGCGAGGCATGGGCGACGCGGGGAGCAGAGGCGGCGGAGGTTTCGTGCCTGCCTAGCAGAGGGATCGATCCCCACGATCAGCCTCTGACTAGGAATAAAAAAACAGATAAATGGGCCGTCGGCTTGGGCTGGGCCAGGCCCAAACGGGCTATCATAGCCATCTCACAGGAAATAACTATATTTCAAATTCTGGACTCAATACTCCTGGCAGCTAGCAATGGTGTTTCACAATCTCCCACCTGTAGTCACCACAAAAGTAAAAAAAAATACAATTTTGATTCATCATAATCTAAGATAGCATCGATGCAAACAGTTCCAATCCACAAGAGATAACCATAACAACAAATATGGATATCTTCTATTCTATAAATCATCAAATTTGCTACCTTCTGAATCAAACAGTGGAATAAAGCATGAGTAGAGGAGCTTTAACACATAGCTTGTGACATTCTTCATGCATTTGTATAGTCTTCGTATATAAGCATTAAGACAAGCTTTAGCTGTATGACAGCTAGGTGATACAAATCATGATGTAAATTTGCAAAATTGACAACACAAGAGAAAAATGACAGATAGGTACTCTGAAAAGTTACCTTGTTTTTTTTTTCTCCAAGCCCCCAATTACCCTATTAATTGCAGCTTCAAAATGCTGCATTGTAATGTCTCCTCACTTCTCGCAGCAATTAAAGCAGCCTCATTACAAACATTGGCAATATCAGCTCCAGCAAATCCAGGTATCAAAGCAGCTAGTCTTTGTGAATAAAATCATCGCTCCTCATCCAGTTTAAGCTTGTTAAGGTAGATGCAAAATATTTGATCAAGACCCTTATTGTCTGGTTTGTCGATACTTATCTGACGATCAAATCTTCCTGGTCTTAGTAAAGCCTTATCCAGGATGTCTGCTCTGTTGGTCCCAGCAAATACAGCTACTTTGGATGTAGTTCCAAACCCATCCATCTCTACAAGCAACTGATTCAATGTGCTTTCACGCTCACTATTTCCACCAGAAAACCCTCCACGACCTCTCGTACGACCAATCGCATCAATTTCATCAATTAAAGCAATACTAGGTGCACATTCCCGAGTTTCTTTAAATAAGCTTCTCACCCTGGATGGTCCAACACCAACAAACATTTCCATAAAGTCTGGGCCAGCAATAAACAAGAAGGGCACATCCGACTCGCCTGCAATAGCTTCAGCAAGGAGAGTCTTTCCTGTGCCAGGAGGGCGCACAAGAAGAGCACCCTTTGGTATTTCAGCCCCCAGTTCTTCATATTTCTTGGGATTTTTCTGGAAATGAACAAATTCCATGATTTCTTGTTTGGCTTCATCACAGCCAGCTACATCCTTAAATAACACCTGCAACATGACAACATACAACAAAACAAGAATTATTGAGTTGACTTGTGTGAATATAAGCATATTAGCCTTCACAATATTATGCATAGAGTATATTTTTCAGCTTTGTTGTTCTTTTGGTGATGATGAGCCAAGGCTCATGAACTACCACAGAACAGTGTAGTTATGGAATGAAAGAGCAGACAAAAAGGTAACCTTATTTTTGGAATTTTTATCCATCTTTGTTACTTGAGCTTTACCCATATTGAAAATACTTTTCCTAGGACCACCAATGTTAAATCCACTCATGGCATATATCAATCCAATAGTGACAACTGCTGGGGCAAAACTCATCATTTCCTGGAGCCAATTTACTTCATCAGCACAAGTTACTGGAACATAATTATGTGGATCTATCCGCTATGCTTCCTGAGCCTCTTCTAACTTCTCTTCAAAGGAATCAATGCTTCCAATATTAAAGTAATACTATAGTCTGCTATGATCCTATCTTCCAGGAAGATGACTGGTAGTTATATGGGTATCACTATCCTGGCCATGGTTGGTTGAGGGCGAACTCCTAACATAAACCTTTGCGACTGATTTGTTTGAAACAACAATATGGTTAACTAACCCAGGTTCCAGTAACTTATTATTGAACTCTTGGAAGCTTCTCTGCAAAAAAGTTAGAAGCAGATGAACCTTAAATTATAATGGAGTAGTAAAAGAAATCGTGTTCCATGCATAGAAAGGAAACAGGTAGGGAAAGAAAATGTGAATGTGATATGGTTATATGACTTGCATCATATTAATTAATCATGCCGACTATACTGCATTCATATTAACAGGACACTAGAACAATATAAAGCAAATAGTAACAATGCCCTAGATCAAAATCTTAATTAGGATAGCAGGTTATGCTGTCAAACGTGAATTACTGGGATGTTTATTGTGACAGAGAATCACATTGCTTCATAGCAATAGTATGCGGTCTCCTTTAGTACTACTACAAAATTATCACTTCCCAGTCATCTACTACTTTGCTAGAGTGCATCACCAAATAAAAATTTCAATTGAGTACAATCCCTTTTTTCACAACTGACTGCCACCACTCAATTTAGACGCTAGAAAAATAATCATTATCTAATAACTTGTAAGCCAAACAGAGCAGCAGAAACAAAACAACTCTGCCGAAATTTACAGGACAAATTGATGATAAGGACCTTGAAAAAAGTACATTCAGATTTGGCTACCAATTATCATCTGTGCACAATAGACCAGATAAATAAGTTAATAACACAATGAAAGAAATAAGTACTCCCTCCAGTAACAAAAGAGTGACATTAAGGGAAACATGTAGTCAAACATTGTAAAATTTGGCAATCAATATTTCGATAAATATTTTAGATTGGTTGGGCAAGTGATGTGAAAACGGTGTAGATTTGCACCAAAACGTACTTCCATAGCATTACAATTATATTAGCTTTTATTATCAACATATTACAATTTAAAATAGTGGGACAAAGTTGTGTTTTAGAAACCATGCTGATGTCCAAAACATCGTCCTTTGTGATCGGAGGGAGCAATGAGCTATGACAAGCACCTCCTGCTCAGACGAACCAACAGATACGGATAGTAATATGCCGACGAAGAGGAACAGAGCAAGGACGTGTACAAATAGCTCTGCCACTTTACCCTGAAAATTCCATTGATTATCTGAATTGGATTCTTCAGTACAGAAGAAACAATCATATTAAGCACACAGCTTGTATACCAATTATAAGGACCACCAAACGCATTCAGCGGCAAGTTTCAAAATTGCAGACAAATTCGCAATGGTCATGCTAATACAGTTTCTCTTCACAGGTGAGCTGCTGGTAAATGTGGCACTAACACGTCAATATTAGCTTTTAATCCATATTCAATGTTTCAGTCGTTGGGGATATTTTAGCGGGAAAAGTCTACCTGACCCTCTTAACTATATTGGTGCAGAGACTCTAGCTTACCACATGGAAAACCGTCTAAGTGGACCCCTGAAATATGTTTAGTGATACAAATAACCCCCTGGAAGTGGTTTTCAGAGCGGTTTTGCCACCGTGGCAGGCCGTGTGGAGAGGTATTGCCACATAGGGTAAACACATGGCATTTTCTTTTATAAGAAAATATATTTTAGTTGTGGGGTTCACATGTCAGTCACATATTCTCCTTCTTCCTCCCTGTGTCTTCTTCCTCCATCCTCTCTCTCTCACGCTTTTGTGAGTCTTCGGTGGAGGCGTCCTGCTTCTGTGAGACTTCGGGGTCAAGTAGATTTTTCAAAGGATCTCTATTGGAATAGTGAACACGCAGCAGCGTTTCCATTGATCAAAGATGCCTATTAATAGGCTGAGTACAGAATACATGAGCGGTGAGCCTTGGCTCACGCACGGTAGTTACAGATCCCGGTTTAGCGGGCATGCAGATCGTTAGTTACAGCTTAACAGAAGATAAGTATTGAACTAGTCTAAACATATATTCCAATAGCCCCCCTCAGCCTGGACTATCCCAGATATGCAGGCTGTTTTTGAAATCATGAAATAGAATAGATGGCAGGCCTTTAGTGAAAATATCTGCATACTGTAACTCCGAAGGAACATGTAGAACCTTGACTTCACCAAGAGTAACCTTGTCTCGCACGAAATGTAGATCAATCTCAATGTGCTTGGTACGTTGATGTTGAACAGGATTGTTTGATAAATACATGGCACTCACGTTGTCACAGAACACAACGGTGGAGCGAGATGGTGGGCGGTGAAGATCAGTAAGAAGTTGTCGGAGCCAACAAGATTCAGAGACGGCATTAGCAATACCTCTGTACTCTGCTTCGGCACTGGATCTTGAAACTGTTGGCTGACGCTTCGAGGACCATGAAATGAGGTTATCACCATAGAAAACACAGTAGCCAGAAGTGGAACGACGGGTGTCGGGGCAGCCGGCCCAGTCGGTGTCGGAATAAGCCACAAGATCAGTGGAGGAAGACCGCAAGAGATGGAGGCCATGATGAATCGTGCCACGAACATATCGCAGAATCCGTTTAATTAACTGATAATGTGGTTCTCGCGGTGCATGCATGAATAAGCAAACTTGCTGCACAGCGTAGGCAATGTCAGGTCGAGTCAATGTTAAGTACTGAAGAGCTCCAGCGATGCTGCGATATGCGGAGGGATTTGCCAGAAGAGCTCCTGCGTTTGATGAGAGTTTAGCCTTGGTATCAATAGGAGTGCTGACTGGATTGCATTGAGACATGGAAGCACGTTGAAGAATGGCGTGTGCATATTGTTCTTGATTGAGGAAAAGACCTTGATTTGTTTGTGTGACATTAATGCCAAGAAAATGCTGCAGGGAGCCGAGGTCACTCATGGAGAATTCTTGACAGAGGCGAGAGATGATGGCATGCAGAAATGTAGGGGAACTTGCTGTTAAAATAATGTCGTCGACGTAGAGCAATAAGTAGGCAGTATGAGTGGAGGAATGGAGAACGAACAGAGAGGTGTCGGCCCGAGATGATTTGAAACCAAGGCTGTGAATGAAATGCTTGAATCGAAGGAACCATGTCCGAGGAGCTTGTTTGAGGCCATAAAGAGACTTGTTCAGTTTGCAAACATGGGAAGGATTAGAGGCATCAACAAATCCCGATGGTTGAGCACAATAGACTGTTTCAGAGAGAGTACCATGAAGAAAAGCATTCTTTACATCAAGTTGATGAATAGGCCATGAAGAAGAAGTAGCAATACTCAGAACAAGCCGAATAGTTGCTGGTTTAATAACCGGACTGAAAGTCTCGTCATAATCCACGCCATATTCCTGTGTGAATCCACGAACCACCCAGCGAGCTTTATATCGAGCAAGAGAGCCATCGGGGTTGAATTTGTGTCGAAAGATCCATTTTCCAGTGACCACATGAGCACCTGCAGGCTTAGGAACAAGACACCAAGTATTGTTCTTCATGAGTGCAGTATATTCCTCTAACATAGCATTGTACCAATTGGGGTCATTCAGAGCAGCACGGTAGGTAGAAGGAATAGGAGAAAGAGAGGCAGTAGCATGGAGATTAAAGAGCCGGCGTGGCTGAAAAATGCCATGCTTGGCACGAGTGATCATCGGGTGCTGGTTGGAAACCGGGGTAGGAATCGGCGAGTGTGCATGAGCCGATGAGGAGGACAGGAAGACAGACTGATCAGCTGATGATGAGCAGTGGGAAGACACGGAGTGGTTTGGTGATGGCGCCATGGGTGCTGCCGTGGAAGGAGAGGCAGGAAAATTAGGTGGTGAGGGCGGGCCAGGTAGGGAGCCCGAGGTGAAGGGCGGAGGAGCAGGTGTGTCCAGAGAATCAGGTCGACGAGATGTAGCAAATGGAAAAGAAAGTTCATCAAAAATTACATGTCGTGAGATAATGATTTTCCGAGTTTGCAAATCCATGCACTTGTATCCCTTTTGTTCAAGAGGATAGCCGAGGAAAAGACATGGAGTGGAGCGTGGTGCAAGCTTATGAGGCGCAGTGGAATGAGTATTAGGATAACACAAGCATCCAAAGACTCTAAGATGGGAGTAATCTGGAGGCTGTCCAAAAAGACAGTGATATGGTGTGAAAAATTGAAGAGGCTTGCATGGTCGGCGATTGATAATGTAGGTGGCAGTATGAAGTGCTTCGACCCAAAACTTGGATGGAAGTTCGGCTTGAAAGAGAAGAGTACGAAGAACATCGTTGATAGTGCGAAGCGAGCGTTCGGCTTTCCCATTTTGGGATGATGTATATGGGCAAGATAATCGATAAGTAATACCGCGATCAGTGAAGAAATTGCGAAGAGAAGAGTTAACAAATTCGGTGCCATTATCACATTGAAAAGATTGAATGCTAAAGTGAAATTGATTGAGAATAAGCGCATAAAAATGTTGTATAGTAGGATTGGCATCAGATTTTTTACGGAGAGGAAACGTCCATAAATAATGGGTGTAATCATCAAGAAGAACAAGATAATATTTGTATCCGGTAAAACTTTCAATTGGAGAGGTCCACAGATCACAGTGCATTATTTGAAAGGGAAAATAAGTAATAGAAGTAGAAGTGGAAAATGGAAGACGCACATGACGCCCCCTTTGACAAGCATCACAGACATGAGAGTCAGTAGGGCGACGAGACACTAAGAATTGAGATAAAATGCTGTCTAAACATTGGTGACCAGGGTGCCCAAGACGACGATGCCACAATGTAGTAGAAGAAGCAGTAAGCGCCGTGGGAGGAGAAATCTGATGTGAACGGAATGGGTAGAGATCGCCATGGCTACTGGATCTCATGATTTCGTTCCTGCTGTGAAGATCCTTGATGGAAAAACCGAAAGGGTCAAATTCAATTGAGCAGGAATTATCTTTAGTAAATTGGCGAACAGAAATGAGGTTTTTAATTAAATTTGGTGTATGTAAGACACGAGAAAGCTGAAAAGGAAATTGAGATGTGAGCAATGTGGCTGTACCGGTGCCAAGGATAGGAAGAGTAGACCCATTTCCAACAATAATATGAGAGGAATTATGCACTGAAGAAGGACAATAATCGGGCATGTTACCTGAATCCCCTGTCATATGAGCACTTGCGCCAGTATCCATGTACCATTCGTGCTGTGAAGGCTGCTGAGGAAGAGCGGATGCCTGCAGAGCTTGTAGAAGGCCGGTGGTGTCGAAGGAAGGTGGAGCTGGTGGCGCAAACTGAGTGGATGGCTGCAGAAGGTTAGCGTTATATGCTTGTCCCGCAGACGGCCTCGGACCAAGAACACCTGGTCCTGTTGTGCCTGTCCAGGGTGCACGCCACGGTGAGCCAGAGGAAAACCAGGACGCAACCCATGGAGGAAGCTGTTGCATCCAGTTCTGGTTGGAGTGAGGGCCACGTCCATGGGGACCGCCACGGCCACCCCGGCCACGACCGCGACCACGCCAGCCACCGCGACCACGGCCGCGCGGAGAGAAAGACTGCTGTGTGCGATCGTTGTCGGCGCGTGGGGGAGGCGCAGCATTGGATTCAGAGGGAGCATCCGTGTGGACGAGCGCAGTTTCTGTTGGTGGAGGTGTTGAGGAAGCCAGCGTGTTTTCCGCGACGATGAGCTGATCACGAGCCTCCATGAAGGTCGAAAACGACGGCATAGCAGGCAACATTTGACGCAGTACATGATACTTTGGATTGAGCCCACGGATCAACTGATGCACGAGAGCTCTATCCAGAACAGGCTGATCGCAATCCGCGAGAGCATCGGCAAGAGTTTTCAGACGACGGCAGTAAATGGCAGCAGATAAATCACCTTGTTGCAGATTGTGGAGCTCTTGCTCCAACTGAACGGCGCGGCTCGCCTTGTTGCCGAGGAAGAAATCGCTGATCTTGGTCCAGACACCAAAGGCAGTGATGTTGTCATCCATCACCATGTCGAGAAGGTCATCGGCAAGTGTGGCGTGCAGCCACATGAGGACGGTGAGGTCCTCCTGAAGCCAAAGAGGATCGCCGTGACGCGGTGCAATGCCATCCACATGATGGCGTAGATTGAAGCGGCCAAGAACAACGAGGAAGAGCGTTTCCACCGACGATACGCCGTGGACAGCATGTCGAGGCGAATGTTGACGAGACTGGTGATGTTCACGGACTGGGCGACGCTGATGAGTGAGGAAGGGATCGCTCCTGACGACAAAGAGGAGTGCGTGTCGGAGGATGAGGAAGAGAGAGTGCTAGCCGAGGAAGAACTCATCGTGGAAGAAGTCATGGCGGCAGTTGTGTTGCTCGGCGAAGAAGAGATCGTATCCGACATGGAGAAGGTAGAAGGGAGCGCAGGATCTTAACTGGAGCTCTGATACCATGAAAGTGAACACGCAGCAGCGTTTCCATTGATCAAAGATGCCTATTAATAGGCTGAGTACAGAATACATGAGCGGTGAGCCTTGGCTCATGCACGGTAGTTACAGATCCCGGTTTAGCGGGCATGCAGATCGTTAGTTACAGCTTAACAGAAGATAAGTATTGAACTAGTCTAAACATATATTCCAATAATCTCCACTCCCCCAGAGTCCTCCTGCTCCCTCGCGCTAGCGGCTAGGGTTGTTGGCGCCGCGCTGCTGCTTCCTTTTCCCCTCTGGCGTCCAGCTTCCACAGTTCCACCCACCTCGGAGGCGCGCGCGGCTGACCCCGCCACGTCTCCCTTCTCCCCTAATCCCCTCCAACCTCCAGCTCTCCACCCACCCGAGCAGCAACTGTCTCCCTCCATCCTCCATGGCCAGAAAGAAGCGCAAGTCCGCCTCTGACAAGTAGCCCAAGCACCGCCTCCCCCTCGGCGCCGACACCGACGCGCTCACCGCCGCCTCCAAGCGCTGCCAAGCAGCACCAGGCGGAGGAGGCATCCGTCCTCTCATCCATCAGCACATAAATCCTCCGCGAGGCGCTCGAGCAGCAGCAGGAGGAGATCCTCGAGCCGGTCAGACCTCAAGCCGCCGCCAGTGAGCTTGTCTTGCCAGGATCCGGTCACCGCCGGCCTCGTCGAGCTTGCAGTCGCCACCACCGAAGCCTCCTCGAGGTCGCCTCGCTAGGATCTGGTCGTCGCCGGCCTCATCGAGCTTGCAGTCACCGCCGCTTCCTCGAGCTCGCACGGGCAATGCCGGCGGCGTGGCTCCATGCCAAGCGGTGGCCGTCGAGGTGGGAAGCCGAGCGGTGGCCCACGGGGACGGAGTAGGAGGCCGGCTAGCCGGAGGAGCCAAGGGAGGAGGGAGGTTGCTGGGGGATGGGATGAGAGGGGAAGCAGGGAACTGAGAAGGGAAAGAAAGAAGATGGAGGAAGAAGATAGTGTATTGAGTATGACATGTGGGATCAAGTATTAAAATTAAATCTTGTAAAAAGAAAACGGCATGTGTGAGACTGACACGGTGGCGAAACGGTTCTGAAAACCGCTTTTAGAGGGTTATTTGCACCACTAAATGTACCTCATGTGCCTACTTAAACAGTTTTGCACGTTGAGGGCTAGAGTCTCTGCACCCCTTATACAAAACACAAACTTATGTTAACCTAGTTTTAGCATAGCATTCTTCTTATATTAGTTTGAGTTAAGTCAATTTCTTACTGACGTAAGTGAACCTACACGGTATACAGTCTATTCTGAAAACAAGCAGCAAAGCAACCATATATCCCTACAAAGTGTTAGAATTGTTGGGCCTGGCCTATTTAATATCTAAATAATTTCTGAAAAATCTTAAAGGCCCATGTATGCATGAGGCGTGTGAAATTTCTTTAGTACTATATTGCTAGTGGGAGGAGTGGAGGACATGCTTAAATAGTGGAGCTTGCTTCCTTCCACTAGAGAATGTGATGGGAGAGAGAAATAGAGAATCACACGCGCTCGCTCGCTCGCCTCGCCACGCCTGGCCTGGCCGGGCTCGGGCCAGGGCTGGGCGGCGCGCGCGCAGACGGCACTGCGTGAATGGTCCGCCAAACCGGACCTCGTGCTTGCGCAGATGCAGCCTCCTTTGCGTTTTATTTCTTTTGCTCTCCGGATTTTGCGGGACAGATATGGAATATACAAATCGTGTTGGACTCGGTGGCGGCCCGTTTCGCGATCCGTTTGCCTCACGTATTTTTGCTATATAAATCTGCCACCGCGCCGTCCAGAGGCATCAGATCAGATCAGATCAGATCGACCTAGGATTTGCCACCTCCCTCTGCCGCGCCGCTTCGTTCTTCCCGTCCGTCGCGCGGCGTGCACCGCCGTTCGGGAGAGCGGGTCTCCGGAACCGATCGTCCTCGAGCTCTGCACCGGTAGGGCGAATCAGGTTTTGAAAGCGCCGACGCGATCGCCGCACTTCCTTCTTCGCCGCGAGGACTTCTTCCACTACGCCGTCGCGATCTGCGTCGGCACCACCTTCTCCAACACGGCGTCAGATTCGGAGAACCAGAACCAAACCTCGCCGCAACTCGTACCGTACGGCGACGACGACCAAGTCCAGTGAGTCATCACTTTCGCGAGTACACCAGAGAGATATACGTGTAGCTTTTCTGCATGTGTATCTAGGTTGTGCTTCTGTGGCTTCAACCTGTTTTATCTATCTCTCAGACGTTGTGCATGTTATATCTCTTGATTAAGAATAAACCTGAAAGTGCTAATTATTCCAACAATCCAAAAACCTGATCTTTAGGCACTTTGGTTTATCGATGGCTCGTTTTGCTGATGCTCTGAAACCGGAGAAATTCGGTGGAGTAAATTTCAAGAGATGGCAAGTAAAGGTGCAGCTGTGGCTGACAGCTATGAACGTGTACTGGGTAAAGGATGGCAAACCAGAGGGAACCCTAACTCCTGAAAAGGAGAAAGAGTTCCAGGACGCCACCACTCTTTTCCGGGGTGCAGTTCTTAGTGTGCTCTCTGACCGTCTGTGTGATGTGTATATGAACATCACAGATGCGAAAGAGATCTGGGATGCGCTGAATAATAAATTCGGTGCATCTGACGCTGGTAGTGAACTGTATGTCATGGAGCAGTACCACAACTTCAAGATGGTTGATAACCATTCTGTTGTCGAACAGGCTCATGAGATACTGGTCATTGTGAGGGAACTCGAACTCCTTAAGTGCAAGTTACCCGATAAGTTTGTGGCTGGGGGCATTATTGCCAATTTACCTCCTTCGTGGAGAAACTTTACCACATCTCTAAAACATAAGAGACAAGAGATCTCCGTTGAGGGGTTGATCGCGTCTCTAGATGTTAAAGAGAAAGCTCGGGCTAAAGATGCACCTGGGAAAGGAGTCGAGGAACAATCCAGCGCCAATGTTGTCCAGCAGCATGGCAAGAACAAAGGAAAGAATAAAATCAAGCAAACCACTGCATTCAAGAAAAAGAAGTTGAACAAGGATGAGATGCCTTGCTGGATTTGCGGTGAGGTTGGACACTGGGCTAAGAAGTGTCCAAACCGCAAAGACAAAAAGGGTAATCCGGGGCAGACTTCAAAGTCTTGCAATGTGACCATTGGCAACACTGGTGAGGGAACCGATGGGTATGTTTTACCTACTGTTCTTTCAGTGAATCAGTCTACCAATTGGTGGATTGATACTGGGGCTAATGTGCATGTGTGTTCCGACGTTTCAATGTTCACTTCTTATCGAGCGTACGGTTCAACCGTTTTGATGGGAACGGGTCCAATGCTTCGCTCTTGGTGTTGTACGGTAGATCTGAAGTTTACTTCGGAAAGATCGTGCAAGCGAAGAACGTCAGATGTCCCTCAATCAATAAGAACTGGTCGATGGGTCCCTTCTCTGCAGAGATGGGTTTAAAGTGGTGTTTGAGTCCAATAAGGTAGTCTTATCGAAACATGGTTTGTTTATTGGCAAAGGCTATGAGTGCGGAGGCTTGTTCCGCTTCTCTCTTTCTGATTACTGTCATAAAGTTGTGAACCATATTTGTGATCATGCTATTGAGAGTGAGGCTGATGTTTGGCACTCACGTTTATGTCATGTTAATTTTGGTTCTATGTCTCGGCTTGCGGGTATGGGTTTAATTCCTAAATTTTCCACTGTCAAAGGTTCTAAGTGTCAGACTTGTGTGCAATCAAAGCAACCTCGTAAGCCTCATAAGGCCGCCGAGGAGAGAAATTTGGCACCTCTAGAGCTCACACATTCTGATATTTGTGAGATGAATGGTGTGTTGACAAAGGGTGGAAAGAGATATTTCATGACTCTGATTGATGATGCTTCTAGATATTGCTATGTGTATCTGTTGAAAACTAAAGACGAGGCTCTAGACATCTTTAAAATCTATAAGGTTGAGGTTGAAAACCAGTTAGACAGGAAAATCAAGAGACTTAGGTCGGATCGTGGTGGAGAGTATTTCTCTAGTGAGTTCGACTTATTCTGAGCGGAAAATGGAATTATTCATGAGAGGACGTCTCCCTATTCGCCCCAATCAAACGGGGTGGCTGAAAGAAAGAACCGCACTCTAACTAACTTGGTGAATGCCATGTTAGACACTGCTGGTTTATCTAAGGTATGGTGGGGGGAGGCCGTGTTGACTGCATGTCATATCCTGAATAAAGTCCCTGCAAAGAATAAGGAGAAAACCCCATATGAAATATGAAAGGGGAGAAAGTCATTACTTTCTTATCTGCGCACTTGGGGTTGTTTGACGAAAGTCAATGTGCCAATCACAAAGAAGCGCAAGCTTGGGCCTAAGACAGTAGATTGTGTCCATCTGGGTTATGCTCCTCGCAGCGTTGGCAGTAGATTTTTGGTGATAAGATCAGAGGTGTCTAACATGTCTGTTGGCAGAGTCTAATGATGCTACTTTCTTTGAGAACATCTTTCCTATAAAAATTGAGCATAGCAGTTCTGGTAAAACTAGTGAGATAATTTCCGAACCTTCTACTCAAATTGAATATCCTGAACCAACACCTGAGAAAAATCCTGAGGAGGATGACGGTGAAGCTCCGAGGAGGAGCAAGAGACAGAGGATTGCAAAATCCTTTGGTGATGACTTCACTGTGTATCTCGTGGATGATACTCCCACGTCGATTTCAGAAGCGTTTGCATCCCCTGATGCAGACTACTGAAAAGAGGCGGTTCGTAGTGAGATGGATTCCATTCTTGCGAATCAGACTTGGGAACTCACAGAACTACCTTATGGTTGCAAACCTATAGGGTGTAAATGGATATTTAAGAAGAAACTTAGGCCTGATGGTACTATTGAAAAGTATAAGGCTCGGCTTGTGGCCAAAGGTTATACCCAAAAAGAAGGCGAATATTTCTTTGATACATATTCACCCGTGGCTAGATTGACTACAATTCGTGTACTATTTTCCTTGGCTACCTCACATGGTCTTATTGTTCATCAAATGGATGTTAAGACAGCTTTCCTAAATGGAGAGTTGGACGAGGAGATCTATATGGATCAGCCTGATGGATTTGTAGTAGAAGGTCAAGAAGGCAAGGTGTGTAGGTTATTGAAATCTTTGTATGGCCTGAAACAAGCTCCTAAGCAATGGCATGAGAAGTTCGACAGAACTTTAACTTCTGCGGGCTTTGTCATGAATGAGGCCGATAAATGTGTATATTATCGGTATGATGGGGGCCAGGGCGTTATTTTGTGTCTCTATGTGGATGACATATTAATTTTTGGGACAAGTCTTGATGTGGTTCACGAGGTCAAGTCTTTCTTGTCTCAAAATTTTGATATGAAAGATCTAGGAGAGGCTGATGTAATCTTGAACATCAAGTACTGAAAGATGAGGATGGGATCAATTTGTCACAGTCCCATTATGTGGAAAAGGTTTTGAATCATTTTGGCTTTGCTGATTGCAAAACTTCTCCAACACCCTATGATCCTAGCATTGTGCTTCGAAAGAACAAGAGAATTGTTAGAGATCAGTTGACTTACTCTCAAATCATCGGGTCACTCATGTACCTAGCTAGCGCTGCAAGGCCAGACATCTCGTTTGATGTTAGCAAGTTGAGCCAATTTACTTCTAATCCGGGAGATGATCATTGGCGAGCACTCGAAAGGGTAATGCACTACTTGAGAGGTACTACAAACTTTGGCTTGCACTATACGGGTTACCCAACAGCGCTGGAAGGGTATAGTGATTCCAATTGGATATCTGACGCTGATGAGATAAAGGCCACAAGTGGATATGTGTTCACTCATGGTGGCGGAGCAGTCTCGTGGAGGTCTTGCAAACAGACTATCTTGACAAGCTCAACAATGGAAGCAGAATTGACTGCTTTGGACACGGCCACTGTTGAAGCAGAATGGTTGCGTGAACTTTTGATAGATCTTCCGGTGGTTGAAAAGCCGATTCCGGCTATCCTTCTGAACTGTGATAATCAAACTGTGATTGTCAAGGTGAACAGTTCTAAGGACAACATGAAGTTCTCAAGACATGTGAAAAGACGACTGAAGTCTGTCAGGAAATTAAGAAACTCCGGAGTGATAACGTTGGATTATATCCAAACGGCTAAAAACCTGGCAGATCCTTTTACAAAGGGTTTATCACGGTGTGTGATAGACAATGCATCGAGAGAACTGGGTATGAGACCCATGTGAGTTACACCATAGCGGTAACCCAGCCTATATGATCGGAGATCCCGTGAATTAGGTCCTGGGGAAAACAAGCTATTGGTTAGCTAGATGAGAGTATACCCTAACCCATTCCATGTGAGATGCAATACTCTCGAAATCTGTATGGCAGGTTGGCATTTGCCTTAATGTTGTTCTGTTAACTTTAATTAGCGAAGATGTCATCCTACAGAGCACCTTGAAAGAACACACCTATATGAGCCCGACTGTTGAAAGTCGCAGTCTATGAGACTTGGGTAATCTCTAGCAAGCTCATGAAGAGACCATGGAGTACGACTTATATGCTCCACCCGCGGGGTAGCCTATTGGCAGCCAAGTATCAGTTGGCTTTGAGTGAAACTTGTTCACTCAAAACTTGCAATTCAAGGCGTAGTCCATTGTCCAAGTTGTGAAGGAATGTAGCTTAAATGTCTAGGTGCAATTTAAGGCATAGTCCATTGTCACCGAAACACTGGTATATAAACAGTTTTGGGAACAGGCAAACTTGATGGGACTTTGAGATCTGATGGGGGATTGTTAGAATTGTTGGGCCTGGCCCATTTAATATCTAAATAATTCCTAAAAAATCTCAAAGGCCCATGTATACATGAGGCATGTGAAATTTCTTTAGTACCATATTGCTAGTGGGAGGAGTGGAGGACATGCTTAAATAGTGGAGCTTGCTCCCTCCCATTAGAGAATGTGATGGGAGAGAGAAATAGAGAATCACACGCTGCTGGCTCGCCGCCTCGCCTGGTCGGGCTCGGGCTCGGGCTCGGGCTCGGGCTCGGGCCGGGGCCGGGCGGTGCGTGCACACGGCACCTGCGTGAATGGTCCGCCGAAATGCTTGCGCAAATGCAGCCTCCTTTTGCAGTTTTATTTCTTTTGCTCTCCGGATTTTGCGGGACAGATATGGAATATACAAATCGTGTTAGACTCGGTCGCGGCCTGTTTCGCGATCCGTTTGCCTCACGTGTTTTTGCTATATAAATCTGCCGCCGCGCCGTCCAGAGACATCAGATCAGATCAGATCGACCTAGGGTTTGCCACCTCCCTCTGCTGCGCCGCCGCTTCGGTTCTTCCCCATCCTGTGCGCCGGCGTGCACCGCCGCTCGAGTGCAGTCTCGAACCGATCGCCTCGAGCTCCCTGCACGGGTAGGGCGAATCAGGTTTTAGGAAGCGCCGGCCGATCGCTTCGCTTCCTTCTTCGCTTCATGAGGACTTCTTCCACTACGCCGTCGCGATCTGCGTCGGCACCACCTTCTCCAACACGGCGTCAGATTCGGAGAACCAGAACCAAACCTCGCCGCAACTCGTACCGTACGGCGACGATGACCAAGTCCAGTAAGTCATCACTTTCGCGAGTACACCAGAGAGATATACGTGCAGTTTTTCTGCATGTGTATCTAGGTTGTGCTTCTGTGGCTTCAACCTGTTTTATCTATCTCTCAGACGTTATGCATGTTATATCTCTTGATTAAGAATAAACCTGAAAGTGCTAATTATTCCCACACAAAGTGTGCAACGCAAATAATAACTACAAGGACTTGTCGCTCCCATCTCCTTTCGGCTTCTCCTTCTCCCTCTTTGGGAAGTACTTCTCGTAATCTAAATCATGAAGGGACACATTATAAACAGATTCACTAAGCGGATCAAACGACCATACAAAACTGCAGGGAAAGCTTACCCTTTTTAGCTGGTCGCAGAATAGCCGCCGAAAATGGGAGCTGGCGAGCAGGCACCTCCAGTCCCCAACCTTCTCCGCCCCGTTGGCCGCCGCAACCCGGCTCCCCAGAGCGGAAGTCAAGTAGCCGTGCACAAACCCCAACCCGCCGCTCTGCCGCCAAGGCGAGGCGGCGGGCGGCGGCAAAGAAGGCGCTGGAGCCCGCCATGCCCCCCGATCAGATAACCTAGCGAAACGCCAAACATTGAAACCGTTACGCGAAGCTCCTACAACCTACATGCACCCAACCTGGGACGGGGAGGAAGGGCTCGGGAACTCACCTGGCGCGACCGGGGGGAGTGGGCTAGAGCGCGGGAGAGGGAGGAGAGGCTCATTGCGGCGGCCGCGAGGGGCATGGGAAGGACTGACGACTGGCGACTGGCGACCACCCGCTAGGATTTTGGCATTTACGCTCGTGCACTTTTTAACATTCGCATATCCAGAGCATGTTTTTTTGAACCGATCCGAACGGTTGAATGGTTAAAATTAGAGAGTTTCTCAAGACAGTCTCAAGATTCAGATCCATTTCGTTTGACTTGCTTTTTAAACCGTTGGGACCCAACTTCAAAACAACAAAAAAACGACTCAAAAAACTAAAAACATATGTCTTTTCAAAACGTAGATAAGTCGTTAAGCTGTTAAGCCGTTAAGCTGAAAAGAACGAGACCTTAGTTAGATGACACTCGGACCTTCGATGACTTAGATGCTCTCATATATCATACACACATAAAAATTAGCATACAAATTGGGTATCATGGGTCTAATTTGCACCGGCTGTGCCTTCGATTGGTCGAAAATACAATTCGTGAACAAACTAGGGCACTTGGCGGCAGAGTAGGCGAGGGTACCATGATATTGGTGTTAGGTATATTGCATATGGAGCGGATTAATTAGATGGGAGAACAGGTATGAAAATGTTGCACTACATCTTTGTTGCAATTATTAGAGAATCAGTAGAAAACTCTAAATTAGAACATTGTAACTTTGGATAAAGTATCTGATGCAGTGAAAGAATCTTTTCGAGTTTAGTCTAAATTGCGAAGGAAATTTAAAGCGAAGATGGAGTGAATAGTTAATAGTGAAATGGAGTGCAGGGATAGAGTGTTTGGTGTGAATGCTCTTACACCGCTTAACGTAGCATATCAAACGTTTTGAAAATTATAATATTCGATGCGTTTTTGTTAACTATCAGGTGACTAACTTTATAGCAAACTATCAATTGATTCTTGTATACCCGAAATCTGATTGCCACCTTCTTTCTTTCTCCTCGCAAGCGTGAGTTTGGGTTAGGGTTAGGGTTCGGCTTGGGGGTGAGGTTCCCGGTGCCCCCGAGCTTAAGGTCGAGGGGGCGGAGAATCGGCGGTGGGGTTGGGTGAGGACGAGGGCAGCGGCGACACGACAACAACGGTGTTGGGGCGAGGGAGTGGTGAAGGTGGTTGGGATGGAGGAGGAGGGTGGATCTATGCCAGAGTTGGCCGGGTTAGGATGGGCGAGGGAGATTCGGTGGCGTCGTCAGTCATGGGTGGTGGCAGGGGAAGCGAGGGGAGGAGCGTGGAGTAGCAGCACCAACAAGGGAGAAGTGGGAGAGACGGCGCTGATAAGGAAGAAGGGAGATATGGAGTGGCGGCGTCAGGGATCCAGAGGAGGAAAGGAGCAGGGGAGGAAGGGATATAGAGGCAGGGGGCATACAGAGAGGGTGCACCAGTGGTGTTGGAGCGTGTGAGAGAGAAACGAGCATGATAGTTGGGCCCTGCTTATTTATTTTTTAGTTATTTGATTTTTTTCCTAATTGGACTGTCACTCCACCTGCCACGTGGGGAAAACCATCCCAAAACCACAACAGGGTGTGATTTGCACTTTTTCGTGGAATACCTTGTTTCATTGTTTAAATGGTTAAGTAGATGAAGCACACTAGTTCAGAGTGTAAAATAGATTTTTCCCCCCCTTGAAAGCAGCACAATATTGTCTTGGGGAAAGCAGAATGTTTAAGTTAAATATGATGTTGCACAAGAGCAAATAAGATGTTTCAATTCGCATATGACGATGTTTCAGATGAAAATTCAGGGGGAAGGAGAATGTTTCGCTAGACAAATACGATGATGCAAAAGATTAAATGTATTGCATTACTCACATAATGATGTTTTAAACTAAAATTTGGGGATCGTCTCCTTCACAAATCTGGCCATCTCCTCCCAAATTCGCCAGTAACCTCATCTCCTCGTTCCCCGTCACTGCTACTCGCAGCGGCCTATGGTGCCAACTATTGATCTCCATCCTTCGTTTTCTTACAAAACTATCACTACTAGTATTAAAAAGCGTCTTATGTTGGTGGTCCGTCGTTTTTTTAAAAAAATATTGAACTCAAATCAAAAGGGTTTCTTAAATCCCATGAATAGGCCTTTGTACGCACATCCTCCGCTCCTCCCTTGGCTCCTCTTGCACCCTCGCACCCCGCATTGTCTCCTCTATGCAATTCCTCTGCCACATTGGACGACAACCCACCTCCAGCTCTGTCTCCCCCTAGACAGCCCCTTCTTCGCCTGCTCGTTCCTCCCTTACGCTGTCTCCAACCGGCTTCTCTCAAGCGTACTCTACTCCAAAATAGGGGACAAATTCTTTCTCTTTGTGCTTCAACAACGTTCCCTATTCCGTTCCCTAAAATAGATAATTTCTCTCCATTTCCTTATATGTAGGGATTTTCTATTTTTCTTGTATACAATTCTCCATATAAAGAACACCGTCGGAGATGTGAGAAATATAGGGAGATATTTTTTTTAACTTTATATGAACCTATAGAAGATTAAATTTAGGGATTCCTGTTGAAAAAAGCCTTATCCCCGATCCGCGGCGCTACTCCAAGCCTATACGTCCAACTTAGTAGCTACGTACAAAAGGCAACAGATACGGTACATAAATGCACATGCGTTTCTTTGTTAGTCCAACTTACATAAATTGTTTCCCTCACATTTATCTTACTCTATCTTGAAGGATAAATTTTACTGCATGATTTTGTTTACGTGGGTGTTACATCGGTTCAATGCCTACATTAGGAACTCTATGAAAGGCTTGAGGAAGGTACAACATCTTTGTAGATACATACTAAGTATTAGTTATTTTTAATGGTCAGGCAGGGGCTCCGACAGATCATATAGAAGGCCATGAAATGAGCATAAATGTCAGATTATAATTGTGCTAGAAGAAAAACTGTTTTCTAGGCTACGACCCCATAAGCTCGATGGTACCAGAGTAAGTCAGGTTGCTGCTGGAAAGAACATTGCCACCTGTATCTCACAGATTGCAGTATATTATGATAATTATTCCTCGCTATTAGATTCTTGGATATTGTGTTGGAAGAGATTTTATTATGATAGTTATGCCATATATTCCACGAGCTATAGATGATGCTAGTGCTGGGAGTTTGAGTCGGGTCATCCAAACCAACCTAACACGACTCGAAAAAGACAGCCCAAAACACAATGGACATAGAATGAAACGGGCCATTCCGACAAGGCCTGAATGGCCTGCTGAACCGGATCTAGAAACTAGATATGATGGACCGTTTGACCAGACGTGATTGTACCAATAGTAGAATTAAGCCAACCTCAATGATAATTTGAGGTGCTCCCCTCTTTTTCTTTATCTCTTTACGATGAATTGACGATTTATTCTTCCTTCTTTAGAAAACAAAAGGAAGAAGAAAGAGATTAAAAGAATGAAAGAGCACAAGGAAAAATTAGTCGTATGAATAAACTATATTGGCCCCTCGACAAAAAATCCTCGGAGAAACTATCGCGGGACGAAAATTTTACGGGAATATTATTTTCATTGGTGAATGACGGTCCGCATGATCATGTCTCGGGTTTGGGTCAAGTTTTTCAAAACCCAACTAAAAATCGGTCGGTCCAAACCCGATCTGACCCGGTGCCCCGGGTAACAAATTTGAGCCTGAACACAACCCGAAACCTGAAAACCCGAATCCAAACGGCTGATTTTATAGTTTTTTTGAGTTCAAACCCGACCCGACGGTCAGGTTTCAAATCAAAGCCCGATCTGACCAGGTGCACTGATTGGGCCGGGTTTTTCGAGTCGGGTCGGGTCAGGTATGTCAAACCGGGCTACCCATGAGAAGGTCTAATCCTGATTAAGAAACATTAGTACGTGGTGCTGACCAAGTACATGGTTTGTTCCATGGACTTCGTGCATAGATCCTTCTTCCTTTATGTGACATTTAGTTCATAAGAAAGCTGGTTGAGTCGAAGATGTCATATTATTTGCTATCTCGATGATATGTCTACTTCTTATAATTAGTGGTTGACTATATTATCTATTAAATATAGTCCGTATTTAATTTTAAAGACAATGTTACAGTTTTTTTTTTTTGCAACAGGGGTTAAACCCCGATTTCCATTCCACGACAAAACGAAAACAACATTGCAGTCTCTTACAACATAAAAGCAACATTAAACCCCGCACCACCAATACAACCAGATCATGAGAGCAAGTATGAACCTCCACAAAACAAAGAGTCCTCTCTTTCGTTGCAGAGGTAACGCATCGAAACTAGTTTTAAAACCTGGAAGAGGAAATATAACCCGAACAAACACACAAGGAAACCTCCAAAACGCTGATCTGTAAGATCCATCAACTGAACGTCACATGACCGAAACAAAAGACAATGTTACAGTTAATCAAGTGAAAATGTTGTCCATTTGCTATCTCGAAGATACGTCATTTTCTGTGCTCAGTGGTTGACTACGTCCGATTCTCTCGGGATAGTTTCTGTAAACGTGACCGAGAAAGGTGCAGTGACGCCGTTTATACTAAACCAGACTAGAACTATAGAGCGGTCACTTTCGATTTGATCAGACATGTCTCTGCCATGCGAGTAAGTTAAGTAGTTAACTACCAGACGGAAGAATTGTAATCAAATTACCTTGCTTTCAAATGCATACGTGGGACCACTGTTAGTTGGCAGCGTTCAGTTAATGATGTGCATACCTGGGACCACTATTAGTTGGCAGAGTTCAGTTAATTTGGATTTGTAATAAAATATACAATATAAAAATCATATTCAATAAAATATAAAGTGAAATACTTCGGGACGGGATCCCGTCCTACGCGCGCGCCAACAGGATAGAGATCCATCGTCGGATCGCTACTGTGGCCGCACAATTCTAGCCTTCCGATGCGCGCTGATTTTGTTTTGGCGGGAGGAGAACGTGATGCATTGTCTCTTCTTTCAAATAGTTAGCAACTAACTACTTATACGTGTAGTTGATTTTATTTGTAATTAAATTTCACATTTTTATATCTTTTTTATTTGAAGTCCAAATTACATAGAAGAAATTTTATAATTCATCTAGAATTCTAATCAACCCATTTTAAATACTTTTACAATTTTTTCTTTTTTTAGATTTTTTTAGATTTTACTAATTACTCTCTCTGTCCTACAAAGAGTGCATTTTTAGTGTTCAAAAATTGTCTCACAAAGAGTGCATGTTTAGACGTGGGGCTCATCAAAGGAGACACAGCCCATTAACTCCCCCACTCCCATCTCTCTCTATATCCGTTCCCCACCAAAGAAGACGCATGCACATTTAATTATTTTAGGAACCAAAGCAGCAACACGCTTGTGCATGTAATTAATTAGAGGCAGATTAGTCATTTGCCTTTCACACTAATCTGTCTGAGAAAAACCAGAAATGCGTTCTTTGTAGGACAGAGAGAGTAGACATTAGTATCATATGATGATACCACTAATTTGATACCACGGATACTCTACATCCTCCAGACCTGAGACCTTTTTGTTTGTGATATATGATAACCTTATGATAAATTTTTTCGACACCAAAACTCGACGATACCATCAACCTAATATCACCAATCCTCGACCCCCCTGACTCGATACTTTGTTTGTCATATATGATACTTTTTTTTATACCTCAATGATACCCTTGAAACTCGACGATACCACCAACCTGATGCCACTGATACCGATACTTTTTTGTTTTTGATATATGATACTTTTTTCGATACAAAAACCCGATGATACCACCAAACCCGATACCGATACTTTTTTTGTTTGCAATTATGATACCCTTTTGATACCTTTTTCCGATACCGAAACTCGATACTGCTCCAACTTTGATACATGAATACTGCAACTTTGATACTGCTTCAACTTTGATACTACAACTTTGACTACAACTTTGATACATGATACCACATATTGGTACTCCGATACTACAACTCTGATACTCGACGATACCACCAACTTGACACCACTTGTACTCGACACTAGACTCGATACTTTGTTTGTGATATCTAATACCCCCTTATGATACTTTTCTGATACTCGATACCAAACCTGATACTTGTTTGTGATATCTGATACCCCTTCTTTTGACACTCTCAGAAACTCCATGACACTTGACTCGATACTTGTTCGTGGTACCATATACCCTTTTTTATGACACCATGATACTCGATAATACCACCGACCCGATACCTTGATACTAATGATAATCGTGATACCACCAACCTAATACCACCGATAGTCCGATACTCGACACCCCGACCCGATACTTTGTTTGTGATATATGATACCTTTTTTCGATACCTCAATGATACCATGAAACCCGACAATAACACTAACCTGATACCACCAATACTCGACACCCCGACCCGATACTTTGTTTGTGATATATGATACCTTTTTTCGATACCTCAATGGTACCATGGAACCCGATGATACCACTAACATGATACCACCAATACTCGACACCGAGACCCGATACTTTGTTTGTGATATATGATTTTTTTTTATATCTTAATGATATCATGAAACCCGATGATACCACCAACATGATACCACTAATACTCGACATCGAGACCCGATATTTTTGTGTGTAAATCTGATATTTATTTTTGATACCTAAAAAACTCCGGTGAAAAAATATTTGAACTTGATTTACTTAAGAAAGAGAAATGGAAAAAAAATGAAACAAGAAAATGTAGCAAAACGGAACGCGAAGCCGGCCGTGCGGGAAAAAAAAGCTTGCGCGTGAACAAAATTGTCTAGAGAACGAAATTGACCGCGCGGGAATTTAGGATGTGCGGGGGAAAACAGTGCGCGGGGCGATGTCCCTTTTTTGTGTTTCGCTGTCCCGTAGGTTGCGCTTCGGAGCGGGAGTCCGTTAGCTAGTCGCCCCCGGCCGATGTGATACCCTTATGATACCTTTTTTTCTGCGTTGTGTTTCCGTCGCGTGGCAATCCAGACGGTATCCCCATCAGGTACTTGTACCATGAAACAAAAAAAAGGAAAATGCATGGCACTATATACCCGGAACACTCTCAGGATATACGAACATACACACATACATGGAAGTTGGGAATATGCGTATGTACACTAGTACGGAGTACTTCGAAGTTGGAACTCGCGCGGATGGTAAAACATATTGTCGTATCTGGAATCAGGCATACACGCATATGTATGTGTAGGACAGGAGTTGTAGCACAGATACGCGGGAAGAAACCGCGGGAAGAAGCACGCACAGATACGCGGGAGTCGCAGCAGCACCCCGCGCGAAGGAAGAAGATGCACGCGGAAAGCGATCCCGTCGGGGTGGGCTCCCGACGGGATACCGTCGTGTAGTCGCCCCCAATATAAAACACATTATGAAAGTTACAAAAATAATGGTGGCGGCCGTTGATTGAATTGGCGACAGCCAAACCAAATAGCGGTATAAACAATGGCCGCCGCTAATTGGCGGGAGCACCTACCTAAGGCACGACATGTGAAAATTTTGTCGGTACAATGAAGGATGTGGTGATATTTAACCATATTTGATGTGCATAATCATTCAAATAAAATGGAACAAACCTTGAAATGGGTAGACAAGAAGTTCTGAAAATTTAAATTATTTAATTAAATTTCGAAATTTAATATATATATATATATATATATATATATATATATGAAGTAGAAAACTTTTAAAATTATAAAATTGTGATGCTTCTTGAACCATTTTTTATGTTTTCAAGTTTTATTGATCTAGATAAAATTATACTCCCTCCGGTCATAAAAAGAAGTCGCCGTTGACTTTTGAACACGCCTTTGACCATTTGTCTTATTCAAAAAAGTTATATAAATATTATTTATTTTGTTATGATTTGGTTTATTATTAAATGTATTTTAAGTATGACTTATATTTTTATATATTTAAACTAATTTTTTGAATAAGACGAATGGTCAATGGCGTGTCCAAAAGTCAATGGTGACTTCTTTTTGTGACCGGAGGTAGTAGTGATTTTGTGTTAAAATTAAAATAGTTTTGTGACCCTTGCTGAAAGTGGTGTGTCATGTACCGCTTATCTGCTAAACAACACGCTGATGATGATTTAATGATGGATAAACATATCCATTTTGTGCCACGTATCCATGTTCTCCAAGATGTCATGTCATATTTCTCCATGTACAAACCATTCCAAATTTCTCGCATACGTTTTCGATCAATCCTAACCGGACAACATTATTTATTGTCAACTTGAAGATCAAGGAAACTTGCAAAAATGAAATAATTGGTTCAGAAAGGGTCACAAAATATTTTTCTTTTGAAAATTTTCCATTTCATGTTTTTAAATTTTAAAATTCATTGATGTAATCAAAATTTTCAAAACCTTTTGCCAACCCTTCCGTCAATGTACGGTTTTATTTTTTTCAAATTTTATTCCAGATTAATGTCATATATATGAGTTTTGTAATTTTTTCAAATTATTGTACAAGCCAAATATGGTTAAATATCTCTGCACCCTTTTATTCTACTGAACAAAGTTACCACTTGTCATGCCCTGGGTGCTTCCACCAAATGAAAATTTGAAATTTGAAGTTTTGAAGTTTTGATTTGAATCTAAATTAATATTTAATTTGAAAATTTGAATATTTAAATAGAAATTAAAATTAAAATTAAATTTGAATTTGAGAACTTTCATATTTGTTTTAACAAATATTTGTAAAGTTTTCAAATTATCATTTTTGCTAAATTTTTTAGGTAACATGAATGTTATCTCATTGAAAAACTGTCATCACAACATTTAAGGATCAATAAACGTCCACCTCATCATTTAGTGGTTGACCTAATGATGTGGGGATGTGGTATAAACGGTGCTAACTTTTAGGGGTGACAAAGTAATTTCAAGGTTCACAGGGCTAATATAGCTGAGGAACAATGTGATTTACTCTAACAAAAATGCATGGGCATTTTAGTAATTTGACACTCGATCCATTGAGACCAACTGTCCGTCTTAGTAAGTTCATGCGTACATAAGCTCAAGTGGCACCATGTCAGTACTGGCCATGTCACCAACTAATGTTGAAAATCATGGGGGTGAGCCAAGCATTCTATAACGGAAACATGTTGTGGGGTCTGGCAAAGTGAAGCTAAGTATAGGGGTCTAAGTAAAATGCTAGATTAATTTACTCAAATTATGAAATTGCCCGGCCTGATCCGTCACGCATGGAGATATTTTCCAAAGCTGCTTGGCTCACCCATCGCTTAAGATATTCCAAAATGCACCACAAGTGCAGTCTCGTTCGCTCTGTTTCTCTCTCTAACTTTCACTATTTCTTCACAGGCACACATGGAAGCACTTTCTACTCAATCTTGTCTTCGTTGATCTCTCCTCCTTTCCCAAACTCTACTACACATGATCTAGCCACTACTACTATTGAAAAAATCCTTCCTGCATGGCACCATGAATTAGTCGATGCTAGCCGGGGAAACCGACGTAAATAAAACAATATTAACGTTGGCCGAGCCGGGGCCGACGTAAATAATGATGCCACGTCACCTGTTCGCGCGTCGGCCTGACATGCCTGGCCGACGTAAATACGGTTTTTTCCGTCGGCCCGGCCCGGCCGATGTAAATAACCCATTTGTTTATGACGGATTCGTCCTAGCCGACGTAAATAAAATTGGCCGACGTAAATACCTCGGTTTCTTGCAGTGGCTATAGCTAGGACGGCGAGCTGATGCATCGATGGCTCCCCTTCTCTTCTCGTTATCTGCATTTCTCTTCTTTTGTTTGGTCACTATCAGATGCTCTCCATGCTATATAAAAAATCGCTAGTGTTTGGAAAGGAGCGGCAAGGTGGCAGCTTTGCTATATAAAAAATCGCTAGTGTTTGGAAAGGAGCGGCAAGGTGGCAGCTTGTTCATGGAGTTGTGGATGCGAGCTACGTATTTGGAGAAGAAAACTTCACGAAGAGCTCCATGATGGTGGCGAAAATACCATCCCCCGCCTCCCTCTTTCTCCCACCCCTCTACTCGCGGAAGTGATGGCTCTGGGGCAGATGTACAGTGCAGTGGTTGAAACAATTATGTGAGTACCAAAACATCACGCTTGTTCTTTGTGCAACCACTATAGAAATCTACCTCTTTGTCAGCGGCCAAAGCCGCCGGCACAGGTACTAATACCGCCGACAAAAGTCTATGTTGTCTGCTAGCCGCCGACACTGCTCCGCCGACGCAGCTCCAACGACACAGGACTTTCTGTCGTCGGCCCCGTCGACAATTCTCCGCATCAGGGCAAGCCCCCTGGGTTAGGTCAATGTGGACGGCTTACCCAGCCGTCGACATAGGTACACCTGACGGCATGGCGACGTAGACCATGCTCTAGCAATGTGGGCCCCACAGAACAACGGAAGGAGCGACACGTGGCGGTAAAATGTCGGTGGTATATAATTATGCCGCCGACAAAGATGGAGAAGGTGTAAGCCGATTTTTGTCGGGAGCGAAGCATTGTCGGCGGCATATAGAGAAACCGCCCACGAAACCTCAACCTATGTCGCCTTGCCGGTCCCACACGTCAGAACATAACCTATTTCCACGGCCTCGGTTAGAGGCGCCGACATTGATGGTCCTAGGAGGTGCGCAATATAACCTGTGTCAGCAATCTTTATTATACCACCGACACAGATTATTTAAGCAAGCGCGCGTACGCTTATTAAATTTTCTTCATTTGGCGGTACACGTTGGCGGGCTGGAAAATTTGAATTTTAAACGACCCTCGGTGGAATAGAGCTTACATGTGTCGACGGCGTGATGTTATGTAACATCCCAAATTTTTAAAACCAATTTGGCACGTTAATTAATTTCTTAAAATGCATGATTTAAAAATGTTAATCACTCTTTATCGCATCATGACATCATCACTTCATGCATCATCCTGGAAATAACTTGTGCATTTAAAATCTCCATTGTAAAAATATTGTTGGGAAAGGTATTAATATATTTTTGGAATTAAAGTATTATTTCTTAAGTATATTTTTTTATATATATAATTAACAAGGATGTTTGGAAGAGTAATGCTTTTGGGAAAATCAGAAAACGTTTTAATTCCCCTCGGCCCGGTTCGGCCCACTCCCTCCTTTCCCTCTCTCTTCCCCGCTCCTCTTTCCCCTCGGTTGGGCCACAACCGTCACCCAGCCGCCTCTCCCTCTCTTCCCTCAGTTGGGCCGCAGCCATGCGCCGGCCCATCCGGCTCGCCGCTGCCCCTCCTTGCGCCGCGATCGTTGCGCCTCTGCCAAGCGGGCCCGCCTTGTCAGCCCCGTCTCCCTCCTCTGTTTCTTCTCCCCCGCGTCGCGCCCGTGTCCGCCGGTCGCCGCCGCTGTTCCTCTTTCTCCTCTCTCCCGGGGCCTCGCCAGCCCGCATTCCCATGAAATCTCTCGCCCCTACACTCTCCCGCCGGACCCCTCTCCGTCCCCTACCCCCTTCCTTGTCTTATCGCCGGCCGAACCACCCTCGCGTTCAATGCGTTCACCTACACGGCACCGGCCGGAATCGGCGCCGGCGTTCGCCAAACCGCGCGTCGCGTCAGAGGTCGTTCGATGCGGAGCTCGCCTATAAATGGGGTATTGCTACCTCCGCTGCCCTTTGCTTTGCGCCACCGCAACGTCTTTCACCCGAGCCGGTGCGTTACTCCTTCTCTCCGCGTCGCCGCCGTTTCCTCCGTTGTTCCGTCCCGGTTTCCGCGCCAACCTCACCACGTATTTGGCGCAGGTCGTTTCCGTGGAGCTCGCGCCGTTGGTTTGGAGCAGTGAGGCCCGTGCGTGTACCGGAGCCCGCGCCGTCGCCGCCGCCGCAATCTCACCGCCTTACCGTTTCCTTCGTCCTCGGTGAGCTCGCCAATCGTTTCATCCCACTCCCTAGTAGCTTCCGGCCGAATCAATCGCCTGTTGATGCCATTTATCGCCGGCGCCGTGTGGTCCGTGGATCATCACCGCTGCGGATCGCCGCGCCGCCCGTTCCGACCACGTCGTTGGACGGTTGGACCTCCAATACATTCGTCCTTTCCGTAACTAGATTCCCGCGTGGCCGATTGAACCACGGTGGCCGTAGTCGTCGCCGCCGTTGGCCGCTCCGCCGCCGGCTGGTCATCCCCTGTTTTTCCCCCTTCCCCCTCTACGGTGCCGCCGATCGGTGGGGCCCGCTAGTCAGCTCGCTCAGCCCTTCTGCTCTCGCCCGCGCGCGGTGCCGAGCGCGTTTCGCCGTTGGGCCGTTCGGACGGGCCGGCCCAACACCGATCAGCCCCTCCTCTTCTTTTGTTTTATTTAGTTTCCGATTAAATCACTTCTTGGCACTAAAAGTATTTGTTAAAATAGCTTGTGCATGCTAAAAATTCTGTAAAAATTAGTAAAATTACTTTATTAGTTTCTGAACCTGGGAAAATTATGTATTTGCATGACATGCATGTGGGATTCATTTGTTGGTTAAATAACTAGCTTTAAGTGCATTATTTCATGTGCATGTGAGAAATGGTCATATTGTCTCTTTTAAAATGAAAATAAAATATTTTACAAGTCTCTGACCTTAGAAAATAATTGTTGTCATGCCATTCATGCAGCATGCTTTTGTTAGAAGTATTCTTGGATTAAAAATAGCATCATTGCATTCGCGCATAAGTCATTTGGCATGATCTCTCTTTTAACAAAATGCATTAAAAGTTGTTGTATGTCCCATTACCTAAAAACAGCATGACATGAAATATTTTGCTTATGTGTGTTGTATTGCTTTGCATGCGTGTGCGCGTTTAGGAGGTCAAGCTCTCGAAGACCCGATCGACGACGTCCCCTTCGCTTTCCCCGGAACCGATCAAGGCAAGTCCCCCTTTGATCATATTGAGAAGCCGTTTTCGGTTATTTAGAAAATGTTATTAGACTTGAAAATATGCATGCTAGTTTAAAAGTTAAATGCCGTATTTCCTAGACTTAGTTATCATGACCGAATATATAGAAAGGTAAGAAATATGGTAGGATTAAACCTAAGGCTAAAATATGAATTGCTCTTATTTATATGCTTTGATTGTGGTAGGATAAATGCTTAAAATCATTTATGCGGAATGATTCAATCATTTGTGTGAAAGGTGAATGTTTTGAGAAATGGTTGGAAAAGGGTGGTTTAAAGATAGCGCATCAGGGGTGATGCTGAGTAGGAAATGATTTTCCTCTTACCCCAAAATCTTTCCGACTAGGGGGATATTTTGTCGGTTGGTGCAGAGGGCACCATGTTTTGAAACTGGGCTAAAATATCAAATCTCCCCTAGTCTAAGGACTGCTCATCCTATGATCCTATGAACTGAGCCATTACAGTACGACCTCGAGCCCCGGAATGGGACGGGCCCGATCGTTGGCCCTCGTGGTTGATGGTCTTGTGGCGAAACATCGAATGGGTGCGTAGCCTCTCGAGGGTAAGGCGTACCCACTCTGCAGAGTTAAAACTGTCATGATAGCCGTGCTCGCGGTTATGAGCGCGCGAAGGGACTGATTATATGGTAGTTGCTTCATTTTAAAACAAATTTAGAAAAGGGGATTTTAAAGAAAGGATTTGAGATGAGTAAGGATTTGAGAATGATTTCGTTTGAGCTAGGTGCCACCGGCGATATTCCGGATTGGGTGACGGCCTACCGGAAAGTGTCGCGCGGAATGGACCTAGCCGTTTTGAGAAAAGAAAAGAAGAAATGATTTTGTTCTCGCTATGGCACTGAGGCCAAGTGGCGAGAACCGTTTGAGAAGAGCCCAAAGAAAGTGATTAAGATTTACTGTTTATAAATTGCTTTGTCAAAACTAGGCTAATAAATGCATTTCCGCAAAATAACCTAAGCCTTCCTTGTACGGAACCGCATTTGCATAATTCCAGACTTGCGAGTACAATTTGTACTCACCATCCTTTTCTCCCCTCTCTTTTCAAAATTTCAACAGCTGGTCCATCCGAGTATGGCCCGCCGTCCGAAGAGGAGGATCCGGATTACGTCGAGGAGGCGTTCTCCGACGAAGAGTATGAAGATTAGGGTTACGCGTTCCTACAGCCTCCGTGTCTGTGGGATGATAGAATTCTAGATGTTGTATTAGGCTTGTATCGTTGTGTACTCTGACTTGCGGCCTGCGAGCCGTTGTATGTTGTTTGTACTGGAATATGTTCCGTTTGTAATAATAATATCGTTGGCACTGTTCCGTTTCTGTATATCTGTGTGTACTAGCCATGATCCTTGGGACTAGTACGGGTTTACGCAGGTGGAATCCGATCTTGTAAATCGGGTGCCGACATGTTAACCGCCGACATAGATGGTAGTACTTTTGATTTTTAATTCGCACGCGGGAGGGTTGCCGAAGTTGTGTCGGCGGTGTTATTTTTGCCGCCGACGATGATTAACTGTGTCGGCGCGGTTTTGAGTACCGCCGACATAAACTTGTCGTCGATTTCTTTGCCGCCGATACAGAGTAATCGGCCGCCGACAAAGAGGAAGATTCCTGTAGTGAACGTTTAATTTGACATACTGCAATATTTAATTTAATATATTGTAACATTTTGGTTTGAAATATCACAACATTTGGTTTAACACACTACAATATTTTTTATTTAACGTACTGCAGCATTTCAGTTTAACACATTGAAAGCATTTGATTTAACACATTGCAACAATTGTCTGGTTTGGTGCAACATTTTGGTTTCTATATACTGCAACATTTTTTTATAAATGTTGTAGTGTTCTAATTCAGTTGTTGCAACATCTACTTTTCAATGTTGTGTGTTGTGATTCAAATGTTTTAGTGTTTTTCACTTGAATGTTGCTACTTTTTAATGTTGCGGTGTTCTAAGTTAAATATTCCATTGCTTTTTGCTCGAATGTCACAATGCTCTAATTCAATTGTTGCCACGATTACTTTGCAATACTTTTCAATCTTGTGGCAGGTACTTTTCAATATTGCAGTGATTACTTGTTAATGTTGCAACATTTGGTTTAACACACTGCAAATTTTGGTCTAACACACTGCAACATTTGATTTAACACACTGCAACAATTGTCTGATTTGGTGCAATATTTTGAATCATGTGGTCCTAAAATGTTGCAGTAGCAAATTATTTTTATGTCACATTTTAAAGACCGTAATAATTTGATTTACTATGCTACAACATTGTTCAATTTGGTGAAACAGTTTGGTTACTACAATATTTTGGTATTTTGGTGTAACATTTAACATTTTGGTACAACATTTGGAATTTTGGTGCAATATTTTGGTATTTTGATGCTACTTTTGCTTTTAAATATGCAATATTTTGGTGTGCATATATACCGCGACGTTTTGTTTACCTTACTGCAATATTTGTTTTACCTAACAGCGTCATCGTCCGATATTTTAAAGAAAATCTATCGTCCATTCTATAACAAAACCCATCAAATTAATATGCTATATATATATGCTCAGAAACGATACAGAGCGACTATCACAAACAATAGCATATATAGGAACTATATAATTCTCTTTTGAGATTTACCATCTTAAAGAAAATTGAAATACACATCTGTCATATATATATGTACACTTTTTTAATTTAACCCCAATTAAGCAAGCTACAGAGGTGCCATACCAGTTGGTTAGTTGATTTATTGGCATAGCACCCAAATAGCTAGTTTTCACCCGTGTGACCGTATCGGCCAAGTCCCTCCATCGATGGGTTGCTTGGGTTATTTCTTCGGTGAATGCTAGGATAGTCACCCTTACATTAGCTATATGTACTCATCTAATTTCACCATGATAGTACCTTTTTTAAGGAAACCATGCATGCTTGTACGATGCAATCTATCCTAGTACGTGCTCGCTGTGACAAGCTAGCTCCCCATACTCGTCGTGATCAACTCAGAAGATCATGGATGATGGATCTATCGTCTACAGAAACAGAGGTTCCGGGGACCACGGGGAGTCGAGGAGGCATGACCAGTACTTGGCGGGCGGCGAATCGGAGGCGAACACGGCGGCGGAGTCACGCGGCGCGGGGGAGGCCGAGTCGTCGTCGCACGGCGACGTCGTCGGCGAGTAGTCGTCGGCGGTTATTACCACGTGCGGCGCGGCGCCCTCGGCGCGTCCCTTTTGATGGCCCTGAGGCTTGCTGCTGATGCCTCCTCGTGCGTCGGCGCCGTCGCACGTCTCTTGTACTACTGGTGGCCCTAGCTGCTCGCCAACGGCCGCGGCACGAGCGGCGCCTGGTGGCGCTGGCGAGGGCTTGGCCTTCTTCTTCTTCGCCATCGCCGCCGCCGCCGCCTCGTGTGTGGCGCCGGACGCCGCGCCGGCGAAGTCCATCACCGAGGACTGGGGGTGAAGGAAGGTGAGAGGCTGCGTGCCGTGGAGGTGCGACCCCTCGTACGTGACGTTCAGCATATCCGGGTCGTCGGTGGACTTCTCGACGTGCTTCTTGGCGCCGCACCGGGAGCTGGTGCACTTGTAGTAGCTCCTGCATGTCCATGCAAAAGTGTAATTAGACAAACCAGATGATCCTTTTATACGTTGGCTTGAGACACACTCGCAATAACCATCGGATCATGCTAAAAAATTCGTGCATTGCCTCTGCGGCTCTGCTCCACTCTCACGCTTTTTTAAAAAAAATCCGTAAATTAAAATAATCAAGTATGTTAGATTTTGTGTCGAATATGTGTACGAGTAAGTTACATGGACTCTGTGTTGTAATAGACAGAGTTAATTTAGTGTTAGAGTCGGACTCTATCCAAGCCTCTACTATATAAGGGAGACAGTCGTGGGGTAACCAAGACAACGGCATCATAATAGTAGCATAGACAAGAGGAGGTCAGCGGCCGGCATGTGGTTGTGACATGGTTAGTCGGTGTGCTGCGGTATTATGATTTAGGGAGGATCGCCATAATTAGAGCCCGCAGATGTAGGCGAAGGCCGAACTACGTTACCAAACAACGTGTCTCCTGGTGTCGTTTATGATCTTGCATCAGCGTAATTTCTAACGGGTGGTATTAGAGTTTGGTTGGTGAGGTTGGCCATGCGGAAGATCTAGGGGGAGACACGAGGTTTATGCATACATGAGCGTCGCAGAAAACACCTCATCGGCGCAAGATAGAGCATGACGGTGATCGATGATTCGATCAGTGGTGTTGAACACTTCGGACAGGAGGCTCGAACCGTTCAATGGGCTACCGTTGGCAGGGATTGACCAGACGTGGCGATCGGGCCAACAAAGTAGCTGGCGAGGTCAGCAGGCGATGGTGACGACCTCGGTGTTCGCGATCAGACCGGCAAGTGCAGATGTATGCCAGATAGGATCGGAACGGTGGGAGCAGTGATGCGACCGGATGTTGCACAGGAGACGCTGCATCACGACACTAGAGGTGAAGCTGTGGCGTGGATGCGGATGGCCAGGGTGCGGCATGTTTTGTCGTGCACGGACGTGGTGCATGGTGGCGAACTGAGAAGCCTGCTCGAGGATTCAAAGATTGGATCTAGAGATGCAGATTCAAGGGGAGTCAGACAAATATCCAAAGGGGGAAGCAACTAGAGGCCGGGTACAAGGTTCGCGCAAGACGCTGGAACGACTTCAAGGTGGAGAGACCATATTCTCCAATGTGAAGTTTGTTAGGCTTTATGTCGAATATGTGTACGAGTAGGTTACATGGACTATGTGTTGTAATAGGCAAGGTTGGTTTAGTGTTAGAGTCGGACTCTATCCAAGCCTTTACTATATAAAGGGAGGCAACCCTGGTGTAACCAAGACAACGACTTCATAATAGTAGTATAGGCAAGAGGAGGTCAGCGGTCGACATGTGGTCGTGACCTGGTTAACCGGTGTGCTGCGGTATTATGGTTTGGGTAGGAGCGCCCATAATCAGAGCCCTGCAGATGTAGGCGAAGGCCGAACTGCGTTACCAAACATCGTGTCTCCTGGTATCGTTCGTGATTTTGCATCGACGTAAATCCTAACAAAGTACTTACCTCTCTTTTTTCACCTTTTCCATTCGGTCCGATGAACCCAACTTCCATCTTGTGGGATTCGGTCTAGCTAATTATTAAAGGAGAAGTAGTGGGAAAGATAGAACCTAAGGCTTCATGCATAAAATTCTTTCAAAAAGAATTGACACCTCAACCGCCACCTCTTTGTCGACGTTCCTATGAGCTACCGCACCACGTCATCCGTCTGCGCCACGTTGCTACGAGTGGGATGACTAGCCAAGACTTCATATATCAGCTATCTGCTAATGGTTTGGATGGATAGTGCAATGCAACAGCTCATGCGCACACCGATTGAAAATGTAGTGGTTGTCCACTGCAGTACACATAAAGGAAGGCTAGCTTAGCCAGGCTGAAGGGGAGAGGGAGAGAAGGAGCGGAAGAAGAAGGATCCGATTCTTTTTCTTGAATATGCACGATTTTTTTTCCTAAAAAATATATGAGGGAGAGTGAGGCAGAAAAAAAAAATCTTGGAGCACCGTTGATCCGATGATCATATATAATTGTGTCTAAAGCACTATGTATATGAGAAATTGCATTTCTCGTAAGCAAACACGAGATAATATATATTTTCCATGCCTCCTAAAGCCAGACATTAAGTGTTGTAATAACACATGCATGTGCTAGACAGATGGGCCGATCAATTGAGATGCACGCTAAAATTATTTGATTACTTAGTAGCAATAACCTTCGGTCGCTTTGGACAACTACTTTAAAACTAAATTGATAAGCAAAACAGGATTTGACAATGTTTACATGATTCTAAATTTTTTAAAAAACAACATCAAATATGTCAAATTGTTAAAAACATAATTAAATATGTCATCACCAATCAATTGGTCTAGTTGCTCCGATCCCTGCATGTCTGATACACTGCAGAAAAGACGGTAATCTCGAATTATAATTGAGAACTGTCCAAAAGAGGTTTAAAGAGGCTACAAAATATAGTAAGAATAGTTTTGAGAGGTTTAAAACGCTACTACAAAAAAAAAACCCTTCACTGTCAATTAGAAACTAGCTTTACTACTGTTTTCAAACATGAAATACGTAAGCAGCGGTCATAACCCTATCACCGATTCAAAAAATTGCAATAATAAGGATATCACTTTCGTCCCATTTTAACTTAAAAAAAGATAAAAACATAGTTACCGACAAGGATATTATTTTCGTCCCCTTTTTTTGCTTAAGAAAAGCTAAATAATTTCTTGCAGCTGGGTATTACTACTATCCACGTCTACACGGGCACAAAGTAGCACATCGTGCAATTTTTTGCTGGTGCGATTCATGAGAGTCAAGCCCGCAATCTCTCAGTTCATGCAAAGTGTACTTACCATCTCACCTATCAATAGTAGGTTGATATATTTTTGTTTTGACCCTTGTTGTCCAAATGTCTTAGCGATTATTTGGGCATCTAAATGACTTAAAATGAAAAAGGTTGTCAATATAAAGTTGTAAATCCCGTCGAGCAGTACAGTTTTCATACAAATTTTGTCTTCATCCTACTCCCATGAAAAAGCTACGAATTTCTAAAATCAAGTTTCAATCCATTAATTAACACTACTGGTTCATGTTACGAACCAGCAATGATACTCTCTCCATTGTCATTGTCGGTTTATAACAAGAATCGGGTTATTACTATCATTTCTAAGGGAACCGATAATGAGGAAACGGAATGAAAAGAGTGTTCTGTAGCAGTGGGAAGAACAGTTAAAGTCTTTAAAGAATGACTATAAGGTGTTACCATATATATAACTTATAAAAGAAAGACATTTGAAGCTGATTTAGAATTAATCATATCTGAAACTGTTCTCAGATGAATCGGGTCCCATCCATCCATTTATCTAACTCGCTGCCAGTTAATGCGACGTAGATGGCCGTTTATTTCTATTCAACGAAATACACTTGGAGAGACTTCGTCGCGTGAGGAATGGTAATGGATGAGAAGGAGCAATAATTGAGGCATTGTTCTTTGTTAGCTGATATATTAAGAATCCACAGCCGATCTCTGGAAGTCTTTGACTAGCTAGCGGCTAGTATATAGCCCCTGGTAGTCCACGCCAGCTAAGCGAGCAGCACGCTTACACGTGTGTATACTGTCTGCATACTACGCACACACTGACACTTACCCAGGAGTTCATGAATGTATCGTCTATGCTAGCTAGCTGGTGGCTGTGAGTACGGCGCCATGCACGAGCTAGCGTTACCATGGATCTTCTCAGGAAGTGCTATGTATAACAACACTTGGACTGGTATGTGCGTCGTTTGCGAATTAAAAAGGTCGGTCGCTTCTCAACCGAACGTACAGTGATGGATCACAGAGTAAATAGGGTGTTAAGTGAAGTGAAGTGCTTAAATGTATTGAATGTTGTGGTGGGCGCCACGCATGCACTAATAGCCAGCTGCAGGTTGTTCCTGCTGTCATGCATGGTGTCGATCGATCAGTGACCCCCGGAGAAAAGAAGAAAGATTGATGAGAAAGCAAAGTTGGCATAGAATAGGATGTTCTACATGCTGTGCTGATTAATTAACACCAAAGGCAGCGACATGGACAAACGGATGCTCAGCTGTTCTCGCCGTCACAGCCCGATTTCGCGTCAGTAGCTAGGTAGAATACGTCCATCATCATCATGTAGATTAGGCTCTAATACATTTTCATTCTTTAAAAAAATTCACGTAACTAGCTAATTTGCTGTCTAAAGCACAGCTCTGTCGGAGAGGTAAAAAACCGTCCTTTCTTGAAAGACTTGCATGGTTGTGGATTTGGAACTGATCGATTTTGGCTGGATATATGTTAGACTTTGGATGGATATATGTTAGACTTTGGCTGGATATATGTTAGACGGCAGAACTGCAGTACTACGTCTTCTAGTGTCGTACTGTCTAGTCAAAGCGTCTACGCCACGTCCTCCTTTCTTTGCTTCAATCTACGTAAACAATTATCGACTTTAATTAGGCTCCGCTGTACTAGTAGTTCTTCTGCCTTTTTTTTTCTTCCTTGACTTGTCCAAGTGCTCACAGTGCTCTCCCTAGCCGCCTAGCGTCTGTCGTCACTTGTCTTCCTCGCTCCTCCCCCGGCTCTCCTCTCCTCTCTCCCATGCGGCCAAAATCATAGTATCTGGATAGGGACACGTATATACCTGGAGAAATAGAAGGATTCCGCCCAAAAAAAACACGCCCTACATGTGCAACTCTGCTTAGGCTACACGTACACTCGCCGGCGCCGTGTAGACCACGGCATATCGTCGTTGCCGACAACGCGCCGCGCGGCCATGGATGCAGGCGTGCGCTGCAGCGAGCTTGCTCTCCACACAGCGCATGGAGCGCGCCCCGCGCGCGTATGGGCGCGCTCGGCAGGCCACGGGCTACCCATGCCGAATTCGTCCAGCGCCTAGCTACACCATCTTCTTCTTCTTGTTCATCATCTTCTTCTTCTCCAGATGCATGCATGCCTATATCTTCCGTTAATCTTAGTGAAGGACATTGCTGAACGTCCATACATCACCATGCATGTCTACCTCGCCTAGCTCGCTGCGTTGCTGGCGGGTTTAGTCACAAATCAACTATCTTTAGCCTTAATTCGCTCGAATTAATGAGCTCTCCTTGCCCGGAGCATGATCCATGGATGCCAAAGAGAGCGGTCAAAGAGCAACTCGGAGGCCAAAGTAAAGTAGGTAGGTATATCACTGCACCTCGGGTGGGGGTTGTTCTTGATCGACTTCTGCCCGTACTTCCTCCACTTGTACCCGTCCGTCGGCATCTTGCCGCCGCAGCTCCTCACCTTGGCCGTGTACTTGCTCTCCGGCGCTCTGCTCGTCGCTCCGAACCTGCGGCTTGTTCAAGAAACACCGTGATTTGATTAGACTGCCAGCTTGTGCACGCACATGCATGATTGATCAGTACTAATCGAATATGTTCACAGCTAACAAGCCAGCATTTATGCTAGCACAGTTGCACCTACAAGTACAGTGAGTTGTAGCGGCGGCTGCAGGAGGGGTACGGCCGCGACAACAGCGCCTTTTCGATGTCCCGGATCGTCGGGCCGGAGTACACCGAGCACAGAGCCCTGCTCACCGCCGCCGGCTGCAGCAGCTCGTGCTCGTGCTCGCGCGCGGCGCCGCCACTGCCGCACAGCTCGTTGGCGGCCGCCGAATCTGACGATCCCGGGCCGCCGCTCGAGTAGCACTCCGGGTCGACGTCGGCGGCCGGGGCCAGGAGGCTGTCGTCGCTGAGGAGCTCGCTTATGAGCTGCTCGTCGAGCTCGTAGGGCCAGACGTCCACCTCGCCGTCGGTCGCGGCCTGAATTTGCAGCATCACGTCGTCCATGATCTGGTGTTCCGGGACACTACGGCGCCGTCGCCTGTGGAGGCCGGCTGGCCATATATACCCCGGCCTATCGACCGTAGGCGGAGATGGGGTGGCATGGAGCGGCTTATATAGAGCATAGACATAGACCGATCGAATGAGTCCAGGTGTGGAAGCGGGCATGCATCGATCAAGTTTGCGCGCGCGGCAAGTCAACCTGCCTTGGGCACATGCGATTGCGATGGCATGCAGTACTTGGAGTGTACTGTACTATATATGGGTATATGTATGGGTCATGGATTCGGACCCTTGCGTTGATCAACAGTTGTGAGTTGTGCACATTCTGGTTGGTTAAGCACGGGGAATTAATCCTTGAAACATGCGAGGTACGTGTTGAGAAACCGTTCATGGGCTAAGCAGCCCATCTCGCTTATCGGGCCTGCTATAGAAATCCTATGTTACTGTAGATTAGGCCTTGTTCTTTTCAGCGTTACGTACCGTTGCTTATTACTATAGCAAACTCTATTATTTTTATATAGCCTATATGTTTGTGATAATTTATAATAATTTTTTCATGGCTTTTAGTAGTCATACCAAAAATCTTAAAACTACTTTAAAATTATTTTTTTAATCTTTAAACCTTTTTTCGAGGGCTCTCAAATTTGCTACAGCAATATGCGCAACGATACACCAAAAAGAACAAGGCCTATATCTCCAAAAATTGAAGACTATAAAACATAAAAAAAAATATCCCAATTTTTAGTTGCTTGGTATCCTTTTGCTCAAACCGGTTACCCTATCACAATACCTATTTTAGGTTCTCTCTCTCTCTCTCTAGGGATACCCTTATTTAGGTATTCTTCCTATTTTAGGTTTTTTCTCTCTCTAGGGATACCCTTATTTAGGTATTCTTCCTCCTCTACAGATATAGTTGTGTGGTTTAGATATTCCATTGGATAGTGAAATAGGGTGACAAGTCTTCAAATTATAAATTTAAATCGTCAAATTCGAAATCTCCCAAAACGTGAAAATGACGGGTAATCCTCATTTGTGATGACAAATACGGCGAGAGATTTCAGCTAAGAAACACATGAAAGCATTGTTGACCCAATTTATTCACCAAACTAATCATGTGGACTTACAGTGTCTGCACCATGTACATGTTTAATGTCAATGATCCCAGATTTAATTAATTTATCTACTTTCCATGACCATGACTGAAAGAAGACTCCGTACGTGAATTGTGAAAGAAGACGTATATAAAGAACTATCAAGAGCATGTTTGGAATGGTTAAAGTGAACAAACAAAACTGGTTGAGCCAAAATTTTAAGTTGTATTTCAATAGATTTTTAAATATGGTTTTCAAAGCTGATCCACTTTGTTTATGCTATTTTTAAAAGCTTTCAAAGGTGGCTACTTAATAAATAAAAGCTAGACTTTAAAGGCAGAGCATTAAGTTTTTTAATTGACTTAGGCTTAGTAATTAAGCGTAAGTTTAAGCTGAAATGAACATGTTGCAAATTTTTTTCTCTCGCAATTGCCTGCCCACAAGCCACAATTCACCGTGCCCACACGATTCCTCCTCCGATCCCCTTCTCGTCGTTGTTTCCCGTTAGCCTTTATTTGATAGGTTTAATTATACACATATCATTATAAGGTTTAGAAATTGTGTGATATGTGCTAAACATGAGGAAGTTTATAATAGCATTGATGCAAATGATTAAATAAGGTTCATCACGCTTGGGCCTAGGGAGAATATAAGGAGGTGGACCTAGAGAGAGTTTGGGGAGGTGAATGGATGGCACGGACGCACGGTTACTAGCTCGTCGCAGGGGCTGTGGCCTGTGGGTGGCATGAGAGCATATAACGCCGATGGAAAGGTTGGGTGACTATGAGGTGGAGGTAGTGAAGTGACGATGATGGATACGGAGGCAGAGCCTCCGAAGACAAGAAAGAGGGCAGGGTGAGGGAAGATCGCCGGAGAAGATGAAGGTGTTGTGTGGAAGACGAAGGTTTCAGTTCATGCATCGAGGTGTATTAGCGCGAGTTTGTCATAGAGATCTGACGATCTGAAAAGGTTTTTAGTCTCTGATTCGTTGTGCCTCGCGGGCATGTGAACATGTATCATGAATGACAGTCCGAGCGTCTGCTGTAAGTTTGTCAACCTCTCACCAAACAACCAACCCCTGCAGAAGACGAGACAAGAGGACGGAGAAACAACTTTGCAGTGCGAGGAACTTGCCTCAGTCGACGAATCTTCCTGGCTGGTTATCGATATTAGCGAATGGCTTCTTGGCTATAGGCTCGATATCCATCGATCTGGACGCATGAATGCATGCGACAAGGTAGCATCGGCGTCGTCATCAACTCGCCATACGTATATATCCAGACCAGCACTGTCACACATTTGCCAGTCTCTTCGGTAGTGACTGTTTAATTTCCTTCGAGGGTCCAATGGCCTAGTGAGCAGACAGTACGCATGACCTGCAGCCACTTGCTGCTCGTACTGAAAGGGATCGATCGATGCGGAAGCTGTTGTTCCGAAAAGGACTAAGCTGGGACCACCCAGGAGTTTCGACATGATGCTCGAGCTCGATCGGCTTGATTAATTTGCACGTGAATACGTGGGTCAGCCTACTATTTACTGTTCTTGCAGCGGGACATGCGCCTACCTTTTCCATTTAATAGGAACGGGCACATATATAATCGGGTTTGTTAGAACTCAGACGACCGTGCTCGCCAGCGCGCTTGTCAACGAGTGGACCCGATGAGCACGGGCGTGGGCAGTCGCCTAATCTAGGTGCTCTCATATATAATACATAGTATATTAACCAAGGAGTGCGCTACAGACACTTTTACAAACAAGACATCAGTTACAAAAAAATTACAAAAACTTTTTTGTCGCGCCGTTGTCTCCTCCGCGCCGCCGTCTTCCTTCGCAGGAGCGGCCGGTCCATCCACTATGACCACGTTTTTCATCTTAAATTAATCAAAATATACTGCTGAAAATTTATTTTTTATACAAACCGAAGACAATAGCAGTTTGTAATAATATTATAAGTTTTTTTATGTTTTCTCAAAGATTCTAAAATCTTTAATTTTTTTTAGACTCATTAAACTCTCTATTAGGGATTCGTAACTTTTTTAAGATTATATTCTATCACTTGTTCTATCGAAAAAAAGGCTAAGCGTAAATTTAAACTACAGAAATACTATCGTCCACTTCCAAACAAATGGAAACAAAACGCGTCTCGTGGTAGCGGCCTTGTTTTTTTTCAGCGTATCGTTGCGTTGGCGTAATAATGTAACAAATTTAAGAGCCCTCGAAAAGAGGTCTAAAGATTATAAAAAAATAATTTAAAAATAGTTTTAAACTCTTTGGAAGGACTACTAAAAGCCACGAAAAAATCGTTATGAATTATCGCAACATATAGGTTATATAAAAATAACAAAATTTGCTACAGTAATACGCAACGGTGCAATACGCTGAAAAGAACAAGGCCGTGTGTCCGATTTTGTTGTGTGCGCTCCACTTCCGCATTGCGCTTCGCTTCCCGACCGATCGCACCCTATGCTCTGTCCAGATGGTCAACCATTGAAAGCATCGCCAGTAGTTCTTTGAAAGATTCTCTTAAAACATTATCGTAGACAATCTCACTGTAACGAGAAAATTGCACAATTAGTTCTCAAACCTGTCCCGTCTGTGCACATAAATCCGTAAGTATCGAAACCGCTTATTTAGGTATCCAAATTTGCGAAACTATTGCAATTAGGTTAATATGCCGGTTTTTTATGCTGTTTTGGTGATGTGGACTCCCCCGCGAGGGCGATGGGGCAGGCTAAGTGGCGGCAGCAGCGGCAACAGAGAGCGCAACGGTGGCGGGCGGTGTTACGGGTTGAGCGGCTCGATGGTGACCGCGATAGGAGGAATAGATGGCGTTGGCGGCGGCGGTAGTGGTGGCGAGGCGGCGAGATGCGGTGGCGGGCGACGAGGTAGTAGGGGCCGGGCGGCGGTAGGGAGCAGGATGGCGGTGGTGGCAGGGGACTGGATTGGCAAGACGTGGAGTGGATGTGCTGCTAGGGTTAGCTTAGGTCAAAACAGGGATGGTGGGCCCTACACAAGTTTGTACGTCGGTCCAAAAACGCCGATGTAAATAGTTCGGTTATTTACGTCGGCCAGAGCAAACCGATGTAAATAGACCTACTTACGTTTGCCAAGCCGACCTAAATAAGGGTTCCATGACACAGTTTGGTGTTAAGTCATGAAACCTGTGTTAAATAAGTATATTTACGTCAGTTTGCTCATGTCGACGTAAATAACCGGATTATTTACGTCGGCTTTCTTTGAGCTGACGTAAATACATTTGGCCGACGTTAATAGTTCAGATTACTGTAGTGGTAGTACACTCTGAAACACCCATCGTTTTGATAAAATACTATGAAACACACTGCTACACTTTGAAACACCATGACACTGAACTTGGCACACCTTGGAAACTTCATGACATACTACTATATCATGGTTTTGCTCGAGTGAAACACCATAATACACTATGGTGCAATCTAAAACACTAACACAAGAGTACATGATACACTTGACATATTATGTTACACTCTAAAACTTTATGACACGCCCTCTCACGTCATAGTAAAATCTAAAACCCTACAACCTTGCACATATTTTAGCACACCACCACACACTCCGTATATCTTTTGTCTTTTGTTAGGGGACGGTATACCAATGAAATACTCTAATCTAAACATTCATTTTCGTTTGCACTGGCCAAAAATGGAAACAACTTGTCTTGCAAAAATCTAAAAGAATCTAAAAGATAAGGAGCAATTAATACCAGTCGCATTTAGACGTGACGGAGAACCGTAACTCCTACCTGGATCCATCTCTTCCTGAGCATTATTCCCAAGATTAAACAATAGTTCTATAGTTCTAAAAAAAATAGTTCTATACACTGGATAGTCTACTAGACGAAATAAACCTTATACCATGACCCAATAATGACCCGATCGGCAGATTTGGTGCAAGTGACCGCAGATTCTTTTCAGCATAGACCATGGATTGTTACAGCGCTCTTTCATCTTGTAACGAACCTACTTATATCATGTATTCATGGTAATAATATACTCTCTCCGGTCACGAAAAGAAGTCGCCGTTGACTTTTACATATGTCTTTGACCATTCTACTTTAAAAAAATTTATAAATACATAAAAATATAAGTCATAATTAAAATATATTTAACAATAAACTAAATCACAACAAGATAAATGATATTTACATAAATTTTTTTGAATAGGACGAATGGTCAAAGTTGTGTACAAAAATCGACGGCAACTTCTTTTTGTGACCGGAGATAGTATACAAGAATGTAGTGTTGAGAGACTACTTTTTGCATGTGCCTCGCCTTCTTGAGCATCTCTATGGGTTGATGCGAATCTCCCTTGAGCTTACACCGAAAAAAGTACGGAATTCTAATTCATTTAATTTCAACATACTTCTCCCGCATCTTAAATCTATGCCAACCATAAGGAACGGTCAAAGTGTCCTTCGTATTTGTGTAGCTAGATTTGTGTCAAACATAAAAAAAATTATATATAAAGATTTAAACTCATATTGGCCATCATATAAGCTCTATAGAGTCAACCTCTATCTCCTTAATTATGAATTTCTAGATTTTTTCAATTCTATTATTTTATTTTAGGTTTCTATTCTATAATTGATATGAATTCATTTTCTCATCTTGTTAAGAGTTGACATAGACTCTTTTTTATTATTTATATTCTGATTTTCATTTTTTATTATTCTATTCTTTTAGTTGACATAGATTCATTTCTATTTTCCCCAAATTTAAATGCTTCTATTTTTTTGTCAATATAGATTATTTAATTTTGATCTAAACTATTCTGATTTAGTAACTATAATCGATGTAGATCTTTTTTCTCTAATTTATGTGAGAATTTATTTAATTTAACATGGTTATTCTGTTGGCTCCTGGTTTAATTATATAATGACCATGGTGTCCTGTATACATTTTAAATCAAAAATACTTTCGTAGAAGGTGCTATAATATAGTTAATGTCAATCATAAGAACAAATTGTTTTTTATATGTACCCATAGATGTTGGTTATCTCTAATATACTTGAAATATAATTTGGAAGACATGATAATAACTCTGATCTCCTTATATAAAACATCATCAAATCTAACACTACCACTCAATGTTGATCCTTGCTTGGGTCAGATCCAATGTTTGTCGGTGTCGATTTGTCATGGTCTTTGGACTAGAGACGGGCTCAACCTCATGGACGTGTCCATGTTCAAGCAGCATAGCTTCTCTCCATTGGTTGCATGCTTGGTCAAGAAATAAGATGGCTAGGACATGTGTTATAATTAGATCCAAAAGTTATGTGAGGCATGCTCTCGAGCTTCACATGAGCCGAGCTGAGCCAGCTTTCTTCCGTGTGCACTCAAGCAAGCCAAGACTAGCCAGCTCATATACTCAAACGAGTACATGCCGAGCCAGCCCTGGCTCACTTAAACTCAGCTCATTTCCACCCCTAACTATAATTAAAAAGGCAGAACTAGAACAAAAGTAGCCTGAGTTCGACGCTATTGAATGAGAGCACTTCTACGGTGCATCAACCCTTCGATTAACACTAGCGTCCCAAATCAGATGTTCAGTGGGATGGCTTCCCATCGAACACCCGCGTTATCATGATGAAACATGAAAAATATTGAGGAAACACAAATGAAATACTGGTGAAATATGACGAAGCAATCATGAAACATGGGTGAAATGCTGATGAAACATGACGAAGTATGACAAAAAAAATATGACGAGTGCCAGCGAAGCATAGATTTTGCCTCATGTAATATTGATGAAATATGAATGAAACACCGATGAAACCTGGGTGAGTGCAGTGATGAAAACATTATGGAATATGGATGAAGAGTTAGTGAAACACACAAAAAAAAACTCATAAAACATGACAAAAGAACTAGTGAAACAACATATTCCACTGTCACTCAAAAGAAATTTCACCCAATATAAGCAAGATGTTTCCTAAGACCAGAAGCAATGTTTTGTCTAGCAAACCCGAATATTTCATCCATATATACATGCATGGAGGTATTTGAAATTAGGGTTCGTCTTATTTTTGGCCGTCTTCTTCGATCCGACGAGCCTCTACATAGCACTTGCTAGATCCGAAAATCAAGCCAAATAAAGCATCATGTCAGGTGCAAGAGTTTCTGTTAGATTAAGCATGCACAAATAAGAGGTGCTCATCGTCTTACCATAGGGATAAGAGTTCTCTGCACCTAATCATACCTAAATTTTTGTTTTGAACCTTGATACACATCCTGACCAAAATCTAGCTCCTCCCGTACCACTAAATAGCATTTTTCAAAACAAAAATGGTTAACCATCTTCAATAGACCTATATAATCGTACCGTCTATAACACTTTTTCACCACTTCTTAAAAAAAAATTTATGTATCCTCTAAAATTCTTGCACAATTCGTACCGCATCTCAAAGGATGTGTTTGATCTTCGGTCTATTGTCTTTAAAAAATCAAATAAACAATGTTTCAGCCTTTTAGGGACCCGTTGAGCAATCGGGCACGATCTCAGAAAAAAAAAAAACATTACCGGGTTTTTACCTTCTTGTTTATGTTCTTAGAACATTCCTAACAACCCACTAATCCATTGGATGCTCTTCCGGTACGGATGGGCATCATGGGGCTTGCTGCCGTTGAGATCGTCCATGTCGGACACTTAGGGTCTGTTTGGTTCGTGACTAAAAAAGTCACACCTTAAGGTTAGCAGGTTTTGGTAGGTGTGGCATGACTAACGTGGCTAAAGTTAGTGGGCATTTAGTTCGCAGCCACGCCTAACATTAGGCTAGGAAAATTTTTGTGATCCGCGTTTGGTTGCATAGAGGCAAAATTGACTAAGTTGGGTTAACCATTTCATAGAGCACGTTCTAGGCATCAATCCGGTCATCTTCCTCCAGTCCTCCTCGATGCTACGCCATCCGCCGCCACTGCTCCTTCTCCTGCGCGCGAGGTCCCCATCCCACGCGGCTCCTTCCCCGACGAGGTCTTCCATCCGGCGCGACGTCCCCATCACACGAGCTCCTTCTTCCCTAGCGAGCTCCGCCCTGCCGCAAGCTTCTTCCCCGGCGAGCTCCGCCCAGCCGCGAGCTTCTTCCCCGACGAGCTCCGCCCAGCCACGAGCTTCTTCCTGGCGAGCTTCTTCCCTGTCATGGCTGCTCGCCGCCACGAGCTTCTTCCCAGCCGATGCGTCGGTGTCGACATCACCGCAGGCATCCCGTGCATTTGCCACCGCCGTCGCCGTCCTTCCGTGGGCTCGCCGCCTCAGAGAGAGAGAGAGAGTGAGAAAGCGAGAGAGAGAGCGGTTGTGGCGTGGCAAGTGCGACGATAAAATCGGCCGCCGCACTTGTGGCAGAAATTGCTGAAGGAGGGATGCGGCTAGCTGCCTAACTTGTTGTGGCTTGCCTCCACTTAGCACCCAACCAAACAAGTACCTAAGCTAGTGTGGCAGGGCTAAGCTGAGATGTGGCAAGGCGAGGCCACGAACCAAACAGTAGCTGAACTGAAGAAGGCCAGCGAGCGACCTCCTGTCGACAAGACGTGGATCAATAGGGACGATGAGCCAAACATGTCAACCGCGGAGGCGGAGCGCGATGTCTCCGGTCATGTCGCTCACCGGTGCACCATTATGGCGCGACAGGTGCGTGTCGAGACTCGAGACATGCGGATGCATTAAAACCATTTAACCCCAACTGGGCACTGGCCGTTGCCCTCTCGGAAGGTTCCTTGGCCTCTTGCGAGAGATGGAGCTAGCCATTGGCTGCAGGTAGGACGATGGAATGATGGATTGACCCTCGTCCCAGCCAAGCTGAAGAGAGTCCAGATACTTTCAAAATATTTGACCTACCACCATCTTATCTGACAGCATCGTCCCAACTACTTGATAGATGGATAAAATGGATTAATGTGTGGAGACATGATCGATCACGGTGCGGGCATGGCCCCCACAGATGCAAGTGTCAACGACCCATTTTATCTAGGTCAAACTAGTAAGCATCAGACCGTTATATATATTACTGTTAGAGCGTCGCAACAGTCCCTTTATACCTAATACTCCGTTCCAAAATATAAGACATTCATGTATTCGAAAAAGCCAACGTTTGTAAGTTTGGATTCATTTTTTGAAAGTACTTTCATATGATGTTAATTTTATAGTTATTAATAATATATTGTGAGAACAAATAATTGTAAAAGTTTTACATTAAAGATTGTGTCAAAATTTATATGCCTTATATTTTTGGATGGAGAGGGTAGGGTTTTAGGAGGTATAGAGGAATTGTTGGGATGCTCTTATAGGTTCATAGGGGAAACATTGCTCAGGATTCGTCTTGGGCACGTATGTTTGCACATCGTATAGAAACAGCTATAAATACAAACTTTTCAATTTTTTCAATAAAATAATTAATTTAGTTTTTTATTATCTATTCAGTTTTGCTCTTTTTTGCGGATGCCTACATTTGAAGGTGTAGCGCGGGCAATTCCTTTCCTCTTTCTTCCTTTCCGGCGTCATCAAATTTAGGTTTGGGTTTAGGTTGGCGCCCTACTTCTCGATCTTAGAGGCAAAGATCTGACAATAAAAGGAAGTGTAATGGTGGTCACAGGAGATGTGGATGGTTAGAGGACCGCAAGCAGCGACCTTGGGTGATCGACACATAATGGGACAAAGTTAGGGTGGGTGAAATCGGTAGGAGGAATGGGGTGGGGTGACTAGGGCGCCCTAAGGCTGGGTAGATTGGTCGGTGTGGACGGGGGCGGTGATAAAGGCCCATGGAGCACTCTGGCAAGTGGAAAAGTAGGAGGACGCTTGTTGGGGTTAGAGAGGAAGGAGATAGGATGGAGTGAGGCCGAAGAGAAGAAAGAGGAGGTGTGGGGACCCCAGGAGATCCCCGAAAATACAACTGTCCAGGATTTCATTTGCATTTAAAAATAGTACAAACAGTCAAACTTTATTACATAACTAAAGTTATTTTATAATATGGCTTACAATTTTTAATACACCTCCAAAATTTACACTTCAAAACCACATGCATGGCTCGAGTGTAGGATAAACTAAAAATCTACACCAAACTCTTTCAAGTCTTCAAATGAAAAGTCTTCCGGTGAAAAGAAATGACCTACCCAAAAATAAGGGTAGCCCGCAAAAACAACGGGTAAGCACTTACGTCCTAACAGGTTTCTATATGCATGCCTATTATCTAGATGCAAGGTTTTAACAAAAAATTGACAGGGAGATTTGAATATAGACTTAATGCATATTTTTAAAATAGTTTTAGAAAAAAATCCTATATTTTGCCAATTCTTTTCTAAAACATTTTAAAAGAGATTTTTGATAATAAAAACCAGACTTTCAAAGCTAACTCAAGACCGGACCGACAACAACCTTACAACCACACCTCTAACCTGATTTATGTCAATATTTAGAATAGGCATCACCCCCCTGCGATACAACCTCATATCCCAGAAGTATGGTCCATCGATGATTTGTATTTAACGACTCTGCAGAATCTGTCTAACTTTACCCATAAAATGATCAGTAATATGGTTTGGGCGGAAATTTGTATCTTTTCTATCATGACATAATTCAGTTATGAGCAATGAACAAACCAACCACCAGCCCCAAAACAAGTGTCCCCTAGTCCGCGATTAGAGCAACCCACCATGCGTCTCACATTTCCATTGTTTGTTCACGCTAAATTTCCAACAACACCAACAACACACCAACCTTAACACATCCAAAACCTCAACAACTCAACCAAAAGTTAGATTAAAATGCAACAATCATGATCCTATATGCTTATATGAGACATTGCCATTATTATAGCTAGATTATATTCTTAGGGTTTTCCTATGATCTAATAGGGAAGCTAAAATCTAAATGGGATTATGACTATATGCAATCATAAATACTTTTAAATCAATTGGACAGAAATTAATTAACTAGAAAATAAATGCATAATACAACATCAGGGAACAGGAAACCTGCCTGGTTCAGCTAGATCTTCGATATCTGCACTATTGCCCTGATAATCCTGCTCGGCTGATCCGGGGGCAATATATTTGTTTCCTACACGTTGGAGAAAGGAAAAAGAAAGGGAATTTAATAGAAAGAAAAAAGAAAAATGCATGGAGCATGAATGCTTGAAATCATTTTTAAAAAGGATATTTTTAGAAAAAAGGTTAGGGTTGACTAGGATGGTGATGGTTTGTATGATTTGATAATTTCTGGAAAGATTTTCTTATAAAAAGAAATGGTAATGGGGATTTTTGGCATTATTTCAAATAGAATAAAATGGAGGGTTGATTTTGGCATTAATTTGGTAGATCTCCGGATTGCAAGAATTTATGCATGTGTACGTGGGAAAAGTGTGGATCAACAAATTTCCAGAGATCGGGGTCGACGACAACAAAGTTATCGGAGTTCTGAGATGGAATTTGTTGAAGATAAAAGGTGAAAATCTTGAAAATATATTTTTGAATGAAATATTAGGATGAAATATTTTTATTTATAATTTTTGGAAAACAGGAACAAATTTTAAAAGCATTTTCCTATAGAAAGAGAAGGAAAAATATTTTATTTTCAAAATTTAAACCTAAAAAGGGTGTATTTTATATTTTTATGAAATACTAGACTGAATTCTAGATTTTAGGAATTTTTTCAGAATTTTTGGAAATGGTTTGCTATTTAAATAAAATTGGGAAGCTATATCTAGATATTTAAATTAAAAAGGAAAAAGGGAAAGGGTTAACTGGGCTGGAGCTGGGCCGGCCCATGAGGAGAGGGGGAATTGTGCGGGCAGTGCTGACAGAGGGGGTCCGCATGGCAGTGAGATAGAGAGAGGAGAAAAGAGGGGCGCGACGGGGAGGGCTCACCGGGGGCGAGGGTGGCCGGAGATGGCAAGGTGGTGGCCGGCAAAGATGCTTCTGGGGACGACAAGCTTGATGGTGGCGTCGCTAGTGCACGACAACGAGGGAGATGATCGGGCGGTGATGCTAGGCGGCGGCGCTTGAAGATGGCGGTGGAGGAGGGAGCTCCGATGATCGCGGGTGGAAGATAGCGGTGGAAGAAGGGTGGCTTGAAGACGCAATGCGTCGCGGACGACCTATTTATAGACACTGGTAAGCGGCGGCAACGGGGAAAGAAATCCGTGGACATGCTGAACGGCGGCGAGCAATTGGCGGCGGTCCTTGGCAAACTATGGGTGGAAAGGTGGGGGATAAAGTTGGCGATGTGGTAGATAGTGTTGCCAAGGCCTGGAGAGGTCGAAATCAACTACGGCGAGGGATTCGGCGGGCGGCATGACAGAGGCGGCGACGTTGGTGTTTTCGGGGGTGGCCGCACAACCGAAGGAGGGAGAAAGCTGCGGGCGCCGTTGGATTTCGGACGAAAATATGGGCGCCGTTGGATTTACTTAAGCCGAAAGGGGTACGGTTACTGGTAACGTGGCAAACTCTGAGCCGTTCGATCAAATCAAGAAGATCGCAACCGTCCATAGCCACTTAATGCACCGGACAGGAGATACGCCGAAGGCGTAGTCCAAAAAGGGAAAGCGTATTTTCAGAAAATTCCTAAAAAGGAAAGGTTTAACTGATTTTTTGAAAAATGATTTTAGGCTTTGGAAATTCATAGAAAAATGTAAGGAGCTCAGAAAAATATGAGATTGGTCTCTAAAAATCCAGAAAAATGAGAGGAATATAATGGTGGAATAAAAGTTGATATTTTATGGGATGAATATTCTTGGATAAAAGGAAGAGATGATTTCTTAAATGGAATAAAATAAGAATTGCTTTGGAAAATTCTCAGAAAATTGGGGAAGGTTTCTAGGGGTTCAAAAATGATATCTTACACCCGTTAACAAATTAAAAATGACTGATAATGTCGCTGCGTGGAAGTGCGGAGTTTTCTCCACAGATGAGCAGGTACAAATTGTCCACTCCTGTCCAATGGACTTAGGCCTTGTTTGTTTCATATTAATGTTGAGTTGTGTTTTACTGTAGCAAATTTGTAACCCACTCGAAATACGTTTTAAAAAATTCAAAAAATTATGTTTTTTTTTTGCAACTCTAAGAAAACTATTTAAAACCACACAAAAATAATTACAAAATACTACAACATTTTGCCTATACAAAAATAACAAATTTTAATTTAATTTAATTTAATTTAATCTAATCTGAAACAAACAAGGCCTTAATCGGCCCAAGACATTAGCTAGCTACCGATCGGCCCAAGACATTAGAATTTAGAGCCACGGGGTAGATAATAGCTGTGCACGGTGTCAACACGTGGAGGTGCCGTTTCACACCACACCAGCCGAGCTCCTTCCGATGCGGGTCCGCGTGCCCCGGGAATCCGAGGCGGAAGGGATCATTCCGACAGTTCGGAGCCGCGCCTCCCGCAACCGATCCACGTGGGCCAACGTCTTGGTGCCGCTGGGCCCCGGCTAGCTGTGGGAATTGAGCTGTGCCATGCCGGTCTAGACCGAGCCCGTCGTGCCTCGGGCCGATGTAAAACGGGCTGCACGACCAAGTCAGTACTTCGAGCCGTGCCGGACCGTCATGGAGTGTCAAAATCTAGGCCTGGCACAGTTCAAAACCACGTCGCCCGAAGCGGGCTCGAGCACGACACGAGTGACAAAACGGCAGACAAGATGATTGTTTAGAAACCCGTACGTTATTCAAATAAAAAAAAAGTCTAGATAGAAAAGATGTGTCTCGAAATTATCTACAACTTTCGTGTTCATCCCAAATTCATCCAAGTAACAAAAAATCTTGAAAATGGTGAATTACCGAGGACGGTGCCGTCGACCATAAAGTAGGCAGCGAAGAAAATAGTTTTTATAAATTCATAAGTTGCTCAAATAAAAAAAGTCTACATGAAAAAGCTGTGTCAAAAAGTTATCTACAACTTTTCACGAAAAACGAAAAATACTAATTCGTGCCTCATTTCGGGCCGGGTCGGCCCAAACATGGCCCAAACAGTTGGGCCGGGCCGAGCGGCCCATCATGTCTAGTTTCTAGGTTGTGTCGGCCCCAGTTCATTTTTTTCCATGACGTGTTTCATGATGTCTTTCTTGCCCGTGCCTAGGCTGGCTCGGCCCAAACTCCCATACTAGGACTAGCGCCCTGACCATGCTGTGCGGCGGAGCCTGAGAGCATCTTTAATGGTGTCATGTCAGCTAGATAGAAGACTTTCGACTCAGCTTTTTTTGCTTATGTGGATGAAGGAAGAAAAGTTTGTTAGCTACTATCTTACAGCTAGACTATAGTTGATTTCAAGTCACTTACCATTTATTAAATATGGGGCCATGTTTAATCTGTTATAGCTAGTCCAACGAAGGGGTTGTATATATTGGGCCTTTTTGATAGTTTGTTTTAGTTTAGTTTTTGTTGTGATTGCAACTTTTGTTATTTTTATATACACCATTCACTTTATTTTTTGAAAATATTTTTTTATAGCTTTGTAGAGCTTTTCTCAAAGATCTAAAACATATTTTTTAATAATTTATTTAGCCTTTTTCATACCACATTCAAATATGGTCAAATTTTTCAAAAAAAACTAAACTAAAATTAAACAAGCTATCAAAAAGGGCCATTATCCATGGATGACATGTCCCTTTTTTATTGTTAGTAATTAGCTACACCATTAAAGATGCTCTAGGGATGGCGCACGAGCCCACCATATCCTCCCGTACACCTGGCGCCCTACGCTCCTGCACACCCCACCGTTAACGCAGTGGAATCCAATGCAACATATTCCCCGTCCTTCCAAAACGGCGCCCCACAAACTACGGTATTCACACAAGAGTCCCTGATCATGTGGTCCACTAGGGGCCTATGTGTGAAATAAAAAACTGCACGCGCTTTATCGGAAGAGGTTTAAACCCGCCCCTTCGCGCGCGTTTTCCCGCCCCTTCGCGCGCGTTTTCCCGCTAATTTCCCTCCGCCGGATCCGACGGCGCGGGATCCGCCACGTCACTGATCCCGCCCCGCCTTGCCCTGCAAGGAGCCGTCCAGTTCCGTCCTTCGGAAGGCAGAATCCTCCAGTCGCTGACGCCTCCTTTATAGTCTCCCCCGCCGGCGACTCTTCCCTCCCAATTCCCCATTTCAAAATAAGGAAAGGAGAGGCAAAAAAATTCCCCGAATGGAGAGCAATACGGAGGCGGCGGCGGCGGCTGTGACGGCGAAGGCGCTCGTGGTAGGGGCCTACGGCGGCGGGGGGTGGGAGACGCCGAAGCGGCAGGAATGCCGCATCCCGGCGACGCTGCCCTGCCCAGCCGCGCCGAGGAAAGCCATGCCGGACTTCGGGAAGCGCCGCGGCCCGCCCAAGAACGGTTACTTCCAGCCGCCGGACCTGGAGGCGCTCTTCGCGCTCGCGCCGCGCCGCCAGGCGTCCTCGTGCGCGTGATTTGGCGGCGGCGGCTGCAGCGGAGAGATCTGTTTTGGGTTAGTTTTGGGAGCTGTAGATACTTCCGGTTTCTCCTCTGTTGTACTCTAGGGTATTAGCGGGTTAGGGTTAGGGAGGTGGTAGGAGGGTTCTAGGGAATAGTTGGTAGCTAGGTAGGTGGCGGTGGTAGTGGCTTGAGATGAAGGAGCTCATAAGCACACTGTTTTGTATTGGTTGATATTGCTGGAATCCTTATATGTTTCTTGGCACCCGCTGTGCTCTGCCTCTTATTGGGCATTGTTCTCTGCTGATGTTGTTTGTTCATGACGTGATTCAGAATGTAGCCGATGTATAATGGCGGCTGACGGCGGTGATTGTGGCTTGACGATTGACGAACACTGCTGGTGGCTGTCAGCAACCATGGATGGCTCCCCTGGATGGGTGCAGTTGGGGAAAGTCGCTGTATGACGGCTGTTTTTTTTCCGGCTTCACTTGCCTGTGTGGCATCGGACCTGCTAGGATGGTGATCACTGATCAAGTTGTAGCTTGAAGGCTTCAAAAGCCTCCTGTCTATGCTCAGTCATCACCACCATAGTACCAGCGGTGGTTGGAGCTGCTGATCTCTTTTTCTCATGTACAAACGCTTGCAAACTGTTATCTACTTCTGGTTCATGTAGTTCAGTACATTTGTTTTACCAATATATTTTTTGGTCATGGCCTCGGTTGATCATTGGCATGGCGAGCATTTTCCGATACTCCAAATTTTCCTCTATAAAATGATTCTCCACACACTATTCATTCACTTCACATTATAAAAGATTTCTTTTCTCTATCAATCACTTTATTCTCAAAAAATCAGAACTACAATGTTTTACGGTTTCTCCTAAATGCTCGTCACAAACCAAACATTAATACCAGCCGTAAGGTTGAAGTGTCTGTCTGGCTGTCTGCTCGATCTTGAACCTCGAATGCTCAAGGCAGTTAATGTGGGCTGTGGGAGCTCCTGCAGCAAGGTGTGGCTTGGCCTCCCTTGCTTGCCTCCTAGGCTCCTAGCTAGGAGTATCGGCATTGCAATGTATGTGGCCGTGCGTGTGAGTGTGTGACTAGTGTCAGGGCTTCAGAACCCTCCGTGGTCCTGAAAGAGAGGGAGAGAGAGATCAAGTGTGACGAGGACAGCTTCCAGATCCTATGAACGGTCCACGAGTCCACAGGATAGCGTGAGCTCGCCGGCTGTTCGGTCGGTCGGTAAGCGTCGTATGTCTATGTGGTGTCCGGGGCTGTGAACTGTGATATGAACTGTGAAGGCGCGGTGGCGAGAGGAAGACGGAGAGCGTACACCACTGCACCGTACTTGCAATGTGATGCATAAGTAAAACAGGCATGTGAGGTTGGTAGGTTTCGCCCGTTATGCTCTCTTTGATTCTCGGTTTGGTTTGATTTTGAAAAAATTATGAAAAGGTTAAAATTTTAAAGAATATATTTTTTAGATTTTTTTAGTAAAACTTATAAAGGCTCGAAACATTATTACAAAATGTTACACTAAGGGTGTGTTTAGTTGGCTACACATGGGCTGGCCAGACTCACCGCGTGCAGGCAACCGGTGTTTGGTTACCTGTGTGTCCTCCAGAGCCTGGCTCGACTGATGCAAAAAGACTGTGCTAGCTAGGCTCTGCACGAAAGTAGGATTGGCCATTTCTGGCAATGAAGCCTCGCATGCACGCACACATAGGACACACGTACTTTGATATATGTTTTTAATTCGTTTTTTTGTTATATCTTTTGATTAGTATATCTGATTACTAAACTAATTTTAAAAATGAATTCGTCACATTTTTTCAAACAAAACTAGACCACACTTGCCATATAAATTTCAAAAAATCAAATTTATTTTTTGAATTTTTGATTATCTATTATTTGTTTTAATTTTTTTATTTTCGTTTTAAATTTATAGATTTTCTAGAATTTATTCTTTAAATTTATTTGTCGTCCTCTTGAATTTATACGTATCCAACTCTAACGTGTATGATCAACCAAACAATATCTCCACTCAGCCTGGCTCAACATGTGTCACTTGCATCTACTCAATCAGGCTCATCTCAGCCTGGCTGACTAATACGGGCCAGGCTAAAATCGTTCGTGCAACCAAACAACCCCTAAATAGTATGTAAAAAAATGATAAATTTTGGTTTAACCGAACAAAACCAAAGCACAACCAAAATTTAGTATAATATTTTGTAATAATTTTACAAAACTTTGTAGGGATTTACTCAAAGATCTCTATTTTTTTATTTTTTATTTTTAGCCTTTTCTATCTCTTTTTGAAGACTCGAGCTGTTGATTCACCCGAACCGAATCAGCGGCGAACCAAAGAGAACCTAGAAGTATTCTACAAGACTACAATTCAGATCTTGTCAGGAAAAAAAACTACAAGTGAGATTTTTAGGTCCGCAGTTGCAGCTTCGACTACCATAGAAAAAGAAATTCTAGGACTTGGCTACGCTCGCGGAATGATATCCACATACGCATGTTTGCGATAGGTCGCCGGTAGTTTTCTCAACGACTAACACTGTCGACTTGTAAAATGTCAAGAGGATAAAAGAGGATCAGGACAGCAACAACGCACCGGCCAACCGGGGCATTCGCTTGATTAATACGGGTACTTTTGTTCTCCCATGTAAGTAGATATACGGTGTATGTGCCCGTAATCATAGATAGTCGAAGAAAGACGGTGTAACCACGTTAAATTCGGGTATCTCCGTCGGTCTCACAACTATGGGTTCTTCATTTTCATTTTTAAAAAAAGAAACTTTATACTAAATTGACTTGTGGCTTGCCTGAGTATCAAGATTGTACTCCTAATCTCCTTTCCTCTTTACTTTTATGATATTCCATAGGCTTTTGTATTAAGTAAGACCCTGTTGTTGATAGTGTTCGATTAGATCGTTCAAAGCGTCCCGTTGCTCCTGCATGACGGCAAATGTCGTGCAGCGCAAAGGACCCCAAGTCCCCAACCACTCGATTAAGCTGAACTACGAGACTCAAAGGGGACTTTAGTCAGATACTTTGCCTTCAAGCCAGACATAAATCGGTCGTAGCATCACATCAAACTGGGTACATGAAAAGTATTTGTCCCATGGCTAATCTATTACTCGCAGAGCCTAAAATAAAAGCACGGCAGGAAGCTACTTCCGTGTCGCCCACAGAAATTTACCATGCACCGCTAACCTCCCGGAGGAGTTTAGAGCATTTGTTTAATCCAAATCGTTTATCTTTATAGAAGATGCCCCATGTAAAAAAAACTGGAAATTCGTTGATCTCCTATTCTGAAGATTGAGATTCTATCTAATATTATAAGAATCTAATCAGAAATTCAAAATATTCAAATTCAAATTTTGCACAGTTCAGCCCAAAATTAAAATTGAAATTTTCTTGATTCTTTTACTTGTGTTTATCATGCAACTATTATGCAAACTATATTGTCTTAATTTAGTTCGATCTATAGTTTATATCTATCTTTTGCAAGTATTTTATCTCGGCTTATTTCAATATAATACTTGTAGTTATCCTACGATCAAATGATCAAATTTATTGATTGTTGTTCATATTTACCAATCTAGGTTTTGTTAAGTAGTTTACCACTCAGTATATTTTAGATCTTTATCTTGCTCTGTTGCTTTATTTGGTAGCCGGTAGATTCTTGTATTGATAATCGTTTCAACGCGAAGTATCAGTATCACGCATCGACGAGAAGTAGCCGGTAGCCGATATTTTGGCTAATCGGGCAATAAACCGATTAGGGAATTTTACTGTTTTCTTGTTAATTACATGTCAAATTGATTGGCACGCTCAAAATCCAAATATTTGGTGTTGTCAGAAATCAGGTCCTTGGCCCACTTGTGTAGTGCAACTCACGGAGGTTTTCACATCAATAGGTACCATCAGGTACAATAATGTTCTTCTCGGGGAAAAGGTACAAAGAATACCCTATATATAAGTGGAAATTTTTTCATGCTAGAATATATGGCTCATCTGTTGAAGGAGTGTAGCTGTAATTATATGTATATTTTATGGTGTAGACATCGAAATCTTATTTAGTTATCTAAAAAAATTGTTAAAATTCTGTGGCGAAGTGTAGAGTTTCATATAACAGGCGTACAACGGTTTAGGCCTGCCTGAGAGAGTACCGGATTCCTGGACAAAGATTACAGACTGCATTAGTTCTACAATGGAAGCGAATGAAAGCGATTCATGATTCCCCATTCTTTTGTAGCCATGAATTTGCTTGTTTTTTAATCAAGCACGACCAGCTTAATTGCCTTCCATGATATTGACAGTATCAGATGTACGTCTTCGAAAATATATATATAGATAACTGACTTAGGAAATGCACCTTTCATTTTGTCTGCAAACAAAGACAAGACAAGACAAATTATATATCCTTTTAGAACAGAAAGAATGCAAAACCACGTCTATAACAAAAGAATGAAACCCCACGCATGGCTTGCAAAGCATGTGAACAAGACATATTTTATCGTCGTTTCCTTGTGAAACAAAAAAATGTTGCTATCCGCTTTCTCGGCCTACTTTTATGTGGTCTATTTTATTTAGAAGAAGTCAAACTTAGTAAAATTTAATATATTGAGCTGCATGCCCTAACCAATTCACCCAAAAGCCTAAGCTGATAGGGAAAGGAGGGCAATTCACTTATACTTCAATATTCCATCGCACGTGGAGGCTCCCCCAGACCTCAAACGTGGAATAGAGTGAGCGATTTATTTAATTCCACCAGCCAGGACTCGAACTCGAGACCTCTGGTTCTGATACCATATTGAACTGCATGCCCTAACCAATCTATTATATAATTAAAGGAGGGAAAACGGAGCCACCACATTCGTCCACATCATCTAAATTATTTCAGCCGTTCGATCAACGGTGGGATCAAATTATAACGGCCAAGATCAATCAAAGAAATTCTCACATAAATCAAGAAAAAATAAAATATATATGCCGTTGATTTTGTGGGGCCGGATTATAACGGCTTAGATTAAAAGAAGAATATTAGAAATTCGGATTAAATACTAAAGATGATATAATATGGTTATTTTATACGTTCAATCAACTGTGGGACCAAATTATAACGGGATAGATTAATCAAAGAAAAAAATAAAAGATCTATGCAGATTCGATTAAAAGAAAATATTAGAAATTCATATTAAATACAAGTTGATATATTATATTAGAGATAAACTCTAAATCCGATTTGATATGTTAGAGATAGATTATGAGTTAGAGATAAACACTATATACCAAAACAAATCTAACCGCACAAACGCGCGGGCCACCTCGCTCGTTCATCCAAAAGGCTAAGCTGATAGGGAAAGGAGAGCAATTCATTTATACTTCAACATAATAAATAACGAGCAAGGTGACCCGTGCGTTTGCGCTGATAGATTTGTGTTAAGATATAGATAATATATAAGATTAGATTTAGAGTTTATCTCTAATATATAGATCAGCTTCAGTAGTTTGTTATAGAGGTTAATATTGACCGCTAGATTTACATAACAATATCCATATTCAACAATGTAGATTTTTTCTTTTTATATGATTAACGTGAGAATTTCTACTATTTTTTATTAACGTGGGAATTTCTAGGATTTTAGGATTAATGTGGTGGCTCCGTTTAACTCTGCTTTATATATATAGTAGATTAGTTAAATCATATGCATCGCTAGTATACAAATTTTGTTTCTATATGTTCATTTTTTAAATTGCGAGAAAATTGCATTATTAGTCTCCAAACTTGCGCTATCTGTGCACATAAATCCGTAAGTATCAAAATCGCTTTTTGCGAAACCGTTACAATCAGGTCCATAGCCTGATTTTTTAGCCTGTTTTGATGATGTAGACTGTCATGTCAGCGCCTACATGACATTTTTCTTTTTCTTTTTTACTTTTAATACGGGACCTACTTGTCATCTCTCTCCCTGTCACCTCTCTGCCTCACTCTCTCCTCCATTAAAAGTAGGTCCCACATTAAAAGTAAAAAAGAAAAGAAAAAATACTACGTAGGCGCTGACATGGTAGTCCACATCATCAAAACAACCTAAAAATCAAGCTATGGACCTGATTGCAACGGTTTCGTAAGTTTGAGTACGTAAATAAGAAGTTTCGATACTTACGGATTTATGTGCATAGACGAGACAAGTTTGAGGACTAATGGTGTAATTTTTCTTAAATTACTTTTGATGTAATGTTATTTTATGGTATTTGATAATATATAATAGAGAAATTAAACGAAAACTTTATGTTTGAAGACGTTTTTAAATTGAAATACACTCTATAAAACTGGACATAGGGAGTAATTACTAACCAGCTTCTACTCGGCAAGGTATACTTACATGGGAAGGAGTGCAACTCATTTAGCCCCTGCAGTCTTTTTCTTTTTAAAAAGTATTAACTCTTTTTAGCTCTACTGAATTTATTTGTTAATTTCTATATTTAGAGCATTTGTTCATGAGCGCTGCGCTGCTTTGCCATGATTTCTAAAATTATTTTTTTCGTGAAACTACAAAGAAGGCAACAATTTTTTAGGACCTTTCCCATGAAAATATGGTTACATTCTTGTATTTTTTTTTTGGAATTTTTAAGCGCCCAAGAAAAAATAGAATGGAAGGGGAGAATGGGGCACATGTTTGGGAGGAAAAGTTAGTTTATGTTATTTTTAGAAGCTTTTAGAGGTGGTTTTATAATAATAAAAAACTAGACTAAAAATGTCAAATCATTTTTCTTTTCAAGTATATGCTTAACCCACTTAGGACATGCTATAAATGTTAATGTTACATTACATGGACTACTTTAACTATTATATGAGGGTTAAAAACTTGCGCCAATTTATTTTCAGGTCAAATCCTTGTATATCATTGTAGAGTTTTCTAATTACATCCATGCCATCACGTTTGCACCCTATCCGTATGTGTCGTCACATTCGCAACTTAATACCTTCTTTGCCACTATTGGCTAGTCAAATCGTTACGACTGTGTATAAAGAAACTTGTGTCCCTGTATTTTCACTACATTGAAAATAAGATAAATCCTAAAAAATACTCCCTCCGTTCCAATATATAAGACGTATTTTGACCGGAGAAAAGTCAAACTTAGTAAATTTTGACCATAAATAAATCAAATAATATACATCGTTAGTATACCTAAGCTGTATCAAATTGTTCATATTTCAAAGTGCTTTTTGATACAATATTATATTATAACAATTCATAATATATAATAGAGGAATCTAACAGTCAAACTCTACCTTTAAAGACTTTTGTGGAGTCAAAATACGCATTATATTTTGGAACGGAGGGAGTATATAATATTTATAAAATTATGATAAAACTTCCTATGAGTTTAGATTGTGTACTCAAATGTGCCAGTGAATTGATTTTATATGTGAAACTTTGTATTAAAATTAATGATAACTAGTGTTATTAATTTTATATTTAAAAAATACAAGTGTTTAACATCTAGTAAAACATGATTTACATAAATTTTGAATTTGAATCACTCGATTTGGAGTTTAAATATAGGAGATACAAATTTAAGTTTTAAATTGCAAGGATATTTTGCGCATTAAAGTCAGCTTTCTAACAACTTATCTTAACGGAGTTAACAATAATGGTATATAAGGTATCAAGTTGTGAATGGAATGACGTATAAGAATAAGATGCAAGTGCTGTGATATGGGTGGGATCAGGGCACCCCGCACGGACATGATTTAGGTTTAGTTCTTTTCAGCTTAATAGCTTAACGGCTTAACAGCTTAACGACTTATCAACGTTTTGAAAACACATATGTTTTGAGTTTTTTGAGTCCGTTTTTTCACTGTTTGGAAGATGGGTTCTAACGCTTTAAAAAGTAAGTCCAACGAAATGTAACCAAATCTCAAGGCTACCTTGAGAAGCTCTCAAAGTTCAATCATTTCAACCGTTCAGCCGTTCAGATCTGCTCAAAAGAACGGGGCCTTAATCTTTTTTCTATGCATGCGACAACCTTCGTTTGACCTACGAGTGCGTATTTCTTATCTTAGACCGCAACGACCTGATTTGATACTTATATGTACTCTCTCCGTTCCAAATTATAGGTCGTTTGACTTTTTTGACACGTGCTTTGACCATTCGTCTTATTCAAAAAAATTTATAATTATAATTTATTTTTGTTATGATTTAGTCTATCATGAAAGGTACTTTAATAATGACTTGAGTTTTTTCATATTTTCACTAATTATTTGGAAGATGGGTTCTAACGCTTTGAAAAGCAAATCAAACGAAATGTAACCGAATATCGAGGCTACCTTGAGAAGCTCTCAAAGTTCAATCATTTCAACCGTTCAGCCGTTCAGATCTGCTCAAAAGAACGGGGCCTTAATCTTTTTTCTATGCATGCGACAACCTTCGTTTGACCTACGAGTGCGTATTTCTTATCTTAGACCGCAACGACCTGATTTGATACTTATATGTACTCTCTCCGTTCCAAATTATAGGTCGTTTGACTTTTTTGACACGTGCTTTGACCATTCGTCTTATTCAAAAAAGTTTATAATTATAATTTATTTTTGTTATGATTTAGTCTATCATGAAAGGTACTTTAATAATGACTTGAGTTTTTTCATATTTTCACTAATTATTTGGAAGATGGGTTCTAACGCTTTAAAAAGCAAGTCAAACGAAATGTAACCGAATCTCGATGCTACCTTGAGAAACTCTCAAAGTTCAATCATTTCAACCGTTCAGCCGTTCAGATCTGCTCAAAAGAACGGGGCCTTAATCTTTTTTCTATGCATGCGACAACCTTCGTTTGACCTACGAGTGCGTATTTCTTATCTTAGACCGCAACGACCTGATTTGATACTCATATGTACTCTCTCCGTTCCAAATTATAGGTCGTTTAACTTTTTTGACACGTGCTTTGACCATTCGTCTTATTCAAAAAAATTTATAATTACAATTTATTTTTGTTATGATTTAGTCTATCATGAAAGGCACTTTAATAATGACTTGAGTTTTTTCATATTTTCACTAATTATTTGAATAAGACGAGTAGTCAAAGTACGTGTCAAAAAAGTCAAACGACCTATAATTTAGAACGGAGGAAGTATTTAAGATACAAGAGCACATAAATTGTCCAAAAGAAAGAACTTATCCGGTTACCTCTAGGCCCTAGGTAATCCTGAGGCCAGCCTGCCGCCAATAGACTATATATATTTGTGAGAAGGGTTTACACAACCATTTAATTTATGGCTGTCTGTGAGAACTTTCTTTTTGAAGAATTTTTTTTTAAAGAAAACTGTTTGTGAGAACTGTTGCCCAGCGGTTTGCCAGCTAACTGCGAAAACCGTGGATAACCGAAAAAACCAGATTATATATAGCAAGAAAACCGAGCGACTAATCGAAGTGATCGATTATTGGTATTTAGTAGCTACCTGAAACCGCACTTAGCCGAATGCATGGTTTTACAATTCCTGTATGTGAGTACGTACTAAGCCTGGGCACTGACCTAATAAAATTAAAAAATTAGGGGTGATTGTCATTTGGGCACACTTCAGCCGTAGCAAATTGTTTAGCCGCTAAACTGATCATATCCCGATATGCTTCCCTTGGTACGTACTAAGACAGATTACTAGTGCTTCATATAGTTTTTAAAAACATGACGTCTTAGAAATTGATACGGTATTCGAAATACATATTTGATTACTAATTACCAATTTATTTATTTATAAAATTACAAAAAATACGAAATTTATGAAAAAATTTAGACAAATATAAATGTGTTATTTTAATGTGATCAATCTAAATAGTTTACAATATTTTCGTATATAAAGTGTTTTAACACTTTAACTGGTGTAAAAGTTTTCTAATATTAGAGCGAGCAGTACTTTTGCCTGGCCCCCAAAATTGAAAGACCATAGCACTAGATCATATTAAGACGGCGTGAGCGTGTCAATATAAATTCATTTCGGGAAACCAATTAGTGCATACGCAACCACTTAATTAGACGATTGGACAAAATGTAGCATCTTTAGAAAGGCAAGAAAAGGAGAGAAACAAGAGAAGGAAAGGAGTGAAGGGCTGGCTCCACTTCAACAACCACACAGCTCTAAGCAACGTACGCGATTGTTTAGTTTGTTCCTGTTCCGACAGAAGTCTTTCAAACCCGTATCTCACATAAACAAAATAGGACAAAAATGCGCAAAATTCTATAGAGGCATATTAGCTTCAGACAGAGAGGTTCCTTTATACGTAGTAGTACAACAAAGTGTCTAGTGGAGGTTCTGTTGCGAAGCAAACGGAACAAGTCTAGAGTTAAAACTTCCATGCTGCAATAAGGATTTCATCAAAATTAACCCCACCCTAAGGCTCTGAATTATGCTTGATGGGAAGCTAATTTGAGTGTTTCCTTCAAATCTTGGAGCATATTAATTATATTATACAATACATAGTGGTTGTGCTAGTAATAGGAACAACTCAATCCCTAAGGGTTGTATGAGTTCATTCAATCAACCTAGACTATTTTGCATCGTTGCTACATCACCCCCTGCTTGCTCAACAACACACTGCCTCACCTCTCCTCCAATCCTCCTATCATTTCTCCTTCCTCTATGTGCTGCTCTGCGTGCCTCCACAATCTAATTATGGCTGTGGCCCTCACTCCCACCGACCATCTATGTACTATCAGCTAGTGACGCCCCTGTCACCTTGCCGCTCCATCTTTTTTTCTCCCATCGCTGAACGGCCTCTCCTACCCTAGCTTTAGGCAGCCGAGTGCACTATTGCCTCACTGCATTTCCGTGCTACCTTCCATTGCCGGTCTTTTGCCTCCATTGCCTACTCTAAGCTTGGGGGAATGGTGAACCTCCCCCCAAACTTAAACCCTAACCCTAACCTAAGGGAGAGGAGGCGACACCAAAAGAAGAACAAGAAGCGGAGGGATGTGCCCGCGCGAGGGAAGAAGGGAGGCGCTCACATGCACAAATCATGAGCTAAAGCACCGTGCACAGACGACTGCGAAGGAAGAAAACTATTGATCTAATTGGTTATTTATAAGGCTATCCACATAAATTATACCACGCATATAGTATATTTTTTTAAAAAATATTATTAAGTAAAAAATCATGGACAAACCATTGATTTGTTGATTTGTGATCTTAAAATGGCTTGAATCTTAAAATTTTTGCATTTATTTTGAATCCAACATGTATATTCAAAGGAGAATAAAACGACGCCACCACATTAATTCTGAAACCTAAGAAATTCTTATGTTTATAACAAATACAAGAAATTCCCATGTTAATCAAAGAAAAAAAGGAAAAGATCTATGTTGTTGATTATAGTGGATCAGATTATAATGACTTAGATTAAAAGAAAGAGTCCATACGTAGTACAATTGAAAAATAAAACAATAGAAATAAGAGTGCATGTCATATTGAAAGAATGACTTCATATCAGCTAAAATTAAAAAATAATGTCCATATTGGATTAAATATTAATATAAATTTAACCACACAAACACACGAGACACCCTACTTGTTATTTATATGTTTTATGGTGGTCACACAATCACAAAACACCTATAATCGAGAGTGAAAATTAACCGGCTTGCATTCCAAGTTCTAACAAACATATGCACAGGCCATCCTCTGCCCAGGAGCAACGAGTGGCCCAACGAGAAGTTTTTTTGTATAGACCTCCACCAAGTCACCAACTCGGCCAACTACTACCACGTTGTGACCTCCTACCATGCAGGCAGCAGGTCACGATCCCGGGCATGCATCATGGCTTGCGCTATATAGACCATGCACTCATTTCTCGCCCGATGCACCACGTCTTCACTTGCTTCCAAGTGCAACCACATAAGGAAAGTGCGCTGGTGGCGCCGACCGTATAGCAGCACGGTGACAGTGCCAATGGGTGCTCGCCGTGGTCTCCGACGGCATGCCGCCGACTCTGCATGCCCCCTCCTCGCCTTCGCCGTCCTCCTCGCCTTGCCGGGCCTCACCGCCGGCGTCACCCGGCACTACACGTTCAATGTACGTGCATATGTACCTCGCTAGCTAGCCAGCCAGTGTTCAGCTGGGAGATCTCCGATGTTAATTATGTTATGTGCATGCATGGACGTACGTCCGCCGTTCTTATTCGATTGCCATTGGTGTGGCCTCTGCATGCAGGTACAAATGACGAACGTGACGCGGCTGTGCGCGACCAAGAGCATCCCGACGGTGAACGGGCAGTTCCCGGGGCCGAAGCTGGTCGTGAGGGAAGGCGACCGGCTCGTCGTCAAGGTCCACAACCACATGAGCTACAACGTCTCGTTCCACTGGTAAGAACACGATCACCGCACGCCGCCATGAATGCCTGCGTCCAGTGCCATATTGTCCTTGCCACGCACGCCGATGCATGTACGCGCGAGGCTGACCGCCGCCGGCGGCTGTTGTCGAACGCCGACGAGTGATCGATCGAGACATGGCGGTGCAGGCACGGGATCCGGCAGCTGCGGAACGGGTGGGCGGACGGGCCGTCGTACATCACGCAGTGCCCGATCCGGCCGGGGCAGAGCTACGTCTACGACTTCACCATCTCCGGGCAGCGCGGGACGCTGTGGTGGCACGCGCACTTCTCCTGGCTGCGCGCCCACCTCTACGGCCCGCTCGTCATCCTCCCCAAGCGCGGCGAGGGCTACCCGTTCCCGACGCCGTACAAGGAGGTGCCCATCATGCTGGGTACGTGCGTGACGCCGCGACGCCGCTGCCCATGAATGCTCTCGTTTTTGCATGGATCTTGCCATCTTGGAATGTTTGATGTGAATGTGCATGCGCTTGGATGAATATAATGGCAGGTGAGTGGTTCAAAGCGGACACGGAGGCGGTAATCAACCAGGCTCTGCAGACCGGTGCAGGCCCAAATGTCTCCGACGCCTACACTTTCAACGGCCTTCCAGGCCCAACTTATAACTGCTCATCCAAAGGTAGATTTTGATGTTTATTATTTCCGAAGCCCGTGTGTTGGATATTGGACTCTGTTTTTCATTCCTGAAAATGCATGCGATTTAATGGGACGCTCCAGACACGTACAAGCTGAAGGTGCAGCGCGGGAGAACGTACATGCTCCGGCTGATCAACTCGGCGCTCAACGACGAGCTCTTCTTCGGCATCGCCAACCACACGCTCACCGTCGTCGAAGCGGACGCCAACTACGTCAAGCCCTTCACCGCCAGGACGCTCGTCATCTCGCCAGGGCAGACCATTAACGTGCTCCTCACCACGTGCCCCAACCCAGCCTCCCCGGCCTACGCCATGGCCGTCGCGCCATACACCAACACCCAGGGCACGTTCGACAACACCACCGCCGTGGCCGTCCTCGAGTACGCGCCGACGCGGCCGAGCGCCGCCCGGCGCCTACCCCTCCCGGCCCTGCCGCTGTACAACGACACCAGCGCCGCCGCCAACTTCTCCGGCAACTTCCGCAGCCTCGCGAGCGCGCGGTACCCGGCGCGTGTGCCGCCGGCGGTCGACCGCCACGTGCTGTTCACCGTCGGCCTCGGCACGGACCCCTGCCCGGCCAATCAGACCTGCCAGGGCCCGAACGGCACCAAGTTCGCCGCGTCCATCAACAACAACTCCTTCGTCCGGCCAACGTCGACGTCGCTTCTGGAGGCGCACTACCGGCGGAGGTACGCCGGCGTGCTCCTGGCCAATTTCCCGACGGCGCCGCCGCACCCGTTCAACTACACGGGGACGCCGCCGAACAACACGTTTGTGACCCACGGCACGAGGGTGGTGCCGCTCGGCTTCAACACGACGGTGGAGCTGGTGATGCAGGGCACGAGCATCCAGGGCGCCGAGAGCCACCCGCTGCACATGCACGGCTTCAACTTCTTCGTCGTCGGGCAAGGCTTCGGCAACTACGACCCCGTGAACGACCCGCCCAAGTACAACCTCGTCGACCCCGTCGAGCGCAACACCATCGGCGTGCCCACCGCCGGCTGGGTCGCCGTCCGCTTCGTCGCCGACAACCCCGGTAATCTCTTCGTCACGCCGCGCTGATTGGCACGCTTGCCCTGCGTGGACTTTGGTTAACTAACTTGGCGCGTGCATGCGTCGGTGTGTACGCGTACATGTCGCAGGAGTGTGGCTCATGCACTGCCACCTTGACGTGCACTTGAGCTGGGGACTGTCCATGGCGTGGCTGGTCAACGACGGGCCGCTGCCGAACCAGAAGATGCTGCCTCCGCCCTCCGATCTTCCGAAATGCTGATGGCTCTCCAGTGCGGAGATTTGCCAACGTTTTGCTGTGTGCCTGGACGCTTTCCTTGTGTTTGACGTGCGAAACTCTTTGGTGTGGACTATAAATTTTAATCGTTTGTGCTGATTTTGTGGAAGTGATTGGGATTTTGCTTCCAAGTTCCAAGCGCTTAATTCCTCTTTTGAAAAAGAATAAGATGTAAGAAATTAAGTCCCATTACACTGTTAACCATTTTTTTCAGGGCTTTTAATGTTTCTGTGTACACGGTCCAGTTCCACAAATGTACCTAATAACTTTGATTTTACTGTTACTTTCTATTTGAAAATAGTCTATTGTTCGCAAGTAAATGGTATATGATACGTATTAAGCTTATTTTATTTTGCATATATACCAACAAAACATGGACAAAGTACAAGTGAAAGTCTAAAACATGAACAATGCACCATGTGACGACGCATTGATGAAACAGGGTTAATACACTGATGAAACATGGTCAAGCACTAATGGAACATTATGAAACATAGTGAAGTATTGGTACAAATAAAACACGGTAAAAATTGATAAGACATGACAAAAGAACTAATAAAACATCATTAAAATTATGTTTGCGCTTATTTGAGACGTTTCAATGTAAGTCAAATGTTTCATAAATGCAGATCGCCTTGTTGCTCGAGGGTGGCCGTGTAACCCCTCGTGTGTTCTTTGCGGTGTCGAAGAGGAGACTCACAACCATCTCTTTTGGGACTGTACCTTCGCCCGGCAGATTTGGTGTGGTATGGCGAGTTCGTTCCATTTCACCAAAGTACATGAGCCAACAGTTAGCTCTATTGGTTCCTGGTGGGACGGGCTTCGCGGAGGCAAGGTCGACAGACGGACAAAAGATGGCATCATAATCTCCATATGCTGGCATTTATGGTTGGAGCGGAATGCTCGTATCTTTCGACAAGAGGACTGTTGGCCGGACGATGTTGACGGCGTGTTCTCCGCTCAACCATCATGGATCACACCCCGGTCGATTTTTAGTCGCTAGCCATCTCGATCAAGCTCGATTCGATTTGGCGTCGGGCACAACAAGGAGCGACTCATGATTTACCTGAGTTCGGACCCCTCGCGGGTAATAGTCCTACTCTCGCCGAGCCTTAGCTCTTTTTCGATTGTGGTTGAATGGGAATGTGTTTACAGAGTGTTTCAGATGCACGAATGCTCCTCTCCTTCTCCTCTCTCTCCTCTCCTTTTATACAAGCTTTGGGTCAAGGCGAGAGCCGAGGGAGTAAGCGATCTGATGCTCTCGATACATCGACAAGACACGACAGAAGAGACAAAACGTCTTTGCGCTTGCGCCACACTGCGCCCCTCGCGTGCCATAAGTGGCCTCGACCCTGACAATATACGGTGAGTCTGCGGGTGGGGCCTCGCCGCTCCCTCCCGACACGGCGGCCTCCTCAAGCAAACCTTCTCTCTGCCGGTCAATTCTTCACGCGCCCGGCACAATGCTTTCGAGTTGCAAGGGTCATCAGAAGGTAATCATTTCTTCCATTGCCTATCCGCGTGATGTCTCATTAAATGCGCTTTGTCCTTCAGATGGGGAGCCTTCGTCCCAAGACTCATTCGCAATGCTCCGCCAGCCCGGCCCCGCCTGCGCGCGGGGCCTCGCTGGTCTCGGAGGGGCTCATGCCACGCACCCGCTGGTGCGTGGGGCCCTCGCCTCACCGTCGGAGGGCTCGCCGCGCACGCCGCCTCGGCGCGTGGGGCCTCGCCTCCTTCGGAGGGCTTGCCCACGCACCCGCTTTGGCGCGTGGGGCCCTCTTGGCCTCTGAGGCTCGCCCGCTCACTGGGGCCTTGCTCGCCCGCTGACGCGTGGGGCCCTCCCTGCCTTCGAGGCGCCGCCACGCCACTGGAGCCTTGCTCGCCCTTTGGCGTGGGGCCCTCCCGCCTTCCGAGGGCTCGCAGCACGCCATTGGGGCCTTGCTCGCCGCCCGACGTGGGGCCCTCCCGCCTTCCGAGGGCTCTTTGTACCCCGGTATTTATTACAAGACAAGAGCCCCGGTCCACCATGATACGCGAACCGTCAGCAGTACTTTTTCCGCTTTCTTGTCGGCGGAGACGAATCGTGGGGGGCCCACCACCGCGGCGGCCGACGCCGATTCTCCATCTCGCACACGATCTTCCTTGGGAATTACGCTTCGCGGAAAACCAAAACGCAGCGGGCAATGATGGCGCCGCCAGCAGGGCGGAATCAAACCGCCGCGCTCGCGCCCACGCCTATAAATACTTCTCTCGGTAGCGGTAATAATCCTTCCGCGACGCTAAGTCTTCAAGCTGTCCACCGCCTTCTTCGCCGCTACCATAGCCTCCTCGCCAACCGCCACCGCCAAATTTTCCATGGCTCCCAGCGCAACAAAGGCCGCGAGGATGCCGCACCACCGGAGCTGTTTCGCTGCTTCCACCGTCGATGAGGATCGGTGGCGCGGCTTCGTCTTCGTGCCACCGACCGCCGCCGGTTCCGCCGCACCATCATACCGAGTCTCGCGGGGAGATCGTGACCTTCTCTGGCGATCTTTGGCGGGCCTTGTCCCCGTACTCGAATTCTTCTTGGGGTGCATACCGATGGGAACGTCTTGCGGGCGGCGTGTTCGGATCGCATCCGCCCCTCTGCGATTGGGATCCGCGGGGCGCAACCCTTACTTGCAGCGCCGCCCCTATGGAGGTCTCTCGGTCCCTACGGTCCAAGTGGCGGGGACCACTGCAGATCCATGAGCCGCCCTCGGCGACCGCCCAAGCTTCCGCGGCGCTGCTTGCTCTGCCGTGGCGGCCGACTCGCCAGCGCTCTCGGAAGCGCCGCCTCATCCTCGCCGTCGGCGACGACGACGAGGAGGGAGGGCGAGCCAAGAGAGCGCGCCTTCAAGTCGAGCTTCGCCGCCACCGCCGCCCCATCTAGCGGGGCCTGCTTTATCGCCGCCGCCGCCACCGGGCAAGAGCGGGGACTCTTCAGAACTGGCGCCGCTGCGCGTTTCTTCCTCCTCTCGCTGACGCTCCTCAAGGCGGCGCTTTCTTCACATTGGCGCTCCAGATCGCACCGCTTCGCGCCAGCCAAGGCGTCTGTTTGACGGTGGTGACGCGACCACCACCGCCGCCAAAACAAGCGACTTGAGCTCCCCTTCAGCTTTCGCCAGGCGCACCGCTTCAGTTGGCTTTCCTGCGTTCGCACACCGCGTTAGGGTTAGCATGCTATACGGTTTTGCATACCGAACCTGTTTGTCCCTCTTGGAACAGGCGGACGCTGGGTATCGTGCTTCGCTCCACGCGACTCGCCAATTTCACCGCCTGCCGCCTCCTTCGACGGAGGTCGCCTGCAGGCGGCGGAGAGTTCGCCGGCGGCGGCGGAGAGAACCTCCGCCACCTCGTCACGGGCGCCGCCGCTTATCTCGGCCGTGACCGCCGACGAGGGGCGTTCCTTTGAGGCGCCGCACCCTCTCTTGCACTGGCGACGCGGAGGAAGCCCTTGCCTTGGCGGAGCGATCTGCCGGCGAAGCCGCGGCGGGCCTTGGCCAAGAAACCGCCGCTGAAGAGGCGATGACCGCGAGGTCAGCGGCAAGCCGCCACCGCCCGCGCCGCCAAGCGGTCAAGACCTCACCGAGCACTTCGAGCGCCCGACCCTCGCCGACATGTCACAGACCGCCATCATGGCTTCCGGGCGCCTGCATCCACTGGTGTTTTTGCATCCCATTGGAGGAGACGGCCGCGATCTGCCGGGCGCCGTGGGGAGCCGCCCGAAGCCTCTGCGCGTCCTTCCGGCGGCGCTGCGGACGCTGGCGATCGAAGACGGTCGCCAAAGCGCTCTCGGTTGCCATGGTTCATCTTGGGCAACTGTCTTGCTCGAGACGCGCGCTTGATCTCGACGCCGCCACTGGGAGCCTTCGCGCCACCGGACCGGTTTGAGCGGTAGCGGGTTGACACCGCCGCCGACCAGCGTGTCCATGATGGGGCGCGCTCAATGGAAGATTTAAGACCAGAGGAGTAGCGAGACTCCCGCCTTTTTTGCCTTGTAAATGTTGCCTATCAATGCAAACAAACTTTTGCTCTTTTGTTGTGAGTCTCACTTAAACTTCGCACAACTTTAACTTGCGGAATTGAAATGGGGCACTGGCGCCAAAGGTTTTAGATCAACGTTCGCGCAAGTGAGCGCCGCTTCCTTAGGCATCTGGTTACTTCAACCCTTATGGCCTCTCGCAACCCGACTTAAACATTACGTGGCGGCGCTTAGCTTCCTAAGTGGTCTAGTCATTTGGTGCCGCCGTTATGCATTGCCTAGACCGAGCCGACACACCGAGCTAGAGCCCGCCTTCCGTCGCCGCCTCGCCAACAGTAAGTTATAAGCGTTTGCCTTTGCAACTAAGGGCCATCGACCATAAGTACTTTTCGCTACCAATTTTCAGCGAAATGTTTTCTAACAGACCTTTCTAAGGCTAAGCCACCGATCGCCAAAAGGTTTAGACGAGTTTTACGTTGAAAGTGAGCGCTTTTTCCTCGTGCATCTGGTTACTTCAACCCTTATGGCCTCTTTGTGAATCGACCCTAGACATCGGCGTGGCGAGAACTTAGCTTCCTAAGTGGTCTAGTCGCGGTGTTGCATGTTGGCGCATTGCCTAGACCGAGCCGACACACCAGTTAGAACCCGCTTCCGTCGCTTCGCCTCGCCCAACCATGAGTCGTGGCGTTAAATCCTTAGAACTAAGGGGCCATCGCCTTGAGTACTTTTTTCACCCCCTTTCAACTAATGCTTTCTAACAGACTTGAGGCGAAAAAAAAACAGATGCCCACAAGGAGACAGAACTTATCTCTTATTGAAGATGGCTTTGTACAACGCAACCCCGAGGCGAAGTGAAGGAAGAAGACTCGCCGCTTTCGGCTCCAAAGCCAAAAAAAGCTCTTGGATCGCTACCTCGGTAGAACTTCCTCGGTTGCTCGACGTTCCAAGTGTTCGCCAATTAGCGACCGGCCCTCGACGCGAGCCTGACCGAGCTCAAGGGAGACCGAGACCACCTTGAAGGGCCTCCCACGGGGAGATAGCTTTGTTGCGCCCGCTGCGCTTGGATTTTGCGCAGAACGAGGTCGCCCATCGCCGATGTTCTCACACACACCGCTTTGCTTGATAACGGCGCAATATTGCCGATACTTGGCGGCCGGATCGCCGCTTGCCTCGGATCTCCTCCAGAGATTTACTTCATCCCGACGCGGTCGAGGTCTTGTTCTTCGCTGAACGCCGCCACTCTTGGGAGCCAAGCGAGCTCGATAGAATCCGCCTCGAGCCATACACCAGAAGAAGGGTCTCGCCGTTGGCTCTGTTGGGAGTTGTCCGCGGCGCCCATAATACGGTGGGAACTTCTTCCGCCCGCCGCTTGTCAGCGCTTCTCCAGGCGGTCGAACGCCCTTGTCTTGAGCCCCTTGAGTACTTCCGCGTTCGCCCGCTCCACTTGCCCATTGCTCTTCGGATGCGCAACGGAGGCAAAGCACAGCTTGGTACCCAACTCTTCGCACAAGTCTTGGAAATCAGCGCTTTTGAAAGGCGCCGTTGTCGATGATGATTACATTGGCGACATCGAACCGGACGAAGATGCTCTTCATAAACTTGATAGCCGCTGCGGATGTGATCGCCGGGACCGGCGAGGCTTCAACCCACTTAGTGAACTTGTCGATGGCGACGAACAGATGAGTATATCCTCCGTGCGCATGAACGGGCCTGAATGTCCAGCCACCGCACCGCGAACGGCCAGAGAGCGGAATGGTTTGCGCTGGGCGGTCGGTGGATCTCGCTTAGCATGAAATTGGCACGCTTCGCATCTCCTCACCAGCTCGAAGGCATCCCGGAGGCGAGAGGCCAATAGAAACCGTGGCGGCTTTCCCAACCAACGCCCGGCCTCAATGGCTCCCGTGATATGCCTCCATGGATCTCGGCGAAATTTCACTCCCGCTTCGAGTGACGACTTCAGAGAACTCCATTTGCGCCCTAGCGTCTGGTCCCCACCTACTGCGTGGCGCTTGGCCTTGCGCGCTATCTTCTCGGACGGGTCATCGTCGGGATCACTCCATCCCGCAGTAGGCTAGGATCGGATCCATCCACCGACCTTCCCGGACGAGTGTGACGACGTTACAACATTGTCGCCGACGTACTCACTTTGGCTTTGGCGTTTCGCCTCAACCGCCTCGGCGGTTCTTCCGCCTCCTCCCTCTAACCGGAGGCTGCGGCAGATCGGTGGCGTCTCCTCCAGAGGTGGGGCTGCGTCGGAAAGCGTCGTCCCGCCAGACTGGGGTCTGCGGCGGACGGCAGCACAGAAGTCTTTCTTCAAAGACCCGGCCGAACAGTGCCCTTGACGAGGCAATGCAGGGATATTCATCCGCCATGTAGTTGTCACGGCGAGGATGTGCACGGCCCAAACCCTCAAAGTGCCGCTCCAACCGGCGCACCTCCGCCAGTAGGCCGCCATGACGGGATCCGAGCAGAGAAATCCTTCTCGCTGGTTGATGACCGGAGAGAGTCGCTTTACTTGTAGCCACGGATGCCAAGGGTCGGCCACCCCGAGCCCGGCGGCGATCCTCATACTCACGCGACGTTGTTGGGGCGCGAAGTCCAAAGACTACCAGTGCCGGATGACATCGCCGATGGAGACACCAGACGACGCCACCAAATGACCCCACCGGAATGAGCCGTCAAGAAGAGAGTCCACGGCGAGGAGGTGAGGTATCTTCACCGGTGTCCGTCGAGTCCACTCACGATGAACTCCGCCAGAGCTTGCCCTTTGATGGCCATTCGGGAGCGAATTTGAGATCGAATTCCCATTTCCATGGCCTATTTGGCGATCGCGACCCGTCGCCTCGTTGAAGAGGATCTCCGCAAGGGATACTTGGTCAACACTGTGACTTCTCGCCCACGAAGTAGTGGCGTAGCTTCGGGATGCCGCCAACACGGCGAGAGCATCTTCTAGTGCTGTGAATACCTTGTTTCGGCGTCGTGGAGGACCTTGCCGACGCTGAACGCCTCTCTTTCCGCCACCACAGACCGCTGACCGCTGGGGTTTGCCGCGACGAGAGGATCAACGGCTCGCCGGTCTCGGGGCGACCAAGACGGGCGGGGAGGTAAGATACTTCTTGACCGTCGAACGCCTCCCCGCCTCCGCCGGCCCACTCGGCTGGTTGGTCTTCTTTAGGAGCTTAGCGATGGGAGACTTTTATCCCCAAAGTAGCTATAAGCGGCCCAGGAGGTCAAGCACCCACCAAGCACCGTGATCCGCCAAATCGCGTCGGGGCTTCATGTTCTCGATCGGCTGCGATCTTGTCGGTTCGCCTCAATCCTCCGGGAGACGAGGAATCCCGGTTTGTCTGACGGAACGGCGAACACGCATTTCTCTGGATTAAGCTTGATGCAAGATTTCCTCGGGTTGGCGGTTTCTTCCGTGTCGCCGATCAACTCCTCCGCCTTCTTGACTTCACCACCGATCATCGACATACACCTCCGTGTTCCGCCCTATTTGGGAGCGCGGTGGCGATATGCATGGTCGGCCGATATGTTGGGCTGCATTCTTCATCAACGCCATCCTTAGATAGCGAGAGACGCCCATGGGCGAACGAAAGCGGTCTTGTCTTCATCTTCTTGACCATGCTAATCTGGTGGTACCCAGAGTACGCATCCGTAGCACACCGCCGCACTTCGCAGCTTGAGTCGACGATGAGATCGATCGCGGGCGTGGTCGGATCCTTCGGCACGCCTTTGTTGAGGTCGGTGAAGTCCACGCACATCCTCCAACGCCTGTTGATTTTCTTGACGAGGACGGGTTCGCGAGCCACCCGATGGGCGACATCGGACGCACCCGCCTTAAGAGCTTGTCCACCTCACGGAGGATAACTTCTGGCGCTTCCACCGATTGCTTCCGGACCTTTTGGATGACCGGTCGCGGGAAACGCCGCCAATTTGTGCTCAATCACCTCCACGGACCCCACCATGTCGGACGGTTGCCACGCAAACACGCTGCGTTAGGCTCGGAGAAGGAGACGAGCGCGCCTTCCTATTTGGCGCCGAGAGGCGCCACCAACGGTCTTCGCTGGTCGACTTCGCTTCGGGAGACCGCTTAACCTCCGCGACGAACCGGGAGGCACGGGTTCGCCGAGGAGCTCCCGCAGTCGGCTCGCCTTCAGACCGACGCTTCGCCAACGCGAGGGCGTCCTTGTCGCAGCGGAGCGCCTCGGCGGTCCACTTTCAAACGATGGGGCCGGTGGCCGGGATCTTCACCACCATGTACGCATAGTGGCACACCGCCATGAACTCGTCGTCGCCGCCCGACCTAGTATGGCGCTGTAGGAGGTCGAAGTCCGCCACCTCGAACTCGAGCATCTCGGTGCGGAAGTTGTCTGAGCCTCAAGGTTACCGGAGATCGATCGCCCCGGAGACGGACTCGGCCCGGCGATGTCAAGAATGGGAGCGTTAGGCGAAGCTCGCCGCTGGATCTGGAGCCTTGCCGCCAACCGGGCGGGAGAGGTTGAGGAACTCCTCCGCCTACCAAAGACCGCCTCTAGCTTTACATTCCGGACCGTGGGTGCAACCACGATCGGGAGATGCTCAGGGCGGCGGTATCGGTTGGGTGATCGGCTTTGTTCAACGCGATCGGCTGCTCCGACCACGCCACCGCCTCATCGACCCAAAAGCGCACGGCGGGCGACACCTCCTCATCACACGCTTAAAGCTAGCGTGGGGCGGATAGGTGGCGAACCGCCGTGGATGACGGCAACCTCGCGCTCCGCTTCTTGAAAACCAAGCGGCCGCCTCCTTGCCCTTGCCGCCGCCGGACGCCCGTCACGCTGCCGCTGCTTTCGTGGACTCGCTTGTCCACCATCTTGCCGACGACATGGCAATCCGCCAAGTCGTGGGAGTTGTTGCGTGAATGGGACGATGGGGCCTTCCGTCCACTCACGGGCGATGATCTCGCCGCGTCGCGTCATGCTGGGCCGTCCGCGCCACGGCGATCGCCGTAGCCGCCGCCTCGGCCGCCCCTAAGGGGACCGTATCACGGCGCCGCGACCTCCTCCTCTTTTACGCCGCGCGCCCATTCTTGTGCGCTGGCCGGCACCGTCGTCGTCGTCGTCTCCTCGCTTCGCCGGCCATGACTGCCGGTCTCGCCGCTTTGCGCTTCTTCTTGTCCTTGCCGCCGGGTTCCTCGAGGTTCCGCATCGCCGCCGCGGTGGCCCCGCCACAAGCCGGGCGGATGCGAAGCTCACTTTGAAGGGCGCACTTGTCGCGCCAGGTGAAGAGCTCCTCCGTCGCCTTGATCTTGCGGGTGGCCATCTTCTCTTTGACCTTGGGGTCTCGGCGCCTCTCAAATGCCGTGACCACGGCATCGATGGAGATGTCGAGGATGGTGTTGCGGACTGACCGGCGCCGAATATAGTCGCGGCGACTCTCTCTTCTTCGCTTCCACGCCAGGAGGTCGCCTTCACCCCGGCTGCTCGAAGGTGCCCCAGAAGTTGGTGACGAAGAGCTCCGAGAGCTCTTCCATGACCCCACGGACCGGGGCAGGTTCATGAGCCACGAGCGGTTCACGGTGAGGACAGCGGGAAAGTAGTTCGCCGTAACCTTCTCGACCCTCCAATCAGCCGCATCACCGTCGATAGATCTGTAAAACTCATCGGGGTTGGTGGAGCTGTCGTACTTTTCGATGGGGGCCGGACGAAACCGTTCGCCATCGGACGCGGCGCAGACTCCTAGAAAAAGCGCGGCCTCGACGCCGGAGCCTCCTGCTCTGAACGCGTCCTCGCCCGCCGCCCGTCGCGCTTAGGCGGCGGCCAAGAAGCGCCACCCTCACCGGCCGGTAGCTCTGCGGAACCCTCTTGTTGGTCCCACAAGACGGCGGCGGCGATGATATGTCCTTCGGTCGCGCGCCTGCGGAGCTTGTCACGCAGTCTTCTTCCATGCAAGTGGCGGTCCTCCGATGGGACCGGAGATCGCGCCACTCGCGACGCCGCCGGCCGAGCCCCGTAGGGTCGCTGCTCTTTGTCGTCTTAGCCTGCCCCTCCTCACCAGAGATCTCGCGAGGAGGCGAGGGCAACAAAGAACGGAGGACGCGAAACGCCGGTTCCCCGCCGAATTTGCACCACCGCCCTGGGCGGCGTCGACGAAGGGCTGGCAACCAACCACGGCGCCGGGAGTCCGGAGTCACCGAAACCGTGGGTTTTCAGCAAAGGCCTCGCCGCGTGGAGGTTCTCTTTGAGTGCACTCCTCCAGGCCAGCGCCGCTAACTTGGCCGAGGCGGCCGCTTCCGCCATGCTCCAACCTAGGCGGGCGGCCACCGCCGGTGATCCATCGCTATCGCCCGGCCGACTCGTGGCCACGGCTTTAGCGGTCGCTTCGCTCCATCGCGGACGGCTGCTCGCCATCGCCTCTGAAGAAGGGTCAAGAGCTTGAACTGATGCTAGCGCTCCCTACTGCGCAAGCATCGACGGCGTGTTCTCCGCTCAACCATCGCGGATCACACCTGGTCGATTTTTAGTCGCTAGCCAACTCGATCAAGCTCGATTCGATTTGAGCGTCGGGCACAACAAGGAGCGACTCACAGATTTACCTGTTCGGACCCCTCGCGGGTAATAGTCCTACTCTGCCGAGCCTTAGCTCTTTTCTCGATTGTGGTTGAATGGGAATGTGTTTACAGAGTGTTTCAGATGCACGAATCGCTCCTCTCCTTCTCCTCTCTCTCCTCTCCTTTATACAAGCTTTGGGGTCAAGCGGAGAGAGCCGAGGAGTAAGCGATCTGATGGTTTCAAGACATCGACAAGACACGACGAAGAGACGAAAACGTCTTTCTTTGCCACGCCACCGGCTGCGCCGCCCTCGCGTGCCGCAGTGGCCTCGACCAAGACATCCACACGGTGAGTCTGCGGGTGGGGCCTCGCTGCTCCTCGACACGGGCGGCCTCCTCAAGCAAACCTTCTCTCTGCGGTCAATTCTTCTGCACACAACGACAACCTTTCGTTCGCAAGGGTCATCAGAATGTAATCATTTCTTCCATTGTCTATCCGCGTGATGTCTCATTAAATGCGCTTTGTCCTTCAAGATGGGGAGCCTTCGTCCCAAGACTCATCGCGCAATGCTCCACTGCTTGCGCGGGCCCGCCATGCTGGGGGCCCTCGCTGGTCTCCAGAGGGCTCACGCCTTGCCGTCTGGTGCGTGGGGCCCTCGCCTCACCGTCGGAGGGGCTCGCCCACGCGCTCCTTTGGCGTGGGGCTCCTCCCTCGCCGGAGGGGCTCGCCCACGCACCCGCCTCGGGCGCGTGGGGCCCTCTTGGCCTCTGAGGGGCTCGCCACGCCACGGGCCTTGCTCGTCCGCTTTGACGTGGGGCCTCCTTGGTCTTCGAGGGGCTCGCCCACGCCACTGGGCCTTGCTCACCCGCTTCGACGCTGGGGCCCTCCCGGCCTTCTCGAGGAGCTCGCCCGCGACGCGCGTGGGCCCTCCCTGCCTTCCAGGGCTCGCCCATGCCACTGGGCCTTGCTCGCCCGCTGGCGTGGGGCCCTCCCGGCCTTCAGGGGCTCGCCAGCGCTGGGGCCTTGCTCGCCTTTGGCGGGCGTGGGGCCCTCTGACCCTTCCGAGGGCTCTTTGTACCCCGGTATTTATTACACCGACAGATGTGTTGACGAAGATTAGAGGACATTTGTCGGTAGTCTAGGCCGGGCATTGCCGGCTGTAATCTTGGTGGTTTGGATGTGTCTTTGTACTAAGTTGTGAACTGCTGTCCGTTCTTCCTTCTATTCAATTAAGGCAACTCGCCTTTCTTCGAAAAAAAATGTTTCATAAAAGGGTTAAAAGCATACATGCCACTACAGAGTCTCCTTTAAACAGAAATGCCACCCGCAGAGATCGAAATATCTGAGACGTCATTATAAAGTCTGGATTCGTGCATACATGCCATTTTGGACGATTTACGAAAATTTCTAGAGAAATACTGGAACAAATACGAATCAAAATACGTACTGACATATGGGGCCCACATGTCAGCCACTCCACCCCATCTTCTTCCTCCTCCCAGCTCTCTCTCTCTCCTCCCCCCCCGAGGTCTCTCTCCTCTTCCCCCGTCTCTCTCCCCAGCGGCGTCGTCTTGGCAGGCGACGGCGAGGGGCGGCGGCGAGCCCAATGGCGGAGGCGGATGGGAGTCGACATAGCGGGGCCACTTTGTCGGCGCGACCGAGAGGGGAGGCGCCAAGACGCCGAACAGGCGATTCCGGCGACGGCGGTGGCTCTCGGCGAGGGCGAGTGAGGGGAAAGCAAGAGGGTGCCTCAGGGGTCGTCGGGGTGGTGTCGGCGGCAAGGATTGCGGCCGGCGGCGGCCTAGCTGCGGGCCGGGGCGGAGGAAGGTGACAGCGCACGACGGAGAGGCTCGCCGACGAGGAAGGGAGGGGTGTAGGTGCTTGGAGATGCTTCGGGAGGCGAGAGGAAGACGATGGCAGCGCGGATTGGGATCGGGGAGGGCTGGGGAGGCGCGGTGTCGTTGAGGTGGATCGGTGGGGAGGGAGACACGGCGGCGGTTAGCTCCGGTGGGGAAAAAGGGGCAGCGGAGGGGCTCGGCGGCGCCGGGAGAAATGGGGCTAGCTCACCTTGGCGACGACGGCTTACCCGCGACGAACGAACAGAGGGGAACCGAGAGGGGGAGGAAGAGTGGCGAGGGCCAACCCCCGCTACCTCTTGCTGGCCACCGCTCCTCGCCGTCGTCGGCGCCGTGCTTGGCCGCAGGGGAGAGAGACGGGGAAGAGGAGAGAGACCACGGGGAGGAGAGAGAGAGAGAGAGAGAGAGAGAGAGAGAGAGAGAGAGATCTGGGAGGAGGAAGAAGATGGGGTGGAGTGGCTGACATGTGGGCCGCACATGTCAGTACGTATTTTGATTCGTATTTGTTCCAGTATTTCTCTAGAAATTCCCGTAAATCGTTCAAAATGGCATGTATGCATGAATCAAAACTTTATAATGGCGTCTCAGATATTTCGATCTCTACGATGGCATTTCTGTTTAAAGGAGACTCTGTAGTGGCATGTATGCTTTTAACCCTTCATAAAAACAAAACAACATTGTTTCATAGGAACAAAAGCAATGCGTCACTATGGCCCATGCGAAAATTAGAGGCCAACCAATCAAACCATCACACCCTATTTGATGTCTTGTTTTAGTTCAGTTTTTATTGGGTTTTAAATTTTTGCTATTTTTGTACAAACCATTCACTGTAGTTTTTGAAAATATGTTTTGGGACTTTGTAGGTTGTTTTAAAAAATCTCAAAACATTTTTTTATAATTAATTTAGCCTTTTTTTTACCACTTTTAAAGACGGTCAATTTTTTCAACTACAAACAAAACTAAAACTAAACAAGAAATAAAAAAAACCTACATTGGGATACTTACCAAAACAAAGGAAATTTACTATGTGAGCATGAGTCATACAAATCAATTGATATATGATAAGCTCTTAAGACTGTCTCCAACACTACCCCCTAAACCTCTCCCCGTATAGTTGTAATATACATGCACCTTAAAAGATTCATTTCCTATATCTCTCTCATTTTCAATAGCAACCCTTAAATCCCATCTTATACAACTTATTATACAACCTTTTTTTAACCCATATTCCATTCCTTTTTATTACCGCCACCTCGGTCTCTCACTCCATTCTCCCCGCCACCTCCTTCTCCTCCCTCAACTCCTCCTCCTCCTCCCTCCATCGCCTGCCTGCTGCTGAGCTCCGCTCGTGGTCGCCGTCGTCGCAGCCCGCCACCGATCTCCTCCTTCCTCCCATTTCTTCCTCCTCTCTCCCTTCCCACTCTCTCCCTCACCACTGCCGCCTACCTCCGTCGCGCTACCGTTTTCCTCGTTGTCTTGCAGCACGTTCGGGGCGTTTTCGTACTCTCCTATTTTACTGGTTCGGGACCGATTTCAGACCCATTGAAGACAGCCTAGAGTCCAGCACGAAAACGCATATCCGCGAGACCCCCACGGCCTATTCCTCGGGCCCAGGGTCTCTCTCCCCCTCCTGACCTTACCTAGAATTTAGATTATTACATCATATATCGACAAGAATTTTTAATTGCTTTATGTAATCCCTTGCAGCTTCTTCTAAGATTGAATGATTCATGCACCTGAGAGCCCAGCGACAAAAAATATGCGAGTTTAAAACTCCAAGTGTGATCGAATAAAGCTAAAATTCGATTGAACTGTTTTACCTAAGTAATTATACGGGTCAAACGACCATGAAGTGGGAATATAAACTACCCGAGGCAAGACTCAAGAGTGATGATAAACTTTGCATTGCGTTCAACGGGGTTACGCAGAAGGCCGGAAATATGGCAGACAAAGATTTGTTGCCCGCCACCGTTGTTAAGGAACCACACCAAGCTGACCGGCTTTGGGCCTGGCTCGGCTAAGGGGTGGGGCCCACTTAGATGACCAAACAAAACCCTGTGACGGCGTAAATAGGAAGGTTACCATCTATTATGTATCCCTGAAAAAGGCAATAAAGAATCCTTTCTTCTATATCTCTGTGTTCATCTGTGATTGTTCTTCGTCGTCTACAATCTACGCACTATTAGGCAACCTCGGACTACACTTGGTAGCGTGGTTGTCTAACATGTTATCAGCACGAAGCTCTGACGAACGACGCCGGAGATCGGTCGCTGACGAACTGCATCGAATCGTCATCCTCTTCGTTGGCCTAGTCGGGACCGGTCGATCTATCCTACGCGATAGTTCACGCATCCCGTCTTTGCCAAAAGAATCGAAGGTACAAATCGGTTTTTCCCGCGAGATCTCGCTTGAATCTGTTAAAAAATTGTAGAAATCTTGAAGATTTCATCGCATTAACCTGTCGGTTCTTTGAATCGGCGACGAATAAATGAGAATTGCAATGATCTTGTGCGAAATCCTTTATCGCATCTTTCGCCTCCCCGCCGCCGCCATTCGCGCCCGCCCGCGCCCATACGCCAGCCACACGCCTTCACGCTTCGCCGTGCCGTGCATCGCGCCCGCCCGCCCGCGTTCGCGCCATGCGCCCGGCCGCGCGCCGCATCAAGATCCTTCGGGCCCCGGCGGGGAAACCCTAACCGCCCGGTGCATCCTCTGTCACGGACCATGGGCGCCCGCCCATCAAACCACCCAGCGCTCTGGGCGCGTCCTTCCATGTTGGGCGCCTCGGTGGTCGCTTTTCGCCACCGCCAATGAGCCACCGCTTTGCAGGCCGGTGGGCGCGCCCGCTGGCCCACCCGTGGCGGCGGCCATCCGTGCAGCAGCGCCCCGCTTAAACGCCACCTTATACGAGCCCACGGCACGGCCGCCCGCTTGTGTGCAATGCCGCTGGGCGATCCTTTGTGCGAACCGCCGCTGGACCGCCATCGAAACAAGCGCGCCCCCTGGTGGGCCGCCCCTGGCGGCCAACTCAAGAAGCCAAGGGCCACCTTGGCGCGTCTGTCTTGAGCGAAAAGAAAAGAAAAAAAAAGGAAAGGGGTGGGCTGCAGTAAAGAAAGAAAAGAAAAGAAGGTTTTTGGGCCGGAAAAATGAATTAAGCATTATGAAAAGAAAATAAAGAAAAGAAAGGGGAAGCAAATGAATGAGGCTTGAATTTTGAATTGCACGTGTATTTTCTGATTTTGAATTTACATTTTGCCCTCTGAAATTTATGAAAAGAAGGGCAGGCTAGGCATGAAATAAATATGAGAAAATAGGGGCTACTGGACCGGTTTTAAAAAAACCAGACCAAGAAAAGAAAATGATGGGCCTGGGCAAACCAGAAAGAATGGGGAATAAATCTGTTTGCCGTGTAATTTTATGAATAGGTCCTTGGGTTTCCTAGAAATTATGCAAAATTTTCTAGGCTATTGTTTTATAGAAAAACCCTTGGCATCTGGAAAATTACATGAAGTATTTTCTGAATTTAAGAATATTGCAGAAAGCCCCTAAGAATTATGGAAATTGCGCATAGCTATTTGTCGGGGATTAAATTATAGCCCATTGCCATGGCCCACTCCCTGACGGCCCGATCAAACGACTGTCGAGGCCCGGCTCCTGGAAGGTTCTATCGGCCCATATGCATCCTGCCGAACGACCTCTGGGCGCTGCGGTCTTGTCTTGCCTAGGATTTGTGTTTGAGTCGACTCGAACAAGAGTTACTGCAGCTACGTGAAGACCCGGACGTGGTTTCCGGATTGGATTAGGAGTCGTGATCCCCAAGATTAGGAGCTTGCCTTATACGCCTCGGGGTATGTTTGTACGTCGAGTTAGTTCACGATCTCGTAGTTAGCGGGCCCGATATTCCCTCGATGAGTCGGTTTGCTCTGCACTATATAAATAGGGCCCTACGGCGTTTAGAGGATTCCACGGCATTGAGTCTTACATCCTAGCATCTAGCTCGGACCTTGATTGATAGATTCTCGCATACTACTCGCCGAGACCCTGCTGATCTCGCCGAGAGTTCCACCTTGTAATCCTCTTTGATATAAAGAAAGGTGGGCGTGAGGGCTATTATCTCTCGAGAGGCTGAACTAGGATAAAACCCACATCTCTGTTCGTTCTTTGTTCGTGGTTGTTCGCGTGTCTCTATCTCAATCTTCAAGAACCTTGGTTGACTTGAGATCGATATCTCAACCGTCGGCAATTTGGCGCCGTCCGTGGGGACACGCAGATCGAGCATGTCGAACTCCGTCGGCGATCTGAAGATACTTCACGAGGGCTACGACTCGGAAGGGCAGGATGTCTCGTCCTGTCGATTCAGATCGATCTGTTCGGTCTCGAGCGCTTTCCGCATCCGGCGGCGATGTCTCGGTTACATGGCGAAGATAGCCTCGGATCGCACTCTGTCATCGGCAGCGACTACGGAACCGATGATCTTTCGACGGTTTAGATTTATCGATTCCAAGGCTATGTCGGTAGATTCCACTGTGGAACACAGGCGATGACACCGTCTAGCATACCTTCGCATGGCCCCGCAAAGATCAACATGGCGATGTAGGAACCTCAGAGGATCTGCCGCAGTACGTGGCGGCTGGCGAGTCGGGCGGATTAACTCTGCTTTCGGCATCAAGGCGAGGTCGCAGGCGCTTTCGCGAGCAAGGCGTCGTTCGCCGCGACCTCGGCGATTCCATCAATCAATCCTTAGCACGGTTTCGCGACCGGTTATAGCGGCGACGTCGCGACCCACCTCGCGTCTTGGCGTTAAGTCTCCGGCGAAGCTTCCCCTGATGGGTCAATTCCGCGTGACCGGACTCGGTCGGGCGAGAATCACGGATGGTTCGAGGATCCGGGACCCATAGATCAAAGTCGGGGAGCGGCTCGAAGCTATAACAACGGTCCTTAGATCCACCAATCAAGTTGATCTCGCCCGCATGAAGCGTCTTTGCGACTAACCTAGAAGCGGCTGGTGAGGCCTAAAGTCTCTAGGAGAAGTCAACAACTCCTCGAGCGGCAAGCACCAAGCTGCCGGAATGATTCGGACAGCTCGATCGATCGCGTGACCCGTCACCATCGAAGGATCACCGTCCATGAAGCGAGCTACCCGTGGTCGCCGTCGCTCGCCAAGTCCTCGTAGTCATCGCGACCCGCAGGGGAAGCGCAGCGATGATCCGCAGACGGTCCCCTCGTGAGGCGCGTCGTCGCCACCATGAGGAAGGGCGTGGTGGATTATCCGGAGAGAGTTTCTCGGGCCGAGTCCTCCGTTCAGCGAGGAGTTCCTCCGCGCAGCGGGACCAACGTCTTCTCAAGACTAGGTTACGCGGGGAAGGTGGCGGTCATATGCTCTGAGGCTGCGGGGCTTTCTCCGAGCGAGCTTCGGCTGTCCGGTGGCCCTCAAAATTCAAGCCCGGTCACATGGAGAGGTACAATGGGACTCGAGAACCCGGAGAATTCCTTTCCATCTCGCTTCGGCCATCATGGCGGCGGGGTGACGAGCTTCGTTATGGCTAATTACCTCCGATGTCCTTGAGGGTGCCGCTCGGACGTGGGCTGTTCAATCGGCAAGAGGTTCCATCGGCTCATGGAACCCGGCTTTGTGACGTTCGATTGCTAATTTCGGAGTCATTACGTGCGTGCGGGCAAGGAGGATGATCTGCACCAGATGATCCGGATGAGCGGGAGACCCTCCGCAATTTAGTGAAGCGTTTCATTAAGATCCGCAACCACGATCCCAAATATCTCGGATGAATCTGTTATCTGCGCCTTCAAAAGCGGAGTCCGCGACGAGCGTATCACCGAGATCTCGAGATCAATGAGACACGGACCGCCAACGACTGTTCAAGGGTGACCGCTATATGCTAACGCTGCAGAAGCGTTCGATACAAAAAGGCGTTCGACAAAGGCGAAGCCGCCCAACTGGTGTGGATGAGAAGAAGAAGAAGCGGCGACAACGTTCTGGTGACAAGAAATCCTAAGAAGAAGAACAAAGGTGATCGAACAATACCGTCGCGGTATGGATCGCGCACCTCCTCCCAAGGACGGACGGAAGAAGCCCAACAATAATTACAAGGACAAAAAGCACGCTTCGGGGGCGGACAAGGCAAGAAAGGTCCGAGCGACCGATTTTGCAAGTTCCACCACAGACTACGGGCATGATATCGCCCTTTGTAGAACTTGGGCGCAAAGCTCGAAGATTTCTACAACGGCAAGGGCCCAATGCCCACCCCGCCTTAACATGGTGATGCTTAGGTAAAGAATAGCGTAAACCGGCGATGGTGATCGGAAGATGATGGCGAATATCAAGAGCCCGTGAACCATATCGCCGTCATTTTGGTGACTCCTCGACTTACACCTCTCGGCGCAGCCTCAAGGAAGCTGCTCGGGAGGTCCACAACGTCGAAAAGGCAAAACCTCAGCCTGAATCGATGAAGTGGACTGAGGTCTCCATCTCCTTCTCTAAGGAGGATTGCCCCACTGGGATGACCAAGCCTCAGCGGCTCCCACTGGTGGTCGCCCGACCATCGACAGCGAAGTTGGCCGTGTCTTAGTAGGCGGCGGGACAGATCTGAGCAGCTGCTTGTCCTAAGGACAATTTCCGCGCCTCGCATTGACCGGTGGTCGATCGATCATATGAACGCCAACTCGAGTTTTTAGATGCTTACTCGGTTACCACCAAATAAGCATCTCCCAGGATGAAGAAAGCGCCTTCATCACCCCTTTCGCACTTTCGCTATCGACCATGTCTTTCGGTCTGCGCAATCTTTGGTGCCACGTTCAGCGCCTAATGGAAAGACCTTTCGAGCAATGGCTGAAAAAACACGGAGGTCTATGTCGGCGACATAGTTGTAAAAAGCAAGTATGCTCCAGATCATGTAAAAGACACGGCGAGAGACTTTTGTAATCTCACCAGCATCGAATAAAATTAAATCCAGAAGTGTACCTTTGGTGTTCGATCCGAATGTTGCTCGGATATGTCATTGGCTCGCAAGGTATTTACGCCAACCCCGAAAAAATCGAGGCCATTGAAAATATGCGTGCTCCAACTACCATAAAGGAAGTACAAAGCCTCGGCGGGCGGATGGTTTGCTCTAAGCGAGTTTATTTCCGTCAAAGCGAACGCGGCTGCCCTTCTTTAAGGCCTGCGCGTAAGCACAATGGTTTCGAGTGGGCGGAAGAAGCCGATAGATCCTTCCGGATCCGAGCGATACTGTCAATCCTCCCGTCTTGACTACCCAGCGGCATGGCGGCGGCTCCTCAGTACCTAGGTTGCCGCCCACAAGCGGTGGCGCGATCTTGGCGGTCGAAAGGGAAGGCCTCGGCGACCAATCTATTACGTGGCGAGGTACTTCACGGATCAAAGGCGTTACCACGAGGTCGAGGCTACTCGCCTTGCTCATGTCCTCGGTGAAGCTTCGCCACTACTTCCAAGCGCATCAAATACTGGTCCCGACCACGTTCCCTCTGGGAGAAATCTTACGGAACAAGGAATCTAGCGGACGTATAGCCAAGTGGGCAATGGAACTAGCAGAGTTTGATCTGTTATTTGTCTTTGCCGACGCTATCAAGTCACGGTCCTAGCTGACTTTGTCGCTGAATGGACTTGCCCGCCCAAATCGCAGGGAGCTCCCGAGCAACCTGATGAACCCCCTTGGACCATGTTTTTCGATGGCTCGCGCCTTTGAAACTTCGGGGCTGGTTTTGTTCTCATCTCCCTCAAGGAGAGCAACTCGATATTCTATCCAACTACACTTTGCGGCGACTAACAACGCTGCGAGTACGAGGCCCTCCTCATGGGACTAAGCGTGCAAGTTGCTTGGTGTCCAACGGCTAAGCGTGAAGGAGATTCACGGTGGTCATCAATCGAGTTAACAAGAAGTATCGGTCTTGCGATAACTCAATGGCGCGATACGGTTGAAGTGAGGAAGTTGGAGCGGTATTTTCGATTTTTGAAGTGCTCTTCGTGCCGGAAGGACAACTTCCTGGCCGACCAACTATCAAGTATGGATCCTCACGCGAACACCTTTCGGCAGGGTGCTCGTCGAGCACCTTCACAAGCCCTCAATCACGTCTCGGGACGAGGCAGCGAGAGGCAGTGGTCTTTGTCTCCGTCATCGGCGGTCGCGGATGGACAACGCCATTTGTCCGGTACCTTGCAGATGGGACCACACTGACGGCCGAAGCGCGTTCCCGGCTTACAAAGGCGTCTTGCTCCATACAAGCTTGTGGGCGGCATCCTTTACCGCCAAGGTGCTCGGGAGTTCTCTCCGCGCATCTCGCAGTGAGGGTGTGTTCCTTCTTAGGGACATACGAGGGTGCTGTGGCAACCACGCCTCCGTAACTCGTCGGTGACAGCGTTTAGCATGGGCTATTATTGGCCCATGCGTTACAAGATGCCGAGACATCGTGACTAAGTGCAAGGCTTGCCAATTTCACGCCGGAAGGCACACAAGCCCGCCTAAGAGCTCCAAACAATCCCCATCTTGGCCTTTCTCCACATGGGTGCGGATCTGCTCGGCCCATTCCCTAAAGGGTACAAGGGCTATACACACCTTTCGTTGCCATAGACACTTTTACAAAGTGGATTGAGGCGAGCTGTGTCGCCTCTTCACGCCAAAACGGCCGCTCGCTTTTCAAAAGCAACGTGGTCACGCCGCTTGATTCCCCATAAGTCGATCGCGATAGCGGTACCAGTTCGGCGAGCTATTCGAGAATCTGCGAACAACCGGGTACCAAGGTCTGTTCGCCTCTGTGGCACATCCACGAGCAATGGAAGCGATCGGCGAGCTAGCAGACGAGATAGTCCGGGTATCAAGCGGCGGTATTCTTTGCTCTCGGCCGAGCACAACAAGGCACAGGTTGTGAAGTTCCTTCCGTCCTCTGGGCGATTCGCACTACAACCGGTAGGCGGCGGGAAACTCCTTTCCAAGCTGGTCTATGGTGCGAAGCCATCACCGCCGAAATCGTACTCGGTTAGCCTCGCCGAGCTCGGTCAACCTAGTTGACGACGAGCAAGCGCCTCTCGATCTCGATCTCCTCGAAGGCACACGCGACCGGGCACAAGTCGAATGGCGCGCTACCGGCAAGATCTTGGCCAAGCCGCATTGCCAAGTCGATTCGACCTAGGGCTTTGAAGGCGGGCGACCTCGTTACTGCCGTGTCGAAACTTGTCCAATGCCAACAAGTTAACTCCTCGTTGGGAGGGCCCGTTCATGGTCGTTTCTTACGCTTCGCCCGAAACTGTTACTGCTATGGAGGACGGGAGAGAGCTAACCAAAGACTTGGAACATCGACCCGGCCGTAAGTTCTTTGTGTAGGTCCTCGTTTGTTTGCTTAGCTGCGCTTTTTGTAAACTTCGCGCCTCGGTTCGTCCAAGTCTCTCGGGCACCATGTAAAGTTCAATCCAATTCTTGATGAATCATCGTGGCCTCTGTGCCCTTTTCCTTTGTTTGTCTTCTCGAGACTACTTTCTCTCTGGTAACACTTGATGGTCGCCCGGTCTTGCGAACTCTTGGCTCCATAATCTTAAGGATTGTTCCCTACCCGTGTCTGGTTTCGACAAGTTCCTAAACTTCGGGGTTGCGTAACACGGCCTTTCCACCTTGCGGCTAAGTCGCTCTCGTAAGCCCTCCGCGCGAGGCACTTCTTTTCGCCGCGCGACCACTTGGTAAAGCTCGCTCGTAAGCCCCATGGCGGCGAGCACTTTCCTTGTTCGGTTACTCTCTGGGCGCTTAACTTACGTCAGCGGCGGACTACGGAACGAATCGAGCAAAATGCAGGTGTCGCTCTTTCTCCCTACGCACATGCTCGAGTTCGCAAACTTAGGTTCTCGAGCATCGTCCGTCACGGGGCTAAGGTGTCGCTCTTTCTCTTGTGCACTGTTCGGTTCGCAAACTCGGGTTTCGGCGAGATACTGTGAACGGGCTGGGAGTTAGGCGAGCGCTCTACGGTTTTCTTAAACTTCCTAGCGCTGTTAGCTTTTCTCTTAGTTTACATTAGTTCTTGTCTTTTTTGCTCTCTCTTTGCGAGGAAAAGGGTAAGTCTTTATTAACAAAATTTGCGGTACAAAAGTCCATCTCGGTTCTGACCTCTGACTACCTAGAAGCGAGTTGCTCCTTGAGCTCCTCGATCACTTCCTTAAGACGCAGGACTTCCCCTTGGGCTTTGAACCCCTCTCGGCCTCGGCTCGAGGCGATCGGCTTCCTCTTGCTGCTGCTCTGGCTGCTCAAGTCGCCTTCCATGACGGAGAGCCTCGACCTCTTCGGTCTTGGCCCACACTGGTCGGTCGAGCCTCGCTCGACTAACTCGGCCTTTCGGTGGTCTTGAGCTGCTCGTCCGGCTCCTTGACCTTCTTCTCCGGTGATCGCCCTCACGCCATCCCGCGCATCTCCTCAATCTCCTCTGTGAAACCCACGGGGTTGAGATCTAGCACAGAGTCCCGCGGATGTCTGCTCCTCCTTGGCGAGGGGCTTTAAGCCTCTTGGCTTCCTCCATGGCTGGTTCCGCCATGGGGCGCCTCGGCAAAGCCTCTTCAAGCCACATCGTGCGGCCCGCATCTCCTCCGCGGTACTCGCCTTCACGGCTTCTTGCAGCAAGCTCCTCGGCTTCCTTTAGGAGAGCTTGAGAGAATGCCTCTCCTTGGTCGGCTTGGCCTTGGCGTCTTCGCTTTACGCCTTGACAGGCTCGGCTTTGGGCCAGCCGAGCGCTCTGCCCGGATCCCCGCCGAAGATGCTCCCGAGGAGGCCAAGACAGCGGCCCGTTCGATGGTGACCCCATCCTCGAGTTCCGCCATGGTGTCCACGAAGACACAGGAGGGAAGAACAAGTTAATTACGTTGCGATGGCGTGGCTAAGCTTTGAATAAGATTCGACCTTGGTGTTTACCTTGCCAAGTCGGCGCTTGATCCCGCGACGCAGCGGTCCTCGAGGCCATCGTCCGCGAAGCCCCGCGTCGCGGGATGAGGCGGCGCTCTTGCCGTCGCCGCCTTGTTCGCTCCTTCTTCTTGCGGGGCGCATCGCTTTCGGGAGGCTGGAAGCGGCAGGCGGCGCTTTCGTCTCTGCGCTCCTTCTCCTCTTCCTTTTCCTCTTCCGCCCAACGTCTTGGGCGAGGCCGGAGCCGCTCCGCTCGGCGGCGCCGTTATTTCCACCGGCGGGGCGACACCTTTCGGCTTTGCTCGGGGCTTCTTCTTGTTCCCGGGCAGTGGGGTCTCACCTTGCAGCGGAGGATCCGTCGCTTCGGGGTGAGCTGCCCTGCGTCGAAGTGCTGGCGATACCGGCTGCTCGGTCTCCACTGGCAGCCTCGAGCCATCGCCTTGGCTCAAGTCCGTCAGCGCCACCGCGTTACTTTTTGCCTCCAGCCGCTTCACGCGTCTTTGGCGCGTCGATCGACTTCGGCTGGAGCCAGCGGCAGCGAGCTCCACGCCGCCGGCTTGTCCTTGAGGCTCGCCACCTCCTTTGCCGTGATCTTGCCCGTCACGAGATGCTCGGGTAGCGAGACCGCTCAACCGCCTCCTCGGCGTCGTCCGTGGCGGTCTCTTCTTGGGCGGTGATGAGCGAGAGTTGATCGTTAAGTCTAATGCGGTCGAAAGGTGGAAAGATCAAAAGATCGATTTCTACATACCGCCGTGGAGGGCTTAATCTGATCTTCTTCGCTAGAACTTTCCGCCTTTTCCTCGGGGGCTCCTTGGCGGGTTCTCGCTTTGGCCCTTGGGCGTTCGGCGATGAGCTCGGCTCTCTGGTGGTGAGCACTCCTCTCATAGCGCAAGGAGTTTCTCCTTGCGCAACCTCCTCCTCGAGTCTCCTTTGCTCGGCGACTGTTGTAGCCGCGCCATATGGCCGGGTGAGCTTGCGTGTAACGCCTAAGCCGAGGGCCATGGTCTTCTACTCTTCGTCGCTCTGCTTTCGGCGAGGAGGGAGAACTTGGTCTCTTCTGTTGGGGCCACCAGCGCCCGCTTGTCTCGCCTCCGCGCTCCGTCGCCTTGTTGGTTTCTTGGGCGGTGGCGGCCGCCATGGCGCAGGCGAGCTCAAGCGTCGGCTCGGCCGCCACCTTGGGCTTTGTGGCCGCCTTGGCCTTGCCCTTCTTGGCTTCTCCTTCTCGGACCAGAGAGATCCTCGGCGATCCTCAGAATCACCGGTCCTCCTCGCGATTTTGAAAGCGAGCGTCGGCATTAAAACCAACGGTGTAAATCTAGCAACACGGGCTGGGTGTAAGTGATTTACCTCAAATGCGTGCGGATGAGCACATTCCTCGGACAAGTGTAGGCCACCTCGCGGTGACCTCGCTTGTCCTTCTTCGCCGCCTTGACATGGCGTCAACCCGCCGGTCACCCATGCGTCGGTCGGCATCTCTGCCGAGCAGATGGAATCGTTAAATTCTGTTGGAGAAAGCGATCAATGAAGAGGTTGAGTCTTAAAGGCACTTACATGCTCTCCCTTGTGATGTCTTCCCATCCTCTATCTTGTAGAAGGATAGGACCTTCTCCGCAATGAGGCGGACTACATTATTTGAAGTCCCTGGATGATCTCCTGCCTGCGTGAGCCCAAGGCTCACGAGGAAGCGATCTTCCTGTCGCGTCTCATCCTCGGCACTCATCTCGGCCGAGGCATTGGCGTTCCTTCACGGCGCCTTTCCGGTGAAGATGAGCTTCTTGTCGCCACTCCACTTGCTGTAGAACCACCTCACCCACCATCGCCCATTGAGTCGGCGAGGTGGGGAGGGTCTGGCTGTCGTCGTCGGCGGTGGCCCGGAGCTTGAGGTAGTAGCACCCAGCTGCCAAGCGGCGAGCTGCTCCTCGTCATTTGTATAATAGTGGAGGAACAGCCCACGGTGGATCGATTCTCAGATAGCCTTCAGCAGTGTGCGAAGCAGCCATCTGGAGGATCTTTACCGGATTGAGGTTCGCCACCTCCAATCCGCTAATGTTTAAGAAGGCCTCAACGAAGTCGCTTTGGAGATCGCAACCCAACAGGCGAAGCTGCTCGGGTTAACGAACTCTCCTCCAGTGCTCCGGAGTATCCTCCTCTCCGGCGACCTCCGGCTACCGGTGTCGATGTGGCCCTCCTCCTCCCAGATCCTAAGGTCCTCCTCGGTCGAGGCTAGTGCCGTGAACTTGGCCATAGCGGTTCCCAGGCTGGACGGCGAGGGTTGGTGGTGGAGTTTGGGTGCTTGATCTTGGCGCAGTTGGATCTAAAAGCTTAGAGAGGAAAGGCGTGAAGCAGTGGCTGGCATGGCGGCTTAGGTGCTTTATAGTCCGTATAAGCGACTACTGCAGCAGTTCGATCCCAAAGCGGCTAGTTTTTACAGCACGGCTAGGTAAAACAGTGCTTTGTTTTCCATCTGCGGCGACAGGAATTACCGTTGGAATCGCCAGCGGCTATTTTTTCGAAAGTTACGCCTTGAAGGCCTTTCTGCTCGGACGGATGTCGTTCCTGTTCGACGCGACGGAATTGCTCAAGATCGATCGGGTTTATTCGGTCCGGACAAGTCTGTTCGGTTGAACCATAACCTGTTCGGTCGCTTGTTACACGCTTTTGTAGCGAGGGAAAATACCCTCTTCGTGACTTAGAGTCTCAAGAGGAAGACCCCACTCTAGTGAGTCCTTCCACTTGAGTCTCGGGGCTAAACTGTCGAGGATTAAATTATGGCCCATTGCCATGGCCCACTCCCCGACGGTCGATCAAACGACTGTCGGGGCCCGGCTCCTGGAAGGTTCTATCTGGCCCATATGCATCTGCCGAACGGCCTCTGGCGCTGCACGGTCGCGTCTTGACCTAGGATTAGTGTTTGAGTCGACTCGAACAAGAGTTACTGCAGCTACGTGAAGACCCGGACGTGGTTTCCTGATTGGATTAGGAGTCGTGATCCCCAAGATTAGGAGCTTGCCTTATCGCCTCGGGGTATGTTTGGCACGTCGAGTTCGTTCACGATCTCGTAGTTAGCCGTGCCCGATATTCCCTCGGTAGGTCGGTTTGCTCGCACTATATAAATAGGGCCCTACGGCGTTTAGAGGATTCCGGCATTGAGTCTTACATCCTAGCGTCTAGCTCGGACCTTGATTGATAGATTCTGCATACTACTCGCCGAGACCTGCCGATCTCGCCGAGTTCCACCTTGTAATCCTCTTTGATATAAAGAAAGGTTGGGCGTGAGGGCTATTATCTCTCCGAGAGGCTGAACTAGGATAAAACCCACATCTCTGTTCGTTCTTTGTTAAGTGGTTGTTCTGGTGTCTCCTATCTCAATCTTCAAGAACCTTGGTTGACTTGAGATCGATATCTCAACCGTCGACACTATTCCTAAGCATTAAAAATTCCATAAAGGCCCTTGGAATTAGCAGAAATTGAAGAAAGCATATATTCAGGCATGAAAACCCCTTGGGAGTTCAAATTTTGACCCCGGTTTTTGAATTTGCAAGCTTGTTTAGCTACTGTTACTTACTTTTCTGCAATTATTTCGTGAATTTGCTTTTGTAATTATCAGTTTTTGCCTGTTTATTATATGAATTGGTAATGGCATACACGTAGGAATATGGGATCTACATGAGATTTTATTAATTGAAGTCTATATAGCACCACTCTCTCCTCTAGATTACTTAGTGTAATCTTATGAATGAATTTTGAAATATGAAATTGTGGGGTATCACAATTTATGAATTTAAGAAACTGACCCCTTGTGGTCTGAATTATCTCACTTGGACATAAGACGTGATAATTGTATTCGGTCCTAAGAAACCCAACATTGTCAATCGGTTTAGGTCCCTGTAAGGGAAAGAAACCTACCGATACACAGAACGAAAGCACTGTACTTTCTTAGACACCACCTCCTTACCAAATTTTTCATGCATGGTTGAGGTGGAGCACATTGATGCTATGTGCTGCACTTTAGAAGTGGCTTATGAAGCTTAAGCATGCTATCCTGCCATAAGTATAACAGGATTTGGTGCACATAAGGTTTGCAAACTATAGAATTATGACCGAGTACAACTCAATATGCATAGAATTTATACGATCCCTTTCTATGTGACAAGATCACAAACGAGGGGATGGTAACTCCCACTTTTCACCTCAGTGCAATTAGAGCAGCTACTAGGGGTGAAAAGCCTATTCGTTGGAAGAGTGGAAAGAAGGAAAATTATAGAAATTGATCTAGAAAAGAAAGTCCATTGTCCAAGCGACATAGAATATAAGAATAAAGTCACATAATGCAAGCCACATGACCACTTGGTCAAGATATGCTATAAATGTGGCATTTAGGGGCATTAATTAGAATATTAGCATAAACCTATTGATGAAATTGCGGCTTATTAGACCGAAAAGAATTTCAAAGCTGTAGAGGTGTCTCACTGTGGTTAGAAAAGAAACCTATTGGTAGAATACACCTATGAAGAGACAACTTTGCACTGCCTCTTAATCGTATTGATGTCACAAGAAGTGAATAAAGAAGAGAATATTTCGACAAATAGAATTGACGCTAAGAGAAAGTGCATAACTGTAGCATTTAATTATGCAGGAGTTGCACTATTAGCATTCTCCCTGTAGATTGTGGTCGCTAATAGACATTTTATGAATTTTAGCATGAAGATTCTGAAGCTCTCGAAGAGCACACTGTTTGAAAGAAAGAATTGAAGCTCTCGAAGAGCAAATCTTAATTATCATGTCCATTATGAATCCATCCTATATTCTAATATATACTCTGAAGTTGCAGTCAATATTTGAATTATATGAATTATGAATATTGCCATTGCCTGATTGCAACTATGAATAGAACTAGTGTAGTGTCCTATGGAGATATGAATTGTTGGTAGTTTAACAACACCAATAGAATTTTAAGAGACGACATAAATTCTATGGGTCTTACATTAGCACTTTAAAGAAACATTGTTTTACCCAGAATGCATTTGAACTCTCTTAAATTTGAAAGACATCCATCTCGACGGTTTCCGCGTTGAGACCAATGAAGATCGGTAAAGAATTGTTATGCATTGTGAAGCATGATGGATGTGAATAAAGAATATTAGAATTCCCCCTCCATTTGAATATTGGGCTATACTACATTAGAATGCATTTAGAAGCTCTAATCTCTTCCATCTGGCATCGCAGAATTGCCATATCAATTATAGAAAAGATGAGATGCAATCAACTCGCAAGGACATAGCATTAGTATAAGAATTTACTGAATCTTGAACTGGGCACTCTCCTATTAAAGGTTAAGTCTAGTTTTCTCCTTGCCTAGAATGCATCTAGGAGAGGTTCGCGGCCGTATACAGCCCTTGCCAAGGGCACTTAATGACATTCTAGTGCTCATAATTGCTTCCTTGTGGTAAGACATGAGTTTATTCTCTATACAAACCACATGTTCGTGAAGCTGATCTCGCAGATCATAAGAATTAAAGAATATATTATATGATTATCACTATGAAGTTCAAAATAAGAAGGACAATGCTAGCTGATTGATGATCATTGAACTGTATTGAAATGAAAGAAGAGCACTATATATCTCATGTCCGAGCGTCATGGACTAGAGATGTCCGGCCGCACTTGCTGAGTTGTCATATACTAAATAAAGAAATAGAAGCCCGACAAGCAGCTCTCATCAATTAATAAAGGGACACGTAGTCCCACAACATCCAACTAGTGCAAAGAAAAAAATTTCCCAATTTTGAATGCAAGTTTTATGTACCTATACCACACTTGCAATGAATTTCAAAATGATGGAGTGTTATTTCCCGTCATGTAAGATCAAGCCTCCCATGGGCTTATTGTTTTGGTAATTGATGCCAACTGGGCCTCGACGGATCGCATCAAGGCTAAGGATGTTTTTTTGCTAGTTCTTCTATTTTCCTTGTGTGCGTGTCTGCTTCTGGCCCATCCGGCCCATTGATGTCTGCAAGCTCATCTCTCTGGTTGTAGGTCCCATTGAGCACAAGTTCCAGTTCATCGGGTGTGTTCGAGAGGGTTCCGGAGTTAGACCACCTGTCTAGGTCCGAGAGAGTTCGGGGGAGCAACAGCTGTCGGGATTTCGTAGCCGCTAAGTCTTCAAAGCCAGATATTTCGATCCGGCACGAAAAATTCCCGCCTAAGTCATCCAAGTGTTCCCGCCGAGTCCACAAAGCGACAAAGTCCAAAAATCGAAGTCCTAGACGAAGCCAAGAGAGAGAGAGGTGTCCGAGGGTGCCGGAGAGTGGTTTCTATAGAATTTATGGTCTATCCATTTGGAAATAGGTGGTGAAACCTAGTTAGTTGGATAGCCCTTTCTCTTAGCTTTCCGGAATGTCCAAGATCATAAAAAACGGAGTTCGGGAGCAAAAGTTATGAATTTTTTAGTGTTTGTCCAGGGGGCGTACTGGAGCTTATCGGACGGAGTCCGATAAGCCGTCGGACGGCGTCCGACAGAGCATATTTTTGGCCTAAAAATCTTGTCGGACGGAGTCCGATAAGCCGTCGGACGGCGTCCGACAGAGCACAATTTTGGCCTAAAACCCTGGTCGGACGGAGTCCGATAAGCCGTCGGACGGCGTCCGACAGAGCACAATTTTGGCCTAAAACCCTGGTCGGACAGAGTCCGATAAGCTGTCGGACGGCGTCCGACAGAGTACGAATTTGGGACAAAATCTAATCGGACGGCGTCCGATGAGCTCCGGACGGGGTCCGATGGATTGATCTGGATCTCGAGAAAATGAATCTGAGCCGTCCATTGTTAGGGTTTCGCCTTGTGCCTATAAATAGGGGCTTGGAGCACGGGAGAAACTGAGAGTGCCTAATTTAGCAGGCCACCCATTGCCCTAGCCACCAAGAGAGCTCCTCCCATGGTTCCCATCTCCACCTAGGGTTCCATGTGCTTGAGAGATTGAGAGGGAGAAGAAGAGAGGAAGAGGAAGAAGAATGTGCCCCCTACCTCCTCTCATCCATCCCCAAGGTTTGCCCCTTCTCCCATGGTGTTCTTGCCCTAGTTTCCATGGTGGGAGAGAAGGGGTAGTGGTGAGAGACGATCTCGGATTTTGTGCTCTTGGGACTTCGCCGCCAGAGAGATCGTCGTCACTCCACGAGCTTCGTCAACCGAGCAACTACATCAACCGTGCCGCAAACCCACCATCCGTTGGTGGTCACCGCCTTGTAGGGGTGCATCCTCTCCATCCGTTGGAGTCACAAGTCCGCCGTGTGTCGGTGGTGCCAAGGTGTCCGTGTGTCGGAGCCAAATCCTCCATGTGTTGGGGGTACCTCATGTGTTGAGGTGAAATCCACCGTGTGTCGGTGGTGGGTGCCGTGTGTCGGTGCGGTGGGGTGTGAGCTCTCGCGTGTGAGAGAACTTCGCTTGTGTGAAGGTTTGGAGCTCGCCTACCATGTGTTGGTGAAGAGCTACCACGAGTGGATTGAGGGCTAGGAACGAAAGGGTTCCGACTTCTCTGTGTGAGAAGTTTCCTCAACGGAGACATAGGTGTTCATGTGTTGAGCACCGAACTTCGGAAAACAACTCGGTTTGCGCCTTTTTGTCTCATTCATTTACTTCCGCACATTAACTTGATCGTTTGCATGTGAGTGCCATCGAGCCCTCCTAGTAGTCGCTTGTGTCTCATTGTGATCGCTTCCGCAACTAGACTCTAAATCCATCGATAGCTTGGGTTCCTAATTTGACTAATTAAGCAAGCGAATTAAGTGAAATAAATTTTGAAAAGAGCCGATTCACCCCCCTCTCGGCCTAGGATCCTTACACGTCATTAGGGGGAGGAATAGAACCCTGGAAAGAAAAATGCTGGGAAATCATGTGGCTAACCTCAGACACCACTAATGCATTCCCGCGCATTAGCTGCACTAGTATGAATTTAAAATAATAAAACAATTAGCAAATGAACTGCCTAATCATTTTTGTGATTTGAAGGATGTGATCAAGTCGCATTACTGACAATAATGCACCAGAGAGGGTCGAAAATACCATAGAAGGTAACCCTCATTCTGTTCCGAGGCCTCAAAGAAAAGGACAGAAAATCTGGTTACTCGAATCCTAAGTATCCGGGGACGCCTGGAGAAAAACGGATAAGAGAGCTTGCCACAACCGATCACGAAAATGCCTCAAAGGAAATAGAAGGGGAGCAGTTGAGACACAAGGCTGGTGAGCTTGCTAGCGAGGCACTCCCAGATTTGAATTTACTGGGGTACAAGAATAAAGAATTAAAAAGAAGCCAAAGACATGCAAGCGAAGCGTCGAAGGAGTGCGCACAAGCCCGTGAATCGCACATCGGCAACCATCTAAAGGTTCTTGCTCCGCGATTGGGAAATAGCGGTGCAGAGCAAGTGATGGTGCAAGCAGCACAAGTGCACGGAGCACCCCATGAAGAAATGGCCATAAATTCAGTGCACTCCCGGGAAATATTGAATAGAATTACAGCCAATGTCGACATATAATTTGCAAAGAAGATTACCAAAACAATTGAACTCGATCCTGAGCCTGCGTCTATAGATGGCCAAACAGGCGGCACGGCCCGGCACGGCCCGTGTAACTAATCGTGCCGTGCCGTGCCGGCCCACGGGCGGGGGTGGCGGCCTAGGCACGGCACGAGGCCCATGTAGCCGTGCCGGGCCGGGCCGTTAGCACGGCAAGCTGATGGGCCAGGAGGGAGATGCCTCGAGGAGCCGGAGGAGAGGAGCGCGGGAGTGGGCGGCCCAGGCACGGCACGAGGCCCATGTAGCCGTCTTGGGGCGGCCGATTAGCACTGCAACAGGTGATGGGCGGGAGGGAGCCTCGAGGCCGGAGGAGAGGAGGAGCGGGATCGTGATGTCCAAAGCCTCCGGTGGCGCCGTGGAAAAAGGGCAAAAATTTCGATCCTAGGACCTCAGGCTACTAGGCCTTATCCCTCGCGCGCTAGCCAGGAGGCCGTTGGTTGGCTTGTGTTTATTATATGCTAGCGTATTATATGCTAGCGTATGCATTATACATATCCACAATAGATGAAAACAAAAAAAACAATCGTCTTGGGACCGTGCCGTACGGGCTGACATTCGGCCCGAACGCAGCACGCTCGTCGTCGTTGGGGCCGACACGGCCCGTGTAAGATCGTGCCGTGCCGGGCCCGTGTCGGGCCAAAACTACGGGCTCGTGGGTTGGCCCATTAGGTCCGGCCCATCTAGCCATCTATACCTGCGTCTCTCTTTGAGTGTAAGACACGGCTGGACCGAAAAGAATGGAAGAAGGCAATCACCGCGGAACTATTTTCTCTGAACAAAGGAGAAGTGCTTAGGCGTCTGCGCCGCACATTCCCTCGTATATGCCCCATGGGCCTTTTGTTTGTAAGGAGATTTGAAGAAACATGAAGTGGTATGGTACAAAGCAAGGCTGGTAGCACAATGTTTCACTCAGCGCCTTTGCATTGATTATGAAGAAACTTATTCCCTGGTCATGGGCGGTGTAACCTTTAGATACCTTATCTCAATGGCAGTACTCAACTGAAAGTTGACAAAGAAAATGAATTGAATGGATGTTGTAACTGGAAAGAGACTTGGATGTACTTTTATATGAAGATACATGAGTATCATTGTCCTGAACCAAGATAGAGCGAATAGAAATCTGTATTGTGTAATCCCTTGCATTACCATACAAATTGAAGAAAAAGAATAAGATACATACTTGATGTATGAGAAAGAGATGAATGGATTGGCCATTGCAGCTTAGGTTAACATCTTGAGCATATGCCAAATAAATCTCATTACACCAGTCAACCTACACGTTGATCATGTTGTAAAGGTTTGATTTTGAGAAGGTGTATCCACGAAAACCCAATGGTTGGTCGGTCATTTCTTGTAGACCTAGACCTTGTACAGACCTAAGGATGAGGGGGAGGATGTCTAGAAACATGAAATTCTGTATCAAAATTTGAATGGCTCATATACCTCGTGAATAGCATACGGCAGTACAATGCATTTGCCGGCTGTACGTTGCAGTTGCCGTTAATTTTTATCGACTTGGTATAATGCAGAGCACAAGAAGTGCATTTGAAAGAATCAAGGATATCTCTCGATACCTCTGAAGAAAGAAAAATCTTAGAATGAAAGAACTAAGATATGGATATGAATATGTTTCCTATGTGGTAAGAATTGGAATTAAGTAGAAGTCGTCAATGCAGACTTTTATGTCAATGTTGACAAACCACTCGAAAATCATAGTAACGAATAAAGCCTATTATGAATATGCATGGCTTTGAAGAAGGTCATTCCATATTTTCAGTCATGTGGATTGTACGCTGAATGAACCCCTAATATCATTTATGAAAATAATGCAGCATGTGTTGCACAAATTTAGACTGGATATGTGAAGGAAAATTTATTAAGTATACGGACCCCAAGTAAAGAATCAGTTTTCTGCATATTAAGTCAATTGAGAATATAGCGGACTTATTTAATAAGTCACTTCTTACATCTACCTTTAAAAAATGTGTGAAAAAATTAGAATGAGAAGACTTAGAGAAGTGCATAATTCAGGGGGAGAAACTTCACATATTATGAATTGAAATCTTGAACATGAAGTTCGAGTACCCAACTTGAATGAATGAATGTATGAATTATGAAGAAATGTTGGATGGATCTGTACTCTTTTTTCCTTAAGTGAGTTTTCAATGAAGTTTCTCACGTGAGGTTTTTAACAAGGCAAATCCGTGCGCACAGCAAGCGTATGCTATGTACTCTTTCTTCAACATTTTTCCCACTGGGTTTTTGTGAAGTTTTTGGGGCATATGCATCACGCGGCATGGTCCAAGGGGGAGTGTTAAGGAACCACACCAAGCTGACCGGCTTTGGGCCTGGCTCAACTAAGGGGTGGGGCCCACTTAGATGGACCAGCTAAAACCCTAGCACCCAAGCATAAATAGGAGAGGTTCACATCTATTATGTATCCTGAAAAAGGCAATAAAGAATCCTTTCTCCTACATCTCTGTGTTCATCTGTGATTGTTCTTCGTCGTCTACAATCTACGCACTGCTAGGCAACCTCGGACTACACTCGGTAGCATGGTTGTCTAACAACCGTCACCTCTAATCTCCACTATATTCTAAAAATAGAATGGCTTCGCGTGATCACATACGTGGAACCATTTGCAGCTGCAACATTGCTTCCCCAATTTCTGAGAGAAAACTAAAGGCATGCGAAGCTACAGTTTTGTAATACATAAAAGTGTTTATAATTGAAAATCATGATTCTATCAAACTTAAAAAAACTTTGGTATTCACGGGAACGAACATGGTGCATGCCCTACGTGTTTGCACGGTTAGATTTATCTGTATCCTTTAATTTGATATGTACTCTTATTTCAATTAATTTATAATTTATATTTATGTATTTTTTTAGCAGATATAAACTCTTTCTTTTAATCAAACCTAGACTCTTATTTCTATTATCTTTTATTATTAATTTCCTTTTTTAATTCATATGAATTCTTCCTTTTAATATAATATGTTATAATCTGGGTCCACAAAAATAAAGGGTATAGATCTTTCCTTTTCTTTTCGATTAATATGAAAATTTTAAAGATTTTAGGATTAATGTGGTGGCACCATTTGACCTTGTAGCGAGATGGCCCGTGCACGTTTGCGCGACTAGATTTATGTCAGGATATAAAGTTTATATCTAACTCATAATCTTTTTAGGATAATCTCCAACTCATAATCTATCTCTAATATCAGATCAACAAACCTAGACTCTTATTTTTATTATCTTCTATTCTTAATTTTCTTTTTTTAGTTCATATGAAGTCTTTATTTTAATATAATATGCTATAATCTGGGTCCATAGAAATAAAGGGTGTACATCTTCTTTTTCTCTTCTTGTCCACGTGAAAACAAGTACAATGGGAGAGCACGTGTGAAAACAAAATCACGCGGAGGAGCTTGCGGGCATTGGACGACCAAATATTGTGCGGCCGCAGTGATCCGACGATGGATCCCTGTCCCACCATGAAGTATTTCACTTCTATATAACAAAGGGTCTAACCAGCCGATCGCTCATGTACACGTCTCCGCCTCCAAAACATGCAACGTCACTAATCGTTCATGTACACCATGTCACCTGAAAAGCGACGGCCGTCGATGTTCTCGTGAAATAAAATACGACCGTCCGTCCTAAATTAAAATTCAAAAGAAAATGTTTCGTGCATTGCAGAACAAGGCACGTGTGTTGCCCTCTTGGCTAGCGGAGCTAGATCTCAACACAGAGGCCAGAGACCTATTTCCTGTTAACTATATTACCGAGCAGAGTTACGCTTGCTCGGTTGGCTAGCTCCGCTATCGACCGAGCTGAAGACCACGGATCGAGCCACCAGCACGCCAGCTTCGGCTGCGTTTTTCCCCTTTCCTATTTCTTTTTTGTTGGTCGCAAAAAATTAGAAAAAAATTGAAAGTTTTCAAAAAAATAAAAATAAACCATGACTATAAAAAAGAATATCCATAAAAAAGATGTTATTCAGAGTTTATAAAATCCAAATTTATAAATATTTTGCTATTTCTTATTAAGGGCATATTTTTCTCGATTTTCTACTTTTCAATTTTACTTACGGTAGGTCACAAAAAACATAAATTTCGAAGTTTCATAACCATGTATGCAAAAGAACATCCAAAATAAAAAATTAAAATTAAATGCTTTAATGATGCAATATTCCAACTAAGAATTTTATTTTTGGCAGGTCGCAAAAAAAATAAAATTGGAAGCTTCCAAAAATTAAACCATGCCGGAACAAAGAACATCCATAAAAAGTTTGATGTTGTTTTAAAAATTTTGAGTACAAATTTAGAGATAGTTTGCCCTTTCTTATTAAGGGCATATTTCTTTTCGATTTCCCACTTTTTAATTTTACTTATGATAGGTAAAAAACACATAGATTTGGAAGTTTTAGAACCATGTCTGCAAAAGAATATCCAAGATTAATTTTCTTCAAATATTGAAAGTTTTGATAATGCAATATTCGAACTAAGGATTTTATTTTTGACAAGTGGAAAAAAATAAAAAATTGAAAGTTTCCAAAAAATAAACCCTGTCCACACAAAAAACATCCATAGAAAGTTTTATGTTATTCGAATTTTTTGAAGCCCAAATTTACAAATAGTTTACTATTTCTTACTAAGGGCTCATTTCTCTTGATTTCCCCCTTTTTAATTTTATTTATGGTCGATCAAAAAAATATATAAATTGAAAGTTTTCAAACAATGTCTACAAAAGAACATCCAAAATTAATTTTTTTCATAAATAGTTTTCTTTTCTTTATCAAAGACATATTTCTTATCGTTTTTTATTTTCCATTTTTATTTATGGTAGGTCACACTAAAACATAAAAATTGACGCTCCATAAATATGAAAAAATACAATGAGAGTACATAAATATATTTGAGAATTACAAATGTTGACTTATATAAAATAAATTAAAAAATAATAGAAATAATTAGAAATAAGTAAAAAAATGTATTTGTGCCTTACGAAACTAGCTAGTGCCACGCGCGCCCGTCGCGTAGCCATCGCCAGTACAATACAAGCATCCTGTGTGTACAAGCCACCACTGTTGCATGTTCTCTGGCTCGAACAACGTGCTGGCACATGTGACACCCTGTAGAAGAAAACCGCGCCCATCGTCCGATGTTCTCGCCGCGGCCGGGGTTGCGCTTCCTGGTATTTTTGCCATATCGGCGATCTGCAGGTCGACGTGAGGCGAGAAAAGACGCGAAGCCAGGAGGGAATCCATTGCACACTGTGTCCGTACGGGAGCAGCTGATTGAACTGATGACTCGCCTCCACAAATGCCGCCGAGCCTGGATCAGAGAGGGGCAGTCAGGCACACGTCTACGCTAAACCAGAGAGAGAGAGAGAGAGCACGGTCGCATATATGCATCTACGCGGCTGGGCGACGGCGAGGCAAGTATCGTTCTTCCGCTCTCGATGAGTAGCTGTTCCATCTTTGACCGCTCCACTGGTGGTAGCCAAAGCGGCATGCATCATCACCTTCGTATTGGCGCAATCCGGCTCTCAATCATTGGCCTTTGGCCATGCTTGTGGTTGTGGCCGGCCGCTCCACTGGTTGCAGGGAGCCTGGGAGCAGGGGGTGGGCATTCGGTTTATTTGGTTTCTTCGGTATTTGAAAAGTTCGGTTTTTCAAAAGGGCGTGTCTCTAGCCCAGTCGCCTAGGCACGCTTGTATGTCGTCGCTCGGGCCCACCACCGGCGGCCTTGGCGCAACCCAAAGCGACAGGTATTAGCAAAACCGTTTTCAAAACTAAGTACCGAAATTTTGCTGGAAAAAACAAAAACAAAATTTCGGTATATTCGGTATCAAACATCGCAAGTTAACTGGCAAGCCTCAATGAACCAACCAGAGTGATAACTGATGAGATACATCATATATCCATGACGACCTAATCAATGTGCATCCCGTACAAATACTCCCTGATTAGTATCATTACTTACCATTAGTCTGACTGATGGCTCACACACACAAATTAATCAAGTTCGTTCATAATAGGCAAATAGAAAACAAGTAGGATCTCATCTTAGTATTTGCATCATTGGCAGCCACGGATTTCAGCATCTACGGAGGAAGAAATCAATCAAACAAACAAACAACCGAGAGAATGTTTTGAAGATTCATCGATTCAGTCAAGAAATGAAGAAAACAACGGGAGAGAGCGACGACAGTCCCTAGAACTCCAGGTGCGGCACAGCGGCAGCGTCCAGGAGGTCGAGGTAGCATCTCGTTGAGAGTTGAGACAGAGAAGGCGGCGGCGGCGTGTGCGGCGTCCCAGAGGGCAGCGACGTGTGGAGCATTGGAGAGGGAGAGACATCGCCAGATCTAGCTTCTAGGGTTACGAGTGGCGGCTGCGGGCTGCGGCGGAGTGTGGAGAGTGGAAGCGAAAGCTTATATGCGGAGTGGGTGTTGGACTTGGGCCATCGAGTGCCATGGGCTTGCACAATGGAGATTGGATGCGTTGCGCGATTCTGAATGTTCGGTACTTCGGTGTTTGGAAGCCTGATACCGAAACCGAACCGAACTACCGATTTTTTTCAAAATCGCTACCGAACTTTTAGTAGAAAATCAAAAAAACCGAACTTTTCGATATATTCGGTTTGGTTCGTTTTTTCGGTTTCGGTTTTTTTCTGCCCACCCCTACCTGGGAGCTAGCTAGCTCAGGCTCACATGGCAGGCAGGCAGGCAGCGGCGTGTCACGCGCGTAGCTCTCTTCTTCCTTGGGGCAGAAGCGGAGGGAGCGAGCTGAGCCAGCGGCCAGCGCTCCTGCAGCGTGGAACTGCAGTTGGGCCGTGCAAGAACAGGCAGCCGATCGATAGGCTGCTCTTATTTTATGCCCTGCAAACATAGGCTGCCATTCGTGATTAATCTGGGGGGCGCAAGTTTGGCGTGTAGCAGGGCGCGCGGCAACGTACGTACGTACGCTGTTGCGTTTGACTGGGCCATAGATCGATAGATATGCTGCACTGGTGCAGCTAGGCGGGCACCGGGCTGTGGTTTGCGCTGTGGCCAGGGTGGCTAAACCGCCCGTCGCGCGCCACCTTCCCGAGGCGGAGCAGGACGAGGAGCACTGCCTCCGCCAGTAGCACGCACACGGGCAGGCCAGAGGCCACCCAGGCGGAGGCCCCAGCCTGCCCCGGCCCGCCACCCCGCTTGACTCGCTTTCCCTCTCCTTAATTTGCACGTACCTACGCTACGCTGCTCCGCCGTGGGTACGCCGTGCGATCAATCACGCCCTTCGTTCCTGGCAAGGCACATTCGCTAGGCAGGAGACATGCACGAGCGTGGGGCGCCGGTGGGCTGGACCGAAGCTGGATCTCTGGCCGCGCAGCTCGACAATCTCTACGTACGTCGGATAAATAATTAGCAGCAACGTCGAGCCGAGTACGTCAGCCGACGGCTTACGTCGTTGTGATGTGTACGCTGGGGGCTGGCAGTCTGGCAGGTCCGAGCCTCCGAGGCTACAAGCTTTAACCATTTGGGGCTAAAGTTTTCGTGCAACTCGAGCTCTTGACCTCACGCACGGGGAGGACGTACGCCCGCGACGTCTGCGAGAGCCTGTGTTGCCCCGACTCCCGTGTGTCTCCGTGTGTGTACGTGGGGATGGCGCCCTTTTACGCATGCAGCTTTGAATCTTTCATCCGGCCGCTAGTGTTAGTATTTTTTTCCCCTTGCTTGTAGGGAAAGTATGGGGGCATCGTGATCAAAACTATATGTTCAGCTACTGGTCGTTATCATTCTTTGCAGCTAAAACGGTAGATTGTTATTTGAAGAGGCTCCAAGGGACTAAAAGATATTTAGAAATAGCTTGGATAGCTTTGAGAGAAAAGACTACGAGTTTCTATGGCATGAAGTGTCATATTATATGGCTTATATAAGAGAATAAATTTTAAATTATACTCCCTCCGTTCCAAAATATAAGACGTATAAGTTTTTAACACAATCTTTATTGTAAAATTTTGATCATTATTTACTCTTACAATATATTATCAATAACTATATAATTAACATCATATGAGAGAATTACATATAGCTAGAAGGCCAGACAAGTCAATTCTACCATAAAAACAGCATGATACTCCAAGGTTATTCATCAGTATGCTTTATTCTTGTTGTCTTTCAGCAAGGCTCTCCCACTCTCTTTCACTTTTCTTGCTTCCTCAAGAACCTCAAAAATCATGCCAATTCCCATCTCAACCAGCTCCTTCTCACCGGCCTTGAGCAAAACGAAGATTAGAGAAATAGGGTTGTCATCGAAAATAAAGAATTTCTCGTATTCCATAACTCCAACACACGAGTTGACACGACTATAAAGAAACATGTGGAGTATTTTAAGACCAAGGATATAATGCCTAGCCCACCAAAAAAAAGCTGTGAGAAATCAATAGGGGCAACATTAGAGCATGCCCAACTGCTATTGCATCAGCACCCGTAAAATACTGTAGCTACAGTACCTAGCGATTTTTGCAGCGCGGGGGAGCTTCTGCTGTGTCTTGCGTTTGAATTTCCCGCTCGTAGCTACAGTAATCGTGATTGATGCAGAGCAAGATGCAGCTCCTGCTGGGGATGCTCTTAGGTGTGATCCAAATAGCAATCACACTCCAAAAAATCTTAGATAACCCACATTTGAAAACCATGTGATCTCTTGTCTCAATCTCATGGCAAAACTCACGGGAGACATTTCCACCCCCAATGCCTTCTCCTTAAATTGGCTTTAGTTAAAATAGCATTATAAAAAAGGTTCCAAATGAAAATCTTAATTTCCGGTGGGGTTTAGGTTTCCTAAGCCCATTCCATGTTTTCCTCCCAAGGTCAGAGTAGCTACAATAAGATGAACTTGCAGTAAAAAATTTTTTGCACCATAATTCCAAACCACTCTCTTTTCCATACTCAATTGAGACATCTTAAAATCATCACTCATATCTCCCCATCTCCAAGCCATTTCAAGGGAGAGCCATCTTCTAAAAAACAAGGCTCCATTAGTATACGCCTTAAACCAAACTTCTCTTAGAGGTCTATTTCCACACCATTTACCATCCAGAACTGCCACATACATATCTCTCACTTTTGACATCACACCACTTTTATTAATTTTATAAATATCCATTCTTCTTGGTTTAATAACATCACACCACTTTTATTAGGTGATAATTAATTTTTCTTAATATCTTCCCATTCCATAGAAAAATTTTCTTTTGATTCTATCAATCTTTTTTATCATAATCTTAAACAACAAACAAATTGACGTAGATGGGAATAGGGAGAGCCAATCATTAGTCAACACTGATATATGGCGATGCGAGGGAGAAGCAACGAAGTTTTGACTGAAACCTTTTGTCGGTGGCTCGAGCCAGACAACAGATTTGTGAGAGGCTACCCTGCGAAGCAACGTATCGCGCTTTGCGAAGCAGCTCAGGGAAGCTGAGCAATCTCAAAGTTGCTATCCTGTGAGAAATTGTAGCCTATCCTTTTTTATTGAGGGGGCTCCCTATTTATAATGGGGGACCAAATTATATTGTGCCATTACAACCCTTCACCGAGGGTATCATGCAGGGGTAAAAGGGGTAAGATTAGAAAAGACCTTCTAGACCCTAACCTGCCCTTATTCCCAGGGGTACCCAAGGGAAAACATCTTCGGGACCCCGGATTGAACTCAACTGCCCTCGCCTTTCCACCTAAAGCAGGGGTAGAACTGAGATTACAAAGGGGTCTCGACTGTTACAACAAACCATGATCCTTCTGCCATCTGAAGCCGGTTGTTACAACCAATCGTCATATCTCCCTGACACGCGATACTATTCCTGGCGACGGTAGCAGACTGTACTTGCTGTTGTAGGAAACCTAGGCCGAGAGGGGGGTGAATCGGACTCCTAATTCAAATTTTAACTTTGTTTTCGTGATTGATTAGTCCGGTATTTACCCAAGCTACCGATAAAATCCTATTCTCTAGATGCGGAAGTGATGGCACAATTAATCAACGGGAACGGTGGCTCAATGCCTCACACAAGCGATGCACAATTTAAAATAATACAAGAGACGAGGAGACGCAAACCGAGTTGTTTACCGAAGTTCGGTACTCAACACATGAACACCTACGTCTCCGTTGAGGAAACTTATCACACAGAGAAGTCGGGACTCTCTCGTCCCTAGCCCTCAATCCACTCGTGGTAGCTCTTCACCAACACATGATAGGCGAGCTCCAAACCTTCACACAAGATGAGTTCTTCCACACGCGGAAGCTCCTTGCACCCGCGGCACCGACACACGGCACCGACCCCCGACACACGGAGGGTTTTGTACACAAATGTCGACGGTTGGGAAATTGACCCAAGTCAACCAAGGTTCTTCAAGGAGGAGATAGGAGACACGCCGAACAACCACGAGCAGCCGAGCAGAGATGGGGTTTTTATCCCGTTCAGCCTCTCGGAGAGATAATAGCCCTACGTCCAGCCTTTCTTTATATTAAAGAGGATTACAAGGTGGAACTCGGCGAGATCAGCAGGTCTCGACGAGTAGTATGCGAAAATCTATTAGCTAAGGTCCCGTGTGCTCTACATGCCGTAGGGGCCCTGTTTATATAGTACGTATCAAACCGACCTACCGAGAAATATCGGACCGGGCTAACTACGAGATCGTAACGAACTCATACATGCCAAATACAACCTACGGTAGATAAGATAATCTCCTAATCTTGGGGATCACGACTCCTAATCCAATCCGGGAAACCACGTCCGGGTCTTCACGCAGCCGTGCAGAACTCTTGTTCGAGTCGGACTCAAACACGAATCATAGGCCGTTCGCACCGTGCCGACCAAGAAACTGATCGCAGATGCACATGGGCTGATAGAACCTTCCGTGAGCCGGGCCTGGTAAGTTGTTCGATTGGGCCGTCGAGGAGTGGGCCATGGCAATGGGCGTGATCTAATCCTCGACAGCTAGCCCCGAGACTCAAGTGGAAGGACTCACTAGAGTGGGGTCTTCCTCTTGAGACTCGTGTCCGAAGAGGGAAATTTTGTCGCTACAAAGACATGTAACAAGCGGCCAAACAGGTCATGGTTCAACCGAACAAGACTTGTTCGAGGCCGAACAGACCCGACCAGTACCGAGCAACTCTGTCGCGTCGAACAGGGAACGACATCTGTCCGGGCAGAGCACTCGACCTTCAAAGTCAGACATCGAAAAAAGTAGCCGTTGGCAGATTCCAACGGTAACTTCCTATCGCTGCGTAGTGAAAACAGACGACCGTTTTACCTAGCCGTTGCGGTAAAAATTAGCCGTTTGTGACAAAACCGTTGCAGAGCTGCCCACACGGGTCTATAAAAGTACCCAAGCCGCCCGCTGCCATACTGCTCTTCGCCTTTCCTCTCTAAGCCCTAGTTCCAACCAAGGCTCGAGATCAAGCACCCAAACTCCACCACCAACCCCGCCTGTCCGATACTGGAACCGCTATGGCCAAGTTCACGGCACTAGCCTAACCGAGGAGGACTCAAGGTCTGGGAGGAAGAGGGCCACATTGACACCGTGGTGGAGGTCGCCGGAGAGGAGGATACTTGAGCCGCTCGAGGAGAGTTTGTCGACTTGAGCGATTCGCCTTTATCGGGTTGAGGTCTCCCGAGAGCGACTTCGCCGAGGCCTTCTTGAACATCGGCGATTGGAGGTGGCGAACCTCAATCCGAACTCCATCCTCCAGATGGCCATCTTCGCACACCGCGCGAGGGCTATCTGGCATCGATCCACCGGTGGGGCTGTTCCTCTACTATTACAGTGACGAGGAGCAGCTCTGCGCTTCAGCTGGGTGCTACTACCTCAAGCTCGGGCCACCGCCGACGACGCGCCGTACCCTCGCCCACCGCTTTCGACTCGATGGGCGCGTGGTGGGTGAGGTGGTTTTACAAGCGCGGCGCGGCGACAAAGAACTCATCTTCACCGGAAGGCGCCGGCGAAGGAACCCCAATGCCTCGGCGGAGATGTCCGCCGAGGATTGGTATCGACAGGAAGATCGCCTCCTCGTGAGCCTCGGGCTCACGGGCGGAGATCATTCGGGACTTCACAAATAACAAGATCATCATTGCGGAGGAGGCCCTATCCTTCTATAAGATAGAGGATGGGAAGACATTTCCAGGGAGAACACGGGTAAGTGCCTTTAAGACTCAACCTTTACGTCAATTACTTCCTCCGAACAGGAACTAATAATCCCTTCTGCTCGGGCAGAGAGGCCAACCGATGCATGGGTGACCGATCGGGTCGATGCCATGCTGAAGGCTGCAAAGAAGGACGGGGAGGTCACCGGCGAGGTGGCGTATACCGCCAGCATAGAACGTGCTCGTCCGCCTGAGCGAGGTAAATCACTTACACCTGTGCTATGTTGCTAGACTTGCAATGTTGTTTAATGCTAATGCTCGCTCCCAAAACACGCAGGAGGACCAATGATCCTCGGGGATCGTGAGGAACTCTCCGGTGCGAGAAGGAGAAGGCAAAGAAGGGCAAGGCCAAGGCGGCCACAAAGCCCAAGGTGGCGGCCGAGCCTCTGTGAGCTCCCAGCGACCGGCCGCCAGACATCAAAGAGACTGTCCCACGGCGACGAGGGCGCCGAACAAACCAAGCGGGTTCGCGGTTAGCCCAGCGGGAAGAGACCAAGCTCCTCCCTCCTCGCTGAGCAAAGCGACGAAGAGGTAAAGAACATGACCCTCTGGCTTAGGCGTTACTCGCAGGCTTACCCGGGCCATTTGGCGCGGCTACAACAGGTCGCCGGGCAGAGGAGGCTCGAAGAGGAGGTCACGCGCAAGGAGAAACTTCTCAAGCTGCGAGAGGTCTCGGCTCACTAGGGAGCTGAGCGCATCGCCGAGAACACCCAAGGGCCAAAGCGGAGAAGCCGCCAAGGAGCCCCCGAGGAAAAGACGGAAAATTCCTGCGAAGAAGATCAGGATCAAGCCTTCCACGGCAGGTACGTAGGAATCGATCTTTTGACCTTCCAACCTTCTGACCGCGTTAGACTTAACGATCAGCCCTTTCTCGTCAGCTGCCCAAGAGGAGATCGCCACAGACGACGTCGAGGAGGCGTTCGAGCGGTCGCTGCTGCCCGAGCACCTACACGGTGCATCGCGGGCAGTGAGGCTGGCTAGCCTCAAGGACAAGCTGGCGGCATGGAGCCTGCTGCCAGGCTCCGGCGAGCAGCTCGACTCGCTCAAAAGCGTGGTGGAGCGGCTGGAGGCAGGAGAAGCGGCAAGGCGCCACAATCGTGAGGCCAAGATGATGGCTCCAGAGCGCCCAGCGGGGACCGAGCAACCGATCTGCCAGCACTTCGTCGCGAGGGCAGCTCACCTGAGGCGACGGATTCTCTAGCGGCGGTGAAATCCCACCGCCAGGAGCAAGAAGAAGCCCCCGAGCAGGTCGCGCAAGTCGTCCTGCCTGTGGAGACAACGGCGCCACCCAGCGGAGTGGCTCCGGCCTCGCCCGAAGACGTTCGGGCGGAAGAGAAAGAGGAAGAGGAGAGGGAGCATGGAGACGAAAGCACCTCGCCCGTTGCCCCTGCTCCCGAGCAGACGCGCTCCCTCAAGAAGAAGGAGCGAACAAGGCAGCGACGGGAACAACGCACCCGCCTCATCCCGCACGAGCAGGGTTTCGTGACGCATGGCCTCGAGGACCGCCTGCGCCACGGTTTGAAGCATCGGCTTGGCAAGGTAAGCTCCAAGGCCAAACCTTGTTCAGTTTAACTGTATTATCGCAAAGTGTTTAACTTGATCTTCCCCCTCAGGTCTTTAGGGATACCATGGCGGAATTCGAGGACGGCATCACCATCGAATCAGACGCCAGTCTTGGCATCCCTCCGGAGCATCTCGGTCGAGGATCCGGGCGAGCCCCCTACGCCGCCCAAAGCCGAGCCTACCAAGGCGAAGCGAAGAAGCTCAAGGCCGAGTTGACCAAAGAGAGGCGTTCCTCCGAGGCTCTCTTAAAAGAAGCCGAGGAGCTGCCAAGAAGCCGTGAAGGTCGGCGCCATGAAGAGAAGCTGGGCCGGACGAAGTGGCTCGAAGAACAACTCGCCGACGCGTCTCACTGGCGGGACCAGCTCGCGGCGGAAGCCAAGAAGCTTAAGGCCCAGCTCACCAAGGAAGAGCAAACTTCCGCGGATCTCCAAGCAAAAATCTCGACCCTGTGGGCTTCACAGGAAGATATCGAGGAGATGCGCGGGATGACGATGATGATGGCGATTGCCGCAGAGAGAAGAGTCAAGGAACTGGAAGAACACTCAAGACTACCGAAAATGAAGTTGGCGGGCGAGGCTTTGACCGACCAACAAGCGCCAAGACCAAGAGGTCGAGGCCATCCGGGCGAAGGTGCGGCACAAGCCAAGCGAGAGCAAGGAGGAGATCGAGCGCCCGAGCCAAGCCCGGAAGGAATCAAGGCTCGGGGTGAAGTCGTGCGCCTCAAGTTAGAAGTTGAGGAGCTAAAGGAGCGACTTGCTCAAGTAGTACTGCTGTTTGTAACTCGAAGGGCCTTGTACCAAACTTATGATTAAGCGCAATAAAGTACTTACCTTTTTCCCGCAAAAAGAGCAAGAAAAGACAAACGAATGAAACTAAGAGAAGAGCGAACAGCTAGGGAGTTTAAGAAAACCGGTAGAGCGCTTTGTCTAACTCCCAGCCCCCGTTGTGCAGCTGCTCGAGAACCTAAGTTTGCGAACCCGAACAGTGCACAAGAGAAAGAGCGACACCCGGCCCGATGCAGACGATGCTCGAGAACCTAAGTTTGCGAACTCGAGCACGTGCGTAGAGAGAAAGGGCGACACCCGTACCTTGCTCGATGTATTCCGTAGTCTGCTCGTTGACGTAAGTTAGACAGTTCCGAGAGTAACCGAACAAGGAAAGTGCCTCTGCCGTAGGGGGCTTACGAGAGCAGGCTTTGCCAAGTGGTCGTGCCAAGCAGTAAGTGCCTCAGCCGCGGAGGGCTTACGAGAGCAGACTTAGCCGCAAGGTGGAAAGGCCGTGTTACGCAACCCTGAGTTTAGGAACTTATCGAAACTAGATACGTGTAGGGAACGATCCTTAAGATTGCGGGGCCAAGAGTTCGCAAGACCGGACAGCCATCAAGTGTTACCAGAGAGAACGAGGTAGTCTTCAAAAGACAAGAAATGAAAAAGGCGCAGAGGCCGCGAGAATTCACTTAAGTATTGGATTGAACTTTACATGGTGCCCGAGAGACTTGGACGAACTAAGGCGCGAAGTTTGACAAAAAACGCGAGGCTAAGCAAACAAACGAAGACCTACACAAAGAATTCTGACGGCCGTCGATGTTCCAAGTCTTTGGTCGACTCTCTCCGTCCTCCATAGCCAGGCGAACAGCCCCGGCGGCGGTAAAGCGACCGTGAGCAGGCCCTCCCAACGAGGAGTTAACTTGTTAGCATTGGACAAGTTCGGACACGGCAGCGAGCAGGTCGCCCGCCTTCAAAACCCTTGGTCGGACCGACATGGCGGCGTCTTGCGCGAAGATCTTCTTGGTAGCGCGCCATTCGACTTGTGCCCGGTCGCGTGTGCCTTGAGGAGGTCGAGATCGAGGAGGCTCTTGCTCATCGTCAACTAAGTTGACCGAGCTCGTCTTGAGGCGAACCGAGTATAACCGGTAGGCGGGATGGCTTCGCACCATAGACCAATTGGAAAGGAGTTTCCCGATCGCCCGGTGGCCGTAGTCTGAAAGCGAATCGCCTGAGAGGACGGAAGGAACCGTCAACCCAGCCTTGTTGTGCTCGGCCGAGAGCAGCAAATACCCGCCGTTTAATACCTGGACTATCTGTCCGTTAGCTCGCCGATCGCTCCATTGCTCGTGGATGTGCCACGAGGCGAACAGACTTGGTGCCCAAATTGCTCGCGATATTCATGGAATAGCTAAACTCAATCGGGTACCGCTTATCCGTGATCAACTTGTGGGGAATCCCAAAGCGCGTGACCACGTTGCTTTTGAAGAAGCGCCTGACCGTTTTGGCGTGAAGAGGCGACCACAGAGCTCTGCCTCAATCCACTTTGTAAAAGTGTCTATGGCGACGAGCAGGTGTGTATAGCCCTTGTACCCCTTAGGGAATGGGCCAAGCAGATCCAGACCCCATGTGGAAAAATGCCAAGATGGGGGGATTGTTTGGAGCTCTTGAGCGGGCTTGTGTGCCTTCCGAGCGTGAAATTGGCAAGCCTTGCACTTAGTCACGATATCCCGGGCATCTTGTAATGCAGTGGGCCAATAATAGCCCATGCGAAACGCTTTGCCGACCAGAGTTCTGAAGGAGGCGTGGTTGCCACAGGCACCCTCGTGTATGTCCCTAAGAAGGAACACACCCTCCTGCTGCGAGATGCACTTGGAGAGAACTCCCAGAGCACCTCGACGGTAAAGGATGCCGTCTACAAGCTTGTATGGAGCAGCACGCCTTATAAGCCGGAAACGCTCGGCTTCGTCGTCGGGCAGGGTCCCATCTGCGAGGTACCGGACAAATGGCGTTGTCGATCCGCGACACTTTCGATAACGGAGACAGCACCGCCTGTCTCTGTTGCCTCGTCCGGAGACGTGATTGAGGGCTTGTGAAGGTGCTCAATGAGCACCCCTGCAGGAGCAGATTCTCGTGAGGATCCATACTTGGATAGCTGGTCGGCCAGGAAGTTGTCCTTCCTGGGCACGAAGAGCTCCTCGAAAAATCGAAAGTGCCGCTCCAACTTTCTCACTTCAACCAGGTATCGCGCCATTGAGTCATCGCAGCACTGATACTCCTTGTTCACCTGGTTGATGACCAGCTACGAATCTCTCTTCACAGTCAGTCGTTGGACACCGAGCGACTTGCACGCTCTTAGTCCCGCGAGGAGGGCCTCGTACTCTGCAGCGTTGTTAGTCGCCGCGAAGCATAGTTGGATAGAATACTGGAGTTGCTCTTCATTAGGGGAGATGAGAACAAAACCAGCCCCCGAGTGTCCAGTGCGCGAGCCATCAAAAAACATGGTCCAAGGAGGCTCATCGGGTTGCTCGGGAGCTTCACAGGATTTGGGCGAACAAGTCCATTCAATGACAAAGTCAGCTAAGACTTGTGACTTAATAGCGATTCGGGCGTGAAAGATGATCAAACTCGCTAGTTCCATTGCCCACTTAGCTTTACATCCATTTGGATTCCTTGTTCCGTAGGATTTCTCTCGAGGGAACGTGGTCGGGACCAGATTTGATGTGCTCGGAAATAGTGGCGAAGCTTCACGGAGGACATGAGCAAGGCGTATAGCGACCACGGACCTCGTGGTGCGCTCCTTTGATCCGTGAAGTACCTCGCTCACGTAATAGATTGGTCGCCATGCCTTCCCTTTCGACCGTCAAGACCGCGCTCACCGCTTGTGGCGTGCAACCTAGGTACAGCAGGAGCTGCTCGCCATGCCGCGGGGTAGTCAAGACGGGAGGATTGGACAAGTATCGCTTCAGATCTTGGAAGGATCTATCGGCTTCTTCTGTCCACTCGAAACCATTGTGCTTGTGCAGGGCCTTAAAGAAAGGCAGCCCGCGTTGGCCTTGACGGGAAATAAATCTGCTTAGAGCAGCCATCCGCCCCGTGAGACTCTGTACCTCCTTTACGGTAGTTGGAGCCTGCATATTTTCAATGGCCTCGATTTTTTCAGGGTTGGCAGAAATACCTTGCGAACCAATAATATAACCGAGCAACATTCCAGATCGAACACCAAAGGTACACTTCTCTGGATTTAATTTTATTCGATGCCTGGTGAGATTACGAAAAGTCTCGGCGTGTCTTTTACATGATCTGGAGCAAACTTGCTCTTTACAACTATGTCGTCGACATAGACCTCCAGGTTTTTTCCACGCTGTTCTGGGAAGGTCTTCTCCATTAAGCGCTGGAACGTGGCACCAGCATTGCGCAGACCGAAAGACATGGTCGATAGCGAGAAAGTGCGAAGGGGTGATGAAGGCGCTTCTCTTCATCCTCGGGAGATGCTTATTTGGTGATAACCGGAGTAAGCATCTAAAAATTCAAGAGTCAAGCATCCGCAATGATCGCATCGACCACCGGGTCTATCTGAGGCAATGAAATTGTCCTTGGGACAAGCAGCGTTCAGATCTGTGTGATCGACACACATCCTCCACTTGCCGCCTTTCTTCTTTACAATGACAGTGTTGGCTAACCACTCGGTGTGATCAACCTCGCGGATGAACCCGTGAAAGAAAGGTTTGCTGTCGATCTTTGATGATCCCTAGTTTGAATTTAGAAAAGCGACGAAGCTTCTGGCGAACAGGCTTTTTGTCTGACCGGACAACCAGTTTGTGCTTGATGACCTCCCTTGGGACTCCGGGCATGTCAGATGGCTCCTAGGCAAACACATCTGCATTAGCTCGGAGGAAGGCAATGAGCTCGCTTTCCTATTTGGGGTCCAGATTGGCCCCAGTGAACTATCTTGGAAGTATCATCAAGGGACAATGGAACTTCCTTGGTTTCTCCCCGGGTGAAGGGAGACCCTAGGGCGTCTGCACTTGGTCTCGGAACTTGAGACACAGCGCGGAAGCTGGTCGACCAGTATGAGGGATCGCTCGTCGCAATCCGAGGCGACTTTATAATTGCCCTTGACCGTGATTACACCGTTAGGGCCGGTATCTTCACGCAATGGTAAGCGTGGTGGAGTTCTGACCATGAACTTACCAAGAGATGGCTCGCCCAAGATCGCGTTATCTGCGGATGGGAAGTCGACCACGTCGAAAGTGATTAACTCGTCCGGAAGTTGCTTGGGTTGCGAAGGTAATCGGCGGACAACACGCCTAACGGCAGATGCCTTCTCCGGAACAATTCCGTAGAAGGGCATTGCGACTTCCTTCAGCTTAGAACGAGGAATCTGCATCTCGTCCAAGACCTTAGCAGAAATCAAGTCCAAGGCGCTTCCGCCGTCTACTAAAACACGGCCAACTCTTGCGTTGCTGATGGTCGGGGCGACCACCAATGGGAGCCGCTGAGGCTTGGTCATCCCAGTGGGGCAATCCTCCTGAGAGAAGGAGATGGGGACCTCGGTCCACTTCATCGACTCGGGCGAGGTTTTGCCTTTTCAGCGTTAGGACCTCCCGGCGGCTTCCTTGAGGCTACGTCGAGAGGTGTAAGCGAGGAGCCGCCAAGATGACGGCGATATGGTTCATGGGCTCTTGATATTCATCATCATCTTCCCGATCACTATCGTCGGTTTGGCGCTATTCCTTCAAGCATCACCTTGTTCGGCAGGGGTGGGCATTGGGCCCTTGCCATTGTAGAAGTCTTGAGCTTTGCGCCCAAGTTCTGCAATGGCGATATCGTGCCCGTAGTCTTTGGTGGAACTTGCAAAATCGGTCGCTTGACCTTTCTTACCTTGTCCGCTTCCACGGCGGGCTTTTTGCCCTTGTAGTTATTGTTGGGCTATTCGCCCATCCTTGGGAGAGGTCTTGCGATCTATACCAGTGCGGTATTGTTCGCATCACCTTTATTTTTCTTCTTCGGGACTTCTTGTCACCGTGGTTGTTCTTGCTTCTTCTTCTTCTCATCCACACCAGTCAAGGGGCGGCTCGCCCTTGTCAAACGCCTTTTAGTCTTGAACACGCTCTGCCGCGTTGGCATAGCGGTCGCCTAATGAACAGTCGTTGGCGGTCCAGTCTCGTTGATCTCGAGATCTGGGTGAGCCGCTGTCGCGACTCCGTTTTGAAGGCGCGGACAATGATTCATCCGAGATGTTCGGGATCGTGTTGCGGATCTTAATGAAACGCTTCACGAAATTGCGGAGGGTCTCCCGTTCATCCGGATCATCCGTACAGATCATCCTCCTTGCCCAGACGCACGTAATGACTCCGAAATTAGCGATCGAGGCGTCACAAAGCTGGTTTCATGAGTTGATGGAATCCTCCTGCTGATTGAACAACCACGTCCGAAAGGCACCCTCAAGGACAGTCGGGAGGTAATTAGCCATAACGAGCTCGTCACCCCCGGCCGCCATGATGGCCGTAGCGCAGATGGAAAGGAATTCCTCTGCGTTCTGAGTCCCATTGTACCTTTTCATGTGACCGGGCTTGAACTTTGAGGGCCACCGGACAGCCCGGCTTCGTCGAGAAAGCCCCGCAGCCCAAAGCATATGACCGCCACCTTCCCGGCGAACCTAGTCTTGAGAAGACGTTGGTCCTTCGGCGCGAGGAACTCTGCTGAACGGAATGATTCGCCTGGAGAAACTCTCTCGAGACAACCCACCACGCTCCTTCCTCGTGGTCGCGACGACGCGCTCCTCACGAGGGACCGTCCGTGGTCATCGCGTCGCGCTTGCCCCGTTGTCGCGATGACTACGGGACTCGGCGGCGCGACGGCGACCACGGGTAGCTCGCTCATGGACGGGATCCTTCGATGGTGACGAGGGTCACGCGATCGATCGAGCTGTCCGAATCATTCCGGCGGTTTGGGCTGCTTATTGCTGGAGGAGTTGTTGACTTCTCCTAGAGACTTTAGGCCTTCAGCCAATCGCTCTAGATTAGAAGCAACAGCATCGCCCATGCGGGCGAGATCAGCTTGATTGGTGGATCTGAGGACCGTTGCTATCACTTCGAGCTGTTCCCGACTCTGATCTATGGGTCCCGGGATCCCTGAACCATACGCGTTCTGCCCGACTGGAGTCCGGTCACGCGGGGAATTGACCCGAACAGGGGAAACTTCTGCCGGGAGACTTAGCGCCGGCACGCGAGGAGGGTTGCGACGCTGCCGCTTACACCGATCGCGAAACCGTGCCAAGGTCTGATTGATGGAATCGTTGAGGCTGCGGCGAATGACTTCTTGCTCGCGAGCAGCCAGTATGACCTCGTCTTGATGCCGAGCGTAATCGATCCGCCGATCTCTCGGCCGCCACGGCCCGTCGGCGAGATTCTCGAGGTTCCTACATCGCCATGTTAATGCCGTGGGGCCATGCGAAGGTATGCTAGACGGTGTCATCGCCGTGTCTCCACAGTAGAATCTCTGAAACATAGCCTTGGAATCCGATAGATCTAAACCGTCGTAAAGATCATCGGTTCCGTAGTCATCGTCAATGACGGGAATGCGATCTGCGGCTATCTCTACCATATAGGCAGAGACCTCCGTCCCAGATACGGAAAGTGTTCGAGATCGGGCAGATCGATCTGAACTGACAGGGGATGAAACATCATGTCCTTCGAGTCGTAGCCCTCGTGAAGTATCTACGATCACCGATCGAGTTCGACATGCTCGATCTGCGTGTCCCCACGGACGGCGCCAGCTGTCGACGGTTGGGAAATTGACCCAAGTCAACCAAGGTTCTTCAAGGAGGAGATAGGAGACACGTCGAACAACCACGAACAAAGACGAACAGAGATGGGGGTTTTATCCCGGTTCAGCCTCTCAGGAGAAATAATAGCCCTACGTCCAGCCTTTCTTTATATCAAAGAGGATTACAAGGTGGAACTCGGCGAGATCAGCAGGTCTCGACGAGTAGTATGCGAAAATCTATTAGCTAAGGTCCCGTGTGCTCTACATGCCGTAGGGGCCCTGTTTATATAGTACGGATCAAACCGACCTACCGAGAAATATCGGGCCGAGCTAACTACGAGATCGTAACGAACTCATACATGCCAAATACAACCTACGGTAGATAAGATAATCTCCTAATCTTGGGGATCACGACTCCTAATCCAATCTGGGAAACCACGTCCGGGTCTTCACGTAGCCGTGCAGAACTCTTGTTCGAGTCGGACTCAAACACGAATCATAGGCCGTTACGCATGCGCGTCGACCAAGAAACCTGACCGGCAGATGCACATGGGCTCGATAGAACCTTCCAGGAGCTGGGCCCCGTAAGGCTCGATTCGATTGGGCCGTCAGGGAGTGGGCCATGGCAATGGGCCGTGATCTAATCCCCGACAACAACCTTCAACGGATGAAGGCGACGCACCTCTGACACACAAAAGTGACCCCCGACACACGGAGGATTTCGGTTGGCGTGGTCGAACGGTTGATGAAGCCCGTGGCGTGACGACGATCTCTCCGGCGGCGAAGTCCCAAGAGCACAAGATCGGAGACCGTTCCTCACCACTACCCCTTCTCTCCCACCATGGAAACTAGGGCAAGAACACCATGGGAGAAGGAGCAAACCTTGGGGATGAATGAGAGGAGGTAGAGGGGCACCTTCTTCTTCCTCTTCCTCTCTTCTTCTCCCTCTCTCTCTCCTTCAATCTCTCAAGCACATGGAACCCTAGATGGAGGTGGGTGCCATGGGAGGAGTTCTCTAGGGTGGCTCGGACAAGGTGTGGCTGCTAGGTAAGGCTCTCTCAAGTCTCTCCCATGAAATCCCACCTATTTATAGTGCTAGGGTTCAGGCTGGGCCAATGGACGGATGAGATTAACTTGGAACGAGATCGGGCAGTGGCGATGAATTGACTCGGGCAGGTTAAGAGCAAGCTCGAGGGCTTATTTGATTTTGGTAATTGATGGCAACTAGGTGGTAGAGATGAATCACGTCAAGATTAAGGATATTTGTTTCATAGTTCTTTTGATTTCTTGCGTGTGTGTAGTCTACGGTCATCATGTCTGCCGATCGTCGAATCTCTGGCTGCAGGGCCCCACAGAGCACATCTTCGGTATCTTATTCTCATTCGTCTTCGAGAGAGTTGGGGATATGTCCAGAGGATTCCAAGGGGTAGCCACGTGTCCGAGGTTTCATAGCCACTAAGCCATCCAAAAACCAAAACCCTTTGTGGGCGCGAAACTTCCCGCCTAAGCCTACGAACCTTCCCGCCCGTTTGAGCTTAAGTTTTTGCGCCAAATGTTTCTAAATCCTCAAAAATACCTTCGTTCGGGCAATGCTACAGTAACAGAGGGTTTTCTAGGCTGCTGTCCGACCTGGGGCAACTGGGCCCGCACAGTCCGGCCCATGGGCCCGGACAGTCCGGCCCAGGTGGCTGGGTTCGGCCTCCGTGGCACATCTGTGGTATTTCACATTTTTGAGAGCCTTCCCGTATCCGGATTAAAAACATCAAAACATAAAAGTTGTAGAGAATTTCAAGGCGCATCTTTTTCATGTTGAAAACTGTTTCATTTGAGCAACATAAAAAATCATATAAATTCAGGAAGCTTTCAGCGACTGGGACACAGGGCCGACGAATTGTGCCTTCGGCCGGACTGTCCGGCCCTGTAGGCCGGACTGTCCGGCCCAAGTGTTATTTTCCCCAGTTTTGCAAGTTCAATTTCCAGCAAGCGCATGCCTTGGGCCGGACTGTCCGGTCTGGGAGTCCGGACTGTCCGGACCCTGTTGTGTCCCCTCTGTCTCGAATTGCATTTTCTACAGGGGGCGCCTGCCTTCGTCCGGACTGTCCGGGAGTTGTCAGGGGGTTGTCCGGCCTAGGGCTTGAGTTTAGATCTGAGATCTATTTTTCTAGGGTTTCGAAGTGGGGAGTATATAAGGGGATTCCTGATCGTGAGAGAGGTGTGAGAGACTCATTTGCAACCTTAGCCTCCATTCCCCAAGTGTGAGAGCTCTCCCCATGGATCCTTGCTCTAGGGTTCCATGTGCTTGAGAGATTGAGTGAGAGAGAGTGAGGGAGAAGGAGTGAGGAAGAAGAAGAGAGCATCCCCTAGTCTCCTCCTCGTCATCCCCAAGGTTTGTGCCCTCTCCCATGGTTGTCATGCCATCCTCCATGGTGGGATGAGGGCTGAGTGAGTTGTGGTGTCTCCGGTTTTGTGCTCTTGGGATTATTACTACCGGAAGACGTCGTCATCGCCAAGCTCCATCAACCGTACCACAAGCAAACCCTTCTTCGTGAAGGTCACCGTGCTTTCCACGGTGCTTCCTCTCCGTCCGTCGGGGTGTGCAAAGCCCATCGTCGTGTCGGCGGCCACCTTGCTTCCCAAGGTGCTCTTCTCCGTGCGTCGGAGATGTGCTAAATTCTCGGTGTGCTCGAGGTCGGCTTCGCTTGTGAAGTCGGTGTTTCGGGTCCTTCGCGTGTGAAGGGTACCGATTCGTGTGAAGGTTTGGAGCTCGCCTACCATGTGTTGGTGAAGAGCTACCATCGAGTGGATTGAGGGCTAGGGACGAGAGAGTCCCGACTTCTCTGTGTGAGAAGTTTTCTCAACGGAGACGTAGGTGTTCATGTGTTGAGTACTGAACTTCGGTAAACAACTCGGTTTGCCCCTCTCTGTCTTATTTACTTAACCGCAACTTGATATCCACTGTCTGTGAGTGCCTTCGTGCCTCCTACACTTGTGCACCGATTGCTTTCGCCAACTTGACTTGTGTAGAAATCCACGCGCTAGCTGTGTGCCTTAACTTGCTTAAGTGACTAAGTGTAACAAAAGTAAAATTGAAATAGTCCGATTCACCCCCCCTCTCGGCCATAGGTTCCTTCACCAATGTTCGCCTAAACGGCCTAAACAGCCGTTTAAACGGCGGTGTTCAGGCGAACACCGTACAGTTTAGCCCCTAAACGGTGAATTAAACGGTTGACCGGTTTAAACGGTCAAAAACGAAATTAAACGGACTAAACGGGCTAAACAGAACGGGATTAAACAGAATTAAACGGCCTAAACATTATTAAACGGGCCGTTTAGGATATGTAGTGCAGTATAATTCTTAATTTGTTCACTTCACTCCCATGCTCCGCTCACGCCAGCTAAACTCTTGTGCTCTCACCTCCCTCCTAGACTCTGGCCCGCCACATGCGTTCGTGCTCGAGCCATGTGGGGCGCACGTCGCGCCTAGGTACTGCTCTATTAATATTTGTTTTCAATTTTTCTTTGTGCAGTACTGCTTTGCGGTTTTAATATGTGACGTGAAGCTGTGATTTCAATCCTTATGATGTACTAGCACTCTAGCAGTAATGCTCAATATGCTCTTCTGCTACACCAATAGTCCAATACTGATGTAATTTCTATTTCAATCTACAATTCTACTACTATTAATATAGTATCACCGCTATCGGCTTATGATAATTGCTATACTGCATTACTCCTAGTTTGCTATGCTTAAAAAATATCAATTTTAATTTAAAATATATGCTATTTTTATCAATATAAATAGAAACCGTTCACTCCGTTTAATTCTGTGTAAACACCGTTTAAACCGTCTAAACGCTAAACAATGGGTGACCAACTATTTACCGTTTACCGTTTAGGCTAACCATGACTCGGGCTGAAACGGTTCATCGGATGCAGTCTGATAGGTTCATCGGAAGTGCTGGCGCGCGCACAAAAAGGTGCACGCCATGTGTTTGCTCGCGGGTGTAGCCGGCATCGGACGCGTCCGATGACCTGGTCGGACGCGTCCGACAGTAAGGTTGAGTTTTGGGCTCGCAAGGGACTTAGCCGCTGAGGATGTTTGGCTGTGCAAGTTTTAGTCCATCGGACGCCGTCCGACTATCATCGGACACTGTCCGACAGGAACAGTGCAATCAGGTCGTCCAGGGTTTTCCCCCTCATCGGACGCCGTCCGGTAACTATCGGACTCCGTCCGACAGCGACTGTGCATCCGGGTTCTTCTAGGGGCTTAGCCAAATTTCCACTTCCGTTCTTATCGGAAGCCGTCCGGTTACGATCGGACACCGTCCGACAACGACTGTGCGGGAGCCGTCTAGGGACTTAGCCAAATCTCTACTTCTGGCCTTATCGGACGCCGTCCGGTTATTGTTCGGACGCCGTCCGACAGTACGGTGACATGGCACAACCTGGTTTGCCCGAGGTGCTCTCTCCTCCCTCTTACACATGGCATGGTCTAGGACGCTTCTAGAGAGTTCTAGGGGGTTCTTCTAGGGCCTTTAACACTTGGTCATGACAGGGTGCACCTAGGTTCGGATTTGGGCTTTGGCACTAGGCTTAGGTACTTGTGCCCCGGGAAATTGTGCTCGTCTTGTCTTGATCTTGTAACTTGATGCTTGACGTAGATGTAGCAGGCTTGAGCAGGAACGAAGACTCACGCAAAGAGTATAAGAGAGAAACTATAAAACACAAAGGTCCTTATCCTTGGCGTTCCAGCTGTACGGCCTAGTTGCCATCAATTACCAAAATCATTCAACCCATGGGAGGCTTGATCTTACAGCTGTCTCCTAGCCTTCTCGACTCCCACGCAACCGTCTTTGCTTCGTGAATTGGACTTAGGCTCTCCTGGCCTCGAGTGGAATACTTCCTGATGTGCTTCGTTTCGCCCCTAGGAAGGTCCGCGAAGTCCCTAAGGGGCACGCCTCCTCTGGTCCGCTATTGCTTCAATCGGGGAAGCGAAGCTTCCTTTTGGAGATATGCTCCCCTTGGTCCATCGTTGCTTCGCCTAGGTGTAGCGAGGCTATCTTTGGTCATGTGTCTCCTTCACCTTTGTGGATTGGTTCGCTTCTCTCGCTAATTCGTAGGGGTGGTTGTCCCCTACTACTAACACTTTTTCTAGACTTTGTTGTGATATCTTTGTTTACAAGTTCCAAAATCTGGCCTGACAATAAAGTATTATATTAATAAATTGGGACTGAGCCTAGCGTCATAGGTGAACATATAATTAATTAGTAGCGATGCTTGTCATTTCTCAAACAGTTTCTGCCTTCTAAAAGTACAAGTATTTGCAATAGAAAAATGAGGCATTCAAAAGGCAGACGGGGAGAAAAATTGAATGGCCCCACCACTGACACCCCCTTGTTCTTGCACGAGGGCAAGAAAATAAAACGCAGAGCAATCGATAGGTTCCATTTCGCGGCAGAGGCCAGAAAGCAGCAGATGATTAGATAAATAAAAAATATTGGGCCTGGCCTTTGTTTGAACAGCGAAAGCCTTGCATGCACATAGAGAAAAACATCAAGTGGGTCCTCCCTGGGACGTCACGGCCCTACAGCTACAACTGCAAGCACACACCACAGACTCACAGACCACACACCCAGCTCCCCGATTATATAGCCAGGTTTATGCTCTCCCCCAAGAACTTCTCAGTTCCTCCCCTCAGTTACTCAGCTCAGCTCACTCCTGATTCCTCTCTGGATAGGTTAATTAGCTTCATCTTCTTCGACGGCGAGACTGAAGCTGCCCGAGTGTCCATGGAGGTCTACGCCGAGGAGAAGCCGTGCAGGCTGTCCAAGAAGAGGAGCGGTAAGGGCGCGCGCGCCGACGGCAATGGCAAGAGCAGGCCGTCCTTCTCCGGCCGGTGCGCGCGGCTCGTCAAGGAGCAGCGCGCGCGGTTCTACATCATGCGCCGCTGCGTCACGATGCTTGTGTGCTGGCGCGACTACGCCTGAGGCGCGTATCGATCGGAGAGGAGCAAACCCCTCTCTCTCTCTCTCTCTCTCTCTCTCTCTAGAATGGAGCTTGTGTAAAGAGATCTTTTTTTTCCCTCTCTCTCTCTTTTCTTCTTAATTTCCTCAAGGCTTGAGAGTAGAGCGATGCAGGGTGGACGCATGGCCGCTGCGCCGCAGCACATTTTGTTGTGTTTTTTATGTAAGCATCTACTGATATAGAGGGACTTGATCAAAATGGGTTTCTCTTGATTGAGGATTCTTGCCATTGTTAGCGTGCTACTACGCTGTGCCCTTTACTCCTCCTTCCCCTTGTTTGACTCCTCGATCCATGCGCGCGTGATGCATCGGAGTGCGAAGAGATACCCCCCTGCGAATCCAGACCAGGATTCGGACGGCTACCTGCCTCCCTTTCCTCTGCGTCTCATATTCCATCCTGAACAGCACCAAGAACATCACCAGTTCACCACCAAACCTTGCCCGGCGAACGCGCGTCGACTGCCATTTGCAGAAAAGGTTGCATCATTTGCAAAAAAAAAAAAAAAGGCATTGTTTTACACTTTTTTACCGGCCAGGCGCACGCTCGACATGCGACCGCTACATTGCTACTAGCAGCAAATTTTTACCGGCGCGTGGTAGCAGTAAACTAGCAAGATCTTATTTTAAGGAGCCACGCCAAAGAGGGGAACCGTTACTAGCGTTCTGACCCCGGAATGAGGCTGTGGACTCTCCCGAGGTCCCGAGTGCGCTCAACTGCTGACGCATTGGGTTATTTACTCCCAAAACGACGCCTGCCTCCGTATCTGCGCGCGCTGCACGCCATCGCCGAGTGGGAATCCTCCTCCCCTCGCTTGGACCAAACGGGAGCGCACATCGCAGCGTACTTGGAAGCCTGCCTAGATCATGCCATGCCAATGCGCCACGTCCTCTACCGCGCCCGCCTGGCTAGATACCAGTAGCACTGGACTAGAAGCCCAGCTACTACGAGCTAGCCTCTCTACCCCGTAGGTATCCAAGCTCACTGTTCATGATCCAGGCGACTACTACTAGGTAGGTTGTATTCAGCGAGCAGCATGCTTTGCTACCAGGGACAGAGACCGTTCCATGCTTACCGATTGACAGGAGAAAGCGACCGTCCATGGAGTTCTTCGTAGGGCTACTGTAGTCGAGATTTTCAGAGAAGTTTCCGCAGGTGATGAGTGCGTTGCTGGTCGAGGGGTATAGCGCGGCTGCGAAATGCAAATGCAAATGCAATACTACTACTACTACTACATATATGCCCGGCATCTATGCTGAAGATGCCAGGGACCCATGCTGGCTGCCATGCTACGAACGTCGCAGAATCAGCATCAGTGGGCAGTGCAGTGGTCCTGTGAGTCTATGATCCTATTGAGCATGCACTCGCACACTCCTACCTCCTTTGCAGGTGACCGGGCGAGAGGGGGGAGGAGGAGGAGGAGGAGGAGGAGGATGCACAGCGCAGGAGTACAGCACAGGACCCCCATCACCTCGCGCACTGTCACGAGATCACAGCGCGCGGCCGGCTGCAACATACGGGTTCTGCTTCTGTCCCCGAAGCCCATCTCGCAGGACGGTCGCATTCATATCCTATCGAGCCTTTAGTATTTGGATACAAGCGCCATGCATCCGTTCCGGTTTGATCGATCACAAGGCTGCATGCAGCATGCTAAGTAAAGATGCATGGATCATTATTCTTTTACAAGGAGGCAGTTTGCAGGGTGTTGCGTCAGTGCGCGCAACACCGGCCGTGTGAGAAGTTCTCGGAGATGGCACTCAGTTCCGTACTTCCGCCATGGCCTCAAGTACGTAGTTCAGTTGCTAACGTAGAAACTTTCGTCGTGTTAGGTCAGCTGCAAATTTTCAGTTGCATCAGTTTCTTCGACACAGAGCACTTCATAGAGAAGATTAATTAGAGAAGAAGATGTAGTCCACGTTCAGAATATTCAGATAAGCAATATCGTATAACAGCGAATTGGAGCGTCTCATATAAAAGAACATTAAATTATAGGGACTAGCTTCTCATCAGACGACTGAGACTTATTTAGCTCTCAGTCAATTTTCTAAGCCGTTGATCAAACATCTTCATAGAAAACATAAAAGATCCAACGAACATCTACGTATGTGAGAAAATTAACTGGGAGATAAATAAGTCTCAGTCGCCTGATAACTAGCAAAGGTGTAAATTATATCATTCTTCACAATATAACTCTGCGCACATAAATTTCTTTCGTAAGTGACATTCTATCCCTTCTATCCTAAAATACCCAAGTGAAACCAATATGTCATCCATTCCACTCTTCTTCCTCCTCTTCACTCTCTTCTCTTTTTGTTTCCTAGATTTCTTTTCCATGTCGAGCATTGTACCGCCGCCATCCTATATATTTTACCCCTTGCCTCTGCTACCCATGCTTGTGCTAGCACTGCCTCCTTGTGAGGCACCACTCGCCGTCTCCCATGGAAAGCCCACCGCATGCTATGTCGGTCAAAGAGGCAGGACTCAGGAGGGAGGAGAGGGGGTGTAGCAAGTAAGGATGCCAGGGAAGTGGCCGACGATGTCGCCTAGGAGGAGTTGGAGGAGAGGTTGTTGGAGGTGATGGGAGATGGGGAAGAAAGCAAGAGAAGGGAAGGAAGAAGGGAGAGAGGTGTGATAGATGGTCCCACATGGGCATTTTTGGAGATAGAAGGGGGAGTACCACAAATAAAAGAAATTCATGTGCATATGGTTATATTGTGAAAGGCTATATATTTCACATTGATTTGTGCGAGGCATCTCAATCTGGTGTCATCCATTGATGTTTCCCACTACTTGAGGAGCTTTACAATTATACCTTATCAACACCGACATGGAGGTCAAAGATTAGAGCTCAATTGATTCGTTTGTGTGTTGTATGCCCAGGGCTTGTTTTGTTCTCCTGCCCAATTGTTTTCTTCAGTGTTTAGAATGAGCACTCGTGTGGAGTGAATACCCTAGCTTGTGTTGTGACGTTACGAGCCCTGTGTTGCTCATGTGAATTTGTTGTGTTAAAATAGTATCACTTTGATAATTTAAGGAATTACATCACTATATAATGCCAAATGGATAAAAAAAATGCATCTAGCTAGGGTAATCCTTTTAAGAAAAATAAGATTTAAAGCCCAAGCAAAGTATTATGCAGGCATGGCTTAGCCCCTTAAATGGGTTAGGAAAAAGTGAATTGCCGAGGTCACATAACATGACTTATGGGTGGACACTAGACGAATGATCGTTATGTCGAGCAAAGATTCTACATCTTTGTCTTACATGTAGTGTACTACTAGGGCATCAGTCCATTGAGGGATAATTGTAATTCCCAAGCTATTGTGATGTGACGAGCATTGTATATGTGGTGTAATGACAAGGGCGCCAACCCATTAAAAGATGAGTGCAATATTTTGGGCTATTGCGATATAACAAGGCCTCGGTTCTTATATTCTTCAATTGATCTTGGAGCAACGAAATTAGATGTCTTCTCATGATTTTCCAAAGCTTTTATGGTAGTTTTCGTGATTAATGTTGTTTAGTTCATGGAGTTGACTTTTTTGCAGATCAAACGCAAGTGCACTAGGTTCAAGAACAATTTTTGAATAGTTATACTGCGAATTGGAACTTGATCGTATTATGGAATTTTACGCCTCTATCTTAGCTTATTTTAGCGTAAAAACATGAAAAAGGGACATGTGATTTGGATGTTATGGTTATTCGAAATTCTCATCCAAATTGTAAAAATTGGTTTTTCAGAATCGAAGACTTATTGTTGAGTAGATCAATTACACCTAGATGGCTACGGTTTAGTACTAATCATTATTGACTATTTCGTTCACTTTTACATTGGAATTTCAAAATTATATCCTAGAGATTGTTGCCTCGGAGTTGGTGCCTTCTACTGTCGTTACATAACGAAGGCAAGTGCACGATGTGTGGTGACTATAGTGTTGGTTACGTGCATTATCTATGCTTGTATACAAGGTTGGTCCTATCATTTTATGATGAAAAAAGTCTACTTCACATAGTGGTGCAGAGACTAGCCCGCCACGTACAAAACCGTTTAAGTGGACCCTTCAGTGATGTATATAAAGGGTCATTGACCCATCCCAAGGGACACAATGAGAACAAGAACAATAAAAAATAACACACTCAATATTGTGCCCGGCTCTTTTGCTCTCTGCTTGGCTAGGACAACTATCCCCTCCTTTACACCCCCAAAACCGGCCTTCAAACTGTTTTAGAAGGGTGCTGTAGAAATCTGTTGTCGTAGTGTAGCCCCGCGACGGCCGACAGAAGTTTCTTTTTGACATAAAAATAGCCGAGACCACAAATTTAACAGGTAAAGGTGTTCTTAACACAGTGATCGGGAAATTAAGCAGGAGCTGATTTCTTACGTACGTACAAGGCACATTTTTTACAATGAGATACACTCCTCGAAAGCTAATCTATAGGCCTGGGAAATCTACCTTGAGTTCACCAAATAATTAGGCAACCGATAAAAAGTACAACCTATAAACATCCTTACATATATGAATATCATCTCTAATTCTCTATGCGCTATACTCATTTGATGCAACTTTTAAATGATAATGAACCTGTGGTGCCTGACACAAATATTATTCAAGTGTGCTACAGCCATCTGCATTTACACAAGCATAGTAAATAGTAATTCTGCCTCTACCTTGTCTGCAGTTTAGTTCATTATGAAGGGCACACTTGCTGAGAATGGTGAGCTTTTAATTATGTTTTCTTTTTTTGACGGAAAGGCAGGAGAGTTGCCTTGTATTAATTATAAAAGGAATGAAAAGGCAGAAGCCTTGGTACAAAAGCTAAAAACAACAAAAAGAACAAGAAATAAAAAAGGGGTGAAAAGAAATAGAAGGACGCTCATCCCTAAGCGTGCACGAGAAGCTACGCAATTACAAAATTGGCTTCTGCAACCTTCCAAAGGGGCAGGTCATCGATGAGAGAGTCTAAAAAAATCGAAAGAGGTCGCTCTAATTATGTTTTCTCATTTGAAACAGAAGAGGGAACGGGATGGTTGCCGTGAAAACTATGATCGTAATGGTCTAATGGATGTTGAAGAAGCAAGGGAGAAACCTCCTGCAGGCAAAGCGGAGGAGAAGAGGAGCAATCAGCAGTAGCTGTTCGTGTACTAGCAAATCTAGAGGCAAAAAGGGATTAGGGGAAGAAGGCTAAATACTAGATTACTGCTGTTAATAACTAATAACCATAGCCTAGAGAACAATGACAGCAAAGCATGAAATTACCAATACGCATGAATTCCACATTTCCACACGCAGTAAAAATCCTTCAATAATCAATACATCCTAGCTGCTGCTCTGGCCTTTCACTTTCCGATCATTTCTTTGGCATCTTTGTAGTATCAGCAGATTCATACAAAAGGGTGTATCCTTAGAGTGAGGAAAGTGTAGAATGGTCCACAGGCTATACCGTATAGAGAGAGGCAACCTAGTCACCTAGAGATTTTGCACACACTGCAGGTATACTGCAACACTGCTTTACAGTCAGCGCCGGTTATTTCTGCACTGTATTCTGGCATAGGACTGAGGTCAATGCAGGAGTAATGCTAGTTCCAGAGGATGCTGGAATACAGAAGTAACTCTTGCATTGACCACAATCCTGTGCCAGACGATTACTCTGCCGCATTATTCCATGTACGTTTACGCCCAGGTGATTTATGGACATGACAGAGCAAGAACATGCAAGAATCTAGGAAGGCACAGAGATCATAACAGCATGAAAATCGATCCAGGCAAAGATAACTAGATAAGTATAGCGCTGTATGCGCATGCTGTTATTACTCAGAGCATCAGAGCGGTTTCCATCCCCCAAAACATTATTCCCTCAGTCCTTCCACCCCTTTAAATTTCTTCAGGTTTTACATTATGGAGTATCAAGTTTCCTTCCTCAAGCAGGCGATGTATCCACAAAAGGTCAAATGAGGTGAAATAGGGGACCTCACAGGAATTCTCTCATATCAGCTTTCCGTCAGTAAAAAATGAAAGAAATTGCCGATTTGGTCCAATGACTCTGGAAATCATGGCTGAAAAGAGAGATAACTCACAGCTTGTCGATAACGGATTATGGATGCATAATCCTCCAGCACCTAAGAGAGAAAGTCCAACCATAATACCCTAATTTTATTTTAGCTAATCTTGGTGTTTTCTGTTAAAAAGAATTAGGAGAAGGTTAAAAGAACTGAGAGGTAAAGAAGATAAACTCCCTTATTTGTTTGGAGGGAATACGAAATTTATAACTAAAACAAATCATAGAGGATTCCAAGTAAATGAATTTTCACACTCTTTCAATTCCCTTTCCCAGTCCCACCATTGTCAAAATTACCATAATTGATATATAGCAAGTTGTCTATTTATTTTTAACTTCCTAATCTTATAATTAAAATAATCTATTATTGTATTAAACCAGCGTTAAACAGAGCACTAATCCTAAAATACTAGAAATTCCCATGTTAATCGAAGAGAAAAAGAAAGATCTACACGGTTAATCATTGTGGGTCTAAATTATAATGGTTTAGATTAAAAGAAAGAGTCTATATAATCTTCAATAAAAAAAAAATAAATATAAATGAGAGTTCATGTCAACTACAAAACTAGCAAAGGAGTCCACATATCTATAAAAAAAAAAAGTTAAAAAAAGAGTTCATACAATTATAAAACTATCTGCACAAATGCACGACACCATACTCGTTCTCGTACTGCAAGCTATGTTGTTAGGTAGGAGAGGATGGAAACGGGATGGCACCTAAGGTTGGGCGAAGGTGTGGCGTTGGCAAGGAGAGGGGTTGGTAGAGGGGAAAGGAGGAGGGGTGGCATCAAGTGTGGTCGTGTGTGCAGGGTCGTGGTTGTTGGATAAAATAGTAAAAGATGGCGAAAGAGAGACAAGGATAATTGGGGTTACGTGTAAAAGTGGCCTAAATGGGCCTAAATGTGACAAATAAAACTAAACTAAATTATACTAATTATACCATGTTATTTTTAATTTTTTACTACAAATACATACATCACTACTAATCATAGCATTGCAATCTTTAGGGGGGAAAAGTCTGGAATTCCAATTACTAAAAATAGCGCAAAATATATAATTAAGAAAATGCATAAATGTAACTCGTACTTATTTGAAATCCACTGCACTGTATAAGACCTAAGTTATATATAAGCTAGGATGTCCTTGCGTTCCCCTGCTTAAAAAAAAAAGCGTGCTCCAAATTTACCCAATTGCTCGCAGCGGTCGCAGGCCCGAACGGCTATAGCAGCCATTGGAGAAGACAGCCTAGTCAGAAATGTGTATCTAGTATAATACACACCACACGCAGGTGCAGATGCAGATAGGAACAGTCAAATTGTTTCACAAATGTACCATCTATTTCTGAAGAACTCTATACAAATACTCTGATAGTTTATTGCTATCATCTGACCACGCAATACATGAATTAAAACAACAACCTGGGCATTTACAACACAACACTTAATTCTTCAGACTAATGTGAATTTGTGTACAGACCACTCCAGATTGATTGGAGAGGGGATTGTGACTTTTCTCAACAAGCAAGTAAAAAATAGTAAACAAAAAACAGCTAAGTTAGCATTCTAACTTCAGATACATCCTTAGAGCCTCGAGCCCTCAAGGAACATTCACGGAGCTCCTCAATTTGCAGTATGACACACACATTTCATCATATGTAGCACACTCTTAATTGAAAAGTTTCAGGTCATCAACATATGCTCTTCTTTTTGGATCAAGATGTTTGAAAATAACAAATTTGGCAGTTGGATGGACACCCAAATTTCTTTAGCAAATTAGCAGATATCTTACACGAATGTACCGATGTCACATTGGAGGTGTACATAATGGAATATCATAGGATGTGCGGAAACGGGTACCATTGCCAATGTTCCTCGATACTGGACAAAGCCAGCAGAACATGTTAGACCCTAGAACCTGTGCAGAAAATCAGAAAATGCTGAGCAATAAATAATAATTGATGTCGCCCGCCTCTAATAATTAAGCAACGAATATCAAATCATAAATGTGTTTTTGACTAAAATTCAGCATAGAAAACCCCATTACAGAAAAGGTTAGTGCAAAAAAATGGGGAAGGGGAGAAGTAAAAACAAAACAAATAACAATTCATTTCGTATCATAGAAAGATCAAAGTACTGAAATATACCACCCTACCCCCACCTTTCATAGACACATGGAATCCCATCTGTCAGTCAGACTGTGGTTGGTATATTCCAAATTTGATCTTTACGGATGGTATGAAACAAATTCCCGCAAAAATATAATACAGCTATAGATAGCAACAGCCTAACAGGTGGCATAAATTTCTCATGCCAAAATATTATACATATACCAGTGATGTGCTTTAGCGGTTGTTCTCTTCAGTGTATTATTTGTTGATTGTCTTATTTGCTTATAAGCTGAACTTCGAGAGCTTCCTGAGGTAACTTGAAAAGTTCGGTCCACTTCATTCGACTTGTTTTTAGGGCTTTTAGATGTGGTTTTGGGATTTAAAAAAAAAGTAGTAATAAAGACAAAATGTACCTTTTCAATTTAGAGATAAGTAGATAAGAAATAGGAAAACAAACTAAAGAGAACAACCGCGGTTTTCATCAATCTACTTCTTTTGAATGGACAGACAGAAGGCCTAGGGATGAGCATAGATATGGTACTACCAAAGTTATTTGTGTACCATAATCCCATCTTCAATGGAAAAATGTTGTACCAAGTTACTAGCACAATATCTTGAAAAGGGCATTTGCATCATTGCATGACAGCACACTAGGTTTTTGTTCAGACGTACAAAGAGAGATGACAAAAATAATTCTTACTGAAACAAGATTCTCATAGACACCAAGATCGTATGGATGATGATAAAGATTCCCAGCCTTTTCTGCCAACCACAATGCCCTAACTCCTTCATGGTACTGAGAACCAACAACATAAATAAGATTAGCAATCTATCAAAATATGGCCACAAAGACAAGAGATTCTATTTTTCAAACCTCAATAGTAGTTTTATTATGCAAGATGAGGTAGACATGCCAACCTAACAGGACTGTCAGAGCCAAAGCTAATGGACACAATATGATCCCACAAATAATCTGCATATTTGAAGACATTTATGCATTACATAATCAGATGATTTTTTTTATGATAGTTCCAATCAGGTCTTCTGAGCTGGCAACTGAAACAACCTTTTCAAGGAACTTACAATAGATGTTCTAGAAGAATCGCCTCCTGGTTGTTTGTCTTTAGGTAAACTATGCGCAACACCCCCTATTATTAGAACCTGATATAAATATGGATATTCTTATGCTCAAACACCAGACAAACCATAGTTACTAAATTAAGTGGAGGATATTGAAGTACCATAGAATAGAGGCTTGCAATTACAGCATACAGTACAAAAACTAGAAAAAATTTGTAGTTCCCATGCCCAACACAGTTGTTAATCCAAATGCAGTGATGGTCCTGCATAGAAAAGGTAGGATAAATGCAAATTCCAGTTAAAAAAAAGGAATAACGTTTTTGGTACTGATGAGGACCATTTTTAGGATGCATCTCCTGCAGGCACGGCAATGGTGCGCACGAGGAGGTTTGTAGCGGGAACATTTCTGGCAATATCTCAAATCACCACCCTGAAATTATGCCATTGGAGTCAGAATAAAGCATGTAAAGTATAGAATGTTAACGAATAAATTCGAATGCCCACATTAACAAAAGCGTAGCTTGGCACACATGCCTATGGCTTTTACAATATTGCAATGTAAAAAAAAATTACCACCTTAATCTATTTAAGTGAGAAAAATTAACTTCCCTTTTAGGCTAGTTTGGAAAGTACAAAAATATGAAATCTAAAAGTGTGTTGCCTGTCAAAATTTATGCTTCAAATCCATTGCAACACAAACATAGATTTGTTAATGCAAACAATATATGATTCCCAAACAATGGAATTAGCTTTTTAGATAGTTAATGATTACTCCCTTCAAGGGCAATGACCAGTCCACACATTTTGGGACCAGAATACACCTTGACGATTCATAAGATTAAGTAGCAAGCATGTTGAAATCATCATGACAGGTAAGCAAAACACATAGTAAAATATAATGTGTTATTCATGCAGCAACTATAATTCACTTACTCAGGATGTGAGGCCTTACACATGGCCTAACAGGCAATGACAATATCAATTCGTAAAAATCAAGAAAACAATGAATTGTTCGTGTCCAGCTTATGAATTGACCATTATATTTTTAGTATCTTTTAGCTGCTTCCGAGATCCCAAGTGTGTTAATTTTGTCAAAACCATTGCGTACATTGACTACACAAATGCAAATCATACTGAGTGATACGCTGCACACATGACCTAGATTTCATACTTAAATGAAGGTTATGTAATATATTAGACCAATGCTCTGTAGGAGATCTAGAGAAGATTCATACTGGGAATTCTTAGCAGCAGAACATCCCACCTTTTCAGTTGAAAATGTTTTTTTTTTCTTGTCAATACTGATCACTGCAGCCTGACAGTGTGCAAGGATCCAGAGATATATGCTCACTACACCACGTCCACACCGCTCCACAGACCCGGTTACTCGGATACAGACCATCACATCGTTCCGAGATTCTCTTCCTCCCGCAAAGGTCTCAACATACAACATTCAGCTTAAAAAGGTAAAGGAGCCTTCGGCCTTTGCTCTAAAGATCCAAACCATACACGCGGAATCCAATTTACTAGATCTTGCTTAGGCAATGCTCTGAATCTAAATTCAAGATCTAAAATTTGAGGCCAAAGTATCTAATTCCACGGCATACGAATACCATTCCAACCCAAAGATCCAAGCTTTGCAGCACGCCGCCGCAGCGCCCGCGAGATCTCGGGTGGTCCCGGTGGAGGGGGCGTGGGGTGGGGGAAGGGCCGTACCTTGCGCTTGATCTCATGGATGGGGCTCTCGTGGTCCTCGACGTCGGGCGCAAAGGCCGGTGGCACGCCGCCCGGATCGCGGGAGACGGCGACGGCGTAGGTGGCGACGCAGGCGGCGGCCAGCACGCTGAAGGCCGCGGCGTTGGCAACCCCCGCGGCCGTGGCGAGCCCCAGCCACGCGGGGATCGCCAGGAACACCGTGGTGTAGTAGACGTACCCGATCGCCGCGAGCACCGAGAGTATCGGCAGCGTGACGTACCCCGGCCGCGCCGCCATCCCCGCCGCGGCCTAACGCTCCTCGTCTGCCCGGCGGCGGGGCGAGGGCATTCCGGGGAACACGCACGGCGGCCCGCGGCCTCGGGGGCGCTTGTGTCGCGGGAAGCGGCGGGCGCAACCTGCGTTTTACTTCCCTCAGTCGCACTTGGCAGCAGCAGCTCGCTGGTGTTTGACGGGGAGAAATGAGAATCGCGTGCCGCTCGGCCGCTCCGGGCGCGCGAATATGGCGGCGACGAGTTGACTGCGTTGAGGTTGGTATACTTGGTAGGCCGTGGACGTCCGGAGCGTCGCGTGGTACGTCCATTTGGTTGCGGGGGAGATGTCAGTTGTGAGTTGCCCCCAAACTTGCGTAGCCGTGAAGCGGCCTTGCAGAGTTGCAGTTGCAGAGGTTAAGCACGGGGATGCATCGGCGACGGTGAGACCGGTGATAATGCTCGCCGCGTAATTCCCTTTCTATTGGAAGTTGGGCTGCCTTCAATTCATCTCCGCACATCTCCCCTACTATCCTTCAATTTACAGAAATGCTACAAAATTATACTGTTTCGTAACTTCTCAATTATTGAGACAAATGTGCTCGAAAATGTAACAACGACGTCAGCACAAAACTATATAAAAAAATAAAGTTTTATAAAATTTTCCAGAAATACATAAAAATTTCTCAACCAACGAACTTTCCAAAACCTTGTAAAACTTTCTGAACCATCTTTTCAAAGAATAGAAAATCATCCTATAAAACTACATAAAACCACACTAAGCTACCCAAAACTATCTCAAACTAGTAATACGTTAAAAATAGTTAAAGCAGATCACCGTTGGTTACCATCTCCCATCTATTTAACTGCTACACGTGTGAGTACCATTTGCTTTTAGGTGATTTCGACACTGTCCCTAATAGAAATGCAGTCTATGGTCCGTGCTAATTAATCAAAGGGTGTCCTGCAATATAATTATTTGGCTATACTATTTTTTTGACTGTTTTGGCTACTGGTTTTGAGCCAGATTGGCAGATTCGATAGTGTTTACTTTGTGTATAAAGACAGAAAAAAGTAAACGCGTCTGAAAATATAATTAAATAATTTCACCAAAAAAAATTATTGTCAAGGCTTTTTTTACCAGATTGCAGTAGGAGAGGCTTCTACTACATATATATCAAAGAAAAATTATGTACAAAAAATATATAGCTATAGAGACTGCCTCCAAGTATTTATGGAAGCAACAAGCACTAGAAGAGAAACATGCTCCAGAACAGATCTCTACCCCTGAGATTCTGAGAACACCAAACAAGAATATTTTGTAGTTACAAATTTTTCAAATATTCCATGCATTATTGTCAAGGCTTGACCTAGCATGTAAAGCCATCTTGTTTTAGGGAAAAACAAGTGCCACATGAGTGATTGTAAAACAGAGAAACGAGCTTCCGCACAAAATTAGCAAGGTCCTAACAATCGGTATTGTGTGTTCGTGTAGTGGCCTAGTGGGTGGCACGCCGCCCAACTTTTCCTTTTGGATGCCATTTCTGCCGAACCGCTCAATATGGTACTGAATTTGTAATCAAATTGCCTGAAAGAGCTGAAAAGAAAATGTGAAGATAAGAGAAGTTGAAACACCTTCAGCGACGGCTCGGACTAAAATATTTGCAGATTCGGCTAAAACCTGCACGTCAGGGACATTCAACACCGAGCAAGCCTTGGAGGCCATAAAATTTAAAAATAATAATAATGGATCAAGGCTATTGCTCCGGCGATGCTTCTGTCTCTTGAAGTTGTACTCTTCAGATTAAGGAATGATCCCTTCCTTTGCCCCAAGGTGATTTCACCTGCACATTCGATGTTCCAAACCTACAGGTCACTGCTTGTATTTTGGTATCAGCCTGCTTTCCTTTGCCCCGTGGCCCGTGGTAAGGACAGTTTTGATAAGTTCAAAATTGATAGAATTTTCTCTTTTTTGTAACGTTCAATATAGGATGAATTTGAACTTGAAATTTTAACCAGAGATAGAGTAAGTTGAAGAGTACATGTACAAATTTTTTCGAATTTTTTCAACTTTTAGTAGATTCGATTACGTGGCGATTCTTGCGTTTGGTGATTCTTGACAAAGATATGTACCCTTGTTTAGAGGCGTCATTGCTTTTACACGTACTTCTTGCTTTTATACGTACTTCCTCCTCCCGGTCCCTTGTTAGACAAAGCATTCTATTTCGTGACGCTCGATGCAGCTTTGACGATTAACAATTCCAACCAGGCAGAAAGGAGAGACCAAAAGTACAACTCTCCAGCCGTCATAAGCAAGACATATAAACCATACATATATGGACCAGGGCTTACATTTTCATTTGCCGTAGAACTTTCTTGTGCATTAGTACTACAGTATTAGTATAATCGTTGCGACAAACCCCGTGTCGGTCGCCTTCGATATCAGTTTATCACCTCGTGTCGGCACGCCAACAGAGGAGAGGACACGTGGCTCCCCTGAACATTCTTCGATCTCTCTTGTGTTCGCCCATGGCCATGGATGTTCACCAGTCCAGAGAATCTCAAGTACATGAGGCGGAAGGCGAGGTGGCGTCGTCGTTGCAATCGCATCGCATTGTGTCATCACTGGATGGTGCTAGCGTCGTCGCGATTCTCCTTTCTTCTTCGTGTCTCGGTCTCCGGCGAAACACGCAGCACTGGTGCCATGTGATCCAAGTTTGCAGAGGAGACTGGCACATCCAAGTGTCACGTTTCGTGTCTGGGGGTTGCTGTTAACGTCATCCGATGTGCTGCGAGGAAGACGAAAGCGAAAGGAGGAATTTTTACCCCCATACTGCGTGCGTAATGTACATTTTCGATCTTTACATGCAAAAAAACCCTACTGGCTCAGCCACTCGCACGGGCCACGGCGCTAATTTTACACCAGAAGTGGAAGATTTGGCGCTCTGGGCCGGTTGGTCGGCGGTTATGTGGCGCCGGGAAGCCGCCGCGCCGGCGCCGCGCGTCACAGCATTAGGCCGAGGCGCTCGCTGGCGACGTCGCAGCGGATGGAGGCGAGGCCGACGCGGCCGCGCTCCAGGTCGTACTCTACCCAGACGTTCATCTGGTGGTGGTGGCCGATCACGTACGCCGTGAGGGGCACCATGTCGGCGTTCCCGAATGTCAAGCACCACACGCCGTCGCCGCCGCGGCGCTCGCCGGGGACCTTGTACAGCAGCCTGTCCCCCGCCACGGCCATCTGTGCGCCGTTGAAGAGGAGGGTCACGGCGGGGAGCTTCGCCGGCGGCGACCGGCCCTCGGGCACGCGGAAGCAGGTGTCGAACGCTTCTTGGAACGTGAAGTTGGGGTCGTTGAGCGCGGAGAGGAGGGGCTTGGCTTGTTTCAAGAACTCTGCTTTCAAGGCGGAGTAGGCGTCGCCGAGGAGGAAGGTGAACTGCGTGCCTGAGTCCACCATGGTCTGCCCGGCGCCGGTGTGGTCCGGCGCGAGCACGGACGCCGGGATGGGTAGCGGCTTGCCGCCGACGCGGATGCCGAGGAGCTGGACGGAGTACGCCACGCGGTCGAAGTAGGGCAGCGGGAGCGCTGGCTGGTACAGGGGCGTGTAGTTGAGCGGCAGGAAGGGCAGATCGCTGTGGCCGAGGAGCAGCACCCCGGCGTCGTCGCGGTCGGAGATGCAGTACGAGAAGCGGCGGGTGCTGGCCTGCGAGACGAAGGAGAGGGCGCCCCGGTTCATGCCCAGCAGCCCGGCGGTCGCCACGCCGTCCGGGGACGAGTCGAAAGCGGTCGCCATGCAGCCGAACGCCGCGCGGAGCGGCGGCGCCTCGCCGACGGCGAAGACGTCGGTCGCGAGCGCGCCGTCGGAGGCGGACCCGTCCGCGTACGAGAGCGACACGCGGCACCGGTTCGAGGCCCCGTCGCAGGCCGGCGGCGACGGCAGGTCGCGCGCGCGGCACTGCGCGGAGGTGCATGGCACGGCGGCGAAGGTGGCCGACGCCCTGGGGCGGAAGGAGGAGGCGCCCCTGGCCCCGCCCCCCGGCGCGCAGAGCAGCCAGGAGAGCTCGCTGCCGGTGTCGAGCACCATGGTGACGTTCTGCCGCGGCGTGCCGACGGCTAGCGAGACGGTGAGGCTGACGTTGTGGTGGAACCGCAGCTTGCTCGCCGGCCGCGGCAGCGCCCCCGCCGGCACCTGCCGTGCCCGCAGCGCGAACAGCAGCGGCTTCGCCCCCGGTGCCGCCGCCTCAGACGGCCACGGCACGGCGGCGGCGGCGGCGAGCAGGAAGGAGAAGAAGAGGCGGCAAACGAGCGGCCGGGGAGGCATGGCGGTGGTTGCGAGCAGAGTGAAGGAATGGCCAAGGGCCTACGCGCGCATGTGACCGCGGAGACGGATGCTTCTGTTGGATTTGGGTGTGGGGTTTTGGTTCGTGGTGGATTTTATGGGGGAAGGGGGGAAGGTGGCGAGGCGAGCGCGCAGTGGCAGTAGGATGGGGGAGTAACCGAGTGACGCAGCGCAGATCACCAGCCGAGCGAGGGGAGGGGGGGGCGGGACGGGACGGGACGGGCAGAGGTGTCACTGTCGCAGCCGGGTTCTTTGTGCCTGTCGTCTTGTAACTTTGGAACCAGGGAGCGCCAGCTGGCTAGTCAGAGATATTTTACGATTTCTACATGGTAGTAATAAGTACGAGTAGTAAGTGCACTTGCAGGTGAATTTTAAATTTTGAGAAAAAAATTGGTAAAACTGACACAGCTTCGCAAAAATATCATTTTGATCCACTATCAAATACATATAGACCTGTTCATGGGATACCCAGCCCGTCAACCCCGCCTAGCCTTACCGAAAAATTTGGGCTCTGCCGACCAAACCAGAGTCGTCGGTAGGGCTCGATTTCATTCGAGTCGTGATGGCGGTAAAGTCCGGATTTTCTGATTTAAGTAATGGGTAAGACTTCCAGACTTCAGTAGGCTCGGGCTTCGATTCCGACGCGTCGCCGGTAAGCCGAACTCGACCTAGTTTTTCGGGACCAGGCTTTTCGGGCCGACCGAAGCTTACCCGACCCAAAGATTTGATCAGATCTAAATACATATATGGTTCCACATGTAATGAAATAGGAGTGGCGTTACTGCGAAGCGATTTCTTAGTATGCATTTGTCAAATCCCTTGTGATTTTACTGTTGCTCTTGTAGCTTAAAATCCATATTTTTTTCTTTTTTTCATTCGTTGGTATGTAAAGACTTATGGACATTTGAGACTTGAGAAGGATGTCTGTCTTTTTTTAAGAGAAAATTGAGCTGGTGACATCGAAAGGTTGCTCCATTTCTAGCACTCTGTCATGGCAAGAGTTAACGGTGTCCTCGTTAGTCTCACTTGTAAGTTCAAGGTACACTTTGTGTGATTTTAGTGATTAATGACAAACACACTTAATGACAATGCTTAGTTTAATGATTGATTATATTGCTATGAGACTAACATGTTTATTGCCAAGTTGAACATTAGTCTCATCTATTTAGAGGAGAATTAAATATAACAAGTGGACAAGCTCTCTATCCTAGACAGGTATGCTCATGTTTTATGTTGAGGCTAACACACTTGATTGTAGATTTTTCTTAGTCCCATATATGCAAATAGGATGGATGACTAATTGAGGTATGCAATCTCGGTATCCTTGGTATACATTTGTTATTGCATTTCTCATGTGCAAGTGCTCTATATTTTATCTATAATTAAACTTCATATTGCTATAAATGGAATTGGTGCATGCATACTTTGTTTGTGTATATTCTCATGCATCTCACTTAGTGAAGTTTAATATAGTTTAGTCCACATCTTCACTCTTACTCTAAATGTTGTTCGCACATATAAAATTCTTGTATATCCTTTCATGTGCTTCATTTAAGTGAAGATTGTGTTCTTTGTCATGATTTAATTGTTTCATCATGTTGGCAATCACCTCTCAAGTGCATATAGATTAATTATATATGTCATGATGCACTTAATGAACAATATTGTGTCAAGTGTTTTTATTCATATTGTGCCTCCTTGTATGAAACGCTTGACGTGCTTAAATTGCTCAAGAACATAACCTTATTCACATATATTGAGCTTTCGGGACTAATGGATTTAATGAGTGATTTAGAAAGAATTAGGTCCCGTGCATGTGTGTGATGACTAAGGTATGTCAAGAAGATGACGGCTAAGCCGTAGTCAACAAGACGACGGTGTCACCAAGAGTTGAGGACCAAGTCGAGATCGATTTGACGTGGAGATTGTCGGGGATGATCAAGTCAAAGTCGATAAGACAAAAGTCTCATGAGGTGAATCAAGTCAAGGTTGGCAAGGTGAAGGCGTCATCAATCATTTGGTTAAGGTCATCATGCACATTGCTTCAAGTTTGCGACGGCATCAAGAAAAGAAGACGGCAAGTGCTTTTCCTAGACTTGTACTATCTTGCTTTCTTTGAGTCTAAGGATTGCCGTACTATTAAGGGGGATGCCATGGAGAATGGCTTTGATATGTCTCAGGTGCTCAATTGATCAATCCTTGTGAGGAGACAAAGAGAAGTGATTAGTGGGGGTTAGATAGTACAAAGATGTGGAGTTACCTTTGGCTTACCTTGATCTATGCATCATTCACTTGGGTTTGAGGTGGTGATACCTTGTGGATTAGATAGCCCTTGTTCTCAGCTTTCCGTAGAGCCCAAGATTACCTAAAACGGAGTTCAGAGCAAAATGTTATCCTTGTTTTCATCGAGGCTGTGATGCAGTCTCGGACTGTCCGACGATCTGGTACGGACTGTCCGTGAGTTCGGACTGTCCGGTCCGGACTGTCCGAAGGGTCGGACTGTCCGAGGCACCCTCCAGACGTGCTCTCTGTCTTGATTATTTGTAATTATCGGACTGTCCGGTCAGGACTGTCCGAAAGTCGGACTGTCCGAGGTACCCTCCAGACGAGCTCTCTGTCTTGATTTATCTGATTTATCGGACTGTCCGAAAAAGTTCCGGACTATCCAAAGTCTGCGAGATCTGAACCCCAACGGCTAGTTTTCCAAGCCATCTATTTAAAGCCCATCTCTCTCCACTTGCATATAACGGCCATACCATAAGTTTATTGACCTATCCTCTTGTTCTTGAGCCTCCCACACCTCCTATACCCTAGATCTTAGTGATCCTCTTTGAAAGAAGAGTTGGGAAGGGATTAGGGTTAAATCTTAGTGATTCCCTTGTGAGGAGTGTTGGGAAGAAGGATTGAATCTTTGTGATTCATCTAGTGGGAGAAAAGATTGGTGAAGAAAGTGTGAATCCAAGCAAGCAAGCAAGCAAGATTTGATTGTTGAGCACTTGAGTACATCTCCGAGTTCGTTCTTCATTGAGCATCTATTACCCTTGGAGGTTGAGGACTCCTAGACGGCTAGGCGTCACTGATGAGCCACCGACGAGGTGTGGTTGGCCACCGCAAGTTTGTGAAGGTACGATTCCGTCTCCGCAAGGGAAGGAATCAAGAAGCAAAGTCGGTGCGTGCGTTTGCACAAATCCGAGAGGGAAAGAGTCAAGTGGGACTCGGGCTCAAAGGTGTTGGAGTCTACCTCAACGGAGAGTAGGATCTCCTTAAAGATCCGAACTTCGGGATAAAATTCCTTGTGTCTCTCTTCTCATTTGGTTTAAGTTTCTCCCTTGCTAGATCCACTCTATTTACTATCTTGTGCTTGAGGGAGACCTCTCCTGTGTTTCTGTGTTATTGTTTTTGGTATTCTTGTTGTTTGAGTTGTGCAGAACATTTTCAGAAATTTTGGGGAGGATTCTTCATGACCTCGGACTGTCCGAGGGATGTCACGGACAGTCCGAACCTACTTCCGCAGCGCAGTTGAAGATTGAAATTGGTGTCACGCCTATTCACCCCCCCCTCTAGGCGTCATCTCGGTCCTTTCATCACTGCACAGTGGGTCCCATCTCTCTCTCTCTCTCTCTCACTTACTTCTTGCCGGCAACAGCAGCCTCTGCCGCCGACGCCACATCGCTCACACAGTGTAGCCATGCCAGTAGGGGAGAGAAGAGAAGAACTAGGAGAATGAGAGGAATAAGAGAGGCAGAGGCGGCTACTAGCAAGGAGATGGAGAGGGAGGAGAGGAAGAAGAAGAAGAAGAAGAAGAAGAAGAAGAGAGGGAAGAGGAGGAAGAAGAAGGGAGGCTGTAAGTGGGCCCCACATGTCAGCTAACTGAGCTAACGGCTCCATCTAACACCCAGGGGTGACGGAGTGCTAGAAATGGGTAACGAATGTGCGTTTCAATGCTAGAGAGGAGGTTAATTCCGGTGCTAGATTTGAAAAAAGGTCTACTTTCGATGTTTCCGGCTCAATTTTCCCCTTTTTTATGGAAGCCATCAAACTGGTGACTAACAATTTACAAAAGCCATATTTTTTGAAAAAATAAAAATAAGTTTCAAAATTGGTATAAATATCTAAAATAGCATAAAATATTATGCTTCTTTAAATTTTTTTCTTAGATAAAACACAAAAAACTTTTGAAATTTTTGATAGATTTTATTTAATTGCTTTGTTATGTCTGGACCTATAGAATGTTGTTTGTTCATCATGTATGGTATATGTTTTTGTCGCTGGCACTTAGGACATATATGCCAGTTTTGTCCATGACAAAAAAAAAAAAGAAGCAAATGTCATGCCGTTTTTTCAAAAACTTTTGCTTGTTTTTCATCTAATATATTCTTAAACTTTCCCGGCAGCCAGAAAATGGGAGCATGTGATAATCCTGGCAAAGTTCAGTCTCGATCGCTTGTTCCCGTTAGGTAGCTAGTCCTAACAGTTCTTCAATCGTGTACTGCTGGAATATCTGTGTGGTTGCGCCCGGGGCATTCGACACGCCCTGTTTATGTCCTGCAGAATCGACGGACGTGCAGCCCGCACGCGTACGTACGCCATGTACCGGTCCTGACTTCTCTGCGACCCAGCCCGATACGACGAGCGAGGTGGACAAGCAAGTAAAGCACGGCTTTGTCTGTTACACACTGAGCTTAATGAGCATCATCTGCTTGCTATGCCGCCGTTCAAATGCACCGCGCTTTCGGCTCAATACTGATCTTTCCCGCACGGCCGGAACTTTCGACTGTAATTGAGGGAAGAAAACGAGCTTCTTTAAATTCTTTATGCAAGCACTTGGACTACTGTAAAGCGTCGACAAGAGAAGAGCATTGACAGCAGGATCTCTATTTTTCGTTCTCTATATCCCTTTCCTAAATCACTATTTGTTCGATATATTCCATCATCTCCAGCAGAGTCCCCATTCCCGAAAAGATATAGAGAGTCTCTGGAGAGTGAGTCTCTATATTTAAAGACTGAGATAGAGACCCTGCTGGATGGGTATAAAGGCTGAGACTGTCCGCAATAGTATTTTAGAGAACGGATTAGAGAACCTGCTAGAGATGCTCTAAGCCTCGGCGATTGGCAGCACTCCACGCCGAGATGAGCTGGTATTGAGCGTTAGTAAAACGGGGGTAAGTGTTCATTCGGTTGTTACTTGTTAGATCAGATGCATGTATGCGAGCTACGTAGAATTATACTCCCTCCGTTCTTTTTTATTTTACGCTTTTAACTTTTAAACACATATTTGATCATTCGTTTTATTAAAAAATCTGTAAATATAATTTATTTTGCTGTATTGTTTTGTCATTAAAGATACTTAAGCTTGACTTATATTTTGAAATGTTTGCGCTAAGTTTTTGAATAAAACGAATGGTTAAAGACATGTTCAAAAGTCAAACCCAATTTTCAGTTTGGTGTACAAACAAGCTTTTGAATCGACTTAAGGTTAGCTCGCGCATTAGGCTCGTATGGGCTTGGTTGGCCCAAGTAGTCCACTATGTCTAACCCTAGCTAGCATTTCTCTCACTTCCTCAACTTTACAAATAATTGTCATCTATTTCCTCTTCTCCCTCTCCTTTTGAAACAATGTTGCTTCCCCACTCATTCCTCACTCTCCACCCCAAACGCCATGGTGAACTTGAACAGAAGGCACACGTACAAGTGCAGGCTACTAGGAATGACATCCCTCCTCTACCCAACACGAATATGAGATATTCATCTCTGCAACCTTCTTTGCGACAAACAAAGTGGAGTTGGGCTGTGCAACAACGACGACCTCCAATTCCGATGACACCTCCCTCTCTTTTCCAAGTCCAATAGTGACACACAGCTATCCATAGTGGCGCCTAGAGTTGTCAAAAGGATCCAAATTATTCGACACCTAAATCTGTACCCAAATCGAATTATCCGCACTTGTATTTATATCCAAATATAATTACTTGTATTCAAATATGAAAGTGTACATGTATTGAATTTATCCGTACACGGATCCTTATATGTAATAATCATCTGAATTAGCTAACATACAAATATAGTATATGTTTTTGTCATTCAAAATGTTATTTTAACCACACTATTCGTGAGTATCATTTTTAGTTGAATGAGTATTTATAATATAGCATGGATTAATGTTTCTTTAGGTGAAAAAATAAATTAGGATGATTAATATCCATATTTGAATCCGAGAATATCCAAATACATATGCGACCTCAAATCTAATCCATATTTGAATCCAATATATATATTTTAAAATAATAGATATGAATCTAGTTTACCATTATCCAATTCCAATCCGTATTGGATCCGTTGACACCTATCATCTACCCTTCCCTCGATTTGGTCCAGGATCCGGTGATACCTCTCTTCCCATCTTTTTACACCAATGCCCCCCACCAGTCCAACGCCACCCTAGTTGCCACCACCATGTGTGTGCTTTTAGGTCCTTCATTAGTTGAGTGTTGCCCCTAGGTTGATTGGTCACCATCGACACTATCCCATCCTAGTAAAACCTGCCATCAAGTTCGCGAGCCGCACAAGCTGACCGAACTTTAAATGAGCTGAAGCCAAGACAACATCCAAGCCTTTCTATGGGCATCATTGGTTGTGAGAGATGCCCGGCCAGCGTAGTTGAGCTCATGCAAAACTGGTTGTTTGGTTGGATTGCACATGTTGAGCTCGGCTGGAAGCAACTCATGTTTAGTTACCCGCAAGGAGCTCGTCGAAGCATGCTGCATGCCATGGCGGCGTCCTCCACATCCTCGAAGCCGTCATTAAGGTTACCTTGCCTAGATCAATCACCAACAAGCTCGCCTCACCCTGATTCCGCCACCGCCAACCTCTTTCAACTTGGATCTGCTACCCTTAAGCTCATTTCACCCAAATCCGGTTGCCACCGACCTTGTTAGACCTAGATGGACCACCACTGAGCTTCCTTTTGCCTGTATCTAGTCGCTACTAAGCTTCCCTTGTCCCTGTCTCACTTCCACGTCACTGGCTTTCACTTGTGCCCTCCGCCTACATCACAGGCTAGGAGGAAATGGTCATTGTGAGCGTTTCTCCATAGCCTAGACGCTACGGTGTTTTGGAACCCATGGGTGTGACTCCGTCTGTTGTGCAGCCAACCAATCATGCGGGTGTTGGCTCGCGCAAGGCCTGGCCAGCCCGTGCCACACCCTATATGAACGAGCTCTCTCATCCTCGGCTTTGTTTCCCTGCTTGAAACCTTTGGAAGATGAAGATACGATAGGGATGAAAACGGAGCGAATAATATCTGGACCGTATTCGTATTCGACAATCGTATTTCAGAAAACGGTAAGGAATTTAAATATCCGATGGAAACGGAGCGGATTCGGATAATTATCCGGATGGAGGAGTGCATATTCGGACCAGATATGATATCAGCGATATTCGACGGAAAACAGAGCAGATTCAAATATCAAGCGTTATTCGGATATCCGGATTGGATCTTTTGCATTGAACGATTTATACGTCTATTAGTTTATTTGTTAAGACTTGAGGCTATGTAGCCTATGTTTGTGATTGTGCACTATGCACTTTAATCTTCTAAGTTAATACTTGTGCTTGTGGATCATGCATTTTATTTTAATATGTATGTTTGTGGATTATGCACTTTTCTCCTATGTTAAGACAATAAAACTTGTGTTTGTGGACAACCTTGTGCCTCTGTACGGTTATGTTTATGTTTGGAAGTTGTATGCTAATCATAAATTTGTTTCTTAGATTTTACAGCGCAATATCTGACTAAATATTCATTTTTTTTTTGTTATTATCCGACTCTGGTATATATTCATTTCATTGGTATTCGAACCCGATTTAGTATTCCATCCGTTTTAAGACTATCCGAAATCGAATTTGAATCCGAGGTAAAAAAAAAAAATGTACGGACCACGTCGCATAAGGCGTGTACAGTGCGCAGATAAAAAAGGTGCTGTGAATGCGATGCCTGCCTTTCGTTCCAAGGAGAGGGGGCAACGCATTGAAGCTACGTAACTAAGGTTAGTACTGCCACATAAAGGCCATTCATTCAAGCCTTCCGGGCGCTAGGTTTAGAGCATTCATTAGCCAGACGCAGTTCGCTGCTGCTCCCTGCTTCCTCTTCGGCTCTTCTCGCCGGCGCAGCACCGGCCCGGTCGAGCCACCGCCCCACAAGCCACGCGCCGCCGCCGTCCTAACCGGTAGATTAGGTCGTGTTTGAGGGCTGCTTTGTTAGTTTAACACTATTCAGCGGTAGCATTCATCATCGTACTAGTACTCCGCTTTTGCCCTTTAATTCACCATTTACATCACTGCAGAATAGCTTGGGGCACTCTCGTTTCGTAGCTGTCTTTGTTGCTATCAATTCTATCTTACAAAGCCATTAACCAACCGCCCCCGTTAGGCCATGTCGTCACAGCCAAAACGCACGTCGCCGGTAACTTACATGGGCCACATCGCCTAAGAAACACCGGCCGTCCAATCTTCTTGCGAAATCAAATCCGGCCGTCCATTCCAAAATAATATTTAAAACGCAACGTTCTGCACAATAGAGCAAGGCGGATCACTTGCTCACTTCGCTAGAGGGAGTTTTTAGCTAGACCCTGGTTCGACTCTTGCCTCCGCCCTCGCGCCCTCACAGCTTGTTTTTTTAATCTCGAACGGAGCAGGAGACCACGCGAAGGGCCAGTATGGTTGTGTGCCCTTTTTTTGCCTTTTCTATTTCTTTTTTTTGTGGGTCGAAAAAAGTTCACAAAAATTGAAAGTTTCCAAAAAACCATGGCTGCACAAAGAACATTCATAAAAAATTTAATGTTATTCAAAAATTTTCATATCCAAATTTACAAATGGTTTGATCTTTCTTACTAATTGTGTATTTCTTCTAGAACTTTCACTTTTGAATTTTGCTTATGGTGGGTCACAAAGAACATAAATCTGAAAGTTGCTGAACCATATGTCTGCAAAATAACATCCAAAATTAAATTTTTTTAAAGAATTAAAATTTTTCATAATGCAAGATTCGAACTAAGCAATTTGTTTTTCCCAGATCACACAAAAAATCATAAAAAATGAAGGTATCCAAAAATTAAACCATGCGTAGACAAAGAATATCCATAAAGAGTTTGATGTTATTCAAAACTCTTCAAAGTACAAAGGAAAAAGTCCACTTTTCCCCCCTGAACAATTGGCGCGGTTCGATTTTCCCCCCTGAACTTTAAAACCGGGCAAACAACCCCCCTGTAGTATCCAAACCGGACAAATTACCCCCTTGCACCAAACCAACCCGGTTTTTGCTGATGTGTAAGTGGTTTTGGGTGACATGGTGTCCATGTGGCATTTTAGAAAAAAAGAGAAAAGGTTATTAAAACATAGAAAAGCACTAAAATCTTAGAAAAACAAAACTAAAATCGTACCCAGCCCAAAACAAATCCAAGTTAAATGTAAAAAAAAGAAAAATTGGGATTTTTTTAAAAAAATGCCACATGGACACCATGTCACCCAAAACCACTTACACATCAGCAAAAATCGGGATGGATTTGGTGCAAGGGGGTAATTTGTCCAGTTTGGATACTACAGGGGGGTTGTTTACCCGGTTTTAAAGTTCAGGGGGGAAAATCAAACCGCGCCAATAGTTCAGGGGGGAAAAGTGGACTTTTTCCAAGTACAAATCTACAAATAATTTGCTCTTTCTTGTTAGGGGCATATTTCTTCTTGATTTTCCACTTTCCAATTTACTTATGGTAGGTCAAAAAATCATAAATTCGAAAGTTTCAGAAACACGTCTTCAAAAGAATATCCAAAATTGAAATATTTCAAAAATTAAACGTTTTTATAATGCAAGATTCGAGCTAAGTATTTTATCTTTGGTAGGCCGAAAAAACAAAAAAATAGAAAGTTTAGAAAAAATTAAACCATCAATGCACAAAGAAAATCGATAAAAAGTGCGATATTATTCAAAAAAATTGAATTCCAAATTTACAAACCTTTCTTATTAAGGGCATATTTCTTCTCGATTTTCCACTTTTGAATTTTATTTATGGTAGATAAAAAAAATCTAAATTGAAACTTCTCTAACCATGTCAGCAAAAGAACATCCAAAATTAACATTTTTCATAAATTAAAGGTTTTCATAATGCAGACTTTAGACTAAGAATTTTGTTATTTGTAGGACGCAAAAAAAAGAAAGTTCCTAAAAATTAAGCCATTGCAGCAAAAAAAATACATAAAAAAATTATGTTATTAAAAAAGGTTGAAGCCCAAGTTTATAAGTAGTTTGCTCTTTCTTATGAAGAGCATAATTTTTTTATCGATTTCCCACTATTTAGTTTTATTCATTGTACGTCGAAAAATTATAAAAAAGAGTAAAATGTGTAGGCGGTCCCTAAACCATTAGACTATTCTCATCAAGTCCCCAATCTATAAAACTACAGTTTTAGGTCTCTAATCTTTTTAATTGGGTTCGTCCCGGTCCAAAAAACTGTCATGTGACAATCCTAGAGCTAACGTGGCGTTGACATGGCCGTCCATGTCACATAAATTACTTTAAAATTTTAGAAAAAATCCTTAAAAATTCAGAAATCAGAAAAAATACTGGAAATAGTAAAACAATTAGGAAAATTAATTTAAAAAAATTAGAAAAAAGTAGCACTTCAAGTCTCCCATATGTCACGATGCTGGTGGACTTGCGCTTACAACTATAGAGGGATTAAAGGCGACCACACTGTCTTTATGTGTCTTTTTAATATGTTTATGATTTTTCATATGTTTATTCTTTTTTCATGATTTTACATGATTTTTTATTGATTTCTCTTTTTTTTTATTTTCCCGTATTTTTATGATTCTTTTGATATTTTCTATATGTTTTTAATGATTTTCCTTTTTATGATTTTTAATTAATGTTCCCTCGTTTTAATGATGTTTTTCATTTTTTTAATGATTTTTAAATTATTGCCACGTTTTTTATGTTTTTCTAATGATTTTCCTTTTTAAAACTATTTTATATGACATGTCAGCGCCATGTCAGTTTTAGGGTTGTCAGATGGCAAGTTTGGGCCGAGGCGGACCCAGCTAAAAAGATTAGGGACTCGAAACTGTAGTTTCATAGATTGGGGACATATATGAGAATCGACTTATAGTTTAGGTACCGCCCGTGTATTTTATTAGAGTTTTTGAACTTGATGCACAAAGAACATCAATAAAAAAATTTGAAGTTGTTCATTTTTTAAAAAATTCAAGTTTATAAATAGTTTGCTCTTTTTAATGAAAAGCATATTTTTATCAATTTTTCATTTCCCTAGTTTTATTTTTGGTACGTAACACAAAAATCATATAAATTGAAATTTCTCAAAAATTAAATATGGTAACGGTCGTAAATGGAACAAAAAAAAATTATGGTGAGGGTGCATAGACACATTTCATCATTGCAAACGTTGAATTCTATTAAACGAGTAAGGTGACCAGCGCGTTTGCGCGGCTAGATTTATGTTAAGATATAGATAATATATCACATTGGATTTAGAGTTTATCTCTAATATATAGATCAGCTTTTGTAGTTTGTTATAGAGGTTAATATTGACCGCTAGATTTACATAATAATGTGCATATCCAACGATGTAGATTTTTTCTTTTTTCTATGATTAATGTGAGAATTTCTACTATTTTTATATTAATGTGGGAATTTTTAGGATTTTAGGATTAATGTGGTGGCCGCTAGATTTGTGTTAAGATATAGATAATATATCAGATTAGATTTAGAGTTTATCTCTAATATATAGATCAGCTTCTGTATTTTGTTATAGAGGTTAATATTGACTGCTAGATTTACATAATAATATGCATATTCAACTATGTAGATTTTTTCTTTTTTTCCTATGATTAACGTGAGAATTTCTATTATTTTTCGATCAACATGGGAATTTCTAGGATTTTAGGATTAATTAATGTGGTGGCTCCGTTTAACTCTGCTTTATATAGATAGTAGATAAACTAAGAAATAATAGAAAAGTTTTTTTAAAAAAAAGAAATCCAAAAAAACTAAAAAAACCAAAAAAAACCATAATACGATTGTGCCTTGCTAAACGTCATGGAGTACATGGTACAGACTACACAGCACTACTAGTCAATCTCCTACCCTTGCCACAGCGAGCAAATGCTCAAGTTCAAAACTTAAAACACTACTAGAAATCTAACTTTTGCCGAGTGTGAACAACAATTACCTACAAACCTTCGATAAAAGTTAAGGTAGCCGACGGTGCATACTTTCCCTAGTGTTAGAAAAAACGGTCAGCTATTAAATGCTTAACCGAGAGGGTGCAACAATAACCGATGGTTTTTAGAAAACCCTTAGCCATTTATGGGAATGGCCAACGATAGAACTAAAACTCTCGGCCATCTAAAAGAATAGCCGACGATTAAAAGAAAACCCTTGGTCATTCAAGGGAATGACTGACGGTTGAAATAAAACTCTCGATCATTCATAGTGTTGGCCGACAGTTAAAATAAAACCCTCGGCCATTCAAGGAATGATCGAAGTTTTAAAGCAAAACACTCGACCATTGTATATAAAATGATAGGAGTTAAAAAGGAATGCATGTACAATTTTAAACAACAAGTGTGTGAGGTGAGTTGGCTAGGTGGAAGAGTTTTATTCAATAGTTCATGGGTTCGAATCCTATGCAACAAACATTTATAATTAATTTGATTTAATGGGGAAAAAAAGATGTCAAAGTTCAAGTATGTATGTATAGAGAGGTTCATCCTGATAGGAAAATATTTTTTCTATTTCATCCGTTAAATTTAGTCATATTTATTCCACCGCATTTCTCTAGCGTTTACCATTTCTGTCGGTGTGTTAAAACTGCTCACTCATACTTTTCTCAAGTGTTCTTTATTTTCGACGATAAGTTAAAGTCACTCACCCATGCATTTTTCGAGTGCTTAAAAAATTGTCGTTAAATTCATTCCCGAGGGTTTCGTCGGTAATTGCACGAATTACCCACCATGGATGGCCGAGGGGAAGTTACCGACGGTATACGCTCGGCCATATACATGTTCTATGGTATTTTTTAATGGCCGATAGTATTTGCACACTCGATAAAAATTAGAATTCTGGTAGTGAAACCCTTGCCACTGCCCACTGGAGTGTCTGGGCTGCGGAGCTCGGAAGGTTAATTGTACGTACGCAGCTACAGGCATTGATCACCGTAAACAAGCGCACGAAGTACATGGGCGATTGCCCACGGTTACAAGCACGAGTGGCCTCGGAGAAAGAAAGCGCGTGCTCCTGCTTGAGAAGCGGCAATCTCACGGGGAACAGCACGTACGGGAGCCAGACACCCCCTGTTTCAAGGGACGGGGCTGCGAGCGTGCGACTGCGAGCGAGCAGCATTATTATTTTCCCATCAGCGATCAGCAATTTTAGCACTAGCGACACGAGCAGCTGGAAACAGCGAGGTGTAGCGCAGCAAGGGAGCGATGCGTCAGCTACTTTCCTAGGACGCATCTGTCCCGAAACGCTGAACGGCATGCATCCGCGTCATGCTGCCCGCCACCCTATGACGAAGACGACGATATCATATGCATCATTCAGATTTCGGATAATGCCACTCCTTGACAAGCAGAGGCTGGGCCGGTGGTAGCGTCCAAGCTAGCTGCCGGCCAAGGCTTGGGTCGTCGCTACCGCCACCTCTGCCCGGCTGGGTGGCTCCACGCGTGACTGTGTCACTGTGCTTGGAGAGGAAGGGAATAGCTTATAGCTCGCGGATTAGGACCTCATCGAAGAAGGCACGTCGCGCAATCAGCCACATCACTGGGAGACAATTAATCAGCGGTTGAACATGGACGCGCATATGCATCGGCCTGGGAATTCAATGGAGATATAGAGCCATTGCCACACGCGGTGAGCCCGGACAAACCAAATGAACGAGAAGCTCATCGGCATGTGATGGCTGCGCTGTTCTCTCAGTATTACTCTTAACTTTCCAAGGCTTGGTTGGTAGGTAGGGCAGGATTGCCACTACTCGCACTCATGCTTAGGAGTTAGGACCATACCCTTTGGTCCTTGCTCGAGCCTGCTACATCATACTATCAAGCTAGGAGATGGATGAGGATGGGCATGCAGCAGCGCAGCTGCAGATCTGCAGCTGCAGCGCAAGATCGTCATCCATCTATCCGCTGCAATTCCTGCGTAGCTGGCAGTCGCTCTCGAGGCCATGGATCGCTCTGCGTTTGCGCTCTGCAAGCTCGAGCTGCCGGCCGCCGCTGCCCCGGAGGATTCGGGCCCCAATTATTGGGCGCGCACAGTTGCGCGTAGTTGTCGAGGCAGCTGCACGCATGATGCATGCGTCCGCCGTGCTCGCTCGCGCGCGCGCGGGGGCGCGGAACATGTCGTCGGGCTCGGGTATGTATGACAACCGCACGCGTGAGGCGCGCGGCACGGACGGGGCAGAGAGATCGGGGATTTCGCGGTCAGCTGCGTGGGCCTTTCGCCGCCATGATTGGCGATGCGCCGCGGCCGGAACGGCAATGATCGGCCATTATGGTTCGGGCAGTGCGGGCCAGCTCGTTGGAGGAGCCAAGTCGCTCTTCATCGATCCCCTCCCGCAGCTGACTGACATTGAAGTATATTGATTTACTAAAAAAAAACATTGAAGTATTGAACCATGCCCTGTTCCTGTTCGTGCATAAACTGGCCGATTTGACGTGTTAACAGTAGGGCAAGCCTGCAAGGATAGAGGCAGCGCACGCATACAACTCACATGGCCACACCACACGATCGATCACCTAGTTAGAATTCAGGCCCGATAGTTGCAAACAGCCCACAGCGCGCCATGTAGTGGGTTGAGCATGTTTACCGGCTATTTCCTACTTACAAACGGCCCACAATTTTTTTTTATTGCAGATGATATGAATTCCTTTTCTATTTTTGTAGTTGACATGGACTTTTTTCTTTTCTTTTTTTTTATTGTGTTAGATATGGACTCTTTCTTTCGATCTAGTAGATTGTTTGGGGGGTGAACCTAAGGACTTGATCAAATGAACATGACATAACCAATTAATCAAGTGTACAAACAGAGTTCCGGGCATGACACAAACATATAGAATATAATGTGTCTCGCTAGTATGATGTTTATTCGTGGCAAAACATAGTAATTTGGATAGTAAATTAGATAGTGATTTTTATTTTTGCAGTCACTGCATATAAAGATGTACACAATCCACTATTTGTTGACTGTCATATAAAGGAAGCATCTGCAAGGCAGACGGCTGTCCTCGCATGCGCGCCTCTTGGGTCCAACCATCGGCAAGGCATAGTCGCTTGCCTTTAAACAAAGTCGTCATACAAAACACTCAAATTATGGCCTATAACCATATGTTTTCAAAAAATCGATCAGAATTAAGAATCAAAATAATTATTAAAAAACTCATAAAAACAAGCTCTAACGATCGACATCAACATGTCGATGGTCTTCTTGCGAGTTGCATCATCCTTCTCAACCATTAAAGCTAAGAAATTACTTGACTAGCACATGAAGGTATGTACAGTACTGTGGATGCAAATTATCTGAATATCAATTCAATTGCATATTTTAATCGACGCTAAATTCATAGTACTCATTTTCAGGAGATCATTGCTCTGCAACTAATAAAGCTGCACAGGTTTAAAACCTATTACAAGCCTACAAGGTGTACCGCCTATGAAAATTACATACATTCATAAGTCATAACTAGAGGCAGGCCCTGGCCTTTAATTTGAACCTTAAAGCTTCCATGCAAAGATAGCCTTTCGGTTCTCAAAATGAAAATTAAGGGGAAGTTCGTTCAAGTCTTCACCAGCTTGAACTCTGCGTCTCTGTCTGGATTTCTGCTAACCAAATGCCATGTCCAGTTTTCTACAAGTGCCATGACCGCATGAGGCACTAACAAAATACCATGAAACGAACGAATCACACAAATTATACTGTCCTTCGGGCACACAAGGACGCTGTTCCAGTTCGCGCCTCGCGTCGCAGCCAGGCTCCGGCGGCCGCCCTGACCCGGCGCCACAACCCCTTGAACCAGCGCGGCGCGGCGACGTCTACAGCCATGCCGTCCTGGTCGAGGATCCTGACGTTGAAGATGCGACCCGCGATGCGCCGGCCGAGGGCGAAGCGGCCGTTCCCAAAGTTGCTGACGAGGAGGCCGTCCTCATCGGGCGGCGGCGGCGGCGGCGTCAAATTCTTTCGGCAGAGAGGGCAGGTGCCCCTTTCCCTGAGCCACGGCGTGATGCAGGGCGGGTGGTACACGTACACGCACGGGCACCTCGTCTTGATCGCGGACGCCCCGAGCTCGAGCTTCTCCAGGCACACCGGGCAGTCGTGTTCGCTGGCGACCGTGGTGGTGCAGTCCAGGACCTCGCCGACGGCGTCGATATGCGGCGGCGGCGGCGAAGGGTGGCAGCCCTGGAGGAACGCTTGGGGCCGGATCAAGTTGACGATGCCCTCGAGCGCCCCGGCGGCGCCGCAGGTCGGGCAGGCCGCGAATTGTCCGTCCGAGCGGGACTGTGGCCTGTAGTTGAGGCGGCTGCATGCGTGGCACCAGAGGGGGACAAAGTACTCGACCTCATCGTACTCGTCGCCGGAGCTCGCCGTCGACGCAGCTGCGAGGTCTCCCGACGCCGACGACATGTTGCGATGCTGCATGCACGAGTGGCGGAGCCTGGAGCCCAGGTTGCAAGGTTAAATAGAACTACTAGACCGATAGGGCGGGCCGCAGATGGCTTGTTCTGGTAGTAATAGAATTCTGATCCGTTTCGAGTAAGGCACAGCACAACAGACGTCCGTGCCCACGTGAATTTCGAAACCGTCGAGCACTCGAGCAGGTGGTGGTGCAACTGCAAGGGCCACGCTAATTTTGATCGTCACAAGGAAAAAAAATATTTTATTACTAGTATATTTTTTAAAAATGATTTATACAAAAATAATCGACGGTTCAGAGATTAAGAAAAAATAGGTGTCTGTCGCCCTTTGGATGCACGATTGATAGAAAATGTCCTCTGACAGGGAGCCGTGGCTCCTTCAACGGGCGACAGGGAGCTGTGGCTCCTCCAACGAGCGAGAGCACCAGCACAACCATGATCCTTTCCGGGCAACAGTAACGAACCAATTTTCGATTTATTTTTTCACTATATCTTGTGATTAGTATCTTCGATTACCGAACCGATTTAAAAAATGGGTTCCTAGCATTTTTTCGAACAAAACTAGACCACACTTGCCTTATAAATTTCAAAAGATTAAAATTTAAATTTTTAAGGATCGTGGCTGTGCTGCTCTCGCTCGTTGGAGGAGCGACAGCTCCCTGTCGCCTGTTGAAGGAACGATGGCTCCCTGTCAGAGGACATTTTCTACCAATCGTGCATCCAAAGGGCAACAGGCGCCTATTTTTGCTTAATCTCTGAACCGTCGATTATTTTTGTATAAAGCATTTTTTAAAAATATAATAAAATATTTTACCCTCGTCACAAGAGACTCGTACAGAGTTGGAGCGTGGGCCGTGTAGGAACGGGCTGCGCGTGGCCATACGCAATTATGGCCCTGACGCGACAGCCCGGAGCATTGCTCTGGCCGAACCCCGTAGCCATGGGCCCAAGGCCCATAGTCCTATAAGAGCTCATCAGCCACGCTCGCCACACCATGGCCTGTCTTCCTTTTTCCTCTTTGTTTTGCATGGAATCAGGAACAGATTCATGACAAGCTACAGAGACTGTGCATGCGTGTGAGAGATAGGCCTTGTTCTGTTCAGTTTAAATTAAATTAAATTAAATTTTGTTATTTTTGTACAAACCAAATAATGTAATATTTTGTGGGTTTTAATATTTCTTTTTAAAGTATTTAAAATACTTTTTTCTTAAATTTTTGTACTCTTCAAGATATCTCGCGAGTTGACACAACCTTTTCAGATTAAAACTTTCAACAATTTTCACCTAAAACAAACCAGGCCATATAGAGTAGTACTCGCTAGACCCGATCATGTTTCGGGCTAGACTTCACTCCGGAGACAATCCTAAGCCTAGCCCGACCAAACAAACTTTTAAATTTTGCAGGCCCAAGCCCGTCCCGAGTAAAAAAGACTGCAGCCCGAAAAGCGCAATAATATTAACAAACAAATTACAGACTTGTATAAGTGTATAGTAAATAATTGACATACTTGGCTTCCGAGCAAACTCGCAGGCATGTGGCGCATGCATTGTTTATGCATTTAATATTACATTAGATCGATGAAGCCTGCGCGTGACTTTAGCATTGTTTTTTTTTTCTTAAATTAAACTAAAAATTAGCTTGTTATTTTTGTAAAACCGAAATGATGTAGTGCTTAGTAATTATTTTTGTGGTGTTTTAAATGGTCACTTTAGAGTTTATAAAATAATTTTTAATAATTATTTTCAGATTAAAATATTCATATACTTTAAGTTGAAAAAGGCTAAAAAAAAAACCCTTTGCAAGCAGGGCATTGCACTACAGTTCTATATCCTCGTCGTGCCCTTGGTTCCCTTGCGCCAAACCATATGGTATTAATCGCACACACCTTAGATGCATGTGACCATCTATCTGTTCGTTGTGCTGTTTGCTGTGATGCAGACTGTATTGGGCCGACAGCCTAGGGCTGAATTTTGCAACCCGAGCCCGGCCCAAAAATTACCGCGGGCTAATGTTTGTGAGTCCAGTCCGATGGACAAGCCCGGCCCGGTCTGAGAAAATCAGGCCAGGCTTGGGTCGGGCTATCGGGCCAGGCCGTCCATAAACAGGTCTAGACTCACTGAGCAAGAACGAATCGAATTTTCCTGCGTGCTACGACAGGGGGATCCGCTATCGCCCCTGCTTTTCATCCTTGCCATGGAGCCACTCTCTAGACTGGTACTCTTGGCTGAGCAACGTGGCATGCTTGGCGCTGTTGCTCATAATGGGTCCAGGCTACGTGCTTCCCTCTATGCGGACGACGTCATGGTTCTTCTCAAACCAATTAGGGGAGAGGTGCAGGTCCTACGAACCATCTTAAGAATTTATCATGGCGCTACAGGATTGGCGGTCAACTGGGCAAAGAGTGAGATCTACCCTATCAGGTGCACAGAACAAATGCAAGCATGGATCCCGCAGGAAATCCCGGCACAGGTACGAAATTTTCCATGCACCTACCTAGGTCTACCGTTGAGGCCTACCGGTCTAAAGAAAGCTGATGTGCTACCATTGATTGAAAAGGCTAGGTGCAGACTAGGAAAGTGGAAGGCTGGTCTCCTTTCGAAAGCAGGCCGTCTCGTGCTCATAAACTCTGTTCTCTCATCCATGTTGGTTTACCATCTCATGGTCTTCAGGCTAGAAAAATGGGCGATACGGCGAATTGATAAGATTAGGCGTGCTTTCCTTTGGAAAGGTGCGCAAGACTGCCATGGCGGTCACTGCTTAGTTAATTGGACGAAAGTTTGCAGGCCAAAGGAATGGGGTGGTTTAGGAATAATTGATATTGATCGTTTTGGGAGAGCACTACGCTTGAGGTGGCTTTGGTATGAATGCAGTACGCCCGACAAGCCATGGCAGGGTTTGAAAATGGACGCGTTGTCGGAGGATATTGCCCTCTTCCGGGCGTCCTCTGAGCTTGTTCTAGGTGACGGGTCTCGTGCTGACTTCTGGCCCTCCCCCTGGCTTCATGGAAGAGCACCCAAAGATATCGCACCACTTTGTAGCGTTCTAGCTAAGGACGTCAAACTTAGTGTGCGGGAGGCCATTTTGACTAGAGCTTGGATGACACCACTCAGGCGGATCTCTACCACGCAACAAATGGTAGAGTTTGTCCGCTTATGGATGGAGGTACAGGATGTCTCTTTGACTCCGAATGGACGGAGACAAGGTCATTTGGAACCTCACAGTGACAAGATCTATAGTCGCAAGTCTGCCTATAGAATTCAATTTGCAGGATCTTTTTGGGAACATGACTACAGACTAATTTGGAGAGCGAAGGTTCAACCTAAGTGCCGTTTCTTCTTCTGGGTGGCAATACAGGGTAGATTATGGACGTCGGACCGTTTGATGCGACGAGGCTGGCCATGTAGCCATATATGTGCTCTTTATGGCGACTCTCCGGAATCCCATCGGCACTTGATATGGGAATGTCCTTTTGTTAGGCAGATTTGACATATCATGCAGCCGCACTTGTCGACCACTAACGTGAAGGGTGCGTCCATATCGTCACTGGGAGATTGGTGGGACTCGCTAAAAGGGGACGTGAAGATTAGGCGGAAAGATGATGGCATCATCATCCTCGTTTGTTGGCATGTTTGGATTGAGAGAAACAATCGAGTGTTCAGAAACGTTGCCCACTGGCCGTCTGACGTAGTCTCCGCTATTCTTGCTGATGTTGTCTAGTTTGTATAAGTTGTGCACAGTGGCGTGTATTTTTGTTGTCTGTGGGCCTAGGCAAAACGCCTAGAACACTGCTTCCTATCTTTCCTACTATTGAATGAATTAGGCAACTAGCTTATTTTCTTCAAAAAAAAAAATTCCTGCGTCCTGCCGTTTTCGGGCAGCTAGGGGACTGTCCGGCAGCATCCAAGTGCTCGGGGAGTCGTGGTCATGTCTATCCGAGCAACGATACAGACTTGTCGAGTAGGTGTGGATGGTCACAAGTTAGTCCACGCTTGGTTAACACAACGAACCTTATAGGAAACTAAGCATGTTATGTGTAGTTTTTTCCTCTGTGAGCAATTTGCCTTTTTCTTTACTTTATTTTATTATTTCTGAAACGCTTCAACGATCTAACTCGTTTATCAAAAAATAGTTATAGTTCAGTTTGAATGTGTAATCAGATAATGCTGCAAAACATGCTCTTAAATCAAGCTGATTCAGAAGAGTTTACATGGGAAAAGAATGCTCAAAAGTTTCAGGCCCGCCGACGTCACAAAGTCACGACGTCGACATTACCGACGGCGGCAGAGAAGTTTAACCGCCAAACGTGATCAAGCACAACGCTTAATTCACGCTTAGCAAATTAATGGCCGTAATGGGAGCCACCTTAGCAAATTAATTAAAGACACTCGACCTGCTGCTGGAATAAAATATTCCTAGTTTCCTACGCGCCCATAAAGCACGCACGGTCACAACACACAAGTGTGATCACAAGCGGAAGCAAATGTAATCTTGTTTTGTGGATGACGAAGCCAATGTGTCTATAGTCTAGACGATAAAAGCCCAGGCTTAGCTTGAATTGTTAAATTGCCACCCTGGATTTGGTAGATGATAGACGTCCAATTTGGCAGCGTAATTTCGACCGTTATGTATGATTAGCCGAGAGTAATTATGGTTACTTGTGATATATATCAGTGAAATTAGGATACATATTAAATAATCTAAAACGAATTAATCAAAATAAGGAAAATGTGATAATAATAACAGTATTAGCAGAGTTTCTAAAGGGACCAAAATTGGGAAGTTGTTGTTTCCGCAGTTGAGGAAGAAAATGGTAATGTATCTATTTACTTTGTGTAACTTCATTTTTTGCACTGACCTCTATATTTCCTTTGTACAATGCATCAACCATCTTGGCTACAGATGTTTAGGAGGGACCACACTTCAAGGATGGTTTGATCAAAGCCATGGACCCGTTGCTGCACAGAGAAATGTACGTAACACGTTCATCCCATTTTCACTTGTTCCATACCTTTTTGACTATGATAGTCCACTTTTCACTTCAATGCGGCAACGCTACCAACAGGCCTACCTCGAGAAGCACGAACAAGAAAGCAATTCAGAGGAGGTGCCACTGCACCTTCCAAGGCTCACGGTAGGCTTGTGATGGCCCAAAACCACCCGAGGTAGGAATTGTTAATCATTTCTACAAGCTGCCGCAGTTCAATTGTTGTAACTATTCACAACGTCGTGTTGCATATTTGAACATGCCTGCGTGTGCGGGCTGCCCACATGCACACCGAGGGCCATCATGTATTCAAGGCGTGAATCAAGAGGGTGAGGGATCAACGACAACTGATGCAGGTGATACCGGAGAGCATGAAGACGACAGAGGAGGCACGCAAGAGGCAGTACGAGGAGAGTTCGAGGCTAGATTTGTCTACTTGGAGAACATTTCTCGGTTGGTTGAGGTAATGTCTTTTGAACTTTAAAAATACATTCCTTTAAACATCTTTTTGACACGTACACATGTAATAAATGTTTAGGCTTTCTTGAGTGATACTAGTGGTCATCCAAGCTTGTATGGGGGTCCACCACTATATCAAGGTGGATACAGGGGACCGCCTCTCTACCCGGGCTTCTATGAGGGCCCGCTTGCCCCAGCAGGCGCCTATTGGGCCTGCGTCCCCTACTAGGTGACTACATGGGCGCACATGGTGGCTTCAGGGCCGTTATGGTCATGATAAGTCATTTCGGCTCAAATTGTGTACTAATCCATGTTTTCGACACTGAGGCCATACATCTAATAAGCTTGTGTTTGTATATAGGGTTTCGGTTTAGCGGCTCTAACTGTAACTAAGAGGCACTAGGGTGACATATCAGGGAGCCGGAAGACTGACTTCGCTAACAATCCGCTAAACGGAGCCCCAACATTATTTACCTAGCCGGGCTATCTCCCATCGAGCCAGCCATAGAACCGAGGTGATTTGTGTTGAACAATGGTGTTTATGTTGTCGTGGGATTTGTTAATGTGATAAAACTGTGATTGTGCATGTTTTTATGTCAAACATTGTTTGCATATGTCGATATGGTTCAACTTTTTATTTTGGATGTGGATGGAATATGTGCGCATGTGTTGGAATGTGGAATTGTTTGATGAATATGCATGAATGTGTGGAATATATACGTTGTGAGTGTTTTGGGTTTGGCAGGTGCAGCAGCAGTTGTTGTTGGGAGTAGCGGTAGCTGCAAATTGTGTCTAAATCGTCGAGAGAGGGCTATCTATGTCTACCGTGCTACAGTGAGGGGGTGGCATCTCTCTCTTGACGGCAACCGTTAGGACGTTGAGAGAGGTCATGCTCCCATACTGTGACAGGCGGACCCCACTAGGCTTTCTCTCGACCAGCTCCAGCGAGCCGTCGAGAGCGTTGGTTCTTGTATTTTGACAGCCTCCCGGTCCTCGTCGAGAGAATGTTGCCCAACCCTTTCTTGGGCGTCGTCCCTTGGTCGTCGAGACCGAGCTTCTCTCTCAACGGAGTTGTCTCAAAGGTTGGACATCGAGACTAACTTTTCCCAGCAGTTTTCATATTAGTTTTGACGGTTTAGACTGTCAAGTCTGTTGTCGTTTCCTGTGGTACATGTTACGACTTACTATTTCCAAGTCAACGATACGTGGATCATATGGCTAAAAACTACAACATGTTAAGAATTACCGTACAAAGGAATCAAATGAATCAAACACGATGGGTCCCTTATCGAAGAAGCAAAACTTGGAAGCTTGTTGTTTAGAGTATAACCGGTGTTAACTAACTTAGAATAAACTTAACACTATTTATTAGTTTTTTCACCATAAGATAGGGTAGCATTGATCATGAAACAATAGTTTCCTTGGGAAAAAGGAAACAAAGAGGTCACTTTTTAGATGACCCCTTGTTAAGGACATACAATAACTTATACTCCCTCCGTTCCAATATATAGGCGCATAAGTTTTTTTGAGTTGTCCCATAATACAAAGTGTCTTCCCGTTATTTCCTTGGGAAAGACGAGCAATTAACTAATAGTTAAGCTATTCACACTATAAAGTGCATGCTTTTGCTAGCTTTAGCAATTAAAACTATTAATTAAGTGCATGGGAAGGAGATGCATGCTTTGAGTAACGAGATAATTAAAGATGATTTACTCTCTTAAACACTTTTTTTGGTCTTGATGAAAATTTTTATACACCCTATATTTTGGGATGGAGGGAGTACCATGCAACCTCTGTCTCACTATTTTACATGCATATCGATGGCATGATCAGTTGTTTATATTACCATGGAGAAACGAAATTTACGAGGATCCATGATGAGTTTTTTTTTTGTGTGTGAGGATCTATCCTGAGTTTAGTCTAATCCAGATCCATCACTTACTTAAAGTTGAAGCAGCACATGGATAATGCTCAACTGCGGATTGATTGGCCATGGACCATTCACCTTCCTTTTGTAGGAAAATCACAAAAGGTCTCTTCAAGGACTTATCCAGAATTCAGGCCCAAGAAGGGAAGCCCGTCGCGAATTTCACCCGACCCGCCCCGTCCGTGCGGCTCGCACGAGCGAATCTAGGGGTCGCCACGTGGCACACACGCGCACGTGCCTGGCCCCACCTGGCGTTCTCTTTTACCGCGTGGGCCCCACATCTTCTGCCTAATCACAATTTACTCCGCCCACAATGCTTAGCAAATCCGTGCAGCGGGAAAGAAATCGCAGTACTTACCACTTAATCCCTTCACTAAATACGGGCAAAGCCAGTACAGGCACTGGGCCCGCGGGTCAGAGAGGAGTAACTCCTGGGCCAACGCCCGCAATAAAAGTTATAAAACCCTAGGGGTTCTTGCTGCGGGAAGATCTCAACCGTCAGTTCCAAGATCTGACGGACGGTGTGCCTCGGTGGCTCGTGCTTATCACTCCGCCGTCTCCTTCCTCGCGCTGCCTTCCGCACTGCTGCTTACTGTGTGCGCTCTCTCCCCCTCCCCCTCCCTCCAAGCGGCTCGAAGCTTTTGGGAACATCGAAATGGCGGAATCGCCGGCCGATCGGAGCCCAATCTGAGCCTGGACGCTTCAGAATCGCGCCTTTCTGGCCCGATCTCTCAGAATCGCGCGAAAAATCCGAGCCGCAATGGCGGCCGCTCTCCCGATCGGGCTCGCGACACGCGATTCGGTGGTGCTCTGGCCCGGCGGTCGCGGGGGCTGCAGGTTTCATGACTGAACCGCGGCTACTCGTGCTGCTTGCTGCGGGCTTGGGCGGTGCGGGGAGAGCCGCATCTTTTTGCCTCAAGGGTAATCCGGGGTGCAGTTTTTGCGTGAGCTTTCCATTGGGGGTTTCGGTGTGTCCATTTTGTGTGATATTGGTGGTTTCTGCTCTAGGGTTGGTGGAATGATCAGCGCCAGCGCTGTGGCGATGCGTGGGGAGATGGACGGCGGGGGAGGGGAGGAGGAGCTGGAGGACGAGCTTGACGCGCTCCTTGGTGCTGGCGGCGGCGGCGCCCGGGTGCGTGGTGAGGACGCGGGTGAGAAGGAGAGGGAGCTCAGCATATTCCGGAGCGGGTCCGCGCCGCCAACCATAGAGGGTTCGCTGAATGCCATCGGCGGGCTTCTCCGTGGCGGTGGGGAGGCGGCCGTAGCTCCTGCCGCGATTCCCGATGCTGAGGCATTGAACGGGAACGGAGGACTCCTCTCAGATGATGAGCTCCGGGCCGACCCAGCCTACCTGTCCTACTACTACTCGCATGGTAATCTGAACCCAAGGTTGCCACCGCCGGTGCTATCCAAAGAGGACTGGCGATCAACACAGCGGCTGAAGGCAGGGGTGGTCGGGGGGATAGGGGACCGGAGGAAGGTGCTGCAGGAAGAGGCTGGACAGTCCCCTGGACAGGGGGCGCCTGTGGGGAGGTCGCTGTTCCCACAAAATCCTGGTTTTGATCCGGAGGACTGGGAGGAGGATGTAAGGAAGGATGTGGGTGCTGCTGCTGAGTGGGTGGACGGAGGAGGGGATGGACTCATTGGTTTGTCACTTGGGCGGCAGCGCAGCTTTGCTGATATCCTTCAGGTTAGCCTATGTTCCTACTTGAGCAAATTATATTTATTGTACGATGGCAGTGTTCATATGCATCTTGATTTTACTGCTTTTCTAGTAATTAGCAGTTAAATTAACATTTGAATACACAATATTAAAGTGTTTTTGGTGATATGTTGCTTAATATTGTTTATTACTTCTGGGATTTGGATCGCGTTCCTTGGGTTGATTATGCAAGTCTACCTGTCCCGGCACTTTATGCACTTCGAAGTTGGATAGTCTGGATAAAAGCAGTTTATATTAGGCTGTGGTTATCTTGCGAGAAGTTTTGGCTTTCTTTCCAGCTCAGCTTGGGCACTTGTGACAGCATGTGCTGGATGAACTTGAAGCCAGACATTTAGTGGCAATCCTCGAAGTGTTATGACAACAATGGTGCTCATTCTTTTGGGGTTTGCACAATCATGTGAGATTTGGTTATGTGTTGTAGTATGTCTTGGTTGCTTTATGAATTCTGCACCTGATAATGCATATCATGTATTCATCTTGAGATGTTTGCACTTGTAAATGTGGGTATTTCCTCTGTGAATCGATTTTCAAGAATTTTTTCTACCTAATATTGGCCTATTTATTTAGTTTTCTATGTTTTTATTTTTTTTGTATTTTATCCCTATAGTGTAGTGGAGGGAGAAATGGGCTCATTTTAGTTTCGAATTATGCTTCTCTTGTACTTTTATCAAACTGCATGTTAAAGGAGCCACTAATTGACTTACAGGTTCTAATATTCATCACTTTATTGTTCTTTCTATTATCTCAATGAAATTTTTTCTCAGAATAAAGTATGCATCGAGTTGGTTGAACAGTTGCAAGACTGAGTTACATCGGCAGTTAGTTTAATGGCTGCTATGGGTAAAATTTAAAACAGGGTTGAAAGTTCATGAAACTGAGAATACCTCGTAATAATATTAGGTTCTGAAAGTCCACTCACCACATTCTTTTTTTGTCGCCCTACGTGTGTGAGCGCAAGTTTGTGTTCCCTTGCAAATTGCAATATTTGCCTCATAACAACTGTCATCCATTTCCATTTTTCTTTGTAACTGAGCTTTTGTTTCTTGCATTGTACTTAAACAGCATACATGGTCACATTTGTGCTTGCAACAGATCAGCAGTTTCCACCTTTTTAACAGCTTGACCTATCATTTACCTGTGTTATTCTGCAGTGTTATCATCTGGGCAATTCATTTAGTTTACTTTGGATTATTTCAGGACAACCTTGGTCGCAGAACACCTACTTCAGAGCATCCCTCTCGTGCAGCCAGTCGCAATTCTTTTCTTGACAATCAGGAACAATGGAATTCTGCTGAGAACCAATATTCAATACATGATGATACTTTGGATGCACAATGCTCCATTGAAAATATGAAGAATGCCAGTGGTCTTGCCAGCATTAATGTATCTGCTTCTCAAACTTTTGCATCTGTCCTGGGTTCATCTGTTTCAAGGAATGCTACACCAGATCCCCATTATGCCCCTAGAGTTCCTAGCCCTGGCCTTCCACCAGTTGGTGTTAGAATTTGTTCGAACGAGAAGAAAGTAAATTGTTCATCGTCATCATCATTCAACACCGTATCCTCAAAAGCACTTGAGACTGATGATATTTTAGCTGCACTATCAAGCATGAACTTATCAAAAAAAGGTACTCTGAATGATAATAATAACATTGGTCAAGTGAAGTTTCAGAGAGAGATAACTGATCTCCAGAATTTTTCTCTTGACCACAAAGCTGATCAAGTCAATAATAAACAACATCCGCTGATGTTGGAAGCTGATGCTGAATATTTGGGTATACCATCGGCTTCACAACCATTAAATTCTTCGTTTGCTGATATTAATAAGAATATCACTGGTCTAGCAGACTTAAGAAATTCTACTAACACACGGTTGGATGGGCAAGGCGAAATGCAAAGGTCTTCCACTTTGTCTGCTCGTTCATACCAAAAGTCTCCATCATCTTCTAACGCAAGCCCAGGTGGTTCTCCTGCTCAGCATCAGAATCTTGACAGTATGAATTCAGCATTTTTGAACTATGGGCTCGCTGGATATCCATTAAACCCGGGTTTGAACTCTATGATGATGAACACTATGAGCTCAGGTAGTATGCCTCCTTTGTTTGATAGTGCTGCTGCTGCATCTGCTATAGCTTCATTTGGGGCAGATTCGAGGAACCTTGGTAACAATATTTTATCGTCACCTACTATAAGTCTATCTGATATGCATAACCTTGGCAGAACCAGTAATCAAAGTGCAACAGGTCTTCAGTCGCCTCTTTCTGATCCGTATTATGTCCAATACTTGAAGGCAGCTCAATATGCAGCACAGGGAGCAGTCAGTAGTGATCCTTCCATGGAGAGAGGTTTCATGGGTAGTTCATATGCTGATTTAACAGCAGTTCAGAAAGCTTATGTTGAAGCTTTGCTACAGCAACAGAAACAATACGTAATGCCACTTCTTGGCAAATCAACATCCTCAAATCATGGTTATTATGGAAATTTAGGTTTTGGCTTGGGCATGGCATACCCTGGAAGCCCTTTGGGCAGTCCTGTTGCTTCTCCATCTGGTCCTGGCAGTCCACTTAGGCTCAATGAGCGTAATCATAGATTTCCTTCTAGCTTGAGAAGCTTGGGTGGCTGGAACTCAGATGCCAGTGGCTATATGAATGATAACTTTCCATCTTCGCTTTTGGATGAATTCAAAGGCAATAAGGCTAGAAGTTTTGAGCTTGCTGAGATTGCTGGGCATGTAGTTGAGTTCAGGTAAACTTGGTCATCATGTACTCCTGCAATGCTGATGTTAGCTTGAATCATAACAAACCCATAAATTATATCAACCGATTTTCTTTTTAAAATAACTATTAAAGCATTGTCTGTATATCCACAAGTTAACATTTTAAGGAACAGCAAATTTATAGTTGCACCTTTTGCTCTCTGAGGTATTTGTTTAACTATAATGCATTGAACATACAAGGTTACATTTCATCTATCATCTAGTTTGTGCTCCAATGCTTCACAGATAAATTCTGGTTTTATGCTAATTTATATTTTTGTAAGTCTCCTTGAAGTGACATTTTCTTTGATTGTGCAGTGCGGACCAATATGGAAGTCGTTTTATACAACAAAAACTTGAAACCGCAACAGTTGAGGAAAAGAACATTGTTTTTGAGGAGATAATGCCTCATTCACTCACATTGATGACAGATGTATTTGGAAACTATGTGGTTCAGAAGGTATCCTTTTCTTACTGCGAGAATACGATATTCAACTTTTTCTCTGATTCTCCTAACGTCTTTGAAAGTGTGTTTTCTTAAGGATTTCTTGACTGAACCTTCTTTAAATCCAGTTTTTTGAGCATGGGAGTGCAGCACAACGTAGGGAGTTGGCTGACCAACTATTTGGACATGTATTAGCTCTCAGTCTTCAGATGTATGGGTGTCGAGTTATCCAAAAGGTGCTACATGGTTTTTAATTTTTTTTTAAAAACTCAGGATTGTTCTTGTCTGACACAAGCTTATACATATATACATCTCTGCAGGCAATTGAGGTGGTTGATCTGGATCAGAAGACAAAGATGGTTACTGAGCTTGATGGTCATATTATGAGATGTGTGCGTGATCAAAATGGAAACCATGTTATCCAGAAATGTATTGAATGCATACCAGAGGATTCGATTCAGTTTATTATCTCCACATTCTATGGTCAAGTTGTTCCATTGTCTACTCACCCCTATGGCTGCAGGGTTATACAGGTTCACCTTTCAATTCTTAAATACTCAAATCTTCTGTCCCTAATGTATCTTTAATTAATCTCGTGATTTTTTCATTTACCCAGAGGGTGCTGGAGCATTGCACTGATCAAGAAACACAACAAATAGTTATGGATGAGATTTTGCAATCTGTATGCATGCTGGCACAAGACCAATATGGAAATTATGTTGTCCAGGTTTGGCATTGATTTTTTGAAACTGTAATGTTAATCTTGTTATGACTTTTTTATATTTATTTTTTCAGCATCATTGATCCTGTTTAAATATAGACATGCATTGTTTCTATGGTAATTGACCACACATTATGTATTTGTGGTTGGTACACTTACGTCCTCGCAAAGGAAATAATGATCCTTGTAGTGGTAACCATAGAATACGACCCTAATCGAAATGCATACATTTGGTTCATACGCTATGGGGATGGTAAGAAGAGATGTATTTTACAGACCATAGAGGCTATCTAAACCTTAAAGTAAAGGCCCACGATCGAAGTACCAACCGTTCACTGTCATGAATCTTCTCCGTTTGTTTCAATAATAATAAAAGGGAATTAGTCTCCTTCTCAAATGGCTCCCCTTAACAAAAGGTAGTGTTGGTACCATAATCTACATGTAGCGGGTATAGTTTAGTGGTAAATTTTAATTGTGTAGTGAAAACTTATAATTGCCCAAGGAATAAAAAAGTGAGTTCTTGAGAAGGGTTTTGCTAAACTAGTTTTTTACCAGTTTCAACTTGTGGGCCGTATTGGCTTTAAAGTTCTAACTAGTTACTACTGTTAACTAGACACGAACCAGGCTTTATATCGTATGTAAAATCACTTGGTGCCAAAAACGTGACTGAAATTCAATTATATCACCAGGAAAACAAGGATAATGACTTTGAAGTCTTTTCCTGTAACTCTACTAGTTTATGTTCTCAAAAAAACTAGTTTGTGCAGGTTATCATATTGAATTTCATCTAATCTTGCTCAAAATGACTTAAAAATCACCCTGATGTAAGCTGTCCAAACTCATCAAGAACCTTTGCTCGAGTAAAACTGGGCAATTTTGCGCTACCTTGATTAGCGGTGGATTGGCACCAATTCTTGTAAAGCTTACTCTTGAGTGTTGAACTCTTGATCGAGTTGTGTGTGTAGGATCTGTCATGAGCCTGAACAAATTGTGCATGATCCTGTGAATGCACCTGTTATACTTAGAACACACCTGCATATGAGCTTCCTGAGTTTAAGATGGGTCTTACGGTACACTAGGCTGGTCCTATATGTTATGTTTTCTTAGCACTTGTTTTCATTTGAGAGGCTGATTTTCATATGCAGCATGTTTTGGTGCCAAAAAAGAACATGTATTGGTGATATATAGTTTTCACTTGTGCAGCATGTTTTGGAGCATGGGAAGCCTCATGAGCGATCTATCATTATTGAAAAACTAGCTGGACAAATAATTCAAATGAGCCAACAGAAATTTGCCTCTAATGTTGTTGAAAAGTGTTTGACATTTGGAGGACCTATAGAGCGGGGAATTCTCATAAATGAAATGCTTGGAACTACCGATGAAAATGAGCCTCTTCAGGTTTTCCCTTATGACACTTCTATTCAATAATTGTTCTATAGAATTTTATGTATTAGTCTCTTATGAATTATGATCATATGTAATTAAACAAGAGCGATAAGGAAATTCGATACATATTTGAGGTTGATTTTTTTTCTTTTACTATGATTTTAGATAAACTAGTTTGGAAGTCCATTTTTGGTCCTTGAACTGTACCCAATAACTGAGTTTGGTTTATAAAATACAACATCGGTAAAAGTCAGTAACAGTTTAGAACGAAGTGACACATGTCTTACCTAGTTTTTTCAAATAGATTTTTGTAATCAAATTTAAATTACATATTTTAGTTCTCGATACTTTATGTGCTCATAATTTTCATAGATTTTCCAGTTGTCTAAATAATAGGAGAAAATGCTAGAAGAATGCAAAAAAATCATTAAAAATTGGGGGAAAATTCTATATGGTTGGATAACCATAAGGAAATCAAATATACAATTTATTTTCTATTTCATGGATCATTTTTATGCAAAATTCTAGGTCAGACATTGTTCCACTTTCGTCAAAAACCATCATTTCACTTGATCAAAGAAGCACCGTGAGGTACTGCTTTACGCGGTATTGTACTTTAGGGAGCAAAATCAGCCAACAACAGTATTCTACTTCAGGGAGCAAATTTTGCCAACGATAACATGACCAGAAATGATCCTTCTCCAAAGTAGTTTTGCCAGGTGTGCGCAATTGGATTGGAACCATAATTGTGCGATCCTAGGAACGTTGTGCTCGAGCCTAGGCTTGAGATCTAGCTGGCAAGTGCAAGTCGAGGTTTTGAGGGCTTAGTTGGGGGTGATTGCATGTAGTGATAGTGGCGACGCTTGGGGATGACGGTAAGACGATGTGGTGGAGCTCAGAGATGACATGAACATTGGTGCTTCGGGTGGTGGGTGGTGAGGTGGTAGAGCTCGAAGCAGACGGGAGCGGTGTCACTCAACGGTCAGGACCAACGGCGAGGTTTTGGGGGCTCTCGCGTGTGGCACTGGGAGGAAACCAGGGAGGAGAGGAAGGCATGAGAGAGGGTGGCACACATCGACATTGGAAGGGAAGGAGTGGAGCTGTGGCAGCGATTAATGCTAGCGGTTAAGGGTGGAGGAGAGGGAGGCATAAGAGAGGAGGGGGTATCCATCGACATCGGAAGGGAAGGAGGAGAGGAGTGTTGCAACAGGAGGGGATGAATGGTTGTGGTTAGCGTTGTTGTTGCGTGCCTGAAACTCAAGCACACAATGAGTACGGATACAGCCCTTAACGAGATGAGTTGTTATCGAAGCTAAGGCTTGGGCTGTTAATTGAAGCCACCGCCTACGAGATTGCACTCAAACTGATTCATTGCTTGATTGAAGATAATAAATATATGAGATCCGTTTTATAGAGATGACTGATTTGGACATTAAGAAAGTAATCTTAATTAAGGTAACGTATCTAGTGCTAATGACCATTGAGTGCTAATATGCTAACATCCCACTAACACCATCAGATGCACTTCGTGTGGTTGAGATCGAGAGAGGTGGAAGATCCACATCCCACTTAAAACATGTGGGGGTTATCTATAAAATGGTTTAAGTGGATCTATAACTTCCATCTCTATCAATCTCAACCACACAAAGTCCATCTTCATGGGCCTAGGTCATCCTAGGCATGCGCACAGCAGGCTGATTGATAAGGGAAGGGGTTAGGGTGGTCATGGGGTGTATGAGGTGGGGATCAGGTGGGCCATGGTGAGTGATGAATAGGCCGTGGACAGATTGTTTGGCTGTTGTAATGGTGGGCAAGGTAGGTGAATCTGGGAGTGGGCTAGACTTGTGGGTTGAAATTGAGCTCGACCAAGCTACTCATGCTCAGCTCTAATCGAGCTCGAGCTTGGCTTGAATTGCACTCGAGTTTGATCTGATCCTGATTAGTTCGTTGAGCCAGAGCTTTTGGTCCTCCCTACATGCCTGCTACTATGATGTGATTAGTGTGGTCCTCCCCTACATGCCTGCTACTATGATGTGATTAGTTGTATAGCAACTGGCATCTATTCCACATGGGAAGATGGTCACTAGCAATTTCTTCAAGATTTTATCCAATTAGTCATAATGAAAATCCAGCTTTTTCTAGAAAACCATTTGGTTTTGAACATGTGAAGCTTATTTAAGTAATATACTGAAGAATGGCCGGAAATGTACTAATATTTAGGGCCATAATAATTTGTCGCCGTTAATGATTTATCAAATAGTATAGCAAATTAGAAAGTGATGCTTGCACAAGCTAAACTTGTCAGATGTGATCATGTTTTTTTTTTCTAGTCCCCTTTTCCCTTCAAGTAAGGTGCCATGTCATCTTATGAGGTAGCCTATTTCGCAAAAGGGAAATGACATAATTTAGGAAATGACATTCATCTTCTAGTACAACTTTCTGATCTCTTGCTTGACCACTGGCAGGCTATGATGAAGGATCAGTTTGGTAATTATGTTGTACAGAAAGTACTGGAAACTTGTGATGACCAGCAGCGAGAGCTGATCCTGTCACGAATAAAGGTTCACTTAAATGCACTGAAGAAATATACATATGGGAAGCACATTGTTGCTCGAGTAGAAAAACTCGTTGCTGCTGGTGGTATGTTTCAATGGCCAACTTTTACTGATTCACCATTGAAATAAACAGTTGTCTATTGTTCCTCAGATTTATCTCCATTACCCCATAACCCTCCGTGGTTTTATCTCCATTAATCATAACCCTTTTTTAACATGGTTTACTTTATAACTTAAATCCAGAGAGGAGGATTGGGCTTCAGGCGCAATATCCTTCATAATGGCATAGAAATGACCATGTACAGCTAACCATGGCTAGCCAGATCTACCTTCTGCCTTCTACTTTGAGCTGCTACAGGCCAAGTTAAAAAATAAACATGTTTGTACTATGAGATTTGTACATTTTGTAGTTTGAGCTTATAGTCATGTCAGGGTGAGGCTCAGACAGTTTATTTACCTGATGCCGCTGCAGAGAAGATAGGCGTCCTGTATAAGTTGTTTAGGTGTAAAAAAGAGGAAAGTCTATATTTTGCGATGAGACTGTACAAATCTGCGATCTGGAGAGAGCTACCAGCTGTTTAGGATAAAATTCTATTGCTGTCCCGTGTTCATCACTAATGGATATCGGCAATACTGATGTATTTTCCAACTTCTGAAGTCCAATTGCACCTTTTCATATTCATGCCTGCCCGTGTTAATCAGTATGGTATATTTTCCGGCGTTGTTGTTTGAAGTGTTGTCATTGAGTGTTACTTGCACTTCTAGCCTGTTTATTTAGGCAGTAAATCCATTTATTTAAATGGCAAAATTGGTGATAGGACCCCAATATTTTGTCATTTGTTACATAACATTGGTATTTTGTTACGGATTCTAAAACTATTTTTCAATAATTAACCATCGTAGATTATAATTAACTGTATCTTCGAGCGTGGCAAATTAGGCCGCGCTCGAGCTTGGTCTCTTGTCTGGTCTGTCATGAACATGTCTAATCATGACCTACCAGTTTCTGGCTCTTTTCTGATGACGGTCTGCTGCTTAACTGGTAACTAGACTATCGCGAATACCTAATACCCATTACCTCACCAGTTACGTACGCGATTTCCCAAAGCAAAGTCCATTTCGTTCACATTTCGCACGTTCTTGTGTATACCGACTCTCCGGTCCGACCAGAGCTTGAGAAGGACGCCGATCTGCGCCTTTCTAACGTGTTTCTCCTCGTCTCCGGCACGGGATCGCCACACAAAATTCCTCCAAAAATCGTCGAACAAACACATATGATTCTATTATATCTCTTTTAAAGCTAAAAAAACTGTTCTTTTTTTAAAAAAAACAACGTGTATTACAATTCTTCAATCAAACATGCACGCTCCAAGCCTCCGACTGACTGGCTCCATGGGGCGCAGCAACAGAGCACCCATCGCGGAACAGTTTTATATATGCAAATATCTGGGCCCACCCGAGCCGAAGAAACCTAGCCCCACTGGCGCTTAAGTTAATAGACCTGCAATTTTGACCGTGCTGACCTGACCAAAGCCCATCGTGCCGCGGATCGGTGTAAAACATTCTGGCCCGCCAATCATCTTGTCGGCCTAGACAACCAAAAGCAACGCCCGGCCCAAAGGCACACGACCTGCTGTCGGGTTGGGCCGACCCGATCCTAGCACACGGGAGAAAGCAATGAACTTATTATTTTTTAATAAATTTGTACATCGCTCGAATGAAAAGGTTGCCTTGGTAAGAAAGATGTGTCTCAAATTCTTTACGACTTTTATGTAGAATGAAAAATCATATGAGAATAGAAAGAACTTAAAAATTTGAGATATTATTTCAGGCGAAAAATAGGCCGTGCACTAAATATTTTTTTTATAGGGACTGTTTATTCAACAGTCGGCTGTTTTTTTTACCTATCAATCGATTTTCTGAACCGTTGGATCTCAATCCAACGGCCCAGATCAGCCCCGCGTCCCCCCACTCTCTTACTTCCCCCTTTTCTCCTCCCCTCCCCTCCACCGCCCGACGCCCTGAGTCGCCCCACTCGCCCGACCCCCACGATTGCTCTGCTCCGCGCTCCTCCTCCTCCTCCCTCGCCGCCTCCGCCATCGCCACGGCCGGCGCCTAGCCTCCCGCCACCCAACCTCCCGCCGCCGCCGCCTGCCCCCCCCTAACCCGCCATCGCCTCCACCTCATGGCCGCCCAGCCTTCCTGGGCTCGTGGCCACCGCCTCATGCCTCGCCGCCTCACTCCATCCCCACCAACCGCCGGCCACCGCCTCCCAGCCATCCTCTAAGTCCGGCACCCAACCCAAGCCCCACCTAAACCCTAACCCATCCATGGCCGCGCGGCGGCGAGAGAGGAGGAGGTCACTAGAGGGGAGGAAGACGGTCGGCGGTGCGCGGGTGAGTGAGGATTGACTGAAAAAAGGTAAATCTAAGTCGATTGTTAAATAGACTTTCCTTTTTTATAAATTTATATGTGCTCAAATAAATAAGTTGTCTATGTAAAAAGATGTAGGGGTGAAAACAGAGTGGATACGGACAAATAATAGCTTTACCATATCCGTATCCGCTTTCTTTAATCGGATACAAATACAGATACGGATAGTATTAAAACGGATTGAATATTGGATAAGAAACATATATTAATAAAGCGAATAGTACCCGGAATCCAATAATAAGCGGAAACAAAATCAAATATTTTTCGGATAGTATGTATACCGTAATAAACTTTGGATTAGCATAGCAATATTGCCCATAACATCACAACTAAAGGTAATAAAAGTGCACACATAGTTTACACATTGACCATACATGACGACGGATAACACATTGGTCACATGTGGAAACTTGGCAAGTAGCTGGTGACTGACGGCCGACGGCCTGGTGAGGTGGGACATGAGGTGTTAGGCTTGCTGAGTCATGAGCCTAGTATTGGTTTACAAGCTATTGGGCCTAAACCTCCAGTTAGATATCTAGTTTGCAACTCTATCTGGATATCTGAATTGTAATTTTATCCGAATAACCGTATCCGCTTCGTTTCCGTCGGATATCACCGATACCATATCCGCTCAGTATCTGCTTAGATATATCCGGATAATTATCCGTATCCGTATTCGTCGGATACTAGAATTTCATGCCATTTTCTAAAATACGGATATCGATACGGATACAGTTTAGATATTATCCGCTCTGAAAGGATATCTAAGGCCTAGAGGGAGTGAATAGGCAATTTTAAATTTCTTTTGGGTTATACTTGATTAAGCAACACAATTAAGAGTGACCCAATCCTAGATTCTAGTGCCTTATTAAGCGGAAGCAAATAAAACAACACGCACTAATAATCTAGTCCATCTCAACAAAGCAATCAATCAAGTTAGTTTTTCATGCAAAAGATTACTGTGGAAGTAAATGAGACAAAGGAGAAGTGACACGGTATTTATTTCACCGAAGTTCAGAGTCACAACTCCTACTCTCCGTTGAGGCTAGCCCTTGCGCACAAGGACCGGCTCCCTCTTGAGCCACACGCCTCACTTACTCTCCGGTAGTCGTTCCGTCACTCCGGCGAGGTGGACTCCATCACCTTTACACCGACTCTAGAGTAGCCACACACCATGGTCTACTCCCAAGCCCACTCCTCAAAGAAAAACACCGTTTTCAAGAGTAATAAGCCCGAATCACCTTGATCTTGCCAATCGAAGGATTTCCATGACGCTCGGTTTGGGGGAAGGTAGGTGGTTGATGAATTGATGGATGAATGGCTCTAGAACACCCCTAAGATGAGTAGATGTTGGCTATAGGTGAAGTGGAGCATCAAATCTCATAAATGGTTGTCTACCGAAATCAATATACCCCGGAGAGAAACTAGTCGTTGGAGCTTGAAAAAACTCCAAAAACTAGCCGTTACAGTACCAGTCGGACCGGGTCCGATGGTCATCAGACTCGGTCCGATGGCTGCAACAACGTCTCAGAGCAGCTGACAAACGTACTGTCGGACCCGGTCCGATGGAGGTTAAGGCACTGGAACAGAGCATTGCCGGACCCATTCCGACACGGGGTCGGACTCCGTCCGACCAGCAACAGAAACGTAGTTCTAGGGTTTGGGCTCACCATACCCAGTCCGATGGCGGTCGACCCAGTCCGATGAGTGCTGAAAGAGCACAGCTTGAGTAATTTGAACGGGTTGGGATCTTTTAGCTATTTGTGAATGGCTTGAGGGATAAGAGAAGGAGAGACTCGGCATGATCGAACCAATAAGACCCCTCTTGAAGCATGGGAGACAACAGTAAAACCTAACTACTCATAAACCTACACATGACCTCTTCCCTCGCCCGGTCATGCCTAGATCAATTTGAAGCAGCTCAAATAATCGCCGAAGCCTCGTTAGGGTTCCATGAAGGGTCCAAGAACTCCATAGCACAAATATATACGTCATCAATGCCACTAAAATAATTAGGGCTCAACGATGCTCACATGCTCTGTTTTCATCCTAAAAAGATGTATCCCAAAAATCTCTACAACTATCATGTTGAGTGAAAATTCATATGAGCTTGGAAAGAACTCGAAAAATTCAAATTTACCATGAATCACCGGATAGTTTTTTAAGTTTATATGTTACTGTATGAAAAATACACGTCTCAGAATTCTATACAACTTTTGTGCAGAATACGAATTCTTACAAGCATAGAAAGATTTTGAAAAATACAAAACACACACTCGTGCTTCAATTCAGAGCCAGTGACCCAAACACGGCCTATATTGGTAGGCCGTGCCAGACGGCTCACCGTGGTTCTAGGCCCAGCCCAGCATTCGGCCGTGTCAACCCGGCCTAATTTTCCTCGTGTCGTGCCCCACAACCACAATTTACAGCTCTAGGGTCTAGGCCCCACGACGAGACGGCCCCGTCCCTCTATTCTTCGTCGTCCTCGTCGCCACGCACACGAGCCGGCACCATGGTGCCATTGGTGCGCCTTGCCGGAGCCGGCGACGCGTGCGGCCGCGTGTTCGAGTGGGAGGATGGCCTCCCCGCGGCCGGCGATCTGACACCGGTGTCGCACCCGCTCATCCCGCCGGCTCTCGCCGCCGCCTTCCGGATCGACCTCGCGGGTGTCCTCCCCTCCTCCGTCAACGCCCGCCTCTGCTACCTCCCATCCCGCTTAGACGAGGATGACGGCGAGGACGAGGAGGAGGGGGAGGGGGAAATCGAGGACGGTGGCCGCGGGGGCAGGGGAGCGCTGGGCGGGAGGGGCGGGAAGAAGGCGAGGATGGTGTGGACGCCGGAGCTCCACCACCGGTTCGTCGAGGCGGTGGCGCACCTCGGCGAGAAGGGCACCGTGCCCAAGTCCATCGTGCGGGTCATGAACGTCGAGGGCCTCACGCGCGAGAACGTCGCCAGCCACCTCCAGAAGTATCGCCTCTACCTCAAACGCACGCGCAGCGCCACCACGCCTCCTCCGCCGTACCTCCCCCTCTTCAGTGCCCAACCGGCCGAGGACGCCACCAACCGGAGCGGTTACTGCGAAAAGCTCGGCCGCGACTAAGCAGTAAGCCCCGCAGTTTCGAATTTTCCCATTGGAAATAGATTTTGAATCTTTCTGCCATGTGAAAAATGAAAATTTCATACCACTTACCGTCAGGAGGCAACTCTGGGGAGACATTTCAAATAATAATACATACATATGGAACTATATATAAACCACGCGTTGCACTTGCTATATGGTGCTCCTACCAAAATTTGTCAAACCGTGGATGGGTGTTCCATTGCAATACTGCCTTCAGTTCTTGTTTGCTTTGTCCTGATTGCTTGCCGTTGCTGTCTTTTTCAATTGCCAGTAGTTTAGCCGTATAGTATCAGTCACCTTTTTTTTTTCTGCGCATGATCTATATGGAAAGTTTGTTGCCTACTTACCATTTCTAGTAGTGCATTTCCGACTTATTAGATTATATAAGGTAATCGACTTTTACAAGTCCACATTTTTCTTGACAAGATAGATAGCAAAATTTAGTGTTATATGTTTTCAGTAATGTCATGGCCCATATTAGAAGTAACATCATGCCACACCACCTTCCCCTTAAAGAGCAAATTAGTTGTTTCAGTTCACTGTGGGAAATTATTCTCCGTCGATTCAATAACCAGTTGATGATTGGTTGTCGACGTTACCTACACTTTTCTTAGTTCAAGTAGAAGAGTTGTATAAATTGTTTTTTAGGGAATGTATAAATTGTTGATGTGAACGCTTGGCACCATGACACCAATATGATCTTCAAATGAACGTCATTGCAAAAAGTGAATCATTGATGCTTTGTGGAGCTATTAATCCTTAGTCGTGGACATGCTTGCCCTTATGTGATTTGTACTTATAGAATTAGGTCCTGTTTGTTTGAGCTTCTAGCCAGTTTTTAGCCTCAGAAGCTCAAACAAACAGTCAGCTTTTGAAACCCCCTTCAAAGAAGCCAAAAGTCATGAAAAGTCCAATTTGTACTGTGATCTGAGCTTTTCCCATAAGCTAGTTTTTTGTGGCTTTTCTCAGAAGCAGCTTTTAGAGAAACTGTAGCTCAAACAAACAGAGCCTTAGTATGCTTCAAATCCACAAATTTGCTGATTACTTGCTTCTGGAGTTTTAGCTACTTTGAATGTACTAATATCTTCTGCATTCATGAAACTACCTTTTTTCTATCTTATATTCTTCTTCATTGGTCAGTAACTGATTTTTTTGCCTTAATTTTGTTGCAATTGCTTAGCTCGATGATAAAGGAAGGAAACGCACCAACTGTTAATTAAAGAGCTCCTGGTCTCGGAAATAAGGGCAAGGAGAAATTTTTCATGAAAAAAATTCTCTTGGAAATAAATCATTCTGTTCTTCAAACTCTCTTAAGATCACTTGGAGTGCCTTTCATGGATGCTTTTCTCATGACAAAGGCTTGCCTATGATGCAGCGAAAACACAGGAAATAAATATGACAATGCTGCCCATATCCCAGAATCATTTCTGGAAGATGCAAAGTTTTGTGAGTTCCTGAACCCTGATGTAAATCCTTCTATATAGGAATTGTAAATTCTTCTTGGACAACAAGTGTTGATGTGAAAACCCATTCCACTTGTTCGATTTGGTACCATCCAGAATTATAATTGCGTTCTCTTCATCATGTATAAGATGCCTGTCTATTTGTTGCCAGCTCTCCGCATCACCTCATGTGAATGTCGTGTGGCTTTTCCAGAACGCAACAGGAATCTGAATGGTTCAAGTGTGATCTAGTTGAAAATAAAGGGCACAAGAGTTTGATTTCCGAAGATTGTTGGCACTTCTTACTTCGAGCAGAAATCTTGTGACCTAGGTAGTCGTAACAAATTTTTTTTAATAACAATGGGTAGGAGAACTGCCGTCCTATTTCATTGATCAGCATGAGAAAACAAAATAAAAACCCATGAAAGCACGAGGTACAACTATAGCGCTATGCTACAACCTTGGCCAAAATCAGACATACTTTCGGCCATCGCCGGGAACACCATCTATAGAGGAGAAAGAAGAAACGTAGCCCATCGCTGCCACTAAGGCCGAACAGGAGAGAGGTACAGAAGAGGGAGAATGGGGGGACACCATCAACACCCACACAGCGACAAACGACTCCTGTAGCAGCAGATCCAGCGGAAGCTCATATCGTAAGACGGCACCCACGACGCCTCCAACAAGGTAGCAACGGGGAGAACCCGCTGCCGTCGCAAAACCGTTAGGGTTTTCACCCATAATAGGGAAAGGTCCGAAAGGCGATGCCTCCAACGAGGGAGCGACACCAAAGGTGACGCCAACACCAACCCAAAAGGGTAGGGCTTTCGCGCCAAGACCTATCCTACTAGTGCATAGGGCAGAGGCCGCCGAAGGTCGAGAGCACCAGAAGAACTGAGCCACCAGCCGAAAACTCAGAGCCGGAGAGCGTGCACGAACACCGCCACCTGACGCGGAAGACGCAACCCAAGCCACCCGACACCTCGGAGTAAGGGATGGTCAAGACGACAGGGACGAGACCAGGTCAAGAGGCAGAGAACGGGACGCCGCCGAAGAAAGGTCACCAGCCAACGCCGCCAGAAAGGGGCCACCACGTCTGGTGGTCTGTGCATGGGAAGCGAAGGAGACAAGATGCCGCGCCACCCTGATAGTGCAAGCCGAACCCCGCCACTAACCAGGTAGACGCCAACCTACACCGTCGAGCACCTTACAGGGAGGGGAGGGCAAGGAGGCGAGGACGGGACCATGCTAGAGACAGGGCTCGCCGCTACGCCGAAAGACGGGCAATGGCCCACCACGCCACCACGGGAGGAGCGAGGAGCAGCCGGACACACGCCCCTGGAGCCCACATGCTTCGTCCACTCCGGCCAGCTACCGAAGCGGACCCCAAGCGGTCGATGCCCACCGAGACGGGCTCAGGGGGAGGGGAAGGAAGAGAAGAAGACGCCGATGCCGAGCTCCGCCGAGTTACGAGGCCACCGGACCCACAACCCTGGAGTACCACCACTCCGGCCACTCCGGACCACCCCCGCCAGATCTGGGCCTCGCGCCTACGGAACTGGCCTCTCACGGAGCGGTCCCCTCGGGCGGTCTCCGCCAAGACGGGCCCAAAGGGAGGCGAAGAAGGAAGAGGAAATAAGGAAAGCTGGCTGCAAGCTCTACCACTGCACGCGAAGGTGGAGAAGAAGAAAGGAAGCTGCGCGTCCTGTGAGGGATGACACGCGGTGAGCGGACAGAACACGGCTAGATTTGGAGAGGGAGAGCGCAGGGGAACACCGAGCGCCATCAGATCTGGTAGGGAAAAGCACCGGGTGCGCCGACCACCGCTGAACGGCTAGGGAAGAGGGCGCTGGTGGTCGGGTCTTGCCGCAGCAGACACCACACGCGCTGGCGACTCGGGAGGGTTGGCCACGGGCGCCAAAGGCGACCCCGCGCAGCCACCCATCTGGAAGTCTGGGCGACGTCGCGCACCACGGCCGCGCCACCAGCCAGCGCTACGCCGACGGCGCCCGCGCCCCTTAGGTGCGCTTGCTGCCATCATCGCCAGAGCTTGCCGGCCGGGCAGCGCCGCCACCGCCGTCGCCTAGGAGCTTGCCGGCCGGGTTGCGCCGCCACGCCCGGCCTCGGCTTATTGCCGCCGCCGCCGCTGGAGCTTCGCCGCCACCGCCGACAGAACTTCGCCGCCGCCGCCCGCAAAGACGGAGCGAGAAGAGGAGGAGCCCGCCTTGTCTGCTCCACGCTGGTGGCGGTGGCGCCGACGGGGGAGAGGAGGCGCCGGAGAGCCCTCGGGCGGCGGCAAGCCAGCCGGTCGGCGACGAGGATTGCCGCCGCTAGGGGCGGCTAGGCCACGGTAGGTGCCGAGATGGAGCGCGAGAGGAAGGCCGAGAGGGAGGGAGGCGGCAGGGGTCGGCGGCGGCGGCGGCTAGGGGGAACCCTAGCCCCCCACTGTGTCGCCCGCGCACCTTGGGGTTTCAAAGATACTCGTAACTTTGAATGGTGTAAATCGCACCCAAGTTTTAACGCACCATTGCAAGATTCTGGCTCGCCAACATTTCCTGGGAAGTTCAGTTCTCAGTTCTCTAATTTGTACGTGGCATGTTCAATCTCCGGCGCTTTGAGAGTTGCTTTGAAAAAAAAAATAGTTCTCGGTTCTCTAATTTTTTTTTCTTTGAAAAAAAAACTTTATTGCCACAATGTCACGTAGGATGGGTTGGTGCTTACAGAAGTGTGTTGTCACAACCCCGGTTTCACCAGGATCCACTCACAATCCATTGCTAGTCCCAGAGATCAATGCTAGCAACTTGCGAGCGACAGTTTGTTGAACATCATCACACAATCACAAATAGCTAAGAGAAAATATATATTATGCAAAAGTAATTGTTACACAACTACTTATTACACTTGTTTGATTAAGGATGACATATCTTGTCCATAATATACCAGAGTGCGGAAATTCAAATATGCAGCGGAAAAAGTATAATGATGCTCCAATCCGACCCTTGAGCGCCAGCTAATCCTCATCAAAGTCCGGGACAAGATCCTCCTGATCCTGAAGATAGACCGGACCTAATCCTTCTCCTGAATACAAATTTATCCGTGGTTTTTGTATAGTGAGTACACGGCTATCCAGTAAGAGTCCTTATAAATGAATGCACGGTTATAACAAAGAACAGGGTGGTTAATTTGCATAAACACTTACTCTAGTCAATATTAATTAAAATGTTGTGAAAACATTTGTTGAACAGTTGATAAGATGAATAGACTCCCAAGATAACAAACAGAGCTCGGCTTCGAAAGCCCCTCTGCAAAACTGCACAAGCCTCGAATACTCAAACCAAAACCATCCCACCAGATTATTATTAAACACATGAGACTACCATGTACGGCCTACCTCCCCTCCCATAACCGTGGGAACGGCTATCATAATAGTTTTAACTCTGCAGAGTGTAGCACACTTTACCCATAAGCCGAGTGGTACTTTTGCATCTTAGCTCTTCCTTAGGAGCCTGCACCAAGTAACAATACAAGGCGATTCATTAGTTCCTCTGTTAACACCGATACCCCTCTAAGGTTTCGCTTTCTGGCCCCTCTTGAGCCAACGGACATGACCCGATCTTTTCAAAGTAAAGTGTGTTAACAGTCTTCCTAACTACTAAGTCGACTAGCACATGTTTGCGCAACATGTTAATGCTAGCACTTATGGTTGCGCTTGTTCGGTTTAATTTGGATTGGCACACGTCCAAAGTCCTTAGACCAAGGTGACTACCTCCAACATTCCACGATCCACAAAACCAAATTGACTATGCCACCTTTAGTCAACACACGCCACGTAGGTTTTAGTTGATTAGGTTAAAGTAACTCAGCATCTCCAATCATACCAAGTCACAAGAATAATTAAATGATGAACCTAAATCAACTGCCAACCCACGAGCACTAGCATCTATGCACAAGGATAGGCTAGGAATAACAAATAAGATAGCAATAAAGGGCTAATTCACAGGGTCAATGACGCAGTGTGAATATTAGGTTTCTACCCTTCCCATCAATTTATGCATGAGAAAATAAATAGAAACAATAAACGGGTGAGTTTTATAAATTGGGAGAGCAAGATGCAACTATCTTGCCTTAGTAGTACTCCGGGTCTTGGAATCCTCCTCCGATCGGCTCCTGGAAACCTCCCGAGCAACGAGAACACGGACATCTACACGTATATGCATATATGTAAGAAACAGCAAAACAATCAACAGAACATATAACTCAATAAAATATATAAAATTCTAGAGGATTTATGGAAAATAATGGCTCTGGAATCACCTAATTTGGAGTTCGGATGCTCCCGGAACAGTTCCTGAAAGTTTTGGGAAAATCAGAAATTCCTGGAAAAGAATAAACCGAGAAAAACCGGCGAACCGAACCAAACCGGCGAACCAGGCCGGCTCGGCGCAGCGCGGGGGCACAGCAGGGCTGACACGCTGCGGCCGACGCGGGAGGCAGACGGCAGGGGTTGGGCAATCTATGGGACCAACGCGCGGCGGCGACACGCGGGCAAGGACGCCTTGCAAGAGCGCGTGGCCGGCGCTGGCAAGCGGTGAAGCGGAACACGCTCGGCCTGAGGCGGCGCTGCTGGCTGGTGCTTGGGCGGCGGGCACGACGCTGCCGAGAAATTGCCGGGCGAGGTTAGCGGCGGCCTTGTTGCAACTCCGGCGAGCTCTACAGGGCTCAAATCTCAACCGATTTCGACGAAATTGGTACCCATCTGGACCGTTTCGACGAGATCTACGCAATGGTGTGATCTACAAGTTGGTTTGCGCAAGGCACAGGGAGATATTCCCCAAAACTCACCTCGGGCTAGGGTTTTGCGACGGCTAGGGTTTGGGACTTAAGGGATTTCGTGATGGGGTGTTGGGACAGGGGTCTTGGAGGGTTTATATAGTGTCTTGGACGACCTGGGGTGGGCCTTGGGCTAAGAGGGGTTGGATTAGGACTCGAATTCTAATCCGGGTAGAATTCAGATAGGCTGCGGGCTTGTTTATCAAGAAAATAGAGTTTCCTTTGCTGGATTGGGCTGAAATTTGGAGGGTAATTCGGATTAGGCTTCAAAAATATCCCCTCCAAATTTGAGCACGAGATTCCCTTGTTTGCTCATTATTTGATGGATTTGACGAGCTCCCGGCAGAACGGCAAAACTTCAAGGAATCACAAGCTAGCTTTGGAATTTGGGCATGAAACTTGGAGGGTTGCTTGATGATAGCTTCAAAGAATTACTGGAATATTTCCAGAATTTTTGGAAAAGGTCTTCTAGGGTTTTGGCTTAAACCTAGTTTAAATTAATTTAAAACAGGGTTTCGTATATAACAATTCCCTTTTAATTTATTTTTGGGTTTTCGAAAATACAAGTGACATACGACAAAATAGAGGATGTCACATGTGTGTTGGAGAAAAGGAACGCTTAAGCATCTATATGCCTAGAGGAGATTGTTAAATTTTAAGCATCTATACGATCTTTCTTGCATGGGAAGAGAGAATTTTGATAATATAGATGCTCAATATGTAGCCATGCTCTATTTCCTTAAGCTCGTGTATAAGAACTTTAGTGTGATTTATAGTAGTAGTAACAGCAGCAGCATGTAATGGTAACTGTGCACCATTTGTGGGGTTTATATGTTCGGACAAATATGTAGGAATGTTCGGAATGGATGGAATGAACTGAATGAATAAACTGGGTAAACTGAATTTTAAGCTGGCTTTGAGAGGATGTGAAATTTATTTTTTAAATCTGACCTATTTTGTTTATGTTATTTTTAATGGCTTCAAAATGTTTCATAATGAAAAACTAGAATAAAAAAGTGTTTAGCTTTAAGAGTGACTTAGGCTTAAGTTTTAAACTAAGCTTAAGGTTCAGTTCTTTTGAGCTGATCTGAACGGCTGAACAGTTGAATGACTGAAATGACTGAATTTCGAAAGCTTCTTGAGGTAGTCTCGAGATTCGGATCCATTTCGTTTAACTTGCTTTTAAAAGCTTAGGACCCACCTTCAAAACAGCGAAAAACAGACTAAAAAAACTCAAAGCATATGTTTTTTAAAACATAGATAAGTTATTGAGCTATTAAGCCGTTAATCTAAAAAGAACGGAGCCTAAGTTGAAATGAACATGCTGCTAGTGATTTATAGTAGCAATAGCATGTCATGGTAATGGTATGCAACATTTGTTTGTCTTCCGTATATCAAAAAAATTCATATCCATATTCGATTCTGAGGAAAAAAAAATTGAAATAGATATGGTTGAGCTATTATTAAATATGATTTGGTTTGTTTCCAGTACCACCTTCCAATCCACCATTTTATGACAACCCACCCTTTGGAAGACTAAGGGCATGTGTTATGTGGCCAAGTTCTGGCCCCAAATCCTGCCATCAATACAAATCCTAGCATCAATACCGTAGCACTAGGGTTGAAATAAATATATAAGAGAGAGAAATGTGGAGATTGTATAAGAAAAAATATAATAGTAATTGAAAAATGACTGAATAATATTGGAAAAGGACTAGGATAAGGCCAGCGATGTGGATGGCCTAAGCTATCTAGATTGCGGCTATGTGCAGGAGAGAATTTGCATGTAAACTAGTTGTTGAGCCAAGATCAAGCAACATTAGTCTAAGCCCGTGTAAGACCAAGAGCGCCAAATGAGTGTGAGATGCAGTTGACCACGGGAGCTCATGTCTTCCTCCTAGCTTTTGCGACGTAGCAGGCCACAAACCCTACCCACCCCCCGACGGGGGAGACGTTGTTGCCAGTCAACCTGCCACCACCAGCGGGCCTTCTCGGCGCACCCCTCCCCTGCTGGTCGTCACCTTCTCTACAGGGGTGGAGCTGTGAGGCGGGGTTCTTCCCTCTTTTCTTCTGTGTGTGTGTGTGTGTGTGTGTGTGTGGGGGGGGGGGGGGTGGTTGGTGGCGGCGTTTGACACCAACGTGGCAGGCGATGAGCTCGTGACCAACGGTCGTGCATAAGTGGAGTGGTGGGCCGTCCTTTCCTCCCCCATCTCTACCAGCCGGTGGGCTAATCGGATCTGGCAGCGTTAGTCGCTTCCCACGGGGGGTGGTCAGATCCGTAGGAGGTGCTCCTGGATCTAGCAGTGGGTAGGGCGCTTGGTGAGGTGGACTCCTATTCTTTGTCCTAGTTGGTGGTGCCGGCCGGCAACGCGTGCAGGTAACATTCAGGTCGGCAATAGCTTGGACCTTCCCTATGGCAATCACGTCTCCACCTGCGCTCGCCATCCTCTGCCCCCTGCTACTTCGCCTTATTCGTCATCGGCGTTCCTTACCTGTCCCACGGAGTCCCTGGCCTGGTCGCTGGTGGCTTCTCGATTGTGGTTACTCCACTTTAGCCTACCTACCTCCCCTCTCTCTCTCGGAGAGGTCGGAGCTCGAGCCGTGTGGCCCCTCCTCTTCCTCGGTCCCTTCCTCTTTTGGTGGCCTGATTGGGGCTCCCCCCCTCCTTCCACCGCCCTCGCCTTTCTCGCCTTGCCCCTCTCTGCTGGAGAGACGTTTTGGCGGCCCCCTATTGCCTTTCCCATTCTCACTCCCTAGTTGAATAGGCGATGGTTTTGGTCCAGGCTTTCCACGGTTGCTGTTGACGGAGTCCATTGTGGCTAGTTCGATTTGCAGGCTTTGGGTAGTTCGGTGCAGTTATGAAGGTGTTCAATGGCTTGTGGTGCTAGTTGTTTTTTCGTGGTGTGGTGTAGCAGGCTTCCTGGTCTACGGCGTGTCGGATGTGGCGTCGCCTTCGCTTCTTGAAGTGGTTCGGTGGTCCCGGCTAGGCCCTGTGTTCTTATCGGCAGTGATGGTTTCCTTGCCACTTGTCGCCCTCAATGTTTGGGCTTTGGCGACGTGGGTTAGGAGGTGCTCCTAGCTTGGGCCTCTGTGTGGCGCTCTTGTGGCTCGGTGGTGCCGGTGTTGCCTTGCAGCTCTTCCGGTTTCTGATGTCACTGTCGTCCTTAGGGATGGCAATTTTACCCATGGGTTCGGGTAATCACGATTACCTGACCCGATGGGTTCAGGTATGGGCGTGGGTTTATACCCATGGAATATTTCGGGTTCGGGCTCAGATATAGTTTTCGGGTTTCGGGTTTGGGTTCGAGTTTATTTTTACACCTCATGAATACCCATGGGTACCAAAAAAGTAATAAAAATTAAATATAATATAAAATGTCACCATGTGTTATCAATAAATATGTATTGATGAAAGGCTAAAGTATAAATATAAGTTTATATGTTCAAAGTTGATGAAAGATTAGAGTTAAAATTGATTAATGTCATATATATATATATATATATATATATATATATATATATATATATATATATATATATATATATATATATATATATATATATATATATTGTATAGGTGGCTGGCATTTTGTTGAATTATGTTCATAGGGCATTCGCATAAAATAAAATGAGAGCAAATTTTCAATGGTGCACAATTTTGCTTCTATGTTTCTTAAGTGCTAAGCTTTAGTATATTTTTAAGATAAGAAAGTATAACTCTTTATCATTTATCACCAATGAGGGATACACATGACTATTACATAACCAGAAGCTATACACTTAATACAATCAAATTGCCATAAATAAAAAAAGGAATCAACAAATTGTCATGCTAACGCTAGTAAAAAAATGTTTTTTGGTGTAGAACGTCCAAATCCTATTATCTTAAATTCCTAATGATTTATTCCACGCGTAGAAGATGACCATCAATCTTTTTCACATAGAAGCTAGTGTGAATGTGATAGCTTGTCATGGAGATGGTATGCAAGTGCAAATTGGTTGCCATCCACGGACCATTGTTTTAAATTTTAAGAGTGTGCTGGTGACACTAGCTCAGTGACAACAGCGATTACAAAGGACTGCCATAGGGTCGTGTGATTTTGTCTCGGTTTTCATAAGCAGATTTTCTAGAGTCTCAATATTTAACTGCTTAAATTATGATCCATCCATGAATTAAGACATGTCATCTCATCTAAGTCAGATGCTTGCTGAGTTGACTTGGCGTTTGTGTCTCCCCACACCCCTCCTTTTACTCTTATGTACCATCACTATTTATTCACATTGTTGAGGTATTGCTTCATTACTATTTATTATTTCAATCATATTTATGTTTTCTCTCTATATTTACTATTCACTGCTCCATCACTAAATCTTCAACAGTGTGCCTTAAATTTCACGTTAAAGCATTTCCAATAGTCCCTCTAAACCACCTGTAAAATAAAAAACCGTTGGAAAACTCTTAGACATTTTCTTTTGGCGCCATCATTGAAGATGCCCTTAATTAAACAAAAGAAATTCTCACAAGACGAAGCCCCTTCTTCCCGATCCTACGCCCAACTCCGCGCTCTCCGCTGCCTGTAATCCTTTCTCCATCCCATCATTAGTCTTTAATTTCCTCGTAGATCCTGTAATAGCAAACTTCTCCTTATTTCTGACTAACATTTCTATCATCTTAAAAAAAACAGTTATTTGTGAATTCCTTGACCTCACCGGCAAATGGTGCCGACTCTGTTCCCTTCTCTGCAAGACTGCAATACATTTACACGCCCATATGGCCAGATCCCACAGAAACGCATCCCAAGCGAGCAATCAACTAAACTTGCAAGCGGAATGATTAGCACGGGTGAGTTGTATGCGCATATCTGCATCTGCCACTGCGCGTTTTCTGCTGAACCTACCACTCCCGCCCATTCTTAAACTGCATATCCTCGTCGTCAACTGCATATGCATATGGTAGCCTGAAGAGAATACAATACAATACAATTCTGGCTTCTTTGATGGCCACGAAACGCGGTGTGCGAAGTGCGTCCTGACGAGCGCGGGACAGGGCACCACTGAGGATTGACCGAGGCGGTGGCTTGCTTGTTTCACGGTGCATCAGCCTATGAATCTCTCTCTCTCTCTCTCTCTGGATAATTTCACACCCACAGGAATGCAGGATTTCAGTACTTAGCAGCATCGTGTTCTCTGCCTGGCCTTCACAAGCTGGTAGGCGCCCGGTGCTGCTTTGACTGGCAGCTAACTCAGGCGTGGCTTGCGCATTAATCTAGGCGGGAATTATAGATTAGCTTCGAGCCATGTGAATTACACCATTCCGTCTGAGTAGGTTGATCCTTTTTTATTTGTAGGATGGCTTCACTAATGGTTGAACTGCCCCATTTGTTTATGGCCTCTTTAACTACCGGAGTGCGGCGATTAAGATAAACGGCGGCCGTGTGAATTCGGACTGTCCGGTTTCATGCCATTACCGACGCACGACTGTAAATAAATGGAACTGGTCGCACTAGCAAACGGATTCGACCAAAACAGATTGGATTGTTGTCATTTCTGCCTAACAAAGCTCGAGCTTGAGATCAGTAGATTCAATAAGATACTACTATTTTATCAAAAAATAAAGGTTTAAATATGCTCGATGAAGTCCAGATAGATTTAAAGGAAATTCACACCTGAGTATACTCCACAAAATATTATTTTATATAAAAAATAACGGTATTGCTGCTTCTCAGACAACTGATTTTTAAATAAGTCTCAGTCGATTTTCACGTAGCTAGATGCTACCATTAGATCTTTTATATATTCTATAGAGACGAACGGTCTAGGAAATCGACTGAGAGATAAATAACTCTCAGTCGCCTGATGTGAAGCCAATCCCAAAAAATAAAGTTTGGAAAAGCTCGAGCTCCACTAGATCAGTCTTGCAAGCTGACTTGGGGCTAGGTTCGACTCGTTTGAAGCTTGAGCCGACCTGAGTCTCTAGTGAGTGATGCTCAAAGTAGCTTCTCTTGCGGCCGTATTTTTGCCCCACAGAATGCGAACTTTCCGTAATCGCTTTCACAAACATTCCGAAACCCAACTAAATGAAACGTTCTATTCTTCCTAAAGCTGCTTTTCAGAGCTCTAGAATAAGCCTTAACCGAACAATCAGCTCACGCAAAGCCTGATATTAGAGCATATTCTTGACAAATTATTATTTTATATTATATTGTTTTATTATTGCTCTAATTTTTGAAAGTTTGAAAATCTTAAAGTGCAAGTTTATTATATGTCTCAGGTTTCAAAACCATTTTTTCAATGCTGATAACTATATAATTTTCATTAGAGAACATCCGTTCAGACCCCGTCCAAAAGCAACAATTTTTATATTGGCTTATTTGGCTAGCTAGTTCAGCATCGACGGTTGCTGAGAAGCCTGGGAGACTTTTGGCCTAGCACCGTGCAAAGTGAAGATGACAAATGGCCGGTAAGGGTTTGCGGCTTGAAGAGGCGAAAAATTTCAAAGCATCGATCGTGTTAATTTCAAAGAATCAATCGTGTAGTATATATTATAATATGATACAGTCATTTCCGTGCGACGTCTTGTACACCAGCCGCTGTCACCAGTCTGAGGCCGACATGGGGGCCCGGGATGTCAGCCTCAGACCACTGACAGTCGCCGCACGCAATCAAACCAATCTTTCAACCTATTACCGGCCACTACTACGGTCGTCTCGCCACTCCCTAACCCGTAGAACAGTCCACACTCCCTAACCTCATCTAGAAACCTAAAAAAAAACAGAGAGAAGAAGATCAACTCTTCAAATCAAAGCTTTGACAAAACGATGCGGAGGACGGGAAAGGTGGTAAAAGCTTTGATTTTTTTTTTTTTGATCAAAGAGTAGGATCTCGCGTGTTTGAATTGGATCTTTGAACGGTTCAATGGACGGATTGTGGATTGGCGGCGGCTGCGGAGGAAGGAATCAGAGGCGGACGGAGCCTCGCCGCCGCTCCTCGTACCAGCAGACGCAGCTGAGAGCGACGAGCACCTCGACGATGGCCACCTCCGCCTTCTCCTTGTCCGCCCACCGCAGCGTCTGCAGCGCGTAGACGCGCGGCCCGCCGTCGAAGCGCCGCGCTCGGTCCATGTTGCGCTCTGCCTGCCACCGCGCGGTGTCGCGCGCCATCGGGCCCAACCACGCCATGATGCGGCCCACGGCGTCCTTCCACCCCTGCGCCAGCCCGGCGTCGAGCGGGCCCGGGTCGCGCCACCACTCGCGCAGCTTCGACCGCACCGCCGCGCGAAGCTTCGCCGGCAGCATCTCGTACATGTCCGCGCGCTCCGCGCTCGCCTCCTCCTGCCGCCCCTCCGCCTCCATCTGCAGCAGCTGCTCCGCCGACGCGATCACGCTCGCGTACTGCTGGTCCAGCCCCGCGCCGCCGACGGTGCCGAGCGGCGCGTCCAGGAGCTTGCGCCAGTCGGTGGCGCCGGGCTTCTGGCGGCCGGACGGCCGAATCCCGATGATCGGGCATGAGCTGCTCATCGCCGGCGGGTGGACTCGGGACGGCCCGTCGCGCCACGTGATTGGCCCCGACGACGCCTTCGTCTTCCCCGACCGCGGGCTCAGCATCTTGGAAAGTCGGGTCTGGACGCTGTCCGTTGCCGTTGATGGCGGCGGCGGCGGGAGGCCGGGCACGTACGTCCCGAAGATACTGCAGATGCGGACGAACACGGCGCAGGCGGCGCGCGCCATGAGGCCGACGGCCTTCTCGTAGCTCTGATTCCACAGGGACACCTCCTTGAGGCGCCGCACCTTGAGTCGTTGCGTCTTGAGCTCCTGACGGAGCGAGTCGGCGCCGGGAGACTCGCCGGCCGGCGGCGGCGGCGGCGCCGGCTGAGCTGGGATTGGTCCGCTGAGGCGTGTCCACCCGCGAACGCTGAGCTTCCGCTCGGCGGCCTCCAGCTCGTCGAGCGCCTCCATCTCGGAGCACAGCTTGGCCGTGGCCGCGACGAAGCGCTCCATCTTCTTGGCCTTCACCTTTAGCCCCTTGGCCACGAGCGGGTCCAGCCGCGCGTCAGGCGCGCCGGCCTTGAGGCTCGTGTACACGCGGGCGAAGTCGAGGCCGCAGCGCAGCCCGAGCCGCGCGACGGCGGCGGCCGCGGCGTCGAGCGCCACGACCAGCTCGGCGCACGCCAGCCTGAGGAGGAACGCCTGGTCGGTGGAGTTGAGGTACGCCACGCCGGGCGACCGCATGGCGTCGGAGCGCAGCCTGGCGACCTCCTGTTCCGACAGCGACCTGTGCAGCGACAGCAGCTTCGACATGGCCGCCGCCGCCTCGAACGCCAGTATCCCCAGCGCTGCCTGCGGCCCGGCCGGCAGCCGGAGATCCACCGGCAACCACGCCTTCTGCACAACCATCGATCAATTGCTCTATCTCTCTCCTGCGACCGTGGTGGCAGCTCCGCTTTGCTCAGCTCCTGCACAACACCGGCAAGGCAGGCATGGAGCGGCTCGCGAGCTACAAAAAAGCTTCCTCTCCCGTTAATGGCGTGATTGGCGCGTCCGCCTCGGTAGTACCAGCACGTCGACGCGGTTGCGGGTAAGGTTTGGTTTGGTAGGTATGGCGACGAACTCTCTTATATAGTCCCAGCGCTCCAAGCTAAGGGAGGCACGCGCGCGGGAGCGCCAAGTGAGTTGAGGTAGACGACGATGGCTACGGTGCGATAATAAGTAGTAGGGCGCGAGGGGGACACGGTTGCCTGGTGGGAATGCTCGGCGCGAACGGTAGGCGCTTACCGGACAATGGATCGTCTGTTGCATTATTTGCAGCGTTTTTAGGGTAGGGGCACGTTGAGGATCCTGTTATTTTATGCGAGGATTGACTCGGCATGGATTGGCAGCTGGTCCTGTCCGAGGTTTATGAATATGGAGCTGCCTTTAAGTTCAATTAGATCATTGGATTTGCGATTGAAAATTCTTAAGATCTCAGACACCTGTGCATTTCACAGTCCTTGGATTCGAGACTCGAGTTGCTAAAAAAAAATGATAGGGAAGAAACCGGTAGGCAAATTTTGGTAAGGGTGGCGATACAACCGATAAATAGCTGGTTTAATTTAAAAGTCATAAGCCTTATATAAGCGACTCAATACTTCCATCGGAGATTTCTTTTTGTTTCGTTCAACTGTTTATCAGGTGAAGATCTCCCTCTATTAATTACTTTCCACCTTGTACTCCTCCGTTCCAAATTGTAGTTCACTGCTGACTTTAGATATGCCTTTTGATCCTTCGGCTTATTCAAAAAATATATGTGAATACTGTTTATTTTGTTGTGATTTGTTTTATCATTAAACATACTTTAAGCATGACTTATATTTTTACATGTTTGCACTAATTTTTTTGAGTAAAACGAATGGTCAAAAGATGTGTGCAAAAGTCAACAGTGAACTACAATTTGGAACGGAGAGACCAACATAGTTGAGAGGAACGATGAGCAGTGGCTGATACAGGATTCAACTTCATAGGTGCTCGAGTGTTAAGCCAGTTATAGAGTGTGCACTCTTAAAAAACATCGCAATTTTAAGCATAATTTAATTTTAAAAAATTAAATTTTGCTTGCATGTCAGACATGGTTTCCGCTGTATATTCAGACATGGTTTTTGCTGTATCTTTTTTGATGCAATGAAAAATGGGGTAAAACTCTTTTTTTTAAAAAAAAATTGCTTGCATGAGTACATCATTTTTAAATAGAATTATCGAGAAATTTCTTAATTTTTCCTAAGATTCTTAAAATTATGTAGATATTAAACAAATATATTTGCAATAGAATTTTTTATTTTTTAAATAGCCTTCATTCCATTAAAAAACTAATATTTTTGATTGCATGAGTACTTATTTTCTATAGATTTAGTGAGATTTTTCTGTAATTTTCTAAAACTTATAAATTTATTTAGACATTAAATAGAACTATTTGTAGTAGAAATAACCTTTTACTTTTTAAAATATATTTATTTTATTTTCTATGAGTCCATGCTAATAATTGATACGGAGTATAAGCTAAGAACTAGATCGTTGTGAAAAAAAATGGAAACAAAATGCAACAAGCAAGAGGCATGCTTGATGGTTAAGGTGAAAAAAAGAAGTAAAAAAAATAAGACAGCAGTACGAAGCCAGGAATCAAACCTGAAATCTGCAATATACGTGAAGACGCTCTCACCACTGAGCTACTTGCAGCTTTAGGTTTTTGTGAAACGTATTTCATTACTAATACTTCTTACCATCCAAGGGCGAATCTATAGTGTTGGCAACGGGGTCAAGCGACCCCGGTGCCTTTCGCACAAACACTTTTTGTTTATTGTTACCCTATTAGTATATATACATATAAACCTATAATTTGAGTCTTATACATATTGATTTAGGCCCTATTTTTTCGAGCTGATATGGACGGCTGAATAGCTGAACGGCTGAAATGACTAAATTTTGAGAGCTTCTGGAGGTAGTCTCGAGATTCGGATCTATTTTATTTGACTTGCTTTTTAAAGCGTTAGGATCCACCTTCAAAACAGCGAGAAAATGAACCCAAAAAACTAAAAGCATATGTCTTTTTAGAACGTAGATAAATCGTTAAGCTGTTAAGCCGTTAAGCTGAAAAGAATAGGGCCTTAGTGTTAACTAGTGCAATGTCCATGCTCTGCCACGGAACTAAAGGGGGAGAAAGGAAAACATAAATCGTAACAAAATAAAAATTATAAAGGTGGTTTAGCAAGCAATGTGCATGTCCACCTGTCTGTCACAATATAGAGGCTAAAGTAAAATCACATGTACTATTCAATTAATGTGCAAATATGAATGTATTACAAATACTCAAATCATATATATTTACAATTAATTCCATCCTAGCATCGATGTCCCACTCATTAACCACTCGTGATCACCCCTCAACGTTCTCATGTGCCGGAATTTCCTTGCCCGACACCTCCTCACCCTTTTTTGCCGCCATCTCCGCCATGGTGGAAGGTCACTGGATTTTCATTCCTTCATGCTTAGGATGCTACTGAACTAACCCTGACCATGCTTGCTAACATAACTAAAATAATGTTCATATTAATTCAATAGCTAAAAGTAAGGGTCAAGATGAATGGCTACAACATCTAAATGAATATGAAATCCCCCAGTGATACTTTGAACTTTAAAATAAATGTTCCTAATCGAGTAACTCTTTTCAATAGTTAGGAAGCTAGTTCAACTAAAGCGCAAATATATTTTTTTGCCCCAAAAAGTAACTACATATTTTTGTCATCCTAGAAAAATAAGGAAACAACAACATTGTTCTAACAAAAGTCTAGAATAAATTGGTGCACAAGAACTCAACAACTTTTAAACACTTTGAAGTCAAATTCCTTTATGAAATTTATAGGTGTCTTCCTTGACCGGCAAAAACTCACTTGGATCTCCACCAGAAATGGATAAGAGAATCTAAACTGGATGAGAAAAGAAGAATGAAATCATCTCCTTTTATTTAATTTTAGTTTTTTTTACCTAAATTTGAATAGTTGCTGCCATTTTAATTGATAGAGGAGAGGCTTGCATCAGCAAGTCGAACACCGCATCTCTCTCCAGCATGTTCAACTTGTCTTACCTTGCATCCCTTTCGAACCGATCCCCGCAATGAGCCATGATCTTGTGGCCGTGCAAGAACTTGGTGCAGGCGTCAACACCTTCCTTCTCATAGCGCACCTCCTGAACTATGCAATAGAATCAAAAGAGAATTCGAGATTGGGATCGGATGATCGGTCGGGGATGCAACGATGGCGGCTAAGCGTCTTTGTATTTGAGTTATATACTAGGGTAGGTTGTGGTTGTTTGATTAGTGAAGCTGCAGATGGCTGGAGGTCTCCGACAGTGAAGGTGTCGGATGGTAGCACTCGAACATGTGCCACCACACGATGTCGAAGAGGCGAGACAGGCGATTTCACTTGCACGCCGGGCGACGAGAGCTCATCGTGGCATCGAGACCACACCAAGATCTTGGCGGCGTGTAGCTGCGAGTCCTTGGACACGCCGATGGTACTCCGATCGATTTAGTAGACCATCTTTGTCACCACTAAAAATAACCTGAATTTATAATCTAAATTTTAAAAACGATATGCTATTGAAGCAGTGGAGATACATATACAGGACCAATAAACATACGAGAGATGCTATCGCTTGTATTAATAAATTAACATTAAGAATATAATTTCAAAGGATGATCCTTAAAACAATCAACATTGAATCATGAGAGAAAGTGAGAGACAGCTTCTAATATATTCAAACTGGGTGATTTAGAAGGTACATAAAAAAGAAGGATCGGTTCATCATAAACTTCAACTCATATCTAGTCTTTTTAAGATTTTGGCAATATTCGTAAAAAGAATGCCTTGGTGTCTAGACATGATTTGAAGATAGCCAATTTCAATAGCCTATTTTTTCATCTATGAGAGTTTGGGGCATTTCATCTATAATTCTATACATTAAACCTCCTATTGCAAACATAATAGCTACATAGCTACATATGAATACCAAACCAATAAAATTAATGGCATCAAATATATCTGTCGACGGTTGAGATAACGATCTCAAGTCGCTAAGGTTCTTTAGAAGTGAGATAGGAGACACGCCGAACAACCACGAAAACAACGAACAGGAGACAGGGGCTTTTATCCTGGTTCAGGCCTCTCGGGAGAGATAATAGCCCTACGTCCAGCCTTTCTTATATATCAGAGGTGAATACAAGAGGTGGCTCGACGAGACGAACAAGTCTCGGCGAGATTATGGTGTACAAGTGCCAAGATCAGGTGCCTATGAGACGCCAGATACATAAACTCCTATAGGATTGACCGATATCGGATGCCCCCTAATGCCGTAGGGGCTCTGTTTATATAGTGCGGAGCAAACCGACCTACCGAGGGAATATCGGGCCGGGCTAACTACGAGATCGTAACGAACTCGACATGCCAAATATATCCTGAGGCAGATAAGGCATACTCCTAGTCTTGGGGGTCACGATTTCTATTCCAATCCGGGAAACCAACGTCCGGGTCTTCACGTAGCCGTGTAGAACTCCTGTTCGAGACGGACTCAAACACGATTCCTTGGCCGTTACGCATTACCCCTGCCATGAGGCTGTTTGCCAGGATGCATATGGGCTAGATAGAACCTTCCAGGGAGCCGGGCCCTGGTAGGCTGTTCGATTGGGCCGTCAGGGAGTGGGCCATGGCAATGGGCCGTAATTTTATCCCCGATAGCTAGCCCCCGAGACTCAAGTGGAAGGACTCACTAGAGTGGGGTGTTCCTCTTGAGACTCAAAGTCACGAAGAGGAAAATTTTGCTGCTACAAAGACATGTAACAATCGGCCAAACAAAGTTAGGGTTCAACCGAACAGACTTGTTCGGGACCAAGCAAACCCGATCGACCGAAAGCAACTCCGTTGCACGAACGAGGAATCACATCCGCTCGGCGAGCACTCACCTTCAACGCGACGCTGGAAAAAAATAATCGTTGGCGTAACTCAGCGGTAACTCACTGTCATGTCTTGCAAGCAATAAAACAGCCACCGTTTTACCTAGCCGTTCTGATAAAAACTAGCCGTTTGTGGCAAACCGTTCAGAAGCTGCGATATGGGACTATAAAGCTCCCAAGCCGCCATGTTAGCCACTCGCTCTCGCGCCTTTCCTTCCTAAGCCCTAATTCCAACCGCACTCAAGACCGAAGAGCACCCAAACTCCACCACCAAACACCTTTCGTCCAACTCGGGAACCGCTATGGCCAAGTTTGTTAGCTCTAGCGCATCCGAGGAGGACTTGAGAGTTTGGGAGGAGGAGGGTCACATCGACACCGTAGCCGGAGGTCGCCGGGAGGAGGAAACTCAAAGCCGCTCGAGGAGAGTTCGTCAACTTCAGCAGATTCGCCTGCTCGGGTTGAGATCTCCCGAGAGCGACTTCGTCGAGACCTTCTTGAACATTAGCGGATTGGAGGTGGCGAACCTCAATCCGAATAGCATCCTTCAGATGGTCGTCTTCGCACACCTGTGCGAGGGCTATCTGGGCATTGATCCGCCGGTGGGGCTGTTCCTCCATTACTATACGGTAACGAGGAACAGCTCCGCCGCTTTCAACTGCCAGGGTGCTACTACCTCAAGCTCAAGCCCTCGCCGACGACGACGCTGCATACCTCCGTCCTTGCCGCTTGACTCAATGGGCGCGTGGTGGACGAGGTGGTTCTACACCCGGCGGAGCGACGACAGCAAGCTCATCTTCACCGGGAAGGTGCCGGCGAAGGGAACACCGATGGCTCGGCCGGAAATGTCCGCCGAGGATTGGTACTTGACGAGGAAGATCACCTCCCTCGTGAGCCTTGGGCTCACGGGCAGTGAGATCATCCGGGACTTCACAATGACAGATCTCGTCCGGCCGCGGAGAAGACCCTATCCCTTCTATAAGATAGAGGATGGGAAGACATCTCGTGGAGAGCACGGGTAAGTGCCTTTAAGACTCAACCTTTCTTTGATGCTTCTTCCAATGTAAATCGAGAGGATTTCTGCCGGGCAGATAAGCCAACCGACGCATGGGTGACCGAGCGGGTCGACGCCATGCTGAAGGCAGCCAAGAAGGACGGCGAGGTCACCGGCGAGGTGGCCTACACCTGTCATGAACGTGCTCGTCCGCACGTACCGAGGTAAATTGCTCGAACCTTCGTGCGTGTTGCTGGATTCGCACTATTGCAAATGCTAACATTCCCATTCGAACACGCAGGAGGACCACCAACCTTGGAGGGATCGTGAGGAGCTCTGGGTCGGAGAAGGAGAGAGCGAAGAAGGGCAAGGCCAAGGTGGCCACAAAGCCCAAAGGCGGCGCCGAGCTAACGCGGAGTTCGCCAGCGCCACAGCGGCCGCCGCCTCGAAGAAGCTCTCTTGCGGCAACGGAGCGCGTCGAGCAAACCAAGCGCGCGCGCGGCCAGCCAAGTGGGAAACGACCAAGCTCCTCCCTCCTCGCCGAGCAGAGCGACGAAGAGGTAAAGACACTGACCCTCTGGCTTAAACGATACGCGCAGGCTCACCCGGGCCATTTGGCACGGCTGCATCAGGTCGCCGAACAGAGAAGGCTTGAGGAGGAAGTCGCGCGCAAGGAAAAGCTTCTTCTTGCCATGAGAAAAGTCTTTCACCTCGGCGGAGTCGAGCTCATCGCCACGGGCGTCCGGGGGCTGAGACGAACAAGGCGTCAAGGAGCCCCCGAGGAAGAGGCGGAAGGTCTTGGCGAAGAAGATCAAGATCAAGCCCTCCACGACAGGTATATTGTAATGAAACTTTCGTCTTTTATAATTTTCCTAACCACACCAGGCTCAATCATTCTCTTTTTCATTAGCTGCCCAAGAGGAGATCGCCACGGACGACGTCGACAAGGCGATCGAGCGATCTCTGCTGCCCGAGTACTTGCACGGTGCGTCACGAGCAATGAGGTTGGCTGGCCTCAAGGACAAGCTGGCAGCGTGGAGCTTGCTCCCGCCAAGTTCCGGCGACCAGCTCGATGCGCTGAAGGGCGCAGTGGAGCGGAAGAGGCGGCGGACAGCGCCACGGATAGCGGGGCCAAAGCGATGGCTCCGCAAGCTGCCCGAGGTGGGACCGAGCAGGTCCTACCGGGCACTTCGTCACAGGGGCAGCTCGTCCCTGAGGCGACGGAGGCGACCGGCGAGCAGGGCGAAAGCCCCGCCGCCACGGTGCAAGAAGAAACCCACGAGCAGGGCACACAAGTTGCCCCGCCAGTGGAAGCTACGGTGACGCCCGGTGGGGCGGCTCCGACTTTGCCCGAGGGTGATCGGGCAGAAGAGGAAGAGGGGCAGGAGCGCGAGGGTGAAAGTTCTTCGCCCGCCTCTCCTGCTCCTGGGCAAAAGAGCTCCGGCAAGAAGAAGGAGCAAAAAAGACGGCGAAGAGGGCGACGCGCCGGTCTCATCCCGCACGAGCGAGGCTTTGTGACGCATGGTCTCGAAGATCGCTTACGCCGGGGACTGAAGCGCCGACTCGGCAAGGTAAGTTCCAAAACCAACCTGGTCCAGTCGAGCAACATCAGAGCGAAGTGGTTTACTTGTCTTCTCTCTCAGGTCTTTAAAGATACCATGGAGGAGCTCGAGGATGGAGTCACCGTCGAACGGAGCGCCGTTCTGGCGGGTTTCCGAGAGCAGCTCCGAATGAGGGGGCTCGAAGAGGAGCCCTCCACGCCAGCCAAGAGCCGGAGCAAGTTGGCGGCGAAAATAAAGAAGCTCAAGGCTCGGTTGACCGAGGAGAGGCAATCCTCGGGGGCTCTTCGGGAAGAGGCCGAGGAGCTTCGCGCGCAGGCCACAAGGGCGAGCATCACGGAAGGTGAGCCAGGCCGCACGAAGTGGCTGGAAGAGCAGCTCCACGACGTGTCCGAATGGCGGAAGCTGCTCGTGAATCAGGTGAAGCAGCTCGAGGCCCAGCTCGCCGAAGAGAAGTCAACTTCCGCGGCTCTCCAGGAGAAAATCTCCACCCTGTGGGCGTCACAGGAGGAGGCCGAGGAGATGCGCGGGCTGGCCGCAAGGACGAGCACCGCGGAGAAGAGGGTCGAGGAGCTGGACGAGCAGCTCAAGACCGCCGAGCAGCGAGCCAGTCAGAATGAAGATCTGGCCGAGCAGCTGCGGGCCAAGACCAAAGAGGTCGAGGCTCTCCGTGTGAAGGCAACGGAGCAGGCCAGGAGCAGCAAGGAGGAATCCGACCGTCTCCGAGCTGAGGCCAGAGAGGGTTTTAAGGCCCAAGGGGAAGTCCTGCGCCTCAAGGAAGTGGTCGAGGAGCTCAAGGAGCAACTCGCTTCTAAGTAGTCAGAGGGTCAGAACTTGAAAGGGACTTTTGTACCTGCAAATTTTGTTAATAAAGAACTTACCTTTTTCCTGCAAAAAAGAGCAGCAAAAGATAAGAACGAACAGGAAACCAAGAGCAGGGCACGAAAGCGCTAGAAAGTTTAAGAAAACCGGTAGAACGCTTAGCCTAACTCCCAGCCCCTGTTGTGCAGCTGCTCGAAAACCTAAGTTTGCGAACTCGAACAGGTGCACAAGAGAAAGAGCGACACCCTAGCCCCGATGCAGACGGTGCTCGAAAACCCGAGTTCTGGTTCGAGCACGTCGCGTAGAGAGTTAGAGCGACACCGTATCTGATCGACTTATCCCAAAAAGCGCTTTCGGCGACGTAAGTTTAGGCGATTTCAAAGGTAACCGAACAAAGAAAGTGCCTCTGCCATGAGGGCTTACGAGAGCAGACTTTGCCGTGTGGTCGTCTTTGTGGCGGTAAGTGCCTCTGCCGCGGAGGGCTTACGAGAGCAGACTTAGCCGCGAGGCGAAAAGCCTTTTACGCAACCTTGAGTTGAGAGACTTGTTGAACCGGATCTGAAGCAGAAAAAATCCTTAAGATTGCGGAGCCAAGTGTTCGCAAGGCCGGGCGACCATCAAGTGTTACCAGAGAGAGGGTAGTCTTGACAAGACAGAGGTGTGAAAAGGCCTCAGAGGACCGTGAAAATTTCACTATTAAATGGATTGAACTTTATATGGAGCCCGACAGACTTGGACGAACAAAGGCGCGAAGTTTGACAAAAAGCGCGAAGCTAAGCAAACACAAAAAGACCTACACAAAGAACTTACGGTCGGTCGATGTTCCAAGTCTTTGGTCGGCTCTCTCCGTCCTCCATTGCGGTGAATGTTTCCCCAGGCGGCGGTAGAAACCACCGTGAACGGGCCCTCCCAACGGGGAGTTAGCTTGTTGGCATTGGACAGGTTCTGAACATGGCGCATAACGAGGTCACCCGCCTGCAAAGCCCTTGGTCGAACCGATTTGGCGGCGTCTTGGCGAAGATCTTCTTTGGTAGCGCCCATTCGACTTGTGCCCGGTCGCGTGTGCCTTCGAGGAGGTCGAGATCGAGTAGGCGCTCTTGCTCGTCGTCAACCAAGTTGACCGAGCTCGTGCGAGGCGAACCGAGTACTATTTCGGCGGGCAGGATGGCTTCTGCACCGTAGACCAATTGGAAAGGAGTTTCCCCGGTTGCGGTGGCCGTTGTCGAATCGCCTGTAAGACGGAAGGAACTTCGTCAACCCAGGCCTTGTTGTGCTCACGGAGTGCCGCGAACACGCGCCGTTTGATACCCTGGACGATCTGTCCGTTAGCTCGCTCGACTGCTCCATTGCTCTGTGGATGTGCCTCGGTGAGGCGGCGCACTTGGTGCCCAAATTGCTTCGCGATATTTCGGAATAGCTCGCCGGGCTGGTACCGTTATCGGTGATCAGCTTATGGGGAATCCCAAAGCGCGTGACCACGTTGCTTTTGAGAAAGCGCACAGCCGTTTTGGCGTGAAGAGACGACGCAGGCTCTGCCTCAATCCACTTTGTAAAGGTGTCGATGGCGACGAGCAAGTGTGTGTAGCCCTTGTACCCCTTAGGGAACGGGCCGAGCAGATCCAGACCCCATGTGAAGAAAGGCCAAGATGGGGGGATTGTTTGGAGCTCTTGGGCGGGCTTATGTGCCTTCCGGGCGTGAAATTGGTAAGCCTTGCACTTTGTCACGATGTCCCGGACATCTTGTAACGCTGTAGGCCAGTAATAGCCCATGCGAAACGCTTTGCCGACCAGAGTTCTAAAGGAGGCGTGGTTGCCGCAGGCACCCTTGTGTATGTCCCAAAGAAGGAACACACCCTCCTGTTGAGAGATGCACTTGGAGAGGACTCCCAGAGCACCTCGACGGTAAAGGATGCCGTCCATAAGCTTGTATGGAGCAAAGACGCCTTATGTAAACCGAACGCTTCGCCGTCTTGAGCGGTCCCATCTGCAAGGTACCGGACAAATGGCGTTGTCCAGTCCGCAGCCTGCTCGATGACGGAGACAGCACCACCTGTCTCTGTTGCCTCGTCCGGAGACGTGATAGAGGGCTTGTAAAGGTGCTCGACGAGCACCCCTATCGGAGCAGGTTCGCGTGAGGATCCAAACTTGGATAGTTGGTCGGCCAAGAAGTTGTCCTTCCTGGGCACGAAGAGCACCTCGAAAAATCGAAAGTGCCGCTCCAACTTCCTCACCTCAACCAGGTATCGCGCCATTGAGTCATCGCAGCACTGATACTCCTTGTTTACCTGGTTGATGACCAGCTATGAATCTCCCTTCACAGTTAGTCGTTGGACACCGAGCGACTTGCACGCTCTTAGTCCCGTAAGGAGGGACTCGTACTCCGTAGCGTTGTTAGTCGCCGCAAAGTGTAGTTGGATAGAATACTGGAGTTGCTCTCCTTGAGGGGAGATGAGAACAAAACCAGCCCCCGAGTTTCCAGTGCGCGAGCCGTCAAAAAACATGGTCTAAGGGGGGTCATCAGGTTGCTCGGGAGCTTCCTGGGATTTGGGCGGGCAGGTCCATTCGGCGACAAAGTCTGCCAAGACCTGAGACTTAATAGCAGTTCGGACAGCAAACAGAATATCAAATTCTGCTAGTTCCATTGCCCATTTAGCTATACGTCCGCCAGCTTCCTTGTTCCTTAGGATTTCTCCAAGAGGGAACTTGGTCGGGACCAGTATTTGGTGCGCCTGGAAATAATGGCAAAGTTTCCTGGAGGACATGAGCAAGGCGTAGAGCAGCTTCTGGACCTCAGGGTAACGCTCCTTTGATCCGTGAAGTACCTCGCTCATGTAATAGATTGGCCGCTGGATGCCTTCCCTTTCCACCGTCAAAACCGCGCTCACCGTTTGAGGCATACAACCAAGATAGAGCAAGAGCTGTTCGCCGTATCGCGGGGTGGTCAAGATAGGTGGGTTGGACAGGTATTGCTTTAGATCTTGGAAAGATCGATCAGCCTCGTCTGTCCACTCGAAACCATTGTGCTTGCGCAGGGCCTTAAAGAAGGGCACCCGCGTTATACTGACGGAAATAAACTCGCTCAAGGCGACCATCCGTCCGGTGAGGCTCGAACTTCCTTGACGGTAGTTGGAGCTGCATGTTTTCAATGGCCTCGATTTTTTCGGGGTTGGCGATATGCCTTGCAGAACCAATTACATAACCGAGCAACATTCGGATCGAACACCAAAGGTACACTTATCTGGATTTAACTTTATTCGATGCCTGTTGAGATTTCGAAAAGTCTCGGTCAGGTCTTTTACATGATCTGGAGCATACTTGCTCTTTACAACTATGTCATCGACATAGACCTCGAGTTTTTTCCGCTACTGCTACGAGAAAGTTTTCTCCATTAAGCTACTGGAGCGTGGCACCGACATTCTTGTGAGACCGAAAGACATGGTCGATAGCGAGAAAGTGCGAAGGGGTGATGAAGGCGATCTTCTCTTCATCCTTGGGGAGATGCTTATTTGGTGATAACCGAGTAAGCATCCAAAAAACTCAAGAGCTAGGCATCCGCAGTCGCGTCGACCAACTGGTCTATGCGAGGCAGCGGGAAATTGTCCTTAGGACAAGCAGCGTTCAGATCTGTGTGATCGACACACATCCTCCACTTGCCGCCTTTCTTTTTTACAATGACAGGGTTGGCCAGCCACTCGGTGTGATCAACCTCGCGGATGAAACCAAAGAATGACGACTTACCAAGCTGATCCTTGATGATCCCATGCTTGAAGTCCGAAAAGCGACGAAGCTTCTGGCGAACAGGCTTTTTGTCCGACCGGACGACCAGTTTGTGCTCGATAACCTCCCTTGGGACTCCGGACATGTCAGATGGCTCCCAGGCAAACACATCTGCATTAGCTCGGAGGAAGGCAATGAGCTCGCTTTCCTATTTGGGGTCCAGATTGGCCCCCAGGTGAACTGTCTTGGAGGAATCATCCACAGACAGCGGAACTTCGTTGGTCTCTCCTCCTAGCTGAAGAGAGACTCTAGGGCGTGCAGACTTAGTCTGCGGAGCTTCGGGGCCTCGAGGTGGAAGCTGGTCGACCAGGGCGAGGGATTGCTTGTCGCAATCGAGAGCGGCCTTATAGTTGCCCTTGACCGTAATCACACCGTTGGGACCCGGTATTTTCACGCAATGGTATCCGTGATGAGACACGGCCATGAACTTGCCAAGAGATGGCCGGCCCAGGATAGCATTGTATGCGGATGGGAAGTCAACCACATCGAATGTGATCAACTCTGTCCGGAAGTTGTTTGGATTGCCGAAGGTAACGGGCAGAACGATCTGCCCCAACGACTGAACAACTTCTCTGGGAACAATGCCGTAGAATGGCATCGCGACCTCTTTAAGCTTGGAGCGAGGAATTTGCATCTCGTCCAAGACCTTAGCAGAGAGCAAGTCCAAAGCGCTCCCGCCGTCTACGAGTACACGGCCAACTCTGGCGTTGCTGATGGTCGGAGCGACCACCAGTGGGAGCCTCTGTGGCTTGGTCATCCCAGTGGGGCAATCCTCCTGAGAGAAAGAGATGGAAACCTCGGTCCACTTCATCGATTCGGGCTGAGGCTTGCCCTTTTCAACGTTGTGGACCTCCCAAGCAGCTTCCTTGAGGTTGCGTCGAGAGGTATAAGCCGAGGAGCCGCCGAAGATGATGGCGATATGGTTCACGGGCTCTTGATACTCGTCGTCGTCCCGATCACCATCATTGGTTTGGCGCTTGGCCTTACCGGCTTCACCTTTTTCGGGCAGGGTGGGCATTGGGCCCTTGCCGTTGTAGAAATCCTCGAGCTTCGCAGCCCAGGTCCTACAGTGGCGCTTATCATGCCCGTGATGTTGGTGGAATTTGCAATATCGGTCATTAGAACCTTTCTTGCCTTGGTTGCCTCCCTGGGCGGGCTTCTTGCCCTTATAGTTATTGTTGGGCTTTTTCTGCCCATCCTTGGGAGGAGATGTGCGATCTATACCGGCGACAGTGTTGTTCGCATCACCCTTCTTTTTCTTCTGGGACTTCTTATCACCAGGATTGTTGCTGCTCTTCTTCTTATCCTCCACACCAGGCTGGGCGGGCAGCTCGCCCTTGTCGAACGCCTTTTTATACTGAACACGCTCTGCCGTGTTGGCATAGCGGTCAGCCGCCTTGAACAGGTCGTTGGCGGTCCAGGTCTCATTGATCTTGAGATCCTGAGTGAGCCGCTCGTCGCGGACTCCGTTTTTAAAGGCGCGGACAATAGATTCGTCCGAGATGTTCGGGATCGTGTTGCGGATCTTGATGAAACGCTTCACAAAGTTGCGGAGGGTCTCCCCGTTCATCTGGATCATCTGGTGCAGATCATCCTCCTTGCCCAGACGCACGTAACAGCTCTGAAAATTAGCAATCAGAGCGTCACAAAGTTGGTTCCAAGAAGAGATGGAACCTTCCTGCTGATTGAACAGCCAAGTCCGAGCAGCACCCTCAAGGACAGTCGGAAGGTAATTAGCCATGACAAGCTCGTCACCCCCGGCCGCCATGATGGCCGTAGCGTAGATGGAAAGGAACTTCTCTAGGTTCTGGGTCCCGTTGTACCTCTCCATGTGTCCGGGCTTGAACTTTGAGGGCCACCGAACAGAGCGGAGCTCGTCGGAAAAGGCCCTGCAGCCCAAGGCGTAAGACCGGCCACCTTCCCGCGTAACCTAGCCCGAGAAGACATTGGTCCTGTTGGTCGGGGGAACTCTTGCTGAGCGGGAGGTCTCTGCATGGAGGAACTCTCTCCGTGATAAGCCCCCGCGCTCCTTCCTCGCGGTCGCGACAACGCGCTCCTCGCGAGGGGATCGTCCGTGATCGTCGCGCGCGCGTTTGCCCCTGTGGTCACGATGACTACGGGGACTTGGCGAGTGGTGGAGACCACGGGCAGCTTGTTCGTGGACAGTGGTCCTTCGACGGTGACGGCGGTCACGCGATCGATCGGATCGCTCATTGTCCGAATCCACCCGGACAGGCTCACCGCGCTGCCCGGATGATGTCTCACCTATAGACTTAAGGCCCTCGGCCAATTTCTCAAGGTGAGTAGCCACTTCATCGCTCACGAGGACGAGATTGTCCTGGTGAGCGGATCTGATTACGGTTGCCAGGGCCTGGAACCGTTCCCGGCTCTGCTCAATCGGTCCTGGGATCCCTGAAGCATCCGCATCTTGCCTGATTGGAGTCTGAGCACGCGGGGATTCCACCCGGGCAGGCTGAACTTCTACCGGGGGTCTTGGCGTAGGTGCGCGAGGCGGATCGCGTCGCTGACGCTTGCGTTGATCGCGGATCTGCGCCAAAGTTTGGTCGATGGATACGTCGAAAGTGTGGCAAACAATGTCTTGCTCGCGAGCAGATTGTGCGGCTCCATCTGGGTGCCGAGCGGAATTGACTCGCTCGATCTCTTCGGCCACCGTGACCCATGCAGGATCCCCTGAGGTCCCTGCACCAGCCATGTTGACAACGCGGTGGCCGTGCGCGCTAGACGGTGTCATCGCTGTGTCACCACAGGAAGAATCGACCGACATAGCCCTAAAATCCGATAGATCTAAACCGGCGTAAAGATCGTCGGTTCCGTATTCATCGTCAATGACGGGAGCTCAACCAGAGATCATCTCCGGGGCGTATCCAGAGACCTCTGTCTCGGATACAGACATCGATCTAGAATGATAAGATCGATTAGAGCTGGCAGGGGAAGAAACATCCTGCCCTTCTAAGTCGTAGTACTCAGGGAGAATCTCCTTATCGCTGATAGAGTTCGACATGCTCGATCTGCGTATCCCCACGGACGGCGCCAACTGTCGACGGTTGAGATAACGATCTCAAGTCGCTAAGATTCTTTAGAAGTGAGATAGGAGACACGCCGAACAACCACGAACAACAACGAACAGGAGACAGGGGCTTTTATCCTGGTTCAGGCCTCTCGGGAGAGATAATAGCCCTACGTCCAGCCTTTCTTATATATCAGAGGTGAATACAAGAGGTGGCTCGACGAGACGAACAAGTCTCGGCGAGATTATGGTGTACAAGTGCCAAGATCAGGTGCCTATGAGACGCCAGATGCATAAACTCCTGTAGGATTGACCGATATCGGATGCCCCCTAACACCGTAGGGGCTCTGTTTATATAGTGCGGAGCAAACCGACCTACCGAGGGAATATCGGGCCGGTCTAACTACGAGATCGTAACGAACTCGACATGCCAAATATATCCCGAGGCAGATAAGACATACTCCTAGTCTTGGGGATCACGACTCCTATTCCAATCCGGGAAACCAACGTCCGGGTCTTCACGTAGCCGTGCAGAACTCCTGTTGGAGACGGACTCAAACACGATTCTTTGGCCGTTACGCATTACCCCTGCCAAGAGGCTGTTCGGCAGGATGCATATGGGCCAGATAGAACCTTCCAGGGAGCCGGGCCCTAGTAGGCTGTTCGATTGGGCCGTCAGGGAGTGGGCCATGGCAATGGGCCGTAATTTTATCCCCGACAATATCCTTCCACTAATTGATGATATGATATTAAAAACTCAATATTGTGCATTAACACATGACAGGTTTCATCACTAACCTCTGTTGGACAATAGAAGCTTCTATGTCCTTCTTGCCCACACTTGCGGTAGTGAAATTTCACCCCTGTGAAATAACAGGTACAAAAGGTTGTTTAAATAAACTGCAAATCTTCTGGTGGAAAATAAAATAATCCAGGCAAAAGGGCAATTAAGCTAGACTACAATTGATTCTAGTATCACCACGTAAACCAAACAAGAGGAAACATGTACATGCTAACAAAGACCATAACATCACTTGGCTAAAGAAATAACAAACTATCTGAATGGACATAAACTTAGCTAGCTGTGCTAAGTACTTCTATGACTACATGGTAAGGTAATTCAACAACCTTTCATGGCAAAGCTTCTCTTGAGCCGATTCTCAGGATTCCTGAAGAATGCCTTTTGTGTTTCAGAAGCATGCTTTCTTGCGGCAGCAGTGCCTTTTGTTCTCTTCAAGTTCAAGAGCAGAGGAAAATAGATGTCAGTCAGCTCAAATGCTTTTATTTAACAAGAGCACACAGTTACGACAATTATCATGGTATCTTACCTTGATTGCAACAACTCTCTGAGCATGCAATTTGGGATCTTGGTGTATAATCTTCTTGTGTTTGGTGAACAATCCTGTTTTAGCATTCAGACTCTGCAATTATTATTAAGCTTTTTAAAAGCCACGAGTGCAAAGACAAAGCTTATTGGCAGGAAAAGTGTCATCTCATATGCTACATTAACATTATTTGAATTGAGAAGGCTGTAAATGTGTTTTTTCAGAACATAAGAAAGCATCACTTACTCTTAAAGATCGGCTAATCTTCATGGCAACTTCTAGGGATGGTGATGGATAGGTACGCTTCGATCTTTTTGAAGTATTAATATTTATTTCTAGCTTGTCGACTTCATCATCTTCCTTCACTTTCAAGGGAGAACTGAAAAAAAAGATAGGTAGCAATATATGACCAAAAATCCAAAGGACATTTTTCCTCCCTGTGTCCAATAAAGATATCAAATATAATTATTTCATTCATCAACACTGCTAGGTTTTTCTCTATACTTAAATGCTAATGGGCAATAAACAAATCATTTTTCCCCTTACAATGGCTTACAAGAGATCCAGAAAGCTCACCGTGCCATTGCACATAGGGCAGTCCGAACAGACCTATCTATCCCGCACTCCTTGCAAGGGGTATACCCCCTACCCCTACAGCTAGGGCAAGGCAGCTCGCGATAGTATTGTCCATTTGGACCGACCCAGGACCTCAGCTTCCCCTTCTCTGCAGCATGATCTGTATTCCTGAAACCAAAAGTTACTCCTTTCAGAATCCACAACCGCAAACAGTCGTAGTATCCACTTATCAAAGGCTTTGATTGCGCACACACACTACAAATACAAAAACTCTGTTAGGAACTTCCCATTTTCCATGGACAAATTACCACCACCAGATTCACAAACTCATAATGCCTTGGTTTCTTGGACGTCGTCTAAAATACCATTATCATCAACTGAAACAAATCATATCATATTATAGTAAGCTAACTTACTACTGCTTATATAATTAAGGTGGAAGAAATAGACGAAACACAAAAAGTACCTCCATCATCAACGACATATTGCTCCTCGTCGAGGACACCATCGACATCTTCATCTACATTTTCTTCCTTGTTTAGTGGTCGGTGATTAATCAGATAGTAATAACAACCTTAAAACAATAGAAGCGTGTTTTACATGATAGAACTGGTGCACATGGGGTGTTTTGAGCAGAAGTCTTCTCTATGTGTAGGAATCCACTTAAAATAACAGCATATACATTTGCAAACTAAGAGCATACATCACAATCATTTCCTAAACCAGCAATAGAAGTCCAATAAAGCCAAAGAGCCATGAGGAATCCACTTAAACTAACAGCACACATTGCAATCATTTTCTCAATGAAAAGAAGCATGGCATCAATCTAGCTTTAATCATGTGGTTTGTCAAGTACATAGCAGAATAAATCAAAATATATTTTAACCCATAAGAGCTGTCAATGATGAAGCATGTATCTCTAGGAGCTACATGGAAAAGTGTAAAATTATAGACAGTACAGAACAGTAAAAGTTCCTTTTGAAGAAAAGCTGGATTCTTGATAATTAAGTTTGGACATAAATAACCACAACACACAATAAGGTTCTTGTTAAAAAAATAGGAAATCATTTCGCTTCTGTCTTCTTCAGAGAAGACTACTTCAATACCAATGGCTGCAACAAAACTCTGAACCCAACATTCTGAAAGTTTATTTTTTTCAGAGCATCAGCCATGAGAAAGACAACCAAAATAAGACCTTAAAATCATAGCAAAGCAGGGTCTGTAATATATTGACATACACTTGTTAAAACCATATCGTAATAGGATAGAAGAATTATCTGCGCATTGAAAGGAGTAAAATGTGACTATGATTCAACCACAGTAAGCAAATAGGAACAGAACTGACACAAAATAATCATTTCAGTCACAAAAGAGAAGGGCGTCAGTTCTGAGGAGAAGTTAGTATGTTTCAATTGAACAATTAAAAAGGCCTCTATATTTGACATATGACAACCAAGCTAACGAAAAAATAATCATATAACAATTCTAATTTCTAACAGGGAAAAGTAACTTGACATCACTCATTGGATGTGTAGCTAAGTGAAACAACATTAGAATGGTCCTTTTAAAATAAATTAATGCAAATAGTAATAGTAATGTGTTGTATCTCTCAAACACTTCATTCTCATATGGTTGTTTGGATTGGATAATAACTGAAAGGATTAACAAATTAACAAATATGCTTAGTGGTAGGTAGATGCATAGAGTTCCAAATATGCTCAATATATTAAAATCTTACACTGATCTGTTGAAATAGTAATGCAAAAATATCCTCAAAATAAAGTGCTGAAGAATCATGTGCTCAACCAAGTGCTAAATAATCCCCAAGATCCAAAATCATTCTGCACCTTATACAAAATCCCAAATCAATTTGGATCTTACTCCACTCCTCTCGTCTAAACCCAACATTGGGGGAGAGAGAGAGATCCCCAAATTTCCACCCAATCCCAAAACCAAAATAAGCAACCACTTGAGGCCGGCGAGGCGCATGGGAGATCCGAGCGGAGGTAGCGAGGGGGACGTGGGTCCGGCGGAAACGACGACGACCAGCAGGGGGATTGGGTGCCCCTCTTGCCCTTCATTCTTCCTCAGCCATAGAATGAGAAGGCAGAGAGAGGGAAGGGCGGCGGAGGGAGAGAGGGAGCATGGGAGGTGGGAGGTGGAGGGAGAGATGGAGCAGGGCGGCGGTTATCTTGGGCGGTGCGGGTGAGGAGACGGAGGAGGCCGCGGCAGTGGGAGGAGGCTGCGGCGGCCGGGAGGGTGGCGTGGGGAGGAGCGGCGGGGAGGAGGCGGGCGCCGAGGTGTGGAGGAGGCAGCGGTGGAGAGGATCGGCGGTCATGAGGCAGTTATCTTGAGGCGGTGGACACAAATGAGATCGTGGGAGGCGGGAGCAGCCGAGCCGGGGAAACCCTAAGGCGACGGGGTGAGAATGGAATCGGGGTGGAGATCCAACGGTGCGCAGAGACCGGTCCTGGTTGGATGGTTCGGATTGAAAGTTCGAACTACGACCACCACGACCACAAGGTGCTTTATAATAGTAGAGAAATGAGCCCGATGAACCAGCGACATGTTTTTTTGGATCCACCTCTGTTACCATCCATATATCATATTACTACTTTCCTAAAATTAAGGGGGTCCACGGACATACAGGAAACCAATCTTCCCCTGATGATCTTTGAGCATGCATGTAATGGATGGAACATCCGATATTCAGGCCGACGCCCTTTATAATTTCACAACCTCTAAATATTTCCTCTATAATCTTTTTTTTTCATGCTTCACGTTATGTCCTCTAAAAAATTCGTTTCTCTAGCATGTCCGCTATAACAAATTAGTGACAATGTTTTGCAACGTTTGCTAGGGATGCACTGACATTAATTGGATAGGATTCGATATAATCGACTTCATGTGCAAGTTCCAAATCGTCCATAGTAGTGATGTCCCTTCTTCACGTCTCGATAGGAAGCGTAACACGTCTTATTTCTAAAAATGGGATCAAGTTGAATTGCCTTCTAAAGTTTCGGGGTGCTTCGATTCATACGTTTGTGTTCTTGCGAGTGTACTTCTCTGCGTGTTTGTTCATACCAACGCTGAACATAAGGATTTATGTAGAAAGCCCTCTCCAATCGAGAGAGATAAAGACCACGGTCGACCGACACGGTCCACTCCAAACTTTTTTCACTACTAGCAACAATGGGTATAAATGAAGTTTTCTTTAGAACATCTAGATGTATATCACAACAGCAACAATAGCATCATTAGCACAAATAACAAAGCAAAGGATTATAAGGGCACCCGCAATGGGGTCGTTAGTGCTCTCGATAGGAAGCCACGTAGGAGATATAAGCTAAGAGAGAGAAAAGATTGTCGCTGGCCCTGGCGAGTGCCGCCAGCACGCTCTTCCACGCCAAGTGAGCCCCACCCATGCGGATCCGCACCGAGCAACCCCACCCGCGCGAGGGAATGCGTATGCAGCCGTAGGATGGAAAGGGGATGAAGATGAGAACTAAGGTGGGACCCATGATTTTGTTCAGAAAGATGTGCCTAAAGATAGACCGTTGCGTGAGCAATCTTTTGTAATACTATCTACGTGATGTGGAGGTTGACACCTAGGACTAAAGGGAGCATATTGACTTTAACCATTGCGGGTGCCCTAAGAGGCACCACTTTCAGCTCAAGCAAACTGAAACAGAGTGAATACAATCTATCCACCTCAGAGTTTAGCTCATATCTTGCAAACCACGGATCCGGACCATATTAAACTTGGTAGGAATGTACTTAGAAGTCCTAAACACGCTGTCCAAATTTAAGCACCATTCGACATCCTTTGACCCCTCAAACACCGCATGTACCAAAGTCGTGCACCGCTGAAACTAGTGCAACTCGAGCTGACAAACTCCCCCTCAAATCGGGTTCTCCACAAGCCAAATCTTCGATTCAACCGTACAAATCATAGAGCAACAAGTGTAGAACGAACTGACCAAAGATGGAACCAATCTAACCAAGTTTTCCTCTCCAACCAAGGATTTGGCGAACATTGCGCAGGACGAACCGATTTGGATAGCAAGCCCCCTCGTCTCTTCTTCCTTTCCTCTCCTCTCTTGTGCTAATGGCGACAGCATGCTAGGTGCTTTTGGCATAGCTCAACTTGAGCAAAGATAGGGTTTTATTTCCTTCACATTCCTTTCAAGGAGAGATCCCCACCATCCATCTTGCTGGCATCCAACGTCTCACATGCACAGAGTCGTATTGGGCTGTTTGGTTTCTCCATGAGGAAATTTAGCCCAACATAAATGTGTGTACACATATGTTGTGAACATGTGGGTCCTCATATTCATATGTCACTTATGCACGGTTTAGGAACTGTTTAGAATCAAAGTTTAAAAAGACTATTTAAAAAATCATGGGTTTTACGTGTGCGTGCAAAAACATTTTTCAAACCAACACATCTAAAGCACGGTTTTCTTTGAAACTACAAACTATTTGTTTGCTTGGTTTAGACCCTATTCAGAAACATGGTTTAGAAGAACCATGGTTTTTTTAATGCATAAATTTTACTAATGAGTGCATGAAAAACCATGGTTTGAACTAAAGCTATATAAACCATGGTTTTTCTTAAAACTACAAACTGTTTATCTACATGATTTATCTATGCAAAACTTTGATTAAATACAATGGTCGAATTCAAGGGGGAAAAGCATATATTGGAGCTACAAAAATAAAAAACCATAGTTTCCACAAAAATAGAGTTTTGAAACCATGCCTAAACTTTGTATGCAAACATTATACAGTTTTAAAAACTATGGTATTTTCAAAAATCATGATTTTGTCTTCAAACTGTAAATAATTATGGTGCCAAATAGGCCATCATGGATGTAAAAGTTTGATCAAATACAATAGAGAAGTACAATCAGACCACTAGCCAATGGTTGCATTTGGGTTGAATTGGAGCATGTTAGATTTGCCAGAGGTATCTTCTTATATATACCTATGTCATACATATATAGTACTCCCTCCTTTCCAGTATGTAAGGCATAATTTGTTTTCACTTTTTTTCCAATCTATAAGACGCAGCTGCATTGACTATTCAGAAGTTCCAAAAATACCCTTCGCTGTGTAGGAAACTAATTAATTCTAGAATCGCATTATTTCCTTGCGCTGATATTTCCTTACCCTGCATGAGCGCTGATAAAAAATCATCTCATTAATTAGGGGCAATTAATTAGGGACAAATCAGAAATCACAAGTGCTATCCATGGTCTTCTTAGTATTCACGAAAATCAAATTATGCCTTACATACTGGAAATGAGGGAGTACTATAGGTGCGCATGCACCATCGGTGCGAAGATCATGTCTCGCATGTTTGTCCAACAGTAATAGGGACAATAAAAGACAAAAAATCTATGTGTGATGCGACATAGATAATTGGTTGTAGCTGCACTTTAGCTATTTTGGTTCTAATGGTCCCTTTTTACTTTGGTGTACATTATTCAACAATTTTAAATTTTATATCAATTAAGCATTAAGCAAAGTAAATTATACATTCTAAACATTAAATATATTTTACAACCAATTTTTTTACCAATGGTAAAACTTTAAATGTTTCACACGAAAAAAGGAAGTGGATTTTTAATTATAAATGAGCCATAATTTCATTTTACACTAATTAAGTAAAGTGAGATAATCACAAAAATATTTTAAAAAGATACATTAATTGTAAGTAATAAGAATATATAACCATGTGAACAAAGGCTAAATAGCATGACCCAAAGAAAAAAAAAAAGAAAAGCTTGAAAACTTGTATTACATGAAAATCTTGATTTTTTTTCAAACTTTACATATAACTCATAATGTATGTAGAAATTTTAGAATTGATATCGCACTCAAATAAAATTTGATGTGTGAAATATATAATCCTTATTTCGCAATAAGGGTTCAAAAAATTTGAATTTAAAATTTTGTTTCTTTGTTCTTATGACTATTTAGAATTTTAAATTACTAAATAAATGATTTTTATGGGCCCTTTCCTTTAGAACGATGATTCAATTTTTGCATGTTTTTTTATTTCCATTCCTAAATTCAAAAAAATTAAACCTTTTATGGGCCTTGTCAATGTTCTTTTTAGCCGGTCGAAAAAACATAAATGCAATGAAAGAAATGAGTTATTTAGTAATTCATTTTTTTGTGAATCCACAAATTTTAAAAATGGCTAAATATTTTTATGTACCATTACCATGAGATTGTTGTTTTATTTTCTGAAGTGGGAAAGATGGGAGTCGTTGTCGTAGTGAAGAAAATAGGAGCCATCGTCGTGAAGAAAATGGTAGCTGCCGCTGCCCCAGTTTAGTATGGTGTTGGGAAGGTTGAAGGGGAAAAGGGTGGAAAGGGCACAATGTGGGTGTGTGTGGAGGACCTGGAGGTCGGAGGGAAAAATAGAAAAGGGAGATGAGGGCGCAAGGCGGTGGCAACGGCACAATGGCCAACCCTAGTGCGATGGCGAGAGGTGGCTAGGAGGAGTCGAGGGCTCAAGGGCATAGGGAAGGCTGGGAGGTAAGTGTGGCGGCATTGTGGGCCTTGGGTCTTTGGCCTTATGCATTGGGCGGTGAGAGAATGAGAGGGTCTAGTCTCTGATGCGCAGCTGGTTAGAGATGGGCTGTTGATCTAGACAACACTCGACTCGGCTTTGACTCGACCTAAATCGGGGATCCAAACCAAACTCCCCAAACTCGATCCAGCTATCAAGTCATATCTAAACATAGTGGGTTGGATTGGAATATAGATCTCCGTGAATATGAATTTACCTAAAATCATTGATGCATGTATAATGATTTGTACCTATCCATTTTTTCCATCCATTCGATGAACAGCTAGCTGGCAGCCGACTTGAGAATACGAAGGGCATGGAACCTGGAATCAAAGGGCGAATGATTGAATACTGCTGCTGCTGCATGGTAAGTGTCACGTCTCAAAGCGTCACAAATTTCCCGGATCCACACCTGAAGGTCTACATAGCTGCAGGATTTGACCCGACTTTTGTACTGCGCGCCTGGCAATGCGTGGAGGCTGATGAGTACGGGGAAGCTGCTTGTACCTGCGCTCCTGCAGGTGGTGGTAGTACCGAGCCTGACGTGCTATTCATGGCTGATGGCGCCACGGCTCGACCGATCTCTCGCTCAAACCGAACTCCGCGTGGGCTCCACCCAGCCGGATCTCGAGGTTTTGGCAGATTTTTGCGCGTTTCCGCTTGGTTTTGACTTCAAAATTGGTGGAAACGGCCGCGGCTACGTGGTTCCACTTCCGCTGTCTACAAACATGCCAATAGTTATTCTATATCTCTTCTCTAAAACACTATTTTTATTAAATTTTTTTACAATTTACGCTAAACTTTAAAAGATTTCTATCATCCAGATGTCTATCTATATCTACTATAGTATTATAAAAGGGATGCTGAGCATGTTCTAACATTCTATACGTTCATCCGAAGCTCTAAATGCATCGACACATGCATGTCTGTGTTGTGTGCTGACAATGCACGGCCGGCGCATCTTCCTGCACTCTTTCATGCACTAATTGCTATATCGAGTGATTAATAAGGGGTATGTGAGTAACTTCACAGCTACCCTTGATCTATGAACCCAGTGACAATACATCTTAGAGTATATACAACAACTCACCTCATCAGTCTCTAAGGCCGTGTTTGGATGGTAGCCGCCGTGCGCCGTGCCATCCATTGGCGTGCCGTCGTTTTTTGGCTCCCGTTTGGATCGCTACCGATGAATGGCGCGGGCGCGGGCCCGAGGGCTCGTCGTCACATAGTAAACAGAAAAGGAGGCGTTGGCGCGGGCGCTCGTTTCGTTCGCCAATCTTCGCCAATGGATGCGAGGGCGAGCCGTGGATGCTGGCGCCCCCTAGGAAGGCACGGTGGACACGGGACACCAACCAAACACGCCTTAAACCATCTCTAAGATCCCACTTGCTGTTTTGGTCCAACCTGAGTAACCATAACTTCTACTATGATTTAGTTCGGAGCGGTCTTGCTCTTATTGTTTCGTTGTTGCGCGTCCTATTCTGGTGCATTTCTCTCCTAACCTGTAGAGTGTCATGTAGGATATGTGATGGAATGAAGGAGGGAGAGAATGCATAGATATTTTGAGCCATCTCTAAAGCAAAAGTCGACTCTATACGAGAATAAGAAACTTTATGTGTGAGCAAATTATTTATAAAAATGTGCAGCCATCTCTAATATTGTATATGCTATCTTGTTAACTCAACCATTGTACATGCTCTTACAACAAACCGGAAGGACTACCATTTACTCCCTCCATCCCATTATACAAGGCGCAGCTGTAATGGACGCAAAGACCAATAAACCCATTTATTTTCGCTCGTCCCGACGCAACCGTTTCGCTGCATTTGCTTCCCGTGCTTCCAGCACGCCTTGCAGCTCGTGTCTACGCCTTGACGCTTCCAGCGCGCCTCAAAGTTCGCGCCCGCACCCAGCAACTTCCGTGCATGCCATGAGTCCGCATGCTGCTAACAACGTGTGAACTCAATGCTTGCATGCGCGTGTACAGGAGCCGAGGAGGTGCCGCCCTGTATTCTGGGATTTGGAAAAAAAGCAGTTGCGCCTTATATAATGGGATGAAGGGAGTAGGAGCCAACATACATCGGTTTTCTAAGCTTAGCTAATCACATCTCAACCCAACCCCCCCCCCCCCCTCTACCAGAACACGTTGCACTGAAACTACGATGCAAAAGTTCGGTCATAGAATGAATGGTGGGCGTGACCCGGTCGAGACATCTCAGAGCATTATCAAAATTTTGATGCCTATATCTTATCTATAAATTACTATACATTTTCTATATAAAATACGCAGTGGAAAATATCTTAAAGCGTGCATTTAGCTGGTGATGTTTTAATGAATTCCCACCGCATTAGGCATGATAATAGCTTGATTTATGCTTTGCATGCAGTGCGGCAGGCCATACATCTCACAAGGGTATAAGAGAAAAATGTCTAAAAAATTGCTTTGGAATTTGAGTATGCCCAACGTATGAACTGTTCAAGGAAAAAAAAAAAGTGACCTACGTTAAAAAAACGGAGGGGGTAATCACTACTACTCTACGAGGTTAATCCACGTTGTGAAAACCGAGTGACAATCAACTGCCAAGGCCGCAATTAAAGTTACAGAGGAACATGTCGCTGCACGAACTAACCGGATGTGGTTACCTGGACATTTCGGTTCATCTCAACGTCTGGGTTCGGCCGAGACAACGCAATTTTGGCAAGGCCATGAGAGTCCATGACCCACCCAGGAGGCCAGGAGCAGGACATGACGGCCACCGAAACGGTCGGTCCAGCGACGCCTCGGCGTTGATTTGGTCCTCGCGCAGTGGCTCTCGACGATAAAACAGTAGCTCGACGCCTCGACGCGCGCAAAGAACGTAGTATACTAGCCACTATGTACAGGCATGACAGCATTTGAGTGTGTTACTGTTATGTACGCGCAAAGGGAGCCTGTTTTCTTGTCCCTCTACGTGGAAGCATTGAGAGCACGAGAGCCTGCAAGTGACGTCGTACTTGTTCATTGGTACCGTGTCGCCGTCCAATGTTTCTCGGCACATCATAAAAAAAAATAAAAAATAAAAATAGATATATCTCACTGCAAGGACGTCGCCTCACGCATATTTATCAGTAAAAGTCGAAAACAGTCTTATGGCATCATAAGTTGGCATGCCTTGCAAACGAGCTACTCCATTTCTTGCCCACATCACCTTTTTAAATTTGTACCAAATTTATGATCGATGCCATCATCTTTCTCCTGGTTTCTCCCCTTCTTCCTCCATATAGCCCTTCTTCTTTGGGATAATCGGAAAAAATACCCTTGATTAAATGCCCCTAGCTTGAGAGGCCTTCTAATATTTGTCAAATTTTTTTGGTGTAATTTTTTTGCCTCGAAAGTTTGTAATGATCAATCATATTTTTTTCAAATATTTTTTACGAATTTCATTGAACCGAAAAATGACCCTTTTACTTCTCCCTCTCTCTCCCTTGGAGGAGAAGCCAGAAGAAGAAACGAAACTCATTGGTGCCCAAGGTTGCCAACCAAATTTATCCTTTTCGTTCATAGCGCTCGTCCCTCTCATTCTCCTCTTCCATTTTTTTAGTGGTGAACTCGATTTTGCAATGGGTATTTGTCATGTCGAAATGAAGGAAGGTAGGAAGACATTTTTGTCTTGAAAACGTAATGACATATATGTGAGTTGCAACTTTGCGATGATATGGGACCGAATTTTGACTTTTCAATTGTATGTGTAAACAATATCTTTGTCGTGAAAAACATGTAATTAATCCTCAAAAATATTTCTTTTAGTAGTAACCTTTTAAGGCTGCAAGAAAACAACTGTGGAGAGAAATGGGCAGGGGCAGATACAAGAAAACAAGTCGTTGGGGGTTGTCGAGATCATTTTAACACTAATATACTATTTTAAGTTTCAAGTTGTAGATTTATATCTATATGTACTAATAGGATAGAAATAAACAAGAAGGGTTTGTCCGAAATGCACCGTGGTCGCTTGATCTCGGTGCCAACACCGTAGATCCGCCCCTAGAAATGGGAACTGGTTATTGAAGACTAATGATCGAAACTGTGAGTGAATGTTTTGCACCTGTTCCTTTTAGTTTGATTCAATCAGAACAAAAGGATGATTTTTGTAGGCTTCATAAAAGAAACAACTGAAAGCCTTAAAAGATGCTACAAAGTCATACGACGTTTGATTTGTATAAATGACTAGATGAGCACGTGCGCCCGTGGCGCGTGCGAGGGCGGAAGGCAGGGAAAAAGGGGAGAAAAATGGGGGAGGCGGGATTCGAACCTGAGACGGCCAGCTCGCGGGCGAGCGCTGCTAACCAACCGGCCAAACGACCCGCATGCCTGAGTTTTGCGCCAAAGAAATCGTTTTATACGTGAAATCGAAACGGACGGTCAGATCTATCGGGCTCGCGCGATCAGACGGCCTTGGTGACGTCGGCCGGAGAGGCCAGCCACGTGGCCCGCCCAGGAGAGCAACTCGGCTTTGTACCTTTTATTGATATATTTCTATGTATAGCTTTTTAATTTAAGTTCAGGCTGCGTGGCAGTGAGATCTGGACGCTTCCGTGGCGTTGCAGGTCAAAGACGAGTCCACGTTCAGACCGAGAGCGACCTGGCCACATCACGGGATCTGAATCCAAGTGCTGGAACGGAGACAATGGAACGAGAAACGACGACTCCTCCAAAGTGAAAAAAGGGTGACCAGAAAGCGAGTGGTGGTAGTATCCAAGTTGCGCGGTCACGCGGCTGGGGACGAATTCTGGCTGATTCGCGGCGCTGAGCCATGACTTGTGCTGCCTTTTCTCGCGTTGGGCTTGGCCGCTTGGCCCTTTCACAGTAGCAAGTGCGCGAAAGGCGAAAGCCTCACGCGGAATGCTGAACTGCTGACTCCCGAGTCCTGAGTCCTGACCTGAGCTGGGACGAGCTGAGCACCAACGTCGTAAAACGATTCTTTTCGACACAATTTACGCCAAAGCCGTGCTCACGTAAACTTGGTTTCTTCTATGTGATTCGATGGCAGACGACGACTCGCTGCTCTCAGGTTAGTACGCCGCCGTAGCATAGGCGTTGGCAACTTGGCTGAGCCAGCGATTTTTCTTCAGAACAACCTGCCTTTCCTCAGACGGCGAGAGAAGTTTGCCCAGTTAATATTTGTTTGAATGCGTCTATGTTTGTAAGTTATCGGTCACGTTTTTTAAAACTAATTAGACTTCAAACTAGACTTGCGCATCCAATGGTCGGGGAAATCAAAACAAGAAGCGAACAGAAAAGTTGCAATAGCTGGACCGTTCAAGAAGGGAGTCTGCAAGTTCATTGCTATTGGCCCTCTCAAGAAATAGAAGTTCATTGCTATTAGGTCTCAATAGCAAGTCGTTGCTATTGATGACTGCGATGCAGTACAAGGCCCAAATTACGACGTACGGCCCATTCTCTCCTCATTGGATAGGCCCAAATTACGACTTGCCGCCCATGCTTATATTTTACGATCGTACATGGCGTGCTGATAGCAATTTATAGGCCGGCTAACAGGCCGAAAGCTCTACCCATTAGGCTACCGTTTTACATAACGCAGAGATTAAAAAAAAACAGACAGGTTCGGTCGTTGTGAGGCAAATAATGGTACAGCCATGTCATAGTCAGTAACAGGGTATGTAATATACTAGTTGAGTAGACGGGCCTATGGCCCGTCGACACTAAGTTTAGTGAAGAGCGAAACGTAGAAAATCTTTACAACCATCAATACAGTTTATGTGAACAGTAAAGTCTGCGTAGCCAGATTATTTCAACCAATGAACAAAGACATGAAGTCGATATGGCTGAGTCTAGCAAACAGGAAAAGATACGAATAGCTCAATATAACAAAGACATGAAGTCGATATGGCTAAGTTTAGCCAATAGGGAAAGATATGAATAGCTCAATACGTTGAATTCGAAATCATTGTGCTACGCAGAAAAGATAAACTAAAATTGTAAGGACACAATTCACAGAAACTACAAAAAATTTGTAAAGAAAGGAAAAACAGAGTAGGAAGGGCTACGTAGGAAACTGCAATATGTATTTTCATAAAATAAGTAATCTAAACTTGAGGAATCAACACCAACGATGATATGGTGAACCCGAGAAACAAACAAATTTCATGAGGACTAATCTTTCGAAGCGTACATGTATTGTGTCACTAATATTGTAAGCACAAGGTTATTAGAGATAAGCCGGCAATACCTAAAATAAAAGTGCCCAACCCATGTGGCTTTGAGGCTTACAGGAGAAGATCAAAATCTGCGCTTCCCAATAATGCCACTGAACGAATCCTGTACAACCATGTGGCGAGTAACACAAACTTAAAACAATAACACCGAGACAAAAGGTTTGGGCATGACAATATAAATTGAGTAAACGGCTAACATGAAAAAAAATGCATTTCCCCAACTATGTAGGCAATCCCATAGGACAATCTGATCAGAGGCAAAAAAGATGTAACGACAACGGTAAGCTAAAAGAGCTAGCCATAGTAATCTAAGGGTTTAGGGTTTAGACCTTAGATTACACAGTCAGAAGCAATTGTAAATTTAATTAAAACCGGAAATATTTTAATATGCAAAGGCAAAATAATTGTAGATCATGCTCTACAAAAAAAAAACTATAATTTATATGGACTGTGGCACCGGGCGTTATCATACTAAAATAGTACAACCACATGAGAAAGCAAGCTATGCAACCAAAGGATGCTACATATGTGCATTTGCTGCTAACAAAAGAACCATTGCATCATTTAAATATGTAGATACTTTTTTATGACAGGCACCTTATACCATCCTATATTTTTTTAGCTTACAAATCCATCTGTATTAATTAATTCAAGAATTTCTAGCACTGATCTTCACCGTTTAACATGCAAATCAATATATCAGGGGATCTATAGGATGACTTGCCAACGAACAGCAGAAGTGCAGAACAAAAAGGCACTTCGTGAATCATGATCGATCAAGTATATATATGTACTGTGCACGCATGTGATAATCTGTACACCGTAACTTTTTTAAAAAAAAAAACTTTCATCCTAATTTACCAGCTAGTTTATGATGAGTGCCTCACACGTGCAAGCATGCATAAGCAGGCGTACGTAGAAGCAGACGAACACCAAACGCTCCTAGCTAGGGCTCTGATCAGTCCAGTGCACCGAGGGAAAGAGTGTACAGAGCGCCGCGTGTACAGCCGAGCAAACGGGGAGCAGAACGCGCGCGCTGCGCGTGTACGCGCTCGCGAAAACTGAAAGCTACGCCCAGCCGAAGCGCCCACGTGGCAGGCCAAAGCGACACAACACCGGCTTTGTACTTTTACTAGAGGTGAAAGCGCGCTTCGCGCGCTGGGTCAGACGTTAATGCTGATTGCCAATGTGTTGATGTTCTAAAACTAAAAGTATAAGAACACATATTTATACACAAGGGGTCATATCCCAACACAAAAGAGTAGCTTTAAGTCATAAGATTCGTTCATATCAGACAAAAAGGTTTCCTTCAAAGAAAACGATCGCATCTTGCTCTTCACAAAAATATCCATATCTTAACAGTTTTTTGGAGCCATATTGTGCATTGTTATAATAAGCAATAATTGGTGGTGAATGAAATAAACAATGGAACCAAACATTAATAAAATAAACTACATGGCCAAACAAATTTTTTGAAACTGAGCCAGCGTAAGTCTGTTCGTTATAGGATATGCAGCAAGTACAAAGGCAGCAGAGAAGACATTCCTTTTTATCAGCACCTCCATACCTGTTCATGGTGAGGCAAAACATTTATAGGTATTTGGTGAAATGTATCGGTACTAAACTCTAAATGCATGATAAGTTGCTATCAAAATGCATTTAGGAAATAACTGAGGCTGGCATGGAGAAATCAAACTAAAATAACATTAAAAAAATATTGAGTGGTCCATACTATAGTTAGAAGCAAGCATACATTTGATTTAAATCGAAAATATTTTAATATCCAAAGATCAAACACTTGTAGATTCTGTTCTATAAAAATTACAATTTAAATAGGTGGATTAAATTTGAGAAGTTCAAATCTCACACATACAATTCCAAATTTGTAAATATTAAACATGCTAATTTGTGTTGTTAGAGATATAGTACAGCCCGTGTCTACCCTATATATACGGGCTCTTGGCCTATAGAACAATACATATTCATATATATTGACAGACACTATTGTATATCTAAAATGTTTCACATACAAAATATAGCATGCCTATAGATATAATCAACACAATTGTATTTTGATCAAAGGAAATGTTATGGTCCTACATGCATCCATCAGCAGCTTGCACTAAATGTACGCAGAACGCTTAATGTAAACATATTACTTTGCAGGGGTACACCTATAAGGAAAACATGGCATATACCTGTACCTTGAGGCGTGAATACCAGGAAACGAAACAGGTCAAAGGTGATCAGTGTCCAAAAGAGAATTGCAGTTGCTTTGTATCCAAGGATATATAGTCCATTCATTGCCTCCCTGAGCTCCGGTAAGAATGGTTTAGAATGAAACCTGAACAAAACCATCATATAATGTGAGAATTCATTCCCCTGGCTTACAAAACCTGTCCAGGTGTCCAAAAAAATTAGCCGATAAAATAATATACAAAAATTTATCTACATCCTATATATGCATACAAAAATTTCAATTGAACGCTTCTGTGCGTTACCTAGAACAGAGATCTCCAAAGCCAATCTGCCAAGCCCAGGGCCTAAACATGATGGAGACCTCACGAGTGCAACAAATATATAATTTGCAATGGCAAATCGACAGCATCACAATACACTATCAGTAGCCTAGGGGCCAATATCGCGCAGATAACTTCATAGATTAAAAACAAAGTTAAGCCTTGTCGTTGTGCCATAGGTCATCAATAGCCTTGGCACTAACTTTGAACACCTGGACATCTAAGCAAAAGCATCACATTTTTAATATAGGAAAGAAAACAGCACATACGCATATAGAAATAAATTGCTCATCAGATAGCTACGGTTTTGAACATGAATTTCTTATCATGTACAGACCATGCGAAGGAGTTTGCTATCAGCACCCTACCAAAAATCACAATCAGATAATCTGACAAAGACATGAGGGAAGCAGACTTGGTAGGAAGTCTGAATACTCTGTTGTTGGCAGATGGAATCAACCGTAGGATCGTCATTGCATCAAGCCGCCTCTCCTTGTCGATCTGAGACGCCGACGACATGGGGACGGAGTAGGAGGTGAGCTAGTATTGGCATGGGGGGAGCCGTGCCATCAAAGAAGGTGATGCAGTGCCAGCGAGAGGTAGACACATCGATGGTGTCAAGAGGAGGTGTTGACAGCGGCAAAGGGAGGAAAGCTACGGTGCTGCCCAGCTGGAGTCAAACAGCCGCAGCCGGACGGAGCCTCTACCACCGGAGCTGACCAACCTCACGCCAAGCCCAGCTCCAACCGGCGGAGAAAAGGCCCCGCTGCGGAATCGAACACCTGGCAAAATTATTGGCACTGGGGAGGACGGCGGGGAGAGAGGTCGGGCAGCGCCGGCGCGGCAGCACCGGCGGCAGCGCCGGAGAAGGCAGGGAGGGGACGACGCAGGGCGGCGCGCCGACCGGATCTGTTCTCCATGAACACATCGCCGCTGGATCCAAGGCACGGCGGGGAGAGAGGGGGGCAGCGCCGCGGCAGAACCGGCGGCAGCGCCGGAGAAGGCGGGGGGGGGCGACGAGGCGGCATGGAGGCGAGGTGCGGGCGGGAGAGAGGGCGCTGGGCGGCGGCGGCGGACTGGCGAAGGGAAGGGGCGGGGACGACGGAGGCGGAGCGCGGCGGAGACGGCAGCGCATGGCTGGAGAAGGAGAGGGAGGGTCGAAACAGGACGGCATGGGGCTGGAGCCGTCGTCCCCATGGACCGTGGGGAATCGGAGGCTGAGAGGACAGAGGAGGCGCTTGGGGCGTGGAGGCTGAGATGCTGAGGCCGGTGGCAACGTGGCCAACGCACAACCAAGGGAAGGCGCCGCCTTGCAGTGGCCGCGCGATGAGCATCGGACGGCTGCCGTGTTTCTGAGTGACGTGGCCACCGGAGGAGGATGAAAGTACCGTGGATATGCTCAGCTCGCAGGACTGATACGGCGTATGTAGTATAAGGATACTAGGAGGGTTTCCGCGCCCCTGGCGCGGTGTTTTTTTCTGATTGTTAAATTGAACTTTGAAGGCAAATAACCTGTTGATTATGGTAAATATTCAATCCATAAAATTATGAATAAATGACAAATCTGTTGCCTAAGGTTTGCTGATGTTCACCACATTTATTTAAACCCATAAAGTCTTGAAATAAAATTTGATCGTACAAAATTACAAAAGTATGGCCTTTACAAATTATCACCAACCTCCAGGCATAAAACCTAAGTGTGAACGATAAAGAGAGCTCAGCGCTTGCATGAAGCCATTAGGCTAACTGCTAAAACAACTTCACTTCATTAGATTTGGTTCTAAAGTGGATTACTTCCTTTACCGACAATGCACCAAAACAATATATTTATACTATGTTTTTCTTGAAGAAAAAATTCCAAAAGGAGCTCACCATTGTGAAATAGAATTAGTTTAGTGGAAGTCTGGAACATAATACGATGACCTGGAGAAGAAAAAATTTCCAAAAAGAGTTCACCACCACGAAATAGAATTAGTCTAGTGGAAGGCTGGAACATAATACAATGATTTGTATTGTTGATCTCATTAGTAAAACTGGAGGGAAAGAAGAGACAGGAGACTTGCTGTTGTTGTATACCTTGTATGCTTCCTCGTAGACTTGTCAATCTGATCATCTCATCAAGAATTCTGTCGGCTGTAACGTCCAAAAAGCCTTCTCATAGTTCCTCACAATGGTCTCAACTTTTAAGGAGAAAAATTAAAATCAAATTCTAAAATAGGTCTGAAGCCAATATTTCCTAGAACCAGTTTAATTTTACATGTCGAGTGTGCTGGTAAGAATATCTTGTAACTTGTAAGGTTAATAGGCAACTCAAATTAGCTACGCAATGGCAATAGGACTCATCTCCCAAAATTGTGGGGGGGAGAAAAGCATTGTCTATGTGTTATGAGTGGAGAGAAAAATATTGCCCATGTGTTATGTTTGACATGCAACCTTCCAATGTGAGTCAAAGGATTGCGTTGTCAGTAATCTTATGCCCACATAAAGAAACAACAAGGACCAATCATTAGTGTAGAGCACTATCTATTATAGTTCTATAGAATGGGATTATTAATAATGCATAGACAGGAAAGGTGTGTGGCACAGGTTCAATTTTTGTCAATTTGGTGTACACAGTGAACCTTTCTTTCAGTTGACCGCTAACGGGACAATAGATCAGCATGTCAAGTTATAAACAAGGTCTGTGTTTTTGTTTGAATTTAATTTAGCTTGCTACATAAGTTGCTCTTACCAACTATTGCTCTTATTTTTGCAATGGAGGCGGTGGGTAAGTGACCATAACATGATATAATGTGAAAATTGCATGTTAGCAAATTAAGAAAATATTCAAAACAAATAGGTTTAGTCATAAAAGACAACAATTTGCATTTAAAGGTAATGCTAAAGTACTATGCAAAGAACTTCAGCACACATGAAGGCGGCTTTTCTTTGTTTAAGGTAATGTAGTAAAAATGGTCATAATATTAGAGGATAGATTTTTTAGCAGATAAAATTTGACATAAATATGATACGAAGGCAGAACTTTATGTAGCAATATGCATTAGATTGAATAATATATATTGTGCTCTTTTGAATTACAAAATAGATTTTATAGATGAATGGTGTAGCAGAACTAATCATATATATTTTAATTCTAATTTAAAATGCAAGCACTGGACATTATTTTACAATGATACAGACGAAAATTGATAACCATTAGTACTTCGAAATTAATTTCAAATTCAAAGTAGGATGTTATGCAAAGTAATTTTTTATTCTTTAGGTAGTCTATACTGAAATTGGTCAGGTTGGTAAGAATGAACATTGCTAAATTTTTTCTCCGTTTAATTACCTGCAGCTATATTAAACCAAATTGGCTTATAGTGGTCCAAACTATTCGAAGTCAACCTAAAGCAATAAAACTTCGACATAAGGTATAGGATTATGTCGCCTAAATGTAGTGAAAGCACATAAATTAGTCGACTACAGGGTGAAGAGAAACATTTGAAAGGTAATGATGTCTTGGGTCTGTTCAAACAGTTTTAAAAGCGATATAAATAAAGTCTTTTGCTAGTGTTGTAGGCAAAATTATGCTATCATATGAGAATATGGTTGTTAAAACTAAAGGACAACCATAACACTCACCAATACATGTCCCAGCGCTGATGCATTGTTTCACTCATTATACATCGTTTTTCTGTAAAAATAACTCTGCAACCAACCAGATGAATATGATACAATAATAATGGTCAGATTCTACAAACAATATAGACCACTTGTCAAACAAAAAAAAAGGAATTCTTGACCATAGCTTGGCAAACCAGTTATTTCTAGGAGTTTTGAGATTATATTTTTATCTTAATTTCATCGGCTGGTATGCATGATTCCACTGTTGACAACCTATAACCTACTGATCAGAAAATAAGACATTGCATGTTGGTGAAACAGGTGATGATAGAAGAAAGAATCTCTATTTTGTAACATAAAACATAAACGTTCTTATTATTTCTCTTTTGGAACATGAGCATAAAATTTTTTTTATTATGTTTCAAACTATAATATGCCTTGACAAACTATAGAAAATCAAAGAACTATATATGTGAAGCATCAGTGCGAACTACCAAGAGTGCTTGTTCTTCATGGAATGTATTATCTTGAAATGTGAAAGCTAGTTGTGATGCATCTTTTACATAAACGAAAACAGAAAATTGGAGACATTTAGTATTTTTTGTAATGGAGCAAAAGATCAAGAATAAATAGTAACTAAAATGTGGCAATTATGACCTGGGCCAACAAAGGTAAAGATAGTTGCTGGAAACGGCTGGTTCCATTTTGTGTAGCCATTTATAACCTTGTGTTGTTGAATGTGCCACTACCAATCCAGTATGTGAATCGCTAAGTCCCAGTAGCTCTGCATTTTAATGGGAGAAGGAAAAAACAAAAACAAAATTTGTAAGCAAATGGGAATCTTTCCCCAAAATAGCGAAGACAATGGCAATTTTTCTTTTTTAAAAAAAGGAAGCGGGTGGGCAAATGGCAGTGCGAAGGTAGGGCAATTTTATAACTCAACATGAATAGCTGCATCTGAATGATATTTTTCAGCGGTGAAAAGGATTCATGGTCATCTTCTGACTGAAGAGAATTAATTAAGAAAGATAGTTGTATGATAGATCAATTAATTAATCGCAGGTATTGAAAATGATGAGTCCAAAAGGTTTTATTGAATATATGATATTCATAGCACTTACATTGAGTAAAATATTAGCTGCATATTGTTCGCACCTGACAAAGGCCATCAAAGATGGAAAATGTGACCTGAGTAAGAAACGAGAAACAGAAGATCCTAAGCGAGTCCATGAACAATGGGCTTCTAGCTGCATCAATTAGCCGTTGTCGTTGACCTATAAACCACGACAAGATTTACACGAACAAAGAATAAAACCAAGCATAAATCTGCAAAGAGATATGCTTTTTTGAAGAAAAACCAATGAAGGCCACTAAGCCAATAATTAGATATGCGCACCAAAAAGCTATAGGATTTTTTTGATTGCTAGGAAAAACACCTAAAGAAAACCAGAATAGAGTGGATACAGGCGATGAGCAGCTGTAGCAGAACCTACAACACCAACAAAGGTGATAAGGACAATTTATATCAGTAAATTCAATGTCTCTTAGAACAATCATTTGCTTGAATCCACCATATAAACTAACAAAAATGCATCCATAAAATAAAGAAGAAACACATACTTCTTCTCATAGCTATGTATTTTGTCGGAATGGAAATATGAGAGCTCACATTTCATCGTAGAAGAATAAACACTAAGATTAATAATTGATGTAGGTTCAGTGTGATCCATCATGATAGCATATCTGAATAGAAGCACTACCTAGATTTGAGTCCAACAATAAATTGGAGACATGTGACAGACAAAAGCGAAGAGTTTAATGTAACATCTTTATTTTCAAAGCTTAAAAAATTATTTAGATCATGACTTTGTCGTAAGCATAAAAAAATTTACATTGAACATCTTTCAAAATAAAAATGTTCTTTTTAAATCATTTTGATCTCTCAAAGTTAACCATATGAAATATTTTGTCTCAAAGAAAAGAAAGCTAATGGTTTAAATTTTCATAGGTTTTACAAAATAAGATATGTTTATAAACTATACTTGGTTTGTGACATCCATATTTTAAACCATTTTAAAAATAACTATGTAGATTTAGAAATCCATTTCATTTAGAACTGAAAATATTTTTTCGTCCTAAAATTCAATACAAAATCTTGAACATTGCATATTTTATTAAAAAAAGGTATTTAGAAATTTCTTCAAAAGATAAAATCTCAATTTTAGAAGCTTTTGAAAAGAAAGCATGTATAAGTATCTATCTAAGAATAAATTACATCTTTGAGACAACATATAAATATCCATTTACCCATTGATATATTGATATACTGCGTATGCACAAAATAGAGCTAAATTGTTTCATCACAAAACTATTTTGTCTAGTTTCAGGCTATTTGTACATGGAGCCTCTAATTTAGCTCTTTGTACATGGCCTTAAAAAAAGAACTTTCACCTCTTTGCATATTTATATAAAATGATGTAGCACTTCATATGTGCATCTATATATTATCAAGAGCTCTATGTATAAAATATTCAATATGCAAAGAGCTGAATTGTTTCATTGGAAAGCTATTTTTTTTGAGTTTCAGGCTAACAAATACGACCGATTTAGAGGCCTTAGGGGCCATAGCTAGAGAGTTGAAGGAATGGATACTATAGATAGTTAGTAGCTTATGAATCAGAGACCACAAAAAATACGCAACAATCAGCTATGATGAGAAACTATCCTGGAGCAGAAAATAGCATTCTATATAACTGAAATAAAATTGGAGCTAAATGTAGATGTGCTGCATATAGGGTGCAGATAACCCACCATGCTTCAACGGGAGCATACACAATGACTGGCCTAGAGTTGGAGCGCTGGAAAATGCGTAGCGATGATTTTCTTGAAGGGCAAACCATATAGTTGCTTCATCCTGTTTCGTATGCAAACAAACACAGTGTTTTTGTTAAGCAGGAGAGAATATTCAAACAAACAGATCTATTCCATTTAAAAACAATCAATTTAGCTAATACGTTCTATTACCTTTAATAATTTCAGCTTTAGATACTCAGGCATATCGCAAGCCTTGACAATTTGGAAGAGAGCAGTGATTATGTCAATAGTTGAGTATCCCAAATAACATAGTTGTTTCAGAGCAGAGCAACCATTATCAACCATCATAATGGGGAAAACTCAAAGAAATGATTAACTAAGCAACAAGTCAAAACAAGTCAGATGTGATTAGTAGTTGTTAACATGCATGCATATGATACATTCATGTAGTATATCTGCATATATAAATAACTTGTTTAGTTAATGGTGCACAAGTATGAAGTTACATAGTAAACAATATTTGTTGCTGATAGTGGCACAAAGAAGGCTGCCAATTTAGATCAACCATTTCGGTGAGCAACCAAGATCACACATCCATACCATAATATTTCAACATTAAACTTGCCTATCTCATTTTGTTTTCTCCTAAAGCTCTGATTGTCATTCCCTCTTAGCCAGCCAGCAAAGCAATTAGGACGTGGTTAACATGTCTCATAAGCAATGAAAGGTACCCTGATCAATTTATAAGCATATAATTTTAGTAAGCTTTTAAAATCAAAGGAAATCAAGGAAAAATATGCGAGGTCATTCATTCTATATCATTAATACCAAAAGAGGAGCGGGAACAACACCACTATATCAAGCATTTCAATTGCTTATTTTACATATAACTGGGATAAGGTACCTAAAGGATTTTAGGCACAAAGGCATAAAGTTTTGCAGAGCCATATGTTACACAACAGCATCAAAGATGTGGAAGCGGTGGCTGTTTCATATGGAGGATGAAGGAAATCTGATCAACGAACATTACATATACAAGAATCTGGATTGGCACTAAGTATGCTGCGAAGGTGTGAAGTTCTGTAGATCCATATGTGGCACAGTAGCATCAAACATGTAGAAGGCGTGGGCGCACCGCATGGATTAGAAGGAAATTTGGTGTAATGAGTGCTGCACAGGTAGATATGATGCGTGTAAATTATTAGCAAGGAGCATTAGGATTTATAACTGACCATAATGAAAGTTAAGAGTTACCCAGAAGTGAAAAGAGTAATGGATAGATATAAGGTAAAACAGATTTAAAGGTATAGGGGCAATTGCTTGAATAATACCTTAATAGTTTGAAGCAGCGGGGAGCATAAATTATAATACGTATAGGATCTACACAAAAGGAAGCACTTCATCATACACTACATTCTCTGTGAGAGAGCAAGGCTCGCCTTCTTCGTTTTCTATCAATATTTTTAGTCCACTCCTTGAATTGACCCTTGAGACAGCCATATATAACTGGCCATGTGTAAATACAGGTTTTTTTAGATATACACCCACCTTTGCTAATGTCTGGCCTTGGCACTTGTTTATAGTCATTGCATAGCAGAGCCTAACAGGAAATTGACGTCGGTTGAGCGTAAAAGGCCATTTTTGGCTTTTAGCACTAAGCACAATGCGTGGAATGCAAACTATGTCACCGATATGGCTGCCTGTCATGACTTTGGCTTCTAAAACATAATCACTTAATCTAGTGAGTATAAGTCTCATTCCATTGCAAAGTCCTCGAGATAAGTTGAGGTTTCTAAGAAGCATAACCGGCGCACCAACTTTGAGAGAAAACATGTGTGGAGGAAAATTATTGATGACAATTGTATTTAGATACTCTGCTGGATATAGAAGACCTATATCAGAAGGCTGTTCAGCAGCATTTGCAATGGTGTCATAACTAAAACATTCTTTTGCTGGGCCTGGGATTTCAGCAAGCACAATACTGTTCAGATCATCAACAACTGAATTAGTAGGGCAAACAACAGCTCGCTGCGCTAGATAAGCAGGATTACTGTAATTTGTCTCAAAGGTATCATAAACAGCATGACAGATGGCAGTAGCATGATCTTGTTCTGTACTTACCAAAAGATCAGGCGGTATCTGAATGCATTTACCATTTGGCTGAGGCACATCACCAAACGCTGGCAAACGGTTTTCACCGAGATCAAGAATCCATTGACCAAAATGTAGCATACTATCCTTCTCACTGTCGGTTAACATTGGATTTATAAGGCGCATGTTGACAGTCAGCCGCATCACCTCTACATGCTTCCATAAAGATGATTTGATAAGTGAAGCAGCAATAATATCAGCTCGTGTTCCACCTGGGATAACCGGCAAAACCTGTCGAAAATCACCGCCAAATAAAATTGGCTTGCCTCCAAATGGTTTATTAGAGTTGGACGGAGTGTGTTCAGAAAGCAAGTCGCGAAGACTACGATCAAGCGCCTCTATACAATTTCTATGTGACATAGGAGCTTCGTCCCACAGGATTAAAGTGGCCTTTGTGATTAACTCACCAACCAATGTACCTCTTTTTATACAGCAGGAGCTTCTGTCATGAACATCTACAGGTATGTGAAACCTTGAGTGGGCAGTGCGGCCTCCAGGCAATAAAAGAGAAGCCACCCCTGATGATGCAACAGCTAGCACTATATGATCTTCTGACCAAAGTTTTGCAATAATAGTTTTCCAAAGAAATGTTTTTCCTGTTCCTCCGTGACCGGAGACAAAAAAGAGACATTTTTTACCATGTGATATTCTGTCCAAGACAATGTCGTATATAGCACGCTGGTCAGCGTTCAAAGCATTGCACATGGAGTGCGCTTGCAGCATGAGATCATCATTTTTGTGGGAGAGCTCCTCACGGATAAGCCTATTACCAATTTGTTGACCCAGAGTTTCAGCAGGCTCAGGAAACCCATAAGATGCCATTGATAAGCCATTGTTGCAGAACATGTGATGGAGCTCTTGCAACAACCTGGCTTGGAGCACATCATCAGGTATATCATAGCCTGGATTATTAATGGAAGAGTAGATACGATATGCAATGTCATCAGCCATATATTTCCAGTATTTGTTGTACAGTGCTTTAGTATCTGCCACACCACAATATACTAAAACAGTCATGAAAAGAGTACAAAGTTGAGGTGCTGTTGCCCATAGGACTGCTTCATCAAATACATGTGTCCATTCAGCATCATCACCAATAAGACCATGCGCTTTGCATGCCTCGTGATATGTACTGTACACAACTTGTTGACACGTTCTAAGATCTTCATAGGATTTGGCACCACGGACAATCATGAGGAGCATCCTAAGGTAAAAAGCTTCTCCGGCAGTTGGGTGGATATGTCTTAGTCTTCCTATCTTTGTCCCACGTTTTCTTCTAGACCATTTCTTTTGATTAGAGTCCCAGGTCCAGCGATTAGGGAACTCGCAATATGTAAGATGAGCAGCGTCTGGGTTTTTTTGGTTAGCAACGAACCACTCGGTAAGCATGGTTTTTGCTGTTTGTGGACTATGAAGCATCATTTCCAGGTCGCATCCCTCATAATATGTGACAGAATTCATGTCTGGTAGATGCACAACTAATCTTTCAACAGCAGGGTTCCTTCCATGGATGTCAAACCCATAGATTCTCCAGTACGCCTCACACGCAGAAAGATATCTTGTGCTAGTGTATTCTGCAATCTCATCTATACCTTCTGTTGGATTTGCTGCACTTGCCGGTTCGTTGGATATAGAGGAATACGCGATGGGCGACCTATTCTCAGAACTGGAAGGTACAGCAGGTACGCTGGTAGTCTGTGGAGAAGCAGATGATGACGAGGCAGGAGAGAAACGTCCTGCAGCTCTACTCATGATCATAGAAGCAGAGTTATGCCCTTTATTCATATATTTGAAGAGGTACTTGATAAGATGTGTCTTGTTACAAAGCTCTACATTGATATGTGCCTGATGCTTTTTAAGCAAGAACAAATTGTAAGGAACGACTGATCTGTTGTCAAGATCGATTCCCTTTTTTTTAATGATTCTTCCATTGTTAGATCATCTGTAGAGGGGGAACCCTCCCTTGTCAAAAGATGTTTTGTCCCGAAACTTCTTAGGGTATGCTTTAGAACATTTACCTCTAACCATGCATGGACATCTAGGGCTTTGCTCACCGCATGGGCCATGTATCATGAACTCTTGAACAAGCGAATACCCCAATGGATCATCGTACATATCTGGGATTTCAGCCGAGATAACTGAATCTATAAACTCTGGAGTAGGGCCACTTTCTGTTACAAGCCATACAACTTTGTGTGAGTGTGGCAGCCCTCTTTTCTGAAACTCAACGGTATAGACCACTGCAGGGAGAAAGAGGCGTAAGCAGACTTGGTAGGATGTAATACAATAGGAATGGAAAATAGAGAAGCATTGATTGACCTGCACGCACTGGACCAAATGGAATGCCATTTTTTATGTCAGAAATTAATTCAAGGAGCTTCATATGGAATACCCGTGTTTCCATGTCTGGTCTATCAGCCGCAACTTGCGCAGGCTCACAAGCAATCGCCTCAGCTAGCTCAGGCCACTTAGGATTGCAGGTGAAAGTAATGAACAGCTGGGGAGGACCATAGCAACGACAGATAGCCACAGTGTCATAATAGTTCTCTTTCATATAGCGTTGACCGCCTGTGAAGCTAGCTGGCAAGAGGACTCTGACACCTACATTCCTTCCATTACTATCTCCTCTTCCAACTGCGTCTGATATGCCTTGGTATGTTTCAGATCTGAGAACAGATTGGTTGTTGGAGTAATAGGATAATCTATTTGCCTCCACACATGAAAATGCATTGACAGCATATTGGTGAGAGAGACGACCGCAACTCGTAAATGGATTGGGGTGACCAGGCCGGTAATGAGCCTCAAACCTATAATATTGCATCATTGTCATATTCTGTCGGTTGGACAATGTATGCTATCCTGGTCGTCTTAGCTTCATCCCTAAATGATATCCTCAATCACCATATGGGAAAAGCAATGGGTATTGTAGAGCCATAAGAGAAGGATGCACGGGAGGAATATGCTTGAACTCTCTACCATGTGTTTGGACCACTATGTCAAACTGGCAATTGTCAGGCGTCATGTCACCAACAATCAAAGCTGCAAGCTCAGATGATTCAGGCAAAGAATACTGTCTGTTGGATGCTCGTGTTGGACCCACAAGCCCTATAGCTATCTCTGGAGCTTCCGCTGAAAACATGCGATCACGTGCAAGGCGAAACTGCTGCACAATAGGATTACACCTATCTAGCATGGAGATAAGAGCCTGCACAATCTCTGGATCAAGTTGATCGTTTGCTGTGTCTCTATCAGCAAATATGCTCAGTCTATTTTCCACTTCATTGGTAGTATCATAGATATATAGTTGGGCAAATTCTGGACGGTGACCAGACGAAGGTATCAATGAACCAATTTGATGGTGCACAACTCCATTTATGCAAAAAACACATGGAGCACGACCAATGTTGATTGATCGATCAACATTGACTCCTAAAGATGTAAATGTAAAAGCAGAATTATATTTCCTAGACCTTGACTTGAAATGTCTGGACAGAGGATTACCATTAGAACTCATTAACTCTGAAAGGGGATAAGGAAACGGTCTACGCGGTGGAACATACACAGCCCCTCGTTCACAACATAAATTATAAACTGCATTCACAGGTGCGATTTTTGTTTGGTTGTGAACTCTTTCTTCATACCAGAAGATAGCACCACACCGTTGGCAAACACATTCTGGAGAACCATAGTACGATCGGGCAGGATATGCAGCTACAGAGGAGACATGAAAAGAAACGATAAATGATAGATGCATTGCAATACAGGGTGGCACAAATAGCGCAGGAAGACGTGGAAAGCGTAGGGTGTGATCAAAGGGTACCTTTTAACGCATCAACATATTCTTTAGGGAAAGCTTCGGCAGGCAAGATAGAGGGGACAGGAAACAAGCAAGCTACACGCACGGTGAAGAAGGCGGTATGCAGCAGGATGGTTGATACCACGTAGCAGAGCAGAGCACAGCGCAGCCAATGGAAGATAAGCACACAATAAACGTAGCCCGCATAGAGAAAACAATATGGAAGCAAGGAAAACAAATATATCATCCATAAGCTAACTGTAAAGTTCAATAGGAAGATGGAACGATAAAGGGCACGCAAATGCGACATGCATATAACAAGCTATAAAATGTAACAAAAAGGAAAAGCGCAGGAAAGCAAGCAACCTGTTAGCATGTCATCTGCATTGACCACAAGGGTAGAACGAATGCAAGGCTTTTTGGCAGCATTGGTATGGACACCATGAGCGTTGCAGGAAACCAAATCTAGTAACCGGTAAACATAATAGGAACCCCAAAAAAGGCATGGATCAGCACAATAGTAATGGTAACAAATGCTAGGCTTTATAGATGGAACAAATAAACAACCAAAACCTGATAAAGCATTATCTGTGGAGATGGCAGCATGCTTCCAGCGGTGATGTGAGAGTCCGGTGGCACTTGTGGCATGCTCTTGGGCAAGATCGACAGGGACAGTGGAGGAAGAACCTGTAACAAAAACACATCAACGTCAGACGTGCATATGAGAGGGGAAATGCACATAGAACTGTAAAATGCAATAGAAACAAAGAAGCCGAAAGGCTGAAGAAACTAACAACATCCTACCAGCAACCGCTGTATTAGCAGGACGCGCAGAAAGCTCCTCAGCGGCATTGCGACGTATGGGAGAGAGATTGGTTAGCAGCAACTCTACAAAAAAGATTAAAGAATAGAACACGCATGAAGAAGAGTGTAATGGTAGAATAACTGCAACAAGCAAAATGCGTAGACCTAAATAAAAGGAAGGAAGCCCCGTATCAATAATAAAAAAAATGCAGGTCCGAGCTAAACAAATACGAACAGGCAGAAGACACACCATGCTTGTTTTTTTTTCTTTCTGTACTAATAGCGAGGGCAACTCGTCTTTTACGCCGATTCTCACGAGCTTGATCAGGCGAAACAACCAGTCGGCGATTGGTATCTGATAAACAAAAAATCAAACGCAAATGGTGTGAGCCACCTAGTTCAGAAGAGCATAGAATGGGGACGCGTAAAGGCAGAAAGTATAGGGAAATAGGAAAACGCAGCACGCATACAAAATAATTACCTGGATCAGATCGTTCAGGGAGCTGCCCAGGCCGCTCGGGAGAAGACACACCATGTTTGTTTTTTTTTCTTTCTGTACTAATAGCGAGGGCAGCTCGTCTTTTACGCCGATTCTCACGAGTTTGATCAGGCGAAATAACCAGTTGGCGGTTGGTATCTGATAAACAAAAAATCAAACGCAAATGGTGCGAATCATGTAGTTTAGAAGAGCATAGAATGGGGACGCGTAAAGGCAGAAAGTATAGGGAAATAGGAAAACCCAGCACGGATACAAAATAATCACTTGGATCAAATCGTTCAGGAAACTGCCCAGGTGAGTCGGGAGATAAAGATGGGCGGCAACTATAAGCTAAGCTATCCATGGATAACGATCACTATAAGAGGAAAATGAAAACACCGTAAGCAAACAAGCATAACCAATGGCATATGAATAATCATGCAAGGCATTTTTGCCGAGAGATCACAGAAAACAAATAATAAACAGGAGGGAAAACCCTAATAAAACAAACGAATGGGCGGGAGGAAAAGCCAAAGACCTGAGTAGGGGAAAGAACGGGTGGACGGGGTAGATCCGCGTCGAGCTCTCCTCATCGGGCATCCGTGGAAGAGAGGAGGCGGCGGCGGCGGCGGGTGGAGACTGGAGCGAGGGAGAGAGAAGAGGAAGAGGAGGAGGCTTGATCTGTTGGTAACGACGACGAATCGAGCCTTTGGCCGCGGCGGAGGGCTCCGAGAGGCGGAGGGCGAGCGTCGACAGGAGGAGGGTGGCGCAGGCGGCGAGGGAAGGCGGAGCCTTCGGCTGCGGCGGGCGGGGAAGCCGGACTTGCTGGATGCGGCGGTGGCCGGTGGAGGAAGAAGGAGCGAGGGAAGGCGGAGCCTTCGGCCGCGGCGGGCGGGGAAGCAGGGCTTGCTGGATGCGGGTGGCCGGTGGCCGGTGGAGGAAGAAGGAGTGCCGCCGCGGTTGAGAGGAGTAGGAGGGCGAGGGGAAGGAGGAGGGGAGGCCAGACGCGAGGGGCAGGGGCAGCCAGGGCTGGCACCGAGCGGCTGATGGCCTTGCGGGGGAGCACAAACGGACGGACGGATGGGTTGCGCGGAGCAATCGGAGGGGTCGGCATGACCGGGCGACGTGGACGGCTCGGTGAAATGGAGGCGACGTGGGCACGACGGCTGCGAAGGACTGTAGCGCCTTGGACGCGCTTTGTACTGTAGAAATAGATAGATAGATAGCAGGGTTAGCGCGTCCATGGCGCGGCACTGCAAGCCAAGCCTTTTTATATCTTAGCAAATAAAGATGTATGACAAAACAAACTTAAAAAAGCATTACATCTTTTGTTTGTTGTTCCTATTTTTTTATTTCTTTTTTAAAAAATAGTTGTTGGTGTCAAAAATTTTTTAAGGCTATTATCGCGATATTACAGTGCCTTTTGGGAAGTTTTTTTCCCAAGTTTTTTAAGCGGCCATTAAAGTTGAAATTTAAAAAAGAATGAATTATTTCGTAATACAATCGTTTCTAAATCCTAAATGTCTTAAAAATAGGCAATTTTAGAAAAAAAAAATGATTGCATTTTCAAAACATGTAAATTTCTGGATTTGTTTACCTTGCTAGACCAAATTTCCCCCACTTGATCCCCTCTCTCTCCGTTCTTTCTAAAATTCATGTTTTAGGGGGTTTAAAGTTTTAAAATTGGATGGCAAGGATTTTAAAATTTGGAAAAAATTTAGGAGATTTTGGAAGATATCAAAATTTCCGTTTGAACTCGGGTTGGCAGTACGGGGAAAAAAAAAATTTAGAAAACTGTAAGATTCACGAAAAAAAACGAAGCAAACTATACAAGATACAAAAAACCAAGTTAACTTTTTTCCCCGAAATTCAAAAAGACTAAAAGCAAATATAACAAATTCTAAAATAAAAATATCTATAAAGGTTTTCTATTTTCGGAATTTATTTAGTTTTAAATTTCTATGTGTCAGGGAGCGCGAGCACGCGTACAATACGGTGCACAGCCAGACGCGTGTAAAGGCGAGCATGCTGCGCGGGCATGCTGCGCGTGCACAGGCCATGCGTGCAGCACGAGCGTGCAGCGCGTGCATGCTGCGCGGGCATAGGCCGAGCGCGCTGCGCGTGCATGCTGCACGAAGCGGACGCGTGTACAGCCTAACAGCCAAGCTACGCGCGTACTGCGCTCGCGAGCGTGAACACGTCGGAGAGAGAGCTGGTGAACGCGACGCGAGCGAGGGGCGTGTTGTAAATCGGTCGTGGTAAGCACGCATGCAAACACAATCACAATGAACAGGAAACAGATCTAGAGAGACAAAGCCAGACATAATGATCTTTATTGATATCTCTCTTGTGTACAATGGGATTCATATATATAGCCTAACCTAAATTCGATTTTGCCCATAATATCCCTAGGATTTGATGTGGGCTTCTGGTCCATAAACCTCCTAGGATTATAACAGGGCGTGCAGCTGCGGCCTACGAAGAGCGAGCCGAGCAGGGAGGCGAGCCACGTGGCACCCAACAACGATCCAACACCGGCTTTGTAATTTTATTGATGAGATTACGCATCCTTATTTGTCTAGGGTAATCAGTCACTTTGATAAATCATGCCTGTTAGTTGCTATCACACTGAGCATCCCCAATAGCCTCCCTATCCCACCCCCTAATCGCACGCAAGTGTATACTGTATAGGCATTCTTGTTCCTGCTCTGATCTGGTTTTCTTGTGAGACTCGTCTATCATCCTCTCCTTTAATAGTAGCGAAACAACGAAAAACATCCTCACATCTATCAGTCTATGTGATTGCCATCATGAGTTGCCTGCCACATCCTGTTAACATAAGTCTAAATTGTTTTTTGAACAAAGAACCCATTTCATTCCAATAAAACTTTCAAATTGCATCACGACCATGATATTGTAATACCCTTCCTAGGGTTACAAAGAACACTCTAATAGCTTGTAGCATATCACCTCGCATAGGCATTGAAGACGACTGAACTTGGACACGGCATCGGTTCAACACCCTCCCCTAAAGTCGATTCCTCTTACATTGATGGAGAAATAGACCAACATCAAGTAAATATAGCATGATCAAACACTTCCATTTCGGCTCTAACAAAGGAAGATAGTACGAAGCCACCGCCGCTCACCGGCGTCACCAACTTCAAACTCACCAACACTTGAGCCTCATCGACATAAAGCTATCCCTACTCTTTACTTCCTCCTAGAATCAATACCCCTCTTCTTGGATCAAAAGAACCACAAGGGAAAGTCTGTAGATTATCGATAGAAGGGAAAATATTTATTTGGTCTCTAAACTATGGCATGCGAATATCGGCCAAGAGTGGTCCTTCAATAAGCAAACTCGGACCAAAATGGTCTGTTGACCGGTCAAATAACAATTCAGACGGTTTTCGTTGATGTGGCAATACACATGGCTAGTTTTGTTGACTTGACATTACACTTAGATTTATCTCTCCCTCAAATTGAGTGGTCATATGTAATGCTAGTTTAGAGGCTCTATTATGGATGCTCAATTATCATTGAGCGTTGTACTAATTAAAATGAACACGCTAAAATAGTTATGTGCATTAAAAACCCAGTAAAAAACTAATATATTCAAAAGTTCTAACATAAATATGTAACTTTAAATTTACGTTTGAATGAAGCATTTTAGGAATCGACGATTGGGAAAATGTTTTCCGAGTTGAACTTACTTCTGAATTGTGGCACCAGAGAGTCTTTTACTGTCACGATAACTATTTCCAATATGTCGAAGAGATCTCCGCGTAAGGCACAAAGCAAAAGATGCCAATGAGATTTTTATCCTGGTTTAGGCCTCCCGAGCAGGGGACAATAGGTCTATGTCAGGTTCTTTACTATAATCAAGAGATCACAATAGAAGGATTTGTAGGAGAAAACCTAGGTGGGGTTCCTATCGGTGTGAGATCAGGTGGTATAGGTTGAGTCTATATGTCTTGCCCTCACGCAAAAGCAAAAGGGGGTATTTATACTAGTCCAAGGAATACAAACTCAAAAAAATAAACTCAAGTGGTAACTAATCTCTAACATTACGACCGCAATATGGAAACCTTACAGGCTCCAACTCCATGGGCTTGGCCGTTGCAACAAAGAAGATTTATACGCCAAGTCTTCCATAATCTTGATAAACATGCCACCGGGCAACGACTAACCTAGCGCATCGCCATCATCCATGTACTGCTCGATTATAGATGTCGGATAAGGGGATCCCAAAGGTATGCCAAAGCTTGTGTCATTATCCGAGGAAGACAGAATTCAATCCCTGATCTTGGGGTTCAGTCAATTTTGGGTAGGGTGCACCCATGAACATAAAATATTTTACATCCAGTTTTGAAAAATTAGATCAAACGTGTGCTATCTAAATATATCCGTTATCGGTAAATGAATGGGTCACAGCAGTTTGTATGTGTTAAAATCCTAAGTTTAGTACACAGATGAAGTTGACTATGTAATATAATTTGTTGTTGGTGCACCAAAGCTTATATTTTCAGAAACAAAATGAAGTGGAAACAGTCCACATTCTACGTGTAGAGAATGTTCGGTGTGACTGACCTGAATAAATAAGTTGACGAAGGTGAAAGTGAGTTGAATGTTAAACTAAACTTTGGAAGGTTTTTAAATCTGTTTATCGGAGCTGTGCTGCTTTGAACTCATGATTAAAAAACTAAAAAAAACAAAATTTATTTTCTTCGCAAATAAATCTAAACCATTTTAAACGTACCGGTAACCTTCGAGGTTTCGAGCATATCACAAGCTAATGATCTGCCGTCTTCGTGTTACGAACTTCGGCCTTTCAAACGTTCGCAATCGCGGCCTTTTACTTTCACAAGTTTTTTTTTTTTTTTTGATCAGCTCGGCCCAGAACAATAGAACATCACATAAAACTGTTGCGATTTGCTCGCACATGACATGCGGCCGATCATTTTCTTTGCGTAGCCGGTAGCCCTCAAATTTTCCGGGTTTTTTCGTGGTCACTGCCGGGCCAGGGTATGACATAAAAGAAAATTGTTGTGATTTGCTTGCACGTGACATGATCACGCGACCCTCGACATACTTGCGGATTTCCAAGTTTCCATCGGCCGTCGCACAAAGAAAAACCTTTTTTCCTGACAAATCGGTTTGTTTTATGTTAGCTTCTCTTAATTTTTGTGCGGCACGCACGTCGGCACGTGATACCTTCGACCCTTTAAGCAGGAAATGTTGGATCAGTTACTGATTCGATTGATAGCGAAATCATACCATGATAACTGCAGAACAAAGCAGGAAATGTTGACGTCGGTCATGGAACTATACTCAACTGGAGAAATATCATGGGGTTTTTTTTTTCATTGAACAAATGAAAGAATCTCACCGTCACTACAGGTCCAAACTTTTAAACCTCGTGGAACACTCTCCACGGCAGTGATGACACCGCAACTAAACCTACAAGTAGCAGTAACACTCCTACGCATCTACCCCACGGTGGAGCAGGCCGACGTGTCGGGGTCCACGAGCGCAGGGACCAAGTACTTCCTCCCGTGGGCCCCGTTCGCGTTGTAGCTGGCGCCACTGGCCTGGTCCACCAGCAGCGACCCGGCGTAGCCGGGGTACGCCCCCTTGCCGTACACGCCGGCGCACGCCGTGGCGGCCTCCAGCGGCGCGTCGGCGGGGCCCTGGAAGAAGCCGTTGCCGAAGGGGTTGGTCACCGTGCCGACGATCATGGACGCCAGCGACACCACCATGCCGTCGACGCCGACGTCGCCGTTGGGCGGCGTCAGCGGCGCGGACTGCGGGCCGTACACCGGCTGGTGGAACGGCCACGCGCACTGCCCCGCGCACTGCGTCGCCGGGTTGCCCACCCAGACGTAGGCGAAGCGGCCGGCGCGCGAGCGCGGGGACGCGCCGTGCGTGCCGCACCGGCTCATGCAGAACCCGTCCACCGCCACGTCATCGGCGGTGAGCACCACGTTGATGGCGCGGCTCGGGGCGCCGCGCGACGCGAGCGCTAGGAGGTGCTTCTCGGTGAGCCGCTTGCCCAGGGAGTAGGACTGGTCGAGGACGTGGGACCCGACGGCGAGCGACGGGAACCGGGCCTTGGAGTTGGCGCTGGCGTAGTACTTCTGCGCCGTCTTGAACCAGGTGGCCACCGAGGGCTCCGGCTGCGCGCCGGCCGCCGGCGCCGCGGACAGCGACGAAACGAAGTCGGTGAGCACCGCGCGCTGCGCCGGGGAGAAGTTGCCGTACCAGATGAAGTTGACGGCGATGCGGCCCGAGAGGAGCGCCCCCTTGTGGTACGTCATGGTGATAGGCGGGTCCTGCACGAGCTCAGCCGGCTGCCTCGCTGCGAGGCAGCTGGCGTGGAACAGCGCCGCCCACACTAGCAGTGTCGCCGCCACAGAACGGGATGTAGCCATGGGAGGAGGGATCTAGACCTGAGCTGAGCGGAAGACGAGAGCGAGAGCTGCTCGGGCTTGGGATGGGTGGGGAGCACCGAGCCGAGGGGTGCTTTATAGAGGAGGGAAGAACCAGAGAGACAGTGCACAGTGGGGGTGGGGTCGAGCGGGGTTCCGCGTGACGTGTGAGTGAGAGTGCTGCTGCTTTTCTGAGCCAAAAATAAAGAGGCGTCGTTGGCCGGGGTGCCCGAACGGTCACTGGACAGCTGCCTTTGCGTGCCCTGCTTGCACCCAGCTGTAGCGGAGTGAGCATATTACCGTTCTGCCCCTGCGGCTCGGCCCTAGGAGTCGATACTGTGGCTGTCACAACTCACACCGCGCCCGCACCGGACCACAGGAGGCAGGGGGTAGTTTCGGGATCTCGGGTGGATAGGGTAAAAGCAGGTTGGCTTCTCGAGGAGCTTGAAAGCGCCTGCCTGGTGCAGCTGCAGCTGCAGCTGGGAAGACGAACGTTGGAGGGGTTGTGGGCCGGGGCGCCGGGCCGTCCATTTGAGTTCTTTGAACGTTGGCCAGTCTCTGCTGGATGGGCCCGGTGCTAAGTAACGAGCATACGATCACTGTAGCAGGTTTTAACTCACCAGTCGCCCGTGGCATTAGGGTTAGGTTATTCCTTAATGCTAGCGTGAAGCAGAAATGTCGGCGAGGGACAGCAGAAATCGGACATCCGATGAATTGAGTGTGAAAAATCATACATCCGATCCGATGGCATAAAATATGAGCGAAAACTGCTGAATCTTCAATGATTTATTATAAAAAGAGTAAAATACAAGTACAGTTCCTAAATTATTAGTCGATTCTCATATAGGTCCTCATTTTTTCAAATTTCAGTTTTGGGTTTCTAATCTTTTTAAATGGGTCTGCCCCGGTCCAAACTTGCCACGTGACAATCCTAGAGCTGACGTGGCGCTGACATGTCACGTAAATTAGTTTAAAAGGGGGAAATCATTAAAAAAAATATGGGAAATCATTTAAAAAATCTTTTTAAAATAAAATTCATTGAAATATGGGAAAATTATTTAAAAAACATAAAAATACAGGCAAATCATTAAAAACATAAAGAAAGTATCAAAAGAATCATAAAAAAAAGAAAAAAAATCATTAAAAAAAGTGGGGAAATCAATAACAAATCATGGAAAATCATTTAAAAAACATAAACATATAAAAAATCAAAAAAAATCTTAAAAGAAATATAAAGACAGTGTGGTCGCCATTAATCCCTCTATAATTGTAAGCGCAATACCTCTAGCATCGTGGCGTATGGGAGGCCTCAAGTGCTACTTTTTTCTAATTTTTTTATGAATTTTCCTAATTGTTTTATGATTTCCCTTTTTTATGATTTCTAAAATTTTTTAGGATTTTTCAGATTTTGTTAAGTAATTTATGTGATATGAACGGTCATGTCAGCTCTAGGGCTGTCACATAGCAGGGTTGATGAAATTTTACAATGTACTAATGAAACTAGAATAGTTGTTGCTGAAACTTAAGGAAACTATTAATAAAACTTAAAAATTACTTATGAACATGAGTAAAAATTAAGAGCATCTCCAATGGGGACATGTCAGCAGGCTATAAGCCTGCCACATCATATTTTTGGTACAGCTGGAGGAGAGAGGAGACCGTTTGGGAATGCATCGGCGCTAGAGGAAGCGCCCGACGCTAGGGAAATTATCGAGGCGAGCTGGCACCACCACAGCAACCACACGCGCTGCAACGGATGGAGGCGGCGGCGGAGGTGAGAGCAATGGCCTCGCTCCGCTCTCGGGCCATGGCGTGCATGGGCGAGGTGAGCATGCGGCCCTGGCCGGTCCATGGTGTTGCGGCGGAGGATGGAGATGGCGGCGCGCCGAGCTCGGCCATGGCGGCGGGGTGGAGGTGGGCGCCACCACCCGGCCATCTCCTCCACGCAACAAGGGAGGAGGCGCCTTGCGCGGCAACAAGGCCGGAGGGAGGCGTCGTGGCCTTATCGGAGAGCCGCCACACGGGAGGGTGGAGGTGAGGAGGCAGGTCACGCCGACGACGAGCAACAAGGGCGAAGAAGGCGTGGTGGCGGATGGCCGTCGGAGAAAGGAGGAGGCAACAAGTTGGCGGGGAAGAAGCGGCGACGGGATAAGGAAGGAGGCGCCACGTGGGAAGAAGTCACATCACAAGACGCAGTGAAGGAGGAGCAGGGCCGCAGGTTTATGAAGGAGAGGGAGCGTGATCGCCGTCGTTGCCTCTATCGCCGTGAGGAAGGGAGGAGCCTTGAGGAGGCACTGCCAAGGCTTTCGTCGTCAGTGGGGAAGGGAAGGAGGCTCGGGAGAGTGGGGACTATGAGGAGGATGGGGAGGCATGAGCTCCTCCATGTGAACTGGAGAAATCGATTTGTAGCTAAGCTCGTGTGATGGCCAGAGGAGGAAGAACCAAGCCTTGGAATAAGCAAATGTGTGGGTCCCATATGTGTTTAGAGCTGGTTCTTATAGCTAAGCTATTGGATGGATGTGTGGTCTCTTATGCTAATGTGGAGGTGCCATGTAGACCTTATAGCCCATATGTTGGCTCTACCATTGGAGATGTTCTAATAAAAATTCAAAATATATTGATGAAACCTGGACAGAAACTGATAAAACTTATTGAAAAATTGTTGAAAATGGACAAATTATCTGATGACACGTGAGCAAAAATTGATGAAACATGGCCAAAGAGTACGTGATACATGGCAAATGACATAATAAATCATGGTAAAGGACTCGATGAAACCTCATGTTTCATCCATATAACAAAAAAAAATAGCATATTTACGAGATACTACCTCCGTTTTTTTTGTTTGACGCCTTTGACTTTTTAGCACGCCTTTGACCATTCGTCTTATTCAAAAAATTAGTGCAAACATGCAAAAAAATGTTATATTTAAAGTATCTTTATTGATAAAACAAATCATAACAAAATAAATGATATTTGCATAATTATTTTGAATAAGACGAATGGTCAAAGATGTGTCCAAAAGTCAAAAGCATAAAACAAAAAAGAACGGAGGGAATATATTACAAGAACAAAGCAAAGTTTTATTCAGCAAATCCGAAGTTTCATAAGTTTATGGTAAAGACAGTAGCCACCCATCTCAATCATTATATTGCATTCATTGACCGTGAACTTGCGAAGGCCAGCCAGGCTGAATCGAGCTGGCGAAAGGATGAAGAACACGCCGTCGTCAGTGAAAAACAGAGTGGGAGGGGATCAGTGGTCACGAGACTCACGACTCACGTGACTATGTTACACCGATCCCATCCACACGGAAAAGGGCGAAAAAGTGCATCCCATTATCCCAATTCCCATTCCCATATCTCTCTGCTACGATAGTGCGTGTGCATGGTCCAAATGGACAATTAAGCTGGTTCGTACGTCGTTTCCATGATTTTGATCTCCCAGCCCCAGGACGTGGCGTTGGCATCTCTGCGGCGTCATCTTGTGCCGTACTTAACCGCCCAGATCCATGTAAAGGATGTGGCCGGCAGCCAAGGTGAACCGGAGGCCATCCCATTCCCGGCCGTGGAAGTGTGGAAGCCCAGTAGCCAGCCGGGCATGCCGCATGCATGCATCTTCGCGCCATTGATCACTGGTCACTGCCCTGATCCATTTCACAGATCCCATGTACGTAGGCCCCATACGGCCGGAGATGAGCGCGCGTACGGCGGCGCTCGCCAGCTGGTGGTGAGGAGGCAAGGCGCGTCGTCGCGCTGCGGCGCCTGGCGAGTCACGGCTCACGACGCCAGCCACGCACTGTAGCTTAGCTAGCTAGCGGCCGCGGCCAGCCGTGCAGCCGCCCGCCGGGCGCCAGCCGTCACGCGGAGCGGGCGGGCGGACGGACGTACGGCCTCACCCGAAATATCCCGCCGGCCGGCCGCCGGAGCTGGCCGACGTGGGCCAAGAAAAGCAGCGCCCTTCAATGCCTGAGTTGGCTCGCTCCATTTATGAATGGTTGCGCGCATGAATGCGGATGCGATGCGACGGCGATCCATCGTGAATGCGTACATGCGATGCCCCCGTCGTCTCGTATCGTTCCATCCCTTCTTGCCTTCCTGGCGTGTGTTGTTTGTTGGAGTTGCCCAGCACCTGCACTCATGCAGTGGTACTGCAATCCTCCATGGCCCATGGTTCCTTTGGTGCAGGCTCCACAAGTCGAACGAAAGACCGGACGTAGAAGTGTTATCCCTGCTCTATGGGTTTTAACCATCTTCGAAATCCTTAACCAACACGGAAAGAGGCCTGTTGATCACCAGTTTAATAAATAAGTTCAACACCCGATGAACTTTGGTTTCCAACCAACAACATTACTTCTATAGAAATTTACTAGTAGCATGCTAGTTGTCCAGCAAAAACTCTCATATTGAATAGAGGCTAGCTAGCATCGCCGGCACCCGTTGGAGTCCTATTGTGTGTCACATGTGTTTTTTTTCTACTAAACTACTCCTAGTACGTGTTTATATGCAAGCGTTTGTGATGGATTCGGCCCCATAACTTAAACTTGGATTTGGATTTGAGTTTTTTTATTTTATGATTTTAAGATTTTTTAAAAATACCTTTAAAAATTCAAAACATTCAAACAATCGGGAAGCTAGCATTTATACTTCCCTAAGCTACGTCTGCTTCTGCTTTTTTTTTTGGCTAATAATTGCTTTGATCTTGAGCCTTACTATGCATCAATAAAAAAGATGAGTGTTTTGACGTTTGTCATTTCACAACCGGGAACGTTCCCGGGGAACAACCTAGCATCACATTAAGCTAGTACCTCGCGGTACGAATGTGCAATCAAGCATTAACCCAAGTACTCTCAACATGTGTCGATTCCACGTAGCATCAAACCTCGGAGCCGCTGCTATTTTATATCGTGAAGGAAAAACCACGGAGTAGTACTGTTGGCGGCAGTAACGCTGGAGTTGGAAGCGCGTCCGTGCGTAGGTGGAGTATATATGGGTCGGAGTAGCAACAATGCCGCGTACTCTGCTCCAAAATCCAAAAATATAAATACTCCCTCCATTCAATTTTAGAAGACGCAGTTTAATTTGACATATAGTCTCCAAAACTATAAGAGCATCCCCAATAGCACCCCTATCCCACCCCCTAAAACACTATTCATTATAATATACTCCCTCAGTCCATTTTTATAGGGCATTGTTTTGATCCAATTTTTTTTTTTAAAAATAAACTTTGATCATTCAATTTCTCTATTATATATTATCAAATGCCACGGAATAACATTGTATCAAAAGCAATTTGAAATATGAACATATAGAAACGAAAATTGTATACTAGCGATGCATATAATTGGACTAGTTATTGATCAAAGTTTACGAAGTTTGAGTGCTTCGAAACAAAATAGGCCTCGTAAAAGTGAGCAAAGGGAGTGTTGTTTATAATAACAAAAAATATAGTTATTGGAAAGTACATTCAGATACAAATTTAATTGTATCATTTTTAATGTCAAAACCTTACTTGTCTTTTAAAAAATTAGTTAAGATCATGAGGTTTGAATCTTAAACATAGGTACGTGTCTTATAAAATTGGATGGAGGGAGTACCAAAATAAACAGCATCCTCACGGCAGAAGTGAGCCATGACGAGTGAACCTTTCTTTTCGACTTAAAAGCGAATCAAAGCTACAGATATGTTAAAATTTACCAATTTTTTATAAGTCATGCGCTGTAGTAGTTTTGCAGTTATTTCCTTGAGTCTTTTAGTGGTTCTCCTTAAATATCTCAAACATATTTTTAATACATTTTTAGTATTATCATACATATTTTTTAAGGGCCTTCAACTTTTTAGTTTATAAGTTAGCTGAACTTTTTAGCCCAGCCCAGTCCGTCTTTTTTCCTTAAAAGCCAACTAAATTGTATGGTTTAAAATTTATCTTTTTTATATAGAATATATATGTTGTAAAGCTCTGTAATCATTTCTTTAAATTTTTATGTGTGTTTCTTGAGATCTTAAAAATATTTTAAAGTAGATTTTCAACTTTTCTAAGGCCTCGATTCATTAGCTTATAAGCTTACCAAATTGGGAGCCCATACAGCACGGTGCTCCGTCCAGAAGGATTTGGACGGATGAGCTAAAAGATAAAATATGTGACGTCATCATGAACCAACCTGAACCAAGCTGAACCAAACTGAACCTACATGAACCAACCTGAACCAATCTGAACCAAACTGAACCTACATGAACCAACCTGAACCAAGCTGAACCTATATGAACCAATCTGAACCAAACTGAATTTCCTATAAAACTATCAACCTTTTTACCAGAAAAATTCTGAACCAACATGAATTTTCTATGAAAAAAATATCTGAACCAATCTGAATTTGCCCTAAACCTAGCCTTTTTTTTACCGGAAACAACCTGAACTAACATGGTTTCCTATAAAACTAGCTGAAACATCATAAACCAATATGAATTTCCCATGAAACTAGCTTATACATCCTAAACCAACCTAAATTTATTTACTAAACTAGCTTAAACGACCTGAAACAAGATAAATTTCCCATGAAGCTATCTACTTTTTTATCATAAAAAAGTCTGAACCCACATGAATTTCCTATGAAACTACCTGAACCAACATGAATTTTCCATGAACATAACTGCCTTTTTACCTAGAACAACCTGAACCAATATTAATTTCCTATGAAACTAGTTGAAACATCCTAAACCAATCTGAATTTTCTATTAAAATAGTTGAAACAAACTAAACCAAGCTGAATTTTCCATGAAGTTTTCTACTTCTTTACGAGAAAAATTCTGAAGCAACAAGAAATTTCTATAGAACTATATGAACCAACCTGAGTTTCACATGAACCTACCTATTTTTTTCACCTAAAACAATATGAACCAAACATGAATTTAGCATGAAACCTGCTGAAACAAACATAAACCAACATGAATTATTCTTGAAAATACATGCAACTTTGAAACTAGATGAAGTTGTTTTGTAAACCTATATAAAGCCATCCCTTCAAATAGTCATAAAACTACGAAAACTATATGAAAACTACATTAAGCCACATAAGAATTTTCTATGAAGCTAGTTGAAACAATCTGAACCAAGCTAAATTTCCCATGAAGCTATTTGCTTTTTTTAATCAGAAAAATCATGAAACAACATAAATTTTCTATGAAACTATCTGAACCAACCTGAATTTCACATGAATCCTAGCTATTTTCTGACATGAACTTGAATTATGCAATCGAAATCCATAACTACATTCTAGAGGTCTAATCAGGAACTGAAGCATTCATCTTTGCCTCCATCGCAATGCACGATCCATCCCACCCACACCCACACCCAGCGGCGCGCACCAATTTAATTGCCAAGGACATACATAAATCCAGAATCTAATGATCACGCTGCCAACGAGATCGCAACAAATTTCCGAGATCTCGATGAATCGGAAGGTCCCCAAATCAGTAGCCGCATTCGTAGTTTGTCAGTTAAACCACCAGCGCCTCATCGCTCGAGCTCACGATGAGCTTCATCGGGCAGCTAGCATTCCTTCGGCGAGAGCGGCAAAGACAAAGACGAGCATGATGAAATGGAGCCGCAGGAGAGAGAGAGAGAGAGAGAGAGAGAGAGAGAGAGAGTATCGACCGCTTGCGGCCGAGGACCTCGTGGGCGCGGTACCCGTGGCGGCGGTCACAGAGCTCGTCCTGTAAGCCGATTGGATGGCGGCGGCGGCCGGGCGCGGAGGTGGCGGCGACGCCGACGAGCCAAGATGACAATGGCGGTGAGTCGGGAAGGCGGCGACGACGAGTCGGGGATGGCGGAGGTGCGCCGCGCGCAGCCCGGGATGGCGAGGCGGCGGTGCACGGGATAGCGCAGGCGGTTGCCGAGGCGAGCTCAGGATGGTGGAGGCGGCGGCGGCGCGTCGAGGATGGCGGATGCGGCACCGACGGCGAATCTGGGATGGAGGAGGCGGCGGCTATGTGGAGTCCCCGACCGTGGGACTGAAATGGGGAAAGTAAAATACCGTTGGCTAGGCGCGATGGTTAGGTACGTGGCTCATCCGTCTCAGCCAACGGGGACGGACGTCCGTCCTGTAACATTTCTGTACCAAATTTTAAGCGAATCAACGAGGGCCGACTCAACGGACTTTGCTAGGTCTAATCCAGTAGATCGTACTATGTTTTTTTATACTCCCTCGGATGAATGGGAAAAACTCTTCCACGTCTCTAAATTGCATGTTCGGAGTCGGATGAATAAGCTGGTCGAACTAATGTTAGCTGTGAGTGGAACTAAATAGATAAAAAAACTGATTGAATGAATAAATATAAACCATTTTAAGCATGCTCAAAGATGTCCTCGTATATCTATACGTTCGATTAATTTCCTAGCCTATGTAAGAGCTCTATTTCCCATATGGAATGCAGTGGTACCAGTGCAGTGGTTCTTGCATATGAGTATGATTTTGTGTCATATAAATGACATATTCAGTTATTCGCGCTTCAGACTACACTGGCCGGAGCTCGGAAGCGAGACACTATAAAACACGAAGTAATGGTACGCGTAATGACGCTTATCGGAGTTAGGCAGGAGTACGTACGAGTGCCCGGGAACGCATACGGACGCTGTTAACTCTGCTACAGGGATGGTTGGGCAGGTACTAGTATTAATTAGGTGCCCGCGCGAGCTGTCATCTCGCAGGACGCCTCTTTGGCCTCATCAAACCGGCTGCGCCGTGTCTCCCGCCTGTCTCCCCGTCCTCTAGCTCCAGGACGATCTCATCGTCATCGTCGCCGGATAGGGCTCTTGAAGATGCGCCTACGACTGCATGCATGCGCGATTGTTTAGGAAATTGATTGAGTACCGGACTACAGTTTACAGGAGATAAGTGTTCGTGCATTGGATCCTTGGGGGCATAAAACGTGTTGATTAAGAAGTGGTTAGCCGCTGAATGTGAATAGCAGTAGCTAGCTTTGCAGGTTGAGCATGGCCGCATGGAGAACCGTGTTCCACGGGCTTTGGATCATGTGTCACTAGTGCTCCCGGCGCTCCCGGCAAGCTCCAGAGCAGGTTTTCAGTTGAATCCCTCTCATCCGTGAATTCTGATTTTCAGCTACAAATTTCGTTAGATTTAACCAAATTTTGTAATTTGAATTTTAAATCTCTTGATCAAGTACAAAAAGAAAAAAACAACGAGCGTTTCTTGAGCAACTGAGCTAAATATAAGAAAAAGGAAATAATTTATCGACGGTTGTATGTTAGTTGTTGAGATTACAGCTGACAGTCGACTCTATTTTCGATTCCTGTAGTGGTCTTCTCATCGTTTCTCCTCCAAAATTAGAGCAAACAGCAAAGTGTCCGTGAACTCACTATCCCCTATATACCTTGTCCTCCAATCTCTGTAAACACTAGATCCCTTTGCTTGTTTGCATTCCTCCTCCATATGCTTGGTGCGTACATGCATGGCTTGGACCAACAAAGCACAGCATTAGCATGGGCAAAGCATGACACGAGTCATATGCATGTCTTTTCAAAATATAGATAAGCCGTTAAGCTGTTAAGTCGTTAATCTGTTAAGCTAAAAAGAACAGGAAGTAAGTTTTAGCCATTTACTGTTTAGAACCACAACCCATTGGCCTAGTCATTTAAACACGCTCCACTTGAAATGGTAAACAACAATAATGTTGTAATCAATCTAGTCACTTTGGTGCTTTAATTAATTGATTTTGGCTATACAATTTGTGGAGTTTAAGGGCCTATTTGGTTTCGCTACCTAACATTGCCACGCCTAAGTTTAGACGTGCCGCAGTGGTTAAGGCAGGTGTTTGGTTCGTTACTAAGGTTAGACGCTCCAAACAAAGTTAGGCAGCTAGCAATGCATTCTCTTTATGTTTTTTCACCTAAGATGTGGCGGTGTTTTTCACCGCCACACATTTGCTAACCTTAGGCAGACTGCTAACCTTAGGCGTGATAATTTTAATCACGAACCAAACAGGCCCTAAATGCCCCTATCTGTATCTCTAACTGTATTCAATATGATTTGTATTCAATAATATCCGTATAGATCAAAAAAAAACAATTGAGCTATTATCTGACTTGATCCATTCTTTTTCACCCCTAGTCTTGAGTAACTTTTTTCGCTTTACAAATAATGCATCGTAAATAAATAATAGCACTGCCCAGTACTACATGAGCAATGCTCATTCCGTAGTTACCGCGTACTTAGAAATTTACGTGGCTGAGCCATGATCTAGCTTTTGACCTTTTTATTTATTAAAGTAAGTTGGTGGCTTTAGTTTAGTGGGTTTCATTTCTCACTTACTATAACTTGTTTGGAATCTAAAGAATTTGTTGTTGTTATTTGTAAAACTATCCTTTGTAGTACATGCTATCAAAGATTTTCAATATTTTGATTGAAAATTTTTTATTTTACAAAAAATCTAGTCCTCCTTAAAAAAATTTAAAAGTGTTTTCCAACATTTGAGTTTTGTCCAAATAATCGAGTTTTATGATAAACCATGAATATTAAATAGATTTTTTTAAGAATTTCAATTCTGAAGTTTGAATTTTAGGCAATATTAAAAATCTAAAATTGAATTTTGACAATTTTATTTAGAAATTGCTATTTTCCAAAAATATGAAAATTCTGAAATTGCAAAAATAAATTTTCTGATAACCCATGAATAAAGAATCACATTTTTTTTTTTCCAAATTTTGCACTTAGATTTTTCCAAAAATCGAAAAATCAGTTTTTTTGAAATATCCATAGATATTCCTACAAGGTAAATTATAAAATATTTTCAACTTTGTTGAAATATTTAGCTAGAAAATATGTTTTTCAAAGTTTTCCAAATTTGAAGGCGCATATGGTTTAACAGGTCGGCATTTAGCTGGGGCGTTGCATATATATTAATATATATTAGCATTTTGTGGCAACCTAGGCATCCACACCAACGTAGATGTCCACGTCAGCATTTAAAGGCATCACAAACTAATTTTCAATATCCAGGAGATAAATGAGAACTTGTCACAATTTCTAGGGGGATTTTATAATTTCTCTTTCTAAAATATCTATATGAATGGTAATTTTAATTTATGGCATGTCTGTGTAAAGCAATCTCTGTGCTTACGCATTTATATTTTAAATTACTTACCATAGTTGATTCTAAATGTTTTTCTATGTATTTGGTTCATCCACAACCAATCCATCAATTTTATATATATCATATGCGACTGATGAGGCCAAATGACACAAGCTAGGACGCACGGTCCAGTTTAGACCATGGTTGCTATTGATGCTCATTTTTGTATTGTTTTCGCATGTGATAATTTCATGCATAGTGGAATAAGAGGCGAAGATCAACTATGTCAATTACACATATTAGATGGATGCATTCTTCAATATATTTTTATTATATTTTATTTGTGATTAACCAGGAAAGGTCTTGAAAACTAAGAGATCCATAATCATGGTGTTAGATGACTTTGTGTATGGAGTGCACATGTTTAGTTTTATTTTAAATTACTAAAATATTATGTTCTCTCATTGCGTTTGTTATGTACAAGGAGGAGCCGCAGCCGCGGTGGTAGAGGAGGCGCTGATGGCGCGGAGGGATGGGGGAGAGCAGGCAGAGGTGGAGACAGCGGCAAAGGAGATGGAGACGACACAGAGGGAAGGGGAGAGCGAGAGGCTGCAAGAGGGGGAGGTGGGGCGGAGGCACGGGGTAGGCAGGGTTTGGGAATGGGAACCTGGGGGTCTATACCTAGTGGCATTTGCGGGTAATTTTCTCAAAACTCCAGGTGTATCTACAAAGGCAAAAAGAGCTCATATGCGAGACAAAAAAAACTTCAGGGGCATGGACAAAAATGTTTGTGGGAGGAAAAGCACTAACCAGGGGCTGTTCCGCGAACGGACGGGACCCGACCATAAATTTGCGAACTTCGGAGGGTTTTCTGCAAACCCATCCACCCAGGCAAGCCAGCAAAATGGATGGCCAGATGAAAGACCAGCAAGGCAGAATCGGACAGCGCAGCATTCAGTGGCGACGTAGCCTACCAGCAAAACGGGGAACGAGCTTGCGCGAGCCCTGGGCGAGCGGAGCACTACGCGCTATAATATAGCGTAGCTAATTTGCGTATTTACATACACTAGAGCATCTGCACATAAAAATTTTCCCCTTCTAATGAGGTAATATCACAATATAATTTCAGGACTCTTTTTTCAATTATATTTATCCATAAGGTTTTTCATAAGTTTATAACCAGTCGTGTATGACTTGGTATTCCCTAAGGGCTCATTTGGATGTACAGGGAAAAAATCCCAGGTACAAAAATCCACATAGGGGATTTTAATGGCACTTCACTTCCCAGTCTCTCCTTCCTTGTTTCCCGTAACCCATTACCCGCGTGCCCCGTCGTCTCTGCCACCTCGTTCTCCCCGTTGTCTCTACCACCTCGCGCGCCCTATGCTCCACCTTACCTCCCTCGCTGCAGTGCCCAAGGTGGAGGAGGTTGGGACTCGGGCACCGCTGGCAAGATCTGCAGTAGGAGAGCTCGAGCGCCGCAAGCCCAACCCGCACTGAAGGAAGGAGCGTCGCCGCGGGGAGAGGTGGAGGGCACTGCCGCAAGGAGAGGTGGAGGGCACCGACGCAGGAAGAGGTGGAGGAGGTCGGGCACCGCTGCCCAGATCTGGAGCAGGGGAGGCCGGCGCGCCGCCGGCCCAGTCCACGATGGAGGAGGGAGCGTCACCACGGGGAGCTTGGAGACGTGGAGATGGAGGTGGAGACGCAGGGGTGAGAACGAGCACCGAGCAAGGGGGGAAGGGGAGATTTTCCATGAGACAGATGTGATCTTTTCTATCCCCGGGATTTCACCGGGATAGGGAGAGATTTCCCCTTTCCCCGCCTCCTCCAAACATGACTCGGGGAAATCTCCCTGGGATTGGTCAACGGGAGAAATTTGATTGGTCAACGGGAGAAATTTCCCTGGGAATAGACCGGGATCCTAGCCGGGATTTATGCTCCCAAATGAGCCCTAAGGCTCGTTTGGAGGCAATGGAGAAAAAACCCGGTGATTATAATCCCTCGCTAGTCTCCCCTTTCCTAGGCCTCACTCCCCTTCCTCAGGACTAGTCGCCGTTCCCGTCTCCTGTTTCCCCGTCCTCACTCCCCTAGAACCTCGTCCTGAAGCTCACCGCTGCCATCCTAGTGCCCTGGGGGGAGCGGAGGGGCGGCAGGGGAGGTGGCGGCGTCAAGGAGGCGGAGGCGGCGGTGACAGGGAGGTCGGAGGCGAAGGTGAAGGGGTCGAGCTTCTTGATGCATAAGACGTCCTCGTCACAGGAGAACCGGGCCCAGTGTGGGACGGCGGCGGGGTCGTCGAGCCTGAGATACGATGCCACGACAGCGCACACGGGGTTCCTACGTGCAACGTTGTGCGCGTGGCGGCAGAGCGAGCAGAGGAGCGTGGAGCGCCGCCCCTTCCGACCCCGCCATGCGCAAGCCGTAGGTTCTGGCAGGGAGAAGGGTTGGAAGATGTCAGGGACGGAGGGGACGCTTAGCCACGGTCGGTGCAGGTCGAACGCGCGCGCGCCAACGAGGGACGCACGGAGCAGCGGCGGCGCGCTGTTGATGCAGAGGTGGAGGCAAAGACGCATAGTCTTGAGACGGTTTTTTTTTCGCTGGAGGTGGCGTTGATTTCCATCCCCGGGATTTCGCAAGGTTGGGGCGGGAATTATGCCAAGGTTTAGGCGGGGATCTCGGCCGGGGTTCGAGTTTCCAAACAAGCCCTAAGAGGATACGAATTCTATTAGATGGAGTCTACGAGATCTGGTCCCTCTCCAAAGAGTTTGTGTTAAGAGTTTAAACTCCCAGGAGACATATGACTCCGTTGTACAGTTGTATAAAAAAAACTCGCGTAATGTGAAATTGATTCAAAACTCTCGTGTTAGTATCTGTTTTAGTAAATCCGATTAAAAGTAAAACTCCTCTAATTAATCCAACCTCCCCCACGGGCCACGAGCCCACGACCCACGAGGCCCACGACTTCTCGTCGCCTTCGGCGCCGTCCCATCCCTGCCGCATCTGTCCCTGGATCCTTCCTCCTCGTCCCCGCCGGCGCCGGTTCCTTCCCCGTGCCCTGCCTCCCCCGAGGCCTCGACCCTCTCCATCGCTTCGCTCACGTTCTCCGGCGACTGCAGCAGGTACCGATGATCTCCTCCTTGCACATCCATGAGAGCCCGGGCGGTGGATCCGCCGATGCCCAGGAAGCAGCTTTGTTTCGTAACGAAGGCACTTCTTTTTTTTATTTGTTCTTGTAGTCTGCAGGATTTCGCCATGAACGAACGTGATCCTGGCTATCGTGTGCTCGAGAAGTGTGTTAAGGACATCCTCTCTCAAATCAAACCGGTGGATGATGATCGAAATAGACGACTGTTGGCAATTTGGGAGCTAGCAAACTCCGTCCAGTCAGCTGCGGTTTTGAAGGGTAAGTGAATATATCTGCAGAAGTTTGCCAAAACTTCCATGTGTTCTTATAGAATAACCAGAGAGGCTTTTGTTTGAAAATAGCAGACTGTAGATGATACTCCGCTTTTTTTCTTGTCATACTATTTTTATTTAATACACAGGTTATTTAAGAAATTTCTGTAATGGAAAATGAAAGGTTGCCGAAGCATGTGCCATACAATTTGATGCTGCATTGCCTGATATTTTAATTTTCTTAACAGGTGCTTCTGTCATACCTTTTGGATCCTTTGTATCGAATCTTTACTCCAAATCAGGTGATTTGGATGTGTCAGTTCACCTCAGTACTAGCTCAAACTTTTTTATAAGCAAGAAAAAGAAGCAAAATGTCTTGAGAGAAATAATGAGAGTTTTGAGACACAGAGGTAAGCTCTTTTCAGCTCTTCTACAGCAGACAAGCATGCATACCTATTAGGCTATTACCAAATTGTATGTTCACTATTGTTCAAGAAATAGCTTTAACCAAAATGATATATTATGCCTGGAGATTACAAGTTAGAAGCACATGCTGCATCATGCATACACAGCGTATGCATACTCGAACGAGTTGCACTTTATAGCACACAATTTGAATTTTGTAGAGTACAGGGATAAATCCTCAATCTCATGAACTGGGGTGCACTTCGTGTATGTAAATGTGGGAGCCATATTTGTAACTTACTAGAGTCGACGAGTGTACTCCCATAACCACAACTCCACCACATTGCCATGAGATGCTCCCGTCATACTAATAGTTTTTGTTATGTATGTAATTGTGTGCTAATGAAAGTGATATCATGTGAGAAGTAGCACCATTATCAGAAAAATGTTTTTGACTTGAGATAATATTCCCCTTTTGTTTCGTGATTACTTTTAATCAACTAATATACTTTATATTATTTGTCCATTCATTTTTTTTTATCAATTTACCACTTTAATATTTCCTGAAGTTCTCGTTTAAATTTGGTTTTTGTTGCCATTACTGTATTTAGGTGTTGCTGCAGTTATGCAGTTCATTCCTAATGCAAGAGTCCCAGTTCTTCAGTACGTGAGCAACCGCTATGGCATTTCCTGTGATTTATCTATTGACAACTACTCTGGTCGAATTAAATCCAAAATCTTCTATTGGATCAACACTTTGGATGAACGCTTTGGTGAAATGGTTTTGTTGGTATGCTTCTAAGAAAGTTTTAGATGCCACGTTCTTTTTGGGTAAGACCAAGGTTCATAATCAAATTCTCTTGCAGATCAAGGAATGGGCAAAAGCTCAAAACATCAATGATCCAAAAGCTGGAACCCTGAACTCCTATTCACTTTGTCTACTTGTCCTCTTTCATTTGCAGGTACTATTTTTTTACTTTAGAAGCTATACTTATTTATTCTTGTTGATGGCTTAAATTTCTTGCTTTTCTCTTGCACTAAATTTCCAGACATGCGAGCCAGCGATTTTACCACCTCTGAAGGACATATATGAAGGGAACATTTCGGAAGATTCTGCAGGTTAAATGATCTTATTCACCTATAATGGTTGTGTAACATATGGCCTGGTAATTTACTTGTTTCAGTCACATGCAGAACTGAAGTATGATAATGAGGAACATCTTGATGAGGTTTGTCATGCAAATATAGAAAGAATTCGAAGACAGAGCAAGGAACAGAGAAATGAAAGCTCTCTTTGTTGTCTCCTTACATCCTTTTTCCACAAGGTAATTGAGCGCCCCAGTATGTCTACATGTATATGTACGAAGTCAGCCTCACTGGTGGCTACGCAATAGATCATCTGTAGTACACCTATCGGTCAATGTGCAATCAAATTTGGTATGGATGGTCTCTGATACCATAAAGGAATGGCCATTCTCATATGAAAAAGCAGTTTATGTTTTTATTTGAAATCCAAGAGAAACATGCTCAAATCTTTTATTGTTCGCAGTTTAGTCACATTGATGCCCTTCCGAGTGATGTGATATCCACCTACACGGGTCAGTTTGAGCAAATCAAGTGCAATCCGAGACGAATGACCAAATCTTACTGCTTGTTTGTAAGACTTTTCTTTAGTGTGCATTTGGTGGCCGTTCCAGCAGATGTTATTGAAAATGACACTACAATCTGCTTGATTTTTTTTTTTGTTTAGGTTGAAGATCCAGTTGAGAGACCTGAGAATGCCGCTAGGGCTGTTGGTATGAAAGGGCTTCTCCAAATTGCTAGTGCCTTCAATGATGCTAGTTGCAAGTTTGTTTCCCTTGATCATATTGACCAAAATGACTTACTGACACTGCTGTGCACACCTGGTGTTTGCTCCAAACTCGGTGTAAGAGCCATGGCTAATCCTTATACAAACACTCCACAGAGTCATCAGCATGACAGATCCATGGGACGTGTGGCAGCTAAACCATTTAATAATCAACAAGACCACAGAGTCATAAGATTTACTGGAAGCAGACCAGTTCATAATCCTCAGTTGCGTACTACAGGGGGGCAACGAAATGGAAGGACGGCCAGGACTTTCCAAAATCATAGTCGTCCTCAAGTGTACACCGCAGAGCATGAAACTGGCACACTACACGAGAACAATCTTGTACATGTGCGTTCTGTATGGGTCCAAAAAGCAGAATCATACGAGGATCGTCGTCAACAGAGATCACAGGATTTTCGTTCAGGAAATCAAACAGCATATCAGAATCATCCTCGTCCGCCCATCCATACAAATTATACAACCAGCATCCAGACATCAGGACAGTACCAGAAGTATAATCACCATCCAGCCATCAATACAAATCATACAGCCGGTCTGCAAACACCAGGGCAGTACCAGGATTATAATCAACCCCAGTCCTATGCTTCTTTGCGCCATACAAAAGGATCGTACCAGAATCAACAGCGGAGATTAGGCAGTGGAAGTAATAGGAATGTTGTGACTACAAGGCACGACCCTGTTCTTGGAGGATTCAACAATGTGCCAGTTTGGGACTCGAGATATCAAGCTTAGGAAGCCGGAAAGCAAGGCATAGGGCGCTGCCAACAGCATTAGCTTAGCAATAAAAATAGATAGCAGCATATTATCTTCAGGTTCGGTATGGAATTATATATATCGATCCTTGATATTTAATATAGCTTTTCCCAGCCATTGTCTCCATTGCAAAGACATGTAAATGACACTCCAAAACATTTTGTGCGGATTAATGCAGCATCCACAAGATGCGTTGCAAAAAATAATCATCGTATGAAAAGTTGCATGGACCTTCCGCAAGCATCAGAACATGCAGAAGTAAGCATGTGAACTGTTAAGGCTAACGACTGCATAGGTCAAATTGGTAGGAGGGCTTGTTCGGCGAGTTTGAAAATCTGATTTTCGCTTTAAAAATACTGAAAGCTCTGTTGATAGGATTAGCTTCTGCCTCAAAAGTTATCAATCCTCCTAAATAGTCGAATTTTGAAGGGGCCCTTGAAAAACACAAGCAGAAACACCCACAGAATCCGAAATTCGGAATTATCTTTTACGAGCTTGTGTAGAAATTGATTAAAAAAAAAGTATAATTTAAGTTCCCAAACCCTGATATTTACCCATTTTTGGTCCCTATATTTTAAAATTGAGTTAACTAGGTCCTCAGAATATTAAAACTAGACCTAAGTTGTCCCTATACCGATCAAAGTGTAATTTTGTCCTAAAATCTCTCTTTTGTTAAACGAGCATATGGGAGTCCTAAAAGAAAAACTGAGCGACACATGATAACGGAATTCCTGTGGGTACGATGTCTCCGAACGTAGACTTGGTCCAAATTTTCAGTACTACTACTTCCAGTCTTGGACGCTACGGATTTACAAATCCTTCCCCCCATGTAACATAGAACTTCTTTTAAAAAAACATTTAACTGCACCATTCAATTTCCTTTGCATTACAACGATCATTTCGAAGCAATGCTGACAAGGTATATATGGATCGGGTTAGAAATTGACAATGTATAAAGCACACACAAGAAGAGATCAATGTAATAAAGTTCATGAGAGGGACATTCAACATTCCTCGATGGCCATTGGGGATTACGTGCACCTGTGCAAGTAAATTCGCAATGGACGGATGATCTGCAACGAGGTTATTAGGGTATCGCTCATTATTACTCCATCCGTTCCAAATTGTAGTTTAGTGTTGACTTTCGAACACGTCTTTTCATAATTCGTCTTATTCAAAAAATTAGTGCAAACATGCAAAAATATAAGTCCTGCCTAAAGTATGTTTAATGATAAAACAAATCACAACAAAATAAATATAATATAATATATATATATATATATATATATATATATATATATATATATATATATATATATATATATATATATATATATATATATATATATATATATTTATTTTGAATAAGACGAATTCAAATAGAATATCCAAAAGTCAACAGTGCACTACAATTTGGAACAGAGGGAGTACAATGTCACGACCATACACTATAGAAATCTCACCCCCAAGCCCTTCTGCCAAAATTTTTTTTTTAAAAAAAAGTAAAAATCTCATCCGCAAGCCGCAAGATATATTCCCCAAAACCTCTTGCCAAATGTTACTGTCGATGTTACAACAGAGACGTCAGGCGTCAGGCTACAATACAAATGAATTGAGAATCAAACTGCACGGTTACAACTTTGATCTTCACCTATTCTATCCTATCCATGCATACAAATGTTAGCCTCGAGCCCACAGTGGCTCTCTGGTAGTCAGTTCCAAAGGTGCCAAACTACAGGCCACCCGCAGCGTTGCTCCTGGAGTATGCCAACGAAGGACCGGCCTGAATGCCTGATCAACTAGCGCACCATCGGCTTGTCGCACATCAACACCTTTCTGCTAGCATACCGGCCTTCAGCAGTGTCACGTATAGTAGCTCGCCATCCCATGGCGTTTGTTATTTCTTTGATCTCCTGAATAACTTCTCTTCGATCACGGATATAACTCCTACCACCCGGTCTGAGTATGCGATCCATCTCCAGTAAGATACTTGAGATGTTACACCTGGTAATAAGGTAGGATATGACTAAGATGTATCCATGCATTCAGATTCAGATTCAGATTCAGTGGGATCTTTAGAAAGCCTAAGTTTTACGAAAGAATATGAACTCCGAACCAAAATATCCTTTTGGCCAGCGTGCTGCTAAAGCACTCGTTTATTTTCAATTGCATCCTTGACGCAGACATTTATGAAGATTTGCTTGGGCACATTTTTTGTGGATCAAAATAAATAGAAAGATAACTTGAACTTAATGATACTTGATCAAGACAGTTGTTACCTTTTCTGCTCCTTTGAGAATAGGCCAGATGCATGCAGAAGGTCGTAAGTCCTTGGATACGTGTCAAATGGTTCACACCTGTCCATATAGAAGACAAAAAAAAATCAGCATAAACAATAGTTCGAGGCAGAACTATGGAGATTATTAGCTACGCCAGCTACAGGCTCTATACAAACACATACCAGTCATGAGCCACACCAAGAAGCCCCCGATCATAAATTACAGGCAGGGTGTTTGGTTCACTAACAGGAACAACATTCATCACCCAACAATCAAGTTTACGATTGATTAATGAAGCCGCAAACCTACAAACAAAATTGGCAAACATAATAAGGTATAGATAACAGCACAATACGATGACAAACAAGAAGCAGAAAATTGTCTAAATTTCTGATTATTTTGTTTTCGGGGAGGACCACGCAGACTAATGTAATAATTAAAATTTATGACGGTTGAGATCATGGCTTCAAGTGCCCTATTCTCCTTTTTATTAAAAAAAGATGTGTAGTTGCTTCTATGTATTCTAGCCTTCTAATTCTAGGTTTCCCTTTTTATTATTTTGTCTGCAAATAAAAGGGGCACCTAACCAACGACGCAAATGAAACATAGAAAAAAATGATATCCAAGCAAAACAAATGCAATTCTACTAATAAAAAAAATTTCTCGCTATGATTATCCCATCCCATAAGATTGTCTAGTTCATGACAATAATTGATGTATATTTTTTAAACGAATAGGGCAGGCGCTCTGTCATTTCATTAAGAAGAAAGAAATAGTATAACACCAAGAAAGAACGCCAGCCACTAGTAAAACCGAAAGGGATGCATGGCCGAAAAAACAGACCGCCACCACCTAGGCAATGCAAGGAGCCGCCCACCACCACCACCACGATGCCGAACACGATCCACGCACAGGATGCACGATGAACATTACAAAGGAAGACGCACCGCCGAAGGCAGGTCCAAGGCAATCTCCAGACCCCACCACCACAAGGGATGCACGACCAGAGAACAAGGTGCCTAGAGCCAACTAAGCTATCACCACCTTGCGGGATGCACGGAGCATCGTCACCACCACAGGCCACCGCCATGCGGGATGCACGATGAACCGTTACCACCACATGGGATGCACGACCAAAAGGCCGAAGACAACACGCAAACTAGACGCCACCACCTCATAGGATACAAGCCTGAAAGATTGATGCCAGGCCCACCTACGACAGCACGAACATGAAGCTCAGCCACCAGCCGCCACCACCGCACGGGACGCAAAGTGTAGAACTGGACGAATTTTGTCTTATGTACTAGACGAGCCAGGAATTTTGGGGAGCCTGGGGCCTAACTAACGCTCTCAGCTTTACCCATTTTGGGCGTATGACTAATTTTTCTATGCAATTACACGAGGTTCAATAGCTTAGCGGGCCGGGAGCCCGGACACGAGCCTACGGTCTTCGGGCCTTAGCTCCGCCACTACAAAAATATAATACAAAGCTTCATTGATGTTTCATGTTAATAAAGCAATCAGTGCTTCCGCTTGAATTTTCCATCAGAGATGTTTGTGCTAAGAAGATATATTTTAGTTTGAGTCCAGTTATTCCATGAAATGATGTCTTCTGAGAAATAACAAAAGAGGCACTGATTGACTTCCAAGCTGCTATTCTGTAATTGCTACATTATTGTGTACAGCAAATTCATGTAAAGCAAAATAACTACTACCTCCATTCTCAAAACTTTCGTCTTTGACAACTGATATGCACTAAAAAATTTTAAAAATGATATTAGTAGTTTTTTTATACGACGAACCTCAAATTCAATATATTTTTAGCAATTTGTACTTACAAGGTAATGACCAAAGGTGTGCAATGGACATTCTGCCATTTCAAACAAAAGAATGGAAGTAAGAAGAGCTTTGAAAAAAAAATTACCCTCCAAATCCAGCTCTCATGTCCATTACATTCCGAAGCTTGAACTTTCTCCACTTGAAAACACGAATGTAACCTTCAACTATGTCATCCCAAAATTTAGTTTCTGCTTTGAAAAGCTCATTCTTTGATGAGTATGCATCCATTTCAACACCTTGAAGCCTTTTTGGAGGCTCCATTAGGCGTCCAGGCCATGGAAAGGGAGTTGATCCATCACCATTTTCAGGAAGCCGGCTGATACACGCTTTAAGATTAACGTACCTGAAACAGAAGGAAACATAAAAATAGCACACAAAAAGGTCTGTGTCGTTGAAAAAAATTAGGGTGTCATCCAACTCGTATTTCAGGCTGTCTGATAAAATGAGATGGTAGTCAAGATCATTTTGGTCACATAGGCTATCAATTGCAGAATTTCAAACTGGTACCTTTTATATTAGTTTATACATAAAGCCTAGCAGCAGTATAACAGACTAAATAAGCATAAATAATCATATGATTTTGAGCAGGGTACTTTAAAATGGTCTATGGTCTAAAAAACCAGATAGTTAAACTGCAAGGCTATCCCAGCATTTCTGCAGAACCACAATCTTGAGAATTTTGTCAGCAACATGTTTTGTATCCATCAGGTCATCAGGTGTCAATGCAAAGTGGATTGACAGTTCTTAATTTCTTATTAATGATGACGCAATGGAACTATCATTGTCACTCAGCCCATCCTAAATTAAAGATCTTAATTCTTAAAGAGAAAAGAAGTTGTAAGTAGTGATCAGTATTAAGGTTTGATGGAATATTTGGATTGTTAACTCTTAACACATGTCCAAGCAGTGAATGGCTGAAACTAGATCATACGAGACTAATATGTTAAACCTAAGGTGGCAACAATAAAAACTGGCCAAAATGAGGTTTGAAAAAATACCAGACAATATCTGGATTATCATCTGTTTCACATAGTGGTGGTTTGAACAAAGGATCACGGTTCATATAGCATGAATTATTTAAAGGCTTCCTCCACATAGCAATATATCCCTCTTTCTTCACAAGCTCCCAACAAAGTCGAGCGGTGAGATCCTCCATGTCTACACATAAATCGTTGATAAGAAATAATTTCAGAAGAGATTAAATAAATGTATTCCATCAAAAGTAAGCCTATAAAGACACTATATTTGAAATAATTAAAAAAAATACTGTAGTAAAAACAGAAATTCAAGTCAAAGCACATGTGTATGAAAAACATAACAAAAGGCCACTCTGAATACAATAGAACAAGCTATGAACGATTTGTTGCAGAGATGTGAAATAATAGAAGGATTTTTCCTGATGGACATAAAATTCATACAAGAAGAATAACTATGAATTAAACTTGTGGTAAAATAACAACAAATAAAAAAGAGAGTATAAATGAAAAACAAAAATTACCGCATAGTAACAAATACCTTTCCATGCCTCTTGTTGAGCTTCTTCATGCTTATAAACAGGTTGTGCTGCCCAAGCAAAGTAACCACCAGCCCTGAGCAATCTATTGACCTCCAGAAGCAGAATCCCATCTTTGAAATAGGTAAATCATGACAATAAGAACTAAGTAATTTGGAAAATACATAGCTAGCAGGAAAATTTATCTTTGCAATTGAGTTTAATTGAAAATGGTATAATGGATATAATAGCACACTTTCCTTGCATTGATTGCATGAAAAAAAATATTTTCCTTTGGACGTCTTCAAAATAATTTGAAATGTTTAACAGTAACAAGCTTTCTTTCACTCTTCAAATAAAAGTATCTTTCTATGTAGTAAAGATTCAGCTTCATTGCTTCATAATGAGTGCATGACTCATGAACAACTCAAAGCAACAAAGCGAATGCTGGTATTATTCGATTGCATAATTCTGAAGAGAAACAAAATCAAACATTACATCAAAATTTCAAGGATAAGGATTAAGACTCTGTTCTTTTGAGCTGATCTAAATGGCTGAACAGCTGAACGGCTGAAATAACTAAACTTCGAGAGCTTCTCAAGGTAGTCTCGAGATTTGGATCCATTTCGTTTGAATTGTTTTTTAAAGCGTTAGGACCCACCTTCAAAACAGCGAAAAAACGGACTAAAAAAACTCAAAGCACATGTTTCTTCAAAACGTAGATAAGTCGTTAAGCTGTTAAGCCGTTAAGCTGAAAAGAACTGGGCCTTAAGTGCTTACCATCACGGGTCCAATTTATTCGACAGCGTGAACAGTGGATAATTTCAAACGCTTGACTTGGATATAACAATCGGTGTGTTGCAAATGCTGCCGTCATTGCAGGCACACCACGCTCAAGAGCAAACTGTATCTGATTCTCGTGAACATCTTTGGGAGCTATGGATAATGTCAACACATTACGTGAAAGTAAGTATGCACCAAAACTTGCTACTCCACAGCCAACATCCAGGACAACTCTAGTACGAGAGCCAAATGTGATATCTGGTACCATCTGGATGAACAGAGAGAAACAGGTGTCAGCGTCGTGAAAATTTCTAGCGGCTTAAGGTACAATCAGGGCGAACCTGAGAAATCTGATCCAGGTATTGATTTGCTCCATGTATGAATTGGGTTCCCCCTCCAGGAAATATAAATTTATCTTTAGCCTTCGTAATCCAATTCTGTCCTCCTTTGTCATCAACCAACCTTGTATGAGGTACATTGTTAAACCACACCTGCAATTTGTTAAAATACTTAAAAACAACGTTTTTATGGAAAAAATAACCAATTCAGTTGGCGCGATTTGATTCTGCAGAAACAGTTACTCAAATCAAATGCTGCAACCATGTTCTATTTCGTTTCAACTAAAACATTGAGGCCCTGTTTGGAAGTGCAGTTATTTTGTAGTTTCTATGCAAAACCATGGTTTTCATAAAAACCATGGTTTCTGAGACCATGAGATGTTTGGAAGCAACCCCAAAAACTCTGTTTTGAAAACCATAGTTTTAGCAAAACCATGGTTTTTTTGGAGTTTTGTAGACTCCACTCCACACCAAAGTTTTCTAACTTGTGCTAGCAAACAATGGTTTTCAAAACCATGGTTTTTCATGGTCATAGCAAAACACAAACCATGGTTTTACAAAACCATGGTTTTAAAAAACTCTACTTCCAAACAGGGCTTGAAATTGCTGGTAGAATAAGTCTTGCAGTAAAGCAGCAGACCCACTGAAGTGAAAGTGAGGCTGATGGCCCCAAATCCATGGGCATAAGGTCCTAAATGTCTTCAATTTAGCACGCCTTGCCGATTGTACTCGACGCAAGTCGCTCTAAGTAATCTACTCTATAGACATTGCACTGAAGCACTGATACAAGACACTACCAAATGTCAAGAGTGAACACCAACAATGCTCACCTCGTCTCTGCTCCGGGGCCAGGGAATGGGCGCCTTATAGCCCTTGGGTGCGGGCACGAGGCAGCTCAGAGCCTTGTCCTTGGATGGGCAGTGCCGCTCAAACCGCTCGCCACGTTCCGTCGAGGGCAGCCGCCTGATCTCCTCGTCATTGTCGAGGCAGGGTATATAATCCTTCATGCTCTCTGGGCAGACAGGAAACCTGCCAACCCGGACCCTGTTCCCGCCGCCGGCGCCCGCGTCGACCGGTTCCTGCGGTGCGGCCTCGTCGGTGGCCAGATCGGTATCATTGGCGCCGCCGCCGACGTCGAAGTCGTCGCGCATCGCGCCGTCCTCGCCAACAACTCCGAGGTGCGCGGGAGGGGGCGGTGGGAGGGCAGGAGGCAGAGACGGCGGCGGCGGCGGTTGGAGCGAAGGCGGGGCCGAGGCATCGGGGGCAGGAGAAGCAGGGGGAGCGGTGGGGTTGGGGATTAGGGATGGGTCGAAGGAGAGGTTGGAGTTGGGCGAGACGGCGACGGAAGGGGCGCGCGGTCCGCGGGGGGGTAAGGAGGCGTCGGCGGACGAGAAGAAGAGGAGGCGCGGGGCGGCGTCGGACCAGCGGTAGCCGGCGAGGAAGGCGGCGGCGCAGGCGAAGGCGAGGACGGCCGCGCGGAGGAGGTGCGGGCCGCGGAGCAGGTCGGCGCCGTGCGCGGCCAGGGGCTTCATGCTCGCTCCCGCCCTCAGGGAGTGGCTGCCGTCGGCGCGGGTGCCTTGCCGCCGATGAGGGGATGCGACGATGATCGCGAACCGGGCGGGGAGTGAGCTCGGGCACTGGACTCCGGTTACTTCTACTTATTCTATCGGGTGGGCCCCGGTCGTCAGTGGCGCAATGGCGTTCTCCAATGCCCATCTGCTATCTTGGGCCGCACGCGTGCGGGATCCTCGCCACCGGCGCCAGGCGGTGAAGCCGTGAAGGTGATGCCTGCACCGGTGCCGGTGTGGACGATGTTTAAGACCATCTCCGACCATTTTCTCTTCGTTTCATTCTCTTCCCCATTCTCTTCCCTATATTTTCTCTCTTTATTTCTTACTATCTCCAACAGAATCCCTTCGAAAGGATGCACGTAGAGATTGGAGAGAGAATCTCCTTCTAAGGAGAATGAAGGGAGAAATCTCTTTACGAAGAGAATGGTGAAGAGAATCCATTGGAGCTTCAAAGAGAACCAAAATCTTTTCGCGAAGAGAAAATAAGAGGTGAAGAGACACCATTGGAGATGGTCTAAATATGGGCTGATGAAAAAGATGAATGGGCCGCTCAGTGGCCCGACATATGCTGTTGGTGAGTGACAAGCATCCATCTGCTGTAATGTTGGGCCCAGATATAAGACTAAGTGTTTGTTCGGCGATTTTTTTATTTACATTTTTTTTCTTTTATTAAAAATATATGTTGACCCCGATATTTTGCAAATATAGGCCACCGATATTCGGGCCACGAGCACCCTCACTGTTAGCATTGTGGGCAGCGGCGTGCTCGTCACCCATGTCATGGGTGATCCTTGCGCAAATATGTCACCGACGTGGACGTTCTTGACAAGAAAACTCACCCATGTTGTTGACACGATACATGTGCAGCTCAATTGCCCTGAATGCCCTAGTCCAGCTTGCCGTCCTGCAAGCCCGAACAAGTGTTCACACCTACCATCAGTGAGGTCAACGGCATGTGTAGTTGCGTCTTCGACCTGCTTAAGGGAGAGCGCTTGGAGCTATGACAACATGGTCGGGTCGATGGAGCCGAGAAAGTTGGCGTAGTCCAACACGGTTCTCGCTGGCGACGGTGCATCGATCGGCTACCCAAGCCTACTAGCGCGTCGATAGGAGGAGGAGAGGGGCAATGGCGTGTCAGGGAGAGAGGAGGAGGGGTGGTGACACACATCGTGGAAAGAGGAGTGACGGGCTGACGGCGGAGGCACGTCGTCGAGAGAGAGTGTGTGGCACAAGTTGGGAGAGAGAAAGGGGGTGTGGCGGCGGCGGTTGAGCAGTGATGGGCGGCGGGATGGTGGAGAAGGAGGCCCATTAGGGAGGAGAGAGAGGGAGGAGACTGAGGAGGAGGGCTATGACGGTGGGGAACTGGAAGGAGAGAGAGATGGGTAGATGGAAAGATGACGGTCATTGGCGAGGAGCGTTCCCATTGCCTGTGGCTTGGGCGATCGCCCAGGCCACGGGTGCGTGGGGCCTAGATTTGCAAAATATCTATATTGGCATATAATTTTAATAAAGAATAAAAGAACTTTGTTTGGCCTTGTTCTAAAATTTGGGCTTGGAGTTAACTAAACTAGATGTAGGTTTCCTACCTTCAAGTTTTAAATCCCCCTAATTTTTTTTACTAGAATAGACCTTCCATTGTATCATAAAGCTTTTGGTTACAACGAAATAGAAGATCATTACAACACAACTCCACAAATAAACTCAACATCTCCTACAGGAAATAGAAATAAATAACATTATTCATTTCTCTTGCCCAGATCAAGAATTGTCATGTGTGGTATATGCTTGCACTAGAAAATACATGCTATGCAATATGCATTTCATGCGCTCCATTAGGGGCATGGTTTTTTATTGCCAAAGAACAATGCACAAACACTAAAAACTAGTTTCTCTACCATTATTCTTATATCTACTACTATCAGTCTTGCCTATCGTTGCCACGCCTTATGAGCGGAGCTTCGAAGACCACCGTGACAACCTTTGCTTTAGGATCATTGAGTTGAAGGCTGAATCAGAATGAACCCTAACCAAAAAAAGGAGAAAGAACCCACTAGCCCACAAACATATCGAGAATAAGGGTACAACCCTACCCAATAAAGGCTATGTTGAGGAGGATGCGAAGACCAACCACCATGCCAAAGAATATTATAAGGGAGCTTATTACCATATCTTGTTGTGCCACCATTGATGCCATCATTGGATATGAAAACAGCATGAACTCTAACCCTAAAAAACAAGGTCTAAATCACAAAAAAAAGACATCAGAAGGGGTCCCGCTCACCCTAGACCCTAGTGAAGGAGGATTGGGTTGATCTAGGCAGAGGAGTGAAAGGTAACAAGACAATGGAGACTGGAGTGGGGCAACGTGGATCTTCACACGAGTTTCTCCTGAATCTTCACACGAGTCTCTCCTGAATTATAATAACTTGTTTCACATTTAACTCAATATATATTAGAAATAGCTGACAAGCTTGTGGGTATAAATACCCACATTTTTTTCAACTCCTCACAGCGAAAGAAACATTAAATGCGCCTTTTCATATGGTGTATGTGTATAGGATGTATGCGTTTCCATGCTGATACAAGTACTGTCCAATGTTGTATGACTATGTAACTAAAAGAAAAGGGAACTTGTCATTTTATTATCGCAGGTTGCAACATGAAGAAGCAAAAAATAGTAGCTAAGGCCCTGTTTTTTCAAATAGATCGCATCATTGCCAGACATCAGATCAAATTTTGTTATTTTTATATAAATTTATATGTTGTGATAATTAGAATGATTTTTTCGCTTTTAATAGTTTTTCCAAAGATTCTAAAACTATTTTTAGTTATTTTTATAATATTTGAAACTTTTTCGGTAGCTCTCAAATTTCATAATATTCTGATACGCTAACGCAACGACACGCCGAAGTTAATGCGCCAAGATAGTTAACTGAAGTATGCACCGTCCACACACAAAAGCAAGGCACGTGCAGGGATTAAAAGCTGAATTGCCCTAAAAAATTGCTAACACAGCGGTTCGACGGTCAGATTTTCGCTAAAATAGAACTAAAAAAACATGGGAACCGATGCAAAACAACCCTTTTTATTGTGATCTGCTGTTACGACATGGCAGAGTAGGCGCACGTTCCACCACGTGTGAAGTGTCCAATCCCTCGAGCCTCGAGTCGCCAAGTGGCAGGTAGGCGCCGAAGCGAGGTAAAAGAAAGACTCGGAAGATGCGAGCAACATCAAACGCCCGTCACTTTCCCCTGCCCTCGCTCAGCGCCCCCCGTCGCCGTCGGCCGCGGAGTACACCTACCCCCGCGGATGGCTACGCCTACGGCCTTCGGACACGTATTTACTCCCCTCAGTAAACATCTCCCCGTCTCCGCGCCGGGAAAACGGATTCGGAAGAAAGCCGCTGCAGAAGCCGAGGCCGAGAGGCCTGCACGCGCGTGCGGGCGCGAGAGAGGCTTCCCGAAGCTTCCAGAGCGTGTGGCCAATGGCCGCACGCGCAACCACCGCCGCCCACCATGGCATTGGTTTGGTGCGATCGGTCACTGGTGCCGCTCGTGACCGGGAGGGCAACTGGGCAAGCAACTCATCATCAGCTGAGCTGGATCGCTGGACCGAATAAACCATCGGCCACGCTACGAGCGCACCGGACGCTGACGTCCGGTGTTTGAGGCGCTCGCGGACAAGGATTGAAAACGATGCGCCTTTTGGTTCGAAAACCCCAGATGAGCCGTGCAGCTGCCACGCCCATGGTGGCCAATCATGCACGGGGCAAAAATGATTTGATCGTTTTGTTGGCCAGGCGGTAGCCTGCGGTAGAATCCTTTGTATTGCTGCCTGATGTAATAAAACCTCTAAAATAAGTATGAGATTTCATATTTTTATGGGGTTCATGATACAAGGTTAATATGTTGCTGTGCCTACGGTCTAGCTCGATGCGGGTGGAAAAAAATTTGGCCATGTCACTAAATTTTGTATGTTTTCATATTTAAAGAGCATAGCCTCAAACATAAATAATAGACCGTGACATTGTGTAAACTTATTCAAAAAATATACCAGTGTTGTTCGTTAACGCTACGAGCGGTGATTACAAAACCGTTCGACAAACCAAGTAAAAACCATGGTTTTAATGGACCACTACACTAACAATTAGTTTATAAGGTTCTATCAGCTTTTCAAGGTTAACCATATAATCAATTTTCAATTTTGGTTTTCACGTTGTTTCCACGGTTGGTACCAGGGTTGTCAGCATATACAGGAACGAAGTTTCATTGAAGCCATGTTGGACCTGATTCCGTCCATAAAGTTTTTTTAAAACTATGTATCATTAATTTGCACGGTTTGGAGAGATTTTAAAAAGGTTTGCTATTTGGTCTGATAATACACGCCTACGGTGCCACTGCCCTCTAGTATTGTGTCAAGCTCAGCTGCTGCCACGAAAGCAAGCTTATCATTTCTACCGTGCTACCACTCGGCCGCGTATTTTAACTGGTGGATGCGGCGAGCGCCGGGGGGTCAAATCGCGATTGGCCACGTCTCTCCGGCCCCCCGCCTCCCACCGGCGTCTCCCTGGCTCCCGTCGCCGCGACGTGGCCGCCTCCGAGAGCTGACACGTAGCCCAGGCCCCCCGCCCCCCGCCGCCCTCTGACCCTTCCAGAAACTTCCGGGCATTTCCTGGCCAGGAATCCCCGCCCCGATCCAGCGGCCCGCGGCACGCCACGTGTCTGGGCCCGGCCACGTCGGCGTCCGGCGTGGCGCCCCCGTCCCCCAAGAAACTGATACGCCCCAAATCTCGCTGCTCACACACAGCCTCACGCTTGGAAAGCAAGTGGACGCCGCTTCCCATTTCCGCCAATCCAACGCCAAGCTCTGCTCCTCCCGTGGCCGCGACCGCGAGCGAGAGGGGGATCGAGACGGAGAAGCTAGCGCTGGACGCGGAGAGGCCGGGGGTTTCCGACGAGATGAACGGCCGCGGCGGCGGCGGCGGAGGAGGAGGAGGAGGGGGAGGGGGAGCGATGGTTGTGGGTGGGGGCGGGGAGGAGGAGATGGAGGAGGACGGCGCCGGCCGCGCGCGGGGCCTGGGGACGGAGCGGGTGGTGCTGATGTGGGGGTACCTCCCCGGCGTGTCGCCGCAGCGCTCGCCGCTGCTCGGGCCCGTGCCGGTGAGGCTGCCCCCGGCGGCGGCCGCCGGCGACGGGTGGAGGGACGTATGCGGTGGAGGGTGCGGCTTCGCCATGGCTATCTCCGGTGACGCCTCGCTTACTCCCATAGTCCCATCTCATCGCTGTTGCGCTGTTTCTCTTCTGCTGCTTCCAGCTCGTTCGTTGGTTATGCGTGTGGGCGGCTGCGGTAGATCTGCTAGGGGTGTCGGATTGTGAGAGAATTTGAGCAATTTGTGAACTGATGAGTAAAGGACGGGCTTCTGGGATTCAAGTAGTTCTGACTTCTGTGGTTAGAAAATTTTCTGAAACTACTAGTGTTGGAGTCAATTGAATCTGCTTACTGCTGCATTTTAAGCGGAGGTTCCGAGGTTGAGGCTGCGTGAGTTATGATTTGGATTGGGAGCTGTTCACTTAAATAGGTGTGGCAAGGCGGAGCTCAGGGTGGTTTGCATATTATAACTGTGACGCAAGTAGAATAATTTGTTCTTGAAATCCAAAAAGGATGTGGTAAGTGAATTTGTTTTTCCAGTAAAAAAAGATGAAAGCACGGGTCAATTTCGTGAAGCAAAGCTTTTTTCTGAAATTGTTGAACCTTTTTTTTCCTGTGATGATCTCAAGGATCAAATGACTACTGGTATGACTGGAGAAGCGGAAGGAGAGGGCCAGATTTTTAGTTGTGTCAACCGTGATGACATGATCGGCTGTTCAAATTGGCTTGAACATGATTGTTTGTTTGTGCTTTTGTTGATTGGACCAATTCCCACAAAATTCGTTGAAGGACCAAATCGATGTCAACTAGTCAAATTTAGACCGATATTTCTAGCTAGCACAAGAAGATCGCATGCATTCAGTGATATGCTAAAATGGACATTTTACCATTAGTAATGTCAGCAAGACTTTATACTGATCGTGGTGTCTTCATGTGTTACAGAGTCTGGAAAACTCCTCACTTGGGGTTCTGCTGATGACATGGGCCAAAGTTATGTGACTGCTGGGAAGCACGAGGTAAGGTTGTGATATTGATGGTTATGCCCTCACTATGAGAACAATCAGAAGCTAATACTAAAGGAGCATGTTATACCTCTCAGGAGACTCCAGAGGCTTTTCCTCTTCCTAGTGATGTTGCAATAGTGAGGGCCGATGCTGGGTGGGCTCATTGTGTTGCTATAACAGGTATGTTGCCTGTCACGCTTCTGACTGCAAGGAGCTCATAATTTTGGTATTAGTAGTTCTTTTCTTATTGCTGTTAAGCTGGACCAGATGAAGGTGACGTCTATACATGGGGCTGGAAAGAATGTGTTCCAACTGGAAGGGTCATTGCAGACCAATCCTCAGTTGGAATTTTGGAAAAGGATGAAAGACAGAGTGCGATTGCCGCTGACCAAGGTGGTGATGCTCACTACCTACCTTGTCATATTTCTGCATAAAAAATATAAGCTTCTCTACACCAATTGTTTACAGATATAACAAAGGAAACTACATTACAGTGAGCCCCAGGTCACAGGTGTCTAGGACAAGCAGTGGAGCGGCATCTGGTCCTTCCGAAAGTAGAGGTACTGAGGATAGCACAAAGAGACGTAGGCTATCTTCAGCAAAACATGGACCTGAAAGTTCGACACCTAGTGATGAAAGCCTGTCAGCGCCCCCTTGTGTTGTGACATTTAATACGGGAGTAAAAATAATTGCAGTAGCTGCAGGTGGTCGTCATACATTAGCACTATCAGGTAACCTACATTAGGCACAATGGTACAATTTCTTTTTTAACCTGGTCAGGAACTTTGCTGATTAACCAAATACTTCCTTGAAAGCTTCAGATTTAGGTCAGGTATGGGGTTGGGGCTATGGAGGAGAAGGGCAACTAGGTCTGGGTTCTCGAATCAGGACAGTGTCCTCCCCACATCCCATACCATGCATTGAATCAGCATTATACAGTAAGGACCGGCCAGCAGCTATGAAAGGCAACAAAGCTGCTGATGGGCAGATCAGTAAAGTCATGGGAACTTGTGTGAAGGCCATTGCATGTGGAGGCCGCCATAGCGCTGTGGTGACAGGTCAGTCGTTTCTTTCAAGCTTGTTCCAGTAACTCTCTTACCATATCTATGTAGAGGCTAAAGGCAATATCAATCATATTGGGTTTCAAGGTGGCATAGGTCCACAACAGTAGTACTATTCTTTTCAGCTTAAAATCAGATTGTGCTCGGAAGCGGATATTTTTATTTATGTACAAGCCGAACAATTTGGCACTTTGTAGCCATTTTTTACCCATTTCTGGACAACAGATACTTTCAAATCGGTACTTTCGGTTTGCTGGGATACGGAATAAACTGATGTTTGGTGATGTATTTCAACAATGGGAAACATTTTTTATTAGCCCGTTTTGCAGTAGAAAAGTGCTGGTGCATAGGTGCAAAAAGGTGCGGCGCTTTCTTAGACCCTGTGCAACAGTCAGCCTGTAAGGTAACGCTAGTTTATCTATCTAGGATGGCCAATGTAAGTGTTCCGCAGAAGTCTTTAAAAAAATGGATATATGCAACGGCGAAGTTGTGAAATTAGACATTTTCCACTCTCTTTGTTAATAACATGTAGGTCCAGGTCCCACATGTCATTGACACATGGTAGCAAATTTCTAAACTTGCGATTTTATGGTGGCATCTATCTAAATTACCCAAAAAAAAAGACATGCATAAAGGTCTAATCATCGAAAATTTAAATCTAAGATGAGTTGCTTCCAGTAGAAATTTCTTGGTTTAGACCACAATATTTGCACCTGTCCAGCTGTAGTAAAGGGGTACTTTCATGTGAATTTCAGCCTCATTAAAAGCTGTAGTCAATATTCTGGCCCTGCACTTTTAACTGCTAACTCTTGGTTGCAGATTCAGGAGCACTTCTTACATTTGGATGGGGACTGTACGGACAGGTTAGCCTATATGCTAATTCCAATCAGATAATACTTGTACATGATAATGTCATAACAAAATTGGACCTCACATTTTTTACTTTTGACATCATCCATATTGATTAAAATGGTATTTATGCTAATTTGCTCGATTTGTTTTTTTTAAATACTCCCTCCAGTAACAAATATTTGTTGTTTTGGATATCGACAAGATCTCCAAAATACACCTTTGACTACCAAGTACTATCGCAATTGACAATCCACATTACTAAAATTATAATATAATGGAAGCACACTTCCAAATGAATCTATAAATGATTTTTATGAACTCAACCTAATTAGTTTCAAAGATATTCATAGCTAAAGTTTCAAAACTTTTGCCTTGCACAAACTTCAAACAACATGTGTTTGTGACTGGAGAGAGTAGTACATTTCAAAACATTTGTCTAGTTTGATACCTAAAGGAAAAATGATGTCTGCTGGTCTTCTTTACTAATTGTGATTTTTCTTCAGTGTGGACAAGGGAATACGGATGATGTTTTAAGTCCAACGTGTGTATCATCTATACTGGGAATCAAGATGCAAGATATTGCGGCAGGGTTGTGGCATACTGTATGCACTTCTGTAGATGGCGATGTCTATTCCTTTGGAGGCAACCAGTTTGGACAGCTGGGGACTGGTTCTGATCAAGCTGAGGTAGAGATTATATCCTTTTTTGCAATGCTAATGAATGCCATTTTCATAAACTACGATTTAGGCTGAATAATTACGCTGCCCCCGAAAACGTGCTTGGTTGCCTGTCATCTGTTAAGTTCACCGATTATATGATAACCTTAAGATTACAGCTTTCTTTTGATGCAGACTGTACCAAAATTGGTAGATGCCTCAAGCTTGGAAAATAAGAATGCAAGGGCTGTTTCTTGTGGAGCTCGTCATAGTGCTATGATAACAGGTACTTTCAAGTGATATTACTTTTCTAGAATTTTTCTGCTCTATCTCACGTGAGTGCCTATAGAATTATGGCCTCGCCCTCTGACTATTAAGTCAAAGATCTAACCTTGTTTACACCGTTCTATGAGCTTGACTGTGTATCACAAATACATATACTGGGAAAATACGCTGTATGCCACTGAAAAAACGAAAATACCATGTATGCCATTGGACCCACATGTCATATATTTAGACGGCCACACATGTCATACACACAAGATGACATACAAGGGATTGAAAAAAAAATTAGTGGCACACAGGGAATTGTCCCTATAATAATATTATCAATTCACAGCATGCTGTAAAGACTGATCTGTCATTGTAAAGTCCCTTAAAAATCAATGGCTAGACAAGCAAACGAAATTTTTTTTTATCTTTGAGGTGCATGTAACAAAAAGGATCTCTACCAGAAACAATATGTGAAATTATTATATAGCAGAATGAAGGGAATTATCTTGTTTTCCATTCTTGTGGCATCCCGTCTATTGTTGAGGCACGGGAGTAAGTGATGAGTGGTGTTTCTGGTCCAACATCTAACAAATGAATTTTATGCAGACGAAGGCGAGGTCTTCTGCTGGGGATGGAATAAGTACGGCCAGGTGGGTATCGCTTTACTGACAATTTAGAATATCAAAGCGAAAAAAAAAAAAGTTGCAGTCGTTTCTGAATTCTTGAGTTGCTGGTGCAGCTCGGTCTCGGTGACTCGATGGACAGAAACGTGCCTTGCAGTGTTCCTGTGGAGGCGTACCATCCACTGAATGTGTCATGTGGTTGGTGGCACACCCTAGTGCTCGCGGAATCTCCGACGTAAACCTGACGAAGAAGAAACTGCCGTAGTTGACAATTTTGTTAGGAAATTTGGTAGGCTACCCAGGTGCGGCCATGCTGCATTTCGTGTACATACATGGCAGGGCATACAAAATGTGTGTATCCATTCTTTTGCGGTGTGCTCTTCGACGTGCAACGTAGACATAGCTTGTATTGCACTGCATATACGGTTGAGTAGGAATGCCTGTACACTTGTTGCTTGAAAGTGCCTGTGTGCGTGTGATAGTGATGCTGCTTATACGGTCGAGTCATTTTCTGGTCTCTCGCGCGTTTCAAGTGGCCGTCCGAGTAGATTAATACGGCCTTAGAGAGTTCACTAACAGAGACGGAAGGCAGGAACTACAGCATTGAGCTTGTGGTGACATGCCGACTATACAAGATCTTTGAGTATTTAGTTTGTGGAGGGACTTACGAGATCATTGGTATTCTCTCTCTTAAGGTCACCGTCTATACAAGTTTTAGTTTGGTTTTTATTTTAGTCGAAGTTGAGTACCTTTGAAAATAGACATGAAAAGACTAAAAAGTTTATTAAAATTATTTTTAAGATTTTTAAAAATATCATGTCTAAAAAAATTTAAAAATTATTTGTCCGTATAAAAATAACAAAAAGCTTCAAGTCAAACGAAAACTAAACTAAAACAGCGGATAAGATAGAATCATATTTCTGAATCGTGCTTTAACACGTACGCACAACGCTCACTGAGGCTGCAACAGAGCATGACAAGAATATTACACGTTAAAGCACGATTCCAGAAGATGCCAGTTTATAACAGGTGTGGCAACCACAAGATGCCAGAATATAAGTTCCCCGTCTACATAGAAGCAGCAAAATTGAAAAGGGCTGCCCCATTTGCAAAATAAAACATTTATGTACAACGAACGGAGGCAGCTATATAGAGACGCGCAAATAGCTCCAGCAACAGGCTGTCTGAATAATCTGTCAGTACACAAACGACAAACGACAAACGTCCTTTTTTTGAGTATGCAAGCATCCGCCGTTTGCCCACTGGCAGCGCATTTTACTCCTGGCCACAGATGCTCGCAGATTATTGTGCTTCCATTGCTAGCAATCCTCCTGTTTGCTATAAGTCCTATAACCTGGACTGAAACCTTTAAGCTGTTTAGTTGTGAGAAAAGTAATTCCTCAATATGATACATAATAAATCGCAAGGTAGTGGAACACCGATATTTCACCTGGCAGTTACAACTTTTTCACATTAGATAAGCCTTTTTATGTTTAGAAGCATCTTGTATTTTGTGGTAGCATTGGTGGTTAGACATATGAATGGCTTCAACAAACAAAACAGGAAAACATGTATTTGACCAAGGGAAGTCATAATCTCGCATGATCATGTCACGCTATAGAAATCATTACAAGATTGAAGCAAATACTAGGCTATCAACAATACTGCATTCAATTATTCAAATATGGATTTGGGTTATTTAGTAGATAATTATTATGTAGCTTTCCATTATCCATGAATGGCCCAACATTCAAGAGCAAGATTCAAGAAATCACAATCAATTGGAGCTGTAGATTAGTGATTAGACATGATTAATAAATGGAATTAATAAAATCTGCTCAAAATTAATTGGAACTAATCGGTAATAATTGCTAGGTGGAGGACAACCAATTAGATATTGTCATGGATTATTTGAGATTTTTAAAAACACCGTTCATGAGCATACACTAGCTAATGGAACCTAATATTTTGAATATTAAATTGTTTGCAGTGAAGATTCAGAGACTATAGGCTTGTTTGGTTCGTAGCCTGGCAGGCAAGCCTGGGCCAGGCAACAGATCACAGCCCCAGGCATGGGAAATCGGACGCCTGGGAGCTCTGCCTGGGGCTTGCAGCTGCCTGGGCGTTTCAACCAAACAAGCCCTATAATGCCCCTCCATTCTCCTGTTTTCAACCTCCCCTTTCTCTCAAATTTTGTCTAGGCTCCTATGGATGTGGGGTCCAAAGTGACCTTCCACACCCATTACACCAATCCCTCAAGATGGCCCAAAACAACAGCCCCATCACCATCCTCGGGCCTGGGCCTCTCCACCACTCCATGCGGAACAAACTCCGCTTGTCATTTGACCAGGATAAACCATGCATAAATCCAGTGTTGGCGACAATGGATCAAGCATCAGGGACCTCACTGGCTGCCACTTCCGATGGGTTGGGGGGTGAATGAGGGAGGATGAGAGCACCAGAGCAACAGCGCGTTTTTGCTAGAGATGAGGTTTTTTATGAAGGTGAAAGGGGTGGGAAAGTTGCAACCATTAATGCGAAAGGAAGCAATAGCCATGGACAATGATGAGGACTTGAGTAATGAAGAAGACAGGGGAATTCTAGTCTTCAATTGTCCATAATGGCATATCTAATACCTAATAAATATGCACCCTGCACATATTTATTTTGAAGAAAAAACTTTGAAATTGCATATCTCAAAACAGAAAACTTCTAAGAGTTGCATATATCTAAATAACGCTGCAATTAAAGAATATTCCCAATTGACCAGCATTGTCAAAAGAACATGAAACAGAACATGAAATGAAATGCATTTATTTGCTGAATGGACTAACATGGAATTTTCCTTCCACGAGGAGAGCAGCATAACGCTCAGAAACGGGGCACTTTTGATGGAGGGCCCACTGTGGACATTGGTGAAGAGTCTGCAACTGGAGCTCTTATTTGATGACTGCCAAGTGAATTATTAGTAGCCAGTTTACTGTTTGTGCTTCTAACGCCAGCAGCTTCAGATTCTGGTTGTTGGGGCTCCACCAATACCTTTACCTATTGCAGTTTTATAGTCCAGTCAACCTTTTGTTTGTGCAAGTTGATGAATAGCAGTAGTGCAGACATGACATGCTATTGGCAGTAGGGAAAATCATTTTAAAAAAATGCACTTCCCATATTCAATGTTGACATTTCAGGGATGTTAAAAAGATCCAGAGAATACAGAGAACTGGGATTTCTTAAGGCTGGTAGAGATTGCATGGGAGTCACTAGTGCCAACATGCTACAATACTGCAAATGGATATTCAGAGTCTTCACTACACCTTGCAGTTACTTGTATTTTAATATTCAAATTGACACTTCGGTCTCAGCCAACATCGAGTCAATGGTTACATTAAAATGCTCCCTCTTGTGAAGCTACAATTATAAAAAGCGCTAAATTCATATGGAACAATTACCCAAACTTAGTTAGAAAGCCCACAAAACAAACTCAGCAAATCATGTAGGGTTCAATGAGCTTATTTCATCACACAAATGCATATATCATTGTGGCAGATTTATAAAGAAAAGTATTCACAAAGTCTCTCTTAATCTTACAGGATTTCTTTGCGGATTCTTATCCTCCTTTGAGAAACCAGGAACAGACAAATGCCAGTTTTTCTCTGCATGAAATTAATACTGAATTTTATAAGCACGCAAAATTGCCTAGAAAGAGATAAATGGGAGGGGAGGGTGGTGTGTGAGTGGGGGTGGGGGGTGGACTTTGCAGGTACAGACCTAGGTGCAGCAACACGTCCTTGGCTTCTAGAACTGATGATTTCCTGTGCTTTGCCAGGCTACAGGCAAATGCAATCACCTAGTGACAGGTCCAAGTCATATTAATCACAAATGTCTCCAGCAGACAAAATATGCCCCAAAACAGAAATGAAGTTATTATGACACGGAATCAGAAAGGAAAGAATGTATAAGGCGTAAGTTGCTTCACGTTACCGAGTCAATGAAGTCATCAGCAATATTTAAAATTAAATCTTCCGTTGCCGGATCTACCTTGCCAAGGGGATCTACCTGTGATAAATTTTTCAATAAAAAGATAAGTATTATATTCGACCAAAAAGGGAACATGCTTCCAAGTAACATGGAGTAACTACAATTCCTGAAAATACAATCAGCAACATGAATCACATCTGACCAATAAACAGAAGTCAAAAGGTAAGTACCAAGAAAAGACTAGGTTTTACCTGTGCAACCAAATCTTGTATTTTTCTCTTACCGAGAAGTTGGTTAGTTCCTTCTGCTCCATGATTCGCACTTCCACCAGCCATACCTCCACCTGACATAGGTGTGCCTGGCTGTGATCCTGTCAAGTTCAGGGATTTCTGGGATCCAGATGCTGACATCCTTGGAGATTGCTGCTGCTGAATTTGCTGCATAATGTGTTGCTGCTGCATCAGCTGGGCATTAAATTGTGGGTGCTGTTGTTGGGCTTGTGCAATTTGGTGTTGATTCAATCCTGACTTATGCTGAAGTTGTTGCATTAATAGCAGCCTTTGTTGTTGCGGCTGAAGTTGATGCGTTGAGACAGGTGACCCTATCGATGATTGCATTTGCTTCAACCATTGCTGCTGCTGCTGCTGGTGCTGGGGTAGAGACATGTGCACCATCTGTCCATTTTGAGAAGATCCAGGTAACTGCGAATTTAATGCTGCCATTGATGCCGTTCTCGACAAACTTTGAGCAACCTTCTGATAAACAAATGATGAATGAAAATAAGAAAAAAGTTAAAACCACAGTTCTTCCAAAAAACAACCACGTAAACCTGAGAAATGTTACAAAAAGTAATATAAGCAATTGGCCTCTAGTAAATTTAGCAAGCAATATGTGCAATGCAGATTTGATTAACTATGGCTCTGATAACAAGACAACAATGCAGCCACGAGATTTTTTGGTGCTTCTCTCAGCATTAGCTAATTAATACATGTGCTTCCAAAGAGAACCTTGCTTAAATTTAGCATTCCATATCACTACAAGCACCGCGAGACAATGGGACAGATATTACACCAAATATGACAAGTAACTGCCACAAGGAGATGGGACAGATATTACACCAGATATGAAAAGTAATGCAAGGATATGAATGCAGAAGAATCATACATAAACTACTTTTACTTATAGATTTAAATTAAATCGTCACGCCTACTTGTGGAGATAGTACAGCTTGCTGCGATGCTTGCTGTGGCCTCATTTGCGCATGTGCAAAACGTTGTTGAGCACCATATGGAATAGGTCCATTTGGTCTCATCTGGTTCATACCCAAAGTACCCATGACTCCCATTGACTGCATCCCTTGCAACGCTTGGGCTGCGTTGGCAGTATTAAACTGTGCGCCTTGAACTATGCCCTTTTGCCTTGGCTGCAGTAACAGGAATTGTCAACTACACAACAAACATTATAACAAGCTGGCTGTAGTTAGATAACTTAAGAATTTCCAGCAAGGAAAGGTAATTGTGCAACTACACAACAGATTATAACAAGCTGGCTGGGCTAGATAACTTAAGCATTTCCAGCAGGCAAAGATAATTGTGCAATGGCGCACTCTTGACAGATTTGTCTATTAAAACAGAAGGTTGTTCTGTTCATTCATTTGTTAAGAAATTCCAAAAGTAAAACGTATATTTAAATATTTGCTATTTGACTCATGAATGATACAAAAACAGAAGGCATTTAATTGGAGTAAGAAATGTAGTCATGAATTCTTTACAAGCACAATTACAAATAAGTAGTTGAACAATTCTAAATCTAACAGATATCCTGCACTATCATACCCCCCCCCCCCCCCACCACCCACCCACCCACCCACACACAAACCCATGGGAGGAGCAAAAACATTTGGAAGAATTCAAAATTTTGGGTAGCTTCCATTCTTCATACCTACTGCTGCACATTTTTTTTGTCACAGCATTTCGCTCATTTATTCACTATGAGGTATTGAGGTGTTACAGAACTGCTTCCATGTATGAAATTCTAGGCAGTCGAACTGATGAGAAAGAAATAATTTCTAACCACAAATAATCGAGACCTATCTACCATGACAGCATAAGTAATTCACAATTAAAGGCACTTGTGTTTCTTCCTTTGTTCCTGTTAAAGTGGCCTTATGCATGCCGAGGTGCGCAATTCACCTGCCCCATCATCTGTGATTGAAGTCCGAAGTGCGCTGAGGCCGCGTTGCCTTGCCCTTGCAATAACCCCAGCTGCCCCTGCCCAAGCATCGCGGCCCGCGCTGCCAACTGCTGCTGCTGGCCCACCTGCCCTCCGCCGCCCGAGAAGTTCATCTGCCCACCATACATCCTGGCAGCCGCGGCGGCGTACTGCGGAAGCTGGCTGGCGGCGGCAATGCGGGAAGCCGAACCAGAGCGGTGGATCTGGCCAAAGCCCCCGGCGCCGGGCGCCGCCTGCGTGGGTGAAGGCGCCTGCATCTGCGGCGGACGCGGGGGGAATTCCATGGATCCGCCGCCGGCAGCAGCCACTGCCGGGTCGAGCTGCGGGGAGGAGATGGCAGATAGGTCGGAGACGGTGGGGGACGGGGGGATTTGAGGGGAGAGGATGGGATTAGCGTTAGCGTTTTGAGGGGTGGAGACAGATGCGGCGAGCTGTTCGGGCTGTGGGGAGGCGGTGGCTGCTACGGGCGGCGGGTCCGCCATGGCGGGGTATAGGGTTTCGGCGGCGGCGGGTCGGAGACGACGCGGGAGACGGAACCGAGGGTGGACGGTTGCTTCGGGGGGTCGCGGCACGGGAGGGGGGAGAAAATGGCATGTATCGGCACTTTACCATTTTACCCCTGTCCCACGGATATACATATCCATCGGACGCGGATCCTCTGCAGTTATTACCCTCTACAGTTGAGTCGCTGACATGTGGACCTGAGCCCATATGTCAGTGACCACGCCATGGGGAATAACTGCAGAGGATCTCAATCCGTATCCATCTGTTTTCGTGGCAGCGGGACTGGATGGCATATGGAGCCAGGGCATGTGGAACTTGACGTGTGTGTAGTCTTTTTGGGACAGTTTGGTTGCCTGGTGAGCTCAGCCTGGCCAAGCCAGCATGGCTGAGGGCAACCAGGGCTAATCCATGCACCCTAGGAGATGGTGTTTGGTTGAGAATTGGAGAGACAAAAAATTTGAATTTTAAATATTTAAAATTTATATACCAAGTGTGGTCTAATTTTGTTCGAAAAAATGTCAGAAACCCATTTTTGAAACTGGTTCGGTAATCAAAGATGGTAATCAAAAGATAAAATAAAAAAGAAGAAAAGAGAAAACCGTACCTGGCTTGTATAGTAGCAACAGTAGGTCAATGACGATGGGGTCGTGGCAGAAGAACACAAGGCACGCCCAAGTCGGCTCATTCATACTACCAAATCCCACGTTTCACCTTAGCCTGGCTGCATAAGAGTTTTGACATCATCTCACTGGTCACACTCTGGAATTCGGGTAATCAAACAGCAAGAGCCTGCATCCCATGAGCCAGGCTGGGTTGGATGCAGGCAACCAAACAGACCATTTATGGTTGAAGTCAAACAGAGCTTGGATCACTACCAGGTAGCCCCCATGAGATCATTATAAGAGGATAAGAATTAGGCACTGGCAGCACAAATTCCATAAAATCTTTTGTTAGGGATCTTCCTTGCTTTTAATATTTTTAGGTGTTTTCTTTTGTTTAATTCATACGAAAATTCAACATTTTTATATTTAATTTAATCAAAAGATAGACAATAAGTACCATGCAACGCAAATATATTTTAGACATATAGATCTGATGCAATTTTATGTCTCTCTAATATACTCGTAAACGAAGACAACAAAGTTTTATTGGGTAGAACGGAGAGTAGCATGTACTCCCTCTATTGAAAAGTATAAAGTGTATTAGGACTTTGCATAAGGATTATGGTGGTGATGAATTTGATAAAGGAGTAAAAATGACCTACATGCCCTCATATCAATTGCTTTGTAAATATGAGAGAGAATAATTTGTATGGATGCTAATGAATAAATGTAAATGGTGAGAAAGAATAAATATGGGTAAAGTAGGAAACGCCTTATTAATACTATTGTAAGCATTATATTTTTCAACAAACCGATTCAAGTTATACACCTTGTAGTTTTCAACAGAGTGAGTATCAATCTTTCTTGAAAGCAAACCCAGACGAGACGAAGATGGCCTCGTTGCAACGATACGATGGTTGTAAGTAGATCACAGCAATGAATAGAGGAAGTATACAAAACAGATCATCACGGATTTAGAGGAAGCAAGTTGCGAGCAGTCACACTAAGCACTTCCTAAATACATTGTTCATTCAATGACGACACTCCACATGAGTGAACCCCACTCCAAGCGTTATCATTTTGCCCTACCTCCCTATCCCTCTTCCTCAGGCGCAATGCAACTCCCTTTGTCGCCGCCTCTATGGTGCCCCTCCATACACCCCTACTATGGAAAGCCATGGGCGGGGGAGATTTGTCTGGAACAGAGGCAACGGTGATGTGCAAGGACGAGCACAAGCAAATGAGATTGAGAGGGGAGCTGAGAATGGACACATAGAGGTGTGTGGCATTGCTGGTCAAGAGGTTCCTATGGTTATGGGAATGGATGGGAGGACGAATGGACCTACAAATACCTCTTTTTAAGAGTTAGTATCAACGTCATCCAATCCAATAGTGTTTGGTAGATCTGTAATCATGCTCCTCGCACAAATTGTAACCAAGAACAAAAAGTTCTTTGTCTGTCTTGTAGGACAGAGTGGATTTCCCACACTAATTGCAACTACAGCCCCATGCTTAATGAGACATGTCAGTTAAAGGTTAGGAGAGGTGATGATAATTACTACAAACAAGCATATAAATACAACTATTACAGGGAATGCATTTGTGAAATACCATTGTTCTGAAAAAACAAAATTAATCCTTGATTAATCCCTAATCGATAGTGACTTGATATGATTTCACACCTAATCAACATTAATTGGTCAACTCAATTGATCCTTCATTTGACCGATTAATTGCGCTTAGACTCAATTAATCTTGAGTAACCCAACGTTAGACAAAGTCAGTTGGGTCTAAAATATGTGTCCCGCTAGGATGAAGAGTTGAGTTGATGATGATTATTTGTTGTCCACCTCCCTATGCCTCCCACTCCACCGAAGGTAACTACTATCCTCTTCTACCCTCCTCGCTCTATGCTCTGCTCCCCGCTTCGATTTGCTGCTTGCTCCACCTACCACTGCTCGTATGCTTTGGTAGGGAGATAGAGGTCGTTGTGTGCGGAATATGGACAAAGGCGACTAGAAAATAGAATTAGGTAGAGTATGGGCTACGTGAGCTATGCATGGGTAGGATGCCTCGTAATTAATCTCAAGTAACCCGAGTAATCCCTAATCCTTAGTTCACTTAATGGTATTGTGGTGGTCACCGAAAGCCCAGAGGCACTTGAGTCTACAACCGTTTCCCGTAGTACATTGTTCCTAATGATTTCAACGAGATTGGAAAACAGCAAACTTTGTCCCAATTCTTTTTCCTCTCTGGTACTTTATCTCACGTCTTCCTCTTTTCTAGCCATGCCTTCAACCTCTCCGGTCGTCGAGGTTGGGTTAGGGTTTGGGTAAGGGGCTCCTCATGCACCTTGAAGCTTACATAGATACTAGGGGCGTAATGGTTTGGTAGGGCAACGAGGCGCCATCGCCATCGCCTTGCCCACAAGAATGGAGTGGGGCGAGTGGGGTTGGTAGGGAATCGACAATGAGGGCAAATCTTTGGTAGGTGGCGGCGGATCCGGCGATTAGAGAGTTGTCAAAGATAGGGGAGGGAAGGGATTCTCGTCAAAGACTGCAGAGGAGAGGGTAGAATATCTAGGAGGTGGCGAGCATAATATCTTGTGACGGGAGAGACGCCAAAGACAAGAGAAGGTGGTGGATGGGAAGAATCGATGAATCGGAGGAGGAGGAGATACTAGGGAAGGGATGCGGCGTGTGTGGGTAGGCAAGGGGTGGGAAAGATTTGTGGAATTGTTGCACAATGGGATTAACCCCGATTGGTACTCCCTTCCAATGCATTTTTGTTTGTAGGGTTGCCTTAAGCCAATGCGTGAAACCACACAAATGTATGTCTTTGAGTCTTTCCATGAATAACTTGCGCACGTAAAATCCACATGCGCATGCCCACATGCAGATGACGCAGGGAGCTTGCTGACAATGATCTTGCATCTGACAAACTCCAGGCTATCCATCTGCGAGTCAGGCACTTGAGTCGGTGTTGTCTGTGGTGTGCAGGCTTGCAACAGAAGTTGCCACTAATTGTAACTTGCCACTACACGTGCAGACATAGATGGATAGACACCAGATGACATGTCCCGTACATCGATGCCGATTGGTCGTGCTTGCATGAGCCATCCCGTCGAACGTGCAACTCGGACTAGAAGACCTATCGGATTAGTGGTCTCTCTCAGACGGATCCAGTGAGGGTGCTGTGTATGTATGAGCACCCTCAAAAGTTTTTGCAGATGCATGAAGACCAGTGTTGTAGCATTTGCTCCATTGTTTAAGGAGCATTTGAACTAGTAACTGGTTGATTTGTGATCCTGATTCAGTTGCGTTAGCGGTTGGAACTGGAATTCACCAGTTGCCGAGCTTATTTGTTGATTTGGGGATCAACAGGCTCCTTTTCACGGCATACTAGGACATTTGTAGGCAAGAGAGTTCATAGACAACCTATGTGAGTGGCACAACATTTTGAACTAGACCCCCCACCTCCGAGATAAAAACCCAACGTCCAACCTTCCATTGCTATGGTGGAGAGAGTCCAAGGGGGAGGTAACCTATAGTCAAAGCTTGCCCAGGCCACTGTGTTCTTGTGTTATAGACTGCCCTTTGTGTCTTGTGCGAGGAACTACTCTTTTAATGGCCGTTGGAAAGAGAGAGGTACGCTTCTTTTGCAAGGCACCGCCTATCACTAGCCATCTTTCTGATAGGGACGTCATGTCTTGTTGACCGCCATATCCCTGATTAAAGTTGTGGTGTAGCGGCTAGGTCCCACAGACGACGCCACACACGGCTTCTCCCTGACCGAAAACGCCCCATGTCAACAAGAGAGTCGGGCTTTGCCCGCTAGCGGCCCATGAGCCAGATGGCATTGGGCCGTACGGCCCAATCCTTAATGAGTAGGTTTGATCGTTTGAGCAACTTCTGAGTAGCGTGAGGTTGCATGTTTGATTCTCCCTTCTAGCACAATCTTGTACTCCCTCCGTTTCAAATTGTAGTTCACTGTTGACTTTTGGATATTTTATTTGATCATTCGTCTTATTTAAAAAATGTATGTAAATATTATTTATTTTGTTGTAGTTTGTTTTATCATTAAACATATTATAAGCATGATTTATATTTTTGCATGTTTGTACTGTTTTTTTTGAACAAGACGAATGGTTAAAAGGTGTTTCCAAAAGTTAACGGTGAACTACAATTTGGAATGGATGGAGTAGTTTTTTTTTTCTCTCGCCTCAGCTTGCAAGACCGCGTCTACAGGTCGATCGAAGCGCCCCGTCGCACACCCAGTGTGAAGGTCGTTGCGTGACTTGCGTCGTGCCATGCCGGTCGACGCGCCTCGTGCCGCCGCCGCACCGGCGTCGCACGTACGGCGTGCGTACCGACGTCACCGCGACTTGGAGCTCCCGGCACCATACGATATGGATTTCGCCGTGCCGTGCCGAGGCGACGCCACGACGCGACGCGATGAGAAAAAAAAGCATAGCACAAGGAGCCCAGCGAAGGCCGCGGCATTTTGCCCGTTCCAATCTGGCCCGCGCGCGGCCGGTTCCGTGGGAGCCTGGAAGCCGACTTAGCCGAGAGTTCGTCTGATACTCTGATGCCTGCGCCAACATGCGTAAAACACCAACATCCCCTGCTCATTTGCTCGTCCAGACATGAGGCATCCAGCAAGCTAGTGAGCAACATCCAGCTAGCTAGCTCTACTTCCCACCACGTTTGAAAGTTCAGAAACATGATGATACTGATCAGTTCGGGTGGACGGAGGAACCGTCACTACTTAATTAGACATGCCCTATGCTAGTCCTAAATTATAGTACCAAGTTCAAATTTCATAATTCACAAACATAAATTCACAACTCACATACCTAAAATTTGGGTCAGCGGTAGCACTTGGGGCTAGCAATAACCATGCTTAGCACACAGTCTAGTTTTGTTCGGTGATTATTGCCGTAATAGCTGAACGCCTGAACCATGCGCGGCACATCAAGTCATCAACACATGATAACCTGGAAGGTTGAATGTTTCAAATGTACCGGGTATATATTGTCATATCGAGAATCGCCATCGCGATTTATTAACCGCCTCCTTTTTTCTTCTCTCTCAGCTGGTAGTTGCATCATGGATAGTAGCAGGAGAAGAAGGCCCAGCTGAAAAGGTCATACCGTCGTACGCCTCTGCATCCCGATATGATCACTTGCCCAATGGTAGACTCGCCTTGCAAGACTTGCCAACCTGCCCTTTTCGTCCGTCCAAGTCTTCCAGGGCTCCACCGGCCCAAAATCCATTGGCCATCCATAACGGAAATGAAACCATGCATGTAGTTGTCGCTCCAGGAGTGTAGAGACATTCGCGTTGATAATAGGCTCAGAGTTAAGCGCAAGCTGCCAGAAACATACAAGGGAATTAGATTCTTGTTTACGTTCCAGGTCTCGATACAGCAGCATCGCTCGTTCTTCGTTCCCAGGTCTTTTTGCTGGAATATTTGATTAGGTCAAGCATGTCCCTTTCTTGGAAATAACTTTAGCTGCTCTTTTATACCCATCATCTCGAGTGTCCCGGCTACTACTCATCAGTCATCAGTCCAGCATTTGTTCAGTTGTTCTACCTCTCTCATACGTCGCAAGACGAAAGTTTCCGATTTCTGAGCTGCTGTTATGGAGGGCATCATCCCATTCATCTTCAAGGCCGTGGCTCAGTACAAGGAAGAAGGGCACGTCTCTTTCAGCGGCGTGATTTCCGACGAGCCGTCGCCGGCGGCTTACGAGCTCCTACCGGGGGACTCCGACGACGGAAGGCGATACCAGGAGGAGAACCTTCAGATGCTCTGCAGTCCAACGTCCGGCCGGGACGCGGAGGTCACCACCTGCACCGCGCGGCCGCCTCCCCTCCGGTGCTCGACGCTGCGCCGGCGAGCCTAGGATCGATCACAAGACACACGAGCAATTACACCGATCGAAGGAGAAGGTTTGTACAACAAAGGAGTAGAATAGTATTGTTTTGAAATAAAAAACGAAAAAGGAGTGTAGGATAGCTAGCATGGTGCACGCTGGTTGATTAAGGGGGAAATTCTACCGGCACAGATGGTGATATGGAGTATATGCTGGCCGTAACTAGTAACCAACACTGCAAACGAGCCTAGTGTTTTCAGGTTTCAATAATCATCCCTGATTTTAGCTTAACTCTGAGATTTGTAATGGGATACAGGCCTCCAAAGGACGCTTTGCATGCATGTTGAAGATAGAACGACTTTTCGATCTGTATGAGATAAAACGTGCAACCATGATTACCTCTGACAATGAGAGAGGTACTGCTATGATACCACTGCCAGATGGAATGAACTATGCCAATTGTTGGGTTGGGCTTAATTGGACCTGTCTTTCTCAAGTTACATGTTGGAGCTTGGAGGTGCAATATGTAATGGAAGCCCAATTACTATATGGATCCATGAAATCATCCTAGAGCATATGCGCTCTTGTTTGAATTTTTTTGCTATAGCAAAAAAACTAAATTAGGCGTCAGCTTGTCTTTAATTTTAATTTTAGTTTAAAAAAACAATGCCCAACGTAGAAAAAGAGAGTTCACTGTGCTGCAGGTTCAACGGAGCGGACACCGAGATGCATTGCCTCCGTGCGCATCACGTTTCGCTTCTTCCAGCGTCGCTCGCAACGCAATTAAAGAGCGAGAGGACGGACGCAGGTCGCAAGCGATCCGGTTCCTTGGATTCGCCGATGAGGCTTGACCTGAAAAAATGGCAGAGATCTGCCGGGTTTCGCGCACAGCGGCAATCGCCCGGTAGAACATGCCTCACGAGCTCATCGAGCACTGGAGTAGTCGAGTGTGCTAGTTATTCATCAGCTTGACACCAAAAAAAAAAAAACAGAGAGAAAAGGTGGCACTGCTTGTTCGGTAGCTCATCGAGCACTCAGCTTCACTTTGCCACGAAGAGCAATTTTGTGTACCTTGGACGGGTGAAAGCGAGCCCGGAAAACTGGATCCGAAGGAAGGATTGCTTGCCATGGAGGAAGAAAACGTGGGTGCGTCCGGAGCTTTGGGTCTTTGCTGCCTTTGGAGCTCAACGAACAGAAGCCGCCGTGACTGGCGGAGATAAGGCATGGATGGGAAAAATTAAAAAAACTCGATGCCCCGTATAAAAGATGACATAGATGAGAAAGATGTACAGAAGAATCGAGCTTTTATTTTTTTAGTATGGGAACTAAGGTTATTTTTCACCTTACCTAATCTTATTCTTTCATTTTCGATGGGAAGATAAGTTAAGTAAAAAAATGGCGAAAAGAAAAACACTTGAAACAAGTTATGGGGAGAAGTTGTCCATAGAGAAGAAGGTCTACATCTATTGCATGACTGGACGGCTTCCTGTCACTGTGCAAAGTTGCTCTACTCACCCCAGCGAAGTACCCTCCTAAATCTGAAAAAAAATGGGGGACGTGTCTTTAAGCATGAATACCCTAAGTAACCACTAAAACAGAGGCTACAGTCTTTTTTGACCTCGTGCTAGTAATGTTTGGACTGAAACACCCCTTATTGTCCTAATAAAGCACATATATGCATTCCGGTAACTTTTATTCTCCAAGTTGTTACGGGTCTATCCTCCACTAAAAGAATCCAATAATACTTATCTTAACATTACATAGGTTCTTTGTACCATCTTGTCCCTCGGGCTTCCTTGACTGCCTGTAGGTTCTCCATTTGGAGCGTCACGTCCTTCAACCTCTTGGCCTGAATGGCATCTGCCACCTCAAGGTCTGTTCTTGTTGATTTATCTTATTTGACTTATTTACTTATCTAACTTATTTATTAACTTTGAGAACCATAGACAAGTCTTTGAGTTAGAAAAGGAAGATTTAAAAAACCAAATTTATTTTTAATAAGCAAATATAAGTAAATAGGCAAATAAATCCAATAAATCAAATAAGCTAATAAAAATAGACTGTGAAGTAAACCAATGAGAACATGCCATCAAGCAAGCCGACGAGAACATGTCCTCAGTCGCCCAAGCCGTGTTATGCAAGCTGCAGCGTACGAAACGAGTGAAGCTTACACCTCGCTTACTCCGGGGAAGGCGCACAAGGCTCCCTTTTTGCTTGCCTCTTGTTCAAACCACGTGAGTTTTGCTTCCCCCACCGTCTTTAGATCGCAAGGTGTGTTTATGTTCGTCGTACAACATCTGCAAAACCACTTATAAACGGCATGGCAACTTGTTATAAACAATATTCATCTCGTATTGTACATGCCAATTCTAAGATCCAAACATGCTTGGGATTTTGTTTTTGTCATGATAAAACCTGTGTGGATTAGGATAATCGATAGATATATGATAAATCAACAAAATCCATATCCGGTAAGTTCATAGTCTTCTAGTCACCGAATAATATATAATATTAATTATTATTTGATTATGTATATGAAAATATACGGTATGTTTTATAATTTGATATTTCTTTTGCTAAAGCTATATCTTCTATTTAGGTGTGTATTATCCTTTGCATCCTCTTGGTGACCTTATCCTCATAATTCAATATATTATACTTTGTAAACGAAAAAATTCGATATATGCCATTACAAAGCGGCGGTTTCTGGAACATGCCATTGTAAAAGCCATGTTCTTTTGTAATATGCCACTATTACATTGTTAAGACATAACCTTTGCCCTAATCCTTCTTTTACCCTCTCTTTTTTTTTTCTCATGGCGATCTCGATGGCGGTGCGAGCTCCCCCTCTCTTTCTCTTTCTCTTCCTCCCATGGTGGTCTCACCGGTAGGATCCCGCAAGGGCGGCGGTCACGGCTCGAGCTCCCGCTTCCCTCATGCTAGTCTCACCGGTGGCATCCCGCAAGCCGGTGGAGGCACAAGATCCACATGGGTGGCGACAGAGCAACTTGTCGCGAGATCTATGGCAGAGTGACCTCCCACGGCGTCTATGACGGCGGCAGCGTAGGACTGTCACCGGAGATGGAAAGAAGAAAGGGAGAGAGAGGGGGGCTAAGGTGGAAGAAGGATTAGGAGGTAGCTGGTTCTAAATTTTCTAATAGGGACGTCTATCGGAGGATTGCAACCAAACAATGGCATAGGACGGATAAATCGTTTTGCAGTGGCAAATTCTAAAAACTAACGCATTGTGCCGACATATATCGATTTTTTTTACGTAAAATAAACTCGCTAGATACGGAAGAAGTATGATGGCCAAAATTTTCAAAACAAAACATAAATCGACTCCAAACCGACGGAGTTGACTATTCAGCTCTCCGTTTCCATCGAGCGAAGCAACGAGCGGCCAGCGACCCACGTGCCCGAGCCCGGGCCCGGAGAGCACCGCCGGCGGCGACGGCGACGTGGAAAAAAGTGCGGGCCAAGTACCCGGCGAGACGCGGCCCGCGGGCCCTATAAATAACGCGATCCTGACGCTGGCGCCTGGCCCAGGCAGCCCAACACGCCGAGCGCCGAGGACTCATCACGATTCACGAGCCTACACAGGCCTCCGCCTCCGCCTCTCTCCTCTTCGCGGTCGTTGTGGGCTCGTGGAGGAGGCGACCTCGCCGGCCGGCGCCCTGCTCCCGCGCTGCAAACCCGATCCTCTCGCCTCCTCTCTCCCTGGTAAATCTTCGCGCCAGATGTTGTATTGTATCCAATCTTTTTTTGCCCCTTCCCAATTGGTCGCGTCGCGCTGCTAGACTGCTAGTCCCATGGGGGTTTCTCCTCTCCGATTTGATCTGGCTTCTCGCAGATCGAGTTCCTATGCCTCCCGGTTCCTTTCAATCGCTGTACCTGCCTGAGATGCTGAGGTTATTTGTCATCTCTAAGATTCGATTTTACGGTGTCATCCATAGGGATTGGAGGAGAGGAGGTGCTGCACCATGAAGGCGCTCATTCTCGTTGGAGGCTTTGGAACTCGCCTCCGACCTTTGACTCTCAGTTTCCCGAAGCCACTTGTTGATTTTGCAAACAAGCCCATGATTCTGCATCAGGTAAATTTGTTATTTTGGTGCTGATAGTGATAGAGTATGAGCATTATTGCAATGTCAGACAGTAAAATATGCACAGTTTGTTGAGGATGGGCGGTACACTATTTTATAGTGTAATATCAGTTGTCTTAAGAACAACACTGGGCTCTAAATGAACAGAGGAGTGATGTGGTGCCAGAACATTATATTTGCTATTTATTTTGACCATTATTTAACCATCTGCCATCAGTAGCATTTGGTTATGCTGTGCTGGAAGGGAGTGAAATCATTGATATAATCATAAGCTTCGGAATATGCCACCATGTCTCATTGACCTGTGGACTCTATGTATCTCAGTGGGGTCGAGGTGTATATTCTGAATTTATGATATTTCAGTGGTATAAAACGAATTTTTATATCAAAAAGAAAATCTGTTAGCACCAACCAACTGATTGTTTGAGCCGAGCAGAGGAACATTGTTGGTTTAAGCATACCGATTTGTGCAGATTGAAGCTTTGAAAGAAGTTGGGGTGACAGAAGTTGTTTTAGCCATCAACTACCGCCCAGAGGTAAGAAGAGATCATTCACCTTTTCTGTTACCTCACAGAATTCACTGTATTTAACTTGTGCAATCTAATTGCCATGGCCTCTATGTTTCAGGTGATGCTCAACTTCTTGAAGGACTTTGAGGATAAGCTTGGCATCACAATCACATGCTCCCAAGAGACTGAGCCCTTGGGAACTGCTGGTCCTCTTGCTCTTGCGAGGGACAAGCTTGCCGATGGTTCTGGTGAGCCATTTTTTGTCCTCAACAGTGATGTCATAAGTGAATATCCGTTTGCTGAGCTCATAGAACTTCACAAGAGCCATGGTGGTGAGGCAACAATTATGGTCACTAAGGTATATCTTTTTTTCCCAATTCATTGTGCGATCAACTGTTACGCAAACTGATTGACTGTTATCCATTTCACTGTGCAATCAACTGTTATGTAAACTGACTGTTCTTTCAATATAGGTGGATGAACCATCAAAATACGGTGTTGTGGTTATGGAGGAAGCATCTGGAAAGGTGGAAAGATTCGTGGAGAAGCCAAAAATATTTGTAGGCAACAAGATTAATGCTGGAATTTACTTGTTGAATCCGTCTGTCCTAGACCGCATTGATCTGAAGCCGACTTCAATTGAGAAAGAGATCTTCCCTCGAATTGCAGCTGATGAACAGCTCTATGCCATGGTCCTTCCAGGTTTTTGGATGGATGTTGGTCAGCCAAGGGACTACATTACTGGTTTGCGTCTTTATCTGGATTCACTTAGGAAGAAATCAGCTTCTAGGCTAGCCTCTGGAGGACATGTTGTTGGCAATGTGCTTGTGCATGAGAGCGCTAAAATTGGAGAGGGTTGTCTGATTGGCCCTGATGTTGCTATTGGACCTGGATGTGCTGTGGAGGATGGTGTTAGGCTTTCCCGATGCACCGTGATGCGTGGTGTCCGTATTAAAAAGCATGCTTGTGTCTCAAACAGCATTATTGGATGGCACTCAACTGTTGGACAATGGGCACGCATAGAAAATATGACTATCCTTGGGGAGGATGTACATGTAGGTGATGAGGTCTACAGCAATGGTGGTGTTGTTCTTCCACACAAAGAGATTAAGTCAAGTATCCTGAAGCCTGAGATAGTCATGTAAGCTCACAGAAATGTAAGTCAAGCATCCTGAATCCTGAAATACTCACAATCAAGCCCACTGGAAGTGTGTGATGTGATGGTATTGTCTGGCGTTTTTTGTCCTAGTGCAAACAAGCCATATACTTGTGAGACTTGTTAAATTATCTACCATGTATTTGTATTATTCACCTTACGTACTGTTCTTCAATGAGAGACCAGGATGCCATCATGATGCATGAACGGCTTTTTTTTGGACTTAATGGTTGATCATTTCCAGCTTCAAGCTCTAGGATGGTTCTGTGTGAATGTTGGGCCTGTTTATTGTTGTTCCTTTTTTTTCCTCAAAAGTGTAATAGCATAGGAAGGAGAAACAAAAAGAATATTTTTCATGGTAAATTTGATTGAAATCCATATGGATCTTCTGTTTCTGTTATGCTGTGTGCTTTCAGACTTGCACCAAGAATACCATTTCTTTTTCTAATGGAAAGAGCGTTTTTTTTGCGTAGGTGCTGCAACGATGTACATATGGAATTCCTTGCAAACAAACAAACAAAACCATGTATGGCATGCCAGTGTGTTCATTCTTCTATGCTGGGCTTTGCAGCCGTAACTTGGTTTGTCTCTCAATCTATCTGTACTGTCAACCATACATTTCTCTCTCTTTCTTCTATCAGAATATCACACGTCGTTCTCTTTTAGTAAGGCCTGTCGATTTCTCCATTGCCCAAAGAGTGAACGGGTTTAGGATCTCAAGTTTTCTTTTTCTGCAGATATCTTAATCAATAAATCAGATTGAGCTAGCGTCTGCTGTTGCAGTCAACAAGATGTCAAACCATCCCAGGGCATGCTACTTGTCCTTCCATGAGCCTCTTGTAGCCCGAGAGGTTGTGTGGATGTGACTGTTTCCTTATATTTTCCAGAAAAAGTTAGCCATATGATGGCCAGGAGATATGAAAAAAATACCTGTTTGATCACTGTCAGCTGGGTCTCGATTTGGTCTTGAACTTTAAACCGAACTTGAATGGTCTTTGAACTACAAATATATCAGACATAACTAGTCCTTTGACCAGATTGTGCGTAGTTTCACGACGTGGTAGCTGAGTGGCAGGTTTTGCTCACGTGCACATTGAGTTTACCGCCAAATAGATGCTGACGTTAGTTTGCCACATCAGCCTACTCTCTCCTCTCATGTCCTGTGTTTGCAGCCGCTGCTCCCCTCATTTTAAGAGTTCAATGACCGGTTTAAGTCTGGTATGAGAGTTTGTGACCAAATCAGGCCATCTTCAATGCAAAACGTTTATAGCAGGTGCTTAAAGAGAGAGTGCTGCCACATCACTAAGCATAGAAGCTTGTATGGGTGCTTAGTTCCACTAAGCACCTCTCTGAGCATGATGCTTAATTAGGCACCTATACCTCTTTCTAAACACCCATGCAAACACCTTCTCTATCCTACATGGCAAATAAAATCTAGTTTTTTTTTAAGCACCCGTCTAAGCACCTGCATTGGAGATGGTCTCAGGGTCGGAACAATAGCTCATCAACCAAATAGTACTTTTCTCGGGAGATAGGTATAAATAATGATATATGATATATGAATGTAAAATCCGGCTGCAAAAACTACTCGGAAGTCCCGGCCCTTGGATTCTTAAAATACCCAGAACCTTTTGCAATTCTCAGTACGAGTAGATGGATGGTTTCTCTTTCTCAAGGCACTTTCATGCTTGGCAATTCCTCACTCATCGAGCGCTGTTCAAGTGAAATTACTGGCAGAAAATGGCAGGCACAATGAGTTGAACGGCATTCCCTATTTACTAGATATTGCCTAATGTGTCAATTCTGTCAGTTCCAATAGCCGAAACAAGCAGGAAACCCAGACCATTGTAGCACGGAGTGCTAGCCAATTCAGTTATCCTCCTAATTTCTGTGAGGTTTCTGTTCATGGTACCGGCTTTATTGGCAATCAAAACAAGATCGAGCTAAAGCAAGGCTATGTGTAAAAAAAAAAAAAAAAAAGCAAGGCAAGGCAAGGATTCTTGTAGTCTAACATCCAAACGTAATCAACTAGCTGCATAGCGCGCCCATGGCGCGCGCGCGCGTCCGAGGCTGGCGTTCGTGCTGCACGCTCGCGCACAGGCTCGCGTACAGGCGAGGAGGCTAGCAATTTGGAGGCTCGCGTACGCGGTGCACACTCGCGTACAGGCGAGGAGGCAAGCACTACGCGTATATACACCGAGGCTCGCGTCCAACTCCAAGGACGCACAGGCTGTCCCGTGTATATGCTGTGCACGTACGCGAGAGGCGTGTGTATACGCCTTGCACGTACGCGGGACACGCACAGGCGGACGCGTGCACTGCTGGTCTGGCCCATGCGTGGCAAGCAAAAAATTGCTCGCTGCAAATGGGCGGAGCGGGCATTCGATCGCCGGGCTGCTGCGCGAAAGCGCGCTTGTCTAGCCAACCAGTCAAAGCGCGCGCCGTGTCGTCCAGATCGGAATAAAAATCATTTTGAAGGTTACTGCAAAATGGATGGCTGGATTTGATCCGAAGATCGATCGGACGGCACGCGAGGCGCCGAGCGAGGAGCCCAGCCACGCGGCGCGTCGAGGCAGCGCGTTTTCACGCTACGCGAGGGAGGAAATCGCTCGGGCATGCCACGTGTCGCCCTCAGCTGCCTGCAACTCGGCTTTGTACATTTAATAGATTTTCACGCTACGCGAGGGAGGAAATCGCTCGGGCATGCCACGTGTCGCCCTCAGCTGCCTGCAACTCGGCTTTGTACATTTAAATAGACAAGGAGAGGGGCCTAGAACCTGGGACGGCGGCGGTCGCCGGTGGGAGGATGGGCGGTGGGCGCGAAGCAGCAGCGACAACAAGATGCAGGAGACGAAGAGAGCGGGAAGAGGAAGAGGGAGCCGTGCGGGAAGGGGGGAGCGAGGGGGCGGTGGTGTGAGCCGGGCTAGGGTTTGGGCGGCGTCGGCAGGGCACGGGAGTGGCATGGCGGGTAATTTCCCCCGAACCACGGGTGTACTTAGAAAGACCAAAAGGGCAGTGCTGTGAAGGCCACAAAACGTTGGGGGGGTCAGCGAAAGATTGCCGAGGCGCGGGAGAACTACCGAGGGACCCAGGCGCGAACAGACGAGGATGTAAACCGAAATCTGCAAATGACAGGGAGTTTTTTGCAAACCAGACCCCCCGGGAGGGCTCGAATCGGGCGGCTGGGACGGGAGACACGCGGCGCGATCGGACGGCCGAGATTTTCGGGGTGACGTGGCCACGCGAGGGTGAGCCTTAGCGAGGCGCTATATAGCGCCGCAGGCAAATGCCAAGACTCTAGCTATGCTACGAACGGAGTTCTCGTTTGCCACAAGTAGACAACTCTACTGTATTTAAATGTACAAATGCCAAGACTCTAGCTATGCTACTGCCAACCCTCGCATCTCCCTCTTCGCGGATGATGCGGCCATCTTCATTAACCCAACGCGCAAAGCGCCACGCCTTTGGTCGCCATCCTAAGCGCTTTGGTGACATCTCCGCCTCGTACAAACTTCTCCAAGAGCCAAGTTGTTCCCATCCGGTGTGACAACATCGACTTGGACAATATTCTCCAAGACTTACCTGCGACACGAGCCACTTTCCCCATCAAATACCTGGGCCTTCCACTTTCCATCAAGCGCCTCAGACACGTCCACTTCCAACCGCTCATTGACAAAGTCTCCAACAGACTCGCTAGTGGCGCGGCCCCTTGATGTCCAAAGGGGGTAGGCTCACCCTTCTCAAGGCGGTCCTCTCGGCGCTCCCAACCTACACCCTTTCAGTTATCAAACCCCCTTGCTCTGTTGTTCGGAAAATTGATAGCATCGACAGGCTTGGTGTGGAACGGCTCAAACAAATGCCGCAGAAAAAGCCGGGTGAATTGGACTACCGTTTGCTCCCCAACTCAACTTGGAGGCCTTGGCGTCATCGAACTTAATTCCTTCGCTAGAGCCCTTCGTCTTCGCTGGCTATGGCTTAGCAAAATATCCACGACGACGCCTCGGCCAAATCTTCTGGCCTCCAACTCGCTCCAAGACTCTGACCTCTTCATGCGGTGTGTAGTCAGAGTGGGGAGATGGCTCTTCAATCTCCTTCGGAAGACCCACAGCTTGTCGGCCTCTCCCGAAGGTCTTGGCTCATGACTCTTCTCGCCTCTCTAAGGCGCCAGAGGTCTGTCAATGACGCCTAAAACAACAATGGTGACCGACCTCGGTCAAAGGATCACCCCCCAGATGGTACCGGAACTCATCGCCCTACTAACACGGTTGTCTCAAAGCACACGAACTGCGGGTGTGGCCGACCAGTGGACTTGGCGCTTCTCCAACGACGGATCCTTCTCTGTCAGATCCGCCTACCGGCTACAATTCATCGGCCGCCCGCTCATGCCGGCATCCAACGCGCTGGAGACTCGGGCCCCGTCGAAATGCAGTTTTTCCTTTAGCTCTCGCTCCTTCAACGCTGCCTCGACGTCGACGCTCTGCAACGTGGCGCCTACCAAATGCCTATTACATCGGTGTGCATGCGCAATTTAGAGACCCCCGAGCACCTCTTCCTCCAATGCGATTACAGTACTTTTATTTGGGGACGCCTGACCCTTTTGACGAACTCCCCAACCATTGACCCGTCGTCCTGGAGACATCAGACCAACATCCTAGCTTGGTGGAATGAGGATATACTCAAAGGCAGGGCCCCGCCTGGCACTTTATCAATAATCTGCGGAACCCTATGGCAGTTGTGGCTCGAGTGTAACAACCGGCTTTTCCGCCAAATCGAGCGGCCCCGTGCCATCTTCCTAACACACCTCATCGACGAACTGCGGCTCTGGATGGCCGCGGGAGCCAATTTTGCAATCATGTAATCAATAATTCTTTTTGGGTGCCCTTGGGGGGAGGGCCCAATCCCCCCAACCTGTAATTCGTCTCACTTTGATCAATACATGGCAGTCCTCCTGCCCTTTGACTCAAAAAAAAAAAAAACTCTACTGTATGAGAAGCAGCGGAAGACTTGCTTACTAGAAGAGTGCAATAACCTTGCACCATGTTCCATTAATTCAACGAAATACTGTTAAACAGAAGATTTCATGGGGATTGCAGGTCTCTGCAATTCCAGGGTCTTTTCTTGCGTAGTCTGCTTGGAAATTAGGTTATTTACAAGGAGAGGGAATCGACCCATTCCATAACACTACGGAGAGGGCTTGTGGAGAGCTATTCAAAAGACTGAAGCCAGGAGCCAAATCATCACAAGAGCAGATGTGGCACTGAGCGTGCAAGAGAGGAGAGCCGATACTGTGGCGAGTTCATATTTCCAGCAATTTTATGTTGAATGCCACCAGAAATTTTCAAGTACCCAACCTAACAATTTCAAAATTTTGATCGTTTGAATGCCACCAGAAATTAAGTATTGGTTGAAACCAAGAAAAACATGTTTGGTTCGAAACTAAGAAAAATAAGATTCAGGCTTCAGCGACGTGTGATGCTAGCTACAGTTGCGATACAGTGTAGCTGAAACTTTGCTACTTTGCAGCACTTCAACATAACATGACTAATATTGTTGTTCCTTTACATTTGTATGTGATAATGTGATATATCACACACACGGACAACCGAACATAAAACAAATCCGAAATGCTTAACATGTTTTCAAATACTCTACAGGGGTAGAGATCCTGATGATAACATTGCCAATATAATTTGTTATTTTAAAAATTAGTTACTTAGGATGATTGTGAAGGACAAATGGAATTCAGCTATAGCATATAAAAAAAAAGATAAACAGTAAATGAATTACCCCGTCAATAATAGAAAAAAGGAAGACACGATCATGAGTAAGAAGATTCTTGTTGAGCTTCAAGGCACGGCCTTCAAGAAAAGCAACTCCCAAGCTCCAGAGTGCTTGCATTCCCATGAACAGCACTGTGATGCTGAAGTTTGAGGTTTGTAATGGAAATTGGTTAGCCAATAAGAAACCATGCATGAGACAATCATGTAGCTGAAACTTTTTTTTTTTATCAAAGTAGCAGAAACTTGAGAGACAACAGCTTATACTCTCTCCGGTCATGAATACTTGATGTTGAGATACGTGTTGATCAAAGCTTAGAAACTTGAGGTATAATTATCTTTTAAAAGTATAAATAGCATTATAAATTTAAACGAAGTGCATAGAACAGACAGACATGTGTCCAAAAAGGAACATAATAGTGGCCCATAGATCCACCCCCAATTAAAACCCAAATACAACGGAGAAAACAACTCAACCCAAACAACACAATGTACACAACATACCAGCAAATGCATATACTCCCTCCAGTTTGATAATTCCTGTCGTTTTAGACATTATCTCACATACCAAGAAAGTATTAAATATCTCGTAGTAGTAATATGGTCAAATAAATACTTGTAGCTTAGTGGTTGCTGTTAGAATAATTATGGGGTTGGCCCATTTAATTATTTTAATAGAAATTCCAAGAGGCCCATTTAATACTAGGAGTTATGAAAACGGTTTAGTACCGTACGGAAAATTGGGAGGAGAATATCTCAACTTAAATAGTTGGATTGTGGTTCTCCCAATTAGAAAAGTGAGAAAAGAGAAAGGGCATGCCACGTGCGCGCTGAGCCGAGTCGTGTCGTGTCATGACTAGACGTGACTTGCGCGCTGCGCGGATGCGGAGCGTTTTACCGTTTCTGGTAATTGTTTGGCCTCTTTTAGTACCAGTAACTGTAATGGTTGATGACTGGTAGTAAATGGTGTCCGTTACGTAACCGACGACTTAATGGCCAGATTAATGACGTCCGTTACTAGTGCTTGATGGCGTCCAGGTTCGACGAACCTTCTCTTCCTGGCGCCTATAAAAGCATGAGCACCTCGCCCTGTGTAATACACTCTCGCTCTCAAGAGCTCTCTCTCCCGCACACCCTGTGTAATACACTCTCGCTCTCAAGAGCTCTCTCTCCCGCACATTCCATTCTTCCATCTCAGAAGGCCGCTGTTTTGCGTTCCGCCTCTGCTTTCTTTGCGCGCATAAGGAGCCGAGGGAGCAGGCCTCCGGAACCTCGTCCTTCTCGTGGTCCTGCTCGGGACAGAAGGCCGATAAGGTTTTTGGTCTACACGGCATCGATGTTCGACTGCATCGACCTCTACACTGCATCAACGCTTCTCGGCAACAACTTGTGATCGTCTACATCAACCGTCATGGCGGCTGAGAATGTGCAAGTCATTCCTCACTTGCCGGCGGCGCTTCTTTGTAGTGGGCTGCGACTCGGCTCAAGGGTATATTTGTTTATACCGTGCTTTTGTCTCTTTGTTTTTCTGTTCATTAGCCTTTGCGTATGAGATAGATATTTTTATATCTAGTACCTTTGGTCTTGAACTGGAAACTGGCAATTGTTTAATTATGATTTACATAATTTTATGGATTAAAATATTGAGAAAATTCCTAATATTTCCAACAATCCAAAAACCTTATCCTAGGAATTTTACAACTACTGGTTTCGCTGCCGCACTTAAGCCAACGGTATTTGACGGCGCAAATTACAAGCGTTGGCGTGCCAAGATGATTTTATGGTTGACTGCCATGAACATGTATCACGTTGCGCAAGGCAAGCCTCAGCCTGAGGGAGGGCTCTCTCCTGAGCAGGATAGTGCTTTCGCGGCTGCGGATAACTTGTTTAGAGGGGCCGTGATTAGCGTTTTGGGAGAAAATCTTGTTGATGTGTATATGATTTTGCCTAGTGGTAAAGAAATGTGGGATGCACTTGAGGCAAAATTTGGAGTTTCTGACGCGGGTAGCGAGCTCTATGTCATGGAGCAGTTTCATGACTACAAGATGGTCGATGACCATTCTGTAGTAGAACAAGCTCATGAGGTGCAAGCTCTCGCAAAAGAACTTGAGAATTTTACATGTGCATTGCCCGACAAGTTTGTGGCGGGATGCATTATTGCAAAGCTGCCACCTTCTTGGAAGGATTTTGCCACTACTCTAAAACACAAGAGACAAGAGTTCAACGTTGCTGGCCTCATTGGGTCTCTAGATGTTGAGGAGAAGGCGATGGCAAAAGATACACGTGGGAAAGGAAGTTCTAGTGCCAATGTGGTACAAAAGAAAATCTTTCAATTCAACAAGAATAAAAACAAGTCTGAAAAGCCTGATAACAAGAACAAAGCCAATCAAACTACTAGCTTCAAGAAGAAGAAGAATAAAGAGAAGGAAGCGCTTTATGTCGTAATGGTACGATCATCGGGCTAAGGATTGCCCGATCGTAAAGACAAGCGAAAAAAGTCCGCCAACGTTGTTATTGGCAATCTTGAGGCGAGAACATCCGGTATGTAACAGCACCTACTATTCTTTCAAGATGTCGTTCACTTGATTGGTGGATTGACACAGGGGCCAATATACATGTTTGTGCTGATAGATCCCTATTTTCTTCTTACCAGGTCGCAGGGGCTGCCTCCGTGTTGATGGGGAATGGATCGCTGGCATTTGTACGTGGAGTTGGCACGATTGACTTGAAGTTTACTTGAGCAAAGTGGTGCGGCGAGAACGCATACAACATGTGCCCGCGATAAATAAGAACCTTGTCAGCGGATCTCTATTATGTAGAGATGGTTTTAAGTTAGTTTTTGAATCCAATAAATGTGTTATTTCTAAGTTTGGAAATTTTATTGGAAAAGGCTATGAGAGCGGAAGCTTGTTCCGCTTATCTTTGATGGACATGAATAATGAGGTTAATCATGTTTGTGATCATGAGACTAATGTTTGGCATTCACGACTTTGTCATGTTAATCTTGGTTGTATGATGCGGATGGCCGGTATGGATTTAATTCTAAAATTTACCCAAGTCAAAGGTTCTAAGTGTCAAGTGTGTGTGTAATCTAAGCAACCTCGCAAGCCTCACAAAGTAGCAGAGGCGAGAAACTTGGCACCATTAGAACTAGTTCATACCGATTTGTGCGAGATGAACGGGGTGTTGACAAAGGGTGGTAAGAGGTATTTCATGACTTTGATTGATGATTCTACTAGATTTTGCTACGTGTATTTATTAAAGTCTAAAGATGAGGCTTTTCACTATTTTAAGATCTATAAAGCTGAAGCTGAGAACCAACTTGATAGGAAAATCAAACGGGTTAGGTCAGATCGTGGTGGAGAATATTTTCTAGTGATTTTAATAAATTCTGCGAGGAACTTGGAATAATCCATGAGAGGACGCCTCCTATTCTCCCAGATCAAACAGGTTGCGAAAGAAAGAACCGTACTCTAACGATATGGTTAACGCCATGTTAGAAACATCGGGACTTTCCAAGGAATGGTGGGGTGAGGCTATATTGATCGCTTGTCATGTCCTAAACAGGTTCCTACAAAGAATAAAGAAATCACACCATTCGAGGAATGGTAGAGAAAAGATTAAATCTCACTTATTTACGTGCTTGGGGCTGTTTGGCTAAGGTTAATGTGCTGTCCCAAAGAAGCGTAAACTTGGACCAAAAACCGTTGATTGTGTCTTCATTGGTTATGCTTTTCACAAAGGTTGGATATAGGTTCTTAATAGTGAAATCTGGAGTACCTGATATGTATGAAGGTACAATCTTAGAGTCCAATGATGCCACATTCTTTGAGGATATATTCCCTATGAAAGAGACACTTAGCTCATCTGGCCAAGAATCTATCTTCTCTGCTAAACCTTCCACTCCTATACAAATTGAACCCACTTTTGAGGAAAATCCAATAGATGAAGACAATGAAGTAACTCGAAAGAGTAAGAGACAAAAGACCACAAAGTCTTTTGGTGATGACTTCATTGTATATCTAGTGGATGATACTCCAAAAACCATTGAGGAGGCTTATTCATCTCATGACGCTGACTATTGGAAGGAAGAGGTCCAGAGTGAGATGGATTCCATCTTGAGCAATAGAACTTGGGAAGTTATTGATCGTTCATATGGGTGTAAACCTGTAGGATGTAAGTGGGTGTTTAAGAAGAAGCTGAGGCCTGATGGTACAATTGAAAAGTACAAGGCAAGGCTTGTGGCCAAGGGTTATACCTAGAAAGAAGGCGAGGACTTCTTTGATACTTACTTACCTGTTGCCAGATTGATCACTTTTAGAGTACTACTATCCATGGCTGCCTCCTACGGTCTGATCGTTCATCAGATGGACGTAAAGACGGCTTTCCTTAATGGAGAGTTGGAAGAGGAAATCTATATGGATCAGCCAGATGGATTTGCAGGAAAGGGTCATGAAGGAAAAGTGTGTAGGTTGTTGAAGTCTTTGTATGGCCTTAAGCAAGCACCTAGCGATGTACGAGAAGTTCGACAGAACTTTAACATCTGCCGGCTTTGTTGTGAATGAAGCTGACAAATGTGTGTATTACCGCTATGGTGTGGTTGAAGGAGTGATTCTGTGTCTGTATGTTGATGACATACTGATTTTCGGGACGAACCTTAATGTGATTAAGGAAGTCAAGGACTTTCTGTTCGCGAATTTTGAAATGAAAGATTTGGGAGTAGCGGATGTCATCTTAAACATTAAGTTGTTAAGAGAAGATGATGGTGGGATAACTCTTGAGCAGTCCCATTATGTGGAAAAGGTGTTGAGTCGCTTTGGCTTTAGCGATTGTAAACTTGCTCCAACGTCATATGATCCAAGTGTGCTATTACGAAAGAACCAACGTATAGCAAAGGATCAATTGAGATATTTCCAAATCATTGGTTCACTGATGTATTTAGCTAGTGCAACAAGACTTGATATCTCGTTTGCTGTGAGCAAACTTAGCCGGTTTGTTTCAAATCCGGGAGATGATCATTGGCATGCTCTTGAGAGAGTGATGCGCTATCTAAAGGGGACATCAAGTTATGGTATTCACTACACCGGGTACCCAAGGGTACTAGAGGGTTATAGTGATTCAAACTGGATATCCGATGCTGATGAGATAAAAGCCACAAGTGGATTTGTATTCACATTGGGTGGTGGAGTCATGTTTCTGGAAGTCTCGCAAGCGCACCATCTTAACGAGGTCTACAATGGAAGCGTAACTCACGGATTGAACACCGTCACTATGGAAGCCGATTGGTTGCGTGAGCTTGTGATGGACTTACCGGTGGTTGAAAAACCGGTGCCTGCTATCCTTTTGAACTGTGACAATCAGACGTTGATTGCCAAGGTGAATAGTCCAAAGGATAACATGAAGTCATCAAGGCACGTTAAGAGGCGGTTGAAGTCTGTCAGGAAGATGAGAAACTCCGGAGTTATAGCATTGGACTATGTCTAGACGGCTAAAAACCTGGCAGATCCCTTTACAAAGGGACTATCACGGAATGTGATAGATGAAGCATCAAGGGAGATGGGCTTGAGACCCACATGAAAGTCATGTCTTAGTGGTAACTCATCCTATTTGATCGGAGATCCCGTGAATTAGGATGTTGAGACAAGCTAGTGACTGGCTGAGAGGAGAGTACTTTTGTACTTAACCCACACCGTTTGAGATGCACTACTCTCCTATTCTGTATGGTAGGTTGGTTATACCTTAATGTGTTTCGAGTGGCTTTTAATAAAGCAGAGATGTTGTCCTACAGAACATCTTATGAGGAATACACCTATATGAGTTCGACTGCTAGTCACAGTCTATGAGATTGGGTGATCTCTAGAGGCTCATGAAAGGCAAAGGAGTATGACTTATATGCTCCAAACTGAGGGGATGCATTTAGCAGCCTAGTATCAGTAAAGGACTTTGGTGAAACTCGTTCGCACAAAACTGTCAATTCAAGGCTTAGTCCATTGTTCAGTTGTGGATGAATGTAACCTTTGTTCTAGGTGGAAGTTCAACTTAGCAGTCTCCATCGAAACACTGGTATATCAAACTACAAATGGGCGAGAGTATTTCAAATGTGCCTATGAAATTTGGTGGGGATTGTTAGAATTATTATGGGGTTGGCCCATTTAATTATTTTAATATAAATTTCAAGAGGCCCATTTAATACTAGGAGTTATGAAAACGGTTTAGTACCGTACGGGAAATTGGGAGGAGAATATCTCAACTTAAATAGTTGGATTGTGGTTCTCTCAATTAGAAAAGTGAGAAAAGAGAAAGGGCATGCCACGTGCGCGCTGAGCCAAGTCGTGTCGTGTCATGACTAGACGTGACTTGCGCGCTGCGCGGATGCGGAGCGTTTTACCGTTTCTGGTAATTGTTTGGCCTCTTTTAGTACCAGTAACTGTAATGGTTGATGACTGGTAGTAAATGGTGTCCGTTCACGTAACCGGATTTACTTAATGGCCGATTAATGACGTCCGTTACTAGTGCTTGATGGCGCCCGTGTTCGACGAACCTTCTCTTCTGGCGCCTATAAAAGCATGAGCACCTCGCTCGTAATACACTCGCTCTCAAGAGCTCTCTCCCGCACATTCCATTCTTCCATCTCAGAAGGCTGCTGCTTTTGCGTTCCGCCTCTGCTTCCTTGCGCGCATAAGGAGCCGAGGAGCAGCCTCCGGAACCTCGTCCTTCTCGTGGTCCCGCCGGGACGAAGGCCGATAAGGTTTTGGGAGCGTTCTCCACGCGATCGCCGAGTTCTTCGTCCTGGATCGTTGAGAGAAGGCGCTGACATCTACACGGCATCGATGTTCGATTGCATCGACCTCTACATCGCATCAACGCTTCTCGGCAACAACTTGTGATCGCTCTACATCAACCGTCATGGCGGTGAGAATGTGCAAGTCATTCTTCCTCACTTGCCGCTACGCTTCTTTGTAGTGGCTATGACTCCGCTCAAGGGTATATTTGTTTATACCGTGCTTTTGTCTCTTTGTTTTTCTCGTTCATTAGCCTTTATGTATGAGATAGATATTTTATATCTAGTACCTTTGGTCTTGAACTGAAATCGGCAATTGTTTAATTATGATTTACATAATTTTATGGATTAAAATATTGAGAAAATTCCTAATATTTCCAACAATCCAAAAACCTTATCCTAGGAATTTTACAACTCTCGGTTTCATTGCCGACTTAAGCCAACGGTATTTGACGGCAAGAAATTACAAGCGTTAGCGTGCCAAGATGATTTTATGGTTGATCGCCATGAACATGTATCACGTTATGCAAGGCAAGCCTCACTGAGGAGGCTCTCTCTGGCGAGGATAGTGCTTTCGCAGTGCGGATAACTTGTTTAGAGGGGCCGTGATTAGCGTTTTGGGAGAAAATCTTGTTGATGTGTATATGATTTTGCCTAGTGGTAAAGAAATGTGGGATGCACTTGAGGCAAAATTTGGAGTTTCTGACGCGGGTAGCGAGCTCTATGTCATGGAGCAGTTTCATGACTACAAGATGGTCGATGACCATTCTGTAGTAGAACAAGCTCATGAGGTGCAAGCTCTCGCAAAAGAACTTGAGAATTTTACATGTGCATTGCCCGACAAGTTTGTGGCGGGATGCATTATTGCAAAGCTGCCACCTTCTTGGAAGAATTTTGCCACTACTCTAAAACACAAGAGACAAGAGTTCAACGTTGCTGGCCTCATTGGGTCTCTAGATGTTGAGGAGAAGGCGATGGCAAAAGATACACGTGGGAAAGGAAGTTCTAGTGCCAATGTGGTACAAAAGAAAACCTTTCAATTCAACAAGAATAAAAACAAGTCTGAAAAGCCTGACAACAAGAACAAAGCCAATCAAACTACTAGCTTCAAGAAGAAGAAGAATAAAGGAAGGAAGCGCTTTATGCGTAATGGTACGATCACTGGGCTAAGGATTGCCCCGATCGTAAAGACAAGCGAAAAAGTCCGCCAACGTTGTTATTGGCAATACTGAGGCAGGAACATCTGGGTATGTAACAGTACCTACTATTCTTTCAGTATGTCGTTCACCTGATTGGTGGATTGACACAGGGGCCAATATACATGTTTGTGCTGATAGATCCCTATTTTCTTCTTACCAGGTCACAGGGGCTGCCTCCGTGTTGATGGGGAATGGATCGCTGGCATTTGTACGTGAACCACGAATCAGAGAAGATCTTCTGGAAAAACCACCCAGCGGGTTGACTAATTTATAACACTGATTGACTCTGAAAATCCTCCGTGTTGATGGGGAATGGTTCCTTTTTTGTAGCAACTCCTCGACAAGCTTGGCCTGGGCTTCTAGATGGACAGAGGTGGCAGCTGAGGCCTGCTGTCGACGTGCCCTGACCTCAGGACGGTACGCGGTGGCATCGACGACGGAGTCCATCATGCCATACTTGCCGTGAGCCCTCCCACGAAACTCGTCGTAGAGAACCACAGGGTCGGCTGGCATATTGGCGGGGTCACACTCCTCACCGTGCTTCGCTCGCATGACCGTAGTATATGCATCCTGCAAACAAATGAGATGATGCGGAATAGTTAGAAACTGTCGAGTAGGTGTAAATAAGCGAAAAGAGTTGGTTACTTACATCCTTCTCTTGGGCAGCTTGTGGCATCGGTGGTCGTGTCCTGTCTGGGAGCACACGTGGCGTGTGTGCAACCCTCCACACGGCAAATCTTGAGGGCTCAACCCCGAATGCAGCCTCCTGTGTGAAATCAAATAGTGGCATATTAAACCTTGTCAAATCTAGTAAATTATATGTATAAAAGTTGAATGTGCTCACCAAGTCTCGTGCCACGTGACCCATGCTGAGGCCGCTCATGTAGGTGGTGCACATTTCAGCCTCGACTTCCCTGTTTTCCCTGTTCCTCTTGGATATGGCGATCCACTCAGGCGTCTCCCAAGTAAGGCAAAGGTACCTCCAACCCCTTGGCTCCATGTTTAATCAGTCTGGATGCTAGGAAAGATATTGCTCCGCGTCCAGGTACTCCTGACCAGCCTGGTCCCTCGTGATCCTCGTGCGCTCCGATCGATAGTGCTTGATCGCCGCATCCAAGCGAGCAAGCCTGAGGGAGTCTCTAACCTTTTTGGATGTCATCTTGTCGATCACACGGCGAGCAGCCTTGTAGTGCTTGGCGGAGTCGTCAGGAGGGTTCAACCGGTAGCGCGCCTACATGAAGAAAGAAATAAATGGTTAAAGTAATAACTTCGCCAATTGTATAAAAAGACACAAATGGTTAAAGTAGTGAACATGTTTTCCAGAACTCGTCGACGACGGCATCGGCGACTGTTCCTCCCTCCTCGTACCCCACGAGGTCGTAATCGCTCCAAGTCATTGCCGGACGCCTATCCCTGCCAGTGTCCACTATCCCGGGGTAGTAGTGTCTGCAGAGCACCCCTATCTACTTTCCCGGCTCCGTCCCCGCCCCTTGTTGACGCAAACCAACGTACTGTATGTACAATTCAGAACAAGTGTTTAATTAGCTATATTGTGTTGATGACTAATAGTCATCAGAAATGAGCTGTTGAAGTGATTAGTACACATACCTTTTCCCAGCAGAAACCCGTACCCGTATCCTCTCATTTGGAGTTTTGGCTGTTTTATCAGTTTGTTCCGCCCCCGGTGTCTCTTGGAGCTCAAACCCTCACCAGTCTCGAAGGGCGCGTAGTCCTCGTCCTCATCCTCATCATCCATCTCCCTCAACCAAGCCTGAGCGTCTTCCTCATCCTCATCATCACCCTCATCATCATCCTCCCCTGTACTTTCCTCGCCACTCCCGTCTAGCACCCACATCTCCTTATAACCCTGTTGCACACCCCCTGTCGGGTCCGCCGCCTCCCAATCCCTCTCATCCTCCTCCCCGCTCCCTTCTCCCCCTCCCCCTCCCTCTCCTGACACGACCTGCAAGGCCTGCTGCTGCTCCTCGGCCGTCTCCCCCTCCTGCCCACTCTCGCTCCCTTCTCCCGCTCCCTCTCCCCAACTGGCGCTCCTCCGCCATGTGTTGCCCTCTCTTCTTGTACTTAATCCCAAAGAGTTTTTCCGTCGCTCCAGCTAACCTGCGCCGAAACCCAGTCATCCTGCAAAAAAGAAAGTAAATGATACAATTAGAGATAAATGAAAAATGAAAGTAAATCCACAGGGCTAGACACGGGCGCCGGACGCTTCCTCTCGCCATGAAAGACCCATACAAAGTAGTTTGGTTTAAAACCATGCCTACAGAGATGCTCGGTCATATCCCTCTTCAACCTCTTCTCCATATTCGAGCAGTTATCGCAGGGACAAGTCACTTTTGCTACGGTAGGATTGCGAAATCCTCGAAAAGAATCTTCGACGAACTTTTCTGCTTTATCAAACCACTCGTTCGTGTGGTGCTCAGAATTCTTCCAACCATCGTACATCCACCGTCGATCTTCCATCGTTTAACTACTACATGTACATTCAATAATGGATTTACATTTTAGGACTAGACATTCACTAATGCATTCATATATTAGGATTATATATCTATTCGACAAGTAAACGATCTATTGCACGACATAAACGGTCTATGTCTAGCTAACTAGGAGGGCTTACCCACCCACGGATGTTGGTTTGAGTACGGTGGTCGTGGCCACGAAAGGTGCACGGGTCTGAATTCCGGCAGCATAACCCCGCAGTCCCCCAGTGCATCGACGGGTACGGCGTACCGCTTATGTTATGTACAAGGAGAACGAGAGGGTTATGCGACCGGAGTTCCGACCCATGCACCTCCCGTGGCCACGACCACCGTACCCAAACCAACATCTGTGGGCTGTCCGAAACGTGGATAGCTCGGGAGCACGACACCTCTCGTAACGGAACACATTGAATCACCGTCCGTGTTCCTTACGAAAATGTGCCGCACCCCCGAACGGGTTTGACTCGGGCTCCGTTTACGTATTTGCAACACACTAGTTAAGGAACAGCTAACTAAGTATGCACATCTAACTAACTACATTATACTAATTAATCACAAATACTAATGTCGTCGGTAATAAAAGTACCGACGACATAGCTACCACATTAGGAAAAAAAATTGAAGTAGTACCTGGAGGAGGGGCGCGGCTTGGGCGTGAGGAGGGGGCACGGGCAGTGCAGACGGGCTCTTACGGCGTGGGGAGAAGGCGGCGCCGAGGCAGTGGAGAGGGACGGCGCCGAGGCAGCTCGAGGAGGCGGCGCCGGCGGGCGGCGACGCCGACGGGAGGCAGGCAGCGACGGCGAGGCGCTGGGGAGGAGGAGCGGCAGGGCGGGCGACGCACATGGGTGACGCGCAGGAGGCGGCGGGCAAGGGAGGGAGGGCGCGGCGGCGAGGGCTTGTGGCGGCGGGATGTGCCATGCGCGTGAGATTTAGGCAGAGTGCGCATGGGCGAGAGACTTAGCCGCCGCGGGTATTTTTTTAACATAACTACACCTATGTCGGCGGCCTAAAACCGCCGACATAGTTCAAATAGCCGCCCACACAGCCCTTCTAACGACCGGCTTTGACGAGAAGGCCCACATGCCAGTGACCCATATCAATGTCGGCGGCATTAGGGTGGCTGCCGACACTGATGACACACCAACACCTATGTCGGCGGCCGTTCCACTCGGCCGCCGACATAGAGACTCCACCACCCACCTTTCCAAGCCAAAAACCGGCTCTCCTGAGCGGTTCAATAGGGCAAACCAATGTTGTAGAGCTTGCACTACACCTACTAGCACATCCTACATGGTCATATCCGCATAGTGCCAATTTCGCGCCATGTTGCTTCATAGACCGACTACTGGTTTACATGTATCGATTACCTTTGCCACTACGAATGGGTAGTTAAACCGAAAAACGTTTCGACAGTACGTCTTGTTCAATGGCGACTTATATCAATAAACCACTTCTCCTAAACACTAAATGCCCCCAATATGTAACATCCCGAATTTTTAAAACCAATTTGGCACGTTAATAATTTCTTAAATGCATGATTTAAAGATGTTAAATCATCCATTATTGCATCATGACATCATCACTTCATGCATTGCATTTAAATTAGAAAAATAATTTAAACTTTCCAAGTCTATGCCCTTTGGTGGAAAAATTTGGTAATTTGTTTAAATCAATATTTTCTTAAAACCAATATCCCATAAATGTGGGAAAACAAAATAATATTTCCTAAAAGTATTAATGCATTCAAAAAGGGTATTTGAAAATGAAGGCTCTTTGGGAAATCAGAAAACTTACAACCATCCCCTCTCCTCTTCGGCCCAAGCCGGGCCGGCCCGTCTTCCCTTTTCTTCTTTTCTTCTTTCTTCCCCCTCCCGTTTTCCTCTGTTGGGCCGCAGCTGCCGCACCGGCCCAATTCGCCGCTGCCTCCTCCCTTTTCCCCTGCGCGCCATGGAGCCACCGCCAGGTGGGCCCGCCCTGTCAGTCCCGTCTCCCTCCTCTGTTTTCTTCTTCACGCAGAAGATCTGCTTACGCTGCCCGCCATTGTTCGTCTCTCTCTCCTGTGGCCGCCATGGCTTCTTTCCCCACGCATTGCCACCCCTACACTCTTCCACCGGACCCCTCTCCGTCCCCTACCCATTTTCTTGTCTTGTCGCCGGCCAAACCATCCCTTCGCGTTCAATGCGTTCACCTACACGGCACCGGCCGGAATCGGCACCGGCGTTCGCCAAACCGCGCGTCGCGTCAAATATTGTTCAATGCGGAGCTCGCTTATAAATGGGGTACTGCTACGTCCGCTGCTCCTTGCTTTACGCCACCGCAACGGTCGTTCACCCGAGCCGGTGCGTTGCCACTCCTCTCCGCGTCGCCGCCGTTTCCTCCGTTGTTTCGCCTCGATTTCCCACGCCAACCTCACCGCGTATTTGGCGCAGGTCTTTTCCGTGGAGCTCGCGCCGTTGGTTTGGAGCAGTGTGGTCCGCGCATGTACCGGAGCCCGCGCCGTCGCCGCCGCCGCAGTCCCACTGCCTAGCCGTTTCCTTCGACCCGGCGAGCTCAAAGGTAGCCCTTGCTCCCTCCTCATTGTCATCCCCGAGGTATTGGTGACCCGGCCGTGTGTTTCATCGCCGCCGCAATGCTCGCCATCGCTACCGCCATATACCGTCGCGCTACTCACCCCGTCCACCTCGCGGGATGTTTGGACTCGCATTGTGTCCGCCTCGTTGGTATCGCGCCTCCCGCACACCCAATCGACCCGCGGTGGCCGGAGTTGCCGCCGCCGTGTGCGTCATCGCCGCCGTCGGGTGCTCCCTTGTCCTCCCCTGATTTTTCCCCTTATGCCTTCAAGGGAGACGCCGACAGGTGGGGCCAGAGGAGGGTCCACCCGTCAGCTCGCCCTGCCTCGCCCTCTCCCGCGCCGTGAGCCGAGCCGGCCCACCACCGCTCAGCCCCTCCTTTTATTTTTGTTTTATTTAGTCTCCGATTAAATCACTTCTTGGCATTAAAGTACTTACTAAAAATAGTTAGTGCATGATAAAAATTCTGTAAAAATTTGTGAAATTATTTTATTAGTTTCTGAACCCGGGAAAATTATGTATATGCATGTCATGCTTATGGAATCCATTTTTGGTTAAATAGATAAGCTCTAGGTGCATCATTTCATGTGCTGTAAATATTCTATAAAAATTCGGGAAAAATACTGTGGAGGTTGCTGGACCTTAAAAATATTATTTGTATGCATGGCATCCATCCAGCATCTGTTTTGGATATGCAAGTAATTTTGAAATGGCATCATTTCATATGTGCATGAATCATTTGGCATAATATTTCTTTTAGATAAAAAGATGCATTACAATTGCTGCATGCTTCTTTACCTAAAAACAGCATGGCATAAAATATTTTGCTTATGTGTGTTGTATTGCTTTGCATGCTTGTGCGCGTTTAGGAGGTCAAGCTCCCGAAGACCCGATCGACGACGTCCCCTTCGCTTTCCCCGAAACCGATCAAGGCATGTCCCCCTTTGATCATGTTGTGAAGCCATTTTCGGTTATTTAGAAACTGTTTATTAGACTTGAAAATACGCATGCTAGTTTAAAAAGATAAATACCGTATTTGCTAGAATTAGTTATTATGCCAAATAGAAAAGGTAAGAAATATGGTAGGATTAAACCTAAGGCTAAAATATGGATTGCTCATATTTAAATACCTTGCTGTGGTAGGATAAATGCTTAAAAATTATTTATGCAGAATGATTCAATCATTTGTGTGAAATGAGATATTGTTGAGAAATGTTTGGGAAAGGATGATTTAAAGATAGCGCATCAAGGGTGATGCTTAGTAGGAAATGATTTTCCTCTTACCTCAAAAACCTTCCGACTAGGGAGAGATATTTTGTCGGTTGGTGCGGTGTGGCACCGTTTTGAAAACTGGGCTAAAATATCAACTGGTGCGGTGTGGCACCGTTTTGAAAACTGGGCTAAAATATCAACTCTCTCCTAGTCTAAGGACTGTGCATCCTATGATCCTATGAACTGAACCATAACAGTACGACCTCGAGCCCCGGTATTGGACGGGCCCGATCGTTGGCCCTCGTGGTTGGCGGTCTTGTGGCGAAACACCGTCTAGGTGCGTAGCCTCTCGAGGGTAAGGCATACCCACTCTGCAGAGTTAAAACTGTCATGATAGTCGTGCTCGCGGTTATGAGCGTGCGAAGGGACTGATTATATGGTAGTTTCTTCATTTTAAAACCAATTTAGAAAAGGGGTTTTTTTAAAGAAAGGATTCGAGATGTGTAAGGATTTGAGAAGGATTTCGTTTGAGCTAGGTACCACCGGCGATATTCCGGATTGGGTGACGGCCTACCGGGAAGTGTCGCGCGGAATGGACCTAGCCGTTTTGAGAAAAGAAAAGAAGAAAGAATTTTGTTCTCGCTATGGCACTGAGGCCAAGTGGCGAGAACCGTTTGAGAAGAGCCCAAAGAAAATGATTCAGATTTGTTATTTCTAAATTGCTTTGCCAAAACTAGGCTAATAAATGCCTTTCCGCAAAATATCCTAAGCCTTCCTTGTACTAAACCGCATTTGCATAACTCCGGACTTGTGAGTACAATTTGTACTCACCCTCCTTTTCTCCTCTCTCTTTTCAAAATTTCAACAGCTGGTCCATCCGAGTATGGCCCGCCTTCCGAGGAGGAGGACCCGGACTACGTCGAGGAGGCATTCTCCGATGAAGAGTATGAAGACTAGGGTTATGCGTTCCTACAGCCTTCGTGCTTGTGGGATGAATAAAATTCTAGATGTTGTATTAGGCTTGTATCGTTGTGTACTCTGATTTGCGGCCTGCGAGCCGTTGTATGTGTTGCTTGTACCGGACTATGTTTCCGCTTGTAATAAAATCGTTGGCAATGTTCCGTTTCTGTATATCTGTGTGTACTAGCCATGATCCTTGGGACTAGTACGTGTTTACGCAGGTGGAATCCGATCTTGTAAATCGGGTGCCGACACAATACCATCTCAGATTTTTAACAACCTCTGGCGTGCGCGAAGGCCGGTATGAAATTATATCAATATATTAATTAATTCAAACAGTATGTGATTTTCAAAGCAACGTGCCAAAAAAATGCAAATTATATCAAAATGGCTATGTGCCAAGAGATATTAGGTGTAGCCGTGTAGTTCATGCCCTAAGAACTTGGGTGGGCCAATCGACCCTATCGGCGGAGGCGATGGAGGTTTGTAAAGGAGGGTGGAAAGCTTTGTGTCGGCGGCTTTTAAAAGGCCGTCGACATAGGCAGAGCAATGTCGTCGGCATCTTAGCGGCCGCCGACATAGGTTTTCCTAAGGGCATTGTCAGGACCCGGTTGACAAAACCGTGCCCATCTGTGTATTACCGCACTAGTCCCAAGGATCATTGCTAGTGCACATAGTCTCGAAACAGAAAGATACATTGTCATTTATTTAAGGTTCGAATACATAGGGCTGGAGCTCGAAATAGTACAGCCAAGTCGGTACGCAGACCGATGCATAACATAACAAGCGGAATACAAATACTCGTACTCGCTAAGGTACGGTTTTAAATCACATGATTTATTTAAACTTGCAAACTACACGCCATAGGCACGATGGTAGTAGAACATAGCCTAAGCTTCATTATACTCCTCGAAACCACCAGCGGCGAAGAACTCCTTGTTCTCCGGGATGTTTCTCCAACTAAAGGTTTTTGAAAAGAAAAATAAAAGCAAGAAACGTGAGTACAATTGTACTCCACAAGTCCAAGGAATATATGAAATGCAACTATTAGTACAAAGGACATTTTTATTTATTTTAAACTCCAAAAATTTTTGACATAAAACCTTTCTTTATTTCACAATATTCTTTTTGGTAAAAATCATCGAAATCCAAGAAAGAATCATAAATATCTCTTTTTCTCACCTTTGGATCAGTAATCCGTTTTTGTACTTTGAAGGGGTGAGAGGTGTAGATATAGCTACCATATGAACAGTCACCAAGCGTGCTCATGACCGAGAGCGCGGCTATCATGATAGTTTATATAATACTCTGCAGAGTGTGTACACTTTACCCTCGACTGCTAGTGCGTGCTTGTCAGAGTATCGGGGATACAAGCCAAAGACGCACAGCACAAAGCCAGTTATTCCGAGAAATCTACTGGAAACTATTTATCATTAAATATGGAGCACGCGTGACTGACCTTGGTCATCCCGCTGTCCAATATTTATTACGGCGAGGTGACCATTCGAATGTCCGGATACTGGGGCGACAAGGATCGACCCAAGTTCCCATTCGTTGACATCTCGATTTCAAATCGGAATAGTTTCCGGTAGCTTCCTAGGCTTACTTAGCTAAGCTCATCCCCATAGACGAGTTCCGAGGTCGTACTGTATGAGCCCAATTCATAGATTCACAGGAAAACAGTTTTTAGACTGATTAAGGCGTCGGACTCCGTTTTACCAGGGTAAACCGGTACCCTAACGGTAGTCGTTCTTCCTTCTCAGTCAAATGAATATTTATTAAACCAAAATCTTTATTTAAACACGAAAGCATTATTTTCTCTTGTTCCAACTTTTCATATCACCAAAATCCAAACTCAATGTCTCATCTCCATTCCACATGAAATAATGCAACCTTTTCAACCAAAGTCACTACAGGAATCGCGCAAAATATCGACGGCCGTAACAGTTCTCGACGGCCAAAAACAAGCCGTCGATATACCTGCGCTAATATCGACAGCCAAAGAAAAGCCGTCGTTATAAGGACTCTATCTCGACGGTCACATATAAGCCGTCGAGACAAGGTCGAATTAGCGCGCGCCCGCCCATTTCAAGTTGTTCGCGAGCGCGCGAAAGAGTCTATCTCGACGGCCAAGAGTGAGCCGTTGATACAAGTTCTGGGCCGGCCCATGAAACAAGTTGTTTTCTCGACGGCCCACACTTAGCCGTCGAGATTGAGGCGCTCGTCCAGACGCCCTGACTATTACTGGGCTGGCCCATTTGATGGTTTCATCATTTTTTATAACATATATATGTGTGTGTGTGTTTAAAATTATTACATTTCATAGCAATTTATATAAATGTTGGAATTACTAACATTATATTGCAATGATGTTTACGTATAAGTCTTTGGATCCAATGGTGATTTATAAAATTTTTCTGTGCATAGGTTAGACGTATCCGTACAACTCTATAGAACGTTCGATAACTCGCTAGACGATATGCCCCCCTACACATGAACCGGTTATTCATGATATAATTTTAGCACAAAATTTTTTTGGGAGGTGTATATTCACGTGGTGAGTAAGACTAGCAAGCATGATTTTTTTTAAAAAAATTCTATGTTATTTAAAAAAATAAATAAGCACAGTTGACCATCCAAGGGGGTATGCAACCATGGCCGTCGAAAATAGATTCGTTCTCGACGGCCGAGGAGAAAACGGTCGATAAAAGAGATCTGTCTCGACGGCAGTCAACGCAGGCCGTAGACGTAAGTTAATCTCGACGGCTAGGATGTATTGGCCGTCGAGACGTGCTTATGAGGGCGCCTGTTTATTCATAAACATGTCTTGCTACAAAATGAACTCAAATACCATTTACAAATCTAGGCTTGAGAAATAATAATATCGGGACGAAATCATTTTTCCTTTTTAGATATCAACTATTTCTTTTCCCAAATAAATATTCAAGCAAATATCATGCAATCCTTACTTTTAAACATTTCACAAACACTTTTGCAAACAAACAAAAACATAGAACATGCGTCAAGGGGACTTGCCTTCAAATGCAGCGTCGGAAAGTACACTGGGATCGCAATCCAGTCCAGTGACACCGGCGTCTATACACGAAAATGTACACACCAATTATTTTTGTATTCAAATAAAATTTTCAAAGTGAGAAAGTAATTTATTTGAGAAGATTTAATTTTTCTGAATTTTTACAAATTTATTTGACATTTGTCTGCTGAGAAATTGATTTTATATGATTTTTAGAGTAGTTAATGGAAATTAAAAAGGGATTTAATTGGTTTTCGGCCGGAGCAGTGAAATGGGCCGAATGCTGCCCATTCAGCTCGCTCACACCCCGCGCGCCTCCGGTGGCCTGCTCGCGGCTCGCTGGGGCTGACTGGTGGATCCCACCTGTCGGTCACCCCGGGCAGAGCCGCGGCGGTTCCAGCGACGGCGCCGGCGCGACGGCGGCTCCTCCGGCGAGGCGAGCGATCCAGGAGAGAGAGCTTAGCGGGAGGAACCTTTTGATGGTGTTGGAGAGGGAGGTTTCTGCGAGGAATCGAGCCCGCGACGGTGGTGGCGGCTCGCTGGAGATGGCAATCGGTGACGAGGCAGCTCCGGTCAACGATTGGCGTGGTTCTTTGAGGGAAAACAGAGAGAAGGGTGTGGAGGAGCTAATGGTGGCGTTATTGGTCAAGGAAATCAACGGGGCGAGCTCAAGTAAGTTCGTCTCTAATGGCGCCGGCGGAATCGGGAACGGGCTTGGCAGCACGACGGCTCGGCTTTTATAGGCGACGCGGCATGAATTCATCCACGAAGTGGTTGGCACAGGGTTAGGATGCGGCTGCAAGGTCTTGCTGTGCAGGGCGGCGGCGACCTTGGCATCATGGCGCGGTCAAGCCCGATGACGGCGTGCTTCGGGGTAGAAAATAGTTAGGGCTTGATGTCCACGACGGCGGCAGCGTGCGACGACGAGCCTCGGCGGTGAATTTACTCCGGTATGCTCCACAGTGACGCGACGGCAACTGGTGAGCAGAGGAGAGAGAGAGAGAGAGAGAGAGAGAGAGAGAGAGAGCGGGCGCCAGAGGGAGATAGAGAGGAGGAGGGGAATCGGGAGGAGGAAGAAGCTGACAGTGGGCCCTGCTAGGCAGTGGCTATGGCGGCGTGGGCTTGGCTGGGCCGGCCTGCTGCGGGAGGACGGAGGTCCGGCCTGAGGAGGAGCTGGGCTCTGAGATGGAGGTTTCGGCCCGAAGTCTTTTTATAAGATTTTTATTGCTTTGTTTTACCTCCCTTTCTTTTTCTTTATCTCAAATTTTTGTTTTGCCAAAAGTTTTGTAAATCCATGTGTATAAAAATTTTATTCATATTGGTTTCTTTATTTTTGTTTGGACAAAAATATTTGCATATATATATATATATATATATATATATATATATATATATATATATATATTGGTTTTATACTTCCTTAAATACCATTTGGTAAATAGTTTCTATTTGGTGTCCCAATATATATATTTTATTTTATTTTCTTCATGTTTTCTTAACTAAAAATTCATATATGTTTTAATCTGAAATTTTACCATATTAACCTTATGCTTCTTTAAATATAAAGTGGCCAATACTTTAGTTATAGTTTTAATAAGATTTTTCTCATGATTTTGTTAAATAATTATAAACATAATTAAAAATTAGTGCTTTGAAAAATTGAGGATGTTACAGGCATAAAAGGATTCAGTCCCCCCTTATGGCGTATAAAACTTTCCTCCGACTTAGTTAACAATACATGGCCTTGCGCTCCTCTTTACGGCTACCGGTTCGAGCCTCGCCTCGTTATTATTTTTATTTCTCTATGTCGGCCTTGGACAAGGCACGACATAGGTGGCTCTCCAGCCCCACGGCCATTCTTGTGGGCCCACATGACATAGACGTGCCTCCTCTGCCATGTGGGACCACCTTGGGATGTCGCCGTTAAGGCCGTGAAGCTGCCGTGACCGGGAAGGACCTATGTCGACGGCACGTGTTGGGCCGCTGACACAGATGAAGTGGCGGGAGGAGAAATTTTCAAATTTTCCGTGTAGGAGTAAGGGGGAAACCTCCCGTTTCCTCGCGGGCGGGGCATCTAGTGTCTATGTCGTGGCCTAGTTCATGCCGCCGACATAGATGATGGATTTCTCGGCGGCTTTTATGGCCGCCGACATTACTTTTTTGGCCGTCCACACAAACTGCGATTCCTGTGGTGAATTCAAGATACCTATAAGGCCAGAGAATTATATAAGGCCAGAGAAATTCGAGATACCTATAAGGTTTTTTATATGTTTTTTCCCCCAAAATATGTATGCACGGGTGCCACTTTGGATGATCAATTTTGGGGGGCTAAATGAAGTTCAACAAAATATAGCATACGAAAACATAATAAACAATAAAGGAATTACCAAATCGCAAATCAAAATAACGACCACACGCTCAGGCAGCTGCTGGACATCTATCCCGAGGAACAAGATACGGGTATAAACCCAACAAGTACGAAGCAGTAGAGTGATTGCAGTCCCATCGCCGAAAAAAAAAAATTGAGAGGAAATTCATTCCGATTAAAGGGCAAGATTACAAGGGACACTTATACATCAAACCCAATGCATATATTCGATAGACAGATTAGCCGGAGAGGCATCACCGTGAAGATCACTAAGGCATACAGCATGTGACTAACAACGCACCACAGACCACATACCTACAAAACAACGAAAACCCCGGGAAAAAGCCGAAAAAACCAGCAATCTGACGAAGCAAATTTCGGAACCCCCACACATCGGCATCGACGCTGGAATCATTGCGATCGCCGAAAACATCACCACACCATGCAGACGATGGCACAACCCCGGTGCCAGATCACCGCCACATCGACGCTCTCCGGCGCCGGTGAAAGGGAAACCACCACCTGTCGGAGCCGCCGACAGGTCGTCGTTGCCAGCGGGCCTTCAGAGCTCAGCCCCAACACCTGCCGATCCGAGAGAAGAGGGACGTCCTCTCCAGATCTTGATCTGGAGGGGCAGTGTGCCGCTACAAACCTCTTCCGCTGCTCACCGATCCCACTGTTGCCCGAAGCCGGCACCGGGGACAAAGCCGCCGCCCCTCCAGCCAACCAGAGCCTACACGGGAGGGATGGGACGAACTCCCACCATCAGATTTGGGAGGAGGAGGGGGAAGAAGCCGCCGCCGCCCTCCATTGCCACCGTTGGGGAGGAGCCGCCCCGAGAGCTTCAGATCTGGCATAGGGAAGAATAAGAAGAAAGGAAAAAAAGGATAACCACTGCCTTGCTCACTACAAATGAGGGTGCGGCGCCAATGGGGGAGCGCCAAAGTAGCCCGCCGGCGGCGGGGCAGGCCATGTGCTCCAGTTAGGGCCATGGCACCGGTGCTTACTGCTTATACACAGCAGAGCAACCTACCAATATGCGCGGAGCCCAGCCCAACAAGCCAGACAGCCAGCTTGACGTCATGCCTCCGCTTCGGCCAATCTCGGCTAGTTTGGAAGCAGGGGAAAATGCCGGTGTTTAGCTAGCTTGACGGTGGTCGATGGGTAGGGCGACGCTTAGTCGGAGTTGGGGACGAAGACGGCAGAGGGGAGCTTGGAACAACGAAGGGAGGTTCTGATGATCGGGGAAGGTGGCTCGAAGACCCGAAGTACTGCGACGAGGAATCCATGCAAAACGGTGGTGAACTAGAGGCGACGAGGCAGTGAACGAGGTCGATGCCGACGAGAGGATTGTTGAGAGGTCGAAATGGTGGCTAGGATGGTTTGGAAACGGTGGTGGCGTTGAGATTCGGTTGGAGGCACGCCGGAGGCGGTGATGCCAATGGTTTCTATGGGACCACAAGGCTGGGGAGGAAAGAAGCAACGTTGGCCGTTGGATTAATATCCCAATATGTGGGCGCCGTTGGATCTCATCAACCGAACTGGTATAAGGAGAGGCAACGTGTCTACGCGCGTCGAATCTAGGAGGGTTGATCGGGCTGGTTGGTGTTAGTGTGTCCATGGCGTATTTCAAAAAAGGAAGACGTATTTTAGGTAAATCCAAAAAAGGAAAGGTTTTACAAAATTGAGGAAATAATTTCCAAAAAATTGTAAAAGCATCCTCAAGAGCCTCTTTATTCCATCCTCTGAAACACTATTTATGTCTCATGAGAAAACTTTAGAAATTTGTAAAAAATATAAGAAGCTATAGAAATTTGTAGAAAATAGTATATAGCTCTTAAAAATACAGGATAAATATCTAAAAAGCTCCTTCTAAAAAAAAATATCTAAAAAGCTAGAAAAATGAGAAGAATGCAAATATGGAAAGGAAGTTGTTTTTTATGGGATTAATATTTCTAGTAATTTTGAACAAGTCTTTCCCTTATAGGATTCAAATAGGAAATTGGCTAAAATAATTCTAAATAGGGCTTAAAATATTATTTTTTGACAAAAAATTCTTACTAAAAATGGGTATTTTTTTATAAAAAAAAGTAATGGAGCCCCGCTGTGCCTAGAGACCTTGGCTTGGGCCGACAAATATATAAGTAGTTTTGCCAGCCCACGCCTGGCCATGTGCTATTTTCCACATGACACATAAGCTCCCTAGGATCCATCGGTTTTTCGAATTTTATTTTGTCTGCCAAAAAAATGCGGCCGAAGTGAATTTTTCATTCAATTCTAATCGTCCGCAAACCAGTGAAAATATATATTTTCATTGATTTTTGCCATATTTTTTTCAGTTTGCAGTGCATAATGGTAGTATATTTAACGAAGAATGAAGTGAAAACTGTTGCGTCGTTGGTAATTAATGCAACTAAGAGGAATAGGAATAGTATGCGCGCACTATTTCGCACAAACAAAAGCAAAATCGAAACCAAAATATTAACCCAACACACTACTGGATCTGAAAATTCCAAACTAGGCACGAAACAAAAGCAAAACCGATATCAAAATATTAACCGAACACCCCACTGGATCTGAAAATTTCAACCAGGCACGTCTGAAATTTGGCTTCAACTTTTGAGATCAGATAGCATATATGGGATCGATACAATTTCATTGATGAAAAAAAGGGGAATCTATTTGCATCTCCCCCTTCATTCATGAGATGCATTTTAACAAAAAGCACCTACGCTCGCGGATCCATATCCATGTGATACAACTCCAGATCGATTAGAGTAAAACGAACGACTAATGGATTTTTATTCACAAGCTAGATCGTATTATAAAGGAACGGCTCGATACAACTCCAGATCGATTAGAGTAAAACGAACGACTAATGCCATATCCTCCCCTTCACGAACCCTTCACTCGATAGATTCGAAAGAAAACTAACAAACGCCCGATCACGCATCCGAGTAGTAGTAGAGATCATCCAGCCCCCCGCCGTCGAGCGCATCGACCGCCTCCAGGTAGACCGTCTTGGCCTCGTCGTGCTTGAACTTGAGGCTCCCCTTGGAGTAGGACGGCGCCGCGGCCTCCTTGAGGCTCATCTTCCCGAAGGCGACGCCGCCGGTGAACTTGGAGTGGTTGGTGGGCTTGCGCGGCGCCCTGATGTAGCCGCAGCCGTTGGGCATCTCCCCCTCCATGGGCCGCGCCAGGCGGCGCTTGAGCTCCCGCTTGGAGAGGCCGCCGCTGTAGTAGGCGCGCACCCACCCGTGCTGCCGCCCCTCGCGGCGCATCTCCGTGGCTTGCTTTTGGGTCGGGGTGGGGGGTGGTCTGTCCGAGGCAGACACCGGTCGCCTTTTATAGGAGCCGCTTCCGTGGCGGCTACGGCTTCGCGTTGATCAACTTGGGCTCCAAGGCAGATTCCATGACGGTTTGAGCATTAGAACCTCTCCGGTCTTTTTTCTCCTTTATTTCTTTTTTTCATTCTCTTTTCCACGTCTTTTTTCTTCATTTTCCATCATCTTCAAGTATCCCTTCGAAAAAATATGAAAACAATGGGGAGAGAATTTCTACCTAACGGAAATGCATGAAAAAATCTTGTGAAAAAACCATGAAAAAAATCTGTTAAAACATTCTAAAAATTCAGAATCTCTCGTTAAAATGAGCTCTAGAATAGGCCTAGTCACAGTTATTGGGCCTACGGTTTGAAATCCCACTTCTGGGTCCATAACATGGCTCTTGGCGTTTTTTCTTAATTTCCCATGGGAGATGATTGATTTCCATTTTTCTCAACCTGAAATTTATAATTTTAAATTTAAATTTAACGGAACAGGGCGAAAAAGGTAAATCCTTAGCCTTGCAAGAAATGATTATGTGCTAACTAGAAATCAAACGTTTTCTTTGCCACTAGCCGAAGCTTGCATATTTAGGTTAGAGCGGTATGTGTAACTCTAAAATCATTAACAAATTTCACCGTATTCGTATCCACGAGTATAAAGTCACACAAGTATGAAGTCATGCCATACCTATATCCAATGGGTACCATGTGTTTATTGCCCCGTGACCTCTCCCTTTCCGTACAGTTTTCAAAGGACAAAGCCATCCAAAGAAACAGAAGCTCACATATGCAATTAGGTGTGCATTATGAACTTATTCGGCACAAAAGTTGTTTTTGTTTTCAAGGGAAAAACCATCCAAAGAAAACAACAACTAACCCCTCTAAGTCCAAGCCTTGAGAAAGAACTAACATGAGGCATTGCTCCCTCCCCACCCTGCCTCTCCCCTCGCGTCTCCACCCCCAGACCATAGCCTCCGGCGGCGGTGGTGATGCTGCTGACCTGCCCCGCCGGCGACGGGCTACTCTAGTACTCCCCTGTTGGCGCCGTACCCCTCGTTTGAGGTGAGTAAGGCAATGATTATCCCTTTTTCCCTTCTTCTTCTTCTTCCCCGTGCCAGATTTGAAGCTCCCAGGGTGGCTCCTCCTCGGCGGCGGTGGAGGGCGACGACTTCTTCCCCCTTCCCCAAATCCGGAGTTGGGAGTTCATCCCATCCCTCTAGTGTCGGCTCTGGCTGGCAGGAGGGGCGATGGCTTTGTCCCCAGTGTCGGCTTTGAGCAGCGGCGGAGGATTATGGTCGTGGAGGTGGCGGCGGCGTCTTGTCCCTCCGATCCAAACAATTAAAAAAGAAGTTTCAAATTCTTTTTTTAATTTTTAAATTAAACTAAGCGTGCCAAGTACTATTTTAATGCAATGCTTTGTCACGTCAAGTCTTTTAACTGAAATGCAGATCTGGGGAGGACGTCTCTCCTCTCCCCAGTTCGGTGGGTGTTGGGGCTGAGCTCTGACGGCCGGCCAGCCGGCAACGACGACCTGTCATCGGTTGCTGGTGGTGGTCTCCCCTTCACCGGTATGGCAACGACGACCTGTCATCGGTTGCTGGTGGTGATTTTCTCTCGGTGGGATCTACCGTGAGTCACGCCGGAGAGCGTTGATGATGGCGGTGGCCCTGCACTGGGGTTATGTCGTCGTCTGGGTGGTGTGGTGATGCTATTGGCGATTGCAATGGTTCCAGCATCGGTGTCGGCGTGTGGGGGTTCTGAGTTTGATTCGTCGGGCTGTGGGTTTTTTTGGGTTTTTGGCCGGGTTTTTAGTTGTTTGTAGGTTTGTGGTCTGTGTTGCGTTGTTAGTCATATGCTGCGCGTCTTAGTGATCTTCATGGTGATGCCATTCCGACTAACCTGTCTATCGTGTGTGTGCATTGGGTTTGATGTACAAGTGTCTCCTATATTCTTGACCTTTAATCAGAATGAATTTCCTCTACAAAAAGAGAGAGAACTCGCATGCAGTCATGCAGATGTCGGTGCCAACTGCCAACTGCCAAGCTGCGAACTCGTGGATGGACTTGCGTGAGAAAAACCCAATAGCAAGATCAGAAGGGCAAAAGGCTGGAGAGGGAAATTGAGACTCGAGAGCCCACCTATGGTGAAATGACAGCAGCTTTCCGGCCATGGGCTCTGTTCGCCCCAGGCTGCTAGACCATGGGCCTTAGCGCTAGACACCTCCTTTAAGAGCAACATTTGTCAAATGGGAGGGTGCGAGCCACGCGAAAAAAATATTTTATTATATATTTTAAAAATGCTTTATACAAAAATAATTGACGGTTCAGAGATTAAGCAAAAATAGGCATCTGTCGCCCTTTGGATGCACGACAGGGAGCCAGTCGCTCCTCCAAGGAGCGACGAGCACCCACAGGCAGCGATCCATTCCCATGTACAGTACCGAATCGATTTTCGATCCATTTTTTCGCTATATTTTTTTATTAGTACCTTCGATTACTGAACCGATTTAAAAAATGGTTGATATAGCGAAAAAATTGATCAAAAATCGGTTCGGTACTGTACAGGGGAATGGATCGCTGCCTGCGGGTGCTCGTCGCTCCTTGGAGGAGCGACTAGCTCCCTGTCGTGCATCCAAAGGGCGACAGGCGCCTATTTTTGCTTAATCTCTGAACCGTCGATTATTTTTGTATAAAGCATTTTTAAAACATATAATAAAATATTTTTCTCGAGCCACGCAGGACGCAACCCATCCCAGCAAGCCTACTAGCCAGCTTGATCGACTGCAAATGGCAGTATCAGTGACGGGGTCGGATCAGATGGATAATGGCTAAACTATATTTGTATTATTTTTCGGAGTGTGGTTCGTGTGGATGGCATGGATATGGATATTGTCAGATACGAATATGGATACCATATGAATTGGGTCCAATACGGTTACGAATACCGATCAAAGCATTTAAACCTTGTTCATCTCACATAAATAACTCAAATAATTAAAACATTATTAAAATTTACACTTGTATGTATGCTATCCGTTGATGACTAGGCAAATAAGTTACGGTCGGGTTGGTTATGGATCTAAATAGCTAAATATGTCCTTTGCGACTTATGGTTGTCTATTTAACCATTATATTGGACCGGTGGCCATTATCTAAATAGCTAAACGGTGACCGGCTCGGCCTCGCTGCGTCCATGCCCAGATGACTTGGAGGATCCTAAATGACTGATTAGGATGGAAGGAGATTTATAATTTGGAGGAGGAAGGAGAGAGAGACAGGGAAGAGAGAAATAGATGCGGGGATGGGCCGCTCTCGTCATGGCTGCCCACACCATGTTGTCCTGGCTTCCCGTGACGGCCCTGCCTCGACCGTTGTGACATGTCGAGGTGGGGATGGGCCGCCCCGCCATGGCCGTCTGTGTCGCGCCACCCCAACTACCCGTGACACTGAAGAGGAGGGGCAGCTGGGAAGGCAGTGGAGGAGGAGGGAGAGGGGAGGAGGTGGTGGATGAGAGGGGAGGCGGTTGTGCCAGAAGGGAGGGAAACAGTGTCTGGCATAGAAGGGAAGGGATACAGGGGAAGAGAGAAAGGAAGAGAGAGAAGGGAAGAGAGAGAAGAGAAGAGAGGAAAATGATGAGTGTGTGGCTTACATATGGCCCCCTTCCCCCTTGCCATGTCATGGCCATGTCAACGCGCCGAAGCCACCAAGCACGCCAAGGTGGTGAAACCAGCTCTAGGGTGTTGGGGTATTCGGGGGTAGAACACCTGGTTTCATAGACGATGGATTATGTAGTTGAAGCGCAATAGTCCAAGGTGTAGAATAGACTTTTTTCGGAAAGCATGGTGGTTCTGGCCATGCATGGCGTCACTACTTACGCACGCGATGCCTGTGCACAATACAATTGTTTGTAGTTAGCCAAGTATTAAAGGAAGAGTCCACATCAACTGGAATAATAAGAAATAAAAATAAGAGTCCATGTCAACTACAAAGCTATCAACTAAAATAAAAAATGGAATAAAAAAGTCATATCCGCACCTTCAATTATGGTGGGACCAAATTATAATAATGCAAATCAATTGGAGATATAATTTATCATAACCAATATGATACGAATATGTGACTAGAGGATAGCTATGCATTGAACTATTGATGACCGAGTTGGTTATTTTTAACCCTAAAGATATAAATTCAAAGACAAGTCAAGATGTGTAAATGCATGGATCACCTGCTATATCTTAAATATGTTTTTAGTTGAATTAAATAGAAAAAAAAAAGAACATCAGTTATAATGGTGTAGTTTTTTTGTTGAATCGAATAGATTGCACCTAATATAACTTCAACTTAACAAATCAAATCAAGAGCATAGAGAGCTAACACTTCGGACACTAGAAGTCTGAAAAGAAAAACCGGAAGGTAACAAGAAATATAGAAGTATTTGCTTATATATTTATTTCCTTAGTTTCTTATCTAAGTTTTTGAAATAAAAACACTTTGAATTTTTAAGTACTTTCTTTTTAATCTAAAAGATGTGTTCCAAAGCGCTAAAAAAATTAAGTCATGCGAAAAAAATTAAGTCATGCGAGCTGTATCTGACTCTTGAGACCAGCTAGGAAAGTTATAAAGTTAGAAGATAATTATTACGTAGATAAGTAGTTAAGTAGTAAGGAACACCTTCGACTCTAATAAAGGTAAACATTACAGGCATAACGTTTTGGGAGAATTGTGTTTTTGCCCTGGTTTTGAAAGCTAATTGTGATTTTGCCTTTATTTTTTCTGGATTGTGATTTTACCCCTGCTTTTTCTGATTGAACCGGCTGTTTGCCCTTATTTTCAACTCCGTTAACATGAGACCACCAATCTATGTGAAAAAGAAAAAACCTAGCGGCGGAGGCAGGCCGGCGGAGCGGGCGGCACAGGTGGGCGACACGGCAGGTGGTGTGGCGGTGCAAAGGCGGGCGACGTTGCAAATGTCAGTGCAGTCATTGCATGCGGGAGATGAAAATTTTTCAATGTTGATATATAATGTCACTGTGAAATACTAGTACAGGTGAGCTATCATGTTACTATTGAAATATTTTGAATAATATGTACTCAAAACAAGAAAAAATCATAACATACTAATAAAAATGAGGGTAAATATGAAAAAAAAACATGTATCATTGACGCCGTTAAGTACACTTAACGGAAGAGGGGTAAAAGTGGTCTTCAATTTAAAAAAGTAAGGGCAAAATCACAATCTGAAAAAAATGAGAGCAAAATCACAATTAGCTCTCAAAAGAAGGGTAAGAACACAATTGCCCCTTACGTTTTAGTTATTAAAAGTCTAAAGAGCTCACGACTCAATCCGAGACAACAAGAAGCACTTGGGGAAAGATTTTGGAGATGTCTGCAACTACTGCATCCTGCATATCAAAACACTCCGAAGACTATAAGCTCAAAGGGCAAAACTTGGCGACTAACAATCAACCAAAGAAAAACTGTATGCTCAAGAAAAACATAATGGCTAAGGATGGTAGAAAATCAGGCACCACAAGACAACCATACTCTAATTAAATGCTATAAATCTTCATATTAACTGAAGAAAAATCCACAGCATCAACAGTGGGTTTTGATCATAGCCGTATAGATTTAAGTGTATTTTCAGTTGAATTCAATAGAAAAATTGACACAATCTTTTATAGGGTGTAAATATGTTTTTTCGTTAAATATAATAGATTGTGCCCTATATGATTATAAATTATATAATCTATCCACACGAATATGCGGGTCACCATGCTAGCAATATAATTAAAACAAGGTTCAACGGAGCTACCATATTAATTCTAAAAACTCCATTATCTCTATTATACAATTAAAACAGGGTTGAACGAAGCCACCACATTAATTCTATAATTCTAGAAATTCCCACATAAATTCGAAAGAAAAGAATAGAAAAGAACTACACCGTTGATTGTTGTGAGTCTAGATTAAAACGGATTAAATTAAAAGAAAGATTTCAAATGAGCTGCTAAAATAAATTTGAAATAAAAAAATAAGAACTCATGATTAGACAGCTACAACAAAACAATAATAGGAATTTGGAATAAAAATAGAAATGAGAGTCCATGTTAGATAAAAAAGAGTTCATATCCACTACAACAAAAGATAAAAAAAACATAATTTTAAATATAAATAATAAGAATAAAAATTTATGTCAAAATAAATAATTGAAACAAATCTAATCAAATAAACGTGTGAAACATCATACTCGTTTGTATAATTGCATGGTCAAAGAGAACATGTCCATCTACATTTCCTTTTTGATTCTTGGTTCGGTTCGGTTTGGTTTGGTTTGGTTTGGTTGGGTAAAAAGTTAAGAAACATAAAATAATCGTATAAAAAGTTTTAAAAAATATGTAAAAAATTATTTTTGAGATCTTTGAGTAAAATACTAAAAAAACTCTCAAAAAATATTACAAAATATTAGACCAAATAGTTTATGCAAATTTGTTTTTGATCCAATCGAACCGAACCAGATAAAACGGGGAACTAAAGAGGGTTCTGCGACGTGGAGAGGTTCCTCTACTTGTCCGCTTCCTCCTGCCGGCCGGAGATGCCAACAGAATCCGAAAAAGCGGCACAAGGGGACAATTCCTCCTGCCGGCCGGAGATGCCAACAGAATCCGAAAAAGCGGCACAAGGGGACAAGAGTACGTAGCTATAATTTTCAACCCGATTGGATCGTACACGAATGGCATCAAGATCTTTAAAAATGAATTGATAAAGATCTTATTCTTTTTAACCACATGTAGCTAAAAATTTTAATCTAAAAAGTTATGATCCTTAAAAGAAATCTTGAAAAGTCAATAATATTATAAAAATAGCGAGCTCCAGACGTCGGACGTCCGATCCATCGGACCAATGACATCAGCACGACGTCATTGCTGAAACTTGAGAAATGTATACCGAATCTTGGAAGACACTTAATAAAACTTAGTAACCTGATGATGAAACCTGGCGGTTCGAAAAGTTTCACGAGAGCAAAACCCCAAGCTTCAGTAGTAGTAACAGGTCAAGTTCCAGTAGGTAAAATCGAATTTTCAATATATGAAAATTAAAGTTTCGGTGGCCAGACTTTAAAAGTTTAGATGGTTGAAAATTCAAGTTTCACTAGAAAAAAGTTAAAGTTTCGATAGGCATAAATCGGAGTTTTAGTTAGCAAAATCCAAAGTTTCAGAAGCGGGATCCAAGTTTCAATGGGCCAAAATTTATGTTTCCGCGCAAAGCCCAAGTTTTATGAGTGCAAATCCAAGTTTCAGATGGGAGATTCCAAGTTGCAGAACACAAAAATATTGTTTCATGTTAAAAATGAGGGATAGACCTCCTCCTTACCTTCTTCCTAGATCCAACGAGCTCTCCCCTAATACTCGTCAGATATGGTCATAAAAATTTTATAAAAAGATAAGTCAGAGAGAGAGAGAGGGAGATAGAGAGTGAGAGAGCGCAATAGAGATGAGAAAAAAGCATATTGGGGTAGATTAGAGGCGAAGCACCGGCCCGGACCCGCGACCCGCAGCGGTGGCCGACGAGGATGAGCAGCGGCAGCAAAGTGGAGAAAAATGAAAAAAAACACAACACCATAGGAGAGACCACCGAGTAGGGAGTGTCGCCGTCTCCTTTTACAACCACCCACGTCCACATGAAATGCAGAAGCGCTCTGCCATTTTGTGTGGATCCTACTAGATCACGTGCCCCATCCAAGCGTTGTGCGTCGCGCGTGCGTGGGTTGCCTTATGCGTGGACGACGCATGTCTTGATTGCCTGTACCGCCGGGCCCTAGTGTTTTCGCTTAAAAATTATTTTAGACACACTAAAAAAGGAGTTAAAATCTAAAAAAAATTACAATGCACTACATCGTTTGGCTTGTGAAAGATGACAAGCTAAATTCTAATTAAATTTAATTTTTCGCTTATGAAAGATGTCAAGCTAAATTCTAATTAAATTTATTTTATTTTAAGCTTAAAAAAAAGGCCAAAGAGACGATCAGAAACATCCAACGTAATTTGGCTCATCCAGCCACTTGGCGCACACAGCAGCAGCCAAGCAGTAGGAACTGCCACCCCACAAGGCCACAACCACCAAGCCCCGGAGCCCGGAACGAAAGTAACGAACCACCCGTGGCAGCACGACGCACCATCCGCTCCTCGCCGGCTCGCCGCCGTGCCCTACTGGCTACTGCGCTTTGTAACCTTCCCTTGTCTCGTCCGTGACTCTCTCTCTCTGCGACTCTGCGTGAAGGAGTGGGAGAGCCGGGGACCGGAGATGGCGAGGCACTTCGTGCTCAACACCGGCGCCAAGATCCCCTCGGTGGGGCTCGGCACCTGGCAGTCCGACTCCGGCGTTGTCGGCGACGCCGTCTACGCCGCCGTCAAGGTTCCCACCGCGATGCCTCCTCTCCTTTCCCGTCCCCCTTTTCTCTCCACCTGTTTTGCTTCAAAATTCAGTTTTTTTTCATCCCCTCCTTTTCTCCATTCTTGCTTGCCTGCGGGCTGCGTCTTCTCTTCCGGTGCAGCTGAATGGCTTTCTTGAATCGCGCAGGCGGGGTACCGGCACATCGATTGCGCCAAAGCTTACAACAACGAAAAGGAGGTAGTAACTTGGTTTCTCTGAAGCTTCCAGTCCCTCATGCATTTCCGAGGCATATAAAACAAACACGAAGACATGTTCTAGTTCAAGTACATTAACATTAACAATGTAACAAATAACAGAAGAGTGGCAGATAGTAAATATCCATCTGTTCAGTCACCATTCATGTCGGTAACATATTGTTCATTATACAAAGTTGCCTTTTCTCCTTCCGATTTAGCATTTGGGCTAATGTGATGAACTTGTTCAGGGAAGAGTTATTCCCGCATATTTTTTTTAGATAATGGAAGTGTTATTCCGGCCTCTACGTGACCATACAGGGTGAATTTGGACTACTTAAGAGCACAGGATCAGAGTCACCAAATTGAGAACCAAACAAAATATCCTAGCATCCTCATACCAGAAGGCAGAAAACACTGAGCCACTGATAATCAGCTAGGCTCAGTTCATCAAACTACTAACCACTAGCCAGACAGCAGACAACTAGCAAAATATCCAATAACAACTAACAGAGATATCTAACATTTCCATCCAGCAGTAGCATTACTCCATCGTAATTGCAACAACTCTTTCAGCTTACATTTTTCTTCTTTCCTGACCATCCTTGTTGCCATCTTGAATCCTTGGCGAAGCATGAATGCGAGCAATCCTCAAAGTGGTCTTCAGCTGTTCAGCAGTTGTTCAGAGCCTGCCTCCAGGAAATATTTCAGATCCCCCATATTCAAACCTGCCCATAGCCGAATTTTGAACACGCCAGAAATAAAACAATCAGAGAGAATTGATCACCTTTTTTATCAAAACATTTCTTATATTCCAGGTTACCCATTCTAAACTAGCAAATACAAATATCTGAAGATGTTTATAATGCGATATGAATTGGCTGAACTAATAAAAAATTTGTTGCATATTTGATGGCCTCCATCTTGCCCCAACGGCCAAACTGACAACCCCTAGACCACTTTTGCAACTTTGCACCTGAACAAAAGATGCATAGCATTGTCAGACTGATCACAAAAGGAGCAAGAAGAATACCACGCTCACTTTCTCTAAATCAGATTATCTCTAGTCAATATTGCAAATCTGGGCCTTTTTTAGGCTCAGCACGCTTTTGACTGAAAACAGCTTTTTCTATCAGCTAACCAAATGGATGCATGTTTTATGCCCAATGCTGTCTCGGTTCAAATTGTGTAAATGTTTATAAAAACATAATTCCCTTTTTTTTTTTCCTGGATCTAGGTGGGTTTGGCTCTGCAGAAGTTATTTGAAGAGGGCGTAGTTAAGCGTGAAGATCTGTTTATCACCTCTAAGCTATGGTAAGCCCAAATTTATGGTGATACCCCTGAATTATAATATGTAATGTCCAAGTTCCAACTGATTGCTAGTGATGGTCATCTTTTTCAGGTGTGGTCATCATGATCCAAAAGATGTGCCTGAGGCACTTGATGAAACCCTGAATGACTTGCAGCTTGAGTACTTGGATCTTTATCTTGTATGCATTTTCCTATTTAGTAGTTTTAGTTCAATATATGAAGTTGTGAAGTGCTTATTACATCTGTTAATCACATCTTGCTTCATTACCATTGTCATTAAAATACAACAAAGCTACTTTTATGCTCCACTCCTTATTCTAAAAACAATCCTCCTCTGTTTGACAACAAAATTTGTTTTGAGCTCAGACATTATCCTCCAGAATTCCTGTGAACTACCAGCAGCCTGTGATCATATGCTAGTCCATTGGATGATGATTCTAACTAGTGTGATAGGTGATGTGAAACGCTAGAAATATGGTTCATTGATTATCCATTGAATATGCATGGATCTGTTCCTTGATTCCTGCTAAGCAACTAGAATCAACAAAATAATATCCAATTAACCTTATAAATCTATGGAATTTTCTCCATCTCCATTTTAATATTGACTAGTAATTGTATTTCTTGTCATCTGGAGGAATTCGTTTATTATCTTAAATTTTTTGGGGTTTCATGTGACAATCTTGAATATAATATAAAATAGAAATGTTCAATGACTTCGATAACATTGTTGTGATTGAATCACGCATGCATTTTTGTAGATCCATTGGCCATTTAGAGTCAAGAAGGGAACCAGCATCAGTAACCCTGAAAACTATATACCACCTGACATCCCATCTACTTGGGGAGCAATGGAAAAGTTATATGATGCTGGCAAAGCTCGTGCGATTGGTGTGAGTAACTTCTCATCGAAGAAATTGGGTGACTTGCTTGCCATAGCTCGGATACCTCCGGCTGTTGACCAGGTGGAGTGCCATCCTGGTTGGCAGCAAACTAAGTTACATAACTTTTGCCAAACAGCTGGTGTTCATCTCTCTGTAAGTATACCATACATCTACTATATTTTTCTATCAATCAAGAGGCTTGCTATTGGTACTTGGTCTAAACTTGTGCTTGTGAATCCACATCTGCATTTTGCAGGCATACTCGCCACTAGGTTCACCTGGTTCAACTTGGATGAACAGCAACGTACTTAAAGAACCTGTCATCATCTCAATTGCAGAGAAGCTTGGCAAAACTCCTGCACAAGTGGCGCTGCGCTGGAACATTCAAATGGGCCACACTGTTCTCCCAAAGAGTGTGACTGAAGAAAGGATAAAGCAGAACATTGATATTTATGACTGGTCTATTCCAGACGATTTGGTTCCGAAGTTCTCTGAGATTAATCAGGTGAGTTATGCAACTTCGTATGGATAGCAATATTTATTGTATATGCTTTGGTTGTGCTGTGTCGCTGCAGAATTTTTCTTTATGGTTCCTATAGATCCATGAAGATAGATATCGGTCAGCAAAGACCTTCTGACCCCTGATTAGTGACAGCATCATTGATCATTTGGGCATCATAGGATGCATTTTCCATTTTCATAGGATGTTACTTCATACACGAATTTCTAGATTTGTTTTCCTTCAATCAAGTGATTCATTGTCCCCTGCTGCTCTAATTATTAACAGGTCTTGTCAGTTCTCATAGCACAGCGTGAGCAGTGCATCAGTTATGTTATGCCTGAGCGTTTCTTGTTTTGTGATCTCCAGGTTAGGCTTCTCAGGGGCAACTTCATTGTTAATCCGCAGAGCGTGTACAAGACCCATGAGGAGCTTTGGGACGGGGAAATTTAGGGGCAGCTGCTCGCTTATTGTGCACTCTCCAAATATGCGCTTAAGAAACTATATGGTTAGATATTCTGTCTAGCACGATTCCTGTCCTATATTGACGAGCTGCTTGGATTGGTTGCAGCTACTCAATTTCATGTTCCCTTTCAAGAACTGTAATGGTAGTGCCCCTGGCTGGGCCTGGCATTGTCTTCTATCCTTTGCTACTAGTTTGTTTCTGTACCTGCATTGTTTGTCCTGTACTGCTCAAATGTTGCTACTTGTCTTATTATTTTCTTCCGACATATAACTTCTCATGCCGACGAAATATATACAAGCCAATGATCAATTTCTCACGCTAACGAAGTATACAAACCAATCATGATTGGCGTTGAGCCATTAAGATAAAGAATGTTGCCGTAACAAGTAATCGGCACAATTTTTTGACAAAAAATACCTCATTAAACTAAAGGGTGAGAATCTTGGTTGTATTCGTTTTTTCAAAGAAAAATCATTAAGATGAAGAATGATGCCGTAACAAGTAATCGACACCATTTTTTCACAAAAAATACCTCATTAATTAAAAGATGAGAACGTTGACTCCGGAACAAGACTCCAGCCGTTGTTTTTTCTTACATCTCTAAATTACAAATAGACACAAATAAAAAAAATCAATGTCTGAGCCCAGGTTCGAACTGGGGACCTCTAGTGTGTGAGACTAGCGTGATAACCGACTACACCACCCAGACTGATTGGCTTTAAAATCGAAGCATCATTTTACATAGGCAAGATTATAGATGGGTACCTCATGTCTCGTGCAGTTGCTAAGGCCCAGTTCTTCTGAACTGATCTGAATCACGAAAATGACTGAACTTTGAGAGTTTTTTACATTAGTATTGATATTTAGATCTATTTCGTTTGACTTGCTTTTTAAAGTGTTAGGACCCACGTTCAAAACAACGAAAAAACAGACTCAGAAAACTTAAAGCATATGTTTTTTCGAAACGTAGATAAGTCGTTAATATATTAAGCTGAAAAACCAGGACCTAAAGCAGCGCGCGGTGGATATGCACGCATGTATATAGTCGCAGCATTAGGAAAACTAAACAAAAATGGAGGACTTTGTACAGCTTGCTGGATGTGACTTTCCGTGCTAGCTGTTTTTACGTTATTATGACAAAGTTTCTTAATATTTTCTTTGTTATAACATGTAGCACAGAATAGCCTACTCATCGTAAAGTATTGGCACGGCACTTTTCGAGAACTCACCTCCTTGTTTACAGTTAGTGAAAGGCTGTACGTAGAATTATATATACACACGTGTAGAATTTGTTGGATCTGCTTTAGAGCATCGCCGACAAAATCTTCATATTTCATTATTTGTATCCCTTTTTTAAATCATTATTCCCTTTAAATATAGAGACCGTGACTCCGCTCGATAAGTATAAAGATTAAGCTTGATTGTAATATATAGGCCATGTTCTTTTGAGCTGATCTGAATGGCTGAAATGACTGAATTTCGAGAGCTTCTCGAGGTAATCTCGAGATTCGGATCCATTTCGTTTAACTTGATTTTTAAAGCGTTAGGACACACCTTGAAAACAACGAAAAAACAGACTAAAAAAACTCAAATCATGTCTTTTCAAAAGAGTAAAATATACCGGAGGTCCATTAACTTATAGCGTGGTATCATTTAGGTCCATCAACTTTCAAACTGCAGTTTTGGATCCATTAACTCTTTAAGTTGTTTACTGCAGGTCCGTACCCCTTCGTTTTGTGTTTAGATCCGACGTGGCATGGACACACAAAACGAAGGGGTACGGACCTGCAGTAAACAACTTAAAGAGTTAATGGACCCAAAACTGCAGTTTGAAAGTTGATGGACCTAAATGGCACCACGCTACAAGTTAATGGACCTCCGGTGCATTTTACTCTTTTCAAAACATAGATAGGTTGTTAAGCTGTTAAACTGAAAAGAACTGGGCCATAGTGTTTTAGAAAACCTGCTAGACATGCTATCCGTATAAAAAAAAAACATATCCTCCACACATATGACATGAAACAATATAATGGAAGTACACGTAGAATGGCTTATATCATTGGAATTATAATAATGAACACCGAGGGACAACTCCAATACACGCAAAAGGCTAGCGCATTCTTCCAACTCGATGTTTACTGTGTATAATACTATAATCAATGTCCTCTCGGTCTCGGCTGAAACAAAAATAGAAACAAATAGATATGAGACCACGCAGATTGCATATACCATTCATTGTTAATCAGTAGCATGATCTACTAGTGAATACTTAGCTTAAAAGGTGACACATCGTATTTAAGTCCATCACAACTTTCCTCTTCTACCACTAGTGAAAAAAAACACAACACTACTGTGAGTTTCTTTCTTTCTTTACTTTTCTTAAAGGATAGCGTGAGTTTTTTTGGTACAAACCGTCTATATCCCGTGAGGCGATCGATGACAGGCTATCAGCTTATCACGATCAATATTAGAGATTTGCTTTGGCAAAGAGAAAGCATGTCCCTTATGAAATGCAAAAAAAAAACCCTAATATAGTGCAAGCACCGTACATGCAAGCTATAAGTTCTTGGCCGCGACAAGAGAATTGCAAGAAGCTCTTCATACTTCTTCTAGTAAGAGATATTGGGTTGTAAGCATTATTACTATGGTTGTAAAACTTTGGTTTATGATCTAACGAGAAAAAAGTACATATTTGGTCCCTAAAGTATTGCTCTGGAACTAATTTGGTCACTAAACTTCAACACCAGACTTAACTGGTCCTCAAATTGTCAAAACCAGACGGTTTTGCGGATATGGAAGCAGATGGGCGCCAAATTCCCACCATTTCTTGCATCATCTACTATGTCGTGTCACGTGTTTATTCACAAGCGCAAAACCAGCCACATGCGCTACCATAGAGTAAAAACACCCATAATCTGGCCAAAGGATTGATCTATCCGGTTTTAAAAGTTCAATAACCAGTTAAGTCCGGTCTTAGAGTTCAAGGATCAGTTATATCCGATTTTAGAGTTCATGGATCAAATCGAGACCGCGAGATAGTACCAAACAGAGGCCCTTTTTCCCATCTAATGAAGGCGCCGTGGAAGATATCAAAGACAGGTCTACGAATCAAGAGCAATACCCGGCCCAGGCCCAAGCTCCGGAGGCCCATAGAATGGATATCTCTCTCTAGATCCAACTGGAAACCACCTTCCATCCCATCAGTGCAATCACAGAGACGCGATATTTTTCGGTAGCGGCCACTGTATCCACAGGAGTGGCCCACACGTGGTGCATCTGCAGCGGGCTCGGGTCGCCGCAGACAACGTAGGGTTCCAGGGAGCCGGACCTCGCCACACACGTGCCACCCCACCCAAGTGCGCCCCCGCGGCGCGGGCTTTAAAAGGCTGGGCCTCGCGACTCGTAGCGCCGCACCGCGTCCACCGCACTCCCGGTTCAACCGCGTTCCGTTTCCCTCCGCTGATCCATCCGCCGCAGCAGAGAGAGAGACCACCGAGCGCCGTTGAGCCGCCACGGCCGGCGTAGGAGATGGGGAGGGGAGGGATCGGAGGGGCGGCTGCGGCTGCGGCGGCGGCCGGCGTGGAGAACACGGACTCCACCCGGAACTTCGTCAAGGACGTCAAGCGTATCGTCGTCAAGGTGATGTAGCGCTCCCCCGTATCTCTCTCTTTGACGCGAGTCGTCTTCCCGTCTAGTGCGGATGCCATTCGCCGCTGTTTTGGTCTGGTTTCTGTGTTCGCGCGTGATCCTGGTTTGGGTGATCGGTGGAGCTCTCGCGGAGCTATGACGAGATGATTTCGATCTAATGATCTGCTATGTCGCCACGCGCCACTGTATGGTTCTTCTACGACGGAACAAATTTCTCCCAACCAATTGCAATTCGGTTCGCAAACGGCAAACCGCAAACCATAGATCTGACGCAAGCTAGAGAAGGCCAGACCAGTGCTGATTTGAACTTGGAGGGTGATTCATCAACACTCTGCCATATCTGATTTTGCTTTTAAAAAAAAAACTAAAATAATACGTTCAATTTTATATTTTTTTTTGGTTATCATGCCGCACGGAGTACGAACGAAAGAAGTTAAAGCCAAACTGCGCATCATTGTTTCTCTGTTCGGTGGGTTCGTCTAATTACGATCTCCTATGGCAGGTCGGCACCGCTGTTGTCACCGGGCAGAATGGCCGACTGGCTATGGGAAGACTCGGAGCTCTGTGTGAGCAAGTACGGTTTCTGAAAATTTCTGTGTGCTTTTGACTAATGGAGCTTGCTGCAGTAACACGTCGTCTTAACCGGTACAATGTTTTGATCTTCAGGTGAAGCAGCTGAATTTGCAGGGCTATGAGGTGATTCTGGTCACCTCGGGCGCTGTTGGCGTCGGACGGCAGAGGCTCAAATACCGGAAGCTTATCAATAGCAGGTTGCAGATAGATTTTTGCTCAAAACACTTTTGTCATGACTTTGTCGGTTGTCGCTAGCTTTCTTGTGACGGCACTGCTACCTTTGCCATGACTTTGCCGGTTGTCGCTAATTTTCTTGTGATGGCATTGCTTGCTGAAAGTTTCTATCTTTGCAGCTTCGCTGATCTGCAGAACCCTCAGATGGACCTGGATGGGAAGGCGTGTGCGGCCGTCGGTCAGAGTGGCTTGATGGCCATCTATGATACGATATTTAGCCAGGTACGGTTTGCTAGCTCTTACGAATCTGTACATTAGGAGATGCTTTCTTTCTCAGATTGTTGACGCAATTATGTTTCTGACATCAAACTTATTGCATTGCAGCTTGACGTAACGTCATCTCAACTCCTCGTTACAGAACGTGATTTTCGGGATCCAGGTTTTGGCAACCAGCTGCGCGAGACTGTCATATCTCTGTTAGACCTTAAAGTAATACCGGTGTTTAATGAGAATGACGCCATAAGTACTAGAAGACAACCATATGAGGTGTGTTGTCTCGTGAAAGCCTTGTCTTGCACATCCAAACTCCTGCATTCCCAGTTTTGTGGCTGTAACAATCAACTTTATGTGTAGGATTCATCTGGTATATTCTGGGATAACGATAGTTTGGCCAGACTGTTGGCAGAGGAGCTGAATGCTGATCTTCTTATCATGCTCAGTGATGTGGAGGGACTGTATAGCGGTCCACCTAGTGACCCTCAATCAAAGATTTTCCACACGTACATTAATGAAAAACATGGGAAGCTGATTAATTTCGGGGAGAAGTCTCGTGTAGGAAGAGGTGGCATGCAAGCTAAAGTGGCAGCTGCTGTTACTGCTGCATCAAAGGGCATACCTGTTGTGATTGCAAGGTGAGCTGGATATTTTTTTGCTGCTACTATTAAGCTTGAAATGGAGCCGTATGCATAGATACTAACTGTTCCCTTAACATACTCCAACAGCACGTTCTATATATATTTCATTGTAAGATGCTATCACCACTTGTTAGTTATTAGTGGTAAACCACACTGCCACCTGTTATCTTTGTACAGTCAGTTCTTACACATTAACTAGCCACTGTTACAGTTAGATATTTCAAAAGTACTTAAGAAAACTGATAATTATATGGAAAAGTGGAGAGTTAATGCATGAAAGTTTTGCACTAGCGGCTGATCCATTGGGGGCACTATTACTACCAGCTTGTGTTGCATTCAATCTGAATAGTGGTCTAAAGTACTATCAGAATTTTCGTTTGGTAAATTTTACTTGCCATATTCATAAGTTTGGTTGCTTTGGAAGTTTAGGGAGGTTAAACTTTATATTTGATAAAAAAGGACGCACGTTATGCACTTTGGCTCCTACCAATGCTTCAACTGCCAACATCATTTGGCTTTCATTGTGATACAACCAAATTTACTTTGTCTACTTATAAGATTTTTCAGTTCTGCTTTAACTTCTGTTACTATCCATGAAGTGGATTTGCAACAGATAGCATTGTTAAGATTATCCATGGAGAGAAAATTGGTACACTTTTCCATAATGAGGCAAATTTATGGGATTGTTCCAAGGAAGTGACAGCCCGTGAGATGGCGGTTGCTGCAAGAGATTGCTCTAAACATCTACAGGTGTCATTTCTTTCATAATTTTCTTGGAAACAAACATGCATTGAAATTTGCAAATTATGTTGTACTTTGGCCTTGTTTGTTTCAGATAAAATTAAATTAAATTAAATTAAATGAAAATTTGTTATTTTTGTAGAGGACAAATGTTGTAATATTTTGTAGTTATTTTTGTGGGGTTTTAAATAGTTCTTCTTAGAGTTCGCAAAATATTTTTTTCATATTTTTTTGAATTTTTTAAAACGTATTTTGAGTGGGTCACAAATTTGCTACCGCAAAACGCAACTCAACATTAATCTAAAACAAACAAGGCCTTTGTTTAGTTTTATTCATATGTGTATTGGATGGATAACTTTTGCTCAAAAAATTATTGGATGGACAGAAATATATGTGCTGTTTTCTTTTGTGTAGTAACTATTTTTTCACCGAATTTTCTAGTGACCATCAAACGGAAGTTTATATCATCTTAGAATTTTGGTTTCCTTGCTGCCTTTTCTAAATTATTAATGTTGTATGTGGCCTCCTAAACAGAATTTATCATCTGAGGAGCGCAAAAAGATTTTGCTAGGCATTGCTGATTCCTTGGAAGCAAATGAGGGTTTAATTATATCTGAGAACGAAGCTGATCTGTCCGTGGCACAAGGTGCTGGCTATGACAAATCTTTGATTGCTAGGATGACCATCAATTCAGGAAAGGTAGGTATACAATATATTCTTCATAACTTTTTATCTGTTTGATTTTTCTGTTCATTTGAAATTTGAAATGTTCTAATCATATCATCTACTTGTAGATAACAAGCCTTGTAGGATTTATTCGTGCAATTGCTGACATGGAGGATCCTATTACTCATACATTGAAAAGAACTGAGGTTAAAAGCCATTAGCCGCATTTTGAAATCTGACATAAAAAAGACATGTTGATGATAAGTTTCTAATTGGTGAAGGGCTTATTTTGTAGGTTGCTAAAGATCTAGTATTCGAGAAAACATATTGTGCACTGGGTGTTCTCCTAATTATTGAGTCTCGTCCTGATGCCTTATTCCAGGTAAATACCTGAGTTAGAAGAAAACTATTAGCGATTAGCTACAAAGTCAATACTTATTTATGATCAACATATTATTGTACAGATTGCATGCTTAGCAATTCGAGGTGGAAATGGTCTTCTTTTGAAAGGCGGAAAAGAAGCAATGAGATCAAATGCAATATTACATAAGGTATGTTACATTTCCTATCAAGTTACTATATATGCAGCAATGCATTTTTAGCTTGATTATGCTTATGAAATATCAATTTGTTGCTTTTATTAGGTCATAACAGGTGTGATCCCAGATGTTGTTGGTAAAAGGCTTATTGGACTTGTAAAAAGCAAAGATGAAATTACAGATTTGCTAAAGGTGAGCACTTAATGCGATTATTTGGAAAGTAATAAGTAAAAAAACATGTCTAAACTGATTGTGCATTATGTAGCTTGATGATGTGATTGATCTTGTTATCCCAAGAGGCAGTACTAAACTCGTTTCTCAAATTAAATCAGCAACAAAGATTCCTGTTCTTGGTCATGCTGGTAAGCTATTTTTTTATCATTAATTTCTTCTCACTCAATGCTATTACAATATGGTTAGATTTTAGGATATGTTAAGTAAATTGTACTTACTTTCTAATTTTACCATTGAGTGAGTGAATTTCTTTCACTTGTCCACAGATGGAATCTGTCATATTTATATTGATAAGTCGGCTGACATGGATATGGCAAAACGTATTGTGTTAGATGCAAAGGTTGATTATCCAGCGGCGTGTAATGCTATGGTATTTCTCTATTTTAGTTAATGGTTTTTTGAATTAAAATTGTATTTATGTTTGACATCATTGATGGGCTATTCATGCTGAACTCTATGGTGAAAGAAGTGTTTTTGTGCGAGAGATATCATAATATTTAAGATGGCATTTTTCTTCTACCTTGTAACAGTTTTGTTATAAATTAATTTATTGTCGTTTGTAATATCTATTCTGATAGAAGCTTCCTTACGAATTATTTATAATCATTTTAGCATTGCATTGTTTATTTTTAGCAATAGTATATGTTTTAAGTTTTTTTAAGGGACTTTGTTTAAATATGATACAATATATGGGATACAACAAATAAATTCTTAATAAATATATAATACGCTATGTGCAGGAAACTCTACTTGTTCACAAAGATTTGAACAAGACAAAAGGTCTCGATGATTTGTTGGTGGAACTTGGGAAAGAAGGTTCGATCATTACCTTCTATTCAATCTACACATATAATTTTCTGTCTTTATGTTCTTCTTGAGCTGGACAATAATGAACATATTTTGTTAGATTTCCTTATTAATCAACAAATGTATTATATGTTGTAGTAGATATATGATGTAATACTCTAAATATATTATATTATATTTCTTGCTCTGTAATAAACTTCTTCAAAACGAGTCTCTACAAGTCCTATACACAATGAATACTGATTGTCATAATATAATTAATTTAAGCTTTAATAAATGTGATTTTCCAGGAGTTGTTATCTATGGTGGGCCTGTTGCACATGATACATTGAAAATACCAAAGGTAGATTCATTTCATCATGAGTATAGCTCAATGGCATGCACCCTCGAATTTGTTGATGATGTACAGTCAGCAATTGAACATATTAATCGTTATGGGTATGTAGGTTTTCTTTTTAGCAATCCTTATTAATGGTTAGATGCTTTATTACAGTAATAACGATTGTCTTTAATAATTTTTTTCAGTGCACATACGGACTGTATTATCACAACTGATGAAAAGGCTGCGGAGACTTTTCTACAGCAAGTTGATAGGTATTTATTCAACCTATTGTGATCCTTGTGGTCACAACTTTTAGTTATGCTCAGCTCTATTTTGTTATTACTTTATTTGATAGAACTTTCGCTCTATAATAAAAAATTTGGATGTAACGGTTGTATGACATTTATTTAAACTGCAACAGTGCTTCCGTGTTCCATAATGCAAGCACACGGTTTTGTGATGGGGCTCGCTTTGGTCTTGGGGCAGAGGTATTTCTTTTCAACTATTTGTGCATAAACTTCCTAGTTTACTTATTTGTCACTTTATATTGTACATTTGTGTTTTGAATGCCTCAACATTTTGTAGTTTACTTTCTTGTCACATATTGAACAATTTTCTTTTAAATACCCACCTGAAATTTTACATAAAATATATATTAAACTAGCAACATCAATTTGTTAAGTGAATAGATCTAATTTTAGGGATTTATTCAATTAGCTAAATAATACTGCATAAGTATTTATGTAGCTTAAATGTCATGTTGTGTTTCAATATAAAAAAAGGACGGAGTAATAAATTTGTGTGACATAAGAATTAATTTATGTCACCTATGCTGATTTAAATATTGAAAATTAATGGATGTTGATCTAAATTACAAGAATAGTTGTTAGATGAAGTTCCAATCTTTGATATCAGAAAGCTTAATCATTTTGCAATTTTGTGCAACCCACTTTAACTGGCTTTGTAGTGTGATTACAGTGAGATCTAATAAAACAATGGATAGTTGTTACTTTTTCTGTTGGTAAATGCATTTGGTGCTATAGTAAGGACCATCCAGAAGATCGAAGAATATGAACTACTTATGTGTTTATAGTAATGTGTGTGAAATGAGGCAAACTGAAATTAGACTTGGCATGCATTTGGTGTAAACTAAGAATTTAAGTTGTCAAATGCTAGAAGGTTAAGGTTTCAAATGGTTCTAATGTACATATCTTTCACTTCTAATGTACATATCTTTCACTTCTCTGTTTTTAGAACTTTACAAATGCAGTTGTCAAATGCTAAAAGTTTTTTGAAACTTTTCAATTGATTTGAATAGGTGGGCATAAGTACAGGTCGCATCCATGCTCGGGGACCTGTTGGTGTTGACGGACTTCTAACTACTCGATGGTAGGTTTTTTATGTCATATAATATATTGGTCTGCAAATATTTTCCCTCAAATGCTGGGGAGAACAATGTGAGAATTGTTTTATCATATTTTGCAAGATTTTTTCAGTTCCAATGTTATTTTCATACACAAACGCAACAGAGAGAAAATTCATTAATTTACGCACAGTTCAGCCTTTTTACACAATATTGATGCATTGGTTTTTCACTATTTATATATAGCATTCTACGAGGGAGTGGACAAGTAGTGAACGGTGACAAGGGAGTTGTATACACTCACAGGGATCTTCCTTTGCAATGAGGTAAATCATGGTCGACTTTGCTTCGAAAGAATTGCTCTCTGTCTCCAAAATAATGCTCCCATTTATTATCCTTCAATTTGTATTTTTGCAGGTAAAGGACCTATGTTGTGGAGCAATTTTGTGTAGACAAAATCACCGGACACCGGCCTCCCTCTTCAAAACCTTGCTTTATGCCATGCAAAAGAAAACGAGTTCCTTGGAGACGGAAATTCTCTAGTTCTAGGACATCTGTTTATTCACGGTACAATGATTTATCCATGTCATTTTAGTACGAGATTAATGTAACCATAGGATTCACCAATATATTTATACTGGTGGTGAGGTTTCAGTTTTTACCTTCGAAACCCCCTTTAAATGACATCTCGAATCCTTATCATGTGAGCGCCTGAATGTCTATAGCCTGGAGAAGTGAATATAATTATTATTTATAGAATTGTGTTAAGCTGGGTGATTCTTCTATGTGAGCACGTAGAGCTGAAGCTGATGAAACAGCTCAAAGAATGGTACTTTTCTTTTGACTTGCTGAAAAGTGCAGATAATAACAATAACTGATCCCATAAAATAATAAAGAATCCGGCACAAAATCATACCATGCAATTCCACTGCTTTCAGATGGCAACTAGCATCCATTGTGCCCCCATAGCATATAGCACAAACAGAAATACTGCTCGTACTATGTCTCTGAACACTAATCACAACAGATTACCTATGCTTATAAATTGTAAACAATCTTAAGTCGATATGAAGATAAGATTGGGTATACGAGAATGTGTGGAGACACTATTGCTACTAAAAATGTGTTAAAACTTAAAACGGGTTCCATTACAGATGTGTCAAAATTGTCTGACAGAAGGCTCCAAAGTCCACACAAGGACTCAGCAATCAATTGAATATACCTCCTGAAAGGCCAGGTCATCATGCCATTTTAATCAGTACGTCAGACTGTACAACAGTTCCAAATTCTTCATCGGTCCTAATTCATTGGTCATTAGGTATAATCAGTAAAACTGCAAAAAGAAAATTTGAAGAGTTTTGCAGCATCTTCACCAATAATCCCCACACGAGCAAACTCCATCCTTAAAGTGGTGAAATCGATTCACATCCCTCACGACAATCTCCCGCTCTGTGAATTTGGAGATGAACTTGGTGACTGAATGACAGTCCTCACAAAGCCTAAGGTTCTTGGTGATCCTGATGACTTCCCCGCTGCCAGTGTTGATAAGCCCAAAAGCAACAGCCAGCTTCTCACTGTGACCGAGCAAAATCTTCTCCTTTTCTTGCTCTTCAATATCATAGAGAACAACACTTGTGTCAGGGACATGGCCATCATTCTTCATCTGTGCCACAAACTCAAATATAAGAGCTTGTAGCTCCTCAAGCTGTGGGTTCTTGTTGTCCACAGACACAAACGAGTGCAACTTCTTCTTCACCTCTATCCAGCTACAGCCAGGCACCTTCTCCAGCGCATGCTCTTCAAGCAGCTCCTTTAGCACGCCAACTTGACTGTGCAACTTAGCTTGAGCATAAATATCAGCAAGGAGTACATAATTCCCGGCATTTCTGGGCTCAAGATCAAAGAGATGGGAACAGGCCATCTCTGCATACTCCACATGGCCATGAATACGACAAGCTCCAAGAAGTGCGCCCCATACTTGGGGACTTGGCCCAATGTGCATGCCCCGTATGAGCTCCACAGCTTCATCCAAATGCCCAGCCCGACCAAGGAGGTCTACCATGCAAGCATAGTGCTCTGCACGAGGGGTGATGCTATACTCAACCATGGACTCAAACAGCCTCTTACCCTCATCCACAAGTCCAGCATGGCTACAAGCCCCAAGGACACTGATAAATGTGATGATATTCGGTGAAACATTCTCTTGGATCATTTCCTCAAACACCTGAACCGCCTCACGGCCAAAACCATGCATCCCATATCCTGATATAAGTGAATTCCACGACACAATGTCTCTCCGGGGTCCTATCCAATTGAAGATGAGTCGGCCAACTTCAAGGCGCCCGCATCTCATGTACATTGCCATCAATGCGTTCAGCACCGAAACAAGCGAGTCAAAACCCCTCCTGAGGATATACCCATGCAATAGCTTCCCCTGCTCAAGTGCACTCACTCCTGCGCAAACGCTCAGGATGCTTACTATAGTGATCGAGTTTGGTACAAGGTCTGCTTCAGAAGTCATCATCTCCTGGAATAGCTCAAGGGCATCACCTGGTCGCTCATTCTTAGCATAGCACCCAATCATGGCACTCCAGGACACAACATTCCTCTCTGGCATTGCAGCAAACACACGCTCAGCATAGCTTACAGTCCCAAGCTTTGCATAACAGTCAATAAGAGTGGTGGCAACATGCATGTGCAATCCATAGCCGCGGTGAATGGCATGTGCGTGAATCTCGCATACACGGGCGGAGGCCGGCTCGTGCCATGCTGATGCAGCGATGCAGGCCTTGAGTCCGTGGGCGTAGCTGTAGCTATCGACGGGAACGCCGAGGCGCCCCATGTCAGTCAGACGCGCGAGCGCCTCGTCACTATGGTCGGCACGCGCGAGCGCCTTGAGTAGCGCGTTCCACACGAAGATGCTCTTCACGGGCGCCTCGTCGAACACTTGGCGTGCGGCCGAAAGCACGCCGAGCTCCGCGTAGGCGTTAATGAGCCGCGTCGAGAGGAACGGGTCCGAACGGAACATCGGGTCGGCCTCGAGCCTCCGGTGCACGGCCGCGGCGAGCGTGGCGTCCCCGGCCCGCGCGGCGGCGAGGAGGAGCGACTCGTAGGTCCGCTGCGTCGGCGCGGGGAGGCCCTGGAGAAGCGTCACGGCGCTCGCGAGGCGGCCGTTGGCGCAGAGCGTCTGTATGAGGTGGTTCGCGTTGGCCGGCGGGGTGGCGCCCGGCGAGACGGGCGCGAGGGACGCCAGGCACCTGCAGCGCGTCAGCGCCGGACGCCTGTGACCGAGCGCCGGGAGGGAGAGGTGGAAGAGGGTGGCCTGCGGCGGCGTGGGTATGGGGGTCGGGGCGGACATGAGGCGGCGGCGGAGGCGGGGGCGGAGCGGGCGGCGGCTGAGCGTCTTCAGCGCTTCGCCGTGCGCCGGCGTGGGAGATATTTTGGGTTGGGTCCCGACTCCCGAGTCCCGACTCGCGACTCGCGAGTTTGGACAGTGGAGAGGCGGAAGTGGCACCGCGCCGCGCGGAGATGGAGAGGCGTCGGGATTTTTGCATGATCTTTGCGGGCCGATGGGCCCCGTGGTTGGGCTTCAAAGTAACGTTCCGTCGAGCGTTTTGTTTCGGTCGCTGTGTTGGGCTGGAGACTTCGCGCAGGGCAGGGCAGGCTAGACTTTGCACTATAACTCAAGATGTCAGACATTAAGCCCAAGTGGGCCACAATTTTTTATCTATAAGCCAATGGGCTTCCTTCTGCAGAATTTTGGTTTTTTGTGATGCAGCAAAGTGGGCTCCAAGCTGCAACCTTTTAGAGAAATCTCACATTGCATTTCGTAAGTGAGGACATAGCGATGATGTAGAATGGAAAACGAATTTTCTAGGGGTCCTTGAAATTTACTATGATTAATTAGAAAACTAAATTTTCTGCACAGTCAAAGAAAAGCGGCAAAGAATGCCAAAAGAAACCATACTATAAAAATATTTTCTACTCTATGTCATAAATAGTGAGATCTCCTTTTTCTCTCAATGAAAATGAATAAGAGAATTCAAAATATTTTTTCTCTTTTTTGCTTCCGACAACAGTAAAGATACATTGAACACCATCAGCTATTCATAGATTAGAGCATCTGCACCTGCCACTTCATCATCACTCTCCATTCCACTATTTCCTATTTCCTCTATTCTTCTCCCTAATTTTTTTCACACTTCACGCTATTGTGTTTAAGTGCCCAGTACGGATGCTCTCATGATATACATAGGGGTCGAAAGCCTGAGCGAGCCAAGCCTAGCCCAAGCTGAGCAAGGGGTTTGATACGAGCTGAAAAAACAAGCTCGGCTCGGCTCGGTGGTAGATCGCGAGCGCTCGCGAGCCCACACCAGTGCCGAGCCACAGGCCCAAACTCCAATGAAAAACAACCTCGATGGCTGATGAATGATGATGTACGAACCGAGCCTGAGTCGAGCCGAGCTTGAGTGAGCCCGCGGCTCGGCTCGATTGGTTGCACAAGTTGAAAATGATGCTCAGTTTGTGTTTGTTTCTAAACGAGCTGAGCCCAAACCAAGTTGGAACCGAGCCGACCCCGAGCAACCAGCGAGCTTTTTGGCTTGTTTTTCGGCCCTAGAATATACATGTACATGCCAGGCAAGCATGGGAAAAAAAAACAGGTACGCAGAGGCGGAAATCCGCGTCAATCTATCCAGGCGTCAATCTACCCAGGCAGTCAGGCCGGCCTCTGGAGCGCTGAGCGCATGCTCCCCATCCGACGAACCAATCACCCGGTAGCCGTAGGCCGTCCGCCGTGAACTTTCACTTCGGAGAGACGGATCAGCTCAATCATTGGTGGACACCTGAGGAAAGTGTTAGTGAAAAGCAGCAAAGCACGCAGTAGTAGTGCCACTATACTGGCCAGTACTACTACTGGCGTGGCGCCACTAGCTAAAGGCCTAGGCCAAGAGGCTACTGGTAGAGAATCGGCGGGAAAGGAAGCGCGCCGGCGACGGCGGCGACGGCGACCCATGGCCATGGCGAATTCCCCTTTGATGCAGATGCTTGCTCGCACTGCGCCGTGTGTCATTTCCGAGAAAAGCAATTATTCTATGCAAACAGTATGTACATGTCATTTCCGAGACAAAAGCAGTAGATGTGCCACTGCCACCGGAGTAGAGTAGTAGGCAGTGGTGGGAAGCAGCAGCAAGCTGCAGCTGCGAGGGAGAGACCACTGGCTCGCGTTGGATTGGATTGGACTGGGCGAGATATCGACAAACCAGGCGAGCAATTTTAAAAGCGTCGCAAATCCAAAGAGGGATCAAATCAGACATGCGTGTAGAGTGGAAAGAACATATGCTTAACGAGAATCAGTCGTGGAGATTAGATTAAGAGAGAGACAGAGAGAGAGAGAGGCCAGTAGGCCACTGCCTCGATCGGCTTTTGATCATGTGCCTATGCGCCCACTCGATCCCATGCAGATGTTTATGCAGCATTGCACTGCTCTCCAAGGAAAAGCAGAGGAGGAAACAAAAAATCAAGCTTTGCTTTCAAGGGCCATGCAACTGGAGAAGGAAGCAACGCAGATGGAGTTTTTTTTTTCCTACAGAGCCGGGTGAGATTAAGGGAATCTTTGATTTGCAGGATTTTTTCCAGAGCCAAGGGAATCTTTGATTTGGTACACGTAGGATTAGGTTGTATGTGTTGGAAATATTAGGAATTTCCTCAAGTTCTTAATCCACAAAATTAGGTAAATCATAATTAACCAATTGAATATTTCAAGTTCATAACCAAAGGTACTAGATAATAACGAATTATCTATCTCATACACAAAGGCTAATGAACAAGAAACAAGCCAAATAAAGGCACGGTATAAACAAATATACCCTTGAGCCGGAGCCGCAGCCCACTACTGTAAGCGAGACACGGTATTGGCGGAGAGGAATGACTTGCACATTCTCACCGCCATGACGGATTGATGTAATCGATCACAAGTTGGTGCAGAGATGCCGTTGATGCGGTGGAAAGGTCGGTGCGATCGAGCGTCGATCTTTGTGTAGATGAAGTGAACCAGCGAGGAAATTTGAGCGATCGCGTGGTCGCTCCCCAAAAACCTTATCGGCCTTCTATCCGGCGGGATCTCAAGAAGGACGAGGCTCGGAGGCTGCTCCCTCCGCTCCTTGTCGCGCAAAAGAAACAGAGGGAAATGCAAAAGCAATGGCCTTCTGAGATGGAAGTATGGAATGTGCGGGAGAGAGAGCTCTTGAGGCGAGAGATTCACGGGCGAGGAGCTCATGCTTTTATAGGCGCCAGAAGAGAAGGTTAAATCGAACACGGGCGCCATCAAGCACTAATAACGGACGTCATTACACAGCCATTAAGTCGCTACATTACGTAGCAGACGTCATTACACCAGCCATTAAGTCGTCGGTTACGGGGAGAGGTCGCCCGTGCTCAGGGTGAGATCGCCCGTGCCTAGGGAGAGCTCGCCCATGCTCAGGGTGAGGTCGCCCGTGCCTGGGGAGAGCTCGTCCATGCTCAGGGTGAGGTCGCCCGTGCCTAGGGAGAGCTCGCCCATGCTCAGGGTGAGGTCGCCCGTGCTCGGGGAGAGCTCGCCCGGCTCGGGGAGAGCTCGCCCAGCTCGGGGAGAGGTCGCCCACGCCTTTCTCTTTTCTCTCTTTTCTTAATTGGGAGAACCACAATCCAACTATTTAAGTTGAGATATTCTCCTCCCAATTTCCCGAACGGTTTAGTATTAAATGGGCCTCTTGGAATTTCTATTAAAATAATTAAATGGGCCAACCCATAATTATTCTAACAATCCCCACCAAATTTCATAGGCACATTTGAAATACTCTCAGTTCCACTGTAGTTTGATATACCAGTGTTTCGATGGAGACTGTTAAGTTGAACTTCCACCTAGAACAAAGGTTACACTCATCCACAACTGAACAATGGACTAAGCCTTGAATTGACAGTCTTGTGCGAACGAAGTTTCACCAAAGTCCTTCTCGATACTAGGTCGCTAAATGCATCCCCTCGGTTTGGAGCGTATAAGTCATACTCCTTTGCCTTTCATGAGCCTCTAGAGATCACCCAATCTCATAGACTGTGACTAGCAGTCGAGCTCATATAGGTGTATTCCTCATAAGATGTTCTGTAGGATAACATCTCTGCTTTATTAAAAGCCACTCGGAACACATTAAGGTATAACCAACTCGCCATACGAGAATAGGAGAGTAGTGCATCTCAAACGGAGTGGGTTAAGTACAAAAGTACTCTCCTCTCAGCCAGTCACTAGCTTGTCTCAACATCCTAATTCACGGGATCTCCGATCAAATAGGATGAGTTACCACTAAGACATGACTTTCATGTGGGTCTCAAGCCCATCTCCCTTGATGCTTTATCTATCACATTCCGTGATAGTCCCTTTGTAAAGGGATCTGCCAGGTTTTTAGCCGTCTGGACATAGTCCAATGCTATAACTCCGGAGTTTCTCATCTTCCTGACAGACTTCAATCGCCTCTTAACGTGCCTTGATGACTTCATGTTATCCTTTGAACTGTTCACCTTGGCAATCACCGTTTGATTGTCACAATTCACAAGGATAGCAGGTACCGGTTTTTCAACCACCGGTAAGTCCATCACAAGCTCACGCAGCCAATCGGCTTCCATAGTGGCAGTGTCTAATCTTGTGAGTTCGCTTCCATTGTAGACCTCGTTAAGATGGTGCCTTGCAAGACTTCGAGAAACAGCTCCACCACCCAATGTGAATACAAATCCACTTGTGGCTTTTATCTCATCGACATCGGATATCCGGTTTGAATCACTATAACCCTCTAGTACCCTTGGGTACCGGTGTAGTGAATACCATAACTTGATGTCCCTTTAGATAGCGCATCACTCTCTCAAGAGCATGCCAATGATCATCTCCCGGATTTGAAACAAACCGGCTAAGTTTGCTCACAGCAAACGAGATATCAAGTCTTGTTGCACTAGCTAAATACATCAGTGAACCAATGATTTGGGAATATCTCAATTGATCCTTTGCTATCGTTGGTTCTTTCGTAATAGCACACTTGGATCATATGGCGTTGGAGCGAGTTTACAATCGCTAAACCCAAAGCGACTCAACACCTTTTCCACATAATGGGACTGCTCAAGAGTTATCCCACCATCATCTTCTCTTAACAACTTAATGTTTAAGATGACATCCGCTACTCCCAAATCTTTCATTTCAAAATTCGGACGAAAAGTCCTTGACTTCCTTAATCACATTAAGGTTCGTCCAAAGATCAGTATGTCATCAACATACAGACACAGAATCACTCCTTCACCCCCACCATAGCGGTAATACACACATTTGTCAGCTTCATTCACAACAAAGCCGGCAGATGTTAAAGTTCTGTCGAACTTCTCGTACATCGCTTAGGTGCTTGCTTAAGGCCATACAAAGACTTCAACAACCTACACATTTTTCCTTCATGACCCTTTACTACAAATCCATCCGGTGATCCATATAGATTTCCTCTTCCAACTCTCCATTAAGGAAAGCCGTCTTCACGTCCATCGATGAACGATCGGGCCGTAGGAGGCGACCATGGATAGTAGTACTCTAATAGTGATCAATCGGCAACGGTGAGTAAGTGTCAAAGAAATCCTCGCCTTCTTTCTCGGGTATAACCCTTGGCTACAAGTCTTGCCTTGTACTTTTCAATTGTACCATCAGGCCTCGACTTCTTCTTGAACACCCACTTACATCCTACTGGTTTACACCCATATGGACGATCAATAACTTCCCAAGTTCCATTGCTCAGATGGAATCCATCTCACTCTGGTACTTCCTTCCAATAGTCGATCCCCGAGATGAATAAGCCTCCTCAATGGTTCTTGGAGTATCATCCATTAGATATACAATGAAATCATTACCAAAAGACTTTGAGGTCTTTTGTCTCTTACTCTTTCGAGTTACTTCATTGTCTTCATCTATTGGATTTTTCTCAAAAGTGGGTTCAATTTGTATAGGAGTGGAAGGTTTAGGAGAGAAGATAGATTCTTGGCCAGATGAGCTAAGTGTCTCTTTCATAGGGAATATGTCCTCAAAGAATGTGGCGTTATTGGACTCTAAGATTGTACCTTCATACATATCAGGTACTCCAGATTTCACTATTAAGAACCTATATCCAACACTGTGAAAAGCATAACCAATGAAGACACAATCAACGGTTTTTGGTCCAAGTTTACGCTTCTTTGGGACAGGCACATTAACCTTAGCCAAACAACCCCAAGTCCGTAAATAAGTGAGATTTAATCTTTTTCTCTCCCATTCCTCGAATGGTGTGATTTCTTTATTCTTTGTAGGAACCCTATTTAGGACATGACAAGCAGTCAATATAGCCTCACCCCACCATTCCTTGGAAAGTCCCGATGTTTCTAACGTGGCGTTAACCATATCAGTTAGAGTACGGTTCTTTCTTTCGGCAACCCGTTTGATGGGGAGAATAGGGGCGTCCTCTCATGGATTATTCAAGTTCTCGCGAATTTATTAAAACACTAGAAAAATATTCTCCACCACGATCTGACCTAACCCGTTTGATTTTCCTATCAAGTTGGTTCTCAGCTTCAGCTTTATAGATCTTAAAATAGTGAAAAGCCTCATCTTTAGACCTTAATAAATACACGTAGCAAAATCTAGTAGAATCATCAATCAAAGTCATGAAATACCTCTTACCACCCTTAGTCAACTCCCCGTTCATCTCGCACAAATCGGTATGAACTAGTTCTAATGGTGACAAGTTTCTCGCCTCTGCTGCCTTGTGAGGCTTGCGAGTTTGCTTAGATTGCACACACACTTGACACTTAGAACTTTTGACTTGGGTAAATTTTGGGATTAAATCCATACCGGCCATCCGCATCATACAACCAAGATTAACATGACAAAGTCGTGAATGCCAAACATTAGTCTCATGATCACAAACATGATTAATCTCATTATTCATGTCCATCAAAGATAAGCGGAACAAGCCTCCGCTCTCATAGCCTTTTCAATAAAATTTCCAAACTTGGAAATAACACATTTATTGGATTCAAAAACTAGCTTAAAACCATCTCTACACAATAGAGATCCGCTGACAAGGTTCTTATTTATCGCGGGCACATGTTGTACGTTCCTCAGTCGCACGACCTTGCCTGAAGTAAACTTCAAGTCAACAGTGCCGACTCCACGTACAAATGCCTGCGACCCATTCCCCATCAACACGGAGGCAGCCCTGCGACCGATAAGAAGAAAATAGGGATCTATCAGCACAAACATGTATATTGGCCCCTGTGTCAATCCACCAATCAGGTGAACGACATACTGAAAGAACAGTAGGTACTGTTACATACCCAGATGTTCCTTCCTCAGTATTGCCAATAACAACGTTGGCGGACTTTTTCTGCTTGTCTTTACGATCAGGGCAATCCTTAGCCCAATGATCGCACCATTACTGAACAAGCGCTTTCCTTCCTTTATTCTTCTTCTTCTTGAAGCTAGTAGTTTGATTGGCTTTGTTCTTGTTGTCAGGCTTTTCAGACTTGTTTTTATTCTTGTTGAATTGAAAGGTTTTCTTTTGTACCACATTGGCACTAGAACTTCCTTTCCCACGTGTATCTTTTGCCCTCGCCTTCTCCTCAACATCTAGAGACCCAATGAGACCAGCAACGCTGAACTCTTGTCTCTTGTGTTTTAGAGTAGTGGCAAAATCCTCCAAGAAGGTGGCGACTTAGCAATAATGCACCCGCCACAAACTTGTCGGGCAATGCACATTTAAAATTCTCAAGTTCTTTTGAAAGCTTGCACCTCATGAGCTTGTTCTACTACAGATGGGTCATCGACCATCTTGTAGTCATGAAACTGCTCCATGACATAGAGCTCGCTACCGCATCGAAACTCCAAATTTTGCCTCAAGTGCATCCCACATTTCTTTACCACTAGGCAAAATCATATACACATCAACAAGATTTTCTCCCAAAACGCTAATCACGGCGTCTCTAAACAAGTTATCATGCACCCAAGGCACTCTCTCCGCTCAGAGAAAGCCCTCCTTCCGGTACCGTGGCTTGCCTTCTTAACGTGATACACGTTCATGGCGATCAACCATAAAATCATCTTGGCGCCAACGCTTGTAATTTGTGCCACAAATCTTTGTTGGCTTAAGTGCGGCAAATAAACCGATGAGTTGTAAAATTCCTAGCATAAGGTTTTTGGATTGTTGAAAATATTAGGAATTTCCTCAAGTTCTTAATCCACAAAATTAGGTAAATCATAATTAACCAATTGAATATTTCAAGTTCATAACCAAAGGTACTAGATAATAACGAATTATCTATCTCATACACAAAGGCTAATGAACAAGAAACAAGCCAAATAAAGGCACGGTATAAACAAATATACCCTTGAGCCGAGCCGCAGCCACTACAAAGCGAAGCACGTATTGGCGGAGGAATGACTTGCACATTCTCACCGCCATGACGGTTGATGTAGTCGATCACAAGTTGGTGCGAGATGCCGTTGATGCAGATGGAGAGGTCGGTGCGATCGAACGTCGATCTTTGTGTAGATGAAGTGAACCGGCGAGGAAATTTGAGCGATCGCGTGGTCGCTCCCCAAAAACCTTATCGGCCTTCTATCCCGGCGGGATCTCAAGAAGGACGAGGCTCGAGGCTGCTCCCTCCGCTCCTTGTGCGCGCAAGGAAGCAGAGGCGGGAATGCAAAAGCAATGCGGCCTTCTGATGGAAGTATGGAATGTGCGGGAGAGAGAGCTCTTGAGGCGAGAGATTCACAGGCGAGGAGCTCATGCTTTATAGGCGCCAGGAAGAGAAGGTTCGTCGAACACGGACGCCATCAAGCACTAATAACGGACGTCATTACACCTGGCCATTAAGTCGCTGCATTACGTAGCAGACGTCATTACACCACCATTAAGTCGTCGGTTACGGGGAGAGGTCGCCCGTGCTCAGGGTGAGATCGCCCGTGCCTAGGGAGAGCTCGCCCATGCTCAGGGTGAGGTCGCCCGTGCCTAGGGAGAGCTCGCCCATGCTCAGGGTGAGGTCGCCCGTGCTCGGGGAGAGCTCGCCCGGCTCGGGGAGATCTCGCCACTCGGAGAGGTCGCCCACGCCTTTCTCTTTTCTCTCTTTTCTTAATTGGGAGAACCACAATCCAACTATTTAAGTTGAGATATTCTCCTCCCAATTTCCCGAACGGTTTAGTATTAAATGGGCCTCTTGGAATTTCTATTAAAATAATTAAATGGGCCAACCCATAATTATTCTAACAGTATGGGCATATTGAAATCCGGAGGATTGCGATCTATATGAATTTTAGTGTGCCAGCTGATTGTTCCATACAAAATACATGAATTTTAAGACTACAACCAATAGTAGGATAAGTTGTGTTGGAATTCTTAAATCATATCGTTTAAAAAACAAATACATCTATAGCTTTCTCGTTTCCTTTCATTTAATTCCTCTTTCTTTTCCTTTCAAACTCCTTTAATCAAATAGGCCTACCCTTCAATTAAGTGTATTAAACAAAGTTCTAGTTTTATCGACCCTATTTTGTTCAAATGTGGGACTTTGAGAAGCATAAAAGTTAGGTTAATCTTGATTTTGAGAACATTACTATTAAAAAAGCATCGTCAGGAAATCAAAAAGTCTGGCTTAAAGAAAGACCTACGATGATTCCACAAAAATAAACAGAAGTAAATTAAAGAACTAGAGGAATAAAACTTCTAGTCCTAAGAAACTTCTCTTCCCCACACACTACCAAATACTCCCTCCGCTCCAAATTATAGGTCGTTTGACTTTTTTGACACATACTTTGACCACTCGTCTTATTCAAATAATTAGTAAAAATATGAAAAAAACTCAAGTCATTATTAAAGTACCTTTCATGATAGACTAAATCATAACAAAAATAAATTATAATTTTTTGAAGAGTAAATTACACTGTTGCCCCTTAAAGCTGAACGAAAATCTCACTTAGCCCCTTAAACTTTATTTTGTCCGCTGCAGCCCCTTAAAGTTGTTTCCGAGTGTCACAAAGTCCCAGAAAGTTGGATTTTGTTGCACCACAACCCCCCGGAAGTTGGGTTTGGGTGCTGAAAAAATTAGCCTGCGTGACACCCGGAAACAACTTTAAGGGGCCGCAGCAGACAAAATAAAGTTTAAGGGGCTAAGTGAGATTTTCGTTCAACTTTAAGGGGCAACAGTGTAATTTACTCTTTTTTGAATAAGACGAATGGTCAAAGTACGTGTCAAAAAAGTCAAACGACCTATAATTTGGAACGGAGGGAGTATATTCGAATGTTTGGGACTCTTTCTATTCAAAGGAATTTTAAGGATGAGTATAGTCTAAAGAGGAAAAAATCCTACAAAAAGAGATTCCCCTGTCCCTATCAGATTGGTACGTGATTTGTAGGGTTATTTGAAAGAAAGGAAAACGGAATGGGACTTCATGGAGTCAGTGCTCCATTCTTTGTTGCCGTTGGATTTCATCAAGATTCGGCATATAAAGTAAATACATGCAAAACAGCATTGTCATTTGCCATTTAAAAGTGTGAATGCAATAAATGCACAATTAATTGTTTCCAAACTAGGTACGGAGCACGGACTCCATGGAGTCCCAAATATTTTTACCATATAGATATATATAAGATGCTATTTTTCTCTAGGATTTTGAGGAAATATGATGTCTCACCTTTTTTAAAATTGCCAATCCAACTTCTTTCTTGCTTTCTCTATTTACTATTTACTTAATTAATATTTAATCACAATCTCCTTATGTTTTTTATGCAAGACAATTGAACAACATCGTTTGATAATAGAAATATTTTTGCCCCATATATCCTAAGATGTTTACAACCCTTACAATCTGTAATGCTAATTGGACAAAAAAAAGAAGAGGGGAATGGGCCAGCCAACCCAACCGGCCCATCTCCCCACTGCCCCCAATACCCTGTCGGTCTCTCATCCTCTCTAGAACTTCCCTAGAACTCTCTCCTTTTATTTGGTGCCTTCCTCCTCAGCTCAACTCTCTCTCTCACTCGTGCTTTCTCCCTCTCCAGCACAACTATCGTCTCCCTCCATCCGCCACAGCCTCTCCAGCCGCTGCCGCCGCCACTCTCAGCGCCGCCCCAGCCTGTGACGTCGCCTCAGTAGCCGCCGCCGCCCCTAGCCCTAGCTGGCCGCCGCTGCCCTAGCCATCCAACCACCGCTGCCATAGGTCGCCACCACCTGGAGCCGCCGCCCTCCCCAGGTCCTGTGCTGGCCTGTGCTGGCAGGTCTTGGAGGAAAAGGAAAGAAGAAGAGAAGGGAAGAAGGAAGTGGAAGGGGAAGGAAGAAGAGAGAGAGAAAAAAGAGATAGGGAGAAAAGCTAGGGTTCGGAGGTCTTCGAGTAGGTGAATTATCTGAGTCCCCTCTCCAGCAATTAATTATTTTACTAGTCATATCGGTTAGAATTAGAGGTTATTTGGGAGTAATAGGTGTTGAATTTGTGCTTTGAGGATGGATTCGGGTATGCAGCAGCTTGCAACCTCGATTAGGAGTTTTTAGCGGGATTTGGAGGTTGGCTATATTAATTGAATTGTACCTAATGTTCTTAGCTTTCCAACAAGCCCTAGAACATCTCAATCGGACTATCGGTTTAGGAATTATGGCCCTTGCAAACTAGCTGTCCAGAAAATTCTATATTCTTGGTTTCATGCGACTAATCCGGCAACTAGTGACCTAATTGGGGCATTTAGGTGTTAGGCTAGCCTAGTGTGTGGTGGGTAATTAGAAGCATGTTATATGACTTATTCATGATTTTAGGTGCAGCCTCCTTGAGATCAGAGACGTCGTTGTCGATTGCAAGTCTTCGGGCGTAATAAGGCAAGTGCATATTTAACTAGAGTGACATAATTATCTTGGTTGTGTTTACTGCTAAGAATATCACGTTGTTTTGCTATTCCTATGTTTATGCCTTGGGGGCGACTGGGGGACGGGATCCCGTCCCACCCGCCCCCCGACGGGATAGCTCCCTCCTCCGCCTCCCCTTCGCTCCGCCACCTCCTTCCTCCGCCCCGTCTCCTCCTCGCTCCACCGCCTCCACGCGCCCTCGCCTCTTGCCCCTTACACCCCGCCCCGGCCGCTCCGCCTCCTCCCCCCCCGCCGCCGCCCCCTAACCAGAGGGGTGAGGCGGTCCCTCCACCGCCGCCGACCGCCGTCACCCTCCCCGGCTCGGCAGCCACCACCGCCTCCCTGCCTCCCGACCTCCCTCTAAACCCCGCCGGCCAGATATTTTCCCTAACCCCGAAACGGCGGCGGCGACAGCGAGGGCGACGGCGAGGTCCGCTCCCTCCTTCCTCCTCGTCCTCTCTTCTTCCTCGTCCCGATCAGCCCCCCCCCCGGATCCGATGGCAACGAGGTATCCCGTCGGCGTGAGCGCACGACGGGATACCGTTGTGAGGAATTTCTGTTATGCCTTATGCTCGTGAGATATTATTCTAATTCCCTAAAGTGGTTATGCTTGATTGATAATTATGCATCATTCGTGTTCACGTGCATGGGCCTGGATGATGGATGGTCGTGTAATTAGTCAGGAGTGCCGGTCTGCTATTGCTTATTATTTTCATTCTCATGATGTTTATCTGTGTGATTTGAGTTAATGAGATATTTAGTGCTTTGCTAAAGTGAAAAGTGTTTGGTTGATATTTGTGCATTTTTTTTCATTCATGTGCATGAGCCAAGTCAATGATATGGTCATATGACTAGTCCGGAGTGCCTCGGGCCAGGTCGGTGTGAAAGACATATGACCATGACTTGTGCTTTAAGTCCTACGGGAGTGGGGCAAAGTCGATAGATGGTCATATGACTAGTCTAAAGTGCTACGGCCAGGTCGGTGAGAAAGTCATATGACTTCGACTTGTTTTGACCCCGTATGCAAAAGGACGGGGCTTAAGGGCATCATCGACAGGTGAGCCCTTTGCTATACCGGTATGAGCACAGAGAAGAGACGCATATTGCACTGCACTGTGTTGTGTTGTGTTGGCTTGGAGATGGGTTATGGTTAATTTGGAGCTACGATTGTGTATATGCTGTTATGTTATCCGTCTGCTATTTTTAATACTTTACTTTGATTAAATATGTACTTGGTGAGTCCTGGACTCACCCTTGCTCTTTCTGTTTTGTTTTTAGGTCACTCGATGATGTCGCTCCCGGGCGGGTAGCGGCACACACACTCACACTATTAAATAATCAGCAACTAACAGTGGACCTATAATAAATAAAATAATGATATAGACTTTTAATTGGTTATGTATTTACTTATGTATTCGGATGTGGGGATGAGCTAGTTGTGGTGTGAGATGGTGTTGGTCGCCCTTTCTAGCTAGGATTGTCTATGGTTAGTATCGCTACTGATTAACACACTTGAGGTAAGCTTTTGGTGAAAAGTCTAGCGGTTTGGCTTTTGGGTTGTGAATTGTGGATGAAATAATAAGATAGTTGATATATAATATGAGATATATAAATTATGTTTCTTTGTCTGCTGAGTGGATGTCCAAATTATAGGGGAGGTGCTGTCGAAATTTTTTAGAGACTAAGGACTAAGTAGCATCTTGGGCTTAATTGTTGAGCCGGGGTGTTACACAATCTAAGAAGACATCCAACAAAGTAAGACACAGAAACAAAGTTCAAGTTCAGTATTACTAATCAACTACAGAATCTTAGTATTCACTTTCAAGCAATGCTTGTTCATGCAACTTTAATTTTACTAATCAACTAAAACAAAGTGCTTGTTAAAGAAGAATCACATAAAAAAGATTATCATCCTTTCATTGTGCTTTTGAAGTACATATTAATGACACAATCAATATAATCCTCTTAAAATTACATGTGTAAAAGAAGAATATCTGCATTCGTCAAAAACTACGTCAAAAACTATATCATTTCGAGAAAATCAAGTGGACCAAAAGCAAAGATGTGCATCCAACTATTATTAATGTTTTATGATTCCTCCTAATTCCTTGAAGCCAACTCAAACAAATGATCACAAAGGCCTTGTTCTTTTCAGCGTATCATTGCATTGGCGTATTACTGTAGCAAATTTGAGAGCTCTCAAAATGAGATCTAAAGATTATAAAAAATAATTAAAAAATAATTTTAAAATCTTTGAAATGACTACTAAAAGTCATGAAAAAATCGTTACAAATTATCACAATAGATAGGCTTTATAAAAATAACAAAATTTGCTACAGTAATACGCAACGGTACGATACGCTGAAAAGAACAAAGTCAAAGACTTGGAAGCCTTAAAACATTTTGTACTAATTGCCAACTGATTTAAAGAGATGACAATATAAATAAAGATGATGAAGTGTCTCAGTATAACTACAAAATGGCACTTCTGACTCCCCCACCATTTTTAACCAAAATTATTTTTGTTTAAGATCATGCCATGACTTAAATTCTAAAATAAAATATCTCTCAAATGCAGAATTTTAAGTTTTCATAAGCACTTGCTAGCATAAGAAACATTATGATTAGCAATTATTTGATACATTAATTGTAACAGGAACATGCCGGTTATTGTAGATTTCATTCGCGCTGAATTAAACATGCCTAGCTAGAAATCATATTCCAACGTTTCTAGAATTCGGCAATTAGTCGGGGAAAATCTCACATGCCATCGCAAGTCATCTCTAATACCTTTCATGCCATCAGTTTGAAGCTCATCTCTTATATATCGTTCTAATTGCTTATTTATTGTATGACGTGTCACTAGCAAAAATTCTCTTTTTTATTCAAGCCATATAAACGTTTTATTTTAAAAAAAATGTTATTAAGTATGCATCAATTTGAACTAATTTTTTCAATATTTTTAAGATAAATCTTTTTATATTTAAAATGTGTTGTGTGTAAATCTAACATAAAAAATATAAAATACCAAAAATATAGACCAAAGGATGGTATTGTGTACTAGTATATATGCTAACACTATGATTACTTGAGAATATTTTTAGTATGCTTACATAGCTTAAACAAAAGAAGAGAAGTTATCACTAGTGCCACATAGAACAATAAATGAGCTAATCGCTAACACTATGATTACTTGAGAATATTTTTAGTATGCTTACATAGCTTAAACAAAAGAAGAGAAGTTATCACTAGTGCCACATAGAACAATAAATGAGCTAATCTGATGGTAAATAAGAAAACAACGTCTAAGGGTCTGTTTGGCAACAAAGTTTTTTAAAACCATGATTTTGTAATACTATGGTTTGTGTTTTGCTATGACCATGAAATACTATGGTTTTTCAATACTATGGTTTCCTAGCACAAGTGAAAAAACTTTGGTTTGGAGTGGAGTCTACAATACTTCAAAAATACCATGGTATTGCCAATACCATGGTTTTCAAAACAGAGTTTTTAAGATTGCTTCCAAACACCTCATTGCCAAAATACCATGGTATTCTCCAAAGCAATGGTTTTGCCTCGGAACTATGAAAATACTTTGTTGCCAAACAGGCCTTAAGGGTCATGGCACATAAGAGACTATCGAACAATGCAGTGGCATATAAAAATTTAACCAATTAATCAAATAGGACGTTGATGTATGGGTAATTTTTTTGTACGCCACTGCATTGCCCTTCAGGACTAATATATATACCATGGCAATGACCCTAGATGCCATTGCAACGTAACCTCCTGGCTTTGCATGCCATCTTTACTTAAATCATGTGAGTCATGCTATGATGAAGGTGTGAAAGGACTCTTTTGCCCATGTTTTTAATACAATGTATTCCACCACACTATTTTAAGGCGAGCCAGATAATTTTATGTAAATTGGCTGAACCAGAGGTTTTTTTGGAAAAAAATAATTAGATTGATCACCCACCTTCTTCTCTGTGTGCTGCTCTGTTTCTTCTCCAACGAGCCTTTGACGACACGTTTCAACCGCCCACCACACCCTAGGCCGCTCGTCGCCATGCCTCCTTGTTGTCGCTGGTGTCCCTTATCATGGTTGATTCACAAATTGATATCAGGTAATGCTCCGTTGCCACCTCACAGAAAGGGGTGGTCAGCAATGGGCGTACAAGGAGAACAAGATAAAAGAGGGAAAGAACAAGGGGCTAGAGCTAAATAAGGGTTATATTTGAGGCATTCTAAGGGGAGACAAAAACAACACTGTCATGACGGTGACATATGTAAATGTTACGTTGACAACTTGAGATTACGGCCCTCTTTGATAGCCTGTTTAGTTTTAGTTTAGTTTTTGTTGAAAAAATTTGACCACCTTTGAAAGTGGTATGAAAAGGCTAAATAAATTATTTAAAATTTTTTTTTGAGATCTTTGAGAAAAACTCTACAAAGTTATACAAAAAATATTTTCAAAAAATAAAGTAAATGATGTATATAAAAAAAACAAAAGTTGTAATCCCAACAAAAACTAAACTAAAATAAGCTATCAAAGAGGGCTTACATGTAAGGTCAGAGTTATATACGGGACATTGCACTTGCAGGGATATAGAGTTTTATCTCCTGATGTATAGCCTCTAGAATTAATCCACCCAAATATAGAGAGCCCAAGATAATGAATCTGATTCCATGCTATAGAACATTTTGTAATCGCTCTGATTCGTGTAGTCATTCATGCTCCGCCCGTGTGTAGTTACAGTGGCCATTGCATGTCACATTGAAAGAAACGATTTTTTTTTTTTGAGTGTGATGAAAGAAACAATTATTTGCCCATCTACCCCCTGACCACCTGACGCCCAAGAAAGGAGGCAACAGTGCTCTTTTCAAACACGAACAGTAGCAACAGTACCCGCTACATTTCCTTTGGAAAGAGCCCTGGTCACAGTAGCCACTGACGTGTCTGGATTCCTTCGAAGCAGAAACAACAACGTGCATGGAGCCATGGCCGACGGGGCCCCCAGCGTAGCTGCCTATCTCCAGGCAACATTGGAAGAGAGGAGAGGAGGATATGCACAAAAAAATCCGTACTGGGCATATGATATGCTACAAATCTGATGCTGCAAAGCCAAGGGCGCAGTCAGCTATGCCCAATTGCCCAGGGAACATGGGCTCAATATAATACGCCTCCACACTGGCAAAAAGACAGCCAGACTCCATCGGTGAGATCTGCCATTTGAGAGTACCATATGGCGATAGTTTAATGCATTGATCGAAAGATATGCCAATGTATGGCAGCAACCCGATGAGATCTTTATTAGTGTGACAAAAGCCAGTTAGAGGCTAACAAGTGCCTAATCATGGTTTGTCCAAACTTTAGGAGGCTACCCCCAGCTAAGGGTACAGGATAGTATAACCCTAGTGCCTGCTTGCTTAGTTTAATTAATACACATGGAAAGGCTAACAACGCAGGTTGAAAGATAAGGCTAGATGGTCATATTCTACAGTGTGAAGATTGCTTCAGGTCTACTAATACAGTACTTGCAAGAGCTGCCTTTTTGTTCTGCCATGTGGGAACACTAACAGCACGCAAGTCAAAGGCTTCCATTTTATCATCACAGGTTAATCTAAGCTGAGGACAAATGGCAAACAGACATGCATGCCTTGGGAAGGTATCGCCAAGCTCTCTATAGCCCACAAAGTGTCTGGATATTTGACAGCATACCTGGATCTACAATGAAGGGCATCCCAATGTTTTCCTCTCCACCCTCCAAAGAAACTGATTAAAATTGATCAAGCCAAGCTGCCCCTCAGTGACTGAAGCTTATATACCATCCTAGCATAGTATACTAGTACATTACATGTGCACCATGATAGGCAGCTGCCACCACCACCGCCGCCATCATCCAACAAAATCATGCAGCAAGTGGCCACCGATCTCCTTGGCGAAATGCCGGTCCTGGCCTCCGAACGAGCCCATCCCGAAGGCGTCGCCGACATCGTCCAGCCCGAAGCGGTGGGCGAGGTTGGGTGGGAGCGCCGCCGGAAGCGGCTCGCCCAAGCACACCCGGTTGTTCTGGTGGAGGCCGAGGGTGAGGGAGACGCCGCCACCGTTCCCCGCGCCGGCGCCGAGCACGCCGGCTTGTTGGTGCTGCGACGACCCGACGCGGTGCTGCGCGGGCAGCGCATTGTACAGGAAGCTCACCTGCTGCCCCGGGATGGCGTGGGACATCTGGGTGAGCTCGTCGGGGAAGCTCTGGGAGGCAGGGGCGCTGTGGTTCCTCGTGACGCCGCTGCTCTGCCCGGGCTGCGAGTCCGAAGGGTCGGACTGCTTCCCGCTACATTGCGACGAATGTTGGACCTGGCCGTGGTGCATCCCGTGCTGGCCCTTGTCCATCGACGAATGCTTGTGCAGCTGCCTTAGCTCAAGGTTGTGGATTTCTTCCACCATTGGCTTCCACAGCCTAACCCTTGCGTTGATGAACCAGTTCGATACCTGCAGGAGCATTGTCATTGCCAAATCTATCAAAAACGTTCGCAGACTATAAGGACGGGCTACAGCTTGCATTAGCTGGTAAAACGAGTGATAACAGTCGCTGTAACGAGCAAGCAGCATTGCCATTTTACCTGATTCCGGGTTAGACCTGTTTGTTTTGCCAGCATTTGCTTGTCGCCGTCAGTAGGGTACCTGGATGATGGAAGTCTGGAAATGAGACTGATGTACAGATATAGGACCACTCAAAAAGGGAAATGAATCTACCAAGAAACATTCATACATCACTATACTGCATACTAAATTTGACAGTCGCCATTTCATCAGACTGCCCCCACTGTGCAGAGAAAGGAGTGGACAAGAAGCTAGGAGAGGATTAGATCAGGAATGGAAGGACTATTATTGTGCTGAGGTGCTGCTACTCATGGTTCATTCAGTCCAAAACATGAACAAACATAACTTTCTACGGGTACAGATAGCTTCACATCTCCATCCTCAGGAAGACTTTGTAAATATCTGTGATGTTCAGGTTGATTCTACAAAAAAGGTGATTAAAACAGTGAAAGCTTCTTCAAATAATTCTGGCCAATCTAATGCCTTGGTTGATATGGGGTCTAACAAAAGGGTAAGAATTGGCAAATCATGGCGCTTGAACTTTTCGCCCCTCAAAAAACGCCAGAAAAGATTGATAACAATAATTAAGAAACTGACTGATCTCCATATAATAGCAAATCCAGTGCAAAATGGAAAGGACTAGCACTAAAGTCATAATCATCAGCAACTGAACATCTTGTCACTGTGGCAATCATCCTAATGTAAACAGTACGGTATGGTCACAGCTTTTTGGATCAAACATCAAGCAAAATGATCGTGCTACAATAACAAAGCAATTACAAACTAAATAATGATACTAATGATTAATATAATATAGGTAGGCGCCCCTAAAATATGGTTGGAAGTAAAGCCCCCACTACTGGCAAGTTGCTTCGCAATCAACATGTACTAAAAGCTAGGCAATATATGAGAAATAGGGGCCCTTACCAAACTCATACAGCTAGGCACCTAACGATCTTGACAGCTGATATTAATGTGATTGTATCAAACAAGAATGCAATGGTGTACTAACTAGAAAACTTAAGTCCGCGACGGCGGCCGCTCCTTTATGATGTGTACAACTCAAAATGCAATACACGTACAGGTTCAAAAGCTGACCATCCATAACCCGCATCCTGCAACTCTACCGTAATAATTCAGACACCCAGGATTGCTTGCCATCGCCAAAAACATCTACACATTTCTAGCATAGATCACCTCAAAGAAACAGCGATTCATCATCATGAATGGCCATGTGACTATTACTCCGTTGATAACCATTTATTTCACTCGCAAACCATACCCCTTGGCAGAGTAACTAATTATATATCGCGCCATCGCCAGTCACAATGCATCACAAAGTGCTAGTCACTCCTGATTATGATTAACAAAATAGGCTGTGGTTTAAGCGGGCGATTAAACTTACGGGTGCAAGAAGTGCTCGAATAGCCAGGCGCGGAGAACAGACACGGCGCGCTCCGGGAGACCCCTCTGAGGCCGCCAAATGTTGTGCGGCTGGCCGAAGGCATTGACGTTGCTACCTCTCTGGAGGCCGCCGCTGCCGCCTGCAAGCCCAAACAAGGCGATGTCCTTGTTCAGGCCCTCCTTGACAGCAACCTTGCTCGTGTTGCGCAGCTGGCTCAGTATCATGCTCTTCAGGCACTTGAAGTGCTTCGCCATCGTCCTAAGAGCCATCGCCGCGAACGGGGCGGCATTGCTGAACCCCGCGACGGTCTCAAACGAGGCGATCACAGCTTGGACCTGCTGGTAGTACTGCCGGTATCGCTTGCAAACCTAAGAAGACATCGCCGTTGGATTGGCAGTTTAGAACTGATTAACGAGAGATAGACAACTGCTAATGAAGTTTAAAATTAAAAGAAGGCCCTGCTTGTTAGGAAAAAGAAGCATCACGCTTTTGTTTTCATGTGGATACATCAGCAAAGCAAACCCACCTCCCAATTATAGAAGCAAGGTGCTATTAAAGAATTCCGGCCAACGAAATCACCTAGTGAGGGTTCCAAAAATAGAAGCTTTCTACATTGTACGTAGAGATGCTCATGTTATTGCTCATGTAGACTCTGTGATCGTGCAACAAATTTCTTTTGGGCGAAATACAACAAGGGTTAAAGCTTCCAGCATCGTTCACCCACTCTTTCCAAGAACTTGAAGATGCTATTTAAGTTCTGATTTCATGTAGATGGCAAGGCAAAGTGCTACACCCCCGATCAAAATCTATTCTTTGGTGGTATGAACGGAAGGAACAGGACTGTTCAGCATGAACAGTGTAGAACTGTAAGATCACAAACACATGAGGAAAAAAGGAGAAAGAAATCCAAAAGATGTTATCAACAGCAAAGGAAATCATCATCAAATCAAAAGCACATGCAACCACAGTGAATAAAAGCAAAGCCACAACTGCATCGGTGATGTAACCACTATGTGCAAGATTCTTCCTCACTCATAAGGAGCGATTATTGCAGGAGCAAACCAAGGTAAAAAAAAGATACAAGGCACAAGAAACCTGGAAGGAGAAATTTTTAGACGAGGAAGCGATGAGCTTAGTTAGGTCACCTCTTCCATCATAGAGATAAGCCTCGTCTTCTTCCACTGCTGCTCAGCGCCGGAGATGGGGCCAGCGTGGGCGGCCGCGCGGTCCGCGGCGTCCAGCTCGTGATCGATGCCGTCGGCGCCGTCCATCGGATCCGCGCCGAGCAGGCCGTCGTCGGGGACGGTGCGGTCGACGTGCGCGCCGGCGCTGCCCACGTCGCAGATCTCTTCGAGCATCTTCTGCGCGGGGCCGAGGAACCTGGAGCGGCCAAGCACAGCCGCGTAGCCGGTGAAGGGCCCGTAGGGCCCCGCTGCCGGCGCGGGGCCGGCGAACTGCCTCCTGGGCGGCGGCGGGGGAGGAGGGTTCGACGACGCGGAGGAGAGGGAGAGCGAGAAGTTCTGCGCCGGGATCTGCGGGAGCGGCGGCGCCGCCATCCCGTGCGCGACCAGCTGCGCCTGCGCCAGCGACGTCGGGCTGTGCGGGGAGTACGAGGAGGACGAGGACGCGTACGAGTAGAACGCCGGCGGGGGCGGCCACGCCGCCCCGGGGTGGTGCTGCTGCGGTGCAGTCGCCGGCGGGGGCGGCGGCGACTCCGCCGCGTCCGGCGGGAAACGGAGCTTCTCCCGCCGGCTGTGTTGCGGCACGTGGTACAGCTGCCCGCCCGCCGCGCCGGCCACGTGCTGCTGAAGCAGGAGATGGGCGTGCCCATGGCCGTAGGGCTCCGCGCCGCTCCCGGCCCCGCCGCCGAACCCGCCGGCGGCGGACGACATGGCGAGCTCCCCCGCTCGCGCACGTCGGCGGCCTCCTCGGGGGTGGCGAGGTGAGCACCTGCTGGCCCTGGAGAGAGTGGGGGTTGAGGGGAAACGGCTCCGCACTTTCCGAGCGCCGGGCCTGGCTCCCTCGCTGGCCGGTCTCTCCTCTGCGTCTTCTGCTGCCGCTGTAGCCTTCCTTCTTTTGCCTCCCACCCTCGCCTTTTATTTCTCTTTCCTTTTGCCTTTCTTCTTTGCGAGGTGCTACACTACTGCTGTTGTGGTGTTGTTGGGTTCGGGGCGCCTTTCTTTCTGCAAAGGCGAGTGGGAGTCCGCGAGAGGGAGAGACGGGAGGAGAGAGAACGGGGGAATGGTAATACGCCGTGAAAGCGAAAGCAGAAAGGCCGAGCTGAGCTCCGCTTGGCAGCGCGAGCCGACGACGAGGAGTAAAAATAGGTGAGCGGTGAGCCTCCTCCAAGGTGGAAGTGGGTGCCGAGACGTTGGCCGTCGCGTTGGGGTGAGACCGTGAGTGTGCTCGAGATTTTTACCCTGCCTGCTGGTGCTGGGAGGCTGATGACACCAGTGTCAGCAGTGGCGCTCGGCGGTAAGCGCGTGGGTAGGGGTTTTTCACCTCTCCGCGCCTTGTTTTACTGCGTGGTGTAGGTTTGACCGTGCGGGCACTGGAGACTGGACACTGGAGTGCGACCGCAGTCCAGCACGGCAGAGCACATGTATCACGATTCACGCTTGGATGGACCGAGCGAGCGAGAGCGGACAGGTTGGTTCGCGCTCACCTAGGTGCATCTCTGGTGGGACCAAAAACCCGTTTTAGTTTTATCTTAACCATAATACACAACAACAAACTTAAACAACCGCTAAACAAGTTGCACAAATATAAACTAAACGTGCATTTACACAATATCCATCAAGTATACACATGTGCAATCGCACGGGTTAAACTACAATGAGAAAATAACCCGTAAACACGAAACGACACATCACAATTTCTCATGGAACAGAAAAGAGACAACAACCTTGTCACGGTGAAGATGTTGTTGAAGTAGATCGCATCAACAACGTAGAAGAAGTAGATGTAGTGCAGACAGATAACAACGAGCAATTGCGTCTGACAGTTCCTAAAAACACTATTTATTGCCTCCCAATGCAGAATCTCGATGGCGATGGGTTTTAAAAAATGCTCTCTTGCACTCGATTGCACATTGAAGAAATGGGACAGGGCAAACTAATTATGGTAGCACAACAGAATGGAGAAGGCAAAAATCAAAATAAGTCTCCAGTGTTGTGCTCCTTTCGTTTTTATAAGCAGATACGTGGAGGGTCATCCTTTCACGGATTAACATGACCCAATATCGGCTCAAGGTAAACAACCATAAGGACCTAATTTCGGTAAACCACTCACATAGGTGTCATGCCCTTATACCTGTCCTAGCCTAGCGAGCGAGCACGCATGGGTTCTGCCAACGGTTGGGATATCGGTCCGAAGACAACCAAGATTCTTGAGAAAGGGAGATAAAAGACCTGCCGAGCAAGGCAAACAGCAATCAACGAGCAACGAGCAGACACAGAGTTTTTATCCTGATTCGAGCCTCTCCGAGGAGATGACAACCCTACGTCCAGCACTTCTTTATATGAGAAAGGGATTACAATGAGGAACTCGGTGAGATGAACAAGTCTCGACGAGATTCTGGATGTACAGGAAGTAGTATGCGATCTTGACTTCAATTCGCGCTGATCCGGCCTCCGGGCCCCTCTACACGCCGTAGAGGCCTTGTATATATAGTGTCGAACAATCGACTTACCGGGAAATAATCGGGCCGGACTCACTACGAGATCGTAACGAACTCATATACATACCAAATACATCCCGTGGGAGATAAGGTATACTCCAATTCTTGGGGATCACGACGTCTACTCCAATCCAAAAAACCACGTCCGGACCTTCACGTAGCCGTGCAGAACTCTTGTTCGAGTCAGACTCAAACACAAATCCTAGGCCATTACGCACCATGCTAAACAGAAAGCTGTTCGGCAGGATGCACATGGGTCTGATAGAACCTTTCAGGGAGCCAGCCCTAGGAGGTTGTTTGATTGGGCCGTCAGGGAGTGGGCCATAGCAATAGGCCGTGATCCAATCCCCGACAGCTAGTCTTCGAGCCTTAAGTGAGATGAATCATCTCCTTGAGGCTGAACGTCATCAAGGAGGGATTGGATTCTTGGTAGTGAAGAGCGTACCACCATGTCCGATAAGATCAGATCTTCCAGGAGAATGAACATGGCAAATCGTGAGATGGACTTGTGTTGCTGCATCCGGGTATGAAGATACCTACGAAAGTATGAACAAAAATAGGGGAACCACCTCTCGGGCTTAGAGCTTGTCCGAGGAAATAGAGATTGCGCTCTCGAGCGAATGTCATGCTCAGAAGCGAAGGTGATGTGCCCCCAGACGTAGATCGTGTGCTAGGAGCAGACAATGCATACGAGAGGGAAGGTGACCCAGTCCTCGAGCGTAGAGCTCGTCAAAGGAACCAGGTAAAGAGAGCACGGAGCTCGTCGCGGGGACCAGACGCGCGCTTCGGTCAAAGAGCTACTCGGCGCGAGGTGATCCAGTCCCCGAGCACTGAGCTCGTCGCGGGGACCAGACGCGCACTTCGGGCAAAGAGCTGCCCGGCGCAAGGTGATCCAGTCCACGGAGCTCGTCGCGGGGACCAGACGCACGCTTCGGGGGAAGAGCTGCCCGGTGCGAGGTGATCATAACCCGATGCAGTCAGAGCCACAAGAGAACGTGTGAAATCAACGCTTTACCCATGACGTATTCCTTGCGACAGTGTAAGCGTTGTCTTGAAAAGTGCAGAGCCGACACTTGGAGTGTCTGTTGCGATGAGAATCGGTTTACGATAGGCTTGTCCGTTGCGATGAGAATCGGCTTATGATGGATAGAATTCCATTGGTGGCGCACTACTTTGACTTCGCCGAACTGTTAGGGTCAGTGTCGGACAAAGACAAGAAATCATACGCGGGTGAAGTGAATCAGTCTCTGGGCATACGCGGAGCAAACCCGAGAAGAGAGGGATGCATACATCGGTTTTGGTGGAAAAGCCTGAAACCTCGCCGCGACCATCACCGGCGTCTGATGCTCCCCGTTCCTGTATTTCCTGCAGAAGACAAACAAGAAACGAGCCAGCAAGGGGAAAAGAGAGTAAGAACAAACTCTAAGAAGAGCAAAGCGAGTTTTGAAAAACACGTAAAAGACGACCTACCCGCACATGACATAATTTTTTTTCTGGTACTGTCAAGACCCGGTCTAATTGACCGAATCCTAATTGTGCATACAGTACTAGTCCCAGAAGATCATGGCTAGCACACACAATTTAACAATAATGGTACATTGCCTTCGAGTTACATTATTACAACATAGGGGACTAAGCGTCCCACAGGAAGTCACAGTTTAATACATCAAGCACGGCACGCAGGCCAAGATACAGAGTTACACACACGGTAACGCAGGAGCCTAACATGGCACGATTTATTCTAATAGCTAAACTATTCCACAGGCAAAGCGGCAGGCAGGACACAACTCTACTCTTCGTCCTCGAAGTCCTCCTCCTCCTCGAAGTCCGGGTCCTCCTCGGATGGCGAGTCGTAGGGCGCTTCCTCGACTGTTGAAATTTTCGAAAGAGGGGAAGGAGAAATAGGGGTGAGTACAAAGGTACTCAGCAAGTCGAGGATATATGCAGATGGGGTTTAGTACAAATGGATGGCTTGGGCAGTTTTGCGAAAATTGCAGTTATTAGCCTAGTTTTGACAAAGCGATTTAGAAACATTGAATCTCCATATTTTCTTTGGGCTTTTCTCAAACGGTTCTCGCCACTTGGCCTCAGTGCCATAACGAGAATAAAATCCTTTCTTATTTTCTTTTCTCAAACCGACTAGGTCCATTCCGCGTGACACTTTCCAGTAGGCCGTCACCCAATCCGGAATATCGCCGGTGGCACTTAGCTCAAACGAAATCCTTCTCAAGTTCCTAATCATCTCAAATCCTTTGTTCAAAACCCTTTTTCTAAATTGGTTTTTAAAATGAAGGAGTTACCATATAATCAGTCCCTTCGCATGCTCATAACCGCGAGCACGGCTATCATGACAGTTTTAACTCTGCAGAGTGGGTACGCTTTACCCTCGAGAGGCTACGCACCCATTCGATGTTTCGCCACAAGACCATCAACCACGAGGGCTAACGATCGGGTCCGTCCCATACCGGAGCTCGAGGTCGTACTGTAATGGCTCAGCTCATAGGATCATAGGATGAGCAGTCCTTAGACTAGGGAGAATAGATATTTTAGCCCAGTTTACAAAACCCGGTGCACCACTGCACCAACTGACAAAATATCTCCCAAGTCGGAAAGATTTTGGGATAAGAGGAAAATCATTTCCTATTAAGCATCACCCTTGATGCGCTATCTTTAAATCATCCTTTCCCAAACATTTCTCAACAATATTCTCATTTCACACAAATGATTGAATCATTCCGCATAAATAATTTTAAGCATTTATCCTACCTCAACAAGGTATTTAAATAAGAGCAATTCATATTTTAGCCTTAGGTTTAATCCTAACATATCTCTTACCTTTTCTATTCGGCATAATAACTAATTCTAGCAAATACGGCATTTATCTTTTAAACTAGCATGCATCTTTTCAAGTCTAATAAACATTTTCTAAATAACCGAAAATGACTTCACAATATGATCAAAGGGGGACTTGCCTTGGTCAGATGACGGATAGGAGCAACCAGCGACGTTGGGCGGGTCTAACCACGCGGACAACACATACAAGATAATATAACCAACCATCAGACAGAAAAACATTTATATGCATTTTTTTGTTTGAAAATCATGCACGAAATAAATATGCATGGAAATGTGATGCATGCATAACTATTTTATATTTTTATATTTTTAGTAAATCAAGCATATGCATCAAAATAATATTTTCATCATTTTTCTAAGGTTTTTGAAAATCATTCGCTATTTGCTAGTTAATGCAAAATGATTAGTTTAATTTTTATTGTTATAGGTATTAATATAAATAGAGAGTTATTAAATTTTTGGATTATATTTATGTGTGCGCTTTGAACTCTGGAAAGCGTATTCTGCTCAAATACGTTTCCACTCATCAGAACCACCCAACCACACATACCAGCACTAATCTCAAAGCACTCCTTCTTCAAGCTCTAGCTAGCCCAAGCATGCATGCAGCACAACACAGCATGCACAGCACACACGCCATTGGAGCTAACTGGAGCTTGGCTAGCCGGCTGTGGCGACCTCCGTTCGCCAAACCGACTGCAAAAATTGATTCCTCTCGACTCAGCGCCTCCAAAGGACCCTATAGCTGCTGATCCACCAACCGCGACACGTTCTAAACTAGCTCGCATGGCTTCCATGGGAGCTCTAGCTCGACATGGCACACGCAGGGAAGACTACGGCCTCCCCGGGATCATCTTCCCAAGCTCTTGCGCACCTAGAGATGAGCGAGAGCTTACCAAAGGCGACAATGAAATGAGCCTTCTGGCGGCGACTTCCTTCTTGACTTGGTGATGCTTCGGGTTCCTTCGACACGATAAGAAGCACGGCACGGCAGGCACCTTGAGCAAGGAGAGGTAGGAGCACGAGCTCCACTTTATAGCCGAGGAGGGCACGGCAAGCGTCGGGCTTTACTCCGACGGATGGCACAATACGGAGGCAACGAAAGACAGTGCTATTGCACAATAGCAAAAGCGACAAGACAGCGCGAGGTCGAGCGCTTGGCGTGGCAGCGAGGAAGGTCGTGGCGTGGTCTTTGGTGAGCCAACGACGCCTTGCTGGAGTTGCGAGGAGTAACTTCATAAGCAGCAATTGAGTTCACGGAGCGATAAGCTTGCGGTGCAGAGGGAGAGAAGAGAGCAGAGATAAAAGGTGAGAGAGAGAAAAGTTTTCTAATTTTTTTCAATTTTGTTTTTCTCTTTTCTTCTTTCTAAATAATTATTCAAAGGTCAAATATTAAATAAGTTTTGATTAATTCACAAGGGTTTGAAAGTTTCTAAATGCACCCATGAAAATATTTATACCTTTAAAAATTAATGACCCAACCCATTTTCAAAACGGTTTCATGCAATGATGATGCCATGGTGTTTTTCAACACGTAAATAGTTTAATATTTTAATTATGCATTTTAATGAAATTATTAACGTGCCAAATTTGGTTTTGAAAATTTGGGATGTTACAGGTACATCCCCCGATAACGTTAGTGTCACCTCGGCAAATGCGGAACCGACGCCAGGAGTGCCCGTTGCGATGAGAATCGGCTTACGGTGGGCAAAACTCCGTTGGTAGTGCATTGCTCCGGATTACCGTGTCAGGAAGGACGTAGCATGGATAAAAAAGACGTATGCGGACAAGTGCAGCCCCGCTGTGGCTAAGACCGCTAACCAGGGAAGGCGATCGGGACCTTAGCCGCAGGTATGACGTGCGAGGTGAAATCTTATCCGGACATGGACCCGTGTAGCGTTGGTGTCACCTTGGCAGGTGCGGAACCGACGACAGGAGTACCCAGTTGCAATGAGAATCGGCTTACGTTTGGGCATGCCCGTTGCGATGAGAACCGGCTTACGGTGGGCAGGACTCCGTTGGTGGTCCACCGCTTCGGTTAACCGGAGCTGCATGGTCGTTGCGGATAAAAGACATGCTCGCCGCGAGGCGCTACGGAGCGAAGACCGGCCGATTTGTCCCTTTATCAACCAGGCAGGGGTACAGAAATGACCCTGAGTTCATAAAGAGCTAAATGCAGATCCGGGCAACGAAGTTTTAGGAAAACCAACGCTAAGGAAAGGAACTGAAAATCGAAGCGTCTCGGGTTCCCGAAATTGCGATCTGTGACGCCTATGAGGAGCGAGGTTGGCCTGATTGGTGGATCTGATCACCGTTGCCATAGTTTGAAGTCATTCCCGACTCTGCTCAAGGGGTCCTGGGATCCCTGAGGCGTCTGCGTTTTGCCCGACCGGGGTCTGGTTACGCGGGAATTCGTCCCAAGTAGGTAGAACGTCTGCCGGGGACTTGGCGGAGATACGCCGATCACGAATCTGTGCCAAGGTTTGACTAATGGAAGCGTCCAGACCGCGGCGAATAACATCTTGTTCACGGCGACCGGTAGCGGCCTATCTTGTTACCGAGCGAAATTGACTGCTTTCGATCTCGTCGGCAATTTTACCCGCGCAGGATCCTCTGAGGTTTCTGCGACGGCCATGTTGACGCTGCGACGGCCTTGTGTTGGCATACTAGACGGTGTCATCACTGTGTCGCCACGAAAGGAATCGGTCGACATGGCCTTGGAATCCGAGAGATCTAAACCGGCTTAAAGATCGACGGTTCCGTATTCATCGTCAATGACGGGAGCGTGATCTGAGACCATCTCCGGAACGTAGCCGGAGAGTTTTGTCCCAGATCTGGAAGGTGATCGAGATCGAAGGGATCGATCCGATCTGACAGGAGACGTGACATCCTGTCCTTCTAAGTCATAGCCCCCAGGAAGAGTTTTCTGGTCGCTGAAGGAGTTCGACATGCTCAAACAGACTTGATCTACTATTCCCCACGGACGGCGCCAACTATCGACGGTTGGGATATCGGTCCCAAGTCAACCAAAGTTCTTGAGAAAGGGATATAGAAGACCTGCCGAGCAAGGCAAACAGCAATCAACGAGCAACGAGAAGACACAGGATTTTTATCCTGGTTCGGGTCTCTCCGGGGAGATAACAACCCTACGTCCAACACTTCTTTATATGAGAAAGGGATTACAATGAGGAACTCGGCAAGATGTACAAGTCTCGACGAGATAAGTCTCGATGAGATCCTAGGTGTACAGGAAGTAGTATGCGATCTTGACTTCAAGCCGCGCTGATCCGGCCTCCGGGCCCCTCTACACGCCGTAGGGGCCTTGTATATATAATGTTGGACAATCGACCTACCGGGAAATAATCGGGCCAGACTTACTACGAGATCGTAACGAACTCGTATACATGCCAAATACATCCCGCGGTAGATAAGGTATACTCCAATTCTTGGGGATCACGACGTCTGCTCCAATCCGGGAAACCACATCCGGGACTTCACGTAGCCGTGCAGAACTCTTGTTCGAGTTAGACTCAAACACGAATCCTAGGCCATTACGCACCATACCAAACAGGAAGTTGTTCGGCAGGATGCACATGGGCCTGATAGAACCTTCCAGGGAACCAGGCCCTAGGAGGCTGTTCGATTGGGCCGTCAGGGAGTGGGCCATAGCAATAGGCCATGATCCAATCCCCGACAGGTTCTCCATTTTCTCCTCATTCCTATATGAGCTAGTGGGGTGGAGGACACCTACTATTAGGAATCTCCCACATTCCACTAGAAACATCGTACTAAAGGACTCCAGCCCCTTCCATGCATGGGCTTTAAGATTTTTTGAGAATTATTTCATCTATTCTAACATCCTCGGCCTTCTTGGTTTAAAGGAAGAAGCCAAGCCACATATCATAGATCCAGTGGTTGACTGAGAGAGACATGGCAGGTGGATTTGCTACAGTTGACACCCATTTTTCGACTTGCAAGGTTTATAGAAGCTTCTAGGATACTTGATCCAGAAGCCCATTATGCAAAGATTCATCAGGTGCAATTGGCTCAAAGCATAATTGGAAAGATTATCTTGGCAAATGAGAGAGGATTTCGAAGAGGTCCTGATTGCCTACATGAGATGTATTAGGGAACTCTATACAACAAGTAGATTTAGGAAAGTTATAGCATACAATTGTCGGTGTAATAAATACTGGTAATGCGAAGAGTCTGAGAAGATCGGTGGGCGACGTGCCCAGTGGCGTGGCGTGCCCTCGGCTTCAGGCGGGCCCCACGGTCGAGCGGGCGACAGGCCCCAGCCGCGTGGGCAAGACCCTCAACGCCAGTGGGCCCCACGCGTTAGGCGGACGACCGAGCCCCAGCGTGTGGGCGAAACAAGTCAGCCGGCGGCGAGGGCCCCACGCGGCGGGCGTGTGGGCGAGCCCCTCGGCGCGCGTAGGGCCCCCCACTGTCAAGTGGGGCCCGCGCGGCAGGGAGCGATCCGAAGGGGGTCTTCTGGGCGAAGGCTCCCCCTGCTGCGAAGAACGAGCGCAATCAATGCGACGTAACGCGTGGACGGAACAGAGAAGAAATGATTACCGCCACAGTGACCTCCGCTGGTCTGATCAACTGTCACTGTGGCGCAGCGGAATTGACCGGCAGAGAGAGTTTGCCATCATCAAGCTCGTCGCCCACGTTGAAAGGAGCAAGCTGGGCCCCTTGCAGCCTCTCCGAGCGTTCTCGCGGTCGGCCACTTGCGAGGCATCGCATGGCGGCGCCGTCTTGGCGCAGAGCAGACATTTCATCTCTCCTGTCGTGTCTCTCATGTCTTATCGGTGTACTGTACTGAGAGTACTGTGTTGCCTACCCCCACGGCTCTCTCCGCCAGCTCGAGGCTTGTATAAAAGGGGCGGAGAGAGAGGAGGGAGAGGGGTTCCGAAGCATTCTGTAATCACATTCCACACAACCACAACAAGAAAAGGGCTAAGGCTCGGCAGGAGTAGGACTATTACCCGCGAGGGGGTCCGAACCTGGGTAAGCTCTGTGTGTCCCTCCTCGCCGCGTCCCACGCTCGAATCGAACTGAGCTCGGCTGATAGGCTAGCGAGATAGAAATCTGACTAGGGGTGTGATCCGCAGTGGTTGAGCGGAGAACACGCCGTCAACAATATCGTGCAAGATCGGTTACATAGTATATCTTAGACAATTTTTTAGATAAGTATCTATTTAAATTTAATACTCACTTCGTTTTTTTATAGTATTTTGTTTCGTTAGGACAAAGTTTTGACCAACAATTACTACATTAATACATAACTTTTATGACACAAGGTTGATGTTTGTAGATTTGTATTCATAAGTATTTATATATGAATATGATTTTGTTTCACATTAATGACATATTAATGAAATAATTGTTGGTTAAAGTCTTGTTCTAATGAAACAAAATATGTTTTACGGAAAAAAAACATAGGGAGTACTATTTATAGATGGGGATGACTTAGCAACGGGATCCCGTTGGGCCGGCACCTCCAACGGGATAGCGCGCTGCACGCGGCGTGTCCCCTCCTCATGAAGCGTGCGCCTTCGCTTCTATCTCTCACACGCTGAAACCGCTAATGTTTCTCCGCTATTCAATTAATTACCATCTTTAAAAATTTGTATCTATTTTATTTGATGTCCTAATCGAATGAAATAAATTTTATAATTCATCTAAAACTTAACCAACCCATTTTTAATGGTTTTAATTTTAATAGTAACATCATGCGACTTTCTAAAATTGCTCATACGAGCGATGTCGGATTAAAAGTATCATCAGGTATCGAATAAAAAAAATCAAGTATCGAATTAGAAGTATCATTGAGTATCGGGTCAAAAATCAAGTATCGGATCAGAAGTATCATCGATTTTCGAATCAAAAAATCAACTATCTGATCAGAAGTATCGGTTAAAAAAATCAAGTATCAGATCAGAAGTATTGGGTCAAAAACAAGTATCGGATCATAAGTATCATCGAGTATCGGATAAAAAAATCAAGTATTAGATCAGAAGTATTGGGTCATCAAAAGTATCGGGTCAAAAAATCAAGTATCAGATCAGAAGTATCGAGTAAAAAACAAGTATCAGATCATAAGTATCATCGAGTATCAGACCAAAAAATCAAGTATTAGATCAGAAGTATTGGGTCATCAAAAGTATCGGGTCAAAAAATCAAGTATCAGATCAGAAGTATCGAGCCAAAAACAAGTATCGGATCATAAGTATCATTGAGAATTGGGTCAAAAAAATCAAGTATCAGCTCAGAAGAATCGGGTCAAAAAAAGGATCGGATCATAAGTATCATCGAGTATCAGGTTGGTGGTATGGCCGAGCTTCGGCATCAGAAAAGGTTATCATAAGGTATCGTATATCACAACGCAAAAGAAAATCGGTATCGGTATTATCTTGTTGGTGGCATCGTCGAGTTTAGCTATCGTAAATAGATATCATATATGACAAACAAAAAAGTATCAGTATCGGCAAGTATCATGTTGGTAGTATCATCAAATTTCGGTATCAAAAAAATGTATCATAAGGTATCATATATCACAAACAAAAAACGTATCGGTATCGGAGGTATCGGGTGATGGTTCGAGTTGCATGGTTCATTGAGGTATCAGGTGGTGGTATCATTGAGTTTTATAGCATCATTGAGGTATCAGGTCTAGGTTTTGAGGATCGATGGCATTAGGTTGGTGGTATCATATTTTGTGGAACCATAATTGTGGTATTATGTGGTATCATATTTGTGGTAGCATATTTGTAATATTAGAAAATCAGGTATCAGAAAAAAAAATATCATCGAGTATCGCAAAAAAAAAAAGGTATCGGGTCAGAAGCATCATTGATTATTAGGTAAAAAATCAGATATCGGACCAGAGTATCATCAACTATCGGGTCAAGAAAATCAAGTATGGGATCAAAAGTATCATCGAGTATCGGGTCAAAAAATCAAGTATTGGGTTAAAAAAGTCAAGTATCAGATCAGAAGTATCATCGAGTATCGGGTCAAAAAAATCAAGTATCGGATCAGAAGTATCATCGACTATAGAGTCAAAAAAATCAAGTATCGCATCAAAAGTATCATCGATCATTAGGTCAAACAAATCAGGTATCAGATCAGAAGTATCATGGATTATCGAGTCAAAAAATCTAGTATCGAATCAGAAATATCATCGATTATCAGGTTAAAAAAACCAGGTATCACATTAGAAGTATCATTGAGTAATATCGGATTTGTTGTTGAATTCGGTGTATCATGTTAGGGTATCATGAAAAAAAGGGATAACTGATGTATCGAAAAAAAATACGATATCAGATGCATAAAAAATAGGTTTCAAAAAGAAGTTTCATAACAAAAAAAAAATGTTTCGAGTGGAAGTTTGATAAATATGGTATCATATGAACAAAAGTATCGGATCTGAGGAAGTTGAGTATCAGTGGTATCAGGTTGATGGTATCGTCGATTATTGGGTAAAAAAAATCAAGTATTAGATTGAAGATATTATCGAGCGTCGGTCAAAAAAGCAAAGTATCAGTGTAAAAAACAAAACATCATATAGATATATATTGTCAAAAATTAAATCAAGGTATCTACGAGTTTGTAATAATAAATTTTCAAAAATACAATAAACAAGGCAAAATAAATCATAATAATATATGAAGTTTGATCTTGATTTTACATGAATAATAAAATTTAATTTGTACCAAAGGAAATTCATATGGAATAGAAAGAAAATTTGTAAAAAAAAAAGTCAATCGAAAAAACAGTAGTAGTATGTGAAATACATGTAGATATGTATGTGCATGAAAATATGCGTATGTATGTGCCTATGCATACGTATGTGAAATAGCAGTACTAGATAAAAAAAATTATGGCCCAAAAAGTTTCATCGGAAGGCCCAAAACTAGTTGCGGCCGAGCGCCTGCACCACGGAAGAGCTGCGCACGTGGAAGGACATTGCGCCGCCGCCGCTCTTTTGTCGTTTTCCTATCCCGTTCTCAGCGCCCTGAACGGGATCCCGTTAGAAAGAAATTCTCTTTATAGATTGTCTACCTATAGTAAGTTTGATTGTTTCAATCCTATTATGTTGAGTACAGTACCCAACTATATATCGGGGAAAAGGGCCTCCGCTAGCTAATCCAATAATTTAATGCAATTTGCTTCTCAATTTCTAAAAGTAGTTTCGGGGATTCAGCTTTGCTTTTGCTGGGGAGTTATCTACATGTAGGCGTACCCCGGATACCCGCTACCTGTTGTATAAAGAGTTGGTAGCTACCCAAGATGGTGGAGACACGCCAAACAACCTTTACCCGCTAACGTGTTGATCAAGATTCCTTGATAACCTGTCTCGTGACGACATAACGTGTTAGGGCTACGGATGACCAAGCAATATTCCAAGGACTCGATGCCATATATTGTGCATTGCTTTTTGATTGATTGCGTGATACAATAACATCAAGTTGATGCAAGTAAGTACAATGCTGATTGAATTTGATCTTCTTATGAAGTAGGATGAAAATTAGGAAACTCGTTTCCCCTCAGATAATCCAGAGATATGCTAACCTAGCCCAACTATTCTTCAATCCACTTTGTCCACACCCTGACAAGCCACAGTTGTACAACTCACCTCATCCCCACCATCTATAACCCCTTTAACCCTCATCAATCACTAGTCAAATGGCCCCGATGCCTCCCCCATATTCATCTTATTTAGGGCCCAAAGAGAAAAATAGGGTTTGGGAGGGGATAATGGGCTCGGTGTGGGGAGAAGGAATGATCTAAGCCTTTAGCTGGTGGTTTTTACGGCTTGAAAATGGAGAATACATGGGGATAGTGCCGTAAGTTTAAATTAGGTCGTCCTAGCCAGGTCGAGAATGGCTCGAAAAAGGCAACGTGAAGCATGACCTGGAACAAAAAAATGGTTTGTCCTAGCATGTCCCGAATAACGTGTCTGAAAGAGGATCCTAAGGCCTAGAGGGGGGTGAATAGGCAATTTTAAAACTTTTTCGGCTATTCGTTGATTAAGCATCAAATTAATAGTGACCCAATCCTTGTTTCTAGTTTCATGTAAGCGGAAGCGATAAACAAATGAATTGATAAACTAAGACATGGCATCACAATTCATCACAAGCAATGCAACGAAAGTAAGTGCAGAAAGTAAATAAGAGAGAGCGAAACGGAATTTGTTTCACGAAATTGAACCATGCTCCTACTCTCGTTGAGGCTACCCTTGCGCTGAGACCGGCTCGCTCTCGAGCCTAACGCCTCACTTACTCCCGGTAGCCGTTCCGCCACTCCGTGAGGTGGACTCAAATCACCCGTACACCGACTCGAGAGTAGCCACCGCCAAGGCCTACTCCCAAGCCCACGCCTCCACGAAGGATGTCGTCTTCAAAAGTAACAAGCCCGAAACGCCCCGATCATATCGGATCGAAGGACTTCCATGAAGCTCGGTGTTGGGATTTAGTGATTTGTGACTTTGATTGATTTGTGGGTGGAGGAATGGCTCTAGATCACCTAATTGATGAGCAATAAGTGTGGTAGGTGTAGAGAGCAGCAAAACCTCAAAGAAGCCAGCCACTAGGCAAGTATATATAGCCCCTAGAGCAAACTGGCCGTTACCCCCCCCCCGGAAGGGGACAAAAAGACTAGCCGTTAGCCTCTACCGGACGCCGTCCGACAGAGCCTACTGCTCACAAAAAACAACTTATCGGACGCCGTCCGGTCCCCACCGGACGCCGTCCGACAGCAAGGAATGCACGTGAGTTTAGTTTATCGGACGCTAGCCGCCTGCTTCCAGACGCCGTCCGACTGCGAAAGGGACACAAAATTTAACCTTATCGGACGCTTGTCCGTGAACGACGGACGACGCCCCACTCTGAGAGCACTGCTTACGGCTTTGTTGGTGGACGCCGTCCGGCTGTTCCCAGAGGCCGTCCGACAGAGAGTGTTTTTCTGATAAAAGGCTTGAGTGTGTGTGGGAGAGTTTGGGGGGTTTCTTTCCCTCTAGAAATCACACAAGGAAATATTTGGGTATTTTTAGAAGTGGTGGACTACGAAACCGATTTTGAGGTCATAAAGATCCGGCATAGTCCGAGTGATTCAAACCCTTTTGAAATCCGGCGAAGACAAAAATTAAAAACCTAACTACTCCTAATCTATACGTGACCTTATCTCTCGCCCGGTCACGCACTTAGAATCTCGGAGCAGCTCACAATTATGTCGACGCTTCAAATTAGGGTTTTACAAGACGCCGAGTCTTCGCCAGGGTTCCGAGAAATCCAAAAACCCCATAGCACTTAATATTAATTATTTTGACATCAATGCCACTAATAAAAAATTAGGGCTCAACGATGCTCACAGTGTCGTCCAGGCCTGGAATCCAAGAAGGATGGGCCGCTCGGGCCGACGTAATTGTATGGGCCGTGCTCAGGCCGACATTGGCCGAAATGAAGCACAAGTCAGTAATTTGCATTTTCAAGGTCTTCTGTTGCTTAAATTATTTTTTCTACATGAAACTTGTAGATAATTTTGTGCCACATTTTTTTTCATGAAACAACTTTTTTCATTTGAGCAACATATAAGTTTATAAAAAAAATTAGTGCACCGTCTGTCTTAGGACCGACGACACCCTCCATAGTGTGAGCATCGTTGAGCCCTAATTTTTATTAGTGGCATTGATGATCAATTTAATTAATTTAAAGGGCTAGGGGGTTTTTGGACTTCTCGGAACCCTAGCGAAGACTCGGCGCTTTTGCAAACCCTAATTTGAAGTGTCGTCAATTTTCTCGAGTCTGCCCAAGATTTCAAATCGTGACCCAGGCGAGAAGAGGTCACGATAAATTAGGAGTAGTTAGGTTTATTTCTTGTTTTTCGTCGGTTTCAAAAGGGTTCGAATATCTCGGACTATGCCGATCTTTGCGAATTCTCAAAACTCGGTTCGTAGTCCACCACTTCTAAAATACCCATATATATCCTTGTGAGATTTCTAGAGAGAAAACCCACCTAAATTCCCCACAAATTTTAGCTCGAAAAATTCCTCTCTGCTTGACGGCGTCTGAAAAGCGACGGCGTCCACCACCAAACACCAAAACAAGATACTCATTTCGGACGGCGTCCGTAGTTACCGGACGGCGTCCGATAAAGATCAATTTCGGGCTTTCTGCTGTCGGACGGCGTCGAGGGGCGTCCGGTCCTTTGTATCGTCATCGCCGGACGGCGTCCGTGAATTACCGGACGGCGTCCGGTCGAGTAAAAACCGAGGCCCTTTCTGGTGGACGGCGTCTGGGGCCGTCCGGTTAGCCTTTTTCCAACGCATCACGCTTGGACGGCGTCCGTAGTTACGGACGGCGTCCGATCAGCGCTTTTCGATGGCGATTGCCTCGCTTGGACGGCGTCCGGTGCCGTCGGACGGCGTCCGTGCAACAAAGCTAACGGCTAGTTTTTTGTCCTCTTCCGAGGGCAACGGCTAGTTTTGCTCTAGGGCTATAAATACCTATCTAGTGGTGGCTATTTTAAGGTTTGCTGCTCCACTTCACCTACCACATTCATAGCTCATCAATTAGGTGTTCTACAGCCATTCCTCCACCCACAAAATCAGCGAAAGCCACAATCCATCAAACCCCAATACCGAGCTTCATGGAAGTCCTTCGATCCGACATGATCGGGGCGTTTCGGGCTTGTTACTTTTGAAGATATCCTTCGTGGAGGCGAGGGCTTGGGAGTAGGCCTTGGCGTGTGGCTACTCTCGAGTCGGTGTACGGGTGATGAGTCCACCTCGCGGAGTGGCGGACGACTACCGGGAGTGAGTGAGGCGGTAGGCTCGAGAGCGAGCCGGCCTTGTCGCAGGGGTAGCCTCAACGGAGAGTAGGAGTTGCGGCTCCGAACTTCGGTCAAACAAACACCGTGTCACTCTCTCATTTAATTTCCGCATTTACTCTCTCGCATTGCTTGTGTTCTTTTGAATGCCATGTCATAGTTGCTTTGTGATTTATTTATAGCTTCCGCTTACTTGACTTGCAACTAGGATTGGGTCATTCTTAACTTGTTGCTTAATTAAGAATAATTTAAGTAAAGAAATTAAAATTGCCTATTCACCCCCCCTCTAGGCCTTAGGATCCTCTTTCAAGTGGTATCAGAGTAAGGTTCTCCGGTATTAGCTTAACCGCTAGGAGATGGCTCAAGAGGGGCCTAGGATAGAAATTGGAAAAGCTTCTATTTTCGATGGAACAAACTACAACTATTGGAGAATTAGGATGCAATGTTACTTAGAGGCACTTAGCTATGATGTGTGGGTCGCTTGAGATCGGCTATCCGGACCCTCCGTGGAACTATTGCTCTTGATGAAGTTCATGCTAAGTACAAACGTTTTAATGCCATTGCTAGAAATGCTTTACTCTCTAGTGTGTCTTCCAAGTCTTTGATAGCATTGGAAATCTCTAAAGCTTATGACATTTGGAAGCATCTTAGAGAAATTCATGTTGGTAGTCTTAGAGATGCTTGAGGAGAAGCTATCTCGTGCTAGAAAAAGATTTGATCAATTCAAGATGCTTCCTAATAAAAGTGTTAACGAAATGTTTCTTAGGTTGAACCCCATCGTAAATGAAATTGCCGGATGTTCGGAGAAGAAGGTCTTGGAAGACATTGACATTTGTCGGAAGATGCTTGACGTTGTGCCGTTTAGTTTCAATCCACTTGTGACCTTAATTCGAGCATCTAAGTCAAAGCTCAAGAAGATGACACCGACAAAGCTCCTCGGGCAACTCAACTCATATGAGATGCGGCTTCTTGAAAGTGAAGAGTCTCCGCTCAACAAGAAGTCAATCGCTCTCCCCGCCAAAGCCAAAAGTGGAAAGAAGAAAGTTGAAATTGAAGAAGATGATGAAGACTCCGATGATGCAATTCCGGGGATTGAAGAATTGGCCCTCCTTGTCAAGAGGTCAAGAAAGTTGATCAAGAAGATGAGCTTCCGCGGCGGATCATCCTCTTCAAGGCGAAGACCTATCTCCGAGATGCGTTGCTATGAATGTGGAGAGAAGGGTCACTTGGCGGCGGATTGCCCAAGAAGTAGAAGGAACAAGCACAAGGCAAGGAATCAATTTAAAAGAAATACGTGGCCGCCAAACAGCAAAATCACCTTTACGTGGCGCCACATCAGCAAAACCACCGAGTAAAACCAGATTGTGATGTGTTTTGAGCCGGTTTTAAAAGTTCATGGGGGGAAAAGTAGACCAAATCATAGTTAGGTGGTTTGTTGGACCTTTGTGATAGTTTGGGTATCTAAAATAGACTTTTTCCTTTATTTTATATCACACATTCGAAGACTCAAACCTCGTAATATTTTTATCAATAATTTATCTAATATAGTATAGAAATTTGTGTAAAAAATGGTATCGTTGGATTCGTGTTTGAAAGTGTTTGTATTGATTATAACTTTGTTGTTAAGAATTAATGATGTAGGATAAGAGAAATCAATGACTAAAGTGTAGTTTAGATGACTGTATCAAGTTAAATCGTGTTCATAAAAAATTCTTACAAAAATAATATAAGGGAGTAGAAGAGATTTCATGTGCTTCCCTAAATATAGTCCACTGTCCTCCTAGCTGCTGCGGCTAGCAGGATCCATATGTTCTTAGAGCATGAGCAGCAGGCCCCCTATCAAGGGCCTGCGTCACACAGCTGCCCGCCCTGCTCCTTTGCTCTGCACTGTTGCATGCCTGCAGTTTGAATTTGAATCGCTATAGTGTTTTGACGGGTTGGTTGATGTAGGGTGAGCTGGGGATGCTCTTAAGTGTACACATCAATGCGCCCCCTCGCCCAGTAAACAAGTATGATGAAAGGCATGATGCTTACACTAGCCCATCTATAGTCATCATGCGGAGGCAAGTCGGCATCAGTGAGCCTAGATGTGCGTGTCCTGACGGTGTAGACTACCTGGCTGTGTGAGTATTTGGGTCGCCGATAGATTGCTGGCCATGTCCAAGCTTCTGGCCGGCGCAAGTGTGCAGCGTACCAGCATTTTAGAGCAAAGTTATTATAAAGTTGCTGCATTGAATAAACTATCTTTTATAGTGCAGTGTAAAGTGAGAAAAAATTTACAGAAAAACTCTAAATTTACAGCAGCACCAAGTTTTAAAGCTTCATCTAAAACTTTGCTCTTACTGCTGGCAATGGCATGGTGCCACTGCCGCGCGGTGCCGCCGCTCCCTAGCATTTCCCCTCCCGCCGTGGCGAAGCCGTAGGCAGGAGCAAATCATACGCGCCCGAAGCGTCGCCTTCTTCCCGGAACCAAACCCGCCCACAGGGGCAGGCTCCGGGCCTGCGAGCAAGCAGTCATAAGTCATCCCGTTGGGCCCCAACTCCGACATGACCGAACATTGCACAGCCTGGCCCACGCCCCGCCCGGCGTCGCCTCCACTCACCAGCCCGTACCCCTTGCGCCGTCGACGCACCGACAGGTGGGGCCCCTTCGATCTTCCCTCCCGCCTCGTAACATAGGTCACACGTTCACAAGTCACAACCACAGAAACCAAGGAAGAAAATTCTATGGCATCTATGCCATACAAGCAGGTATGGCACCTATTGCTCTCTCTATCTCTCTCCTCCTCTCTCTCTCTCTAGCTTCCTCTCTCTCTTTCTAGCTTTTCCCCAACTCTCTCTTGCCTCTCTCTAGGTGTATCTTGTGGCCATATAAGTTTTTTCCAGAAACCAAAAGAAACCGTCCGGCGAAGATGAGACATGGGCATGCTCCATACTAGCCATAAAGTTTATTATTTACATATCTAAAGTTATTATTTATAGTTAATTTTTTTTGTTTGCACGTGAAACTGCTACCAATAAGAGCATCCACATCTGCTACTCTATCCCCACCCTCTATTTCACTATTAGAGTGTCCCTCTATCCTTCCCTCTAAATTTTCTTCAGACTTTACACTGCACTCTAAAAGATTCCTTTCTGACATCAGACACTTTATCCAGAGCTACAGTATTATAGAGTGCCTGCTACGGATGCTCATCATGCTCTCACCGCTACTACTGTACACCCTGGGATGATGTCACAGGGGCCACACGTCAGCGTCTCGTAGGGCACGGTACAATTAGCAGCAGCTGCTGCTGCGGCTGCTGCTAGAGCGAGAGAGTGAGGGCCAGTAATGGCGAAGGATTCTTCGCTAGATGCGTGCAGGGACAGGGAGCTAGGTAGGCGAGGCAGACGGAGATCGATTGGGGAAGCGACGTGGCTGCTGTTTCCATTGACCTCACATCGACCGGTCCATCCATCCATCCATTCGCCGGCCGGCCCGCCCGGAGGAGAGCTAGCGAGAGGAGCAAAGATACGAGGAGTACAAAGGCACGGTACTGGGTGAAGGAACCACTCCTCCGGCCTCCAGGGTTATGCTTTCGCTGTCTCTCGCTGTAGGGTTTCCTCCGGTACGCACTGCCGAGCTACTAGCCATTGAACTAGGCAGCGACTAGCCCTACGATCTACGTGCAGGAAGCAGGTAAAAGCCAAGCCCTGGATGCAACAGTGGCAGGACAGTGCCGCGCCCCAGGGAGGGCCCACGCTGCAGCCTCTCTTCGCTGCGCAAATGTTTCGTGCGAGCCCATGCGCGCAAGGACAGAGCAGGCGTGTGGATAGGGCCGCACGTTTTCGCCCGCCTGAACGCTTCGGGCACTATCATGTGGGGCCTCTCCTTTTTCCCTCCATTGGCTACTGCGGGAAATGATTGTACGGCCGGTGAAACGTATATTGACCATTCTTGGGATAGAACGGAGCCAATCGGCACGCATTGTAGGATGAACGGAACCTACCAATCAACCAGTCCGTTGAAACATAGGAAAATCAAGGTATATATAGAGCATGTATAATCGGAAATTATATAAACATAAGTAAAACCTTTTAAAGGTCCTTACATATTTCCTCCGTATCACAAAAATTAACGTTTTTACACATGGATACATTGTTACCAATGAACTAAAATCCACAACAAATATTATGAAAGTGTTTTTCGAGACAAATATATACTACCTCCGTCCCAAAATAAGTGTCTATTAAGGTTGTTTTGAAAAAACTAAGAAGGAGCGTATGTAGTAGGGAATCTAGAGTACTTTATAGTGTGGGAGGGAAATATAGGAGTACTTTATAGTGGTGGGAGAGGAAACTAGGTGTATTTATAGTGGTGGGAGAGGAATCTAGAGCTAGAAGAGAACTTATTTTGGAACAAATTTGAATTCTAGAAGAACACTTATTTTGAGACGGAGGGAGTATGTATGATTGTCATGAATCCAATCCAAATAGTTTGAAAGATTTTCATAGATAAAGTGTTACCATTTTGGTTTATGACATGTTTAACAACGTCAGCTTTTATGATATAGGAGAATTAATAGCAAAATGTGAAATACATCGTACCGTGGCCTCAGTGATAAAAACCACATGCTTTTCGAACTACTCTAGCTCCAGCTTTGGATGTTGTCGTGGATGAGACCGCGTCTATTGAAAGAATATTCTTAGTGACGAAGATCATCAACACTGAATTGCGAGACAAAGTCTCCGATAATTGGCTCAATTATTCGATGATATGTTACACTTAGAGAAAAATATTAAAAACCATAGATGACGGTACAATTACGGATCGTTTTCAAAAGTTGAAGATTGTAGAATGGGTTTGCCTCCAACTCTAGTCACAGCTAGTGGATTTAAGGTATGTCCTTATGTGACAAACTTCTATGTCATTGTGCTTCGTTATTTTTTTTATGAATTTGCATAGCATTAGACATTTAAATCTATATTTGATATGGTTTTGCCATGTTCTCGGACATTTGCTATTCTTAGCTTAGCGCCCCTCCTCCCTCCTCTCCTCCCACCAAATTTAGACCTTGTTTGTTTTAGATTAAATTAAATTAAAATTGTTCTTTTCGTGTAGGCCAAATGTTGTAATATTTTGTAGTTATTTTTGTGGGGTTTAAAATAGTTCTTCTTAGAGTTCGCAAAATATTTTTTCATAATTTTTTGAATTTTTTAAAATGTATTTCGAGTGAGTCACAAATTTGCTACAGTAAAACGCAACTCAACATTAATCTGAAACAAACAAGGCCTTAGTCCTATGTTTGCCATTGTTTTGGACAAACCTATTGTATGCATGGGACGTTTTTAGTGTTCTCAATTGATCAGATGAACTACAACTATATTTTAAAAGTCTGGAAACTTGTCCGTATGAATTTTAGTTACTCTTATAGCAACTTGTTTCTTATCATTTTGTTTTTGTATAGGAAAAAGTATAGATTACCCCCTAAACTATTGCAAGAGTATAGAATATCCCTCTGAACTTTAAAACGGATAAAATACACCCTCCAACTATTAATACCGGTTAGAAAAGGACCCTAAACTTTTATGAGGTATAGATTACCCCCTGGAACAAGTAAAGGTGGTATTTGAACCAAAAAAATCTAGAAAAATCTAAAAAAAAAATATTCAAAATAATCCTAAAGACCATAAAAAATCTTAAATAATAAATTAAAAATAATCATAATATATTACTTTTTCCTTTTATTATGAAAAACCAGAAAAATCTTTTTTCCTTAAAAAAGCATAAAAAATTTATTTTCCAAGTTTTTTAATGTATTTTTTAATTATTTTCCCAAGTTTTTTGAACTTTAAAGTTTTATTTCTCATTTTTATGGTTTTTCAACGTTTTTCTGGATTTTTAAGATTATTTTGAATATTCTAAGATTTTTTTTGGTTTTTTTAGATTTTTTCTAGATTTTCTTTAGTTGAATACTACCTTTACTTGTTCCAGGGGGGTAATCTATACCTCGTAAAAATTTAGGGTTCTTTTTTAACCGTTTTTAATAGTTGGAAGGTGTATTTTATCCGTTTTAAAGTTTAGGGTGTATTCTATACTCTTGCAATAGTTTAGGGGCTAATCTATACGTTTTCCTTTTGTAAATCACAACACGAACACTATCTATTATCTACAGTATCCATTATTTAATCGTAGAAAATGCATGTTGGTTCAGAATTTTTCTGGTAAAAAAAGAAGATAACTTCATGGAAAATTCAGCTTAGTTTAGCTTGTTTCAGTTAGTTTAAAGAAAAACATGTAGGTTCAGGTTGGTTCATACAGGTTTAGGTTGGTTTAGGCAGTTTCATGTTGGTTCATGTTGATTCATGCAGATAGCTTAGATTGCTTTATGGGGAAATTCAACTTGATTCAGATTGTTTTAACTTGGTTCAGGTAGGTTCAGCTTGATTCATGTAGATTTAGGTAGGTTCAGCTTGGTTCATGTAGGTTCACGTTGGTTCATGTAGTTTCAGGTTGGTTCATGATGATGTCATCTATTTTGTCCTTTTGCTCATCCGTTACATTTCAATGGAACGGATCACCGTACTGTATAGGCTCCCATCTAATATCTACAGTATCCATTATTTTCTCCCACCGCGGCAGGCAGCTGGAGGCAAGAGCATGGAGGCCAGCAGCAAGCAGCAGCTCATCGGAAACCGCTCACGGGCTAGCTAGGGCGGGACGGCCGGACAGCGGCGTGAAGCACTGAAGCTAGCGTAGCAGCAGCAGCAGGCAGCAGCGCAACACACAGGGCACACGCATGCATGCGCGCGCGTGCGTACGCTGGCGGCTGGGCCACTCCATCGACCGCGCGCGCCGGTCGGGCACTCGGCTCTCGGGTCTTGGCTTTTCGTTTGCTTGCCCCACGGGTGGTGGACGGAGCCAACGCGCAGCACTTGGAGAGCTAGCTAGCTAGCAGCGCGCTGATCAGTGCTGACTGCTGACTGCTGAGCGCGCGCGCACGCACACAGACACGGCCAGGGCCAGGGCCAAGGCCCTAGGCTCGCACGGACACATGCGCGTTTAGCTCGCGCCGCTCGATGAACACGCTTCGACGGCGGACGCTGCTGCATATGTATATATAGCTCCCTGCAGCAGCGCGATCTTTTGGTTCTTTCCCTTGGCAAGGCCACAGACCAGGAACAGAGAGACTCAGAGAGAGAGGAAAAGCAATCAAAGCAGTGACTGAGCACACGGTGCCTTTCCTCCTCTCGTTTTCCTCCTGACTGACATCTAGCTGCGTCTGCGGCTCTGCTCACCCACATGTGCGCGCGCCGCTGTGCTCTACTGCTGCTCTGTGCATGCGCGCGCGCAGCTCGGCTTGGTGCAGCAGTGCATGGCAGGGCAGGAGCCCAGGCTGCCCCGCTCAGCTGGACGCGGCGCGCTTTCCTGTTTGACGAAGCGCACGTGCTGACTCTCGCCTACCGCCGCTGCCGCAAGCGCCAAGGGCGCAGCACGCTCGTGCCGCAAGCCTGCACTGACGCGCGCGGCTGGAAATGGAATTTGACGCCACGGCTAGTTTACGCGATGCGCGCGGGCCAAATATACACACGTTCCTTGTATTCTAGGCGACGCACGCGGCTATGAATGGTAGATTCATTTCACGCAGTAGCTATGGTAGGCATGCATGGGACGGGCCCATGCATGCGCTTTTTGTATGGTGCGTGCATGCCCAGGTGCGTGCTCACCCGCTTACCAGGGTTCAAGCGAATCCACCCCCACCACAAATACACCACATGCAAGAACACACGCATGAAAAGCACACGTTTAGAACCATAAACTAACATCAATACACATATATTGGTACAATATACTAATAAAATCTAGAAATAAATCTCTAAAAAGCGCGACAATCGAGAGTTGAGCCCGGGATCCAAAGCTCTTACAACCGAGATGCTACTATGTAAGCTAGAGTCAGTTCTCCGGCCTTTTATACTTGTTCAGCATTTTAGCCGTAGTATCTCATTCAACCACTCTGCTACAATGGCCTTAGTTAATCCAAGCTTCACACAAGCTTAAGTTTTGTTCTTTTGAGTTGATATGAACGGATGAACAGCTGAATGACTGAAATAACTGAATTTGAAGAGCTTTCCAAACTAGTCTTGATTAAATGGGATAAATTAACTAAGGCCTTGATAGACCTTTCATCCATGGTAGAATTGAAATACTTGAGCGAGCTCTCCTCATATTACTGTCTAGTTTATGATCACACTCAGATTGTTTAGGGCTCTTGCTCGATCCAAACTAAAATCGATATCGAATCACGAATAACCCATGAAGTTTTAAGTTTTTAAATTAAGGATGTGTTTGATGGTAAACCTCGTTGGCCGTGCCGAAGAATGGCACACCCTCAAGATTGGCATCCGTTTGGTGACGTTTTGCATGCCGGTGCAAGCAAAGATGGGGGCGTGGAAATCGGGCACCCTCAGAAGACTCACCTTATTATCGTTGGGATGGCACGGCCCACGACCAAACCAAACACGCCCTTAGAGCAACTCCAGCCGTCCCTCTATATCTTTCTTTTAAAACACTATTAGTGTATGCTATATCCATCACTATAAAATTCCTTCACAACTTAAACTACCATCTAAAAGATTACTTTTCTACAATATACCCTGTATTGTTGCCCCATATAACCATGGTGATTTAGTTTGCTTTGAAATTGTTTCCCCAGTTCACTCAGCCTTTCCGTACGTACTTTGCCGATTAAAGTTGCAAGTGGACTATCGGAAAGAGAACCGAGTTGTTTTGTCAGGTACCAGTACATGGAATGACACTTGTCGTAGTTAGCCGGTCATACATGTCTCATCCCTGCAGCCGGATCAGCCGTGCTCATGAAAGCAAACGTATACGACGATGATGCGTAAACCGTAGTTTTTCCTCTTGGCGTGCAATGCATCGTATGCCCGAAGACCTGCCAATATTTACTACGTCTCCGCAAGAAACGAGTACGTATGCATTAGCTAGTAGATTCCATCTCCCTGTGGGAAAACTACGCCTCCTTGTGTACGTGCCCCAGCGGCAGAGCGAGGAGAGATGGCATAGAATTCCTTCCCTCTTTTCTGACCGATGGGTGCATGGCGTTGTACGCATCTGTTTTGTTCCTTCTCTCTTTAATGAGGCTGGCTAATCGCCGTCCCGTCCATGTGAACGTACGCATGCACCCCGTGCCACCTCCCGGCTCCCGTGCCTGTCACGGACTACAAGGCACCATGCACTGGCATTCAAAGCACAAAGCGTCTCTGAAACCTGAACTCTGAACCCCTGGCCCCCCTCAGACGAGATGTACGTGCTCTACGTACGTAGGCCTAGCTACCTGCTAGCTAGCTCCCCTGGAGCCAACGCTGTGTGATTGACGCGCAGCGGCAGGAGAGGCGTAGGTAACGTGAGGTACAAGCCCTTGGGGGCTGGAGCTGGGTGGGTTTGCTCACCGCCTCACTCCTGCCGCGTCACCCCCTTGTCATTGGACCAGTGACTTGACACCTTGCTCTCTGTCGCAAACAACATCGGTTTCGCTTCGGTTCACGATGCACCTCCCGCAGCGGGAGAGGCACGCAGGCTGGGACACGGAACGGAGAGCATGCGAGTATTTGTGTGCCACGGCTTTGTGTCTGTTTTTTCGAGCCAAAAAGTTGCCGTGGATAAGAGGCGGAGCTTGACCCAAAATGTAGGGGCGTCAAACTATCAAAGCACAAACTATTAAAGCACAAAAGTCCATAACTTTAAACTTCAAATTTTATATAAAAGATGATCATGATTCATTAGCATTGGCAAGGCCCAATTCTCTAAGACTCCAACGAGCTGATCGCAGAGGGGCCATTGAGCAGGCCTGCTATGTTTTGGGTCATAATAATACATAGGGGTCTTTTTAAAAAAAAATTGCTGAGGGGCCACGACCTAGCTTGGCCCTAACAAAGATTCGCCCCTGCCGTGGATTGTAATACGAATTATAATAAGTTGTGATTTTTGCTAGGTTGCTTGAGCCAGCGGTTGAGCCAATGAGTTGTTAAACTATGATGACAAAGCTCCTAGCGAAGGATTTTCACTTGAAGCATCCCCATTAAATTTTTAATAATTGGATCTCTATATCATGTTCTCTAAACCATCCTTTGCTCCGAATATTTTTCATTCTCTATGTTTGTTTGTATCGTTCAAAGGATATAAAGATAGATGATAAATTCTTTTAAATGTAAAGACATGAAGAGAGAATGTCTAAATTTATTTTAATTTAGGGGTTCTGTTTGATTCAGCTAAGATCATACTATTTAAAAATCTTACGACCCTCGAAAAGTGACTTGAAAGGTTAAAAAATATATTAAATAATAGTTTTGAGATATGTGAAAAGAACCGCTATAAGCCCGATAAAAAGGATACAAAGTGTTACAATATATGACTCATACAAAAATAATAAATTTATGAATAATATGATTTAGTCTGAATGAAACAGGGTCTCTAGATTCTACGAAATCGATCTAAGGCCCTCTCTACAGTTTATTTGACTCATATGCTTATTTTTTTATATATAAAATATAAATAATTTTGTTTTTTGATCTATCTTTTTTCTATCTAAACATGTGTCTAAAATCATTCAAACAAGTCAAACAAATAGAACCAGAATCTCGGATCGACATTAAAAACTCTTAAAGTTTAAAGATGAGACAAATAAGTAAATAAGTTAAATAAAATAAGTTATACAGAGATGTTTTCTGGCTGAGTTGCGGTAGATTGAAAGAAAAACAATTATTGATGTGTGGGCTATAATTAATTTTGTTTGCATGGAGTAGATCGCATCTGTTGAATTGAGCGAGTGACCTACCATGTTTTGGTGCTGTCTGCTACTGAGACTGAGGCCTTGTTTGTTTCAGATTAAATTAAATTAAATTAAATTAAATGAAAGATTGTTATTTTTGTATAAGTCAAATGATGTAATGTTTTGTAATCATTTTTGTGGGATTTTAAATAGTACTTCTTAAAGTTTGTAAAATATTTTTTTCATAATTTTTTGAACTTGTTAAAACGTAATTTGAGGGGATCACAAATTTGCTACAGTAAAACGCAACGCTGCATTAATCTGAAACAAACAAGGCCTGAGAGCGCTGCATTTAAGCCTAGGCTTCTGGCACTGGCCATGCAGAAGCCATGCATGCATGCGCATCCAGCGGTGCCGCGACGCGCCGCCCGAGAACTCGAGTCTATTCAATGCGCTGCCACATCCATCCGCATGCATGATGCATTGGCCCCTTGACTCCGTCCAAGAGGCCGAGCGGCAGTCGCGATTACAGCGCGAGAGGGATGGCCCTGACTCTGAGCATGTTGGTCGTGCATGTAAACACGCAGCGTCATGGCCTCATGGGCCTCACGTACGTACAGAGCATGCATCGTTGAGACAGGCGTAGCGACAACTGTGGTGGCTCATGGCTCGCACGTTTACAAGAACAGTACACGTGCCACGCGCACCAACGGCGAACACGACTGTTTCCTCCTACAGTAGACGAATGGTAGGTGCTGCTAATTGGATAGCGTTGCAATTGGATACGTTGCTTGACCCTCTGCCTTGGTCAGTCGGTCAGTCCCATGCATCCAGCCCTTCGTTTATAATCTGAAACTCCACGATTTTCGGAAGAAAAAAAAAACTGAAACACATCATCACCTTTGTTTCTGTCCTCTCCTTTATTTCCCGTCCTCTCCTCAGTTTGCGTTAAATTGCCCCTCTGCAAAGTCCACAGAAGGGCCTACTAAGGTCTTGTTTTTTTTCAACAGATCGCATCGTCAGATATTATCAGAAGAAATTTTGTTATTTTTATATAGCCTATATGTTTGTGATAATTTGTAACGATTTTTTCGTGGCTTTTAGTAGTCCTTTCAAAGATCATAAAACTAATTTTAATTATTTTTTTTATAATCTTTAGACCTCTTTTCGAGGGCTCTCAAATTTGATACAGTATTACGCAAACGCAACGATACGCTGAAAAGAACAAGGCCTAAGCAGGAGTGCAGAGCATGAGAGTTTTTGTGTTTATTGGATTAGATGTTTTAAAATGGAGATATTGTTTTAAGATGATGTTCAGCTCCTCCAACCACAAGCAAAAAAAAAAAAAAGGAGCAACAGATCTCAAACGGGAAAAACACAAACAAAATGGCATGAATATTTACACCTTCGTATCACATCTCACGCGTACAATATTGTTTGCCTTATACTTTTCAGTACAAAAGTTGTTAAGCATGAGGATAAGGGGTTCCGAGTGGCCAAAAAACTTGTTTCGATCGTTTTATTGTTGAAATGATATACTATAATCTTTTAAAAAATGGCTAGAAATGATCAAAACATTTGGCAGGTAACAAGAGCATATATAAATTATTATGTAAATCTATTATATAATTAAAACATGAGTCAATGAAGCCACCACATTAAACATATAAATTCCACGACAATAATAAAAAAGAAAACACCTATACCATCATTTGCAGTGGGGCAAGGTTATGACATCTTATTAAAGGAAATAGTCCATAAAATTCAAGAAATTCTCATGTTCATAAAAGAAAAAACTATGCCAACAGTTATATTGAATCAAAATTATAACGGTCCAGATTTTTTATGTATTTACTTCACATGATGAAATAACATCTTAACAAAGTAAACTATAACCTATTAGATATGGGACCAGATATGTATCCTATACACATTGAGGGGATGATATGTCATAGACACATAGGTGGCCAAATTATCAATCGGCCTATCAGCTTTTGGGAAAATCCTCAAATTCATACAATATAAATCATCCAGCAAGGCCAATAGGTTCACTGTGATATACTCACTCTGTTCATTATTGTTTGACGTTTTTGACTTTTGGGCACGCCTTTGACCATTCGTGTTATTCAAAAAATTTATGTAAATCACTGTGCGTGCACCCGGATGACCGACCCGAACATTTAGTATTAGTAGATAACTAAAAGCTAGAGGAAGAGACAGTAATCTCAATGAGCTTTTCTTTAAAAAAGTAAGACTTTCAATATCTTGTCAGTCAAAATAGAGTTGCAAGTACCTGGGACCACCTCCTAACGCAAAGGTAGTCATCTCCTCTTCTTACCTCTTGCTGTATTGAGGGTAGGCGGGATAAAAGGTTGGGTTAGAGGGGATAGATTCCTACAGCGCAGAGTACAGGGAGAGACCCCGATATAGAGCTCGCGAGCCGAGCCTCGATTCCTTTCATAAAGATGAAGGGATAGAGGTGACTAATTCCCCATCTCATTTGGGGCGGAAAACGAATCAACATCTCGATGTGATACAGCCTTTTCCATTTTCGTTGGGAAAGAACGGTGAAGTCCATCCGAACCAAGTCTTTTCCATAGTAGTAGTCGTCTCTTGTCACAGGGCTTCTGGTTCTAAACAGGTTTGAAGTTCAACTAGGACCCTTGGTTGGACTGTCCTTACACGTACTCCCCCCGCTGCGTTTAAAGCGACAGGACCTCAATGGACTAACCGATTCCCGAAACCTATTACTTTATCTAGCCGGTGCCGAAGCCGAGAACGATGCCCTTTGCCCCGGAGGGGGTAGATTTAGCATATTTTCGATTGGTATTTCATAGACCGGGTGCCACCCAGATAAGTAGCTGCCCTTGCGATTGCGGGGGCCCTAATCCAATCTATAGGTATACCGCAAGACACCTCTATCTCCCAAGTTCTAATCCAATGTTATCTTTACCAGCTTGACAAGATCTTAAAAGGCCTTTTTTCCTTCATTCATTTTGCGGTAGCTTACGCGTCAGAAAAAGGCCTCCTTTCCGGCCCGGAAGATCGCTTCGCTTCTGGCGACTAGCTTCTACCCACAATGGCTAAAGCTACCTTGAATCAATCATTCAGCCCCTAAGCTAGCGCCTAATCGAATTTATTTTTTATTTTTGAACCTCGTGCGAGCAAGCAAACCCAGCCAGTAGGCGCTAGAGGAAGGCGATGAGTCAGGAAGAAAGGGGACCGATTCACTCTGCGTAGATTGACTGAACGCAGAAAGCCTTCCACTGGCAGGCGATCATGTTTTTCACAGGATTTCTCGTTACTCATGTCAGCATTTTCACTTTTGATATATCATTTATTTTGTTATGATTTGTTTTATCAATAAAGGTTCTTTAAACATGACTTATTTTTTGTATGTTTGTACTAAATTTTTTAATAGACAAATGGTTAAAAGGGTGTCCAAAAGTTAAAGGTGTCAAAAAAAAAATGGACATACCGGAAATTTCTATGTTAACAAGAAAAAAACAAAGGAGACATATATATATCCCTACATCTGTCTAGACCCAAATTATGGTGTGGGTCCTCCATGGCACCTTGCCTAGTGCATAGATCTTGAGCTAGGAGAGGACAAGAGCTTAGAGGAAGCAAAGGCGAGCGAAACTTTTGTTTGAAAAACGTCGTAGTTGCATATTTACAAAAATTTAGATTTTACAGTGACACACAACATGCTTTTCTCCTTTTAATAACACCACAATAAAATTATAAACTAGGGAAACTAGAGAAGAAGTGGCGAAGCGTATGGTTCAAACAATCCAATCAACACACTGCGCAGACTGAAGAATAGTTGATCCATTTCCCCCTACTCCCTCCGTCCCAATATAAATGTCCTTCTAAGTCTTTGAGCTTGTCCCATAATAAGTGACCTTCTATCTCTAGATTTCTCTTCCACCATAATAAATACTCCTAGATTTCTCTCCCACCACTATAAAATACCCTTTTATTCCCCTCTCATACTATAAAGTAGCCTAGATTCCCTACTACATACACCTTTCCTTAGTTTTTTCAAAACAATCTAGAAGTATACTTAAAATGGGACGGAGGGTGTAGATGCTAAACCGTGGTGGGCCATCAATCGGACAATTCACGATAACTCCAGGATCAGTGTTAGGTACTTTACTACAATAAAATAAAACAAGTGCAGAAAAACAGCTGCAGGAGCACTGCTGTAAATTGCAATGAAACAATCTGATACCTTGTGTTACTGGTGTCACCAAAACATCGCATTAACAATAGTTTCTATTAGCTGTTCTTGTTGTGATGTTATTTATCCCTTCTGCCTGCCAAGGCAACATGAGCAAGTCTGGCTTGCTGGTGCTGCTTTTGCTACTAGCTAGGGCGTTGCAGGCGCAGGCAGGATGAATCAGCAGAGGTCGGCAGGGTGGTAGGCCACGGAGCTGTTACTCATGGTCACATCGGCGCATCCAATCCAAGAACGAGGCGTGAACAACCGCGCAAAGGATCGGAGCGGAGAGCACGGCGTCCAGGAGAACGCCCCGATGGATGGATGATGGCTGCAGTGCAGAGAGATAATTTTTGCAGGTGGGTGCGACGATGCCATCAGCCGATGTGATGCTAGCCCACTGTAACACGGCTGCGGATCATGAATGGCAGGCATAAATGTCTACCAACAGTGGAGCTGCCTGTGCCTAAGCATAGCACCAGGACCAATCTCAGGAAGGAGGTGTAGCGGCACCAGGATTAGGATTAGTGCAGGCATCAATACATCCGAGGAAAGGAACCAATCAGCCCGGAAAGTTTTTAGCTTGGGGAAGATGCGGTGGGACGGATGGGCAGTGCCAGCTTCACGACTAGGTCAGAACAGAAAAGGCTAGGTCAACCCTAATCAATTCTTTCAAGGACAGGCAGACCAGCACTGCAGATGTGGTCACCACAAACAGGTATCATGGTATGTGCAGGTATATCCAATGAATCCTAACTTCAACGTTTTAGTAATGTTGCAGATAAAATAGTCCAGAGATATGGAAATGGACATTGAGATATGAATAATGAGAAGATATGACACCATTGGATTTGAAAGCTAAGGAAAAAAGTGATGCTCTGAATCATGTAGATTCAGAAGACGCAGACGGTAAAATTGCTTGATAAGAACATCATGGAACACTGAGTAATGAAACGGGTATATGATTTCTGTATGGCCGAATTCGAAATGAATATGGCATTGGAAAGAATTATTATCATGAAAAGAATCAGTGTTTCAAAGTACATCACGTTTATCTTCGGGGTTTTCAAAGTGTACAAATAATTCGATGATAAGTTAAATAGTAAATACAATAGGGAAAGCACTTTCATTCAGACAGGTTATATGGTATGGTAGAAATGCTCCTTGTTGTAACAAAAAATTACTAGTCACAGGCTTCGAATATGCAGCTGTGGTGAAACCAGCTAAACTTTCGTCGTGCTCTGAGTGCTGCAAAAACAAACGCACGCTTCCGAATATCTCTTCCAATGGAAGCAGTTCTCTAGCTAGAACAGCAAGAACTTTTTGTGTTGCTGGATGGTTCGGCAACGTCAATGGTAGTTCCTTGCATAGAACGCCCATTCGTGGCTGCGGACTCCTGCGCAGCGAGTGCTTTCTTGCTCACAGTCTGGTGAATTTCACTCAATACGGTTTGGAATGCTTTCTCCACATTGACCGCTTCCAGTGCAGATGTCTCAAGAAATGAGAGACCTTCCTTCTCGGAAAACGCTTGTCCGTCTTCCTCCGGGACCGACCTTAAGTGGTTTAAGTCTGATTTGTTTCCGACCATCATGATAACAATGTTGGCGTCCGCATGATCACGGAGTTCCCGGAGCCACCTCTGAACGTTGTCGAAGGTCTGCTTCTTTGTTATGTCATAGACAAGAAGTGCTCCAACTGCACCCCTGTAATAAGCACTAGTGATTGCACGGTATCTCTCCTGACCAGCCGTGTCCCATATCTGTGCTTTGATAGTCTTTCCGTCGATCTGTCTCAAAAAGGAAAATAACTTTTGCTGAGCTGAGCTGCATAATTTCTTTGGCTTTATATATAAGTATAAAAATAAAAAACACTAATCAAGGTATACTGCTGCAATCTCTATGATCCATAAAAACTATTTTGCATGCTTGCTTGTAACGCCCTGCTCTTTAGCAGCATCTCGCCAATTGACATCGTGATTTACCCTAGCTTATAACCCTTCATAGCCCAAATCATAGTATTGTGGGTTGACTCTTTTGGTTGAACAAGTCCAAAACTCAAGTGAGATGGTATGTGTGAGCTGACCCCTAAGGTGGACTGATTTTAGCAAATTTTAGGCTAGGGTACTATGGATGATATCAAAGTATCGCCTTCACTGCATCAGCGGTATACAAGTGTACAACACAAATCGTGCACCAAGTAGAGTTTTATGGGCTTTCTCGCTGGCGAGAGTGTCATCCCATTACAGGGGAAGGAGACTATAATGCCCAGCTCTACAGTATGACCTTGTCAGTTGACATCGTGTTCCACTAGTATTCCGGGTTAACCTTTTTAGACGGGTGAGATTAAAGCACAAGTGAGATGTTATGTATATATGAGCCAACCTCTAAATGGGCTGGCTCTAAAAGAATTTCAGGTGAGGGTGCTACATTGTTTATGGTGGTAATGCCACCATACATACTGGTTGCTTATAACAAAGTTATTTTTGTGTGATTTGAGCATCAGGAGACCCAGTTATAAGATAAATCAAATGCACTTATGCACAGCATATTCGTGAGAAGCAGATAACAGTCTGCTGCTACAATGAGCCATAAATTCAGTAATGAACACATGAAGACAACAACTATATGACAATGGGGCCTTCGACGTCTACTCAATCCAGATTGTTAAGTCATTGTTATTTCTTTTTAATGAAGTTCCTGGGTTTAAATCCGGGCAACAAAATACATGCCACGGTCGATTAAAACTTATAGCATTGCTTGTAACAAAAACTAGTTACAATGCTTGTTCAAATAAAAGTAGGACAAGATCACACCAAAAAAATGCTTAGCAACAGATCACAACGGTAAAAGAAAAGAAAAAGGGGGGCATTTCCATCCTTTATGCTAACTGGATAGAATTGGCATCAACTAATCCAACCGAAAAGACAATTCACTGCTCAGTACATGACTAAGTGCCAAACATAGAAAGAAAGGGTCCTACCAAATAATTAAGCAATTAATTAATGTAGGTTAACCCAGCAGGTGTTAGACACCAACTCTGCTCTGGGCATCTGACATACATGATGGAACATCCATCTATTTTTGTCTGCTAAAATCAACTTGCTCTTCCAATACCGTACCACCATGATAACAACAGCACGATTAACAAGTACTAATGAATAATGATACAGCTACCTCAAAATTTTTAACAAGGCTGTACTTGGGGACATGATCTACAATCCACTTTAAAAGGGAAAAAGGAACCATATCCATAAAAGATAGAAAAAAACTCTTTTTTCAGAGAAGACCTAGGGCGTGTTTGGACTACGCCATCACACGCTGCGCCAAGGGTTGGCGAGCCGTGGGCAAGGGCGCGCCGTCGCTCGCGTTGGCAAAGAAATCAGGCGCCCTCGCCAACGCTCGTCTCCACGTTTACTGTGCGCGGGCGCCGGCGCGTTTTCCAGGGCGAGCCAACCGACGGAAAGAATCCAAAGGCACGCCAAATTTCGACGGCTCGCCGTCGTTCGTGTTGGCGCGTGGCGGCTGTGATCCAAACACTCCCCTAATACCGTCCACAACAGGAACAGAACAACGGAAAACGTACATAAAAATTTGACCCTTTTTTTTCACAAATTTGACGGCATTGCCGTGCGTCTGTCATGCAACTTAACAAAAACATATGTTATCTGACATTATCAGCGCAGCCAATAACGTCGTCCTAAATCATTCATCCCAGATCCCCTACTGATACAGGAGGACGAGGCACGATGCGGATGATTCAGCGCACGGTGCTAGCTCAGAGCCTCATAGTAGCCTAAACTCGCGAATGGTGCGGCGCAATTGTACATGCGGAACCAACCAAAGACGAATGCGGAGAACAAAGCGAGGGAGAGGCAGCGGCGCGATCAGACAGATCGGCTAGCGGCGCGTACCTGGATGGTTCGGGTGGCGAACTCGACGCCGATGGTGGACTTGGACTCGAGGAAGAACTCGTTGCGGGTGAAGCGGGAGAGGATGTTGGACTTGCCGACGCCGGAGTCGCCGATGAGCACGATCTTGAAGAGGTAGTCGTACTCGTTGTCCACCCGGTGCGCCATCTCCCTCCTCGTCGAGGATCCAGGCCCAACCACGCGGCGCGAAACCGAATCCGGAGCGGAATCTCCTCCTCCTGGGCGTCTCCTGGCCAGATGGCGACCCTGTTCGTTCGTCAAACCGGGAAGGACAGGAGATAGCGAGAGATCAGGGGATCCTCCTCGCAGGCCGCACCCCAGCCCACCCCTCCCACGTCCCCACCCCGCTCCGGCCTTCCTCGTTTCGCGTCGGGATTCGAAAACGTGGGGGCAGATCCGAGGGTGGGGACCACGAGGGGTGGGGTGGGGTCCCGTCTCGTGCTGAGCTGGCGAGTGAATTGACGGTATCGGGTAGGCGAACGTGGTTACGGGAACACGAGCGAGTGGTGGTCGGTGTGGCTCGATTCGAGAGTTTTTATTCGGCCCGTGGGCTTGGAGTCGCCGGGTCAAGAAAAAGATCGGTTCTCGCCTCATCGGAATGGCTGGCCCATATTTATGTTTTCGGTGATGCTTAGCTCGGTCCGGCCCAGCCAGATATGGTAGAAGGCGGCTGCAGGCCGGCATGTTGGAATGGTCCAGAAACTAGATAGATGTCTATGTTTGAGCCTTTACCGATCATCAAAACCTTATAATCTGGAGCTTTGGACCCTACTTGGTTTTTTGACTCCATAGTGTCAGCAGAAGCCTTTAATTAGAAAAACGAGCAGGGTGCCTTGCACATTTGCACGGTTAGATTTTTCTCTATCCTTTAATTTGACACAAGCTCTTGCTTCTATTATTGTCTATTCTATATTTATTCAATTTTTGTTTTGTGTTGCAACGGCTCTTTCTTTCAATCTAAAATGGCTTTTTAAAAATTTTATATATTTCTTTGTTGTAGCTGATAGAAATTCGACATGGACTCTTATTTTTTATTTTTAGTTTTGAATTTATATATTTTTTGTTGTGTTTCATATGAAATCTTTTTTAGTCCAATACATTGTAATCTAGGCGACATAATTTTCCCTTTTTCATTTCGATTAATATGAAATTTTTTAGAATTTTATGATTAATGCAATTGCTCTACACATTGTTTTAATTATATACTAATAGGTGGATGCCATCCATTTCTGATCAATTAAAAAAATGTCACTACTTTATCACCTTTTTGTCAAAATGCCACCAAAACTATCTTTTTGCTCTGTCACAGCAACTAAACATTGTGTTGCATTCTAATAGTGAAATAAATGGTGTACGATTATCAGATGCATCTGAATCAGTAGTTTAGTTACCAAACTTTAGTACACCCGCTGCAATTTTTTACATAAAGCGATTGTTTAAGAAAACATGATAATATTAATTGTGATTATATGTCCAATAGCGTTATTTTGTTTCAATGGCATGCAAATGGTTTGCATGGGGGCATTTGTGTCATGTTTCAAGTTCTAACATAACTAACTAGCGGTTCCTCTACGTGAGTGGCATTTCTCACCATAATAGTAGCACTTTCTCGAAAAAAATAAAAGTAGTGTCATTTTCCCCGTTAGCCAAAATGGGTTGGCATTTTCACAAACAAAGGCTTCACCATCGACTCAGTCTTCAAACCGCCGGCCTTCCCTCTGCCGGCATTGTCACGGTTCACCGCCCCCCCTGCTGTCTCCCACGCTGTCGTGCGCTGGTCCTGCACCGCTGGCCCCATTGTAGCCAGTCCGATTTCCTGGCCGCTGACCTCGATTTTGCTAGCCCCATCTCCCGCACCGCGCCGACCTTGCCACTTCGCCAACTCGGAGATGCCACGCGCTGGCCGCGCCGCCCCCCAACCCGCTGTCGAGCCATCTAGCCGCTCACGCATGCCCACTGTCGACGGTTGGGATATCGGTCCCAAGTCAACTAAGGTTCTTGAGAAAGGGAGATAGAAGACACTGCCGAGCAGGGCAAACAGCAATCAATGATCAGAGAACAGACACAGGATTTTTATACTGGTTCAGGCCTCTCCGGGGAGATAATAACCCTATGTCTAGTGTTTCTTTGTATGAAGAAGGGATTACAAGAAAGAACTCGACGAGACGAACAAGTCTCGGCGAGATTATGGGTGTACAAGAAGTAGTAATCAATCTACTCAAATCTGGCTCAGAACCCCCCTACTCGCCGTAGGGGTCTGGTTTATATAGTGTCGAACAACCGACCCATCGGGGATAAGCGGGCGGTGGCATGCGCGGCGAACGGACTCGTATACATGCCAAATATTTTCCGAGGTAGATAAGGTATATCTTCAATTCTTGAGGATCACGACGTCTGCTCCAATCCGGGAAACCTGCGCCCGGGTCTTCACTCTGTTCTAGTCGGACTCAAACAGAAAGCCTAGGCCACCACGCACTGTGCCAACCATAAGGCTGTTCGGCAAGATGCACATGGGCCTGATAGAGCCTTCTAGGGAGCCAAGCCCTAGGAGGCTATCCGGTTGGGCCGTTAGGGAGTGGGCCATGGAAATGGGCCGTGATTTTATTCTCGACACCCACCAACTCGCCATTGACACGCATCTGCTGTTCGCCGTCGTAGTCTTTACCTCGCGCCACTGTTGCGGGCGTCCGTACCCACCACCGCTGGCTCGCATCGACACCGCCATTGCCCGCCGCTAGGCGCGCACCATGCGGCCTCGCTCCCGGCGCCGCCGGTACGCCCATGCAAGCACCCGCGCTCCCGTCGCCCGCTCGTCGTCGCCTATTCAGCCACTGCTGCACTTGTTGCCCCTTTACCGTCTTGACTGCGTCACCCCATGCCAGTCACATAGCACGACGAGGTCACGACGTCCATGTCACCGTCGTTGTCCTTCTGCACCACCCAGCCGAGCCCGATGTGCCATGGCCCCGACGTCGCCGTCATCGCCCTTCTAGCATTGTCAAACGAGCTTGGTGAGCCATGACTCCGGCGCCCTATACAACGTTGTGCATCGTTATCTTCACAAAGCTCGAAGTTGAATCTTAACGGAATATCGTTCCACTAGGGAGAACCGTTCCCAAACCGCCCCATCACGAAAACAAACATTAATTGTTAGTTAAATTCATTGAGAGGAATCCCGTTTCACTCGGTAAATTGTCTCGAAAAGAGAAAAAAAACATTGTCCATCGAGTTCTTCGAGCGGAATCCCGTTTCACTCTGTGAACCGTCCCGGGAAGAGAAGATGCTGACTGATGGCTCCACGAGTTGCGTCATCGATCATCCATCAAATTCCCTTAGCGGAACACCGTTTCGCTTGGGAGAATTAAGCTTCATGAGTCGTCAACTCCGTCAGTGACCCTACGGATATTGACCGGTGTCATCCGTCAAGTTCCTTTAGCGAGATATCGTCCTGCTCAGACAAACCAAGTCTCAAAGGTGAACCAATTCCCGATGACCCACGATATCATGCAGATCCCAATTTCATGGTGTCGGACAACTCTCTGACGATGAACAGTCCGTTGAGGAGAACTCCAATGACATCATCGTCGGTTATCGAAGACTTGCATCATCCACATGCAACCATCGACGTGTGGTGACGCCCCTGATGATGCTGATGAGTCATCAACTTCCACTTGAATATGAGTGCTAACCTTGCACCGTTCAACTACAACAATGTGGCACCCGACGACATAAGATCAAGCGACACGGACGGGCACAGCTAAATACTTAGCAATTGTGTTAGGCATTATATGGGCCATGTTACCCCATGGATCCTACTGTCTCTAAATCAATTCAACATTATCCACCAACCTCAAGGTGAAACACAAGATGAGAAGAAGAAGAAGAAGAAGAAGAAGAAGAAGAAGAAGAAGAAGACAACTCACGTTTTAATCAGAGGTGCTCTGTGCAGCGAATTAATTGGGTGACCTTTCGAGGCCCGAGAACCTGGAATCATCACAACCGTCAAATCTGATGCCTAGCCAACCAGGCAACGAAGCGCAATATATACGAGGAGTTGTACTTTATTGTAGAAATGAAATATCAACAACTTGTTTTGTGTTTTTTTGTGTATTTTATATACACTGGCATTCCCGCAACCTTTTTCCTCGTACGGTATTTGTTTGTGTCACAAAGAGGGAAAGGAAAACCCACATGCACGCTTCCTTGGCCTTATCTAGCTGGGCTCGGGCACATGCCAGGACGGGGTTGCATGTGCACACGACACCTACATGAATGATTCGCTAAAATTGGACCATCGTGCTTGCACAAGTACGACTTCCTTTTATGGATTAATTTTTGCTCTCTGTATTGATATTAGAAAAGGAAAAGGAAGTGGCTAGAGTATATTTCTACAAAAGCTTGGAAAATTCTCCTCACTTTGCTGCGTGTAAATACCATTCAAGCAACGCAATTCGGAGTCACTACAAGAATTGGCCAGAATCTCGAGGGCCAAAAGAGGTTTCTCGAGGGCTAAATTTAAACCCTCGTTAAAACGACTAATTCTCGAGGGCACACGACAAACCCTCGAGAAATCAAGACACTGGCATACGGACATTAACGTCGTGACAGCACTTCTCGAGGGCTACAGAAAAAAACCCTCGAGAAGCTCTGGCCACCATGAAAAAACTCCACGCTGTTTTAAATAAATTCACCCCTGCCCGTCCTTATCCCCCTGTCCCCGTGCTTCTCTCTCCTCCTTATCCGCTCTCTCTCTCTGTCTCTCTTGGCCGGCGAGCGGCGGAGGAGTGGCGGCGAGCGGCGGCCCGCGGCTCTTCTCCGACGGCGAGCAGCGGAGGGGCGGCGACCTGCGTCTCTTCTCCGACGGCGAGCCACGGCTGGCTCGGCAATGGCGTTGCGCCACGAGTGTCTCCGCAAAGACGGTGGCGGATCTGGCGAGTGGCGCCGGATCTGGTCCGTCCCGCCGCCGCCTCGCCTTCCCGAGGCCACCACCGCCGTCTGCGAGATCCGGCCATGGTGCCCGGATCCGCCCTCGTCGCCGCCGCCAGCTCCTCCTTCGACCCCGCCGCCCGCCCTGTAACATCCCAAATTTTTAAAACCAATTTGGCACGTTAATAATTTTCTAAATTTCATAATTTTAAAGTCGCAAATCATTTTAATTGCATCATGGCATATTCATCATAATCGCATGCATCTTTCTTGAGTAAACTTGTGCATTTATAATTTCCAAGGCAAAATATTTTTGGCAAGTTATAATATTTTCTTGAAGCAAATCTCAAGGTGAAATTCTTTTGGGAAAAATAAAGTATTTTGTTTAAAGGTGCATAGCATATTCCTTTAGGCCAAATCCCATTTTGACTTTAATTAGATTTGCGAAAAACAAAATTATATTTCCTAAGTGGGGTGTATTTAAAAGGTATTTGGAAATGAATTTGAATAAGAAATCGAGATTTGAAATAATTTATTTTTCCCTCGGCCCAGTCGGCCTATTCTCTCTTCTCCTTTTCCCTCCAAATTGCCAAACCACTTCTCCTTCCTTCTTCTCCGCCACCACCTTCTCTCTCATTGTTGGGCATTGCGTCTCATGCCCAGTTTGTCAGCCTCCTCCAGCGTGGTGCCACCGCCAGTGGGGTCACTTTGTCCACCACACAAGAAACCCTGCTTGTTGGTCCCACCATCGACCTCTCCTCCTCCGTTGTCTTCTTCTTCTTCCCTGTTTCTTCCTCCTCTGTCGCGGGTCATCGCCGCTGTTCCTTCCCTCTCCCGTCAGCTCGTGGGCTCGCTCTGCCACGCGATACCTCCTCTCGATCCTTCCCTCCTTACCCTCTTTACTCTCTCTGCCTCTCGGGTCTTGTCACCGGCCGATTTTGAGGCCGCCATCGCCGGTCTTGACAACGCCGAGACGCCAAGTCGCTGCTGCTCTGCTCTGCGCGACTTCGCGTCCCCTCTTCGCCCTGTGCCAGCTTCCAACCACCTCCATTGATGAGCTGTGCCGCGCCGCCTATAAAAGCCCCTCCGCCGCGGTGTTCCTTCCTCTCGCTGGAGTTGACAAAGACGCCACGGCCGCGCCGTTTCCGACCTTCCCGAAACCCCGAGCATCCTCCTCTAGCATAGCAAAGCCTCCCTCAGCATTTCCCCTCAGTCAATTGAGCGTCCCCGCCGCCGGAACTCTCTCGCCGGCGACACCGATATTCAACCGCCGCCAATCGCGCCGCCAGCGTGATCTTCCTAGGTAAACCTCGTCGCGGGTCCTCAAACCAGTTCCTCTTCATTATCCTCCTCCCGAGCCGCCGCCTTGCCGGGTGGTTCGCCAATAAGGCGCTGTCGCCGAGCCGCCATGGCTCTATACTGGGTCATTGATCGATGGAGCCCAATTGTCGAGCCCAATGAGCTCATGGAAATGACAAATGGATGCAGCAGCAGGTCAGGTCTGTGAGCCGAGTTGGGCCGCATTCGGCCCATTTCTCTATCCGGCCGAAAAACTCAATTAAATATCTTTTCAATTTACATTAATTACTCTAAAGATTATATAAAATCCATTTCTCAGCATAAAAATGCCAAATAAATTTCTAAAATTCAGAAATATTCTTTATTAACTTCTGGACTTAGAAAATATATTTATGCATGCTTGAAAAATTGAATTAATTGATTTCCTAACCATCTTGAGGCGCATTATCTCATGTGCATATAAAAATTGGAAAAGTGATCATACCATTTACTTTAAATAAAGATAAAAATACTTTCCAAGTTTCTGGACCTAAGAACAACTCATGTAAATGCATGTTATCCATTTAGCATTTATTTTGGATAATTAAGTAACTTGGGCATGGCATCATTTCATGTGCATAAATCATTTCTACGATTTTTCCCAAATATCAATGCATGAAAATCAAGATTTCTGCATTATCTTTCAAAACAACAAATCATGAAATATTTCTTATGTGTACTGTATTGTCTTGCATGTGCGTGTGCGCGTTTAGAAGGTCAAGGTCCCGAAGACCCGATCGTCGACGTCCCCTTCGTTTTTCCCGGAGCAGATCAAGGCAAGTCCCCCTTTGATCATATTGTGAAGCCATTTTCGGTTATTTAGAAAATGTTTATTAGACTTGAAAATATGCATGCTAGTTTAAAAGATAAATGCCGTATTTGCTAAAATTAGTTATTATGCCAATTAGAAAGGTAAGAAATATGGTAGGTGAAACCTAAGGCTAAAAGTATGAATTGTTCTTATTTAAATTCCTTGTTGTGGTAGGATAAATGCTTAAAATCATTTATGCGGAATGATTTAATCATTTGTGTGAAATGAGAATATTGTTGAGAAATGTTTGGGAAAGGATGATTTAAAGATAGCGCATCAAGGGTGATGCTTAATAGGAAATGATTTTCCTCTTACCCCAAAATCTTTCCGACTAGGGAGATATTGTGTCGATTGGTGCGAGATGGCACCGTGTTTTACTGGGCTAAAATATAAACTCTCCCTAGTCTAAGGACTGCTCATCCTATAATCCTATGAACGGAGCCATTACAGTACGACCTCGAGCGCCTGAATGGGACGGACCCGATCGTTGGCCCTCGTGGTTGATGGTCTTGTGGAGAAACATCGTCTGGGTGCGTAGCCTCTCGAGGGTAAAGCGTACCCACTCTGCAGAGTTAAAACTGCATGATAGCCGTGCTTTCATGTTATGAGCGTCGATGGGACTGATTATATGGTAGATTCTTTATTTAAAAACCAATTGAGAAAAAGGGTTTTTGAACAAAGGATTTGAGATGAGTAAAGGATTTGAGAAAGATTTTGAGAAGGATTTTTTTTGAGCTGGGAGCCACCGGTGATATTCCGAAATGGGTATCGGCCTATCGGAAAGTGTCACGCGGAAAACCGGACCTAGCAAATTTGAGAAAAGAAAAGAAGAAAGAATTTTGAGCTAACAGCCACCGGCGATATTCCGAAATGGGTAACGGCCTATCGGAAAGTGTCGCGAGATAACCGGAACTAGCAAGTTTTTGAGAAAAGAAAAGAAGAAAGAATTTTGTTCTCGCTATGGCACTGAGGCCAATTAGCGAGAACCGTTTGAGAAGAGCCCAAAGAAAATGTTGAGGTTGAAAGTTTCGAACTTGCTTTGTCAAATCTAGGATGAATAAATGCATTTTTGCAAAATAACCTAAGCTCTCCTTGTACTGAACCCACACTTGCATAATTCCGGACTTGCGAGTACAATTTGTACTCACCCCCCTTTCCTCCCCCTCTTTTTAAAATTTCAATAGCTGGTCCATCTGAGTATGGCCCGCCTTCCGAGGAGGAGGACCCGGACTACGTCGAGGAGGCGTTTTCCGATGAAGAGTTTGAAGACTAGGGTTGCGCGTTCCTACTACCCCCGTGCCTGTGGGATGGATAAATATTTAGATATTGTATTAGGCATGTATCTCCGTGTACTCTGATGTGCGGCCTGCGAGCCGTTGTATGTGTTTGTACTGGACTATGTTCCGTTTGTAATAATAATATCGTTGGCACTGTTCCGTTTCTGTATATCTGTGTGTACTAGCCATGATCCTTGGGACTAGTACGGGTTTACGCAGGTGGAATCCGATATTGTAAATCGGGTGCCGACACGCCCGTCTTCTCCGAGCCCCTCGTCGCCGTCGGTGGCTCCTCCTCCGAGCTGGTCACCGTGTTTGTGTGTGGATCTCGGTCTCCAGTGAAGAACGAAACGCACCCGAGATGCAATCCGGTGGCGCTTAGAACCCAGTTGTATATTTGCTTGTTTTTTTTTTGGCCGAATTTCCTTTTTCCTTGTTTGAACAGATGGTGGTTCTGCGTGATCGACTTCAAATCTCATGAATTTGCTTGGTGTGGTGATTATAAAAACATTGCTCGTCCTGATGGGAGATCTGCGTAATCGACTCCTGATACACCCATAGATGTTTGTTCATGGGATTTTTTTCAATGAAAGTGTAGATGTTGTTTACTGGAATTTCTTTGTAGATTCATGTTCACCTTTTGTTCATGTTCATGTGCGTAGCAGTGGTGATAGGCGGAGATTTTGTTTACTGGAATTCTTTTAAAAAACAATGAACAGAACATTAGCCGGAATTCCATTTTTTTTTAAAAAAAAGAGCTTCTCGAGGGTGTAGCCCTCGAGAGACGTGAAGTGCTGCCTTTAAATAGTCAGAACCGTCATCTCCCCTGTCTTCTCGAGGGCTTCCATGTGTCCCTCGAGAGCTCGTGCCCTCGAGAAACGCTGTTTTTCTCGAGTAGCTAGTCACGAGGGCTGTTTCTCGAGGGCCGGCCCTCGAGAAAGGCTTATCTCGAGGGTTCACGCCTCTTTCTCGAGGGTTTTTGGCCCTCGAGATTCTGGCTGATTCTTGTAGTGAGTAGAACATGAGCCTCTTCCATTTTGTCTTATATGCTTAGTTACCAGTCTCAGGTATATAGGTGTGTGCAATTTCTACTCATACAGGCCGTTGTCCTGCCACTGCGGGTTGACATGTGGAATTTGTGCTTGTTTTGTAGAATTTGTGCATGGGTATGTATGCGGGTGATATGTGCATTGCAGCTACATGCATGTTTAGTTATATGTGTGCTTACTGCTAGCTGGTTGATTAAACATGTCATAGTTTATTAAGGATTAAGTTAAACATAAAAGTGACCTTATATCCAACAGATTTCACTCCAACAGAAAACGATATAGGGAGAGAAGGAAGAATTATTATATTGATGAGCCAGAGAATTTCTTAAGATGAGAGCGAGATAAGTACATAGAGCACCTACCATCTTGGGTGGCTTTCCACCTCAAGCAAAGGAAATTTCACTTTGTATCTGAGCTTGAACACTGTGGGCTAGACCACATTGATATGGGTCTAATTTTAATTTCTTCTTTTTGTTCTTTGCACACCTGTGAGCGGCTTATTCGTCGATCTTGTCTACAGTAGACTAGTAGAACCGTCTAACCTTCTCTATTGAACATGAACAGTTCGTAGGAATCTTCCCAGGGGATGCTTGGGGGTACGGGTTAAATGGACAGTGACTGACCATAGACCGGTCGAGGAATAGAAGTAATGAGAGGCAGAACACGAATGACACAGACGGACTTCAACGAAGTGCACTGAATTAAGAGAATTTAACTTGGTTGGCGTGGGACTAATCGAACGGTGAATTTAAGAGAGAGAAATTATTTTTGATAAAGAAAATTCGACGCCTTGAGAGAGTCAACCTAACAGACAAGTTTTGGGTAAAAAATTGGAATTCTGATTGAGTTACAATTGATAATGAGATCTTTATTTTATACAACATGACACACATGCCTATTATGTCCCTACGGCTAAGGAATCTCTCTCGCAAAGTGGTATTTACTTATATTTCCCCTGTTTACCCTTTGTTGGGTGGGTAAAGGGGCATGCCGGTCTTTTCTCCTTGATCGGCTTCCTTTTACAGCCTTTGTGATAGGAGACAAACCGACAATTGTCTTTAATGATATCTTTTGACTTGTAGTGACTAATAAACTAAACTACAAAGAGGAGGGCTACAAACTTTTATGGCTCAAGTATTAGTGAACTTCAAAATTATAGTATTGTTATACCATGGCATAAAGCATGATAATATAGAATTGCAAACAACTATCTAATAGTTGCATTGATTTAAATATAATAGTAAAATAATATTGGAAAAGTTCAATCTAGAAGTAAAATATATGTAATGCAAGAAAATCTAAGGAACAAAATGTATCGCTACATAAGGACTCATATTAGATATTTGAAATTGCAACAGTCTGATGTTTATTTTAGGTAGTTCATGTTGTTTGCCTCGTGGTGGTGGTGCAGACTGCAGTCAATCGATTAAAGAAACATGTATGCAATGGTACAAAATAAATTGAATGATGTTGTATAAAATGGTTCAATTAGGTTGATACAATACTTCATTTGGTTCCTTGGATGGTTCTTGTACATTCCTTGGATGATTCTTGCATGTGGTCGAATGGAATGATAAACTATATGAAAGAAAGTTTCTTTAAGTTATATCACACCATCTAGTATGAGATGAAGTTCATGTAACCAAACACAAACACAAACACAAACACAAACACACAGATGTAATTATATCTTACACCATTCCATATATATTCAAGATCATTCAGGGAGCACACCCGAATGCATCAACGAGCGGAGAGAGCGCAAGTTGGTTGTAGTTAAAAAAATTGAAAGCTTTTAAAAAGATATTCAAAAAAATAAAAAATATTTTAAAATATTTTCAAGAACATTAATAAAACCTTACAAAATCTTGAAAAATATTTTAATATGTTACAGTGAATGATATATCTCTTCTCTACTACTTTAAGGCCCTGTTTGTTTGAGCTTATTTGAGTTGCAGTTTCTAAAAAGTTCTTCGAAAAGAAGTGGCAAAACTAAATTTTAATATCACATATCAAAGACAACTTGATGACTTTTGAACTTTTTGAAAGGGCCCAAAATTTCTACTTTTTGTTTGAAACTTTCGAACTTCGCTAAAAAGTTCTGGCCAGTTTTGAAACAAACAGGGCCTAAAGCTTCTTATGATGGTGACACCGGTGGCGGTAATGTCAACTTACGATCTGAACTATCCATCCCGCGCTGCACCGTCCCATCTGTATCGCAATCCCACAAACCGCCTACTACTCTAGTTCTCTCCCGACGCACCCCATTCTCCCTGCCCACGATCCGCTTCCCCTTCCCGCGCGCCTCCCCCTGCTCCTCACCGTCGCCCTCTACGCCGTCAACCGACGCTCCTCCTCACATCTCCCGCGGTGGCTAGCCCTCGTCGTCGCCCTCCACGCTGGTGGCCAGCCCTCCACTCCCGATCAACTCCCTCCACCCCTCCCAGTCGCCCTCCACACCGGCGGCGACCTTCCCCTCCCGAGAGCCACCCCATCTGTTCTTCGCCCTGCGCCACCCTGGCCCCGCGCCACCCCAGCCCCGCGCCACTGCTCCGGTGCCGCCTCGGCCCCGCGTCACACCGCCCGGGCCCTGCGCCGCCCCCGCCCTAGTTCACCCCCGCGCCGTCACCACCTCCACCCCAACGCCGGTGACTGTCGCGGCCTTCTACGGGTAAGCCCCCCTCTCTCTCTATCTGTGCCGGCCCCGCCGCCGCCGGCGCATCAGGTCGTCACCGAGCAATACCACCTCCCATGCCCCTCTCTCCCCCCTTCCCTCGGTCTCTCCGCACCGGCCGCCGCCGTCGCCGCCCCTGGCCCACTCCCCCCGCAAGGTTCCAAACATTACCCCTGCCTCTCCTGCTCGCATCGCCCCACGCTTGAGCATCTTCGCAGCCATTTAGCCAAAGTGTCGCCCGGTGCCTCGCCTCCTCTAGCCGATGTCGCCGTCGCCGTCCCAGCTGCTCCGGGCTTTTCCTCCCTAATCTGCGGCCGTGCCTCCCTGGTCTCCGCCGTCGCTCCCGTCCGCCATCTTCCCTCCGCGTGCACCCATGGCGGCCGGCCGAGGAACCTCGCCTGCATCGCGCCGCCCGACTCCGCCGAGCCACAGACGGTGAGTTCTTGTTGATGAATTCACCTGGAGGCATGATGCATCCTGAGGAAAGCTCATATCTTTACAGGAGATGAGGAGGCAAAATGAAATGATTTTACGGGTTACAACTTGCTACTGCAATTGACGAGGCGACACTGATTCAGCACGCTTTTCCATTTTTTGAGCAATACACCTTCCTGTAGCATCCTGTGTTTACTCAAAACTGATTTTGTGCATAGTGGCAAAACATTGCGTCTTGTTATAAGACCAGTAGTAGTTGAGTACCATATTTCAATGAGAATGTTCTTTCTATTATCTAAAAAAAATTCCAGTGGGATATGAACGGATGAGTGGTTTCTTTGCTTGCATAGGATGAGCAGGCTGCAAAAGTTGACTTGCCTGAAGAAAAGGCTCAGACAAGTAGTGCATCGCAGGATCCTGGGTATCCAGCTGTTCCAAATAAGGATCTCAACAGGAGGATAGCTTTGGTCTCTACTTTTGCAGCAGTGGGGCTCTTTGCATCTCAGAGGCTTGACCTTGGAGGGGCTTCTCTTAAAGATTTAGCTGCTAATGCGATACCCTATGAAGTGGTTAGTGCGTCTTGTTCATTGCCTCCGCCATGAGCATTATACTCAAATCATTACTGAAAAGAAAGCATAATCGATGCAGAATCTTACAAGAGTAATTAAAATCAACAAAATTAAGAGGTTGCACTAGATTGTTATGTACTTTCGGCGAACTAATGCAACAATGTAGATGTTCATTACTCACTTAATGGATTGACACCCACAATTGTAGTGTTTAAGCGGCAATGATTACAGCTGTAGAATATTGCTCCTGCAAGTTGGGAATGGTTTCAGTATGTAAAAACGTTCTCTTTTTATAGCATGTCACTATATCCAAGCTTCTTTTTGGTTTCTTCTTTTTTCTCATATATAGCATGGAACCCATCTCGAAAATGTTGATGCAGACTCTCCAAATGTTCACATTTGTTGAGTAGTTTTTTAATGTGGCTGATCCTATGGTTAGTTCATGTCCTTTAGGTTTTCTTTGCTACTTTCAATTATTATGGTCATCATATCAAATACTCTAGGTGGTGCTAATACCATAGATGCTTCTATCGTTTTTTTGGTCTATGGCTAATGATGGATGAAATGCCCATGTTCTTCACAAAAAATGTTGTTGTCTCTTTATTTGTAACCAGACTTCGATTTATGGCTATGACACGCACTAATTGGTCTCATCATGTTCCTTTATCTTTGCAGAGGCAAGTTGGATTTTGGAAACCTAAATCTTTGCCACCTCATCACATGGGTGAGTGCTGAGTCGATTAAATTCACATTGAATTATTTTTCTGTTCTCCATTTCTATATTAGGATGCCTTGTAGCCTGTAGCCGTAAGATTTTCATTTTGTTGGGACATGTGGTGATGTGGGGCGTGTAAGGAGTCACATTTTTTGTGTGACAAACAAAAACCTAAGGACAATATGGGTTTAATCTGGTTGGCAACAAACCATACTTTTGTAAAAAAGATTAGATTTGTTTAGAGAAAATGCTCAAAACTAGAGTTCAGATATCGCTGAATTATGATATTCGATGATAATCCCCTATAAATGACCTTTTTTACCTTAAGTTGATTATTTTTTGCACCATATTATGAGTTCTTCCCGGTTCTTCCCTTAAGTTGATTAATTTTTTGGACCACATAAATTTCATGGAAAAAGGAGAAAGCTTAGGAATGAGAGGGAGTGGTCATTGCAAATGGGTATGTCTTGGACCTCTTTCCATGAAGTTATTGCAAGCAGATGCTAGAATTCTCAATCTAGAAGTCTTTTTATTGCTATGCCTTTTATCTATTAGAATTTTCAATCTAGAAGACTTCTCTATCAGAACATGATAGCATGAAGTTGATAGTCTGAAAACATGTCTTAAGTGCCAACTACGATGACATGACCTACAGTAGTTTCCTAAAGTTCTTATTAAATTTTCATGGCAGTCAACATCTGTTAATTTTACTGCTTCAATTTTTAACGTGGGTGCTGCAATCCAATAAACTTATATGATTCTACATGACAATTGAGTCTGCTTTTGCTTGTTTTTTGATATATCATGGCAGTGGTATAAGCTTGTTTTTTGGGACCGTACTCGTCTACATGACAATTGAGTTTGCGTTTGCTAGCATTTCTTCATTTTTTTTCCTTTAGGGAGAATCACTCATGATATCTGAAGTTGTGCCATTAATTTACTTGTGCCAATACATATAAATTGTGTTGTTAATTTACTGGTGCTAGCATATTTGGTAGCCTTTTATTTGTTAAAATTTTTCTTATACTTGTTTTAGGGAAAGGAGCATAAATCAACAAGGAGAATGGGTGAGAGAATAGAAGTCAGGCAAGGAGAAGGGAAAAGTAGCTGAGATTACGAAAAAAAATTGTGTTTCCCTCTTTGGATTAAGCACTGTGGGTTGAGCAGACAATTTAAAAGGAAAGAGAAATTACCAATGCTAATAATATTGAATTGCTGCGGTTGGTACTAGAGTAGTGATTAGTGAATGGTGGCAAATCAGATGATGTTGAACACTTCTTTAAAGTTTGTAATTTTCACTTTGCCACCTCTTTGTGTTACTGCACTAATGAATGAATTTCAATTTAATGTTGCTGCATTAGTGAATTGAATTAGTTTAAGCTGAGTACTCTGGCTATGTAAATATGGTCTATGTCGTTATATGCTTTATTGTGTCATCGCTTATCATGATGGGAGTCTGGAGCTCATCTTTGTCACATCAAATTGTGGGACTGAGGATGAGCTGAGTAGCATGGAATGGATTTAAAAGTTTAAACTGCTTTGAACTTTGTCTTTTTTCTCTCTTCTGTAGTTCCGTGGCAAAGCACGGGCATTGTACTAGTAATAATAAATTTTACAAACCAAACTAGAACCGTTAATACAAGAGGACCACAGTCAAAGGATGTCCATCGGAACCGAACCACGGTGACGCCGTGTCCTCCGGCCTCGCGTGATTCATGTCAATGGAATATAGATTGGAACACGCGCCTCTCGAAGCCAGCACTCAATTGATTTGATGCTTTCTACCACCGATTAATTGACTTGCCTAATTAATCGGAAATGGAAATGGAAAAAGTGTTTGCGTGGATGGACTGAAAATTGGAAGAGGTGGACCTTGTATTAACCATTTATTTTTCGCTGACGATGCTCTTCTCATTTTTAAAGCTGATAAGTGCCAAGCTAATAAACTAAAGAAGGCCCTCCAACTTTATTGCAAGGGTTCAGGACAAAAAATAAACCAGGACAAGTCGGTGATTTGGTTCAGTGCGGGGACTGACAATAGCGTGAAGGCGATGATTAAGGAAGAGCTCCAAATTCAAAATGAGGCTCCAAATTCAAAATGAGGATTATAATGGTAATTATCTTGGTCTTCCTATGCCAAATGGTAGGACTACCGAAGGCTGTTTTCAATCTTTAAAAGAAAAGATGTGGTCCAAGACCCAAGGATGGCAATCTAAATGTCTATCGGTGGGAGGTAAAGAGGTGCTTATCAAAGCAGTTGCTCAAGCTCTCCCCACATATCAAATGAGTTGTTTTAATCTTAATATTGGCTTATGTAAGAAATTGGAAACCATGATCAGGAAATTCTTTTGGGAGAAAAATTCTGAAAAACAAGGAATGCATTGGGTATCTTGGGATAAAGTCACCATGCCAAAAGGAGCGGGTGGGCTGGGTTTTCGTGATTTCAGGAATTTTAATATTGCTCTTCTCGCCAAGCAGGCTTGGAGGCTTTTAACCTCCCCGGGCAGTCTTTGTTCTCAAGTGTTGAAGGCAAAATACTACTCAAGGGGTGATTTTTTACATGCAAGCCTTAGTCGGAGACCTTCTGCAGTGTGGCGGAGCATTCTTGCGGGTAGGGATGCTCTTCAAATAGGCCTCATAAGAAGAATCCAATCAGGCAAGCAAACTAATATTTGGAAGGATCCATGGCTGAATAGGGCTTGGCAAAGAGTCCCCTATGAGGCAAAGATTAATAATCCTCCATTAAAAGTGGTTGAGTTAATAGATGAAGAAGGCCAACAATGGAAGAATGATAGACTGAATGATACTTTTCACCCTATCGATGTGGAAGCAATTCTAGAAATTCCTGTTGGCAGACCTGAAGAGGATGATTTATGGCCTTGGGGTCTTGAGAAGAAGGGCATATTTACTGTTAGGAGTCTCTACAGAGCCCTGGCTACTAGGAGAAAAGAGGAGAAACAAGAAACTGATCAGGTGGGGGAACACTCAGAATTTGATCAATATTGTAAAAAAATTAAGAAGTTGTGGAAACTGAAAATCCCGTCTAAGATAAGGGTTTTCTTTTGGAGGGTCTTTCATAATGGCATTCCTACTAAAATGAATCTGAAAAGGAGATCAATCGTGCAAGACAGCAGCTGCCCAAGGTGTAATAAGTATGAGGAGGACTGGAGACATGTGTTGATCAATTGTGCATTTGCTCAATCTGTATGGAGCCTTTTTGGTGAAAGCCCCAAAATGAATTTGAATGATGTTTCAGCAAAAGAATGGGTGTTAGGTATCTTGAATCAGCAGGATGAAGTTAAAATTAATAAAATGATCATTTTATGCTGGGCATTGTGGGGAGCCCGGAATAAATTAGTTTATGAAGAAATAGACCCAAACCCTTTCACAGTGTTTCAAAGGGCAAAGAATCTGTGGGAAGAGTTGGAGTATGTTGAGGAATTAAAACAGAATGAAAATGGACAATATTTGGGCCAAGAAAGAATGGAATTTATGTCTATGGAGGATGAGAACTCAGTTATTTGTCATGTGGATGGGGCGTTAAATATGGCTAAGAATTGTGCAGGAGGGGGGTGGGTAGTGCTCAACAAGAGAGGTAAGTTTTTTGCTGCAGGAATCCAGAAAAGAATCGGTTTCAGAGACCCCCAGACCATTGAGGCATGGAGTTGCAAACAGGCGATGGTGTTCACTCTGAAGAAAGGCTTCCAGAATGTGGTTTTTGCTTCAGATTGTTTGAATCTGGTTTCAGAAGTGCAATCTAATAATGACGTTTGCTCTTTAGATAAATCTATTATTATGGACATTAGACGTCTGTTGAGAAGTAATGAGGGGTGTAAGTTAATCTATGTGCCCAGGCATGAAAACTCCGTAGCTCATGTGTGTGCCAAATTTGCTGTAAACTCGGATGTAATGTTTCAATCGTGGTGCCACACACCACCGGACTTCCTTGTAAATTGCTCTTTCTTCTAATATATATACAAGGCTGTCTGCGTCAAAAAAAAAAAAATTGACTTGCCTAATTCATACATATACAGGGCAAGTGATTTATGAGCCATCGACCGGGGCTGAAGCCCCACCCTGCTCCGGCCTCGTCTCCGCAATTCCGCATAGTGGTGGCCACTTGTGATAGGCGCAGGGCATTTTTTTTATGCATTGTTTTTTTTTTTGCGTTACGTAGCATTTTTTATTTTTACATAGCCCATATGTTTTAATAATTTGTAACGATTTTTTCATGGTTTTTAGTAGCTCTTTCAAAGATCATAATTTTTTTAAAATTATTTTTAATAATATTTATACCGTTTTTCGAGAGCTCTCAAATTTACTACAGTAATACGCCAACACAACAACACACTGAAAAGAACAAGACCTAAATTTTAAAACTTCTTTCAAAACCTCAAACAGAAATCCTAAATCCTTCGTTTATGGCTATGATTAGCGCGCAAAGTCTTAAAGGGCCCGCACGAAGTGTCAACATAGAGTTGGCTTCAGGGGTGCGGTGGCCTGGAAAGGTCCCCGCTCGTCGCTCAAAGTGTCCATCCGTAGTTGACTCTAGGACGTTAGGGAGCCCTTGAAAGATCCCGTGTAAAGTGTCAACCCAGAGTTGACTCTGAGATGAGTGGAAGCCTGATAAGAACCTTGCTTGAAATTTTATTCCAGAATTGGGTCCACAACATGCAGGAGTCTACGATGGACCCCGTGTGGAGTGAGTTTGCTCTGGGATGCGCGGCAGCTCGGGAAGGACTCTGCTCGACATGTCTGCCCGGTGTTAGCTCTGGGTAGCGCGAGAGTCCGGGAAGGACCCCGCGCAAAGTGTCAGCCCAAAGTTAGCTTTGGGGCACCCGAGAGTCCGAGAAGGACCCCATACGAGGATGTCTGGAACGGTCTCGCAAGGAGTTTTGTTTTTTGAGGGCGAGGGGCCTTCCCTGCAACGATTAGTTTGTAAGGAAAGACACCATGACAAGACAACTTCATGTTGCATGCTACAGTAGAGCACATCACTACATCATTTTGGCGGTCAAAGGCATCAAGTCTATTTATAGAATTACGGTCGTTTTCTGTTATCATGTCTATGTACGAGCATGCATGTGTGCGTGCATGGGATGGTGAGAAGGGCTAGACAGAGTTGGTGAGACGGGGCGAATTGGACCGACCTGATTTAGGCCTGGTTGGACCGATTACTACACGAACTAGGCTAATGGGGCAATGGACTACAATCTTGGCCCAATTTGGTTTGTAAATTAAACCAAATTGGACCGACCAAGTTTTAAATGGTTTTTTTAGAATAAATTATGAAACCATTGTGTTTCATATATATAATTATAAATTGATGAAATATATTTTGTATCATCAGAAAAAATATATATATATAAACAAATATATTTAATTAAATAAATATGCTACACTAGCAAATCAAAACCGAGACGCTACCATATATGTGAACCAAACTGGGCCGGCTTGACGGTCTAAGGTGTTGGCCCAAATTCAGTTTGGCGTTGGCCTAGTTCAGTGAATAGTGCAAGCCATCCAAGCTTAGTTTGGTGGTACCCACTCGTTTGGCCATCTCTTGGGCTAGGGAGGAAAGAAAATGTGAAAGGAAAATACAGAAAAAGAGATTTCAAGTAGTGAACATGAACCAATCGGTATAGCCTTTTTTTAAAAAAAGTACTAGTTAAACTAATTGCACACTCGAAAAACAAAAATGATTATTTGGGCCCGATACTCCTCGATTGGATAGAAACATGGGCTAATTTTAGTAAATAAATTTGGCCGCTTGGATCAAGATCTAATAACGCACCTCTCCCTCTATCCTATATACCATCACAACAACAGACAACCAATCCCAAACCCCCCAATGTCCTCAATCTCAACCATCATCACCTCTATCCTATATACCATCACAACAACAGACAACCAATCCCAAACCCCCCAATGTCCTCAATCTCAACCATCATCACCTCTATCCTATATACCATCACAACAACAGACAACCAATCCCAAATCCCCAATTTCCTCAATCCCAACCGTCATCACCGCTTGAGCAACTTCGCCAATGTGCCATTTCAATGGTGCTCCTCCTTTGGTGAGCCACCAAGCCCAACGCTCCTTCGGTGGCAAGCCGCCACACCTGATGCTCTTCCTCCTGTATAGCACCACCCTCACTTCTTCATCCCCCACCCAATTAGTGCCCCACCTAGCTATCCTTCTTCGCCTTCGATTGCTCTCATCGTCTGCTAATAATACTCGTACGTACAGTCTATCTTCTACTTGGTTGTGCCAACCGCACACAGCCAATTCTTTGGTCAAGGTGGAGCCTGCCACCAGGCCTATCACTTCACTACCCAACCATCCATACCGCTAAATGCTCCCCCACCCCACCCCTCTCACACACACAATTCCCTCTAAACTAGGAGGTTTGGTGAACCCCACTGTAAGATCAAGCCTCTCTTGGGCTTAATGTTTTGGTAATTGATGCCAACTGGGCCTCGACGGATCGCATCAAGGCTAAGGATGTTATTTTCTAGTTCTTCTATTTTCCTTGTGTGCGAAACCGCTTCGCCCATCCGCCCATTGATGTCTGCAAGATCACCTCTCTGGTTGTAGGTCCCATCGAGCACAAGTTCCAGTTCATCCGAGTGAGTTCGAGGGTTCTAGAGATGCCAGTGTCCGTGGTTCGAGAGAGTTCTGAGAGGATAGTCACAAGATTCGGGTTTCTTAGCGCCTAACTCATATGGGTTCCCGCCAAGCCTATTCCAAATATTCCCGCCGATTCCACAAGTCGACAAGATAGGCCAACAACCCTAGGTGTGACGTCGGACAAAGTCGGTATAGCCAAAACTCGAGTGGGAAAAATTTCAGCCCACCGGACGGCGTCGATCGCCATCGGACGGCGTCCGTGAGCACAAGCCAAAATCGCTAAGTCCCCAATACATCGCTCTCTGCCGGACGGCGTCGATCAGATTCGGACGGGTCCGGCAATGAGGATTCCCAACGAGTGAGCTCGAATTTGGCTAAGTCCCAACGCGATAGCCCCCACTTCGGACGGCGTCCGATCAGGACCGGACGGCGTCCGGTGAAGAAGAAATTTGAGCGCGAGGATCTTCGGACGGCGTCTGGTAAGCGTCCGACGACGGGCCACCCTCACTGTCGGACGCGTCCGATAGTTTACCGGACGCGTCCGATGACGGCTAAACCAGAGACCGAACACCTGGCGGGCGCCCTGTTCACGCTGGCGGCCTCGCTTGACGATCCGGTAAACCACCGGACAGCGTCCGACGAAGCACAAATTCTGGCAAGACCCACTGTCGGACGGCGTCCGACGGGAACCGGACGGCGTCCGACCGAGTGATCTGAAACTCGCGATTTAATCTGAGCCGTCCATTTCTAGGGTTTCGCCTTGGGCCTATAAATAGAGGCTTGGTGTACGGGAGAAAATTGAGAGAGCCATCATTAGCAGCCACCCCTTGCCTTAGCCACCCATGAGAGCTCCTCCCATGGCACCCACCTCCACCTAGGGTTCCATGTGCTTGAGAGATTGAGAGGGAGAAGAAGAGAGGAAGGAGAAGAAGAAGGTGATCCCTACCTCCTCCCATCATCTCCAAGGCTTTCCCATCTCCCATGGTGTTTTTGCCCTAGTTTTCATGGGGAGAGAGAAGGGGTAGTGGTGAGAGACGATCTTGATCTTGTGCTCTTGGGACTTCGCCACGGAGAGATCGTCGTCACGCCACGGGCTTCACAACCGTGACGACTACATCCGCTCCATCCGTTGGAGGCACAAGTCCGCCGTGTGTCGGCGGCCATCTCCGTGTGTCGGGGGTGCCACGGTTTCCGTGTGTCGGAGCCAAATCCTCCATGTGTTGGGGGTGTCTCATGTGTTGAGACGAAACCCACCGTGTGTCGGTGGTCGGTGCCGTGTGTCGGTGCGGTGGGTGTGAGTGCTCTCGCCAGAGAGAACTTCGCCTCAGTGAAGGCTTGGAGCTCGCCCACCATGTGTTGGTGAAGAGCTACCATGAGTGGATTGAGGGCTAGGGACGAGAGAGTCCCGACTTCTCTGTGAGAAGTTTCTCAACGGAGACGTGGTGCTCATGTGTTGAGCACCGAACTTCGTAAACACCTCGGTTATGCCTCCTCACCTCACTTGTTTAATTACGCATATTGTCTTGATCGCTTGCATGTGAGTGCCATCGAGCCTCCTAGTAGTCGCCAGCATTATTGTGATCACTTCCGAACTAGACTCTAGGTCAATCGATAGCTTGGGATCTTAATTTGACTAAGTAAATCAAACGAATCGAGAGAAGTAAAATTTGAAAAGTGCCGATTCACCCCCCTCTCGGCCTAGGATCCTTACACCCACTCTAAACCCTAGGTTGGCTAGTACACAAGATACACCAGCATTGGAGATGGCAAAGTTAATGGGATCGATCAAAATCTAGGTGTGTTTTTCAGATAACTGATGCTTAGTAAAACCGTAATTATGTTCTCTTTACATTTGGCCACTTGTATGACTGTATGAACAAGTATTTGTTAAAATCCATAACTTGAAATGGGCTATTAGATTCCTAACAGGATCATAATTATAATATATTTTGTGCCACCGTGTTAATTTCTCAAAAAGAAACTCATAAACGATAGATATTAGTCACCCCTCACCGGAACAATATAATCATCAATGTCCAAAAATAACTTCTTACTGTGATATTATCTGTCAAAGTGAACCTGGATGCGGTGTGTGTCTAGCTACGTTAAAACAAGATTACACTGTTACACACACCATCGGCTTGTTTACATGTAAAGCTATGTTCCATCGGGGATAAGCTTGTTGATCATCATCACAAGGAACCGAATGTTCCAGCATGTGGTGTTGCCCCAGCAACTCCGGTCAATTCCGGCCACCCGCAAGACCTCCCGACACCGCTCGTTCCAGTGCTGGCTTGCAGCCCGGACAAGCTGACACCTCCCCGGCCGGCGCTCGGCGCCACTGCCTGCGACCCGCGTGCCCGCGCGCATGGCCGATCCGATTTGAGCGGACAGCGCCGCGAATCAGTTCCAGGCACTGGCGCCTTTGCACGCACGAGGCCCTGCTGCTCTTATCTCGGGCCAGATTGGACGCCTCCCTAAAGGCTTCGGCTTCATTCGCCAGCAAGCGAGCTTCCCGTCGAATCCTTGCCGAGCTCGGCAAGTTGACGGACGTGTCGACCGCGGGCGCGAGTCTCCGGCCGGGCAATAATGCCGCGCCTCTGGTGATCCGCGCCCGGCGCGCGCGGCCGGTGCAGGCGCTTTGCCTTGCCGGGGGGCGCAAAAATCGCTGCTTTCTCATCCGATGTGCGTGCGGGGTGCGGCCCCCGCGGAGGGAGACGGGGTTCGGCATCGGCATCGGCAACGACGGCAACGGCATCTGTCACGCGCCGTGCCGTCGCCGTCCGCGGCGAGCAGGATAGAAAGCGTGCGGCGGCCGGCCGGCCCAGCCGCGCCGCCCGTATCACTGAAGCGTCGCCGTGGGCCTCGTCCCCCTGCAGCCGGCGTGCAGCGGCGCGGGGGCGAATTATTGGGCCACCTGCGTATGGCGCAGGGCCGGAGCTCGCGGCGTGACGGGGAAAAATCGCGGGGGAGCGAATGGTTCTGTGTGGACGGCCGGGTTCACGGTGATTCTCGGTGACTCCGCCCGGCCCGGACGGATCGACATCGGCGGCGGAATCTCGCAAAAGGATATCGAGATAAGGATGAACCGTGAGGGAGCCAGGCAGGCGTGCGTGCGAAGATTATGCCCCCGGCTCCCCGCGCTAGCTAGCTCTCCCAAAAGCGGCATCTTTTCGAGGAGCACAAACACAAATCCACTTCAGATAATATCTCCACTCTCCGGCCCAGTCTGCCAGTCCTGATCATGCCGATGTGTCATGCAGTCATGCGCATACGCTCATGTCACGTACGCTTGGCGCCATTGCTCGAGACATCACATGCACCGTGGCATGCATGAATCATGATATGGCACCGCACGACGTTTCTCTGAAGCTTCTTGGCTTGAAGGCAGCTAATCAGCATGGGCCTGAAGGCCTAGCGGTGGCTCGACAGGTGGGTGGACACGGCGCATTGCGTGTGCCGTCTCGCCAATGGAAGCGGGGGCGGTCCAAGGCTCGTCGGACCGCACCTCCCTCCGACGCCCGCGCTGGATCCGGCAATGGCGTTAGATCTTAATGACGTTTGTTATTTTTGTTTATAGTAAAAAAATTTAAAAACTCAAAAAATCACAAATATTCTCTAATCAATGTCGGTCTGCATATATTTTATTCGGATCAAGATGACCAATATTCATTTTTATAAACTTTTTAAAGAATAACCTAAATTTATAAATGTTTTATATCAATATAAAAATATATGTGAGACGACATTGATTAAAAAATTTTGTGATTTTTTGATTTTTTAAATTTTTCATACTAAACAAAAATAACAAATGTTTACTCAAGATCTAACGCTGGCCTCGATCCAACGGCCAGCGCGCGGCGTCGGAGGGAGGCGCGGTCCGACAGGCGTTGGACCGCCCCCGCTTCCCTCGCCAATGCAGGCCAGGAAGCGAGAGCAGCTTGGCCAACTCCTTGGAACAGGCAGGCTAAGCTAGCGAAGACTAGCAGTGTACTTTCAAGGCGCCCATCTGATCCTTTTGGACCACGCTGCACTACTGCAGCATGCGCCAATGGAGCTCGGCCGTGTGCCTGTATCGTAGGCTGGCTTGTCGCCACAGTCCACAGACCCACGCACTCGTGCTGATCTATCCAGGTTACAGCAAGGGCTAGTCAGCAAAAATGGCCAAATGCCTCGACACGACGATCGATCACACGACTACCGCCGCGGCGCCAGGGCCACGCCACGCCATGCCATGCTTGCCGTGTGCGGACCCGGACCATGCATGCAGTTTGTGTCGTCGCAAACTCCAACTCTTGTGTAAAGCATTCCTCCGTGGCTCGTGCTCAGATCCTTGGTTAACTAACTCGAACAAACTGACACTTGTTGACTCTTGCATACAAGAAAAACGACAGCTCGTGGAATCGTGGAAAGAAGGCTAGCTTTCTGTGTGTGTGTGTCACACTGTCACTGTGTCAGTGTGTGTGTGGATATTCGGTGTGGAGTGGCAAATGGCCACGGCTGGGGCGGAGAGAAAGAAGAGGCGACGATAAGGCCGGGGCTCAACATCATTGGGGCAGGGAATGGAATCCTCCTCGGAGGAGGTGAGCTAGGTCAAAGGGTGCCAGGGCCGGGTATATGCTCCGCGCCCCATGGCAGCTGCTGCTGCTGCTTCTCATCTCAGATGCAAAGTCAAAGTGCACATGGACGTTATGCGCTATGCCGTTGCGAATCTCTCTCTTATAAATTTGCGGTAATCAAACGAAATCAACGTCAGACAATCAATCAAAAAACGATAAAAACAATCGACAAACAGATATATGTAGAGAAAGTCAGACGACAACATTTTATTAATTAATTGCCCATCTTTTTATAATAGGGTCACTCTTATATTTTTAGTGTAAAGTTTCATGGCAAAAAAACTCGAGAGATAATTACATATCTATCCTAATTCGATTTTAATTGCACATAATATTTTTAGGGTTATAACGTCATCTCTGTCTGCTCGCTAGTTCCTGCATGCACCGGATCCTGGCCCTTCGTGTCGGTACTTCTCTGGGCATCTAACTTCCTACGGGCTGGAGGATAGATAATTGACCTAGCTTCCGACCATGCTAGACGTTCTGTGTTGGGTGGGGTGGACGGGAGGCATATGAAGAATTTGAATTATTTATTCCAGTGCATTGAACGATTCCAGATGATTGGTGCTCCAATTATCTGTTACCAAATCCATTCGTTAACCGAAATACTCCAGCCCGAAATACTCAGATGAGAGAGGGTAGTTCTCAAGGAAAACATATTAACAAAACACATAAATCATAATTTCGTGAAGTACATTATTCGAGAAAAAAAATACATATATTTTCATGGGCTCTCTTACAGTACACCGCAACGAATATGAAACGTCCAATAGAGGCTTAGATTAGTCTCAATTTTTTATACTACAAAAGATAGTATATATATTATACTAAAAGCGTAGTATATCTCTGTGGGAGTATAATTGATTCTAGGTATAATTAGATAAGATGATAAATAAGTAAGTTGACTTTAGGTATAGTTAGATAAGATGATAAATAAGTAATTTATTGCATTAATTGATTAAATGTGTCATCATTAATATAGATTTATATGTATTAATTTGATCGAATAACTTTAAAGCTATGGATCACATAATCATGTAATGAAATCATTTCCCAACATTTAAACCCCAAAATTAATTAAAGAATAGAAGAGCCTTGGGGTAAATTGAACTCTAAATTTTTTATGTTTCCTCTTCTTCCTCCTTACATGCCACAGTTGTAAGAGAAGGAGCCTACTGGCAGGGGCACTCCACTTGTTGCCCATCCTACTCTCGAGTGCCTCTTCGTCGTCTGGTGGGTGGTGGCGCTTCTGGTGAGAGTCCCACTTCTGTCGTCCTATGCATGTAATACCGGTAGTTAGTAAACCAACAATCTTAATTAAATTTTTAAAAAATCATACAACCTCCAAAAAGCCACACCACATAATTAAATGAAATCATATGGTTATGAATAGACAATACAAAAAGTTTCAAAAATTCAGACAAAAAATGATGTGACATGGCACTGCATAGGCTAGATACAAACGACTAGATCTCAAAAGTTAGAAAAAGAGTTAGATCTAATGCAAAACAACCTAAAAAACCAACGGTTAGATCTAAAATATACTACTAGGTAGTATTTTCCAGTGTATATCTAATCTAAAGGAACTCTATTCTCATATATTCAAGAGTAATTTAGATAGATGTTACTATGTACAAGACTTTGTTGGCTGGGTCGCCATATGGCGCACCCGTCGAGCATCCTCAGATCATTGGCTTGTCGCATACGCAGGTCCAACATACAGCAACGGGTTTTAGGTTTTTTGGGCCACATCACCCCCCAAAAGCTAACTCAATGAGGAGTTGCACTCTCACCCTTTTAAAACATGCTGAGGCCCTCTCCACTTTCAATGTGGGCTATTACAACAATCTTTCCCTCACACATTGGGCCGAGAATGTCTTAAACAAGACAGACCACCCAGACTCTGATACCAATGTTGGCTAGGCCGTCCACATGGCGTGCCCACCGAGAACCCCAAGACTGTTGGCATGTCGCATATGCAAATCCAACGTAGAGCAATGGGTTTTAGGTCTCTGGGGCTGAAGTTTAGAAATTTATCGCTCTGTGTTGAACCTGCATGTGTCAGATAGATAGAGTGGTAAATTTCTAATTTTGCAGCTCCTATCCAGTTAACCCTGTATACGACGTAGATATCGATAGTCAAAAGTCTAATTGGCTTGCTTGTCCGCATCCTGAAACAAATATATGCTACTTATCTTTCAGACGGTCGTATTGGTTCGATAATCCTCTTACATCAGCATATCAGATCGTCCCATTTGATGGAGAAGGAAGATCTGTTGACTCGTGCATGGAAGCCTGGAACACACCAGTTCAGTTTCGCCTTGGATTAATCCAATCTGCTGCACACTTGGCGTCTCCTCCATCCCCACTTGCACACGTGTCGCCCACGAGCAGGCCAAGTGGGCCTCGGTCCCACGCGTGGATGTGATGGGCCCCTTATCCAAAGCATTACCATATCGATTCCGTCCGCACTTCCGTTCGTCCGGCGTCGTCACGGGCTGCCCCGGAACGCAAATAAGAAGCAGTGGAAGGGGTGTAGTCGAATTTACCATGGACAATCCTCCACGCCGCAATGTTCCAAACAACCAGCTTTTTTAAAAAAGAACAACCAGGGAATTGGTAGTAGGATGGCAATCGGATGGGTATCTTCGGGTGCAGCTCTGTCCAACCCGAACCCGAAACCCGAATAACTGACCAAAACCCAAACCCGAAAATTGTCACGGGCACAAACAAACACCCATACCCAAACCCGACGGGTATTCGAAACTCGACGGGTACCCAAAACACGAAATTCAGATCTAGATCTAGAGGCACCGAGTAGTCATAGATTAGCAAAGGGAGGCGGAGGCGAGGGGCGGCGCCGGCTTGGTGGAGGCGATCAGGAGGGGCGGCGACGCGATGGAGGCGGAGGGGGCATGCGACGCCGGTGGAGGGGAGGCGAGGGCAAGGAGGCGGAGGGTGGCGCCAGGCACGCATGGAGGAGGCGAGGGCGAGGCTGACGCTGAAGAGGCGGAGGCAGAGCGAGGGTGGTGCGGCATGTGGAGGCGGAGGAGCGGTCGGCCCATGCAAGGAATGGGTCCAAAGTGAGAGGCGCACAAGGTGGTGGGGCGGAGGACGGCGGCCACTGTGAGGGCAAGGGTAGAGGCAAGCGGCGGCTATGAGTTGGAAGGTTGGGGTTAGGGTTTTTTGTTAGCTCTCAATCTATATGTATATATATATATATAATGGATGGACCCACGTGTCAGTGAATAAACTCGGGTAACCTATGGATACCCATGGGTACAAAATTAAACCCGTACCCGTACCCGAATTATCGAATACCCAAACCTGAAAAACCCATGGGTATAGGTTAGGACCCATACCTATACCCATCGGATCGGATACCCATAGGTTTTTCTACATCCCTAGTACTTGGTAGCAGTGTTTTTAGTATCGGCATCATGCTTGCTCATTGTTTTATCCATTCTAACATGTTCTTAAAATTATCCAACACATTGTCCATCGTAACAATGTTCATTTGTAATAAGTTCATCTCATTCATTCAGACTACACGTTATAGATTAATTATCCACTAAAATTACCAATGATGTGGCCAACATAAAAGGCATAAATTGAGAGGAAATTCGCGCAGTTGCTCATGACGCGTTGTGCGGTATAAAACCCAAAGGCATATAATCCGCTCAATCATATTCTCGATGGTGTATTGAATTTTTCTCGTAACAAAAATGTAAAGACGACCGACATATTTTTTAAAGTAATTACATTCATGCCACCACAAAGTGTCACGCTTTGAAGAATGTTGCTAAAAATACTGAAATTGTCTTATACCATGCTTTTGTAGTGACATGTATCTAATTAAAGACATGCAAAGAGTCTTGATATGTTAACATAATATTATATTTTACCTAAATTAATTTATTTGATAATACATTTTTAATCATTACATAATGGTTGTTTCTTTGAAAGGATGTCAAGCCGACCAGATCTAGCCTAGGGACGCCGCTTCTCTTTCTTGACCTTTTGTTTCGCCTGGACTAAGATCGGGTCTACCAAGCTTACGTAACGTTTGATAAGTGATGTTATTTTTCTCATGCTATTCAAATGATAAAGTGTCCATGATATATGTGTAATAGAAAATCATTCACACTAGTGCAAGCAGTTCGTGGTATTATCTAGCCTATAAATTATGCATCTAGATTTGTACTACAGGATCCTTTTATTTTTTTTTCATGCACAATTAAACCCTTTCATTTGTCCTCTCTACTCGCTCCAGTTGCTCTGCATCCGACCCTCCACGATGACATTCTGGCATCCTTGGTCCTCCTTGACCTGCTCTCGTCTTACAGTATTCATAAAGACTGTGCATAAAATATATCGAGTGCTAGCATTAAGGAAATCCATGAATCACATAACCTTTTTTATATACAAGCAGGACTAGTGGCATGGGTGATGCTATAGCCCGAGTCCATCCGTCTCCTATTTTTTTTGGCAACCATGCTCCACTGCAACGGCCAAAGCTCCAAACAATAAAAAAAAGGTCTAATTTCATACCGTTCGGTGGCCATGCATGGTGGCAGTGATGCATATGAACTCGAGGTTGGTGCAGGAGGCGCGGCATGTGCGCGGCCATGCATGGGTGAAGGAAGTGTTATCAGTTTATATATGTTAGTCGAACGAGATAGCTAATCACATGATCAATCACAAAATGATAAAAAATAATTGACACAAATATATATAGAGAAAGCCAGGTGGCAACACTTTATTAATTAATTGCTCATCTTTTATAATGGGGTCTCTCCTATTTATATTGTAGAGTTTCTTGACCGCAAAAAAACCTAAAAGGGTAATTTTATATTTATCACAATTAAGTTTTGTAAGGTTATAACAGGCCAGCAACCACACTGACGAAGACGATGTGAGCTGACGATTGAGCAGTCTATCATAGGTATGTCACGGGCTGTGAGCATGTTAGTGAAGTGGAGGACGACTGGATTGATAGGAGATGCCAAATAATTAAGCACATATATTCAAGTCCTGTTATATGCTAGCTTGTTCATAATAAAGATATCAATGGAAATATGTCCTCCAATTATATGTTTGATATGCCTTGGTTACATTTTACTGGTGTTTCAATTGTGTGGTTCATGTGTACCAATGATGATGATGTATTAATATATAGATCCCAGGTGTTCTTGAGTCTGAGGCACTAAGCTTTCTCGGTCACTTGGTTTTGTATATATGTTCTCGATTATCAAGTATCAAATATTTTGACATGAAATGCAAAATTCGTTCATTACAAGTTATAAGTTAATTTATGTGTTCACAATAACAATAAAAAAATAGTCCATGTATAAGTAATATGGCTTCATAACACTCCCACGCCTCTGTAGATATGTACTCCTATATAAATATCACTGACACATTTTGTCGGGGATAAAATCACGGCCCATTGCCATGGCCCACTCCCTGACGGCCCAATCGAACAGCCTACTAGGGGCCAGCTCCCTGGAAGGTCCTATCAGGCCCATGTGCATCTTGCCGAACAGCTTCCTGGCTGGCGTGATGCGTAACGGCCAAGGAATCGTGTTTGAGTCCGTCTCGAACAGGAGTCCTGCACGGCTACGTGAAAACCCGGACGTTGGTTTCCCGGATTGGAATAGGAGTCGTGATCCCCAAGATTAGGAGTATGCCTTATCTACCTCGGGATATATTTGGCATGTACTGAGTTCGTTACGATCTCGTGGTTAGCCCGGCCCGATATTCCCTCGGTAGGTCGGTTTGCTTTGCACTATATAAACAAGGCCCCTACGGCATTTAGGGGGCATCTGATCAATCGGACGAGTTTTACGACTTGATCAGGCTTTTTGTATCTGCTAGACACCTGATCTTCGCTGGTACACCCATAATCTCGCCGAGACTTGTTCGTCTCGTCGAGCCATCTCTTGTATTCATCTCTGATATATAAGAAAGGCTGGACGTAGGGCTATTATCTCTCCCAAGAGGCCTGAACCAGGATAAAACCCCGCTCTCTGCTCGTTCTTTGTTCGTGGTTGTTCGGCGTGTCTCCTATCTCAATCTTAAAGAACCTTAGCGACTTGAGATCGATATCTCAACCGTCGACTGTTGGCGCCGTCCGTGGGGATACGCAGATCGAGCATGTCGAACTCTATCAGCGACCAGGAGATTCTCTCTGAGGACTACGACTCAGAAAGGCAGGATGTCTCTTCCTCTGCCAGATCGGATCGATACCTTCGATCTTGATCGCCTTCCAGATCTGGTTCCCAGCTCCGTGCTCGGGGGCTGGATCAACTTCGCGTCGGGCAGCTCTTCATCCGGAGCGCTCATCTGGTCCCCGCGACGAGCTCCGTGCTCGGGGACTAGATCTCTTCGCGTCGGGCAGCTCTTCGCCCGGAGCGCGCGTCTGGTCCCCGCGATGAGCTCCGTGCTCGGGGGCTGGATCAACTTCGCGCCGGGCAGCTCTTTGCCCACGGCGCACGTCTAGTCCCCGCGACGAGCTCCGTGCTCGGGGGCTGGATCACTTCGCACTAGGCAGCTCTTCGCCCGGAGCGCGCGTCTGGTCCCCGCGACGAGCTCCGTGCTCGGGGACTGGATCTCTTCGCGCCGGGTAGCTCTTCGCCCGGGGCGCGCGTCTGGTCCCCGCGATGAGCTCCGTGCTCGGGGGCTGGATCTCTTCGCGTCGGGCAGCTCTTCGCCCGGGGCGCGCGTCTGGTCCCCGCGGCGAGCTCCGTGCTCGGGGACTGGATCAAAACTCCTTCCGGATCCCGGGGCTGTTCGCCTGGCAGTGGATGACGGGAGAGAGCAGACCAGCACTTGGAACGTCGACCAGCTTCGTCGGTTCCTCGTGTAGGTCTTTCGTTTCCTAGCTTCACGCTTTTTCTCAAATTTCGCGCCTTAGTTCGTCCAAGTCTCTCGGGTTGCCATGTAAAGTTCAACCCATTGAGCGGTGAATGGTCGCGGCACCCTGCGGCCCTTCTCACCACTCGTCTTCTCAGACTCTCTTTCTCTCTGGTAACACTTGATGGCTGTCCGGTCTTGCGAACTCTTGGCTCCGCAATCTTAAGGGTTTTCCCGCCGTATCTTGTTTCAACAAGTTCCTAAACTCGAGTTGCGTAACACGGCATCCACCTCGCGCTAAGCTCTCTCGTAAGCCCTCCGCGGCAGAGGCACTTACCGCCACACGACAACCACTTGGCAAAGCTCGCTCGTAAGCCCTCCGCGCGAGGCACTTTCCTTGTTCGGTTGCCTTCGAATCGCCTAACTTACGTTAACGAGCGCCTCGAACGAGTCGATCAGATACGGTGTCGCTTAACTCTCTACGCGTGCTTGAAGTCGCAAGCTCGGTCTTCATGCATCGTCCGCACGGGGCTAGGGCGTCGCTTTTCTCTTGTGCACTGCTCGAAGTTCGCAAACTCAGTCCTCGAGCAATCGCACAACCGGGCCGGAGTTAGGCTAAGAGTTCTACCGGTTTTTCTTAAAACTTTCTAGCGTTGTTCGCCTTGCTCTTGGTTCCTGTTCGTCCTTGTCTTTTGTCGCTTTTTTGCGTGAAAAGCTGCTCGTCGACTCTCGCTCGATTCAAGCGCCGCCGGCGGTCTTGAGTCGCTCGGCCGCTCCTCGAGGATCGCTTCTCCTCGGTCGATTAGGACTTGAACTGAATTTCGCAACCCCTGACGTTTTCAGTTTTCCGCCTTTCCTTAGCGTTGGTTTTCCAAAACCTCGTTGATCTTCGCTCCGTAGCGCTCCCCACGCACTGAGCATGTCTTTTTATCCGCAACGACCAGACGGCTCCGGTTAACCGGCGGTGCACCACCGAGGAGTTCTCGCCCGTAAGTCGATTCTCATCGCAACGGGCATGCCCACCGTAGTCGATTCTCATCGCAACGGCACTCTGGCGCTGGTTCCGCACCCGCCAGCGACACTAACGCCGCACGGGTCCATGCCCGATAAGATTTCGCCTCGACGCTTTTGCTGCGGCTAAGGTCCCGATCGCCTTCCACGGTTAGCGGTCTTAGCCACAATGGGCTGCACTTGCCCGCACATCGCCTTCTTTATCCATGCTACGCCCTTCCTTGCACGGTAATCCGGAGCAATGCACCACCCACGAGTCCCGCCCACCGTAGTCGATTCTCATCGCAACGGGCACTCTGGCGTCGGTTCCACATTCGCCGAGGTGACACTAACGCTATTGGGGGCGTGCGGAAAAATTATGTCTTGTGCGGGTAGGTCGCCTTTTGCGTGTTTTCAAAACTCGCTTTGCTCTTCTTAGAGCCTGTTCTTGCTCTTTTTCCCTTGCGGCTTGTTTCTTGTTTATCTTTTGCAGAAATACAGAACGGGAACGCCGACCGTGATGGTCGCTGCAAGGTTCCAGGCTTTCCCACCAAAATCGATGTCTGCATCCCTCTCTTCCCGGGTTTGCTCCGCGCATGCCCAGGGACCGATTCACTTTACCCGCGTATGATTTCTCGTCTTTGCCCGGCACTGACCTTCACAGTTCGGCTAAGTCAAGGTAGTGTGCCACCAACGGAGTCCTGCTCACTGTAAGCCGATTCTCATCGCAACGGGCATGCCCACCGTAAGCCGATTCTCATCGCAACGGGCACTCCAAGCGCCTCGTTCGCACTTGCCAAGACAACGCTAACACCGCCGCAAGGAATACGCATGGGTAAAGCGTTGATTTCACACGCTCTCTTGCGGCTCGATCGCATCGGGTTGTGATTCACCTCGACCGGACAGTTCTTCGCCGGAGCGCCAGATCCGTCCCCGCGACGAGCTCCGTGCTCGGGGGCTGGATCACCTCGCACCGGGCAGCTCTTCGCCCGGAGCGCAGGCTCCTACCGGGTACGTCTTCGCCTGGTCGCACTTTCTGGTTCCCTTAACGAGCTCCGTGCTCGGGGGCTAGATCTCTTTACCTGGTTCCTTCGACGAGCTCTACGCTCTGGGACTGGGTCACCTTTTCCATTCGTATGCATTGTCTGCTCCTAGCACACGATCTACGTCTGGAGGCACATCACCTTCGCTCCTGAGCACGACGTTCGCTCGAGAGCGCAATCTCTATTTCCTCGAGCAAGTTTTAGCCTGAGAGATGATTCACCCCACTTCTTCCGATTTCTGTATCGAGGGCTGGGTACTTTGCTCGGACAGACGTCGTTCCCTGTTCGACGCAACAGAGTTGCTCGGCACTGATCGGGTTTGTTCGGTCCCGAACAAGACTTGTTCGGTTGAACCGTAACTCGTTCGATGCTTTGTTGCCGCCTTTGTAGCAGGAAAAATACCCTCTTCGTGACTTAGAGTCTTAAGAGGAAGACCCCACTCTAGTGAGTCCTTCCACTTGAGTCTCGGGGGCTAGCTGTCGGGGATAAAATCACGGCCCATTGCCATGGCCCACTCCCTGACGGCCCAATCGAACAGCCTACTAGGGGCCAGCTCCATGGAAGGTCCTATCAAGCCCATGTGCATCTTGCCGAACAGCTTCCTGGCTGGCGTGATGCGTAACGGCCAAGGAATCGTGTTTGAGTCCGTCTCGAGCAGAGTCTGCGACGGCTACGTGAAGACCCGGACGTTGGTTTCCCGGATTGGAATAGGAGTCGTGATCCCCAAGACTAGGAGTATGCCTTATCTACCTCGGGATATATTTGGCATGTACTGAGTTCGTTACGATCTCGTGGTTAGCCCGGCCCGATATTCCCTCGGTAGGTCGGTTTGCTCTGCACTATATAAATAAGGCCCCTACGGCATTTAGGGGGCATCTGATCAATCGGACGAGTTTTACGACTTGATCTAGCTTTTTGTATCTGCTAGACACCTGATCTTCGCTGGTACACCCATAATCTCGCCGAGACTTGTTCGTCTCGTCGAGCCATCTCTTGTATTCATCTCTGATATATAAAAAAGGCTGGACGTAGGGCTATTATCTCTCCCGAGAGGCCTGAACCAGATAAAACCCCTCGCTCCTGCTCGTTCTTTCGCTCGTGGTTGTTCGGCGTGTCTCCTATCTCAATCTTAAAGAACCTTAGCGACTTGAGATCGATATCTCAACCGTCGACACATTTTCATCCCACACTACTAGAAAAACGCTAATCTATGATGAAACAAATATGTCATTAAAAACAGTGAATTTGTCATTAATACATTTCTATGACGAACTTATGACGAATGGATGATCGTCATATTATCCCCGTCACATATGAAACGCTATGACAAATTTACTTAATTTGTCACAAAACTAAATGCATCCATGACAAAATACAAATCGTCATGGAACTTTTTTCAGCACACACCCCTTGTCCGACGTGTCATCCAAATACCATGTCATCATCGACATGGAATTTTTCTGTGATTTAAAATATTTCGTCATAGAATATGAATGACATGGAGCCTACTCATCGCCTATATCCGACGTGTCATCTAGGTCATTGTGAACGTGGACTTATTTTGTGACGAAAATATTCGCTCACTAAAATGCGATGACATGGTTCGTAACCTTCAAATCATGATATATTTTTGTGACGAATTTTTTCATCACATATGCATGCCGATTTAATCTTCAAATGGAGCAAATGAAATTCAGAAAACTAGGCACAGAAGAGCATACAGTTGAGATAATGACCACAAGTTAACACTGGAACTTCCAGATATTAACCACAAGTTCACATAGATATAAGTTCACACAGAGACCATACAAGCACATAATTAACCATCCATTGGAACTACTAGGCACAACTAGCTAGAATACTTCAGACTACATATCACCACACACAACCAAAAATACAAAAGTTCACCAAAGTTCACTGAGACCACCAGTTCATCAAGAACACTAATTTCTGGAGCTACCCTGGGATAAGGTCAACAGACGCTGAAGAATCAGATCGGTCGCTTCCTGCTTCTTCGTGAATTCCTCCAACTCTTTTTGTGTATTGGCCATATCCTCATTTGTCTTAGCCATCACTTCATCTGTTACTTGAGCTTGTTTTTTCAGGCTATCAAGTTCTTGTCTAAGCACTACCGATTCCTTTTTTCTTCCTCAAGTTCCTCTCAAGAGCTTTTTCAAGAGATGTCATTGATTGTTTTGAGATAATTTGTAACCCGACATTCTTCAGGAACGTGCTATTGGCGCTGGTTTGGGATAGAACCTGGGAGACAACCTCAGTACTAGATCTTGATGTCTCACCTTCTTCAACAGTCTTTGCCGCCAAAGATATTTTCCATATCACCTACAAAATGCAAGGATTAATTCATTGTTAGCTAGGACAATATGAAGCATGATGCACTAAAGAACAAACATATGCAGAGAACAAACTATAAAAAGGAGTGATCTCAATATTTGATGGACACCAAGATAGTTTGATGGACAAACTATATGCAGGGAACAAACATATGCAGGGAAAAAACATCTGGCAAATTGTAAAAAAATATTGTCGTTCTGGTATAAAGTAAATATGGCAATAGAAAATGTTATACTATCTTCATATTGATCTTTAGTACATAAACAGAAGTGCTAGAGAACCATACATAAATGTTTTTAAACCATAATATGCAATTATATCAAGCAAAACTGTATTACACATGGTCAAAAGGTGATGATAATACCTAAGTGGTTAAGTTTCACTAGACATGGTTTCATTGCAATATATATATAGTTAATAATTTTTCTATGCATAGGCCCTATAGATGTTTGGTAATTGATTAAAGGAATAGACAGGCATATGTCTTATGGTAGGGAGCAAGATGGAAGCATATGGACTCACAATTGCATCTTTAACAGAATTTGTTAAGTCCTTTTTTTTACTGTTATGGCATTCCTTGAAGAGGTCCACTTGATTCGACTTCTATCCTTGGTGTTCTCCCTCTGTGTAATGCAACATTACATCAGGAATTAAACCAAGTGGACCTTGGATTGTAAAAAATACATAAATTGAACCTAAGACCATAACAAAAAAGTTATTAAGAATCCATGCATGAACTAGAGCAAATAAACCACTCAAAGAACAACCATAGTAAGAAAACAACTCTCTGAAATAGGTTTAAATAAAAACCATAAAAGCATGGGCCAAATGTATGACAATAGCGTTAAAAACAAGTATTCTTGTCCTTCTATGTCTCCAACTAAGAAAGAAACAAAGATCAACGAAATGAAGACAACAATCAATAGAAATGGTAGTAAAATTCATATCTGTAGTAGTAAAATTCCAATCATGCAACTTTTTTCATGTTCGCTTTACCTAGCAAGTTTACCTATTTTTTATTATTCTATTGGTGGTACAGCTGTATGGGTTATACTTGGTTTTCTAATTGATCTGTAACATGCTTGTTTGATCAAATAAGAAAAAAAAAACTGATTATCAGTTGTTTATAAAGTTAATTGAAAATAGCCTTATCTCTCTCTCTCTCTCTCTCTCTCTCTCTCTCTCTCTCTCTTATGCAAATGCTTTTGGATTTTTGCTAGAAACTAAGTTGTTAAACAGGAAACTTACTGATAATATATATGCTTTTACATTATTTCCAAGATTGTTCGCAACATCATATTTTAATTGTTGGCACGGAAATTGCATACTTCTGTAACACGTTAATTTATGCTTGGTTAACCATACAAGGTTTATTGTTAGGTGGAGTTCATCTTGTGATAGTCAGCATAAATGCTTATGTATTATGCATATATATGTTTCTTGTGACATTAGGTGTGGTTGATAACCATACAATCAATAGAAATGGGTCTTTTTTTCATAGATAGGATGAACATAGCTACATTCATGCATGTGGAGTATTTATTTGTTAAAATATAATAGTACAAGATAATTTGGTACTTACAACATTATATAGGTGGGCAACATAGCTACGGGATCCCGTAGTCTGATGGTGCTTCACTTTAGCACGGTTCGCCTTGTTCTTTTGAGAGATTTCCTAAGTAAAGATAAATGTGTAAGGCATTCATAAATACAAATTAAAGAATTAATGTGATTTGATAGACTATACCTTGCTTTTTGCATCCGACCAAGTTGAAACCAGTAATCTCCACCGCTCATCACCATATTTGGTACAGAGAGGTAGTGCTGATTTCATTAGCAGGAACACCATTAAAGTAGTAATTTCATTCAATTATATAAACCGCATGATAGCAACCATGCTATGCACAGTAAACTATAGAAGCCTAGGCTATGCAACTATGTCGCCCCCCACATACATGATTATTATAATGATAGCTGCCAAAATGGATGGAAGGGTACCTCGGAGTCCACTGCGTGTACACACCATTGGCGGCCTCAGGGAATTAGTGGTTAGCGTCTAGAACCCCAACTCTAAACCATCTCAATTATGTGACCTACAATGGAAGAAACTACCAAATGGTCAAAGATAAATAGAAAATTGGCAGAAAAAAGAAATAAAATCATACAAGCATTGTGTTTAATATTAAGCAACCAAATTAGGTGTGATTGAGGGGTTAAATACTAAATTTCAATACAGCATATAAATGAAAATCAGTGTGTATAGACATTGCCAAAAATTATGCATATAAGCTCAATGTCAGGAAATTAGGTGTTCATAGCAAGATTTCATCCACCAAAAACATCTGGAAGTTATATTGGTTAAGTCCAGGAAGTGATTGTTCTTCAAATACATGAATTGAACAGCCCGGTATCTAGAAAGCAACATTCTTACACATAATGTGATTGTTGCCTAACACCTCACCGTCTAGGAAATATGAACAGCAATTAGACCCTAAGAAATTTGTCCCTTTTCATTATGTATCGTCTATTAAGCCGATAATAACTGAATCCCAAGTCCCCAATGCAACCGGGTAGTTGATATCATCCTTTCAACAATGTAAATTGACTCAACAGATATCTTGAACAAGAGCATTCAGATCACGCGGGCATTACAGGCGCAGGAGGAACCACGCACCAACACGCGACGAAACGGAGGGGTCCATTTTCCATACCCGTATGAGGTTGGTGATGGGCGCGGAGCAGATGAGGCACCAAGCGCGGGAGAGTGCAGTGGATTTCCTCGTCGGAGTAGGGCTCCAGCACGGTGGACTTCCTCCTTGGCTCAGCACGATTTGGGGATCCCGTGGGTTTGGATGGACAAAGGGCTGTGGACGTGGGGTGAGTAATTTGGGCAAACGAGGAGTCAAATCTGGATGTAGAAGAACTCACCAACGTCGTCTAGAAGGCCGGCAACAGCAGCGCCGCCTGCCGCTCCATCTCCAAGGCAAACCCGAGAACAGCGAGGACGGGGCGGCGATGAGGTGGATCTGCTGCTCCGATGGGAGGGTTTCGAGGATGTGGTACCGTGGCCGCTGCAGGGCGTCGAGGTGGGGGGAGTGCGGAGGCGGCCACGGCCGAGGTGGGGGGAGGAGGCTGCGGCGGCCACGACCGAGGTGGGGGGAGGAGGCTGGGGAGGCAAAGTGGTTTCTAGTTTGGTTCTCATAGGAGGATGGAATGGAACACAGGATATTTTCACGCTAATGAAAATTTAAGCGCCAGAATATTTTTTTTGAGAAGGAAAGCGCGTAATATTTGGTACTCGCCCAATTTTTTGGGCTTTGGGAAAACCTCAAAATCTAATTTCCATTCAATTTAATTCTAGAAATATTTATAAATTTATTTCAATATGTTTTTTTAAAGAAATGCAATTTTAGTTTTGTTAATTTTGGAAAATCTTTTAAAGCTACATATAAAAAATGAAAGCTCAGCAAGATTCGTGGTAGGGTGTTAATTGACTGAATATCCATCAAATTGATCAAATTCGTATATTTTGAAATCAAATAAGTATCCATTACATTATAAATTTCCATCTGACTAATTATATTTCCATGTGAGCCTCTGGCCGTACCAGCCCACACTAATTCAAGCAGCCAAGCAAAGATGAGAGAGGTCATTGGATTGAAATCGAACAATATCCATCGTCGACTAGCCCAAACCCAAAACCAAATAGCGTGCAACGTCGAGAGAAATCCACATCGATTCTAGGTGCCTGACGGATAGCGATTCCTATTCGGATACGGATTTGAATATGCTTTAATAGATTTGAATTCAAAATAAACAAACCACAGCTAGCATAGATCGATCGATCCCCCAAATAGCTTTAATTTGCAGTAAAATATATAATTAAGTTGGCACAGTGGTTGATACTGAATCAAACCCGCTTTCCATTAGTTATCAAGAAATTATTAGTCGGCACCGCATGCGTGCAGAGAACTAGATTAGATGGGTAGCAACCGTAGCATCCCATGCCGGGCTGACGCAGCAGGATACATCAAGAAACTAATGGAGAAATAATCCGGACGCACCTGAGGTTAAAGGAGTTGTTTAATTAGCAGTAGATTGACGAAGGAGGAGGGCGCACAGATGGGATCGGCAAAATTGGAGGGGATCGCGAAAGGATGTGGCCTCCATGCCACTGTCGTTGCCACCGCCGTCGACTCCAACTCAAACCAGCGCCTCCAAGAACCTGCGCGCAGTCGCTGCCTTTGCGTGCATGCACCGTCGCCCCGTGTGCATGCACCTCCAAGCCCCAAAGAAGGCGCTTCAAGGCGTCGTCTTGCCACCCTGCTTGTCAGCGCCCCGAGCCCCTACGATCGCCGCCGCCGCCTGCTGAAACTTCCTTGGTGCGCAGGCGCGGCCGCGAGACTCAACAAACCAGATCGGTTTTTCTATTACGGAGCCACGTAGGACAAACCCTAATATTCATGATGAAAGCCGATTTCGTCACCGTTCCTCTATCAAGATTTATTGGCGGGCATGAAGTTGTATGACAATTTTATTTCGCTCGTGACACTTATTTGGATTTCACACAGATTTCTTTGAGCCACACCGACATCTAATATTTGTGACGCTTCTCAAAATTTTGTCACAGATATTACATCTTTAATGACAAATTTTGTAAACGTCACTAGCAAAGTGTCATGGATAGGCGAATTTCTACTAGTGCCATTGCCTTCTATTCTAGTCTAGATACATACAACCACCTCTAAACATGATGAACGACAGTGCTATCATCCCACACCACCGCCCACTAGCCTTTACTTGTTAGATTCATGATTTGAGGAACGAGTTATCTGCTTGGGTCATTCATGGATCTCTCATCGCTACATTGACACCACACCATTGTCGCATAGCTGAATCATGTCGCTTAGTTTTTTAGGTCTCATTAAGGTTGCTAATTTTTATGCTCTTAAAAATTAATTTCAAAAATCTAAAATTAATCCTAAATCAAAACACATATTTGAATAACAAGCATTTGCTTTAATAATTGTAGCTAGAAGATACACGTGTGCAACTATCGGGCATGTTGTGTTAATTAATTTTTTTTATAAGGTATCTAGAGCCATTGTATTAAATAAAGTTCAAATAAGTCATTTGAATACCAACCATGGGCTACACTAATTGTAGGAAAAAGAGATACTTTTACATATGTGACTAATGTATTAGAGTCCATATATTAAATAAAGATTTTTTCTTAAGGGTCATGGAGTCGTTGTATTAAATAAAGATTGCAACAACCATTTATACCAACATGAGTATTAAATAGAGATTACAACAACCAACATGGGCTACATAAATTGCATGAAGGAGAGATACTTCTACATATGTGACTAATGTACTGGAGTAGGGTCTTTGGTGCCACCGTATTAAATAAAGATTAGGCTACATTAATTATAAGAAGGAGAGATATTTTTATATATGTAACTAATGTATTGGAGCAGTTGTATCGAATATAGATCCAAATAGTCACTAAAGACATTGTATTAAATAAATACTACCTCTTTTTTATGTAAGGCATATTTTAAATTAGCACATCGATTAAATAGGTTATGAAATCAAGAGAAACTGAAGAGAAAATGACCATGCTACCCATGTTATAAATGCCTTGAAAATATGAGAAAAAAACATCATGTGAAAGAGTTGTTTATAAATGCATGAGAAAGAATTGTATAATAAATTAGATTAGACAAGGAAAAACATTAACAAAATTTACATACACGCCTTATATTTCTAAACAAGATCATCATTCAAACTATATGTCTTAAATAATAAAATGGAGTGAGTAGTAAACTAATGCCAATGTACTTCTACATATACGACTAATGTATTGGAGTCCTGATATTAAATAACAATTTCTTCTTAGGAGCATGTAAGGGGCATGTACTATATTATCGACTTGTTTAACTGTTATCGTAGTCTGTTTACCCTTTATCTTATTATCTTGTTGAGCACATTGACTTGATAATAGATTTATCTTATCTGAGTTTGTTGGTTTAGATCACAACTGAGCTAATAGTTTTGTTATCTTATCACCTTTGTTTAGATCTATTTTCTTGTGTTACAGGTTCAATATTTTACTGATCTAATCGGCTCTTAATAGCTGATTATGTCTTTTCTTACCGACTGCATGTTCAAATAGGATGGCACGCCATGAACCCTAATTTAGTACTAACGGGGAGTCGGGGACTTTGAACCATAGGAGCCAAGGGTGTTTTGTCTAAAACACATTTTAGCGCCAGTAACAATGATATAGACAGCTGCTATCTATAGCAAATTGTCATGTAACCTCTAGACAACCTTATAGACAATTCGTGCAATAGATAGACAATCGTTTTCTTTACAGACAACCCCTTTCTACTCACTATCACCTTGGTTCTATACTATAGTCAACTAAAAATGTGTAGATAGCTTCGTTCTATTTCCTCTGTCTTTCATCCACATCAGTAAATAGATGACATGACAACTCTTATAGAAAGGTTATAGATAGCTAACATGGAGCATTGCATATACAGGTTCTTTGGAGTCGTTGTATTAGATAAAGATTACAATACCCATTTTAATACCAACAAAAGCTATCGAGGATACATACATAACAAATGCATAGGATCTGTTGTATTATCTAGGAGGGTCTTTGGAGGCATTGTATAAATTAATAAATAACGTGATATACTTCTACATATGCAACTAATGTATTTGAGCCATTGTATTAAATAAAGTTTTCATTTTTTTGGATTGGGGTACCAACAAAAGCTACCCAGGATAGATATTTCTACATACGTAACAGATGCATAGGAGTCGTTGTATTAGACAAAGATCTAGGAGGGTCTTTGGAGGCATTGTATAAATTAATAAATAACGTGATATACTTATACATATGCAACTAATGTATTTGAGCCATTGTATTAAATAAAGTTTTCACCTTTTGGATTGGGGTGGGGGTTGGAGTCGGTATTAAATAAAGATTTGATCCAATGTGTCTTTAACGTCATTGTATTACATAAATATTTCTTCCTATGGTCTTTTGAGCCATTGCATTAAATAAAGATTTCTTACAGAGGGTTATTAAAGAAACCTTTCAAGATACATCTATTTTCCATTTTAAAAAAGCAATCAATTGGTAGTTTTTTACATATTACCTCTCTCATTTAATGAAATGATAAGATGTAGTCCATAGACTGAGCCTATAAATATGCACTCATGGAGCCCGGAGCACAACAAATAAGTTATATAGTGTTTCGTAGTTTGCCACCTTTGATATTGTTGTTGTCGGTATGGAGGACAAGAAGTCCTTTCCCAATGGAGCCAAGGTGGAGCCTGAGAAGTCACTTCTCTATGACATGGTGGAGCCGGAGAAGTCACTTTCTGAGGACGCCACTGATGTTGACGATACGGAGTCCGAGTGGACGTTGGGCAGCTTATTTAATCCACCATTACCGTTTTGTAAGGTAACTTCCCTTCGTACCTTTTCCATGTTAGATATTGTGCTACACCGTCATGTTTTAGCGCAACTATATTATGTGTTAAAAATCCAAAGTTTTTTAAATGGAAATTGCACTTCACTTCGCGTTTATTTTGTTTTCATAAAGAGAAAGACAAGACAATATATCATATCACTACAGGAGGCGGCAGCAGTATCGACGGCCCAAGCCGTCGATAAACATGAAACAACCGTCGAGTTTAAGAATTCTCGACGGCCAGCCGTCGAGACACGGCGGTCGAGTGAAGGTCGTCGAGAGAGGTGACTAGTATCGACGGCTCGGCCGTCGACACAAATAGTATCGACGGCAAGCGGAAGGCCCGTCGAGACAGCCAACGGGGACGCCGTCAGCGACACGGTTGGCGCTGTCTCGACCGCCGTTAGGAGACCGTCGACACTGTTTAATGTGGGACCCACAGATGGGTGACGTGGACTGAAATGGTAGTATCGACGGTAGTATATCGGCGGTCGTTACAGGGCCGACCTGCTCTGCAGTATCTACGGCCCCTGTGAAGCCGTCGAGACATATAAAAACAGGAAAAGAAAATTCTGTATTTTGTAAGAAAAAACACAGATTCTTGCTGCTGCCGCCGCTACCCCCAAGAAGAATGATAAAGAAAGACTCTGCATACCTAAAATACCCCACAATACATATATATACCCCTCATCACATATTTGCGACCACAATTCAACCAAACCATACATCGAAACCACAAAAAACACAAAATAAACATTACCACACATCCACAAGCACATATATAGTATATCGAAGTCCACAAGCTATCATATAACAAATATAAGACGAAGTTTGCAACTCAAAGTATCAAAGTCAAAAGTAAAACTAGCTAGCTACTGATCAGGACGAGGATCATTCTCCGGTGGGTTCTCTGGGCGATTAGGCGGTTGGGTGAACAGCAGCGTGGCGCTCGCAAAGAGATCGGTGACCCAGTTGGGATTTTCCTGGCTCACCGATGTGTCTCCTCCCTCCTGGCCACGGATCTCACCATGAGCCGCTGAACCGGAACCCTGCATGAGTACAAAACAGTTGGTTATTAGTTCGTCACGTTTAAACGATTCGAAACATGAGTTACTAACTTACCGCCTCAGAACGTCACGGAAGCCAAATGTGGGCGAGCTGGGCCCACATATTCGCCTGGTGGAGTAGTCTGGCTGCCGTAAGGGGTGTAGGGAGCCGGTGTCCATCCACCGCGAAACGGTGGCGGACCCCCGAAGAAGGTCGGACCGCCAGCGGTACCACTGGGACCAGCCTAAAATTTTATGAACATCTAACTTATGAATGAAATTGCAATAAGCAACATGAGAATAGATATTAAAGGTTTTAGAACAATACCCCGCCCAGTCGAGAGAGAGACTCCAGATAGGCGAACCTCTGCTCGAACTCATATCGTTGCCTCGCCATCTCCGCCTCCTGCCTCTGTCTAGCTTCTTCTTGGGTCCTCGGGCTCTCCTCGGCGCCGTGATCATCTCAGATGCTCTCCTCCTTCTCCGCTCCCTCTCTCTCTCCGCTGCCTCTCCCTCTCAATGCGGGCCTCGAAGGTGCGTCGGCTTTCCTTTTGAGAGTGGGAAGCCCTCACCTGAGGCATGTAATCCTCCGACCTATAACAAATCCATATTAGTGGTTACAAAATATGATCTAAACTGACACGAACATAAATTAGACAGTACCATACCTCAGGTGGTCCCCTCTAATCGCTAGCCTCCCATGAGCCTTCCCGCCCATAGCCTCATGTATCACCAGAGGGTCAAGAGGCTCCTCTTCCGGTCCTTCTCGCCATGCTTATCAAAAAAGCCTCTATAGCGTGCCTGCATTGAAATGAGATAACCGAGTTAGAATGTACGATTGTGTACAAACTAATTGATAAATTATTACGTACCTCTTGAAAGGATCGATATACCGCCTAGAGGGGGGGTGAATAGGCGAATAAGACGAAATTGCGGAATTAATAAATCTGAACAGTAACCAGTCGGTCGGATGTTCCGATGCAGCGTCGGATGTTCCGACGTGATACAGTACACCCTCCGTCGGATGTTCTGATCCTGGTCGGATGTTCCGATGGCGTCGGATGTTCGATCCGGGTGTTCGAATTTGTCAAAACTCAGAGAAAAATTGATTTCTCGCAAAACCAAGGTTAGATCTATTCAAGAATACTCGTAATGTGCCAATACCAATAGTTTAAACACCAGATCAAGACCAAGACAAAAACACAGCGATTTTTGTTTACCGATGTTCGGATCTTTGAAGGGAGATCCTACTCACCGTTAGGGAAGGCACAAAGCCCGGATCACCAAGACCCTAATCCCCCTTACCAGCGAAGCACAAAGCACTCACCGGTGTTCACTAGTTGAATCCTTTTCTTTGCGGAGGCAGATTCGCACCTTCACAAACTCCGGAGGAACGCCACACAAAGATCGGCGACTCACCGGCGACACCTAACCGTCTAGGAGCCCTTCAAGCCTCCAAGAGTAACAAATGCGATGAAGAAATTAGGAATCGCTAAGTGCTCAAATTGAATCTCTAATTTGTGGAGCACTTGGGTTGCCTTGATCTCTCTAGATCTAGATCTCACAAGATGAACAAGAGAGAGAAAGGCTATGGTTCTTGAGAGAGATGGTGAAGAATATGAATTAGGCTCAAATCAGGTTGTAAACAGTGTCAGCAGCCTTTGGAAGGTATTAGAGACGGCTTTAAATAGGGAATCCCGAAAACTAGCCACAGTGCTTAATCCCGCATCGGATGTTCGATCCCCGTCGGATGTTCCGACTGCGTCGGATGTTCGATGGAAGTTCGATGGACCCTTTACTGGATAGCTCTGAAAACTGGCAGGCTGGCTCACCATCGGATGTTTCGACCCACGTCGGATGTTCTGATGGCATAGGTTCTGTTTAAGGTGTATTTTGAGTGGAAAACTCACACGAACTTCGAGATACCTATTTTGAGCACTTAGGAACCTTTATAAGCTTCTCCATTTCATCCCTCTTTATAGTACGGCATCCCTAGGACTCAATAAATAAAGATTTACAAATAAATACTAGTCTTGATGCCTTCTTGCAATAAATTCACTTTTGAGGGGTACAACATCACATGTAAACATGTACCTCATGGAATTAACCTATATAGCATCTGTACACAATTCTCCAATAGAAATATTAGCTCTATAATTGTTACTCATTAATCACCAAAATCACATAAGGGCCTAGATGCACTTTCAATCTCCCCCTTTTTGGTGTATTGATGACAACAATTATAGCTCACGAAGATATTAATAAACAAAGAATATAACCGGAAGCTCCCCCTGAAACTATGGCAAATATAACAACAAGAGCTCCCCCTATATCCTTGGCACAAATTGAATCTAGATGCAATATGACAGGATATATCACGCAATGCGAAAAACAAAAAAAAAACTAGCAATTCACCATTACATCATCATCACAGAATAGATAAAGTCTTACAGCCACACAGCGTACTACATAAACATTGAGTTTAAAACATAACATAGTTTTGCACACACTTAGACATTCAAGTTTCAAACATAGGAAACTAAGAGCAGAAATAAGATAATTCTCCCCCTTTGGCATCAAGACGCCAAAAAAGAGAAAAACAAACTGGAAGAGGACTACTCAATCCACTCTGGGTCGCTGCTGCTGCTGCTGCCACCACCCTGACCACCACCACCACCACCACCACCACCACCTCCGGTGACCTCATCATCATCGTCGTTGTTGTTGCCGCCACCGGAAGGAGGAAGCCCAAACAGTCCTCGAGTATAGGTGTCAATGGTGGAGTAGGAGTCACCGCCCAAGAGGAGAGAGAGAGGAGGGGAGGTAAAAGCTCTGAGGTAAAACCGTGGGGTAAAAAGAGGAACAGGGCCCACGCGGTTAAAAAGAAAACGGGACACAGATCTGAGTCGCGACGGAAGTTCCGACGGAACATCCGACGGACCCCCTGCTGGACCGCATCGGAAGTTCCGACGCCGGTCGGAACATCCGACGGGACCCTCACTGGATACCACCGGAAGTTCCGATGCCGAGCGGAACATCCGATCCCCCTCTTGCTGGATTGAGAGTTTTGGACTCCAGACACCTCGAGAATAGATAAGATAGCTCCGGGAGGATAGAGGGGAGTTCTAAGACTTGAGTTTACCCAAGGATGACCCGTAAGCATATCAATCAATCAAACTAAGGTCATCCGTGAATAAATAGGATAAGAATATCCGAAGAGCCAAATCAATCAATTTATTTATATATAGACCTATATAACTATAGTAAAATAGATAACAAGATAAAGAAAACCTTTTCAATCACCAAACAATGTGAGCAATATTTCAAGCAACATTCCGAGAGTCAAGGATATTCAATTCACTCCGCAACTCACAGAATTTTCTCTCATCAAGTGGTTTGGTGAAATGTCAGCCAGTTGGTTTTCGGTTCTCACATGGGTAATATCGATATCACCTTTAGTTGAATGGTCTCTTAAGAAGTGGTGGCGAATATCGATATGTTTGGTTCGAGAGTGTTGAATATGATTGTTGGCTATTTTTATGGCACTCTCATTGTCACACAGAAGTGGGATGTGGTTGAGGTTAAGGCCATAATCTCTCAGTGTTTGCCTCATCCAAAGTAGTTGGGCACAACAATGTCCTGCGGCAATGTATTCAGCTTCGGCTGTGGATAGGGCAACGGAATGTTGTTTCTTGGACGCCCACGAAACGAGCGACCTTCCAAGGAATTGGCAAGTACCGGAGGTACTCTTCCTATCCACCTTACTACCGGCATAATCCGCATCCGAATAGCCGATTAGGTCAAAGTTTGACCCTCTAGGATACCAAAGGCCAAAGTTGGGTATGTGTATCAAATATCTTAAGATTCTCTTGGCTGCCACTAAGTGACAATTCTTGGGTGCAGCTTGAAATCTTGCACACATGCACACACTAAGCATAATATCAGGCCTAGATGCACAAAGGTAAAGCAGAGAGCCAATAATTGAACGATATACCTTTTGATCGACGTCCTTACCATTTATATTTAAATCAAGGTGACCATTTGTTGGCATAGGAGTCTTGATTGGTTTGGCGTCGCTCATATCAAACTTCTTAAGCATATCCTTCACGTACTTTGATTGGCTAATAAAAGTTCCTTCCTTCATTTGTTTCACTTGTAGTCCAAGGAAGAATTTCAGCTCTCCCATCATAGACATCTCAAACCTTTTAGTCATTAAACTACTAAATTCCTCACAAAAACACTCATTAGTAGATCCAAATATGATATCATCAACATAAACTTGACATACAAAGATATCACCATCTACTAGCTTAGTAAAGAGTGTAGGATCAGATTTACCCATTTCAAAACCTTTTCTCACCAAAAAGTCCATTAAACACTCATACCATGCACGAGGTGCTTGCTTCAACCCATAAAGCGCCTTGTTGAGTTTGTAGACATGATTTGGATACTTTGTAATCTTCGAAACCCGGTGGTTGCTCAACGTAGACAAGCTCAGAAAGTGGACCGTTAAGAAAAGCGCTCTTGACATCCATTTGCCACAACTTAAAGCCATGGTGAGTAGCAAAAGCAATTAAAATTCTAATAGCATCTACTCTTGCTACGGGAGCGTAAGTCTCACCACAATCCAAACCTTCGATTTGCGTGAAGCCTTGTGCAACCAACCGTGCTTTGTTTCTTGTCACTATACCATGTTCGTCTTGTTTGTTGCGGAAGACCCATTTTGTACCAATGATATTTTGCTTCGATCTTTCCACCAACTCCCACACTTTATTCCTAGTGAAGTTGTTCAACTCCTCTTCCATTGCAATAATCCAATCAGGATCCTTGATTGCTTGATCTATATTGAGTGGCTCAAGAGAGGAGACAAAAGAGTAAAATGCACAAAAATTTGAAAGACGAGATCTAGTAGTTACTCCCTTGTTTATATTACCAATGATACTTTCGACGGGATGATCTCGTTGCACACTTTGACGAACTCTTGGATGTGCATTCGGTGAGTTAGGATCTTCATCATCACCTTCACCTGACTTATCATCCTCCTCTTCTTGAATAGTCGTTGGAGGTTCGACTTGAATTGATGAAGGAGGTAAGTCATCGTCTTCGACACCTTCTTGTGGCTTGACATCTCCGATAGCCATTTTCTTGATAGCTTCACAAGGTGGCTCTTCTTTATTTAACACACATTGATCAACTTGCTCTACTTGAGAGCCGTTAGTCTCATCAAATGTCACGTCATGCGAGATTTCAACCACACCAGAGGTATTGTTGAAAACTCGATACGCATAGGCATTTGATCCATAACCAAGCATAAAACCTTCATCTACCTTAGGAGCAAACTTAGAACTTCTAGATTTCTTATTCAAAATGTAACACTTATCGCGAAAACTCAAGTATGAAATATTTGGCTTGTTACCGTAAGAAGCTCGTCGAAGTTTTCTTCAGTAGCTTGTGCAAGTAGAGTCGGTTGATGGCATGACAAAGTGTGTTCACACTTCCGCCCAATAAATGTCCGACACCTTGTATTCATTCAACATGGTTCTCGCCATCTCGATGAGGGTTCGATTCTTCCTCTCGACCACCCCATTTTGTTGAGGAGAGTAGGGGGCCGAGAACTCGTGCTTAATGCCTTCCTCATCAAGATATTCTTCAACATCGGTGTTTTTGAATTCCTTTTCATTATCACTTCGAATCTTCTTACTCTTCACTTCAAACTCATTTTGAGATCTTCTCATAAACTTCTTTAATATTCCTTTTACCTCTGTCTTATCATGCAAAAAGAATACCCACGTGAAGCGTGAAAAGTCATCAACAATAACAAGACCGTATTTGTTACCTCCTATACTTATGTATGCAATCGGTCCAAAGAGGTCCATATGTAGTAGTTGTAGAGGTCTTGTTGTGGTCATCACGTTCTTCGAAGGATGGGATGCTCCAACTTGTTTTTCCGCTTGACATACGCTACAAGGCCTGTCTTTCTCAAACTTCACATTTGTTAGTCCAATGATGTGATTCCCTTTCGATAGTTTGTGAAGGTTTCTCATACCAACATGGGCTAGTCGGCGATGCCAAAGCCAACCCATGCTAGATTTAGCCAGTAGGCATATTCCAGGGCTAGGTCTACCCGTAGAGAAATCCACGAGATAGAGCTTTCCCTTTCGATGACCTTTAAAGGCTATTAAACCGTCACTCCTTTGAACGACATTCACACCATCACAAGAAAAAATACAATCGTAACCGGTAGCACAAAATTGTTGTACCGATAATAGATTGTATTTCAATGAATCAACAAGTAGTACATTTGTAAGAAAAAGATTTTCAGAAATTGCAATCTTACCAAGACCTAGCACATCACCTCTACTGTCATCCCCAAAAGTAATGCTCTCACTTGGTTGATTATAGCAATTGATTTGAGAGAACATTTTCTTCTCTCCGGTCATATGATGAGTGCACCCGCTGTCAAGTACCCAACTAGGGCCACCGGAGAGATATTCCTACAAAGTTCAAGCTTTGGTCTTAGGTACCCAAATTTGATTGGGTCCTTTGAGGTTAGTCACAAGAGCCTTTGGGACCCAAATGGATCTCACCAAAGGTGCATTAGTACACTTAGGTCCAACATGATAAGCAAGCACTCTACCAAGATTATTCCTTTTAAGAATGTAAGAGGCATTAAAAGTAGAGTGAGAAATATGAGCCTTTGAGCTTTGCTCTCTCACAAACTGAATTGGCTTAGTGACCGGAGTCACCACAACATGCGCCTTCTTGCCCTTAGGTGGAACGTAGCCAAGTCCAGCCTTCTTGAAGTTTCCTCTTCTCTTATCTAGTATCTCATCAAGCCCCTTACTCGACTTGTAAGATCTTAGAATACCATCTTCAAGTAGACCCTTCAACTTCTCATTCTCACTAGCAAGATCTTGCAAAGTTGCAAAATTTGTTGCACAAGCATTCACATCCATATTGTAGTACCTTGCACAACCATTGCTCGTGGAGGGAGGTGAGTCACAAGTTGCATTTGAAAGAGTAGAGGTGCTCTTCATGAGATCATCAAACCTCACCCTAAGAGTCTCATGTGCTTCCTTTGCACCAATGTGTTCTTCCTTGAGTGAAGCATTGTTGATCTCAAAAGAGCTTGCTTTAGATGTGACCTTAGAGAATTTTTTGGTCATCTCCTCAACCCTCTTCTTTTCCAATGCTAGTTCCTTCTCAAGTTGGAGGTTTCTCTCCTTTTCAAGGATGAGCAAGTCTTCTCCTTTCTCAAGAAGGTCCTCTTGTTGCTCAACTCTCTCCATAAGCTCGATCAACTTACCCATATCAAAATTTCTCATCATCTTGACCAAGCTAGCATGACTCATATCTTCCTCATCATCACTAGAGTTGTTAGTATAAGAATTGACTAGAGATTTAGAAGATCTTGATGATACCTTAGGACCCTTGGCCATGAAGCACAATGTAGGTTCATCATCATCATCCGTCAATTCGCCAAATAAATATGAGGACCTTTTTGGAAGAGCCATCCCTATGCATGCAACACTCTCATCATCGGACTCGGAGTCGGATTCGGAGTTGGATTCGGAGTCCCACTCCTCACCAATGTGAGCTTCACCTCTTGAACTTCTCTTGTGTCTCTTGCTCTTTTCTTTGTCCTTCTTGCAACTCTTTTCTTTCTTCTTGTCTTCCTTGTCCTTATCCTTCTTATGTGGACAATCAGCAATGAAGTGTCCGGTTTCACCACATTCACAGCACTTTCTTCTTGAACTTCTTGAAGAGTTGGATTTGCCGGAATCCTTCTTGCCTTTGCTATTGTAGCCATTCTTCCTGAGAAATTTGTTAAATCTTCTCACAAAGAACGCCATCTCTTCCATGTTTATTTGTCCATCTTCATCACTGCTTGAGCTATCATCCTTTATCTTTGACACTTTGCTCGCCTTCAATGCGATGCTCTTCTTCTTACTTGATTGAGCCATCTCTTTAATGTTTGAGGCCTCTTGATCCATCAACTCATCACTGAGAATTCTTCCAAGCACTTCATGCGGTGTGATTGAGTGATAGTTGTCTCTATCTCGAATCATTTGCACTAAATGACGATTGGTTGGAGTGATAGCCCGGAGTAGAATCTTGACCACTTCATGATCAGTGAGGGACTTGCAACCAAGCCCCTTTGCCTCATTAACCAACACCATGAGTCGATCAAACATTGTCTTGTAGTCTTCTCCTTCTTCTAGGATGAACCTACCTAGCTTGCCATTGATAAGCTCGATCTTGGTTTCCCTCACACTTGATGTGCCTTCGTGAACAACCTTGAGGGTATCCCAAATTGTTTTAGCTTCTTCAAGTCCGTCAACCCGATTGAACTCACTTGGCCTCAAGGCACCAAATAATGCATTGACGGCTTGATAGTTGCGGAAGGAGTCTCTTTCCTCATCGGCAGTGAGATTCTTCGGTTCTTTGGGCTTGAAACCTGTTTCTACAATTCTCCAAATAGAAGGTTGAATAGACATTAGATACATTTTCATCTTATGTCTCCATTGTGGGTAGTATGTGCCATCGAAGTGAGGCGCACGCCCAGTGGGAACGGAGACATGAGATGAGGATGTTGAATCTGGATAAACATAAGGAATAGTAGCCTTCTTTTTGCCTTCACTTGAAGTCTCGATCTCGTCTTTGTTGTTAGGCATGATTCTCCAAGCTGTTAAGCTCAAAACAGGAGATTAGGCTCTGATACCAATTGAAAGGATCGCTATGCCGCCTAGAGGGGGGTGAATAGGCGAATAAGACGAAATTGCGGAATTAATAAATCTGAACAGTAACCAGTCGGTCGGATGTTCCGACGTGATACAGTACACCCTCCGTTGGATGTTCTGATCCTGGGTCGGATGTTCCGATGGCCGTCGGATGTTCCGATCCGGGGTGTTCTGGAATTTGTCAAAAACCTGTAGAAAAACTGATTTCACGCAATTTTGTCTTATTCGCCTATTCACCCCCCTCTAGGCGGCAAAGCGATCCTTTCACCTCTCGTTGCGCAGCTACAGGGTCTACAAGACCGAAGGAGCCATCCTTTTTCTGGGAGGTGTGGCCCCTCCGGAACACCGACAGCCAAGACGAAAATTGACCAGTCGTGGCGCCCTGCATCGTACAAGTGGAGTGTGAATATATTCCTAATTAGAAGAAAACAAGATCGAAACAGTGTAGGAATAGCATTACCATCCTTTTCCTTAGCTGAGCGAACAGCGACTTTCGGTCGTCGTTCTACTCAATCATCGCCGCTTCGGTTCTTCTTGGCCTTCAAGGACTTTTCCTTGAACGCCTCGCTGGCCCAGTGCTGCGACAGGGCCTCCCAGGCATCTGGGGCGTTCGACACCCAGTCCGGTCGAACCTGCGCGTACTCTTGAGCCTCGAGGTACAACTTGCGCGCGTCGGCCTGGGTGATCCTCTCTCCCTTCACAATCCTGACAAGACAAGACAAAGTAAATTATTCGTATTGTAACGTTATGAGCCAAAAACGACCAAAGAAATAAGTGAATACCTGTGGAAATCCTAAATGGCGGTGACCCGTGCACTCGACATCAGATCCTGCACCTTCTGCTTGGCGTTCCTATCTATCACAGAATTGATGTCCTCCTCCTCCAAGCCTGGACGCGGGCGGTACCTAAGCTAAAAAGAAATTAATCCGAATAAACAATAGTTGTCAATGATCTATGATATTAAAAATAAAAAATATGCGAACTCACCCAAAACTCCCGCCTTATCTCCTCGGCGGCGGTGCTATCCCCGTGAGGTGCCACATTGTAATCAGCCCAAGAGTAAGCGGGATGTTGTGCCCTCCTCTCCGACCATGCCAGATAGTCTCAAGCACGAGGATGCCAAGAGCATTAGCTGGCTGGGTATCAGCTTTGTTGGGGTGGACACATGACAAGTTGCTACAGAGAATAAAAGCAATTTAGTAGATTTAATTGACAACAAATTAGATAATTAGGATATTACACGCCGCCATCCGGCTCGATCACGATGCGCCCGTGAGGATATCTCGCCGCCTTGGGCAACTTGTTATGCCCCTCTTATCGCCTCGGGGCCCCCTCGACTAGAGCCCCCAGCCCCCCAGACTCTGTGTCGCTGCCAGTCATCCAGTGCAGCGTGCCCTCGTGGCTGACTCAGAGTGCCCCTCGACCTCTGGTCAAGGTCGTCGTCCTCGTCCTGCGAGGCGGTCCTCCTGAACTGTCGACGTGGCATCCTGCATTTTGAAGTAACGTCAGTGCACATATTAGTAATACTAAAACAACAAAATTGAACATAATGACCGAAATGAATACCATCAACTTAGAAGTATGTATCGTCTACATCGAGAAGATCATCGGTCGGCTCGACATCCTCCCCTTCTTGTTGTGCTTGTTGTGTTTGTGGAGCTTGCTGGTTGGGTGGATATACTTCTTCATTTACGTCGTCATCTATTGTGGCTACAAGGTTATCTAGTCCATTCCCAATATCTATCAGCACATTGCCATTCATACGTTGCTCTTGTACTGGTTGGTGATAATCATCGGTCGTCGGGATAGCCAATCTTCCAGGCCGTCGAATTTTGTACACAACCCACCATGACCGAAGATCTTCCTCGCCGCGTTTAGTACTACCTTTCATTGCTTTTTTACATGGATAAGGCAGATAGTACACTTGCTCAGCCTGGTTTGGAAGGATGAACGGATCATACCCTTTTAACCTTGACTTGTGGTTAACCTCCACCAAACCTAACTCGCTCGACGCCTAACCCTTTAATAGGATCGAACCAAATGCAACAAAAGAGAACAACCGATAATTCCTTATTTCCCTCGAATACTAATTCAATTATCTCCTCTATTATACCGTAGTATTCCATGCCATCTTCCCCGTAGCATAGTACACAACTGTTAATTGATTTTAAATTAGGTTTCGACCTTTCATGAATTGCTGATTTGAAGCGAAACCCGTTGACATCATAAGCTCCGTGCACTTTGACGCTAGTTCTAGGTCCACGCGACAGAATACGCAGATCGTTGTGTACGCTTGCATGAGTCGTGCACTGTGTCATTGAAAATAAGAAATTTAATAAACTACGTCGACAAAATCTTCAATTATTAATAAGGTTATGAAATCATGCATAGGACGTTAGGAACTACTTACGTGTTTCCAAAACCAAACTATGAAGTTAGGACGTCCAAGTCCGGCACCCTCCTTCATCAACTTTGTTCTTTCCTCCGGACTGGGTTCATTCATCCCTGTCTATTCTCTTTGTATGAATTGATTCTGCATGTCCCCCATTTCTTCCATATTATCAAACAAGTACAATAGTGCAATCAATCTTTCTTCCTGTGATAACTCTCTTCGTTTACTTTTCCCCACAGGATTGCCTTTTCCAAGAAACAATTTTAGATCAGATTGAGGCTTGCTACAAACTGACATTGTGCTCTCTCGCCAAATATTTATTGCAAAAATGAGTTATCTCCTGCATATAGTATGATTCTGCTATCGAACCTTCGACGCGAGCCTTATTTTTCACGTTTGCCCTAACCCCTTTAAGACGACGCTCCACAGGATACATCCACCTGAACTGAACGGGACCTCCCAACCTGGCTTCGGCGGGCAAATGAATCAGAAGATGCTCCATTGGGTTAAAAAATCCAGGAACGGATATTTTCTCAAGTTTACACACAAGCACCACAATCTCCTCTTCGAGCTTAACCATCTCGGACCGCTTTATCTCTTTAGCACATAGTTTTCTATAGAAAAAACTTAATTCCGTAAAAGCTCTCCATACGTCTTCAGGTACGTAACCACGAAACACGACAGGAATGAGATCACGTACAAATATATGAAAGTCATGACTTTTCATGCCGTGTATCTTTCCTTGAGCAACGTTCACACCACGACCAATATTTGATGCGTACCCATCGGGAAACTTCAACTGTCCTTCGATCCACTCGAGAACTTCTTTCCTTTGGGTGACTGTTAGGCAGTACAAAGCCTTAGGCTTTTTAGCCAGTCCTTCTATGAGGTTCATTGATGGTCGACTACATATTTCTGCGCAATCGAGACGTGCTTTCACATTATCCTTACTCTTATCAGGGATGTCGAGACTGGTCCCAAAGATTGCTTGTCCCACATTCATCTCTTGGTGCATGACATCGAAGTTATGGGGCAATAACAAATCCTCTGCATAAGGTAGCGAGTATAAGCAGCACTTGTGCGTCCAATGGTGGGACACACCGTAACCTTCATACATTCCATTTCTCCCTTCCACCAATTTTGATTGGAAAGCTTTGATGGCAGCTATGGTCAGTCGCGGACGTTTTTGTCCATTCACAACAGTGTTTCTTCGAAACGCATTCCTCTGTTTTCTGAAGGGATGGTCTGCCTTCAGGAAAGCACGGTGGCAATCGAACCAACATGCCCTTACCCCCGTGTGTTAACTGGAACGCGTTCGTATCATCCATGCAAACGGGACATGCTAGCTTGCCATGCGTGCTCCATCCTGAGAATATTCCGTACGCCGAAAAATCATGAATAGACCACATAAAAGCAGCCCTCATAGGAAAATTAGTATTTGTCTTCCTATCGTATGTGATTGGTCCATTCTTCCATAACTCTTTCAGCTCTTCCACCAAAGGTCTTAGAAAAAAATCCAGATTCTTTCCAGGATTCTTTGGACTAGGCACGATGAGAGATAGAAACATGAATTCCTCTTTCATTAAATGTGACGGTGGAAGGTTCAGAGGCATAGTGAACACTGGCCAACAGGAATACGACGCAGCGATCATATTGAAAGGAGTGAACCCATCGGTGGCAATTGCCAGACGCACATTTCTCGGATCAGCTGCGAAGTCCGGATGTTTCTGATCGAAGTACTTCCACGCGTCCCCGTCTGACGGATGTATCATCAAGTCGCCGTTCGGCCTTTTACCCTCCTTATGCCACCTTATCTGTTGCGCCGTTTCTTCGGTCATGAAACACCGTTCCAAACGTTTCGTCAGCGGGAAGTAACGAAGCACTTTCCTCGCCACACTAGTCTGACTCTTGTTTCCTTCAGCGTCCTCTACCTCGACATATCTTGACTCTCCACATTTATCACAAGACTGTTTACCCGCATCATTTTTGTAGTACAGCATACAATGGTTTGGACAATAGTGTATCTTCTCATATGGCATTCCGAGACCACCTATCAGTTTCTTACACTCGTACCAACTGGAAGACATCTTGTGACCTTCCGGAAGGACATCAGACCACAACGATATGATCTTGTCGAAACAGTTAATAGAGAAATTGTATTTGCACTTAATTGCTAACATGCGAGACACAATAGACAAGAGAGCCACCGTTGTGCTATCATGCAGAGGTTGCTTTGCAGACTCGAGAAGCTCCATGAAGTTAGACAACGTTGTGGGTGGCTCTGCGTCCGGGAAATTATGACCGAAGTCATCCATCATATCATTCACTCGATCAATCTCATCGAAACCTTCGTCTGTTGGTGGTGGCGGTGGTGGTGGCTCCGCTAACCGACTCTCCCCATGATAGACCCATCGACGATACTCGGCCTTGTAGCCATGCGTATACAGGTCTATCTCTATCTGAGCGCGGGTTCTTTTCTTACAGTTCCCGCAATCAACACACGGACAAGTTACCCGCGTGTTACCATTTGGAGCATCCTGAAAAGCACGATTCAGGAATATCTCGGTCTTGTCGTACCATTCGTCCGAGTGGTGTCCGTTCCGTTGCCATCCTTCATACATCCAGCTCCTGTCTTCTTCCATCTGAGTTACCAGCCATCGTCGCACGAGAGGGTTTGATATTAGGCTTTGGAAGGCTACTAAACCCACCTACGAACGACCGATCGAGCGGACGTTGCGCGGTAGTACCGAAGGGTTCGAGACGAGATTTCGGCAGCATAACCCTAAGGGTTCTCCTAGTGCAACGATGGCCAGGGAGTCGATAAAAACTCCGTAGCACTTATGTTATGCACAGGAGAACCTCTTAGAGTTATGCCGTCGAAAAACTCATCTCAAACCCTCCGGTACCACAACGCGACGCTCTCGAGCGAATCGGTCGCTCAGAGGTCGTTTGGGGACGCCCATAAGGGGCTCCACTGGACAATTCGGAAACGTGTGTCACATCTCGTATTAGAGCAGAACGAATCACCGTCCGTGTTCCATACGAGATGTGCCGTTTCCGAACGGGTGACGTACGGCTAGGTGACATGCCCTAAACTAATACACGGACACTAACTAATCACACGGCAAACAGTTTAATATATTTGTAAAATACATTTTATATTATTGTCCTAAATTTTTAATTATATTCTATACTATTTTCTAAATTTTTAAATATATTTCAAACTATTTTTTAAAAGATTTACTAATTTAAATAATTTAATTATTATTAATCATGATTATATTATAATTAGTCTCGACTAAACGTTATAAGCCGTCGACACTACACTACCAACATTTGAAAAAAAAACCCGGGAAAGTACCTGGATGTCGCTGCAGAAGACGACGGGGTGGCCGGCGGGATGGGGCGTGCGGCGTGGGAGCGGTGGAGATGGGGCAGCGGAGGCGGCCAGTATGTAGTCTGTCGAGTGGACGCGGCCTGGGACGGTCCGCCGCAGGTGGAGCCGACGGAGAGGAAGGCGGCAGCGGCGAGGCGGCGTACGGTGGTCTCGAGGCGGCCCAAGGCGGTGGCCCGAGGCGGCGAGGCGGCGCGGTACCACGGCGGTAGGCGGCGGCGGTCGGGAGGCTTTAGCGGCGGCGGGCGGAGGCGGCTAAGCGCAGGGCGACGAGGCGGCGGAGGCGGCTAGACGGCGTCGGGAGGCGGTGTGGAGCGGCGGGCGCGGGCGCAGTGATGATGCGGCGCGGCGAGGCAAGCGGAGGCGGCGCGCGGCGATGTGGCATGGAGGTGGCTCGACGGCGGCGGGAGCGCCAATGCGGCGTGAGGCGGCCGGCGAGGCGGCGGGAGGCGGCGCGACACGAGGCGGCGGGAGGCGGAGCGGCGCTTCGGCGTGGAGGCTGGGGACTTAGCGAAATCGCCAAGTCCCCGAGCCCGCGTGCCCTCTATACCTAGGCTACTATCGACGGCTCGAAATAGGCCGTCGACACAGTATTCGTAACGGCCGCATTAGTGTCGACGGCCACATAAAAGCCGTCGATACTACTAACATCTGTCGACTGCTTATCCCTAGCCGTCGACAGAAGTTGGTACCTGACTTCTCAGTATCGACGGCCAAAAAGCAAGCAGTCGACATACTCGTCGGGGAAGATAGTATCGACGGCTTAGTGCCAAACCGTTGAAACTAAGTATCCCGAGGGTTTCCTTTGACTACCGTCGAGTGAGGACAATAGTATCGACGGCATTTACCTAAGCCGTCGATAATAATACCTGTCTCGAGGGCAACTCCCCCTAAGAGCATCAATGGTCAAACCACTCTGTTTAAATTTTATAAATTTTAAAAAACTAATTTCAAATGTTCAAACTGTTCCATGTTACTTTTTATTGGGAATTACAAACCTGAAAAAAATTTTAGAAATTTTAGAACATCCTTTGAGGTCACCCCTTTGAAACCTGAAGCTTTCCGGAGAAGTTTACCTAGAGTTTTGTATTTCATGTGAACAAAGCAACGTTAACCATGCCATTTCAATTTAAATTATTTTCATTTGTATTTTTAAATTTAAGTCTTTCCCACTACTCAATAATCGATACCCGCACGCCCACATCTAGCAATTTTTTGAATTTTTGAGTACTAAAATTGAATTTCTAAAAATTAAACATTAATTAGTATTTTAATTTACAAGCAATATCTGTTCAATAGTCCTCAATTCAAACATGACAAAAATAGCTACCAAAACAAAAACAAAATGCAACATTCCAAATTTTCTTTTCAAATTAATAACAATTTTGAACAAATATTGAAATAAAATCCAAATAAAAGGGGAAAGGAATTGTACATAGTGTCGACGGCATTAAACTTGCCGTCGAAACAGTTCTAAGCTGTATCGACGGCCTAACAGCTAGCAGTCGAGAATCATAGACGACGTCACCAACCCGCGTTCCCGTTAGCCTCCCCCGATCAAAATCGACGGCTTTTAGTTTGGCCGTCGATACTCACCCGTAGGCTTGCGTTATATCGACTGCTCAGATATGGCCGTCGATAGTAGGTTGATAGTATCGACGGTGAATGTTTGGCCATCGATTTACTCTTTGGCAGTCGACTCTATTTACGTTTCCTGTAGTGTATATCACCGTTTTTCTTGTTGCAACGGATGTGCTTCTCCCTCCTCACGACGTTGATCTCCTCCGTCGTCGACGACCTTGTTGGTGTTGTCCCCTTCCTACTTGGTTAGGGTTTGGGTCCGGGTAGGGCTCCTCGTACCTTCCTACCTTAAAGGGATGCCGAGGAGGTGGCAGCCCAATAGTGGGAAGGGATCAGGGGGCGGTGAGACGGCGGCGCCATAGCTGAAGCTGCGGGATCTGTCAAAGACAGTCGGGCGGGCAACGGCGGGCAGGTTAATACACGAGGCCCGATGTTAGAGTGGGTGAGATAGTCGTGGCAGCGGAGCTAGGAGGCAGCGATGGCGCGGCAGGTGGTGGCAGAGGCGGTGGCCAGGGGAGGTGCGCAGTAGATCCGACTAGGTAGCAATAAGGGAGGTGAGAAAGGAGAAGGTGGTGGTGGCAGAGACGGTGACGACGGTGGGGGACGTTAGATCTAGCGGTGAGAGAGCTGGATATATAAAGATGGGGTGAAGGTGGGAGCGGAGATGGGGGTGGAGAAAAGGGGATGTAGGTCTAGAGAGCTTGAACGGACGTCCTCCTCCGTAGAAACCATGGCCAGGCAGCACTTCTACCCTAGCCCGTATTTGGAGCTTCGAAGCCTCGGACGAATTTGTTGCAAAAACAACCCCGCGCGCCCTCCCACCCCGTTGCCCTCCGTTACCTTGGACGGAATTCTGTCCCGCGGGTCCATGTTTGTGAGACTGTGACACGCCTCTCTATCCCCAACTTCCCCTCGCACGGCGGCTCCTCCCCGCTGGTGGATCGTCGACGACGGGGATTCTAGCCGTGCACCCCATCTTTTCTGGCGTGGCGCGCGCACCTACCCATCTCGCGCCGGCCTTCGAGCTCGCCCCTCCGCACTCTCGTTGTCGACGACCGAGCACCAATGGAGTCATGGCGGTCGCCACCGCCGGCCGGCACATTGACATACAGTAAGGCGCGCGAGGAGCAGCAGATATAATTAATTAAATCAAGCCGGCGACGACGGCAAACAGAGGCCATCGCGGATGATCCAGCATAGTCGAGGATTTCAATCCAGCGCCGCAATCTACGGGGAAAGTCGAGAGAGCGAGAACCCGACGCCCGACGGTAAACAGGTCCACCGTCCAGCGAGACGAGGCCGGCGGCGGCGAGTTCTCTGACTCCGAGGGTATCTGCCTTTTTGCATTCAAGCCCTCCAAGATCTGCGAAATCGCGCGACGTAGCCCTCGGGCCGGGCCTTTAAATGCGGGGCACGCATGGAGGCCGGGACAGAGCGCCACGAGGCGGGTTGTTGAGTGTTCCCTAGACTCCCCGTCTCTCCTCTCCCCCGCCGCCGCCGCCGCCGCCGCCGCCTACAACCGCTTCACGTGCCCTAATCCTCTCCTTTTCGTCCCCAAATGGAGCCCAGGAAGGCCTCTCCTCTGCTCCAGCCCCAGCCCCAGACGGAGGCCAAGAAGTCCCCCTCCCGCGCCGCCGTCGACACGGCTCCCGCCGGAGCTGAGTCGGCGCTGAGCGGCCTGTTAAACCCGCCGTCGCATGGGGTACCCCTTACCAGCTTCTTGATGTATTTCGTCTGTTCGATGTTATTTCTCTATGTCGCCGTTTGCGATCGACGTGATCTTTTCTTTAAACGGAACAACTTTAAGGGTTTTTTCTTTAACGATGATGCAGAATTGCAGATCGTTCTCTTCCGGCGCAACGCTGCCGGATAATATATAGAATCGCCTTTTTTTAAAATCCATCTTCGTTGAATATGCGACATGTTTAGTCTTTGTATATACTCGCCTCCTTCGAAGTGAATATGCGAAAAATAGTCATTTTTTTTTATGTAGATATGCTCCTTTCCAAGTGGACATCGATTATTTTAGAGTATTATTTTCTAAGCTTCATTTTAGAGAATCTTGTATCGGGTTTTTTTTTATCTAATTTCAATGCACTTTTTTTTTGGTTCAGCCAATGAACAAAGATCAGGAATTGTACGCCATTCTTTGCAAAGGGCAGAACGGGACTGCACAACCTGGCATTGCAGGTAGACGTAGTTGTCGAACTCCCCTGTCTCGTCTTATTTCTATACGTCTTGAAAAAAAAACAGAATAGTACATCATATATTATTTTAAAGCACAGTAACAAATACAATCAAAGAACAAATGCAATATCAGACAAATCTTGAAAGTTGTTTTTTTAATTATGGAAGTAGGCAAATGTGATAGGTAGAAGCCCGTTTAACGTTTTCATAAGTTTAGGTATAGTGTACATATATTTGGTTATATGTAAAGTCAACCAACCAGAAATTACTTTCCATTTTAAACTCTTATCTCCAGTATCATGGACTATTTTTGTTTTTGAACTAATGTGATGGACTGCTTAGCATCTGTGTGATCATTACACGATTTGGAGCACCTGAGGTATGAATCAACCGAACTTTAACGGCAAAAGTAATATTTTGTCTTCCAGATGGTAAATCCCAGTGGACCCCTCCTAAAAATCGCACTGCATACACCAAGGACAACAAGCATCAATATGACTCGGTGGATACCTCTTGTTTCGGTTCTTCTGTGCATTATGGTGGTCGAGGCTATTTTTATGGAAGCTCTACACCCAAGCAAGCTGCAGAAGCCAATGATGTAAGAAATGGCAAAAGCAAAATACATCTCGTTTTTTGCAAACTCATATCTACTTTGACTTTTATAAACCAGCATAAATGGCTTACCAGCAGGGTTTTGAAAATAATGTTTTTTATTTATTGTTTTCGGAACAAGGAGGACAGGAAGGATCCTACTGCAGATTCTCATGGCGACTGGTGGCAAGGTATAGTGTTATTGTGTATTTAGACATATTATGGCTTATTGAGTCCATACTGTTAACTGATACTTTTTTACCTTTCAGGCTCATTTTACTACTAAGCAAATTCCGCCGACTCCCCATTGGTGATCAAGGTAAAAGTTAGTACGGCTTGGTGCTATCATCTGCTCGTGCGCCCCCCACCCTCACCCCCAAAATAATTCTGCCTTTGCACGTGATATATGCTTTCCAGCGTACTATTTTGGTCATGCTGAATGTCCTCACATCAATCCTAAATGAACACAACTGAATGGTTCATATACGTTCATGCTGGTTCACTTGGCGTTTCTATCGGTTACTTGTATGTTCGTGTATACGTTTATATCAAAGTTTTGACTTCAATAGACAATTTTCCTTGACTGGATAGATAAAGGTCAATGGAAGGGAAAAAAGGGTTTAACTCTCACAATCAATCTATTACTCTTAAATATTTTTGTAAAAGTATAAATGTATATTTGGTAAACAACCTTTTGTGAGAAGCAGCCTGTCAATCCTATTATTTGAAACTAAAGTCCCAAATAGGCTCAATGATGATGATACTAGAAATCAAGCATCTCACCTTGCAAGCTACTTGCCAGCTATGTATCCTCATGATTCTTTACCAAAAACAATGCAATTGTATCATGTTATTGTTGGTTTGTAACATTTTTCTCACAATTTAGTGTTTATTGCAGAAAATGAAAGGGGAGGGAGTGAAGCTTGTTTCCTTGATTGGCCTTGCTGATAGTATCAGTTATCTATCTACATCGTTGTGGAGTCGCATTCGTCCATTCGTGGTGGTGGCAGTATTTGGATGCATCATCGCAGTTGGACAGATGTAGTGTGTGTTTGCGCGTGTCTTTACCTTTTGTTTCCATAACAGTAGCGATTAGTCGCAGCCTCGCAGGTTGCATAAAGGGTTCCTTTCTAATCTGCCAAATCTGATCAGCTGGTCCTACAAACCAAATCGAAGTTTTTCTTTAGTGTCTGATCCTGCTCCAGAGCAAAAATTGCTGGAGAAGCGGAGATCCCTTTACATTGCACACCCGTACTCCTTAAATTTCGTAGAAGTTTGGAAAGTGTTCTTCTCAGTATATCATGAAATTCAGAAAGGTGCTTTATTCGAACAGAGGCATCACAACCATGTTATTCTGAAATGATTCAAGAGAAGTTTCACATGACAGACACAGTAGATTTATATGTTGAAACAGTACACAAAGGGTGTGACAGCTCAGCTCTTCCATCCTTTTGCTCCTCATGGCAGTGTGTATGCTGCACAGCGAAAACAGAACAAGAAGCAGCCGATGCCGATAAGTGAAAAGTTGATTCCATGAACTGTTCACACTAGAGCTGAGTGAAACGTAAACTTACGGCCGCATTTGTAACCGATGGGGCGGTTGGCGATGGCGCAGCGCTTGGGGATGGTCATGGCGACGGCGGGCTTGACGCCGGCTTTGCGCGCGGTGTCGGAGAGCATGACGGCGCAGAGGCACTTGGGGTTGCGCCCGATGCTACGCACCTGCGCGCAGCAGCTCGGCGGCACCGCGGCGCGCGGGTTCTGCGTCGCCGCCGCGCACGGCGCCAGCTTGATCGCCACCTGCTCCACGGGCACGCGGCCGCACTCCCCCGCGCCGTCCGCCGTCTCCAGCGCCGCCAGCCCGGCCACCAGGAGCATCACAGCCAAGCAGAGGCACCTCGCCTTCAGCTCCATTAATCCTTGCTGCAACTGCAGCTTCACTTCACAGATCACAGCTCACACTTGCTCTGATGGTGAGTTCCGGCGTCTGGTAGGGAGTATATATATATACAGCTCTGGAGCCCGGCGCGTGAACGGAAGCCATCATGAGCTGCTTGAGACTACGCGCAGATCATGGATTCATGGTGTCGACGCCCCCAAGTGGAGGCCGCACTCAGGCTCTCTCTTTAAACCGCGCCGCGCGCATGCGCTACGCTAAGCACTCCGTCTGAGAGCGTCACCTACTGCCTCCACTATGCTGATCGCAGGCTTAACGACCATGGAATTTGTCTCTGCGATCTCTCGACACGTACCTGCCACGTAAACGTCCTACAATGGAAAGATTCTGCTTCTTGGTCGGCTCACAATCATCACGGGTATGTCGGCGGCCTGCTTTACCAGGCCGGAGTTCTTGAAAACGCCAGAACCAAGTCACACTGCCTTTTTCGGATCTTCAGAAACCTCATACTGTCGTACATATAAAGCTGCAGGTTAAACTGTAGTCCGTAACACTACCGGACTATCAGCCCAAGAAATGCAACAGATTCTTTCTGACGTGGAACGTGATGTTGTTATTTGATAACCAGGTTAGCAAGCAGCAGTGCACGCAGGAGTAAGCTTAGCACCAAGAAATCAAACTGCAGTAAGAGCATGAGCTGATAAGCAGTAGCACACAAGAATGGCACAGGTATACACAGGGACTGGTCATCGGCAATCTTATGGGTAGTCTATTGGCCTAGCTTTACAGCTATGTGGTCGTCGAGACATCGATCATCGTACCGCTGTTGATCAGCATCCCCTTGACTTCTGTTCCACCTAGATCTGTCAGGGCTTTCTTTGCGCCAGCACCCTTGCTACTGCCGTGAGAACGTCTACCTGCAGCAAGCGAGGCCCTCTCCTTCTTAGATGGGCTTGGCAGCTGCGCTGGAGAGAAGCTAGGCGTGCCATAGGCCGTCACAAATGGCGTGCCTGAGGCTGGCACTTGGTAGGGTGGCACCACGGCCTTGCTGCAAGCAATCTTGCATTCTGCATCACCTGGTGGAAAATGCTCCGCGTGCCTGTTCAGCTCATCGATGCTGAGTAGATCGTCGATGCGGGAGATGATGTTGGAAGCCAGGCTCTCCAGAACCCTTGAATAGCTCTCCAAGATCGATTTACCCACATCCTGAAAATTGTTCACCGTGAGGTAAGGACCAGTTCAGTGATCGACTTGAAAATGATTAGAGCAAGGGAAGATGCATAGAGTTCAGACTTCAGACAAACCTTGTTATACTGGATTTTGCTCATGTCCAGGCTTGTCTGTGTCAGTCCTGGAAACCTTTGCTTCAAGCAGATCAATAGGCCCTCGGCTCGTTCGGCGAGCAGCTCCCTTTTCTCTGAATCAATCATCATGTCCTTCACCATGCCCCAAGATGATCTTGCACTGGCCACACGGCTTAAGCCATTCACTGGCTTCGCAGAAACCCTCCGGCGCCACACATAAACCGATGCCTCAACACGGTTGGCAATTTCCAGAGCTTGGTACTCTGTTGACAGGTCTAGGCAGTCGAGGAGGCACTCGGGGGAGAACTGATCGGACGTTATGTAGCGGTATATGATGTCACCCAAGGTCACCCTTCCATTCTAACCTCCAAGGTAAAATCAGCGAAGCTGAGATCAAGAAATGTACTTGGAATTGCACTTGCACATGAGCTTTGATCAATTAGTATACTGTATACCTTTGGTAGAGAGTCAAGGTATGACTCAGGGACCTCCATCTCAGCTAAAGCATTGCTGTTGATAGCCATGGCAGCCTTCAGGATTTGGTTCGCGCAGTCGCGTTTGTGCTGCAATTGCTTCCTCGTTTTGTTGCCAAGGCCCCCAGGGGGCACGCGAGGCACCGGTAGCCACCATTTCTCATCACGCCGGTAGAAAGCCGTCCTGAAGGAAGCAGAGCCATCACAATCAGGTGCGCATATCCCTTGGTCGACGTACCAGAACTCTGGGTCTCTGAAGCTGTCCAAGATTTCCTGCCAAGAATTCTAGTTATGAAAAAATATTGATTTTGTTGCGATCGGTTTTGTAATGAATTTTAACTGATTTGGAAACTCACAAGGAGCATATGGTCTAGTTTCCGAAGTGCTGGCAAATTGATGTATAAATCAGACCGTGGCCTGCTTGCCATAATCTGCAATGCAGCATCCGGGAACATGTAACAGTTAGTCACTGAGACCCCACAAAATATGTTGTTTCTGGAATTACTTCATGATTTACACCACTGTTCTGTTTGCAATGCATGTGCAGTATGTAGAAATATTACTATTCCTTAGTGACATGCTGCACCACACTGCTAAATAGCAACTGCACTATAGGAATTAGGAAATCCAACCAGTTTTCAATTGGAAGCAAATATACTCATCGTATATATGCAGTCGGTACTGAGTAAGGGCTGGAGAGAAGGATGTAATCACTATTGGCACAGGCGCATACGGCATATCATATGCATATGTACTGGCGATTGGGTTTGGTTTCATTAACTAGTAGTATCATTAATCTCTAACTGCCTTCTGTCTCCAATTTCCCTTGTTTCTTTGCTTAATTACCCTAACACAGTTGTAGTAAGTAGATCTGTCTGTGTGCCGTTGTACATACCTCGTAGTATTGCTACTAAGTGAGTACTAATTAGCACGGCCTTCTCTATTGATTGCTTTAAATCAAGGATTCTTTATTGATCTGTACCATTTGCCGTCCTCTAACAATTTGGAGAAAATTACGCACAACACCAACAGTTCATACCGTTGGTGTTTCAGAACTTAATTCAGATGCAAAAATAGACCACCGACACGCATAACATGAAAAATTGAAAACTTACTTCTTTTTCACCATGAAAATTGAAAAATGAAACCAGATTGACCAAAAAAAACAGGGCTGCTAAGCACGTGTTTGATGGCGTTCTCTAGTGGTCCGTGTGCAATTAGAAGCTGTTCCCGTACGCTGTGAAATTCAGCTATCTTATTAACTCCGGTTTCAGAGCACCGCCTGTGACTTCCTTGGCGCGGCGGTGTTCAATAATCAGACGTGCATTCACCGGACAAGCGAGACATTTCATCGGCCGTTTGAACTTTCTTCCAGTCAAGACGCAGCTCTGTCTCTCGTCCGTACGCTCATGGAAGAAATAGCGTGGTGGATGCTGAAAATTGCAGCACTGCGGGCTACGGCTGAACCGTTGAAGTGGTGATGGGGGAGGTGAGCATGGGCAGTGAGCTAGCTAGGTGGTACCGCTGTTTCGTGCGTACCTCGAGCCTGGATCCGTCGGGGAACGACTGCCAGGTCGGAACGAGCTCGACGATGTGGTCGCTAACGCAGAGCAGCCAGTCCATCTCCCGCCGCCACATGGCCTTCTTCTCCGGCGGGAGCGACTCCAGCCTCCACAGCTGGCCGAAGATGGAAGCTGCAAATGGCAACCCGGCCGCACCGCTCGATGACAACTATCGGCTCGTACTGGAGAACGAAAAACGAGGCGGGAGTGTTCTCAAATCTCACCGCAGAGGTTGGTGATGGCGTTGGCGATGGCGAGAGCCGTGCACACGCCCTTGCCGTTCCCGGACATGTCCTCGCCGAGCAGCAGCTTCGCGAACCTCTCCTTCATCATCTCCATCTCTGCTCGTCAGTATATCAGTATATGATACTATGACTAAACACTTGGCCGCCGAGAAGAGAGGAACTGAGGAAAACGACGACAATGCCTGTCGCTAGCTTGTCAGTGTCAGTATCAGTACCTGAGGCAGCTCCTCCGCGTTTCTGCTTGTGCTGCTGCAGCTTGGCCACCTCGCCGGCGTCAGCGGCGGCCCGGCAGGCCGCCCTCCTGGGCGCCGGCACCGCGGGCCAGGTGCCGTCGGTGGAGGCGGCGTCGGAGCTGGAGCTGCTCCCGTCGGCCGAGTCCGTGAACGCCTCGCTCCCGGCCTCCCTCTCCTCCTCCGCGCTCCCCATCCGATCCGCCCCAGCCGCGCGCGCCTCCGCAGCAAATCACTCGCTCGCGCTCGCGTGGGCGTGGGCGTGGGCGTGGGCGTGGGGGCGTGGGGCGTGGTGCAGCGTGCGCGTACGTACGTGCCCTCGGTGCGCGGTGGCTAGCTCCGCTCCGCGTGCGACGAGGCGGGTGTTGGCATGGCGCGCGCTTGGCGTTTCGGTCTCGGCCGTGGCGCAAGGCGAGAGGCTCGAGAGTGTTTTGACGAACCGGAGGCGGGCTTGGCTTTAGCTCGGCGGCCTGGGTGGTTGAGTGAGGCGGCTGTGGGAGTGACCGTTGGGTTTTGAGTTGGCCTGGGGGGATTGCCGTTGGTCGCACTCGCACAGGGTGGTTTACTTTTTAGAGAGGTGGGAGTCCATATATGGGAGTGCCTGCCGCTGCCGCCACAACGGTTAGCGCGCGAGGGGGGACGGCGTGCAAATAATAAAGAGGACGGATCGGCGTGAGGGGTACGCTCCTGGCGTGACGCTGTTGCCGTTGCATGCATTGGTTGATGGTGGACACGTGGAGTGGCTTCGGCCAGGTTCACAAAACCATTTTACAAAATACACAGCAGCAAAAAAAAATATCTCAGAATGCCATAAATTAGGATAGACTTTGAGTTCTCTCCATCAAGTCAAAACTAAGAGCATTCCCAGCAGAGGAGCCAACGCTACGCGCATCATGCGCCAAGCGCCGCTCGCCGCGATTCTGCAGCAGCTTCAATTTTTTTCACGCTTGTTTGCTCATGCACGATGCCGCCGCCAGATAAGCGCTTCTGTGCATGCCCTAAAAAACACACAAAGTGTTCAAAACATAGGCCCACCACACATAAAAAACTAACAAAATCAGATATTTCATTCCAAAAAATTGACCGATTTTTCCAAAAAACAAAGCAAACACTACCCCTCTCCTCCTCCACTCTCTGGATATTTCATTCCAAAAAATGGATCGATTTTCTAAAATAACAAAGCAAACACTACCCCTCTCCTCCTCCACTCTCTGGAGCTCCATCCTCTCTCCTCACTTCTATCGAGCACAAGCAACACTCTTCCCTATGCTACCTCTCCCTCATCTTTCACAACCTCTCCCTCTATCCACAGTCTTCTAGATCCAGTGGCCAGATGGCTTCCACCCTACCTAGGAGAGACGACTTCGCGGCAACACCTCTCTCTCATTTGTAGATGGAACATGTGTTTTTCTTATAAACAGTAGTTGTCTCTATTATGGAAACACACTAATTAAGAGCATGTGAAATGTGAAAGCATTATAGAGGACTCATCGTATGCCCTATACAATCGTCCAGCAACTGTTGGTCTTACTGATAATAATTTTGATGAAAAAGATGCAAACTATTGAATCGACGCCTTATGTATGAATTGCTTGTTTTTTATGGAATCCAAAAAAATTGAACCTTCTAACAAAATACTGCGAAAAATTTGTGATTGCGTGTGAATTTTCATTCTCTGGTGGAAGTAGAAGTAGCAACAGGTTGTTGAGCTCTGCTCTTTCTTCCGCTGCTACAGTTTGAAAGAACTGCAAGAGTCGCTGTCGTCACAAGTGAGGCAGAAAAAGAACTAGGAAAGTAATGGTTCGAGAAAACGAGTACGGGTCGGCGCAACTAATCTGTTCCTAACAATCTTAATCCAGTTCTTTATTGTTGGATTTTAAGCTCTCCTTCTGTGGAAGCGAAGAAACATTTGTAGGTCGGGGCTACTCTGGAGTCTGGACCATGTCCTGGTGCAGTGATGGTTCAATTAGTACCAATAGCACCACCTACCAGCATAGCCTTAACTCTGCTCCGTTTGTCCGAATACAAACCTTCTAAAGCTGCCACTCATCAATACTTTCAACTTTCAATTAGATAAGTTTTATTTCTCGTCTTTAAATTTTCACGTAAAATAGTCCCTTCTAAAATACTACTCACTACATTCTAAAATAATAGTTATTTTAGGTCTTATTCCTTTTGCCTTATCTAACCTAACTTATCTAATTTATCTTTAACTTCACAGATGTAAAGTCAAAGATTAGTAATATAAGTTTAGTTTAATAAGATGAAAAGATTGAGAACTTAGACTTGTCCTAAATTAAATTTTTAAAACTTTATAAAACTTTTAAACTATTTAGATTGAGCACTCAATAATTTATAGACATATTTGTTTCAACGAGAACTTTCTTAATATTATAATTTAATTGTATTTTATAAACAAATTGTAAGAGCTTTTAGTAAAAGTTATATTATGAAGGCTATGGCCTTGTTTGTTTCAGATTAATGTTGAGTTGCGTTGTATTGTAGCAAATTTGAGACCCCTCTCAAAATACGTTTTAACAAGTTCAAAAAATTATGAAAAAAATATTTTACAAACTTTAAGTAGAACTATTTAAAACCCCATAAGAATGACTACAAAACATTATATCATTTGGTTTATACAAAAATAACAAATTTTTATTTAATTTAATTTAATCTGAAACAAACAATGCCATATCAATGTCGAGACTGTTATACGAGAAGCGAGTAACCCGATAAAAATTAAGCGTCTTTCGGTCCCGGTCATAATACCACGACAGACCTAAATAGCTAGATTAGTTCTGGTACAATGTCAGAAGTTGTCTGGAAAAAAGTCACAAGCAAGCGGCTTGCTTAGAGACGGGGGGAGGAAGTAAGCACTGTGTACCAGACTGCCGATCACTGCAGGCTGTTAATACTCCACTGCTCCAAGCCCAACATTAGGGAATCCAGTGTCAAGAAGGCACCACTTTCCACTGCCGAGCACTACCGCCCGGCCACAATTACACAAAGAAAATTCCAAGGTCACAAAATTGTGCCGATTTATGCCAAATTGCCAATGGCTGACGGCATCTGATATGCAGGCAGAAGGCAGAGGTGGCAGAGGCTCTCCGCTCTGAGAGCCGGAGTGCCGGACTCCAAAGGAAGCTACTGATCTTGTCGTGGCGTCTCTGTCCCGCCAGCGCGCTGGCTCCACCCTTGTCGGCCGCGAGAGGCACGGCAAGGCAGGGCAGGGCTCTAGCACCCATGATTTCCTCCTCGGTGGCACGCGCGTCTCGCTTCGCCCCCGGCCGTCGCGTTGATCCCTGGTAGTTGCAGTCTTTCCGTGTTCCCTTCCCATTTCCGGTGAATCTGCTCGCGTCGTTTGTGTCGCGCATAAGACGAATGGTCTAAAAGCATGTACAAAATCAATAGAGACAAATAAAAAAAAAAGAGAATATTTACTAAAATAAGGGATATCCTAAGGACTCGGTGAACATGTCCTTAGGCCATCACCAATCGTGTATAGGCCTACTAATCACTTTTTTACTATTCACACCCTTTTTTCACTGTTCATCCACATTATCCGCTCTTGTATTTTATTTATTAAAGTGTCTAAGACTTGCTAACATCTTCGACGTGGTTCCAACTTCTCATCAGGTATTGTGGTGGTGGATTTTGTGCAAAGATGGGTCAAAATTCACCATTTGTTGCTTTCAACTGCAGCAAAGACCTTCCCGATGATGATGACGTGGCGTCAAAGTGCCCGCCTTCATCTTCTTTGAGAAGGGCGACGTCGATGGCCCTATCTACAATGAGCAATGATGAGGCCTCCTTGATCTACCGTTCAAGGACAAAACCAGTGGCACCGCTGTCATTCAGCCTTGTTCGAGGTTTCGTCGTCTTCTAGAACACGATGAGATCGTGGCCGCCAGAGGCAGTTTCTGCTGATATATCAGCTAGGCTTCATGGTCTTCTCGGCGATGGTCGCTGTCATGAAGTGGAACAACATAGACTTTGCATATGAACCCTCTGACGACCTTATTATTGTGTTATGACGTGTAAGGGTATTGTTTGTAAAATGTATAGATCTAGATGGGTCGGGTATCGACTCGACATGACTTGACTCGGCGTGCAACGCGGATCCCGAAATCCCGCCCCTCAGTGGACCTAACCCGACCTATCGGGTCCTCGATCTGCACGGTCATAAGGAGACGAAGTGAGCATGAAGAGAAATTGGTCGTGAGGGGAGCCGCCACTGTCAATGTGGGAAAGGGGAGAGGAACACGCTATTGCCGATGCGACAGCCGTTGTGCGCCCATGCCATCCCGCAAGCCTCTCACTCCTCAAAATATAGGGAGAAAAAAACACCGTTGCGGCGCCGTGTCACCGCCGCCACGCGGTCACCATCGTCGTTGTGTCGTTCCTCGTGGCGCCACTTGTTGATAGGAGAGAAGATGAGTGGGAGACTCGGGAGAGAGAGAGAGCATGAGAGAGAGGGTGTGAGAAAGAGGTGGAGAGACTAAGAGGGTAAGGTGTACTTGGTGGGCGGATGGTTTTGGGTGAGTGGAAGTGGTTTTGTGGCATGTGGGTGGAAATCCAATGGTGGAAAACAGGTCGGGTCAGGTCGACTCATTACGGCACGAGTGAACCTAAACCCAACCAAGTCAAAACTAGGGACTCGACTTGACTCCAACTCGGTTTCGGCTTCAGGTCAGGTCGGGACCTAGCAGGGCAGTTTCAAGCTTAGAACCCTAGTAAAATGTTAGGATTTATACCATGGGAGCGGCTCGAGGGGCGCAGTTGCCTGCCCACTCCCGTGCCTCCCCGCGGGCCCAGCCATTGGCGGCAGTGCGACAAAGGGCATGCAACTGCCTCAAAGCAAAAGCGTTATACCATTGGTTTAACATATCACTCCAATCTCCAAAAGGGTATTGCGATCGCAATATGGTAAGATCTTTTAGGCCTTGGTATTGAGTTGGTGGGTTGAGATTCAAATTTGAATAGTTCCTAATATCCCGATTTCAATCCAGCGGATATTGCCTAAATCGGATTTGATTTGGATCCAAAGAAAAAATATTCGGATCCTACAAGTTTTGGATCTATATTCAAAATTATCCAACTAGATAGGTTCTAAAACCAAATCCAATCGATTTAAACTATGAAAGTTCCATATTTGTTTTCATCCCTATGCACAGAAAGCACGAGCTCACGAGTGCTCGCGAGATGGCTTAAGCTTCTAGCGAGACCTTCAATGTTAACGAGCTTGCTCGTCAAATAAGACTAGACTCAACTTAGTTCCAACCCTACATACCAATTACAAAAATGGAAAGTTTTGCGAACATGGCATTGACCACTTTCACAAAGTTCTAAAGACCAAAACGGCCATATCTTCTTCTTTTGCCTATCTTCTTCCTATTGTTCGCTCACAAGTCATTGTCATAACCTGGCCAAAGCTCACACTCCACCACCACCGCAACCTCCGTTACCATGCCTACAACCCATCCTCTTCCCCATGGCCGGCGAGCTCTTATCATCTTATCATCTTTTGTTCGGTGTACCTCTTTCGACAAGCTCCCTCATCAAATGAGTGGAAGCTGGTGGGTGGTGATAGGACAATCTCGTGGAAGGTGGTGTCAACACCAGAGAAGAAACAGAGGATTGTTATTTGATTGGAAATTTTATGGAAATACGTAGACTTTGTAATGGTCGTGGATAATTTTTTCGAGAGAAAATGGGGTCTCCATCTGAAAGTTTTGGGATATGCGCGCTGGTGTGCAAATGTTTAGGTTTGACGACTCGTCTTGTCAGTGTTTGGCTAATAGCCAGCCGTGACCCGTGAGTAGCACGTATCGGCCGTGTCCCCGTGGGCGGTGGCCGACTGTGCACTGTGCAGCATGCTGATACTAATTTGCGCTATAACAGATTGACGATGACAAATTGGCAATGCTTCCATTGCTTCGTTAGTTGAAATTTCTGGAAAACCAGTCGCTTAACAAAGATCCAAGCTAGAGCATGAATAATCATAATCTGAATCCGATTCAATGAATCGTTAGGTTGTTAGGGTGAGCGGGATGGAGTGATGACAGCAGGTGGATCATGAGACCATGAGGGGGTAGGATGAGAAGAATGCCGCCATTAATAGAACGGTTTCCAAACACCACCACATCGGTGTCACACGCCCAGTGTGAAGCTTTCAAACGGGAACAAGTGCACCGTCGCGCAAGAAGGGCGCCAATTCCTGAAGCGACACCATCCACGCTGCCATTTGTCACTGCTGAGTTTCTGTGTGATGTCCGTTAATGCAGCACTACACTTGTGACTAGACTAGCCAACTTCACAGCAGAGTTTGTGCGATGAGTTTTTTTCCGTGACCGTGCATAATTAGGAAAAACAGGCGAGCGCAACTCACACTGACACTGCAGCGGCCCCGCTCGTAATCATGCTCCTAATTGAACTTCAGTTCTTTAGTCCCCTGTGTCACAGCTTGCTCGTCCTAAATTTCTTCACTGACCCGAGTGGCCGACTCACATGCTTACGTTGATTGGTGCCGCAAAATCTGCTTAGAACGATGCAATTCCAAAAGCCACGTTTCCATGCTCAAAAGTATCGATTCGCCGGCTCACCGCTATGGTGGCATCTCCTTTTCTGCCGATCGATCGATCAGTCTACTGATTCCCTCGCCACCCATGGTAATGTGCTCGGTGCTCGATGCCCTGCTTTTCCTCATCTTTTTCGTCTCCGGAGCATATTATTTCTTTCCTGTGTCGCCCACTTTGCAGTGCTCACGCTTGCACTCCCCTTGCTCTTGTTTTTGCTCTTGCTCCAGCTCCATTGACACTCTGCCTAGCCTGCCCCGGTTGAACGGAGCTGTAGACGATGAGGGATTGGGCGCCGCCGATCATAGCGTCGGCGCTGTTCGCTCTCCTGTGCCCCGGCGGGATCATTCAGATGCCCGGCCGGCAGCGGCCGGTCGACTTCATGAACCTGAAGACCAGCGGGCTGTCCATCCTTGTCCATGCCGTCATCTACGGACTGCTGCTCATGCTGTTTCTCGTCATCCTGCAGGCCCATCTCTACATCTGATCGTACTGTGTTTTTGATGCTTGTTCTTTGTTTTCTCTTGTAATCCACCAGTCTCCGGTGCTTGTGCTTAGTTTTGTAACCTTCAACTGGGAGGATGTTGAATGCCATCATCCTATTCTGGCCATGTGTGTCGTGTAGCTCCAGTTCTGGAATAAAAGAAGCAATGTGCTTTACCGATTTATGCTGGATGCAGATTTCAACTAGTTTGTTTGGTTCGATCATCTTTTCGTCTGTTCTTAGGGAAAAAAGAAAATTGTTCTGACCAGAAATTTGTATCCTCATCTAGCAAGTTATACCCGGGAGGGACATTGACAGTTCAGTTGCAAATATGCTTTCTGATCTTCAAGTTCAGCATCATTTTTATTTGCCTTTATCAATTGAAGCATTTTAGGAACGGCAAAATTTATTACAGTTTTCGATGGACATAGCTACAATGAGCATAGAACAGTTCTTTCTGACCAAGCACCGAGTACCTTCTAACCTTATAGCATGAAGTAACATTTCTCTCTGACCAAGCACCGAACACCTTATAAGCATATACGAGTAGCATGCAGTGTACGTGTACATGGAAAATAGAGGACGAGCACCTACATACGACCAGCACACCATTCCAACTTAAATAAATAAATAAACACACACACACACACACAGAGACACACACACACACTTACTACCAGCTCGCCGTTCCAAATGAAAAAAAAGTGTATTCAGGTAGACTCCTAGAACCATGAAATGAATAAGGACTCCTCAAACTACTGGGCTCCTTATTTTATGAAAAGTTGATGTGTTTTAGGAGCTAAAGGAGATACTGTCAGGTTGCCTCTTCTGGGTTGCACCGCAACTTTCCCACACCTTACGTGCCCACGTAACTTACGTGGGCTATTGGCTAACAGTCCCTGTCTCCTTCGATACCCAAAGAACTGGGGCTTGTTGTAGAACGCAAAATTGGGCTTTCTATTTGCAAGATGGTCTAGCCTGCCATCACTAACTGCTCTATGCGGTACGGCCCAAAAATTTGTGGCCCGCTAAAGTATCTAGCCCGCTTTTGAGTCCTCGGTTCTTTGCGAAAAGCGTATAGTCATCTCGAAGCAAGTATATACTATTTTTTTTTTCTCGCAGCATGTATTTCATAAAGTACAGCATGGCTGTGTACTTCATACTTCATAGAGTGCAGCATGGCCGCATGCGGCATGCCGCAATTTCAGAGTGAACAAAGCAGAAAAGAATCAGCCAATCAGATGACGGTTTCAGTGTGACACTACACCTGAACCAAATTTCCTAAAAAAGGGCGCTTACCGGCTCAGCTTCTGCAGAGTCCTGTGGTTTCGATGGCGTCCCTCGACCATGGTCACGCCAACCTCGCAGGCCACGGCGATCGGATTGGGCGAGCTGCTCTAAGTCCACAGAAACTTCTTGGATTTTGGTTGCATCCAATCGTCGCCGTCGCTGTCGGAAGAGCCGGTCCCCAGTTATTTGCGCGCGTCTTCGCCGGCTAGTCGCCGGTTAGGTTTGCCGGAAGTAAACCCGCACCAAGCGCGCAGGCAGCAGCTAGCGGCGCGCCTCGCTTTACATGGAATAGAAACAGATTGTGAAACAAGGACGCCATCTCCGAAAGAGGCGCGCTTTGCGGGTAATTTTTTTTTTAATTTGCTAGATCTTATTCCACTCAAATCAAGACTGATTTCAGCCAACGGGATCCTAACCTGTGCTGTGCCTGCCGACCTATGTGCTGGCGTCTTCCTTTGCTCCACCACCTTTCTCCCCTTCGGTGATCTCCATTAGGGCTGGAAAAATAGCTCATGACTCGCGGCTCGACTCGGGCTCGGCTCGGCTCGGTTCGGAGGTGCTTGAAAATCGAATGAGCCCACTTTGGGGCTCGGGAAAATAGCGAAATGCTTGCTTCGTTCAGCGAGCTCGATGCAGCTCATCTCGGCTCGTTGTCATATTTTGAACGTGAAACGCCTTTGGCTCGTGGCTCGGCTCGGGCTCGACTCGGCTCGGAGGTGTTACCGGGCTCGAGCCGAGCCCACTTTTGGGGCTCGCCAAAATAGCGAGCCGGCTTGGGCTCGACTCGTTTTTGTCCGAGCTCGGCCGAGCCATGCTCGGCTCGGCTCGGCTCGTTTCCACCCCTAATCTCCACCTTGTCACCCGCTCTCGCCACCACCGTCATTCGGGTTAGGGTTAGAGTTAGAGGTTGAGGTTGGAGTTCTCCATTCCCCGGGCTTAGGCTATCTCCAACAGGAACCCCTAAATTTGATCCCCTATAGCCTCATATACAGGTTCCCTTAAAAAAAATCTCTCTCTATATTTCTCCTATCTCCAACAATGTTTCCTATATGGAGAATTATATAGGGGGAGGAGAGAGAACCCCTATATATAAGGGAATGGAGAGGAAAACTCTATTTTTGGGAACGGAATAGGGAATGTTGTTGAAGCACATAGGGGAAGAATCCGTTCTCTATTTTAGAGTAGAGGGTGTTTTACGGGAGCCTGTTGGAGACAGCCTTAGAGAGAGGCCAACAGGGGAGAGGGGATGAAAGGCCGAATGTGGAATGGGGTTGAGTGAGAAGGGACGGAGAGGCGTCGACGGGAGGTGAGGCGTAAAGAAGGTCAGGCCGGTGTTTGCAGGGGATCAATGCCAGCAAAATGGGCAGTGGCGAGGCGAGGGTGGTGGAGGAGTAGGAGCTGAGGGTCGTGATGGGGGTCAGGCTCTATTTTGATTTGGGGATAAGAGAGAGAGAGAGAAAGGGAAAAGAGAGAGAGAGAGAGAGAATTGGATAGGTCTGGACTATTAAATCTTCATCCAATGGCTTACAAATCGATTTATCGTCTTTAAATCAGTCGACTGGTTGATAGACTCGTCTATTTTTTCTGGATTGTTCAGCGGGGGAGACGTAACTCACCGTGTTGTGTCTTTAGAGCATCCACATCAGACACTCCATCACTCCACTCCATTTCACTGTTAGCTAATCTATCCTTCACTCTATATTCCGTTTATAATTTACACTACTTTAAAATATTGCTTTTCTCCATCAGCTATTTTATTCAAAAAATATAGTATTTTGAAGTTTGTGCTACGAATGATCTCCTGCACGTGTCGACCAATAATCTGGCGTAGGGGTAGGGCTGGATTTGTTGGTTATCAGGTCGTGCTTTCGTCTGGTTAATTGATTAGGTGAGGTTCAGCGGCCAGCGGGTGATTGTGGAACAAGTCGGCGTTAGTAGGCTGCTCGATCCTCGTCGACCTTTACGGCACGTTTCGTCACCCAATGCCTAATGGAGTGTGTACGATGGATTAGTCGCTGCAGGTGCCAGTGTGCAGCAGCACGGAAGATGGCTGTTATTCCGTCTAGCCTCCAGGTCTACCCAGATGCTTCTGTGATAAGAGGATGGACTTGTCAGTGCACGAGTGGAGGTTTAGACTAATCCTTGAATTGCACATCGCATCAACCATCAGAAAGCAATGTGGTTGATTTTTTTGAGCATCTATGTTTCGTTGAATTTACGTGCTATATAACTGGTGGGAGCAACCTCAGGCGCTCGGTGCACTTCAAGTCCAACAGATTTCTCACCAAGAAAAGCGTTCCAGCCTTCCAGAGTTCCAGGTCAATCTGCTGCCCTGAAACTGGAGTGCATCGACAGTGCTGCTACTCCTCCCAGCGATCAGATAAGGGACACGAAGACACTCAGGACAGCATGTACAGAAACAGTCGACAGTGCGTGTGCACGCAAGTTGCCTAGATTCCTAAAGTGTAAAGCAGCAGGAGATTTGGTTTTCCAAACCCTTAGAAAAGATAGGCTAAAACATCCGATCCGATCCTATGCGTACCGACCAGCGTTTTTTCTTTATTTATTTCTTCTTTTTTCTGAGCGGTGACGCGACACGATCGGCGATCTCATGCACGGCCACGTTGCCCGACCAATGGAAGCGAGTTACGAAAGAGACCACAAGTGCGGCGCCCGCATTCCCCTGATCCCCTCGCGAGCCTGCGAGAAGCGCGAACCGGCAGCCGCGGCACCGCGTCGGCGTCGGCTCCGCCGCGCGGGTGCGCCGGTTCCGCCGCAGTTTCTTCGGCCGTGATGAGTCGCATCTCGGTTACCTTTTTAATTACCTATGATACATTTGGTTCGGTAGATTATCTTTATTAAAAAAAAAAAGACATTCCGGTCTGCATGTAAGAAGACATACGCATCCAAAATAAATCTTCTATATGTTTGGCCCTTCTAAGTGTAAATTTAAAGTTAAAGGCTACAGCCAAAAAAATCTAAAAAAATTAACAGTTTTTTTAAAACTCTCAAAATTATATTTTAGTATAATTTTTTTAGGCCCTCACAACCTCTTTTTAGGCATTAATATTATTATAAAGTTATAAAACTAAATGGCATGCAAAAAATACCACTCCAAAAATTGCATAATGTACAAAACAAATGTCCCTCCAAAATTGCATGGCCTTTTTTATAGACGTCATGCAATTTTTGTAACTTTATAATGTCATTTAAGTGAAAACAAACCCATAAATCTTTTCATAGGAGTATAATCTATCGATCGTTGCTTTTTAGCTATAAAGAACAATGTCTATGCTAGTAGATGTAGGGAGCTATATCTCACCTATATTGGCGTGTTAATTAATCTTGAGTAAGTGGGATTAAATGGTGTTGACCAAGTTAATTTAATCTTGCTTAGGTGGTGTTTAAAGGATAAACAACCTAATCCATCCTATCCTTCAAACAATTTTTTTTTCTCTCGTCTCCTCTCTCCACAAAACTAGGGTTGTGTCAATGCTTGCCGGCTATAGCGCCCTCTCTCTCTCTCTCTCTGAACCATTGTGTCGTTTGGATTTTACCTAATTTAGGTTTTTGGCTCTTCTATAATGCTTCTAGACAATTCTCAAAACATGACATTATGTTCGAACAATTCCAAACATGATCGGTTAGACAATACAATGTATATTGGCCGTATATCTATTACAATTCAAAATATACTACATAAGTATTGTCAATATAATAGTAATAGCATGTCTATCTTCACTATTAGAAAAAACCATATTGGTGAATGCAGTTTGGTGTACGTCATTTGTCCTAACCCTCTATCCTCCATCTAACAGTTTATAAATCATATTTTTAGTTGGAAGTTAAATAAAAGTGGTCATTTTTCAGTACAATCTATGTAACAAAGATTAGTGAATATGGATTTCTCTTACATGAGTAGATTTCTTTGGAAGTTAAAGCTTCCATTGGAGATAAAAAATTTCTTGTGTTAACAAGGTAGAGGGATTATTCTAACAAAAGATAAGCTTGCAAAGCGTAATTGGAGAGGGAGTCAGCTTTGTTGCTTTTGTAGTGGCAATGAAAGAATTCAACATCTTTTCTTTGATTGTCATAATTCAAAACAGTTTGGCGCGTGGTCCAAATTGCTCTTGGTTTGAAAACTCCTATTAGTTGTCTCACTTACTAGTCGATTGGATTCATGAAATTTCTTTAAATATAAAGAAAATGATTTTTGTTGGCACTGCCGCCCTTCTTTGGACGATTTGGCTTTATCATAATGACATTATTTTTACCAAATGCAAAGATATCTCATGTATGCAGGTTATCTTCTGAGTATCCTATTGGTTACGCCAATGGGCCTTTTTACAAAAGTAAGATGAGCGGGGGTGCTTCGTCATAGCTTGTCGGTCTTTGGAAGAGGTGTCCTTGTCATGTTTTGCCAATCACGGATGGAAATTTGTAATGCTTAAGCACTTTTATCTTTGCATTGTTTCAGTCCTTTTTTTTGTTGAGGACCATGTTGGTGTTGGTATTGTAATGTCATTTTGTTGAGTACTATTTGACTTTTGTATATCGTATACATCTTCGTTTTTAGAGGTTGGATTAATTTCCATAATTGAAAAAACTCTCTCTGTTCCAAAATATAAGACATATAAATTTTTGGCGTGGTCTTTAATTTAGAACTTTCACCATTATTTGCTCTCACAATATTATCAATAACTATAAAATTCATATCTTAAGAAAGTATTTTCAAATATGAATCCAACTATATCACATCATAAGGTGAAGACCATTTATAAATCTGAGTCATTCATCAAAACTTTCATCAATATACAAATTTGTGTTGTTTCTATAATGACCCCAGGTTAATTATATGCCTTTCCATGATGCGTATTCTTTGCTTTCTCTATTCTTCCTCTCTTTCCTTCGATCACCTCATGAAATGTGAAAATCAAGGATGTGTATAGTAATCAGAAAACTCAATGTTTTGAACATATTCTATTCAAATTATTAAAAACTTTTTTATGAAATTATTTTGAACTATTTGATAGGACACTCAAAACCATATATTTAGATTTATTTCAGAAAACACTTTCGTATTATTATATTTTTTTTATGATTTTTATAAATAAATTACCATAAAATTTATATTTGAAATACATTTTGAATACCGTGTCAAGTTTTTAGGAACCGAAAGAAGTACATGTTAGACATGTTAGGCATAAAAAATATTATATATCTTATTAAAGCATAAAACTATATTCAAGAATACTTGATGTATATTAACCTCTAATTCGTATTTTACTCGACTCTATCACATTTACATATATACCACCAAATCACGTCCAATAGCATAAATCTCAAACGTTTTCACGGCATGCAGATTTTTTTAGTTCCATCTATTTTTCATTAGCTTTTAATTTTATAGATTGTTATATTAAATTATACTTTATATTTTATAGTTTAATGATTTTGAAATGTAAAATGACTTAGTATTTCTACATTTTTAAATTAATTAAGTAAAGTACAATTAATAATATAATATATATATTTTTCATTGAAATAACTACTCATACCATCATTCTTATGAATTTTTTTTGAATGTTCTGGAAAAATTGGTGGGAAAAAGGAGCGGAGGCGGGATTCGACCCGCGAGTGCCCAGGTGAAAACCGAGCTAGCTAACCAACCCAGCGAAGCTCCCGCGTTGCTTATACCGGGGCAACAAAAAATCATTTTATGCATAAAAGAAGCAACGGACGACCGGATATGTGAGAAGCGCGTCATCGGATGGCCGCGCGCGACAAGCGACGTGGGCTGTGCGGGGCGAAGAGCCGCCACGTGGCGAGGTGGACGGGGGAGCTCGGACTTGTACTATTTATAGATTCATGACACCATTAATTACATATTTGATTTTGTTTGGAGGATGGGATTGCATGCATGGGAATTGAAAGGCATGCATGTAAACACATTTATAACATCATTAATTATGGTGATCGCATGCACCATCATATGATCGTTAGTCAGGTAACTTCCTAGACTACCTGTTGAATTTATACTACAGGGGTCAATATTTTTTTTTTTTGAGAGCGGTCAAGAGTTAACATGGGCCTTTGGATCTAAATAGATCAAGGTCCAAAATAGTCTGGTGCATGCTAAAAAGCTCCTATATTAATAAAAGGAACAAGTCCATTTTACATATCTGAACTATCGGCGAAGTCCACTTAACCCCTCAAACTATATAAAATAATCTATTTCACATACTTTAACCATGAAAACTGGAGCAAACATCAACATATTATGGTTTTAAAGATGGTTTTGTCATTTATAATCTGAATAACTCCATTGTACACTTCTGAATTATTTTTTTAAGCAACGATAATAAGGATACCACAATTCAGTCCACTTCTAAATTATTTGTTAAAAAATATAAATGAACTTTAAAACTGTAAAAGAATATTAAAATTTTTGTTCAAAAATATCCATTTGTTTATGATTTTGTTTGATGTTTAGGAGGTTCATTGGACTTATTTTGAATTTCGGTTTTGCTCAATGGCAGTCGCCTGGGCGGCAGTTCACCCGCCTAGGCGACTGCCCCGTTCTTCTCCATTGCAGGCAATTTGGAGGGGGATAAGGGAGGGGGAGGAGGAAGGAGGGAGCGTACCTCGCCGCCGTCGAGCTCCCCGCCGACCTCGCCCTCGCTACCGTCGAGCTCGCTGCCGCCGTTTCGGGTTAGGGTTAGGGAACATTTGGGTTCCCCGGGGTTTAGAGGGAGGTTGGGGGTGACGGCCCATGGTTGGGTGGGTTCATTAGGGCAGCGGTGGGGCGGCGCCACGAGCAGCGAGGGGGAGATGGCGATCGGGCAGCGGTGGATGGGGATCAAGCGGCCCAGCGAGGTTAGGGTGGGCGGGGCCTTGGCGGGAGGTTGGGCGGCGGAGCGGCGGGTGGCGGCAGCGCCGCCGGCCGAAGCGAGAAGGAGGCGGCGGGCTGGGCGTGAGGAGCGCAGAGCGGGATCGGGGAGACAAATGGGATCTGGGTTAGGGTGGCGGCGCCGGCCGTGGGAGGGTTGAGGCGGAGCGACCGCGGCGTGGCGCCGCCGCCGGCGGTTGCCGGAGACGCAGCGCGGCGAAAAGGTGTCGGAGCGGATCGGGGAGACGAAGGGATCGGGAGAGGCGGGCTCGGCTCGGCCAAATGGGCAGATGGTCAAGCGTGCTGGCCGTTGGATCTTGATCCAACGGTCAGAAAAATCGCTTGCGCGCGGGGGGCCGTTACAGGCGACTACCACAGAGACATTCCCTTTGAATTTTGTTAATAACTTGAGGTTGTAAAAAGTTTTAATTAAATTAGAAAATAGCAAAACCATTTTTAAAACCATTATATGTTGATGTTTGTGTTGATTTTGATAATTGAGATATGTGAAATGTACTATTTTATAATTTAGATGTTTAGTGTACTTTGTTGATAGTTCATGTATCTAAAATGGACTTTTTCCTTAATTCTATATATTTGAATATTTGATGTTTTTACTCTATATTATTTTTGTTTCAAATTTGAACTCCCAGCTGTTTGGATTTTAGAACATGGATCCTGCTTCAGACCGGCAGAATGTTTTTTTTTTTTCGTGAAATCGTCGATTTCTTGCGGATTCAGAGCCCGTGCCAAAATTTGATTCACAAAACCACGACCCCCAATGCCACATTGTCGCATGGGGGCTGCTAATCCCTTGGCCCAGGGGAAAATAATTCTAACGTAATAGTGAAAAGTGACTTATTTATCGCTCCATTCTTTGCTTCCTATCGAAGATTTGAGGATTGGGATTAATCCAGGCGGGGCCGATCGACGTGCTAGTGGCATGCAGTATCCAGCAAGGACAGCACGAGATGCCACCATGCTTCTCTATTAGCATGGTTAGCAGAGACTCTAAACGATTCTCTAAAACACTATTACGGACAACACCAGTCTCTATAACGTTTCAGCAGAGTCTCTATCTTAGCCTCTAAATTTAGAGACTCGCCCCAGAGTCTTTGTATTTTTTTAAGGATAGATACTCTGCTGGAGATGATAGAAATATAGGGAATAAATAGTGATTTAGAGAAGACATATAGAGAACGAAATATATAGATCCTGCTGACGATGCTCTTAGTATTCGGAGAAAGCTTCGTGCTTAGGGATGCAAGCGGATTGCTTCGCGGATACCCACTAAAATACACTAAGCAGACGGTTTCACGGGTACCCCAAGCACCCCACTTGCATCCTTATTCATGCTGCACACGATGAAGTGTTTTTTCCCCTGCATCTTTCTTGCTTGTCTATTAGGTCTGCTAATTCGGAGTCGTCCGTCGTTGTGTGTGTTGGTAGCACTACAGGAATCCGTTGTAATTTCGTCGGCCATAAACCGACGAAAATAGGGGCTAAACTGACGAAATTGATATAATTTCGTCGATTTGCCGACGAAATATGGACAACGAAATTACAAACCATTTCGTCGGCTGCCGACGAAATTAATATAATTTCGTCAGTTTCCACAGGCTAACGAAATATGTTCAGCCGACGGCAGGACAGGTCAGATTTGGCACATGTATTTTCGTCGGCTTGGGCCCATGAAAATAAAGTTATTTTCGTCGGTTTTTCTGGCCGATGAAAATATGTTGACCGAGGGCGGCACGGCTAGATGCTGACGTGGCATTATAATTTTGTCGGCTAGGGCCCATGAAAATAAGGTTATTGTCGTTGGTTTTCCTGGCCAATGAAAATATGTTGACCGGCTGATGGTGACGTGGCATGGTAATTTTGTCGGCCAGGGCCCATGAAAATAAGTTTATTTTCGTCGGTTTTCCAGGGCCCATGAAAATAAGGTTAATTTAAATCACTCGGGCCGATGAAATTATCGGGCAACAACTTCTTTGGTTTCATGACTCTGCAATTTAAATCGGCTGGGCCGATTTAAATATATAATTTTTTAAAAAAGGAAATAGGAACCAAAAAATCACAGTTATTTACAGAAAATTCACAGTTATTAACAGAAAAATCCCAATAATTAATAAACCCAATTTCATCACAAATTAAATAAAGCACATCACCATTTATCCCATTGTCATCACAATATAATCAAATACAGAGTCGCATACATAGTCTATGTCACAAACATAGTCCATTATCGCATACATAATTCATTATCGCATACATAGTCCATCATCACGCATACATAGTTCAAAGCATACATAGTCCATCACATACATAGTTCAAAGTTTGAGTTACACACATGATACTTCACAAACAGCACCAAAACACAAATTCTAGGTTCGAGGAGAGTGTGAACCATGCCCACTACTTGCTGCATTGCCTCCGGAGTTCAGAAATTGACTGACAGAAGGTGTCCCCGAAGCACTAGCAGCGTTGTCTCGAACGGGAGCAGCAGGTGGCGGTGTCCAAAAATCCTAAAACATTTTAAGGGAAAAAATGTGTGAACCTAAAAATGCAAAAGTTTAACAAATAGAAATGCATTAGGAAGTAGCTAAAAACTAAATTACCGGTTGTGGCGCCTAGGGAAAAAGGCCAGGAGGAGGAGGCGGGGGCCGAAATTCAGGCATTTCAAAGTTGACGCCAAAGTGAGCACGAAACATCGTCTAGAAGAGACACAAAGCATATATCTATCATTTATATGTTGATAACAATCATAATGTTTGAAGAGACATTAAAGTAAAAAACTACACAACTAAGCAACTTGGTTCACATCATAACCATGTAAATTGGTTTTCATCTATTATAAAGGTAAACAAGACTAAAAGAGCAATTTTAGTCCAAAACTAACAAGTGATGTTACTTGTACAAATTTCAACCGTTAAATTATTTTCATCAATTATGAAGGTAATAAAGCTCACATAGCAATTTTAAAGTAATGAAGAATACTTACTTCGAAGTGTTGTCGCTGGTATGCCTGATAATTCATCATGTATTGTTGGGATTGCCTCATTAGCTCTTGCTGTTGGCTCAACTGCTGCTCGAGCGCTGTCTCGCGTGAGGTACGAGAACTGCAAGCAAAGGACTGAGACGACCTCGCCTCTGCCAATGTCTCACTTGAATCCACCATCCCGTTGAACATAGCAAACCTCCCATGTTTCCTGCCACCACCACTCGCGTAAAGTGCTACAGGGTCTAATTCTTCTTTCCTCCAATCGTAGTCTTCCCCATGGCGAGCCACCATTTCCTCCCCATATCGAGCCTACAATGTTTTATTGTCATGTTAGTTAATAATGAGAAAATCATTAACTTAAAGTCATGTCATCAATCTGAAAATCATTACCAGGTTTTGTGTCGCAGCATCACTACAAAGTTGATCAGGTTGTGCTGCATTGCCTCCAAAGTGGCCTCGGACATATGTGTCAATATTGCTTGGCGCAACCACACTTTCAGCCTTCTGCAAATCAAACGATTATTTGTGTTGCGACAACAGAATTATGACCAAAATATAAAGAATTTATAAGACTTGATAAGTGGTTCATACCATGCGGCGCGCGAAACGAACGTGTCCATCAGCACCATATCGATGAGTCGTTCTGGGGCCCGCGTTTCTGTTGGTCCTCTTTTGCCTAGACTGTCGAGTTCACTTCAACCAGAACAATTTTGTTGTTACGTTTTATTCCTGTCTTAGGATCAAACCAATAACAATGAAAGAAAACTAATTTTAATTGTTTCGACCCCGAATGTAAACTCAATTATTTTCTGAATGATGCCGTAATACCCGGTGTTCCGACCATCGGCACTATACGCTGTAGTGAGAACTCCACTATTTGTCGTGGCTAATTGTAGATGTCTTGATTCAAAAGATGCAGAACGAAAGCGAAACCCGTTGATATCAAAACGACTGTAGCTTCTTGCCGTAGTGCTTCCATGTGAAAGTTGTCTTAGGTCCTCATGGACGGTACTATCAACCATGCACTGCAAAGGACGTGCATCTAGTAAGATATTGTTTTACATATCGACTTATTGTTAAGTGCAAAAAGAACTTACATATTTTCGAAACTAGGTGACAAAACTAGTATCACCCCCGTATACCATCACGTCTTAATCTTTCAAGTTCATTTTCTGTTGGTTGTTGTCTCGATTTTCAATTTTGTTGATCGAAGATCCTATATAAAAAATATACAGGTTAATTATACATTTTGTCACTTAAAAAATACTTAATTGTAAACACTTACTCGAAATAGCCGTCCATTTCGTTTATGTTGGTGAACATATACAGCAACGCAAGATTTCAATCTTCTGCTGACAACTCATAATTCATACTTGCTCCTACGGTTTTTTCATTACATCGGAATATTTCAAGATCACTCATCGAAATTTCATCACTTGTGTGACACCGTGGCACATGAGCATTAACGTTGTCCTCATCCGTTAAATATGTGCTCATGTAGTATGATATCTCCTTAAGATAAAATGCTTTCACAATGCATCCTTCTACTCGTGCTTTATTAACCACAGTCGCTCTAAGTTTTTTAGGTTCCTTTCTATAGGGTACATCCATCGATACTGTACAGGCCCACCAACCTCCGCTTCATATGACAAGTGCACCAAAAGATGCTGCATAACATTCATAAAGCCTGGTGGAAATACTTTTTCCATCTTACATACAAGAACTGGTATATCTTTTTTAAATTTTCTCATCATTTGTTTGCTTATTTCCTTAGCACACAACTGTCTATAGAAACAACTGAGTTATGCTAATATTGTCCAAACTTCTTCTTTGAAATAACAACGAAACATTACAGTAAGCAATCGCTCCATGATAATGTGATAATCATGACTCTTTAGACCAGTTATCTTGCCAGTAATTATGCTGACTGCACGTCTCAGGTTCACCGCGTAGCCATATGAAAATTTAGCCTTCTTCAACCATAAAAGCACCTTCTTTTTTTCAGCTGGTTTAAGACAATATGCAGCACGAGGCTTCCCTGTACGTCCAGCTTGGTCTGATCGAACCTCAAGGGTAGGTCGGTCACATATTTCAGTCATATCTCGACGAGTTTTAATGTTGTCTTTTGTTTTGTATTTAAAGTCAAAACAAATGCTGACAACTACTTCTGCAACATTGCGCTCTTGATGCATAACATTCACATTGTGCCAATGAATTAGATGGGTAGCATAAGGAAGGCTCCAAATGAAAGATATGTGAGTCCAATTATGTTCCTCCTTAAACCCTTCATATCCATCCTCCATGCACACCAATCTGCTTTGCCAATCAGCAATCTCGCGCGCTGTTAAACACTTCGGCGGACCCTTTGTTATTATCGTATCTTTGCGAAATGCATTCCTCTCCATCCTGAAAAGATGATTGGTAGAAGTGAACCGCCGATGACAATCAAAGAAGCAGAATTTGCCACCATTCTTTAGACGAAATGTATCTGTATCACCCATGCATATTGGACAACATAATCGGCCGTGTGTACTCCATCCCGAGAATATCCCGTACGCAGAAAAGTCATGTATAGATCAAAGGTACGCTGCTCTCAGGTTAAAGTACTCCTTTTTACTGATGTCATACGTTTGCATCCCACTCCACAGCTCTTTCAACTCTTCCATCAATGGTTGCATGAACAAATCTAAGTTTTTTCCAGGATGATCAGGACCAGGTATAACAAGAGTTAGAAACACATACTCGTCTTTCATACATAATGCAGGAGGAAGATTATACGGAATCGCAAAAACAGGCCAACACGAGTACGATGACGCATTTGTGTTGAAAGGAGTAAACCCATTAGTTGCTAACCCAATGCGCACATTTCTGAAGTCTTGGGCAAAATCTGCGTCGTATCTATCCAGCGCCTTCCATGCATTACCATCGAAAGGATGGCACATCATCTCTGGTTTAAGACGAACACCTTTCTTATGCCATCTCATATGCTTTGCAGTAGGTTTAGATAAACACAGACGTTGTAACCTTTCTGTAAGAGGCAAGTATCGTAACACTTTCATCGGTTGAGTTGTTGTCTGCATAGTCCCATCTTCTTTGGCAAACTCAATATATCTGGACTTACCACATATTAAGCAATGGTCCTCCTTTTCATTCTCCTTCGAAAACAACCTGCAATTTTGGACGCACACATCAATCTTCTCGTAACGCATCCCTAGATTACTAAAGAGCTTTCTAGATTGATAGAAATTCTTTGGCATCTTATGGGGTTTTAGTAAAATGTCCGATATCAATTTAACAATATCATTGAAACATACTACGGAGAAATTGTACGTTGACCTAATTGCCATTATTCTTGTAACAGTTGCAAGTTTGGTGACATCTGTTGCAATGGATCTTGCGAGGCAGAGAGAAGACTAAAGAACTTCTCGACTTCTGGCCCTGGGGATCTTCAAACTGCTCCATAAAATCATCCATCATATCTCCCATCAAATTCTCTTCATCATCTACTATATCAATTGGAATTGACGTGTTCTCTTTTCTTGACTCTCCATGCTTGTACCATATAAGATAATCTGGCATGAACCCATACTTGCATAGATGATGCTCCATGGTCATTTTGACATGTCGCGAGAAGTTACGACACTTGGAGCAAGGACACTTAGCCAAGCCACCACCAGGATTCGAGGCGTAAACAAAATTCACAAAATTCTAGGTCTTCATCATCCATTCTTTCGACGACGCCTCGTTGCTTCTCCAACCATCGTACATCCACTTTCGACCACCTTCCATCTTTGATGGTATTAAATTAAATAGATCAAGTATTTTTATATGGATTTTAAATCCTACTAAGGTTATAGGCAAGGATAGGTCCTAAACCCACCCACGAATGGACGACCTTAGCGCAGCTTGTATGACATGCCGTAGGATCTGAACAAAATTTCGGCAGCATAACCCTGCTGTTCTCCGAGTGCACGTTGAAATGCAGTGCATCGAAGAACAACAGGATTATGCTGACGAAATTTCGTTCAGATTCCACAACATGTCATACAAACCACGACTAAGGTCGTCCATTCACAGGCTGTCCAAAAAACGTGAACAATTCCGGACCGACATGGAGCACAATTAAATGCGCCCCGTGTCACTCCCGAATGGGTGACGTATAAGATAGGTCACTTATATCGCAACAAGTTACATTCGACATTTATAGATATAGCATTTAACTAAACCACTAAACATTTATACAAATAGCTATTACACATGAATCACTAAATCTCACATCGACACTTGAGCTGGCGTGATGATGGCACGAAGGCGAGGTATGACGATGCGAGTATTGGTGGTGTGGCGGTGATGCGGTTGGGTGGGGTGGCTGCGGCTAGCAAGATGGGCGTTGGCGGGGCAGATGCAGCTAGGCGGGGCGGCGACGACGGCTGCACGGGTGGCATTGGACGGGCGGCTAGGCGGGCGGCGCTGGATAAATGGCAATGGCACGCAGCTGGCCTGGTCGAACAGCGTTGGCGAAGGTGGGTAGTCTTTGGATGGTTGACGGCGGCACGGTGGTATGTGGCGGCGGCGGCGAAATGCAAATGGTGGCGGCGCAAGCGCACGAGGGTGGCGGATGGGGTGGGCGATGAAGGCGGAGCGGCGGCGGCGCAAAGCAAGACAAGCGGCGGCGAGGCACGGAGGGCGGCGGGTAGGCGGGTTAGCGCGCGGGAAGTGGGCGAAGGCGGCCACGCCGGCGGCGGCGGCGACTACTGGAGCGTGGGTCGGTGGCGTTGTGGGTTAGAATTTTTCGAGCGATTATAGGGTTTAAGTTATTTTCATCGGCGAGGCGAACAAAATTAAATAAAAAATATTTTTAAATATATTTTCGTCGGTCTTGGGCGATGAAAAAAATTAAAAACTTTTAAAACTTAATTTCATCAGCCAAGGCCGATGAAAATAAATTATTTTCAAAAAAACTGTTTTCATGGCTAAATATATACGGTCTAGGTTATTTTCATCGGGCGAAGCTGACGAATTTAATAAAAAATTAATTTAAATATAATTTAAATTTTTTAATCTTTTTAAAATTATTTTCATTGGCTCAAGCCGATGAAATTAGCCTTTGGGAATATTGGTCTCGGCTGGTTATCAGATGTAATTACGTCGGCTGTCTGGGCCGACGAAATTATGGGTATAGTTTCGTCAGTCAGGTCAAACCGACGAAATTACTCTGTTATTTTCATCGGTTTCCATAGGCCGACGAAATTATTCGAATATTTTCATCGGTTTTCCTTTGGCAGATGAAATTTAATCTGACCGACGAAAAAACCACGAATTCCTGTAGTGTAGTGCACCCGGCGTGGCCGATGTTGTTTCCTTCCCCTTCCCTTTCAGTTGTGTGTCGCCGCAAGGTCTCTTGGCCTTGTGCGTGTGGGCGCGGCCGTTTGGCCGGGGTGTGTAGCAGCCTTGCTGCGTTGTAACTCTTGTAGTTTTAATGTATCGCACCGTTCTTTTTCTATCAATGAATAGATGGCAGCTCTCTTGTTTTTCCCGTCAAAAAAAAAAACGGAAAGGGATTGTGGGCGAAAAAATATCTTCTCAGTAAGGTTGTGTATTTTTGGTTAAGGGTACGGTCAGCAATGCATTTTTCTGGCAGGTGTCATAAAAAATAAAGCAATCAATGGCATGAGACAGTTTTTACAACGACGGTAAAGTTGAAGGTTTACAGTTCATCGGTTTACTACGTGGGCGCTACTGTTTCTTCAGACCTATTTGCGCGATCGTGCATTGTCCGAACAGTTTTGTTTGGTAGTGAGGCCGTGGGGCATGGTCAGCGCTGCGATCTGTCCGAGACTGCTCAGGTGCGAGGCTCGTTGACATTGATGCGACGTTCCTCGCACTGCGGACGCTGGCGGCCGATGCAGTCGGGTCGGGGGCTCGGGGCTGCACGATTCAAAGTTGACATCGATCACGGGCACGAACACAACCACTGCTTGCTGCCTCGCCTACTCGCGGCAGCATGCTCTGCATCGCAAAAGTTGACCCAGGAACGAAGCAGTAGCGAATTATCTAACGCGAAAGATGTATACCTCTGTATGAACTCGCTGTTGCCGGCCGATCCTTTCCGGCGAGGCGAAGGCGATAGTGCGCGGTGGGCCCACGACGACGTGACCGCGGCCGTCCCGGTTTCGTGACCGTGGCCGGCCGGCGCTGGCTGGGCGTTCGGTTCGTCTCGTCTCATGCGGCGGTGATGGGCCACGGCGCCGGAGATCAAGGAGACAGGACAGCCGGGAGCTGTAGGAGCACAGCGAGCGTCATGTCCAATCAATCACGCCCCATTACGCTCCCGGTCATCGCCAGACAGCCACTGCACGGATTGCCACTGCCGCAAATGCGCGATATGACAGCCGTCCGATCTCCGGAATGACCCCCAAATTCAACTCGAAAGAGGGGTAGCCGCCCGCAGGCCGCGACCATGCTCTCGCGGAAGTAAATTTGGTGCATCAGTAATGCAATCAAGACTATTTACAATATCTGCTAAATTGCTGACACGTGTTCCACAATATCCAACAACCCCACTTCCCTCTATTCCCTTCTCTGGTGTGCCCCCCTCTCTCTCTCTCTCCCCTGGATCTCTCTCTCTCGGCTTCTTCAAGTGCGCCGGCAATGGCCACCGTGCCGCCGCCGTGTCGTCTTCTCCGTCTCGCCGTGCCACCGAGCGCCGCCTCCTCGGTCTCCACGCACGTCCCGCCCTAGGGGCCAGGGCGCCGCCGCCACGGGATGCACCGTCGCCGCCGGCGCTGCTTGGGGAAGAAGGACGTGCCATCGTCACGCCGGGTTGAAGGAGAAAGGCGGCGCTACCGCCGAACGTTTAGGGAAAACGCACGCATGGGGAAGAGGCCTTGAGTTCAGCCGCCGCGCCGAAGCGAGAGGAGGATCTTGCCATTACCGGGCGTCGGAGAAGAATGGGTAGCCTTGAGGAAGACGGCGACGGCGGGGGAAGCTCAACGGCGGCGTTGGGGAATCGCCGGTCAAGGGCATCGAGAGAGGAGCAAAGCTGGGACAGGGGATGAGGTGATGAGGCAGGGACTGGGACAGGGGATGAGGTGTATTCCTTGCTTTGAGATCGGTGCGTACAAGGACACGTGGACAACATCTAGGAGGTGACGCACAGCTGCTCTGTTTGCATCACTGTCGCACGAAATTTTCTTCCGCTCTCGCGGCTGAACACGAAGAAACCCTCGACGGTGCCGGGACCTCCCTCTCAACCAAACCCTCCCCCCTCCCACACACACACACACCTCCGGCGGTCTGGCCGGAGGAAAAACGCGGAGTAGAGTACCATGCCCTGTCCTCCCACCTTTACTTCTGATCATCTTTCTCCCGCGCGCGCTCTCTCTCTCCTGCCACGTAGAGATGGCGTTGTTTGTTAACCTCTTCTTAACAAAAAAATGGACGGTTCCAAGCTACGATATCTAGCCTGATATGATAGGATTGTCAAGATCATCGACCGAGTTAAATGACTCATCGATCGATCGGCTCAACATTTATAAACCCATGTTATCTACTACCTCCAACTTATCCTCACAGGGATTTTTTATCGAGCATGTATACCGATTCCGGCATCTCTCATATCTTGATAATAGATAAGATGTGTTTCGTTCGAAAAACTTGAAAGAGGGCAAACAAAATCTCGTCATGCTCGGGTTGGGATCTAATCTTCTGCCATAACGTTAAAGGGAAGTTTTGTTGATGCGAGGAGCAGAGCGAAGGGAAGAGAAAGAAAAGAGATGGTGGTCTTTATATTTCACATGGACCACTAGGTTTTAGGGTGTGCCCTATACCTTATGGAAAATAGTACGAGGCTTTCGGCATTTGGTAGAATAAAGCATGGGCCGATCTAAATGAATGAGCTTTTTGGGCTTAATGTTAAGTTGAAGCTTGAGAAATTTTTCAAGTTGCTTCTCGAAGATGATCGTCTTAGTTTATGTCATTTTAAGAGTTTCTAGAGTTGACTTTATAGGCTAGCTTTGAGAAACAGATTCATAAGCCTAAAATTTATATTAACATTTAGATCATTTTAACTTAGCCACTATGTACATATTCCAATCCAAACCACTCTAAAAATGTTAGTGGAATCGATTTCTTGAGCTTAGTGATTAAAATTGATCATAAATTAACTAAAGGCAATTCCCTTTGTATTTTGTGGTCAACAAACATTGAAATGCATAGATATTCTCTAGGGCTAATTGTATCAATGCCATTATCAAGTTTTCATTCTACATAATGCAATTACAACACGTGAACATATTATCATGCCATTGTTAGCTATGGATCGTTGCAAACATAGGATTACAAGCTCTTGTTAAGATGTTTTGACCAAAATGACCTCATTTTCTTAGTCCTTCTCCTCTCCTTCCTCCTTCCCTCATTTCTATACTTCTCTCTCCTCTTCATCGTTGGGTTAGCCGCCATGCCACCTTAGGGTTGGCCATGCCATTGCGTTGTCATGTTGCTACATATCCAGACTAGATGCATCGTCACCTTGAGGTCTATCTACGACTTCGTCGACTCATGAGCCGCCACTCCTAGTGCTGTTGCCCCCATCTACGCAAGCTTCGCCTCCCTCACTTCTCTTATGCGGTGGTCGACGACCTCGTGGGGAGTGGCTAGGCAAGAGACATGGGTGCTGTGGATGACCTCTTCAGACGTGATTAGGCAGTGGTCCCCGGTCGCGTTGTTGCCTTGTTGCAATGGCTCAAGATTGCGTAGGCGATTTGTGGTTTGTAGCGGGGGCAACGGTGGGCCATTGTTGGAGGAGCTTGCGGGGCAGGGCCCTAGATAGCGGTGATCTTTGATGATACTTGACGATACCCGATTCTCGACGATACTCAAATGTTGCTCACCAATAATATTCAACGGTGCTCCGATGATATTGTGTGATATTTTTACAATACTACTTTACTAGTCTGTGACACCTAATACTCAATGATATATAAATACGAGTAGAGGCTGCGCGCCCATGGCGCGCCGAGAAGATTAGTAACACTTGCCTTGCGAGTCAGTAGTAGGCTGGATGAGCTACAATGTAGTGTAATTTGAAAGTTCAGAAGCCTAATGGTCCATCAATTTGAGGTACATGATAAAAACAAAAGAGGTAAAATCAACGTTGGCAGCAAGGCATTTTGAAGATGCCATTTTGCACACATAAAAGGGGGAAGATTTGTAATCCTAGAAGATATACAGTAATCATGCACCATACTCATGACATAGATGTAAAAAAAATGGCATATAATAAATATTCATACTAATTGTTGAACCTCACGCACCATTTTGTGCAGTCTCTCTCCATCAAGGACACTCAAATAAATCATATACTTCACCTGAAAGGCAATATTGACTGAAAGGTGTAATAATTTCATCATTTTCACACAGCAAGGCATGCATCTAAGAGATGAACAATTCACAGGCTGTCGAAGTTGCGCATATTTGCATGAGAAATCACCGATGTGAAAATTTTACTTCCCTACCAATAACGCTAAATAAAATTGAGTGCCCTATCATACTCACATTGAAATAAACATATTTTATTGTACATTAACAATATATATCAGAGTGGCCAATCAACCATTTTCTTGAGTGCATAAGCTGAACCAAAACTAATTTACTGTGGTTACAACACGCGGTTCAGATTACATCGTAGAGGCCTCAGGAAATCTGGCTGCATTTCATTTCACATGTTACGATGCCCTAACATTTACAGGAATAAGAAAATAGGGCAACAAAACCTACCATGTCAAAACAATATTCTGCCCAGCCCTCTTCATCTAGACGGGAAGTAAAATACTGAGAAAGATCCACTACAGGCTATCTCGAAGGCCTCTGTTGAAGTGCCTCAATATTTATGTGAAAAATTGCCCTGGATTAACCTAAAAGACGATCGAACAGCCATTAGACACCTTTGCAGCCAGCCAAAAGGGTAGATCAAAACATGCGATAGAAGCATGAAAACTACTTGTGTAATAAATCTATTTGTCAGAATTTACATGCAATTGATCACATTTTTTAGGAAAAAAACATGTGCTGCAAGCATGTAAATACCAGTGTAACAAACTATAATTTACGCGTAACTGGCCACATGAAAATAATTGTAACATCCATTGAAGAGGTAGCCAGTATATGGGACGAACAGAAAAAGATATTAGCACCAATAGAGCATGACACCAGCTTGTTGCAAACAGAATCCGAGTTACATTAACATGTTTGCAGTTAGCTGTTTTGAACATAAACATCTAATGCTATTGATTTTATCAACAAATACAAAGCAGGTTTTTAACATGTATAAAGTGGCAAAATATTTATAGCAATAGGTATAGATTTGCTTCATTGAAGTTATATGCTTCCTAATAGCACGGTGAATTGGATATGGCCTCATACCATTCTTTTAACAGCAAAAAGGGAGCAATCAAACAGCGTAATCTAAAAATAATACAAATATGCTACACCTAGTAGGATTCGTGTGCGATTTAGGCTTGCTCTATGTAATAGATCAACGGCTAAAAAACTATCGTTAGCACAGCAAACGCCCATCGCGCAGCTCAACCCAAACTGAAGAAATCTATAAACCGGCATCACAGCGAAGAGTAATCAATATGAATACAATAGATATAGCACATTTTGAATGATGAAACATCCAGAAATGCAAACCCACATATAATCAGGTGTTACTGCGCACTAATCAAAAGCCCGAGGTCATAATATGAGCAATCACGCAGCTCAAATGTAAGTACACAGGAAAGATCTACTGTAAATTCATTAGCTATACAAATTGTTCGGGCAAAATCTAATATCACATCGATAAACCTATTGTTTCCAACTTTTTGCAGCACAAAATTGTTACTCCATCCGATGTGCCACTAAAGGATCTATGATAAATAGAAATCTCCATAGACATGTCAGTATGTTTGTTTTCAACTTTAAAACAGTTCTAGTTGTTCAAAAAGAGAACTTGACAGCAGTTCTCGATATGCAGAGTAATGGATGAAAGCAACAGAATCACGGTACCTTATTAAAGTTAAATACAATGTCAAGCTCGCTGTCGGTGTCTGGGAATCGCGCTCCTGAAGAGTGGCGGGACCACGGACCGGCAGACGAATTTGTAGTTGGTGTGAGGCCCAACGACCACCCTTCTTAGCAGCTCGGGGCGGCGGCCAAGCCGGCGGGGGCTAAGGCCGCGCGGTCTTCCCGGACAAGGGCCTGGTGCGACTTGATGATCCGGGTACAGATCCTTCGTACAGTAGGAAGAAGAGAGAAAACAATACAAACCGTGAAGACACAAGTGGTTTACCCTGGTTCGAGCCCCCACTGCCGGGTAATGGTTCTACTCCAGTCTTGTTGATTATATGGTGAAAATCAGTACAGAGGTGCCGAGACCGGGCTTGGAGGCACCGATCCCGAGCTTACAATGGTGGTGACTAAGGATTAGAACTACTTGCTAAGGAGGCTTCGGATGCGGGTGTTGCTTGGGCTTGAGTTGGATAGGTGTTGGGGGGTCCTTTCGAATGTCCAGGAATCCTTCTTTTATAGGCGCGGTGGGCCGCCCGAAGTTGATGCGGTGGGCCCCGCGCCGATCTTTGCTTTAGTGGCGAGGCTCTTGTCTCGTTCTAGGGTTTTGTCTGGTCTCGAGCCTGCAGGGAGAAACTGGTCGGGTTAGTACTGGACACGTGCTTGTCTTAACATGCCGATTCAGGGGAAGAAAACTTCTTTAGGGAGAAAGCACTTTCCCTTTATCCCTAATATAGCCTTGATCGACGAAAGCATTGCCACCACCGTTGGGGCGTCGCGTAGCGTAACAACCATCTGCTGCCTGCCAAAGAGGGCAAACGACAAGACGGGCGGCCCGCGTGTTCTTCCCCGGGCTGTAGGTTTCTGGGGAGACGCAGTTCGTTCCGGTCAAGGCCGGAGAAAGTATGGTGGGACACGGTAGTTGTCACCACTTGCCCGCGGGTAGGCGAATCACCCGAGGGACCTTCTCCTGGGCTAAGGATAGCTCGGGGGTACATGGTGCCGCAGGGTTTGATTTGGTCAAGCCCGGGGCAGCCGTTGACGGGTTAGACGCTCCCGTTAGTACGGCTGGGAGCGGCTTCTTGGACCCTCTGTCCGTGCGATGGGCTGGTACGGAACTGGCCCAAGGACCGGCACAGGATGGGCCGTTTATCAATCACCAACACTCGCAGACATTCTTGAAGCATCTGTCGAACGTCTCAACAAAAACCGTGCACAACATAGAATATGTATATATTTACCATTCTCCTTGAATCATAGCTAATTCTGTACTAAGACATGTCAAATTACTATAGGAAGATAATATACTGAGAACAGTCTGTTGGCCACACAAATGTGAATGGTTTCTTTCCATTTTTATTGACCATCAGACATGCACTAATTAATTAATTCTAATAAACGAAGAGGCAATGACATCAGCCTGGTGTTAAGTTACCTTGTATGAGATCAAGCATAGCGAGTTCATTTTCAGAGCTATCAAAAACAAAAACAAAGTATAAACGTGGCCAACTGCATGCAGACCAGCTTCGTCCCCTGCATAGTGCAAACAAAAAAATTAGTTTTTTGTGACACTTGATTGGAGATAAACTGATGGGTGGGGAGTTGGTTAGGTGGGTGAAGCAGCGACGCTGCATTGCGGCTGCTGGTGACGGTTCCGGCAGGCACGGCGGCGCCAGCGCTAGATCTGTCTACCGGAGAGGCAAACGGCGTGGAGCGCCGGGCCGGCCGAGTCCGGCGGCGGGGAGGAGACCGCCCACAGCGGAGGGGATTCCCGGGGAGCCACATCGGGGGAGGGGTGGATACCGGCGAGCGCAGCCGGCCGGCGCGGAAGAGGGCACCGACGACGGCGGGGAAGAGGACACCGACAACGGCGGTGGCCGGTAGAAGCAGGAGAGACGGGGCAGCCGGCGTGAAAAAGGGGGCCGATGGGCTGGAGGACGCGTACCTCGACGGATCCAGATCGAGCCACCGCAATGGAAGATGTTGTCGCCGCCGCCGCCGACATCGAGATGGAGGCCGCCACGGAGTCGCAGCCGCCGCCGCCGCGTTGGGGAGGAGGCAGTCGCCGCCGACGTCGCGTTGGGGAGGAGGCGGTCACCGCCGCCACCGTCGCCGTCGCCTCCGTGCCGAGAAGGAGATTGTGGCGGGGAGGGAGAGGGAGAGGGAGAGACTGGGAGAGGGGTCGTGCCTCTGCGAGAGAGGGGAGAGGCGGCGGGGAGGAGGGAGGGAGAGCGGAGCGGTGGGGCAGTAGCATCGGTAGGGTTAGGAAGGGCACACATGTAAAATAAGAAAGGCAAGGCGTTTTTGTGCAAACGCGTTTTAACGCGGGCTGAGCTACCATCTGGAGCACGGGTTGATTACGGAAAAAGTGAAGGGTTTTTTTGCAAAACCGTCAGAGCCAATGTCCTGGACGCTCGGATTGACTGTCCGCGAGATCCGACGGCCAACCGAATTCGGGCGACGTGGCCAAAACGGGCAGGGAAACGGGCCACGTGGCCAGGCGGGCCGAGCCTCTCGGCTATGTACTATTTATAGATTAGGTACTCAATGCATACCTGGATGATAACTAAAAATTGGAGATAGCCAGGATAGAGTATCATTAGATAATACTATATGATGGTCAACTATATTATTCGATGCTACATGATACTTGTGCTCAGCCAACATTCATTGATACTAGTCCTAATACTTGGTGGTGCCTACACAATACAAGTTAATGATACCCGAATATATTTTTAAGTCATAAAACAAAAGCGAGTAAAAAATATTCCTCTGAAAAAATAAAATAAATTTATAAAATTACGGAGATTTACGGAGAGCAAGATCTTAATTTCAGATGAAGTATAAATTTTATATTGCATAAAACAAAATCTTTATGCAACAAAATGTGAAGTTAAATCAAACTTGAAAAAGGCCTGTATCATTGGACGGAGGAATCAGGAGCCCGTACGCGTGTTCGTTGGGGTTGATAACCAACGGTACAAGAAATGGGATTTCTGTACGCACGGCCGCACGGAAAGTTTTGCGTCGCCAGCAACCGTTACGTCACACTCACAACGCTGTAGGTAGCCACGTCCTCAGGATAAGTTGGAAAAAATGCTGATATTTGTACGGCGTCCTCCTTCTACCTTTGTTGCAAGCGCTGTAAATTACTTTTTAGGAATTTTGTAAGTATTTATGCAGTTTTTAAAAACTTTTACCAATGACATTTGGAACAGTTGTTACAATTATAATGACATTAATAGGAGTCAAACTTTTATCAATGACTTTGAAAAAATTGTCACAATTGTAATGACATTAATAGGAGTCAGTAGATGATGGCACAAATGAATCATGCTCAACTGCAACAATACAAGACCCAAAAAAAATTGTCACAACACAAGACCCAACACAAGACCTAGGGCACGTCGGGTGCCCTAGGGGCTTGTTCGGGCTGTCTCCGGGGTGGGTGGTTCCGGTGTCTCCTCCGGTTCCACTCGGAGGTCACTAGTGACGTTTGCCCCTGGGCTGGGGCTCGGCTCCCTTGGTGTGACCCTGAGACTGGGCAACTTGCAGTTTAGCTTCCGAAGTTGATGTGTCAGGCGAAAGCCTTGCCTTGGCTCCTCGCTAGGGCCGACGATGGCGACGTTTTGGCGTCGTTCCCCTTCCTGGAGGCATCGTCGTGATGGCCATCCTACTCCTAAAGCCCTCTGAGTGAAAACTCCGTTCAACGGCGGCGCGTTGCGTTGCTACCTTGTTGAAGGCGTCGTCTGTGCAGTTTGTTGGTCCTAGGCTTGGTGTTTCCTCTAGATTAGCCGCGTTGTCGTCGTTGATGGTCTCGGCCCATGTCGTTCTTGCCTTCGTGCGAGGTGGCTTGTTGTGGCTTGTGTTGTTCTTCTCCTCCCTCTGTATTACTCTTTTCCCTTTCCTGTAAGGCCTTCGGCCTAGGTGGCAACGGCAGTGCTGCGTTCCCTCTCTATGCATGTGTTCAATCCAGGCGGTGGCCGGTGGTGTCCTGGCTTTTGTTAGGGTCGCAGCCTTGCGCTGTGGTTGTACCCCGCGCTTGCGGGCCTTTTCTTTTGTTTTCTCCTGCTTAAATGGAAAAGGTCGGCAGTCCTCCTGCCCCTTCTTAAAAAAAATGAATTAATGCGACCAATGCCACAGATATCTTTGTAGGCTCTTATTAAAAGAAGTATTCCCCGTCGTATTTTATATAGTGCGGTTTAACTTGTCATGATCTTCTAACTATATTTTGATAAGTGATTTCTTTTGTCTTACGTCATTTATAACATCAAATTTATAATTATTAAAAACTATTTTCAAATGTGAATCCAACGGTACCATTTTTTAGCATAAATTATTGGTCAAATAATACAAAGTTTGAATCTTGAAATGTGTGTGTGTCTTATAAAAACAACGAAGGGCAAAAGGTACTAACCTTTTCAAATTAACTTAATTAGAAAAATATAGGGCAAGACAAAAATAATTGGGAACCAAGCCACACCGCAACTCAACGTTGCTAACTCGAAGTAGAGCTAACCACATCTCCAAACCGTAAGAAAAACAACAGTTCAACAAATTCATGGTCTACCATCCAATAAAACACATCGATGGCATAACTGACGTAGCCGTAGCCGAGGTTACCATCTTAGCGACCAAACAACAAGAAGACCCTCAAGTAGCCGATCAAAGAACATTTTGAAAAGCGATGTCTTTAACAAAGAAACGACGATAGAATGCCGCCATTATCTGTTCGCTTCATGGCGGGGCTTCATCGAAGAAAAAGAGGATGGAAGCGGGCTTCAGTGTGTCCCATCACTGATCTAAGTGAAACCGTGTCTAGAGCATCTTGTTCTTTCTGACTTATTTTATTTTATTTATTTTTTCACTTTGAGAGTTTTTGTATGAATTTTATACTCCTAGTCGAATTCTTTTTATTTGACTTGTTGTAGAGAGTCGGCATGCGCACATCTGTGCAGAACTGGCTGGCACAGCAAAGCACGGGGAACTGTGTAGTGGCTGCATTTGCATTGCCGCGTGCAGGGCCGGCTGGAGTGGGAGCCTGCGGGCTGGCGCGGAGACAAATGCCACCACCAATGCTCTTCTTTTTTTTAAAAAAAAAAGGCTTTGCCTCATTTTCCATTGCATCCGGAACCAACCAATGCTCTTCTTTGCCTCCTACGCTTAATCTTTTGTAAATTCCTGCCGTCTGCCCGAGTCTTCTGTAATGGTCCGGCGTCACCTCGCGCTCATCCTTTTCTTGAGCGGTGGCGCGCGGACGGCACGGGTTGCCAAACACCATGGCCAAACGTGCAGCGTGCTGCACGACGAGGCGTACCGGAAACAACGGGCAACGCCGCAGCGACCGTCAAAAAGGCGCGCCTTCCTCGCGTCGCTAAAAGGAATCCAATGCGCACGGATGACGGAACTTCCATCGAGCTAGATGAGAGAATCTCCAATATCGATGAACAAGCATATTTCTCGAGACCATAATGTTTTCTTCTTCCAGCTTTTCATGTGTAAACATCTCCTCTCAGAAAGACGGATCGATCAGGGAACATCATGTCATAATTTATAATCTAGTATACACGTCGTAGTTACCTTTGTTAATATTTTTCAGATTCTTTGCCCCCCGGACATGGCTTAGACCCGGTACGTCAAATCTGGTACGCACGTCGGCCGCTCCCGCCGGCACTGCACGGCGGCCACGTTCGCTTTTCCTATCTCTCCTCTTAAACAGGAGCACGATACTGACAGAAACATGCAGCTCCCAAGTCCTAGCCCAACGTTGTCGCCTCCTCGCTTCCACGTTTCTTTCTGCCGGAACCCGTGGCGCCTCACGCTATTTTCGTCTCCCGCCAAAAACGCGACCGCCTCGTGGAAGAAAAAGCTCGCCGTGGAAGATGGCACGACACTGATTGTGAAGCGTGGCTCGTCGCAATTGGAGCCTGGCGCCGCGCGATTGTTCCCCCCGTTAAACACGCAATTTCCTATGGATCAAAGGTGTAGATGCCAAATAGGCAGGGCTAAACGGGCTGGTACGAAGCCCGTAGTTTTGATCCGGTCCAAAGCACGGTCCGATGAAAATCGAGCCCGGGCCTGAGTCGGCACGGTTCGATCATGCGCGTCGTGTATGGATCGAAGGCTAGACACGACGGCTGGCACGACACGACCTCCCTTCGTGCCATGTCTGGTTCTTTGCCTTGCTCGTGGGCCGGCACGACACTGGTTATTTCCCTCCTCAATCGTGCCGCACCGGGCGGCCTATGATCAAAGGTCGCCACTACAACTAAGATTGTCGTAGTATCATAAAAGAACAGAAAATAAAGATAAAAACCTTTAAAAAGATATGTAAATAGTGTCTGATCGAACTAAGGCATGTTCTTTTCAACTTAACGACTTATCTACGCTTTGAAAAGACAAGTGTTATTAGTTTTTTGAGTCCGTTTCTTCGTTGTTTTGAAGGTGGGTCCTAACTCTTCAAAAAGCAAGCCAAGAGAAATGGATTCAAATCTCGAGACTACCTCGAGAAGCTCTCGAAATTCAGTCATTTTAGCCATTCAGATCAGCTCAAAAAGAATAGGCTCTAAGTAATGATTAGATTGATTATGCTCTTACAACCCAACACCTCCCATTAAAAGTAGCGTGAAAAACATCTTGAAGTCTTCTTCTTTGGATCAAAAACTCATTGCATGTGCAATACATTGTTAGCGGTATATTAAGGTTTTGTTCTTTTGAGCTAATATAAACGACCGAACAGTTCAAACGGCCGAATGTTGAGAGCTTCTCGAGGTGGTCTCGAGATTCGGTTCCATTTCGTTTGATTTACATATTAAAGCGTTAAGACGCATTTTCGAGATAGCAAAAAAACGAGCTTAAAAAACGTAAAGCATGTCTTTTCAAAACGTAGATAATACGTTAAGTTGTTAAGCCGAAAAAGCATGTCTTTTCAAAACGTAGATAATACGTTAAGTTGTTAAGCCGAAAAGAACAAAGCTTAAGGTCCGGTTCTTTTCAGCTTAACAGGTTAACGTCTTAACAGCTTAACGACTTGTTTACGTTTTGAAAACACATATGCTTTGAGTTTTTTGAGTCCATTTTTTCGCTGTTTTGAAGATGGGTTCTAATGCTTTAAAAACCAAGTCAAACGAAATGTATCCGAATCCCGAGACTATCTCGAGAAGCACTTTAAGTTCAGTCATTTCAACCGTTTATCTGTTCAGATCAGCTCAAAAGAACGGGGCCTAAAACTAAGAATTTTTTTTCTCACCATAAGGGGCATGCCTTCTCGTTTCCAAAGGAAATGCACAAGCAGCTAAATTCAGGGTTTTCACCATTCTTCACAAAACTGCTTTTATGGACTGAACCTGGCCTCACCATGCCTCAACAACACATCAACGACCACCACAACATCTGACTTTCACAACACTAGCATGAAGACAAAATCAACAATGAACCAGAATACATCTCCCACAACAAGACTGAGATCTATGGGTTGATGCTCTTTCGTCAACAACAGCTAACCTCTTTCTCAGTTTGCACTAGTACCGATGTTTTGCACCGGTGTCTGATGCTATAGCATCAACCCATAGAGTTGGTGGCACGACGTTTGTCGACGGTTGGGATATCGGGTCCAAGTCAACTAAGGTTCTTGAGAAAGGGAGATAGAAGACCTGCCAAGCAAGATAAACAGCGATCAAGGAGCAACAGGGAGACACAGGTTTTTTATCCTGGTTCGGGCCTCTTCGGAAAGATAATAGCCCTATGTCCAGCCTTTCTTTATATCAAAGAGGATTACAAGGTGGAAGCTCGACAAGACGAACAAATCTCGGCGAGATTATGGGTGTACAGAAAGCAATACACGATGATGCGCTAAGTCTCAATCTTCTGGCGTAAGATCAGGTGCCCTCTACACGCCGTAGAGGCCCTGTTTATATAGTGTTGAACAACCGACCTACCGAGGGATAATTGGGCTGGCCTGACCACGAGATCATAACGAACTCGATACATGCCAAATATATCCCGAGGTAGATAAGGTATACTCCGATTCTTGGGGATCACGACGTCTGCTCCAATCCAGGAAACCAACGTCCAAGTTTTCACGTAGCTGTGCAGAACTCTTGTTCGAGTCGGACTCAAACACGAATCCTAGGCCATTACGCACCATGCCAGTCAGGAAGCTGTTCGGCAGGATGCGCATGGGTCTGATAGAACCTTCCAGGAAGCAGGCTCTAGGAGGCTGTTCAATTAGGCCGTCAAGGAGTGGGCCATGGCAATGGGCCGTAATTTTATTCCCGACAACGTTGATGTTTGGCCCTGGCCAATCCCTACATTTTGCTGTGCTGATGAACTTGGGGTTGCGCAGGGCGGGATTGGGGTGGTCTATCACTGGCAGCGTGTTTTCGTTGTCAGAGGTGGCATGGTTCCAAGCGTTAGCGTCGTCCATCATGTCTGCTTCGAGGAGCTATAGATTTTTCAGTTGGTTGTTGGTTTCTTTGGTTCGGTTTGTCGTGACATACAGGGCGATTAATCATTTTCGTTGTTTTTAATCCAATGTTGTTCATGGATATTGTCGGGGATAAAATCACGGCCCATTGCCATGGCCCACTCCCTGACGGCCTAATCGAACAGCTTACTAGGGCCCAACTCCCTAAAAGGTTCTATTTGGCCCATGTGCATCCTGCCGAACAGCTTCTTGGCTGGCACGGTGCGTAATGGTCTAAGATTCGTGTTTGAGTCCGACTCGAACAGAGTTCTGCACGGCTACGTGAAAACCCGGACGTAATTTCCCGGATTAAAGCAGAAGTCGTGACCCCCAAGATTCGGAGTTTACCTTATCTATCTTGGGATGTATTTGGCACGTTGAGTTCGTTACGATCTCGTAGTTAGCCTGACCCGATTATCCCTGGTAGGTCGGTTTGCTCAGCGCTATATAAACAAGGCCCTACGGCGTGTAGAGGGAGGAGTTTTACGCACCTGATCATCGCATTGAAGCTTAGATCCCATATTGCTTTCCTGTTCACATATAATCTCGCCGAGATCTGTCCATCTCGTCGAGCATCCTCTTGTAATCATCTCTGATATATAAGAAAGTCTGGACGTATGGCTGTTATCTCCTCGGAGAGGCCCGAATCAAGATAAAAACCCCTGTCTCCCTGTTGCTCATTGGTTGTTGTTTGTTCTGTTCGATGTGTCTCCTATCTCCCCTTTCTCAAGAACCTTAGTTGACTTGAGATAGATATCTCAACCGTCGACAGATATATCTCAAAAAGACCATAACGATGGTATCAGGCAGACTATCATTTGCTCTCTGTGTGTTTAGGGTTATGATGCATGAGTGATCATGTTCTATACCTTGTTTAATACAATGAATTTCCGTTTATCTTGTATACGACAATACAATAAGTTTGATAAAAATAATTAAAAATGGATCCATTTGCTCGATATACCACACTAACCATAGTACAATATGTTTTGTAAGACGTCTGAGAGTTATTTATCTCTCAGTCGATTTTTCTAAACCGTTGATTAAACGTCTCTGTAGGACGTATAAAAGATTTAACGGTAGAATCTAGCTTTGTAAAAATCGATTAAGACTTATTTAAAAATCAGTTGCTTGAGAAACAACAAAACCGCAAAAAATAAGATGACATAACATGTTTTTTTTTTTGCCCCCACCTACTTTCAGCACCCTGTGGAGGTGGCCCCAAAACCGCAGGGCCACCGGCGAATGTTCGGCTGCTTTTTATCCATTCCACTAAACTCAACTGTACATAGTTTTTTTTCCTGTAATAAAACACGTAACTCCACTCGGTCGTGCAACCGCATCCGAACCGAGCATTCTGCCGAGCCACAGCCGTGCTCCGGTTCCCTGCGTCGCGCGTTATTACGGGAACGGGACGCATCGTTTCCTACGTGACAGCGTGAGGTGAGCCGCGCACCAGCAACATTGGTAAAAGCGTGAGGTACCGAACACGCGGTTGGGCACACGCGACGCGCACAGAACCCGCGGCTTCCCGGCCCGTACCTGGCATTGTTAAAGCTGTCCACGAATTCAATGCGCTGCTACGGTTTAACATGCCGCCCTACGAAAATCTTGGTCCGACGCGAGTCTCGTGACGCTTGCGCTTCTCTCCATGTCGTACGCCGGCCGCATCGGCCGATTTTTCATTTTTGTACCGCGCCCTGTTCTGCACGTCGTTCCTTCCAAGTTCCAACCCCCGAATAATCGAGCGAGCAGCGCGGTGTTTTTCCGCGTGAATAAACCGAGCGTGCCACTGCACCCTGGTAGCGTTCGGTTTCATACTTTCATTGGATCGCATCGCATAGACGCATAGCGATCGATCGCTTTATCTGTTGTGAACGTACACCTTGCCCTGTCGACATGCAGTTTTTTGTCTACAATTTTTGGTGAGCTGCCAGGAATGGAGAGTTGGGTGGGTGGGTGCACCTTGCATAGCATTACGAAAGCAACGCCAAAACTATATAAGGGAAACAACATAGGAGTATTATTAAACCCCGAAAGAGCGGTTTGACCTCAACACCCAATATATCCACCGATTCCGCTCGCCGTCCTTGGACATTCTCTCCTCTTCCCCGCCCGCGCCGCTTCCCCTTCGTCCGTCCCTCTCCCTCTCGGCAGATAAAATATATCTGATACTTTCCGCTTTGCACTCCGGGGGCCCGCACACAGCAGAGGCGAGGAGACGAGAGGGGGGCCTGTACGTGCCGCTGGCTATAATTATTTCTTCCCGGAGCGGCAATTTCAGGCCACCGGCGTCCTATAATATTCTGGTACCGGGGTGTTGCGCCTGCGCCGTCCATCCGCGCTCTCGCCGCAGCGGAAGGTTTGGTGGACGGAATGGCGGAGGAGTGCCCCCAGGAGCTCTGGCTCCCTGACGAGTTCCTGGACGACGACTTCTTCTCCGTCGAGGAAAAGGCGCAGGTGGCTGCCAAGAGCGAGAGCGACGAGGAGGACGGGCTCACCGGGCTTTCCCGCCGCATGGCCGCCCTCTTCGAGCTCTCCGCCGGCGGAACCGCCCCAAAGGTTGGTTATTTCCCCTTCTTTTTTCTATCGCGTTCTGCACGCCGCGGCGTCGGAGGTTCCATTTTAGGCCTGTGTTTTTGAATCGGTGGGTTGGTGCTTGTGTTCTGTGCAGGCGGAGGTGATGGCTGGATCGCCGCAATCGACGCTGTGCGGGCTTCCAGTCTCTGGGGAGGAAAGCCCCAACGGAGTCGCGTCGCGGGTCAGCTCGCCGCCGTCCTCGCCGCTGGAGCAGCAGCCGGCTGACCCCTGGGACCTGCTCTACGAGGCGGCCGGGCAGGTGGCTCTCCTCCGCATGAACGCCATCCCAGTGCCCGGTAACCCACCCGCCTACCATGGCAAGGCTTTCGTGCCGCCAGCAAGGAAGCCTTCCCCGCCAGTGCCAGCCGCTGGCGCCTTTCAGTATTCGCCGAATCCATTGCTCACCCAGCGCCAGGTTCAAGCGGCTCGTGTGAGTTCTTGCCACTCACTGATTCACAGCATCGCGCAAAACTTTCTGATTTGTTTCTCGTGGGCCTCTGTTCTCTAACGGCGGGGCATGTTTCTTCGTCTTGGTCGTTGGTTTCAGTTTCACCTCCTGAAGCAACAGCTGCTGAAGCAACAGCGGGAACAGCAGCTTGCCGCGGCGGCGGCAGCGGCGTGGGCCACGCACCACCACGGCGGCGCTCCGCGGGCCTCCGCCGTGGGTTCGTCGCTGGGGATAAACTCGTCGGCGTGGCCTCCGCTGCAGAAGCCCCAGCAGCAAGCTGTGTCCAACGCCGGCATGCGCGCCGTTTTCCTCAGCCCTCCCGGAGGAAAGCGCGAGCGCACCGGCACAGGTGTGTTCATCCCGCGCCAGGCCGGCGCCCCCGCCGAGCCAAAGAAAAAGCCAGGTGCAGCCTCGCCGTCGGCGACATCTCTTTCTTGGCTTCTCGATCTTTCCCGAGCTCCTATTAGTATTTCGGTTTTTTTGGCTAACTTCTTGTGGTTCTGCTTGGCTTCAGGCTGTTCCACCGTTCTTCTCCCGGCGCGTGTGGTTCAGGCGCTCAACCTAAACGTTCAAGACCTCGGTGCCCGTCCCTGCTACGCCGGCGGTTTTGTCGTCGATCACGGTGATTAATTTTTGCTTATTCTCAATGGTGTTGCTAATTTGTTTGTGTTGAATGTGGATGAATGCGTGCGCTTTAGTAGAACATAAGATTCATGTTTTCTCGCAGACGCACTGGTCAGCCGGAGCAATGCGCTGATGGCCAGCCAAAAGCGCGCGAATCAGATCCATATCGCGGCCGCTGCTCGTGAGCTCAATCTCCCGCAAGAATGGACGTACTGACGCTGCATCATGCTCTCTGCAACAATGCGTCGTCTGTTCTAACCCAAGCTTCTTGGATTATATTTAAGGGAAAAATTGCTGCTATTATTAGTGCTAGTTAGGCGTTAGGCTAGAAGTAGGAGCCAGTCGTCTGTGGTGGTAGCATCAGTGTTAGGTGTTCTTTTGTATGCTGATATATTGGTTATTTTGGATGGTGGGTGATGGATGCACTTGAACCGAAGGAAATACATAACTCGTAGGTTTTAGCTGGTGGCATTTGCATTTGGGTGAAATAATAAGTGGTCGTGTTTTGGAGAATGGGGAGGTATGTTGGCGAGTCCAAGCAGTATGATGGTCGGGAAACAAAAATCATCAGTGGTTCCAGAGTGATGTCGTTGTAAGAATGAAATAAAGAACTCCAGGTTTCCATTTCTTGTCACACGGCATCAGCCTCTGGTTTCCCTTTTTGCTCTGCATAGGTTGCTTCATGAATAAGCAACTTCTCCTGTGGTAACTGGTAAAGTGGTGATGTTAACGAATAATATCATCTCATCTCCTTCCTCTAATCGTTGTCTGGTGCTACTGTTGGAGATCTTTTGGCTGTGATTTATGATTTTGCTTAGGATTTCGTCGTCTCTGTTGAGTGGTGTACTGGTGTGTGTTGAGTAGCAGCAGCAGAGGTAAACTGGTGGTTGCACTCAACTTATCTTTCCCTACCTCATCGCCAAAGTCCAATCAATGACGCCTTGTTGCTTAACATGGTGGCATGTTCTTTCTTAAAATGTTTTAATACATGTTTGAAATTGAGACGAACGGGCCATCTGCCATCGAAGAATCTGGCCGAAGCCGGGCCCGGGATCTTGCATCTCCATGACTCCCTCCCATGTCAATATCCACCGGACAGCGACACATGTGCAGATGTGCTCTCCCGACCCAAAACTCTCGCAGCCCTCGCCTGCATTATTGCGAGACATCCACACATTTTTTATTTTTTTATCTCGGAGTCCACGGCTTGTTCTGAACCTTCTTTGGTCCCTGTCCTCCCACAAGTCGTTCGTTCCGTTTTGCCCCTGTATTTGGTATGGCCGTTTCCTGTCGTCTTGTTGCGCGGCGCTCGCTCTCTCCTGGATCGGTGTTGCGGCTATGACCGGGTCAATGCTTGTTCGCGCCTTTTGGTTTTGTGCGGTGCGAGCGCGCTCGCCGAGAGCTCCTTTCGTTGCGCTCCACGCTTCGTTGCTTTGCGCTTTGCACGCCCCCCGTGCCCAAAGTGGCCTCTGTGGTTTCGACTCGGATCGAAAGTGGCCTTGCACAGTCGCACAGAGGAGAAAGATGGCGATCTGATTCGTATCATCTTGCAGCGGGTATGGCGCGATGAGCTTATCAGATTGTTTGCATCCACATATGCGCCTTTTCGGCTGCCTTTTCGGCCATCAGGATTCTGATCTAGGAGTACTGGTTTTTGAGGAGAAATAGATGCTCAGAGGTCGTAGGCCCTCTCCGAAAGCAACGAAATGTTTTAAATTTTATGAAATGTTTTTGGCCTACTACCTCCGTCCCCGAAAGAATGTCCTTTAAGCTTGTTTTGGAGAAACTAATAATAAGTGTATGTAGATGAAAATCTATAATATTTATAGTGGTGGAAAGAGAATCTAGAGGTATTTTATAGTGGTGGGAGGAGAATATAGAAATACTTTATAGTGGAGGGAGGGGAATCTAGTGTACTGTGCAAATTTGAATCCTAGAACTGTGCAAATTTGAATCCTAGAAGAGCATTCTTTCTGGGACGGAGATAATAGTTTTTTAGAGGGATAGCATGGCAAAAGTTAACTAATTTAGAAAAAACTATTGCAATGTAACACCACGTATTGAATCAACACCTACTTAAAAGGACATTAAGGCCCTGTTCTTTTGAGCTGACTTGAACGGCTAATCGGCTAAACGGCTGAAATGACTGAACTTCGAGAGCTTCTCGAGATAGTTTTGAGATTCGGATATATTTTGTTTGACTTGCTTTTTTAAAGCGTTAGGACCCACCTTCAAAACAAAAAACAACGAAAAAACGGACTCAAAAAACTCAAAGAGTAAAATGTACCGGAGGTCCATTAACTTATAGCGTGGTGTCATTTAGGTCCATCAACTTCCAAACTATAGTTTTAGGTCCATTAACTCTTTATATTGTTTACTGCAGGGCCGTACCTCTTTGTTTTGTGTTTAGATTCGACATGGCATGGACACCGTGGTAGCCACTTAAAGAGTTAATGGATCTGCAGTAAACAACTTAAAGAGTTAATGGACCTGCAGTAAACATCTTAAAGAGTTAATGGACCTGCAATAAACAACTAGCTGTCACGGTGTCCATACCACGTTGGATCTAAACACAAAACGAAGGTGTACGGACCTGCAGTAAACAATTTAAAGAGTTAATGGACCCAAAACTGCAGTTTGAAAGTAGATGAACCTAAATGACACCACGCTATAAGTTAATGGACCTCCGGTGCATTTTACTCAAACTCAAAACATATGTGATTTCAAAACGTAGATACATCGTTGAGCTGTTAAACTGAAAAGAACTGGGCCTAAAATCAACATGCACTTCTAAAATATGGATCAAACATTCGTCACCTGCACGATATAGTGCATGCATTAGAATCATACTAGAATTTTTCACATGTTGTAAAAGACATGCATTTTCTTTCATAGAGATAGTGGACAAAAATCCAAATCCAGCTTCTCCACCGTTCTGTGATCTATCTTCATTGAGTGTATCTGTAAATCGACAAAAACATTTCAAATCGCTTTGAAGAGTAACTCTACATGACAACCCGGTACAATATTTCCATCACAGGGGAAACTAATTCCAATAGCATACAAACAGATCGAGAATCATGGGTATCAACCACACGAAAAACGCCACCAAAAAGGTTGCCAAAGGCGATCATCACGTCGCACTATCTTCGATTGGAACCTATTACAATGTTAAATTGTTGCCAAAAACGACATGGTGAACACCAAACCCAAATATTAAAAAAGTAGCCTTTGCAAAAAACTTGAAGTTTCAAGAAGATAAGAAGAGGTTACCATCCCCCTCCTTATCTCTGTCAAGGTCATCGAAATTAAAGGAACGAGGGATCGAGGAATCAATGAGATTTATCAAGATATGCCCCCCTGACCCAACAAGGCCACTACACCAGCCTATCAAGGCATCATCTTAGGAGACCAGCCCACCATGTCCACAGGTGCCCACCATGTCCACAGGTCATGGGAGGGTCATGGGACATGTTGCACACTGCAATGTACTACAGTATAGTACCAAATGTGTAAAGTATAGGCAAACACATGCAATATTCTAAGTCTCCAACAGTTAAGAGAGAACACCAGCTGCCCCTGCCACTATCTTGCTTTTGTAACGATGTGAGTCTAGATTTGTAGTTCTAAATATTGGACCGAAAGAACCTTAGCCTCCAGTTGCAACTGTCCCTCCCATTGCGGTCTTATCACAACATCTATGTTTTGCATATTATCCGAAGAATAATCATTTTAACAAAATCTGGACTTAGTATCCAAATATGAATATGAGACTCCATATACGCATCTGTATAAAATATAAATATGGATATACATAAAATATTATTGGTACCTGACAAGGGCCTTGTTTGTTTCAGATTAATGTTGAGTTGCGTTTTACTTAGCAAATTTATGACCCACTCGAAATACGTTCTAAAAGATTCAAAAAATTATGAAAAATATTTTGCGAACTCTAATAAGAACTATTTAAAACCCCACAAAAATAACTATAAAATATTACAACATTTGGCCTACACAAAAATAAAAAAAAAATTAATTTAATTTAATCTGAAACAAACAAGGCTTAAGTTGTGGGCTCATGGCCCGACGTAGGAGTCTACTTGATTGGTGTTGGCTCCTTGTCATTGTTGTGTGGCTATGCATTCGTTGATTACTCTTGTATAGCAGACACTCTATTTTCACACTTAGTTACTCATTATATCTTCGATCTAAATTTTCATTCACGCTTTGCACTACACTTTGAAAGATTTTTCTGTCCATCCGCTATTCTTTCCAAAGTGACAATATTTTTGAGTAGCTACTACGGATACTGAGCATGTTTAATACCTACTCCCTCCGTCCTCAGAAGAATGTCATTCTAGCATTCAAAATTTGTCCCACAAAGGATGTCATCCTGTGCTATGGGCCCCACTTCTTTTATTACTGCACTTTCATCCAAGCACCCACCACTCTCAATGACCAATTGTTAGTCTTGCATGTACATTAATAATGTTTCTTTTCCCAAAAAACCAGGGGCACATAGGTCATTTGGTTTGGATATTAATCTCTCCATTTGAATGCTAGAATAACATTCTTTCGGGGACGGAGGGAGTATTTGTGGACTATCTCATTTATGTCCATCTTATTTTTCCGTATATTTTTTTTCTATATTTTATATTTTATTCCTATCGTATTGTTACGATGCTTATTTTGCACACCAAATAAGTTAATCATTAAATGAACTAGGCGCCTCCTTTCACTGTCAATCATAGCTTTTGATAGAATGGTCGGTGGTGGAGAAAAAAAAGTTTAAAAGTATAACGTAAAGTGTAAAGAAATTTTGATAAAGAATAGAGTGAATAGTTAATACTCTTCAAATTAAAGTAGGAGGTAGCGAAAGCTCTTAAAAAATCTGCAGTAAATGTGGGGAGGGTTGACGTATCCTTTTTTTCATCGGTTTTATTTGAATCTAGACAGAATACGAGGCGGTTCAACGGGAACAACGAAGGGCAGCTGGGCAGGTTTGTACGCGAAATAATCCATAAAGAATTCATGGGCAGTAGTACTTGTGAAATTCAAAATGCTTTGGCGCCTGCCGGTAGCCTGGCTGGGAGTGTAGAGAACCTGACTCCTGACTCCTGAGTTTTATGCACGCGTAGAAAATTTGAAACGGCGGAGGCGGGACTTACGTGCTTAATAGTCATCCATACGAAAACAATAAAATCTAAGCACAATTAGTTGTGCATGTTAGAATAATTATGGGGTTGGCCCATTTAATTATTTTAATAGAAATTCCAAAAGGCCCATTTAATACTAAACCGTTCGGGAAATTGGGAGGAGAATATCTCAACTTAAATAGTTGGATTGTGCCTCTCCCAATTAGAAAAGAGAGAAAAGAGAAATGCAGGGCCACGCGCGCGCGCCAAGCCGAGTCGAGCTCGAGCCGAGGTGTGGCGTGGGCGTGGGCGTGGTCGTAAGCGTGACGTGTCGAGCACGGGCGAGCTCTCCTCTGGCGCGGGCGATCTCTCCCCGAGCCGGGCGAGCTCTCCCCGAGCACGGGCGACCTCTCCCCGTAACCGACGACTTAATGGCTGGTGTAATGACGTCCGTTACGTAACGGACGACTTAATGGCCAGATGTAATGACGTCCGTTACTAGTGCTTGGTGGTGTCCAGATTCGACGAACCTTCTCTTCCTGGCGCTTATAAAAGCATGAGCTCCTCGCCCTGTGAAAAAGGCTCTTGCTCTCAAGAGCTCTCTCTCTCCCGCTCATTCCATTCTTCCATCTGTAGCGCTGCCATCTTGCGTTCCCGCCTCTGTTTCCTTGCGCGCACAAGGAGCCGAGGGAGCAGGCCTCCGGAACCTCGTCCTTCTCGAGATCCTGCTCGGGATAGAAGGCTGATAAGGTTTTTGGGGAGCGTTCTCACGCGACTGCTTAAGTTTCCCTGCTGGTTCAGCTTCATCTACACAGCATCGACGTTCGACTGCACCGACCTCTCCACTACATCAAAGGCATCTCTGCACCAACTTGTGATCGTCTACACCAACTGTCATGGCGAACAACAATGAACAAGTCATTGTTTCGCCTGCGCCTGTGCCAGTGGTGGCACCGGCTCAAGGGTATATTTGTTTATACCGTGCCTTTATTTGGCTTGTTTCTTGTTCATTAGCCTTTGTGTATGCGATAGATAATTCGTTATTATCTAGTACCTTTGGTTATGAACTTGAAATATTCAATTGGTTAATTATGATTTACCTAATTTTGTGGATTAAGAGCTTGAGAAAATTCCTAATATTTCCAACAATCCAAAAACCTTATCCTAAGAATTTTACAACTACTGGTTTCGCTGCCGCACTTAAGCCAACTGTATTTGACGGCGCAAATTACAAGCGTTGGCGCGCCAAGATGATTTTATGGTTGACTGCCATGAACGTGTATCACGTTGCGCAAGGCAAACCTGAGCCTGAGGGAGGGCTCTCTCCTGAGCAGGAGAGTGCCTTCGCGGCTGCGGATAACTTGTTTAGAGGCGCCGTGATTAGCATTTTGGAAGAAAATCTTGTTGATGTGTATATGATTTTGCCTAGTGGTAAAGAAATGTGGGAAGCACTTGAGGCAAAATTTGAAGTTTCTAACGCGGGTAGCGAGCTATATGTCATGGAGCAGTTTCATGACTACAAGATGGTCGATGACCATTCTGTAGTAGAACAAGCTCATGAGGTGCAAGCTCTCGCAAAAGAACTTGAGAATTTTAAATGTGCATTGCCAGATAAGTTTGTGGCGGGATGCATTATTGCAAAGCTGCCATCTTCTTGAAGGGATTTTACCACTACTCTAAAACACAAGAGACAAGAGTTCAGTGTTGCTGGTCTCATTGGGTCTCTAGACGTTGAGGAGAAGGCGAGGGCAAAAGATACACGTGGGTAAGGAAGTTCTAGTGCCAATGTGGTACAAAAGAAAACCTTTCAATTCAACAAGAATAAAAACAAGTCCGAAAAGTCGACAACAAGAACAAAGCCAATCAAGCGCTAGCTTCAAGAAGAAGAAGAATAAAGGGAAGGGAAGCTGGTTTGTGCAGTAATGGTACGATCATCGGGCTAAGGATTGTCTGATCGTAAAGACAAGCGAAAAAGCCCGCTAACGTTGTTATTGGCAATCTTGAGGCAGAACATCTGGGTATGTAACAAGTACCTCTTGTTCTTCGATGTCGTTCACGATTGGTGGATTGACACGAGGGCCAATATACATGTTTGTCTTTGATAGATTCCTATTTTCTTATCGGTCGCAGGGTTGCCTCCGTGTTGATGGGGAATGGGTCGCAGGTTATGCGTGGAGTCGACATTTGTTGACTTGAAGTTTACTTGAGCAAGGTCGTCGATCGAGTAACGCATACAACATGTGCCCGCGATAAATAAGAACCTTGTCAGCGGATCTCTATTATGTAGAGATGGTTTTAAGCTAGTTTTTTAATGCAATAAATGTGTTATTTCCAAGTTTGGAAATTTTATTGGAAAAGGCTATGAAAGCGGAGGCTTGTTCCGCTTATCTTTGATGGACATGAATAATGAGATTAATCATGTTTGTGATCATGAGACTAATGTTTGGCATTCACGACTTTGTCATGTTAATCTTGATTGTATGATGCGGATGGCCGGTATGGATTTAATCTCAAAATTTACCCAAGTCAAAGGTTCTAAGTGTCAAGTGTGTGTTCAATCTAAACAACCTCGCAAGCCTCACAAGGCAGCAGAGGCGAGAAACTTGTCACCATTAGAACTAGTTCATACCGATTTGTGCGAGATGAACGGGGAGTTGACGAAGGGTGGTAAGAGGTATTTCATGACTTTGATTGATGATTCTACTAGATTTTGCTACGTGTATTTATTAAAGTCTAAAGATGAGGCTTTTCACTATTTTAAAATCTATAAAGCTGAAGCTGAGAACCAATTTGATAGGAAAATCAAACGGGTTAGGTCAGATCGTGGTGGAGAATATTTTTCTAGTGATTTTAATAAATTCTGCGAGGAACTTGGAATAATCCATGAGAGGACGCCTCCCTATTCTCCCCAGTCAAACGGGGTTGCCGAAAGAAAGAACCGTACTCTAACTGATATGGTTAACGCCATGTTAGAAACATCGGGACTTTCCAAGGAATGGTGGGGTGAGGCTATATTGACTGCGTGTCATGTCCTAAATAGAGTTCCTACAAAGAATAAAGAAATCACACCATTCGAGGAATGGGAGAGGAAAAGATTAAATCTCACTTATTTACGTACTTGGGGCTGTTTGGCTAAGGTTAATGTGCCTGTCGCAAAGAAGCGTAAACTTGGACCAAAAACCGTTGATTGTGTCTTCATTGGTTATGCTTTTCACAGTGTTGGATATAGGTTCTTAATAGTAAAATCTGGAGTACCTGATATGTATGAAGGTACAATCTTAGAGTCCAATGATGCCATATTCTTTGAGGACATATTCCCTATGAAATAGACACTTAGCTCATCTGGCCAAGAATCTATCTTCTCTCCTAAACCTTCCACTGCTATACAAATTGAACCCACTTTTGAGGAAAATCCAATAGATGAAGATAATGAAGTAACTCGAAAGAGTAAGAGACAAAAGACCGCAAAGTTTTTTGGTGATGACTTCATTGTATATCTAGTGGATGATACTCCAAGAACCATTCAGAAGGCTTATTCATCTTAGGACGCTGACTATTGGAAGGAAGCGGTCCAGAGTGAGATGGATTCCATCCTGAACAATGGAACTTGGGAAGTTATTGATCGTCCATATGGGTGTAAACCTGTAGGATGTAAGTGGGTGTTCAAGAAGAAGCTGAGGCCTGATGGTACAATTGAAAAGTACAAGGCAAGGCTTGTGGCCAAGGGTTATACCCAGAAAGAAGGCGAGGACTTCTTTGATACTTACTCACCTGTTGCCAGATTGATCACTATTAGAGTACTACTATCCATGGCTGCCTCCTACGGTTTGATCGTTCATCAGATGGACGTAAAGACGGCTTTCCTTAATGGAGAGTTGGAAGAGGAAATCTATATGGATCAGCCAAATGAATTTGTAGTAAAGGGTCATGAAAAAAAAGTGTGTAGGTTGTTGAAGTCTTTGTATGGCCTTAAGCAAGCACCTAAGCGATGTACGAGAAGTTCGACAGAACTTTAACATCTCGCCGCTTTGTTGTGAATGAAGTCGACAAATGTGTGTATTACCCCTATGGTGGGGGTGAAGGAGTGATTACGTATGCGTATGTTGATGACATCTTGATCTTGAGACGAACCTTAATGTGATTAAGGAAGTAAAGGACTTTCTGTCCGCGAATTTTGAAATGAAAGATTTGGGAGTAGCGGATGTCATCTTAAACATTAAGTTGTTAAGAGAAGCTGATGGTGAGATAATTCTTGAGCAGTCCCATTATGTGGAAAAGGTGTTGAGTCGCTTTGGTTTTAGCGATTGTAAACCTGCTCCAACGCCATATGATCCAAGTGTGCTATTACGAAAGAACCAACATATAGCAAAGGATCAATTGAGATATTCCCAGATCATTGGTTCACTGATGTATTTAGCTAGTGCAACAAGACCTGATATCTCGTTTGCTGTGAGCAAACTTAGCCGGTTTGTTTCAAATCCGGAAGATGATCATTGGCATGCTCTTGAGAGAGTGATGCGCTATCTAAAGGGGACATCAAGTTATGGTATTCACTATACCGGGTACCCAAGGGTACTAGAGGGTTATAGTGATTCAAACTGGATATCCGATGCTGATGAGATAAAATCCACAAGTGGATTTGTATTCACATTGGTTGGTGGAGCTGTTTCCTGGAAGTCTTGCAAGCAGACCATCTTAACGAGGTCTACAATGGGCGTAACTCACAAAGATTAGACACCGCCACTATGGAAGCCGATTGGTCTGCGTGAGCTTGTGATGGACTTACCGGTGGTTGAAAAACCGGTGCCTGCTATCCTTTTGAACTGTGACAATCAGACGGTGATTGCCAAGGTGAACAATTCAAAGGATAATATGAAGTCATCAAGGCACGTTAAGAGGCGGTTGAAGTCTGTCAGAAAGATGAGAAACTCCGGAGTTATAGCATTGGACTATGTCCAGACGGCTAAAAACCTAGCAGATCCCTTTACAAAGGGACTATCACGGAATGTGATAGATGAAGCATCAAGGGAGATGGGCTTGAGACCCACATGAAAGTCATGTCTTAGTGGTAACTCATCCTATTTGATCGGAGATCCCGTGAATTAGGATGTTGAGACAAGCTAGTGACTGGCTGAGAGGAGAGTACTTTTGTACTTAACCCACTCCGTTTGAGATGCACTACTCTCCTATTCTATATGGCAGGTTGGTTATACCTTAATGTGTTCCTAGTGGCTTTTAATAAAGCAGAGATGTTGTCCTACAGAACATCTTATGAGGAATACACCTATATGAGCTCGACTGCTAGTCACAGTCTATGAGATTGGGTGATCTCTAGAGGCTCATGAAAGGCAAAGGAGTATGACTTATACGCTCCAATCCGAGGGGATGCATTTAGTAGCCTAGCATCAGTAAAGGACTTTGGTGAAACTCGTTCGCACAAAACTGTCAATTCAAGGCTTAGTCCATTGTTCAGTTGTGGATGAGTGTAACCTTTGTTCTAGGTGGAAGTTCAACTTAACAGTCTCCATCGAAACACTGGTATATCAAACTACATTGGAACTGAGAATATTTCAAATGTGCCTATGAAATTTGGTGAGGATTGTTAGAATAATTATGGGGTTGGCCCATTTAATTATTTTAATAGAAATTCCAAGAGGCCCATTTAATACTAAACCGTTCGGGAAATTGGGAGGAGAATATCTCAACTTAAATAGTTGGATTGTGGTTCTCCCAATTAGAAAAGAGAGAAAAGAAAAAGGCAGGGCCACGCGTGCGCGCCAAGCCGAGTCGAGCTCGAGCCGAGGTGTGGCGTGGGCGTGGGCGTGAGCGTGACGTGTCGAGCACGGGCGAGCTCTCCCCGAGCACGGGCGACCTCACCCTGAGCACGGGCGACCTCTCCCCGTAACCGACGACTTAATGGCTGGTGTAATGACGTCCGTTACGTAACGGACGACTTAATGGCCAGATGTAATGACGTCCGTTACTAGTACTTGGTGGTGTCCAGGTTCGACGAACCTTCTCTTCCTGGCGCCTATCAAAGCATGAGCTCCTCGCCCTGTGAAAAAGGCTCTCGCTCTCAAGAGCTCTCTCTCTCTCCCGCTCATTCCATTCTTCCATCTGTAGCGCTGCCATCTTGCGTTCCCGCCTCTGTTTCCTTGCGCGCACAAGGAGCCGAGGGAGCAGGCCTCCGGAACCTCGTACTTCTCGAGATCCTGCTCGGGATAGAAGGCTGATAAGGTTTTTGGGGAGCGTTCTCACGCGATTGCTCAAGTTTTCCTGCTGGTTCAGCTTCATCTACACAGCATCGACGTTCGACTACACCGACCTCTCCACTGCATCAAAGGCATCTCTGCACCAACTTGTGATCGTCTACATCGACCGTCATGGCGAACAACAATGAACAAGTCTGTCGACGGTTGAGATATCGATCTCAAGTCGCTAAGGTTCTTTAAAATTGAGATAGGAGACACGCCGAACAACCGCGAACGACAACGAGCAGAGATGAGGTTTTATCACGGTTCAGCCTCTCGGGAGAGATAATAGCCCTACGTCCAGCCTTTCTTATATATCAGAGATGAATACAAGAGGTGGCTCGGCGAGACGAACAAGTCTCGGCGAGATTATGGGTGTACAGGAAGTATTATGCAAGGGCCTCGTGCTCAGATGTCTATGAGACGTCAGATGCAGTCCCCTCAACACGCCGTAGGGGCCCTGTTTATATAGTGCTGAGCAAACCGACTTACCGAGGAATATCGGGCCGGGCTAACTACGAGATCGTAACGAACTCAATACATGCCAAATATAACCTACGGTAGATAAGGTAAGCTCTAATCTTGGGGATCACGACTCCTATCCAATCCGGAAACCACGTCAAGATCTTCCGTGGCCGTCAGAACTCTGTTCGAGTTGGACTCAAACAGAATCCTAAGCCGATTCTGCCCGTCTTGGTAGAAGTTTGTTAATTTAGATGCATATGGGCGAGATAGAACCTTCCAGGAATTTGGGCCCGATAGGAAAGTTTGATCGGGCCGTCGGGTGAGTGGGCCAAGAATGGTAGTGATCTAATCCCGACAAAGTCATTGTTCACTGCTGCTGCTGTGCGATGGTGGCACCGCTCAAGGGTATATTTGTTTATACCGTGCCTTTATTTGGCTTGTTTCTTATTCATTAGCCTTTGTGTACGAGATAGATAATTCGTTATTATCTAGTAGCTTTGGTTATGAACTTGAAATATTCAATTGGTTAATTATGATTTATCTAATTTTGTGGATTAAGAGCTTGAGAAAAATCCTAATATTTCCAACAGTGCATTACGTCACACTCACATGGCCGCCAGTGTTCTACTTCCATTCTGTCAGAATCGGGAAATTTGAACCGCGGCGGCAATAAACAAGAGCGAATTAGTACAAATCAATGTCAAATACCTGCCATTTGTCACCTGGTCCCTGAACCAATCTTCTGCCTTGTGAGTTGTGAACATTTTGGGTGGTTTGAAATTTCCCTCCCAGAGAGCCCGAGAGAGACAGGAGGTGACAACAAAGCACGCGCACAAAGACAAAGCGGCAAAGGGGAGCTCCTCGCCTCCTGCCGATGCTCCGTTTGGCAGCTCGCCTGCATCGCTTCCATCCATGCTGGCCTCTCCTGGAAGGCTGGGCTCTTTCCCCAGGACAGACAACTCCTGTAGCATCTGGCCATCAGTGGGGACCGGTAGTGACTAGTGACTAGTGTGACAACCGAAAACAGGTGAGGCAATCAGCTCATTAATATTTGAACCTTTCTCATTAGTATATTTTCCAATGGGACCATGGTCCAGCTCGAGTGGCATGTCCGGTAGTATGGACTATGGACTATGGAGCAGTGTTTGCAGAACTGATAGTCCAACCGTTTGAAATTTATTAAAATAAAATTTAAAATCAAAACTCGTATAAAGTTAGTAAAAACAGTATTAATTACGATAAACACGTGAGGTGGCAAGGGCGGCTGGACCCATGAGAGGAAGAGAGTGGTCGAGGCGATTCAGGGCAGAGACAAGGACGGCGACGCTGGATCTGCTCTTGCAGAAGTGTGGCAACGGTGAAGAAAAGGGCGACGGCGATTCGGGGCGGAGACAAGGGCTGCGACGCCAGATCTGTTGGGGGAAGAGGGTAGCGGCGGCGATGCGAGACGGAGGCGAGGACGGCGGCGCCAGATCCGTGAGGGAGGAGGGTTGCAACGACGAAGAAGAGGACAACGGCGTCGGATTCGTTGGGAGAAAAGGGTGGCAGGCGGCGATTCGGTGCGGACGAGTGGGAGACGGCGCCGGATCAGTGAGGAGAGGAGGGTGGCCACGGCGAAAAAGAGGGCGATGATGCTAGATACGTTGGAGTAAGAGGGTGGTGGTGGATTCGTGCGGCGGCGGCGAAGTTGGTTATGTAGCTAGATATGGGCAACCAAACACTTGGCTGAGGATCCGGCTCGATAGATGTAAGCGTCAAAACATAAGCCCTGTACGCCCTTGGCATGGCAGAACGAGGGGAGCCACTTGCTACCATATGTCAACGTCAGAGCAGAGGTCAAGGCGAGGTTCTGACCACTGGACACCACCGTCGGCGTTGTCACTTGCTAGCCACTATCTTCTCTTTTTCATGCCCTTTTATTCTCCATCTCTCTTACTCTATCTCTTTCCATGGATCTGAACTTAAGTTGGAGCACAACAACGGCATCGGGACCTTGTCGGATTTGGAGAAGAATTGACTGAATTTGAAGAAAATGATTATTGAATTTAGAGAGGAAGATGAATCCAAAATTTCATAAATTGTCATGTGAGTAATAAAACAATTGTTTCTATGCAACAATTGTTTTTCACATACTGTAACATTTTTTGTTTAACATGTTCGATTTGATACAGCATTCGATTTAAACACCACAACATTTGGTTTAACATACTACAATATTTTCCTTTTAATATATCACAACATTTGGTTTAACATACTGCAACATCATTCGATTAAATACAACATTTTGATTTAAATAATGTAATATTTTGGTTTAACACGTTGGAACATTTTTGTTCAGCACACCTACGAACTACAACAATGTCCGATTTGGTGTATATTTGGCTTAAAATATTGCAATACTTTTTTTATAAAACATTATGGTTAAACGTGTTGCAACAACATCTTTCTATTTGGTGCAACGGTTGGTCACCGCAATATTTATTTATAAAACATTTTATAGTTAAACGTGTTGCATCATCTTTCTATTTGGTGCAACGGTTGGTTGCCGCAATATTTTGTTCATTTTGATGCAACATTTGGTTAAAATACCTCAACATTTAATTTTTTATATACCATAGCATTTTATTTACCACACGGTAACATCTTGTTTATCTTAGCACCTCTAAGAAAAGATCCTACAGTATCATTTTTATTAATTTTTTTAGGTGCTGGTTTAGCCGTGTCGTAGGTGTCGGGGATAAAATCACGGTCCATTATCATGGCCCACTCCCTGACGGCCCAATCGAACAGCCTCCTAGGGCCTAGCTTCCTGAAGGTTCTTTCAGGCCCATGTGCATCCTACCGAACAGCTTCCTGACTGGTACGGTGCATAACGGCCTAGGATTTGTGTTTGAGTCCGACTCGAACAAGAGTTCTGCACGGCTACGTGAAGACCCGGACGTGATTTCCCGGATTGGAATAGATGTCGTGATCTCCAAGACTTGGAGTTTACCTTATCTACCGTGGGACGGATTTGGCATGGTATGAGTTCGTTACGATCTCGTAGTTAGCCCGGCCCGATTATCCCTCGGTAGGTCAGTTGTTCAACACTATATAAACAGAGCCCCATACGGCGTGTAGAGGGGCCAATCCTGCGCGACTTGAAACTAAGATCACATATTAGTTTCCTGTACACACATAATCTCGCCGAGACTTGTTCATCTCGTCGAGCTTCCACCTTGTAATCCTCTTTGATATAAAGAAAGGCTGGACGTAGAGCTATTATCTCTCCTGAGAGGCCTGAACCAGGATAAAAACCCTATGTCTCCCTGTTGCTCGTTGATTGCTGTTCGTCTTGCTCGGCAGGTCTTCTATCTCCCTTTTTCAAGAACCTTAGTTGACTTGAGATCGATATCTCAACCGTCAATAGTTGGCGCCGTCCGTGGGGATTATAGATCAAGTCTGTTCGAGTATGTCGAACTCGCTCAACGACCAGGAAATTCTTCCTGAAGGGTATGATTCAGAAGAGCAGGATGTCTCATCCCCTGTCAGATTGGATCGATCCGTTCGATCTGGATCGCCCATCGTATTTGGGACAGAAATCTCCGGTTATGTCCCGAAGATGGTTTTGGATCAAGCTTCCGTTATTGACGATGAATACGGAACCGACGATCTTTACGATGGTTTAGATCTTTCGGATTCCAAGGCTATGTCGGATGATTCTTCCTGTAGCGACACAGTGATGACACCGTCTAGCGTACCAACACATGGCCATCGCAGCATCAGCATGGCCGGCGCAGGAACTTCAGAGGATCCTGCGCGGGCCGCGGCGGCCGACGAGATCGAGCAGTCCAATTCTGCTCGGTAAGAAGATGGGGATACGCAAGCTGCTCGAGAGCAAGAAGTTGTTCGCCGTAGCCTAGACACCTCAATCAATCAAACCTTGGCGCAGATTCGCGATCAACGCAAACGTCAGCGACGCGATCCGCCTCGCGCAACTACGCCAAGTCCCCCGGCATACGTTCTACCTGCTCGGGTTGAATCCCCGCGTAACCAGACTCCGGTCGGACAAGACGCGGATGCTTCATAGATCTCAGGACCCCTTGATCAGAGTCGGAAACGACTCCAAGCCCTGACAACGGTGGTCAGATCCACCAACTAGGCCAACCTCGCCCTCATGGGCGACGTTGTTGTTTCTTACCTAGAGCGGCTGGCTGAAGGCCTTTACTCCATAGGTGAAGTTAACACTTCCTTCGGACAACGCAGTCAACCTGCCTTGGTCACCGATAACGGTCCCCAGTTCAGAAGCGAGCTATTTCAAGAATACTGCGAACAGCTGGGAATCAAGGTCTGCTTCGCCTCTGTGGCACTTTCACAGAGCAATGGAGCAGTCGAGCGAGCTAACGGACAGATAGTCCAGGGTATCAAAGGCGTGTGTTCGCAGCTCTCAGCGAGCACAACAAAGTCTGGGCTGACGAAGTTCCTTCCGTCCTTTGGGCAGTTCGTACCACAGCCAGCCGGACAACCGGGGAAACTCCTTTCCAACTGGTCTACGGTTCAGAAGCCATCCTGTCCACTGAAGTGGTACTCGGCTCGCCTCGCACGAGCTCGGTCAACACAATTGACTTAGAGCGAGAGCGCTTGCTCGAACTCGATCTCCTCGAAGGCACACGCGACCTGACACAAGTCAGAATGACGCGCTACCAGTAAGATCTTCGCCGGCACGCTGCCAAATATGTTCGACCAAGGGTTTTGAAGGCGGGCGATCACGTTCTGCGCCGTGTCCAGAATATGTCCAATGCCAACAAATTAACTCCCCGTTGGAAGGGCCCATTCATGGTCGTTTCTACTGCTCGCCCGGGGGCTGTTCGCCTGGTAATGGAGGACGGGAGAGAGCTGACCAGTACATGAAAAATTGATCAGTTTCGTAAGTTCTTTGTGTGGATTTTTCGTTTGTTTTTTTAGCTTTGCGCTTTTTATCAAACTTCGCGTCTTAGTTCATCCAAGTCTCTCGGGCTGCCATGTAAAGTTCAATCCAATAAACGGTGAATGTTTGCGGTCCTCTGCAGCTCTTTTCACCACTCGTCTTCTCAGACTATTTTTCTCTCTGGTAACACTTGATGGCTGCCTGGTCTTGCTAACTATTGGCTCCGCGATTTTCTGGGTTTTCCTGCCCATATCTGGTTTCAACAAGTTGCTAAACTCAGAGTTGCGTAACACGGCTTTCCGCCTTGCGGCTAAGCCTGCTCTCGTAAGCCCTCCGCGGCAGAGACACTTACCGCTTATGGTACAACCACTTGGCAAAGCCTGCTCTCGTAAACCCTCCGCGGCAGAGACAATTTCCTTGTTCGGTTACCTTTGAAATTGCCTAACTTACGTTAACAAGCCGTTCATGGAACGAGTCGATCAGGATACGGGTGTCGCTCTATCTCTCTACGCACGTGCTTGAATTCGCAAACTCAGATCTTCATGCATCGTCCGTACCGGGGGTCAGGGTGTCGCTCTTTGGCTTATACACCTGTTCGAGTTCGCAAACTCAGGTTTTCGAGCAGATGCACAACGGGGGCTGAGAGTTAGGCTGGCGTCCTACCGTGTTTTTCAACACTCGCTTTACTCTTCTTAGAGTCTGTTCTTGCTCTTTTTTTTTTCCTTGCTGGCTCGTTTCTTGTTTGTCTTCTGTAGGAAATACAGAAACGGGGAACGTTAGACTCCGGTGATGGTCGCGGCTAGGTCCCAGGCTTCCCCATCAAAACCGATGTCTGCATCCCTCTCTTTCCGGGTTTGCTTCGCGCATGCCCGGAGACTGATTCACTTCATCCGCGTATAATTTCTTGCCTTTGCCCGGCACTGACCTTCACAGTTCGGCTAAGTCAATATAGTGCACCACCAACGGAGTCCTGCCCATCGTAAGCCGATTCTCATCGCAACGGGCACTCCAAGCGTCGGTTTTGCACTTGTCAAGACAACGCTAATATTGTCGCAAGGAATACGTTATGGGCAAAGCGTTAATTTCACACGTTCTCTTACGGCTCTGACTGCATCGGATTGTGGATCACCTTGCACCGGGCAGCTCTTCGTCCGGAGCGCGCGTCTGATCCCCGCGACGAGCCCCGTGCTCGGGGACTAGATCACCTCGCACCGGCAGCTCTTCGTCCGGAGCGCGCGTCTGATCCCCGCGACGAGCCCCGTGCTCGGGGACTAGATCACCTCGCACCGGCAGCTCTTCGTCCGGAGCGCTCGTCTGGTCCCCACGACGAGCTCCGTGCTCGGGGACTGGATGGTCTTTGACCGGATATGTCTTCACCTGGTCGCACTTTCTTGTCCCTTTAACGAGCTCCGTGCTCGGGGACTGGATCTTTTTACCTGATTCCTTTGACGAGTTCTATGCTCGGGGAATGGGTCACCTTCCCCATCGTATGCATTGTCTATTCCTAACACACGATCTACGTCTAGAGGCACATCACCTTCGCTCCTGAGCACGACATTTGCTCGAGAGCGCAATTTCTATTTTCTCGGACAAGCTCTAGCCCGAAAGGTGGTTCCCCTATTTTCGTCCATACTTTCCTAGGTATCTTCATACCTGGATGCGGCAGCACGAGTCCATCTCGCGACTTGCTATGTTCATTCTCTCGGAAGATCTGATCTTACCGGATGCGGTGGTATGCTCTTCACTACCAAGAATCTAATCTCTTCTTGATGACTTTCAGCCTCAGAGAGATGATTCATCTCACTTAAGGCTTGGGTGCTCTGCTCGAACAGATGTGTTTCCCTGTTCGACGCAACAGAGTTGCTCGGCACCGGACGGGTTTGTTCGGTCCCGAACAAGTATTGTTCGGTTGAATCATAGCCTGTTCAGTCGCCGTCTTTATAGCAGCAAAATTTCCCTCTTCGTGACTTGGAGTCTTAAGAGGAAGACCCCACTCTAGTGCGTCCTTCCACTTGAGTCTCGGGGGGCTAACTGTCAGGGATAAAATCACGGCCCATTGCCATGGCCCACTCCCTGACGACTCAATCGAACAGCCTCCTAGGGCCTAGCTTTCTGGAAGGTTCTTTCAGGCACATGTGCATCCTGCCGAACAGCTTTCTAGCTGGCACGGTGCATAACGGCTTAGGATTCGTGTTTGAGTCCGACTCGAACAAGAGTTCTGCACGGCTACGTGAAGACCTGGACGTGGTTTCCCGGATTGGACTAGATGTCGTGATCCTCAAGACTTGGAGTTTACCTTATCTACCGTGGGACGTATTTGGCATGGTATGAGTTCGTTACGATCTCATAGTTAGCCCGATCCGATTATCCCTCGGTAGGTCGGTTGTTCAACACTATATAGACAGGGCCCCTACGGCGTGTAGAGGGGCCAATCCTGCGCGACTTAAAGCTAAGATCACATATTAGTTTCCTGTATACACATAATCTCGCCGAGACTTATTCATCTCGTCGAGTCTCTACCTTGTAATCCTCTTTGATATAAAAAAGGCTAGATGTAGAAATTTATTATCTCTCCGAGAGGTGCGAGCAGGGATAAAAACCCGTGTCTTTCATTTGCTCGTTGATGGTCATTCGCTTCGCTTTCGGCAGATCTTCTATCTTCCTTTTTAAAGAATCTTAGTTGACTTGATATCGATATCTCAACCGTCGACAGTAGGATATCAATAATCGTCTCCTCACTTGTTTACAAATCTATAATCGTTTCTAGTCGTCATATTGGCACGGACACATTACACATGTTATGCCACGCTGCCAAAGAACATGTGCTGCACAACCGCACCGGCATGGGTCAGCTAGCCTTCCAGTACTGTATTCCTCATCGGTCGGTGCTAGATGCTGACATGCATGCATCATGAGCAAGGCTCTCCCCGGCGACGGCGCAAGTTGTTTGGGCCCGGACCTAACCACCTACCATGCATTTCCTTCAATTACTCGTGCTCTCGTAGACGATAATGTGCCAGTACGACGTCGTCTACTACTACTGCTGCTTCTTGTATGGAAGTAGTACTAGTGTCGAAGCAATCCTCTCCTCGACACGCGCGCATGTGCCGCGACGTGCCGGTGGGAACACGTGTCGCTACCGCTGGGGCCTGCGCCACCGCGCGGCTCGCGTCCTTGCGCGCCCTCCATCGGCTCAAGCCAAGCGATCGCCTGATCGGTGACCAACGGGCGTAGCTTTCGCCGGCACGACAGGGCGGGTCCCCGGCTAAAATTCCTGGATTAAGACCCTCTTTATTTATTGTTTTTGCTAATTTTGATTACAGTCACAAAAGTTGAAAACATTTGAAACGAGATATAAAAATATGAAACAAATTGTGTAAGATATTTTTAAAATCTTCATTAAAAGATTTATAATTTTTTTAAAAATATTTAAAATATTACTAAAAAATAATACAAATCAATAGACCGAATAAAAATAAATTAAAACAAAGAATCAAAGATGGTCTAAGCTTGGAGTGCCGTCGAGCATTATTCAAGTGCAATGTGATGGCCTTTCTATGATTCCATCGATCCTCAGGCTCTCAGCCTTGGGAATTGCCCTCGCACGCTTGCTGTTCACGCTCTGCGCTGTGCGTTACTGGTTCATGGACGCATGGATAGCTGGACGTGTGCGTCCAGCTTGAAAGGCGTCTTTGCCACGAGCCCTCTGGTCTCTGCGATCATTGCTTGTGATCGATTGCTCTGTGAGGCACAATGCGACCGGAATTTACAGAGATGGAACTACTCGGGTCAGTGCGTACTTGCGGACGATGAGCACGCGTTGCTGAGGTTTTTTCAGCCACAGGTGATTGGTAGGATATTTTAGAATTTGGCACTCGCCAAAATTCATATTTTAGAGATTTATTATCATAGATCACCATTCTAGATATATCTGGTCTCATAAAATTATGCCACAAAAGGAAATGCTCCTCACGAAGTGCATAAAATGTCTAATTTTTGTTCACGAGTGTTGTACCTATCCAAAGTATTGCAAGATGCTCTATAACTGTTTTTAGTAGGAAGTGTTTGGTCCTTGTGTGGAGTTTTATTCTAGTGTCATTTGTGTTAATACTCATTTGGTTGTAAATCTTTGATCTATGATCTAATGAAAATATTGTTTTAAAAAAGATAGTGGTAACGAGAAGGTTTTGATTTTCTGATTACTTCTTCACGATGGCATTGGATACCCTTCTGAGGCCCAGGTTCTCTTGTTCGAAACGCTTGGAATCACGGGGCTGGAAACCTCCAAGTTTAAATTCATTATGCGTTGGGCTTATGGTGTGTCATATTCTTGGGTAAAAGTCTAAGAAAGGCCCATGAAGAACTTGCTTGATTATCCAGAGAAAAGCCGAAAGGCCTAGCGAGAATTTGTGGGCCTCAAAACCTAATCTAGGTTCTTCTGCCTTCAGTCCAATAACCGCCTTCCGTCCAATCACCGACGCCCATATGTTGGACGGCCTGTTGGCTGTTGGCAATCGATTTGTTTGTTGCCTGTTTTAAAAGCAGAATTTTCGTTTTGGGAGGAGGAGAGCTTCATGAAAAGTGTATGTCTATGTCAGAACCATCTCATCAGTCAACCACTAGATATAAAATAATATATAATTTATACGTAGCAAATAGACAATAGTTTAAATGAACTAGCTACATCACTATCTGTAAATTTAAATATAAACTCATATATCTAAATTTAAATATGAATCCATATGTAAGTATCTTAGAGTGTGTTATAGGCTAACTATAAGTTGGTAGCGAGCTAATCGTCTCTATTCTTCTTTTCTCTCCGCGGGATAAACAAAAATGCTAAGTTTACCTCTATATAGCTATTTCACTAAGTACCATTGGAATTGGAGATGCTCTAGGATGCAGTGTGACAAATAGATGTTGTACAGCGATTTGGTGAGCTGATCTCATCAGCAAGACAGGAACAATATGGTAAATTCGTTCGTCAGTTAGGCGGCACACAGGATCAAGCAGGAGGAACATCTAAGCGTACCAAAATCTCGTCAGCTTCCTATCCAGGGACGCATTTTGGGGCTGTCTCCAACATGATCCCCTAAAGCGTCCTCTACCCTAAAATAAAGGACGGATTTTTCCCCTATATGCTCCAACAACATTTACTATTCTGTTCTCTAAAATAGAGATTTTCTCTCCATCCCCTTATATGTAGGGGTTCTTTTTCCTTCCCCTATACAATTCTTCATATAGGGAATGATATTGGATATGGGAGAAATATATGGAGAGATTTTTTTAAAGGAATCATGTATATGAGGCTATAGGGAATCAAATTTAGGAATTCCTGTTAGAGAGAGCCTTGATTCGGGTAACTGTTTACCAGCAAACTAGGCGATGACACTCTGCTGCAAGTTAAAAAGAAAAAAAAGAAAAATACTTTGTATACCAATAATTTGAATTACAATATCATTAGTGCAATCATAAGATTATCGTTTACGTTGTATGACATTCTATGATAATCGGGTTCTACTTGGCTGCCTTTTCTCTATTTTCTCTTATTTTTATTTTCTTTACCACATGAGTCGACAAAAAAATCACCATTTTACCAATTTTGTGTTTGGTAAAAAAATGAGTTTGGCTAGATTTCAAAATTTTAGAAATTGGTAGTATCAAATTTATCAAAATTCCAAATTTTAAATTTAGCCAGGTTTCAATAATTTCTAGATTCGATCAATTTCAAAATTTCAACTTCATCTAGGTACATTTTTCAAATTCAGGTAGATTTCAAATTTTATATTTTAGCCAATTTTGATTTTTTTTTAATATTTGGCTAGTTTTAAAAAAATACAGTGAATGGTCTATGTGAAAAATAACAAAAAAAAAATCCAGTAAAAACTAAACTAAAACAAGGCATCATGCAGAGCCAAAAAATGAGAAGTGGACAGGGAGAGTTTTCTTTTTCCGGATGTTATGGATCATTTCGCCAGTAAAAGTATTCTAAAACCGATCTATCCAAGTGCTGAATTGGTCCATGTCGTAAAGTTTTACTGTCAATATTTTTACCCCGATTTCAGGTGTAAAACTGGACTCCTAAGAAGGCGCTTTAAAGAAATAAAATTTTTGAAAACAGTATAAAGTTTAAAAAATATTATAGAAAATGTAGCACCGAATGATCCGTAAAAAATTAATATAATTTGATTCGGCCAAATCAAATCACATATCAAAAAGAGGGCCTACGTATGCCATGGGCGTAGGGATGGCAATGGGTTTGTGTTCTTCGGGTCCAGTCTTCATGGACCTAGACCCAAAACCCAGACCTAAAAATTATAATGGTTCCAAAGTCAGTCCCGAACCCAGACCCAAACCCATCGGGTCCATCAAGACTCGGAAAATTATGAAAATACCAAATATCATTCTGGAATCAGCAACAATTGTACATTACAACTATGTCACATATATATAGCAATCTAAAGCATTTGAAGAGCATATAAGCACCAAAATTAACTAGCCATTCAACTGGAAACAACATAAATAATCAAATATAAGCTAATCCAGCGGTCAAGATTAAAAGGTTTAAACACGGTCCTGAGTATGCTGGCCCCCTGGGACTGCTTCAAGCTATAGCCGATGGAACCAAGCTCCTTTTTAAGGAAGATATCTTGCCATCCCGAGGAGATATTCCTTTATTTAGCATTGGACCTTCTATAGCAGTCATATCAATTTTATTAAGTTTTTTAGTTATCCCTTTGGGATATCGTCTTGTTTTAGCCGATAAGGCAATAAGCATTTTTTCAATCCAGCAACACACACATTTAATTTGGCCCACATGTCAGTGCTACAGTTCATAGATCAAGGTCTAGATACATATAGTTCTAAAATTATATTCGGAGCTAGACTCGAAATTACATACCCATCGGATCATGTATCCACGGATACCATGCCCCATACGTATTTGTGCCATCTACCTGTGCGCAGCAAAGCTTCGAGCGGCCACAAGGCTACGATCGAGACTGTAAGATGATGGCTGCTCCCTGGCCACTGCAACGCGCCTGCGACGCGAACATCTTTGCCTTTCCGCCTGAAAGCGGCTTGGCTGGAACGAAACCAGGGCAACGCCGCGGCTTGTGCGCGTGGGCTCGCCGCGTCTGCCTGTCCACTTGATAGCTTGCTTCGCCGCGGCTGCAAGCTTCATCCACCCCCCGGCCTCGCCGTCGCCGGAGGCGCACAGGCGCGCACTCCTACCATACGGCAATTTCCCTTTGTTCACGCCGCCGTCATGTGCGTGATGTGTGGCAATCTCCTCTTGTGCGCCGCTGTGTAGGGTGTGGCTCCAATCCCCAGATACGTGCGCCGGCTGCGCCGTATTGAATAGGCTAGCACACGCACATGGTGGTTGGTAGTTGCAGGCGTGCACTTGTCACCGGATTGTCTCGTAGCAGCATGTTCATCCATCACGTCTCCCGCAGTGTCGGCGTATCTGACCTGGACCGGCCTCTTTCTGACACCGTGGGGCCCAACGTATTGTGTGGCACCATGGCGTAGAGTTATATGTACATCGCGTCGCGTTCGAATTTTGCTTGGTTTTATTCCTCTCGAATGTGCCGGGCTAGCTTTGAAGTTTGCAGCGGTGTTGATGAGTTCGAAGTTTTCTTAAGCTGAACGACGGTGGCCTTTGCATCTGGCTGTATGTGCTTTGCCCTTTTTGCCAGCCTCGCACAGTATAAGGTTTAAGTGATGCCGAAAGATCTCGTAAAAGTTCTATTCTCTTTGAGGAACGAGGCATCGGCTTCTACAATCGTTAATTTCATTTTTCAATGATAACTAACGCGTCGATGTAGTATAGAGTTCACTTCTATTACTTGTCCTACTGTCATATGATAAATCTTGTGCGTCATTGCCATCATGCCTAATACATATATTTTTCTTCTCTTCTTTGCTATCTGGTTGAAACAAAATCTAAAACTTAATGTATAGAAATGTCCAATTTCACATATTTTGAACCTAAGCGAGAACGGGTAACAATTTTATATATTTACAATGCAAATTAGTCTTAAAATATTTATCGAAAGAAGACCGTACAAATCACAATATTAAAGGAAATGTTGTCTCCAAAAATGAAAAGCAGCACGTTTCGAAGCACTCATCGTTGTCAAACAAAGGTTGTGATCTAAATAGGAGGAGCAATTGAAAACTATAGGGGATCCATATACGTTTTGAGAACCTTTTCCATACCTTGATGAGCACCAACACATACTTATGCTGACAAAAAAAAAAAAAGGAGAGGAGAGATAGAGACTAATAGCATCCCCAATAGCCCCCTATCCCACCCTTAAAACACTATTCATGTGTGTACAAATAGTGTTGGGTTGGGATAGAAGGGCTAATAGCCCTCTTATCCCACCCCTAAAACACTATTCATGTGTGTACAAATAGTGTTTTAGGGGTTGGGATAGACGGGCTATGGAGGATGCTAACAAGTGATTGACTCTATTGTGAATATTCTAAGAAATGGACATGTCATCTATAAGTAGCAAACAGATGATCTCTCCAATCGACTAGCTATAATACAGTGTCTAAAATTAATATAGGCCCACATGTGAATATTGCGCATGCATCTTGTAATTCACTACATACTCACTCTTAGTTAAGAGGTAATCTCTGTCTATCTCCTCTCTTTCTCTCCTCTGTGTAAGCAAAAAATTGAAAAGGAGTTCTTGGGGCATCTCTAATAGCGTCAAGTCAACTAGCTATAAGGGTACTAACGTCAACATTTTTCTTAAGTGGAGCAGAGAGGAGGAGGAGAGAATTGCGTTAGTGCTTGAGTAAGCACCAGTCTCACTAATAGCTAGTTGACATGGACTTAGTTTAAAAATAGCAACTAACTCTACTACTGGAGATGCCCTTATATCTAGCTAGCTGATTTGTGGCACCATTGGAGATGTTCTAGGCAAGAGTCTGTCTATAACAATTTCAACATAAATAAAGACTACTTCATGAGGATCCATATTTATTTTTTTAGAGCATGTTATGGCTAGTCCATCAAAAACTTTTATGTGTTATCTATATATGCATGAAATTTTTAGTGGTTGACTCAACCGTTGGAGATGCTCTTTATGAAAATTGTTTTGGAATTGTTCACTTCCTCAAATATTGAGGGCATGTTCTATGTAAACCTATTTGTTATCTATTCGGTGCCTAATACTATAGAAATAAGGTTTTAGATAGTGAACAAAGGGTCGAGGATAGAATATAAGAGAGAGGTATGTAGAGACTGGGAAATAGTGTTTGCGTTTTTCATATAAGAAAAGGGTTTAACACAAGAATGGTAAAGAAGAGCACGCAACGTGTCTAGTGCTTCCTCTGTTCCAAAATACGAGAAACGCATTAGTCAAAAAAGTCAACATTGGTAACTTTTAACTAATAATTAAGGTAAAAACATATATGTTTAATGTTATGCATGTGATACAGTTGGGTTCATATTTGAAAATAGTTTCATATGATGTTAATTTTATAGTTATTAATAGAAAAAAATAATGGTAAAAGTTCTATGTTAAAAGACTGTGTCAAAATCTTATATATCTTATATTTTGAAATGCAGGGACTATTGGTTTCTGCGGGAAGACACATCGAATTGCATGATCTTCAGTATGAACATTTGAAATTCGTTTTGAGCTGAAAGCAAGCAATATGTCTGGGTCAAGCGGGACCGGCTGCACGCCTTCCACAGTTCTCGAGCCCAACTAATCGAGATTATCGAATCAACGAAACACAAACAGCCTAATCCTAATCCCGTAGTGTCTGCAGCTCCATTGGCCCCCGCCCAAATGGCCGAAATAATAAAGAAAGCCTGTCTCCTTTCTGGTCAATACATGGGAATCATTCCCCTTGCACATTATGCAAATTTTCTTTGTTGAATACATCCAGCGACGTGTCAACCGAACTGATGATACAACTATACAAGCATGTAATTCAAATGGAACTCGTAATTAGTTTTAAAAATGTGATCATATTTCTAAAAGCGTTTTTAGAAAGTTTTGCGAGAGTGGACAGCGAGCAACATTGCAAAATGGATAAATTATTACGCCGCAGCCTAAATATAGGAGTACTCCTAAGAATTAACGCAAGCGAGAGCAACTACCCCGCTAGTGGTCAGTTACTTAAGCCCACCACTTTTACTAAAACGCCCCACGCCCCCGCCCCTCTTTTCCCGAACGAAACCGCAGTCCCCGATTCAAACCGTCGACGCCGTCGCCGCGTGACTCCTCGGCGGCGGCCCTGACCACCGGCCACTACGACCTCGTCGCGCCGCCGGAGATTGCATTCGCACCCCCTCCCGCCCCCCTCGCGGAGGCCCTAAGCTAGTCGCTTCGGGCCATCGTCCACTCGGCGGCGGCGGCGGCGATCTCGCGGCGGTCCCGAGGCGGCGAATTCCGGCGCGCGATGCCGCGATCCCAGCAGTGATGTGCGGATCGGAGCATGGGTGTGAGCCCATCTGGTGGTAGCAGTAGCCGGCGGACGAGGAGCGAGAGCTGCGGCCATGGCGATTTACATCGCGCGGGAGGCTACCAAGGTCTGATTCGTTGGTACCCGCGGGTTTGCGCCTATAATCTAGGCAGTTTTTGTGAACTTTTTTTCGATTGATGTATGCGCAGCTATGGAGGAAGGTGGGCGCGGAGACGTCGCTGGAACTGCAGCTTCTGTTTGAGAAGTGGCGCCTGCTCCTTGCCGGATTAGTGTTTCAGGTGAACCTCTCTATTAAATTTGCTAGATTCTACCTTCCATGCGCAAAAGTACCAGATAAGCGGCCATTAGTCAGTTGTCGCTGCTATATTCCGGGGGCCTTTGAAAATTTCCATGTTACGGATGGTTCATTCCCTTTTCTTTTGCACTTTTTGTTAGCCCTTGCATTGTATTGTATGATTGGTAACTAGTGTTAGGTTTGGGGGAATGGTCTGAATCCTATGGCTATTTTCTCTTGAGGAGTAATTGATTAAACTTAGGGTGCTATATATACTTCAGTTTGTGCTAAGTTAGTTCCAGATTGAATCTTTGCACAAATACTATGTTTTGCATATTTATATGCACAATGATTTGTTACGTGATGTGTTTTTTGTATATGCGGCATTAAAACTTAAGAGCTTGTGCCTTGTGAGACATGTGGCGTGTTGCATACAATTGTTGCAAATTCAAGTAGAAAGTATAGACAACAGTACTTTTGGACGGAAAATATATACAACAATATGGCACTAAAATTCAAGAGCTTATGGGCATGTTATGTGCAATAGCTGTAAATTCACACGGTAACTCGGAAAGTAGTAGTAGCAGCGCAGGCTAGCTCTTTATTCAAATGTTAGTTTAGCTGTAATCAAGGTTAAAAGCAATGTATCTTGATTCATGACGCGTTGTGGGGGCTCAATTGCCGTATTGCATCTTCTCATCCACGTTCCATGCACTGAGACAGCTAGCATGTCGGTGCCCCCCTACGAATATGTTGCATAAATCGCCTCTTTATGTTTCTTCTGATTTGCAAGTCTTAATTTGTGTTTTGAATTATTTCAATAATCACAATGCATTAGCTGTCCGGTTACTTCGGCATTTCTTTTCTTGCATGAAATCTCCTTCAAATATTTCTCTGCATGTAGTCATGCTCATGCAGACAATATGTATGTGTACTGAACTGAAGATTGTTATCAACGACTTCAGAGAATTCTCTGGATATCCATTTAAGAATCTTCAAAGTCCTTTGCTATTTTTCATTGTAAAATCTCTAGATAAAACTATTATATTACATAACAAAATTAGCATCAATAGACCTTATGTGAGATACTGAGATGCTGTACACATAACATCCTTTGGCTAGCTTGACTAAATCGTAGGGGTTGCACATATCTTAATCTTAATTAAAATGCTGCCTATCCTTTGACACTTAGTTAAATTGTCTAACCATATTTTTTTGACATTAAGTCTGTGGCCTTTGGATAATGTGCCTTCTGCTACATCCATGTCTGACATTCCTGGTTATTTGCCGCAACTGCTAATATAAGCTCTCCTTGTAATTCACGAGATTCTCTATTTGATAGAGTGGAAAATATAATATCTGGCTTTTCGTTTTTCGTTGTCTATAAAAATTACTCATTAATATATTTTTATCAGTTCATTAATGGATGATTTTGGAGATTCATGCAATCGTTTTACCTATAATTAGTACGTTCATGGACTGGCTGCTCGAGGAGTACATTATTTGCATCGACCTGGGCCCCTACTCCAGGACTTGGGATTTATGGCCCTTCCGGTATACCATCTGCTTATGACTCGGTTCATATTCATCTGAAGAACACTTGCTACCTATTTGCTTGAGCCATTAACGACACTTGTCAATTTTTTAGGAGCTCGGGCAGGACAAAGGTTATCTTAGTGAGAGTGTATTCACTTTCATATTCATTTCCTTTCTGTTGGTAGGTGATTCACTTGCTTATCTCTTTATTGATTATATTTATGAAGAGTGTGTGCATGCTTTGTCATGTCCTTTTTTGTAGATTATGTACTTCACTCCTCTGCATCTTTCGCATAATTCTCTTTCTGACAAACTATTAGGATTATGAGCTTTGAAAAAATTATTCATGGTTTTGCAGTGGAGTTTTCACCCTTTTATTTATCATAGCAAACGTTTCTACACTGTTCTGCTCTGGCGCAGGGTGCTGGCTTTTTTAGTTGTAAGTGCAGTTGGCTTATGTCTTTACTTCGGTGTGTACATAATAATATGCTTGTTCCAACAAGTGATCCGGTTTCTCCCTTCAGGCTTCACAGTTTTTGCGGATTATAACATTCTATTCCACTCAACTTCCTGGTCCAAATTATCATTGTCGCGAGGTACCTTAAATTCTCATTTTACTCACATGACTCACGGAAACATATCATGAAGGCCTGCTGTTGTTTTTTTAGAACTGCTGAAGTCAATTATCTTTGCTTTTATAGGGCTCAACACTGGCCATTCTTCCACCACCCAATAATGTACTTGAAGTGCTCCTGATCAACTGTAAGCCTTTCATTTGCTGGGTTAATTGTTGTGGGTGGAGTTTTCTCTGATTTTCAAATTGTTTTTTTTTCAGTTCCTCGTGGAGTGCTTTTTGGTTGTGGTGATCTAATATTTTCATCTCACATGATATTTACACTTGTTTTCGTGCGTACATACCATAAATATGGATCAAACAGGTATCAAATCATTGTGCATGTGCTCATGTGTGCCTGTGTCAATGTTTGTGTTTGTAATATGGGTCAAGCAGGTATCAAACCCTAGTCCTGATCACATGATATAGTCTCACTGGTGGATGTTGCTTTTTCTAGGTTGATGAAGTTCTTTGCTTGGTTGATGGCTATAATTCAGAGTCTTCTTATCATTGCTTCTCGCAAGCACTACAGTGTGGATGTTGTTGTTGCTTGGTAGGACAAAATCCCATTTATATGATACAATTATCTTGCAGTGGTATCTGCCTTACATTTGATACATTATTTTGCTACAGGTATACTGTCAATTTGGTTGTATTCTTTGTTGACAGGAAGCTGCCAGGTACCCTCTTTTTAGCCTCATGGATTCATATCAATTTTCTCTGTTGTGCATTTTGTAAAAAAAAATTGCTTTATTCTGAAGAAATGCCGGATCGTACAAGTGGATCTTTGCTTCCCGTAAGTGCAAAAGATAAAGATGGCAGGATGAAGGAAGAGCTTCATAAGCTTGAAAAGGACAGCAAAATCAAGGACGAATTCAATAAGTTGTTAAATGGGAACACTGTTGACTCTACTGATCGGGTATTATAGCTCACTTTTTAATAACCTTGCCTTTTGTTGATATTATTTATTTATTAATTTTGGGTCCCTTTGGTCCAACCATTTTTAGTTCAGCTACAGTTTTCAGTATATTGTGTGAGGATGAAATATACCACTGATTCTGTGGTTCAATTCAACGTACCCTCTTGGGCTTTTGGTCTTAGCAAAATAATAACATATGTAAATTGTACACATGTAGCCCTTCCGCAATTTTCCTAATGCATCTGTTCCTTTATTATTACAGCGGCAACGGATGCAGATGAATGGAAAGCATAACGAAGACATCAACCACACGCTGTCAGATCCCACTCCCAATGGTAAATGATTAGCTGCTTTTCATGGCGTGTTTGTCTTTCATATTGACAGGGGAATCTGCTGGGAAAAAAAATTGCCTGGTGCCTCTGTATGATGAAAGGCTCGGGAAAGACGAATGACAGTATGGTCAGAGCTGAATGGGGTTGCACAGGCTGAAGTAGTAGCGATAGAAACTGTAAAAGAATCAGAATCTAGCGGCTTTCCTCAGGCTGCTACTACAGTTTTGCATGCTATAATCGAATCTCCAGTCCTCTATCCGCACTATACTGGGCATGGGCTTTCAAACTGATGCGGAACAAAATTGGACCTCGCTGTATATATATTGATGACCTTGTCCTTTCTTTGAAATTTTGGATTTGCTACTGCCTTTTTCTTAGTTGATCTCGTGACACTAGAATCACGTACTCCTTGCATTTTCCCATTAACGTTAGCACGGCCGTACATTAGAATCTGAGGTTAAACATTTAACATGTATCTTGATTTCTATTCATCATCGGTCCTGGTAACCGGATATAACTTACATTACTAATTACTACCTACGGTCATAAAAACAAGTCGCCGTTGACATTTGGACACGTATTTGACTATTCGTCTTTAAAAATTCAGTGTAGACATGTGTAAATATAAATCATGCTTAAAGTACCTTTAATGATAAAACAAATCACAATAAAATAAATGATAACTTGTGTAGTTTTTTTTAAGACAAATGGTTAAAAGCGTGTCTAAAAGTCAACAACGACTTGTCCGAAGAACACTACTAAATCAGTGATTGCTTGTAAGGGTGGCTTACCACTTTATCCATATGTTCCAGGAACTTCAACTTGGTTTTTATGACCGGAGGGAGCACTATATTGTGGTTATTTTTAAAACCTATTAAATTTATAATATTATTGAAGTTTTTTTAGACACCTGGTATTACGCCCGTGTTTCCTTCCATTGGTCTAACTAAAGCTATAATATATTTGTCTAACTAAATCCAAAAAACTAGTCCGATGAGAAAATGATGTATTCACTTTTAAAGCCGTGCTCTCCTATCATTAATATCCTATGTGAAGCTAAACCGAAAAAACGTTCCCTTTTCCCCTCAAAATTTCAGAACATGTCCAAACGTTTTCTTCTCTCCTTTCCACCCCAAATCTCTTTCGTTTGTGCAATTGGGCGGTTGCATCATAGCCTCGTGGTTCATGTCTAATGGCCTATCCGTCAACGTCTCTCTGTCAAAACAGTCGTACATGACATGGAGTGGCGACATTCAACTATCGATGAGATATGTAGACCGTAGAGTCGAGATGAGGCATTTTTTAGACAATGAAAACGCTCCGTAGCATACTTTCACATAATGAAATATTTTTGGCATCTATACTTATACATTGCCGAGAATTGAGACGATGGCATGGCTGCACGCGTGATCGTTCTTGCTTGAGAGTTGGGAGTTGCGAGCTGTGTGACGGGCAATAGATGGGCTCACGGGGACGACGTGCCTCGTGCTCACGGGGCACATGGCGCTCCAAAGCAAAAGCGCTCGCCCTCCCTGCGCGATGCGCGTGCGGCCAAGGGCGCACGCGTCCATGGCGTTCCGTGCATGGTGGTGGTGCCTGTTCCCGTCTTCCGTTCCGTGTCGCGCCGTGCTACGCCCGCCGCAGCGGCCATGCATGTGCAGCGCCGAAGGCTCACGTACGCCTCGAGCCGAGCTCACGACTATGATCTTATCCTTGTCACGCATGCAAATGGATTTGAGTTCATCTATGAAAGATGATCCCTGCGAGGCTGCGCCTCACTGGCTCGTGTTCATGCAGCTCGGGTGATCGCAGTTCGCGTCCACTTTGAATCCCGCGAGCTGCATGTGAGTGTGCACTGCGCACTCCCACCCACGTTCTGCGTTTACTCCAATACCAACAAGCAGAATCTCTCAGCTGCTATACTCCGATACCAGCTAGCAGCAGTGTATGGGGTACTCCTTCCGTTCTTTTTTTTTATGCTTTTAATTTTTAGACATGTTTTTCTAATGATTCATCTTATTAAAAAACTATGAAAATATAATTTATTTTGTTGTGATTTGTTTTATCAATAAAAATACTTTAAGCATGATTTTTTTTATGTTTACATAAAAAATTTAAAATAAGACGAATGGTTGAAAACATGTCTAAAAATTAAAAGCGTCAAATAAAAAAACAAAGAGTACCATACAGAACTTTCAAGATCATTCACAAGCCAGAATCCTGCAAAGAATTGCGGAGGATTCCTGTAGAAAGTGTACTGTTCTATGCACAGTTGCTCGTAATTCAAGTGGAAGTTTTGCATCACGCATTTCCGGTTCCGGATGTCAGCTATCCAGAATTCCTGATAGAGGTCCAGGTGGGTGGTATCAGATGGACAGAGTGTACGGAACAACATGTGCCGTTTCAATTGCAACGAAAATTTAAGCAGATTGGAGAGTATTTCATGAACACATCAAGAGAAACTTGTTAGATCCATGGTAACATTAATCTGGGCCAGGCTGAGGTTGCCCGACAAGGCGGCAACCAAACAGCTCCTAAGCGACGAAGCATGTGAGAGCTTTCCATTCTCTGCTCATCTCAACCATAGATTACAAATGTGCAACATATACTAATCTCCACAGTAGCCTGCGAACCATTTTCCCGGATGTATAATACCATGAACTTCCTACAAAATCAACAGCCTCCACGAGACCAGATCTCTTCAAACTTTCAGTATAGGTTCAGCCCGGTCTGCTTTTTCACACTTTTTTTTTTTCTGATACCGGCCAGTATATTACCGGTAAAAATGGCCTGAAGCTTATATGAAGAACTCTGTGCAACAAGGCTCAGCCTGGGACGTTGAAGTGAAAGAGCCAAGATATAACAAAAGCAAACACCATGCAGGCAAGAAGGAAGTTGAGAAACCGGTGCCCTTGCCAAAACCTTCGCGGCTCACTGGCTGTGGCTTGCGCAGCTGCAGTGTTGCCTGATTCATTCCACTGCTCAATGAATTCTGCATCACCAAAACCTACCACATTGCATGCAGTGGAGCCACAAATTTCGCAGATCCTAAGACAAAGAAGGATGGAGCCATTTAGTTCTGTTTTTGACATTCAAATTGCAAATGAAATGTTCTGTTTATATTTGAAAGTGAATTACAGGACACAATTTCTATATATGACAACAAAGGAACACACAGTCAATTCTCTTAAGCCTCTACAGTACCAAGGATAATAGATAAGATATTATCATACAAAACTGCCCAATTTCGTATGCATTTTGATAAAGAAGCGTATCAGTTTCTTAATACGTGGCGCAAATGTTGATAAGTGACATCTTTACATAAAATGTTTCTAGATGCCTGGCTCAATTTTCAAGGGATTATTGATACCAAACACCTGAATGCTCAAGAGAGTTCTCTGCTGGTATCAACGTATCATGCAAAGAACATGATCTCACTTCCATGGTGCATATTCCCTTAACCCCTTTTATGCACAAATAGCGATAAGCTGCAAAGGTCGTGATACATTTAGTCCTTGGATCCTAGCACTAAGCTGTTGTTAGAACTCAATCTAACACTTTTTGGTATTATAAAATGATTAAATCACATAAGAGAGAAGATGATTCCTGTGAGCAGAAGGATTGATATAGACTTGACTAGAATAGGACTAGACTAACAGTTGAAAATATTTAGAGTCCAAATAGACAGAAGGTTGCTCATCCATTTCTGTGCTTGCATTTAGAGAGGCATTCTTGCTGTTATCTTTTTCTTGAAAACTTGCACTTAAAGAGACACATCGTGGTACTAGTTGCTTTAAGATAATAGCTTGTTCAAAAGTTACTTTTCATGTTGTGTTCTACGAGAGCACTGAATTCTTTTAAGAGCATGGAGAAAATTGAGAAATATGGTGCATCTTATGGAGATGAGCATATGTAATTCAATATGTTCTTTTTTTACAACCAGTTCTTTCAGCGTCCTTTTCTTCCCACTTAATTTCTACAACTATTGTGAAAGAAAATTCTCATACTTTAACCCTTAGAGCATCCCCAGGTGGCTCCTTATCACGCCCTGCATCAAGCTGCGCGCCAAACAAATTCAAATCACACACTCACGCAGCGGCTGCACGCAGCGGCTGCTGCTGGGATACAGGCCGCTGATGCAGGCCCTCTTGTTCATGCTCTTATCATTCGTTGTTAGGTACAACCTACTCTTACAAAACAATAAGTTAAATAAAGCAGCTAGCGAACAATGCCTATAATACCAAAAGGCATAGCTAATTAACAATTATCCAAGTTCAACTCTTGTACTTCTTAAAACCTTTGAACGCTCCTAAAATTCTTTAACTTTGTAAATGAGTTACAATTAATACCTTTGTGGTAGGATCTCCACTCAGAAAGTCAGAAACCTCATTCTCCCCTCAAACATGGAGATCTTAAATCACTCAATGCACAGTGAGTTTCATTGGCTTATGATTGTTGTCCATTTTTTCATGAAGCATGTTCTTTTAGTGGAAGGTGACACAATAGCACTCAGCTCTAAGAGTATAGACTACTACCACAACAAAACCACAAAGGTGCATGTCATACAGATCAAAGTCTTTACTCAGAAGGGTCAAGCGTCCACTTTAGGAGATCAGGAGAATTACCCAAGAATCTGCACGAAAAAGTAGACCGAGAAAAGGAATCTAACTTTATCCTCTCCAATGTTCTATAATAGCAGGATTTCTAAGCCTTCCAAGTTCCAATAGCCTACTAGTAAAATAGTAACCATTCTCCACTTTACCCTTGCCTCCCTCATCTCCTTGTAACCTTTAATCCTTTATCACCAACCAAAATAAAGTCCCCAAATAAACATTAGTTCCTTATGGCTAAAGGTTCCTTAACCATGTGTTCATACATCCAAAATACACTCTTCCACAAAGACAAGGCACCTATTAGGCACGACTTGCAATTACACCGAACTCACAACATAGTAAACTATATTCGATTCGAGTAATATTAAGATATAATGGTAATTATCCGAGGTGAATTATGGAATTAGCAGCAGCAGGGCTTACTTGTTGCCCCTGATCTTGAACCAGGTCTCCGCACATTGCTTGTGGGCGCATGAGAGGTCGTCCTTGCAGGAGCAACCCAGCACGATGCCCGCGCCGGACTCGGCGGCGGCGCTCTCGAGACCGAGGTGGCAGATGCGGCAGTTCCTCTCGGCCTTGTCGGGGCTGGCCTTGGTGATCTCGGCCAGCCCGGCCTCCAGGTCGACGTCGTCCAGCGAGCCCTCCGACACGCAAGACTTCCTGGCCGCGCCCTCGCCCTCCCCGTCGCCGGCGTCGGCGCCGGCGCCGGCGCCGGAACGCACCGACGCGCACGTCGAGATGTAGTCTTCGAGGGCCGCAGAGTCCTGGCGCGAGTGCGAGTGCCAGGACCGGTCCTCCGCGTCCGAGAAGCACTGGCTCCCCTCCTCGTCCGAGCTCTCCTCCGCGAGCTGCCTCCCGCCGCCGCCGCCGCCGAGCGGGGCCGAGCGAGACTCGGCAGCGGTAGCGATCGCCGATTGCTCACCGTTCTCCACCATTACTCCCACGAAAAGAACGCTGCCAACAAAACAAACAAACCTACACAAAATCAATTCAAGAAAGGAAACGAATCAGTTCGAATGCTCCTCCGGTATCAAATCCGACAAGAGCAAATAGGGAAGCAAATCAACAAGATAAGCCGAAAGCGTGCACTTAAATACCACTCTTGCGGTTGCAGGACACACCAAACCAGCGCCAAAGATTACTTGAACCCAGAGGCCAGAGCTGCCACCCACGACACAATGCGGCGATCACGAGAATCAGCGACGCAAGAAGAATACAGAGAGGGTAGAATTGAAATACGCTCCTGCCGACGATGCATCAGATGGCTAAAAGAGTGGATTTTTAAGAGGTTTCTTGATCCGTAGCTACAGAGGCGCAGCAGGTCAGCAGGTGAATGGAGAGAGAAGGAAGCAATAGACTGTGGTGGAGTTCCAAAACAGGAAAAGAGTTGGCGGAAGAGAGAAGGGGAAAAGAAAAGAATTGCTGCTTGTCGGGGAGGGGAAGAGAGGCCAAAAGCAGACGAAGGCGAAGCAGGGTGATAAATGTCCCAAAATTTCAGAATTGAACATCAAGAGAAAATTACGCCGTTGTTTCGTGAATTACTACCTGTTTTTTGTTTGACGCTTTTAACTTTTGAACACGTTTTTAAACATTCGTCTTATTCAATTTTTTTTGCAAATATCATTTATTTTGTTTGTGATTTGTTTTATCAATAGAGATACTTTAAATATGACTTATTTTTTTTTACATCTTTACACTAATTTTTTAAATAAGATGAATGGTAGATGTGAAAAAAGTCAAAGGCGTCAAACAAAAAAAAGAGAGGGAGTATTATAGTGTTTTTCACTTATCTTAGAACTTGTATTTTACGTTGTCACATCTCGAAACTAGTCGTTGTTAGCATGGTTGCTCCCAAACCATTAGCGAATAGTTAAAAGATGACATGACGATCAACGTGGTTGTTAAATGGCAAGGTGGATGTTATGTCGCCATTAAAACGTTGAGGTGGCTAGCCACATGTGAAAAAAAGATATGAAATCCATTTAAAAAAATAAAAAATACAAAACAACAACATTCATTCTAAAAAACTAACATCACGATTTCAGAATTATAGAAATTATAAAATTATAAAATTTAAATTCTTGAAATTTTATAAATCAAATTATTGAATTTGAGCGATTTTAAAGTAAAAAATTAGGAAATTTGTAAACTTTCATTTTTTTTTCCGATGTAAATTCTAAGATTCAACAAATTCTAAAGTTTATAAATATTTTTACAAAATTAAATAAAAAGATGAATTTTAGGCATTTAAAACTAAAAATGAATTTCACAAATCTAAAGTTTTTTAAAATTGGGTATTTTAAAAAGATTTTTGTATTGTAAAATTATTTTAAAAATTCAGAAAAATTGAAACTCCAAAATAATTGATTTTCAGAAAAATAATATAATGAATTTTTAATTTTATTTTTCTTTTCAGAATTATTTTTAAAATTAAAAGTTCAAATGTCTGAATTTGAAATATCCAAAATTATAATTTTTGAATTTTAAAATTCCTAAAATTCAAAATTTAAAATCCAAGAAATCCAAATTCTGAATTATAAAATCCCTAGATTTCAAGATTTCAATTTTTGAAATCCTAAAATTCAAAAGATCCATATTAAATCTGTTATAGACTAGCTCTTTATCAAGAGCGAGCCTACAACCCTCACCCTCTCTCTGATAAATGGACCATGTATCCTTGTAGCCAAGCTAGCTTACTGTACTGATTGGAGAAGCCCTTGCTCAGCTAGTCAGCTTTCACCGTCGCCTGGCTCACAACTTTTTCCATTGGATTCACTTAATCGTAAAATCATTGCACTAAAAGCCATTACCCTTTGACGAGGGAACCCAATCAACCCATCCCCACAGTCGTAGACGATGCTTTGAGTGAAGCAGCTCAACGCACGACACTGCTACGAGATGGTTTGACACAAGATATTTCGGCTGCACGCGCTCGGGAATCCTCTTTTCTATGCCGCTCCAGCTCATATCCCTATCTGCTTTGCCAGGACGGGCAAGGATTCAGGAATCATCAGCTCCGCACTCGCCATCTCTGAAACTTCCAAGTGATCCCAGCAGCAAAATTCTGAACGCTGGCAGAAAAAAGATGAAAGATTTTAGGGAGTACTTTTCTTTTTTATAATGGAGCACAAATCCCTTATCCATATTCCATTGCCTGGTGTTTCACCGTTTGACCGGCGGTCAAAGAGTCATGTCGCCCAGGATGATGAACAAACATGTGCCGTCAGGTGGCCTGTGGTCAGTATGGGCAGGCCTGCCGCCTGCGAAGCAAAAATAGGGATCAGGACATGGTCGGCGGTGTTTCTTGGTTTTTGTTGGCGACCAGAGACATTTCTTCACCTTAGAACTTTGGTCTAAGGTACAAGCATACAAGCAGGAACGGCCGGGACTGATTGCAAAAAAAAAAAACAAGAAGGATGCGATGCCGAATCCGGCCGGTGAACGGCACTGTCGATGCATGCCTCTTGGGTCGCCTGCCGTCGATTTGCCTATATGTTCCTGTCAGGGCTGGTCGGTACGTTTGGTTGCGCTTAGCATCGGCGACCAAGAAATGGGACGAAATGAACTGATCAGTGACCACTGCTTCTTCCTGCATCAGCACATCACTTCGGCGTGCCCTCAAAAGCTACGGCTCTCTTGGCTGCATCCTGCAGCTGCAAGAGCATTGCACCCCACAAGACAGACGAACTGGACGCCATGATCAGCAAGTCATCAGTCGTCACAAAAAAAAAACAAAAACGAAAACGAAAACGACGACGAAGAGCACCGGGCCAAAGCAGAGATCAAGTGAGTGCCCACGATTTATCCACGACCCCCAAAATACATGAGCACGAGCATGCGTGCGGAGGCTGCCCCAGATGGAACGAGCGAACGAACACATGCAAACATGCAGGAATCTGGGGGTTCAATCAAAACATCGTAGCTGGCAAGATCAGAAAGCTAACCCCAACAAGGCAACAACCCCGCAGCTCCATTAATCCCAGCTAAAAAGTAGTACTCCAGTTCATAAACGGCACATGATGTTTCGATGCGTCGAGTTGTTTCCCAATCAGTATCAGGGTCCGGCCCCATGAAGTACACTGTACAGAGAATCTGTATATCAGCAAGCATATGAGCATATCCTAATAATTGAGAGAGTAGGGTAGCCGGGACCCAGCAGCTGGTGACAGGCATCAGGTTGATGTAAGGGGCAGGACTGCAGGAGGCCAGGAGCTCAACAGATTTCTCCAGCAAAACCAACATCATGCCTAATCTCAGGACCCAAGACAGATAATAACATGTTAGGTATTGTGTCGAATATGTGACTGAAGTAGGTTACGTACGCCTCAGATTGTAATAAGCGGGGTTGGTTAGTGTTAGAATCGAATCTATCCGCGCCCACTATATAAAGGGAGGTAATTTCACAGTAATCAAAACAACGACCTCATAATAAGAGCGATAAGCGAGAGAGGTCAATGGCGGCGTAATGTGGTCGTGACTGATTAATTAGGTGTCATGCAGATATTACGGATTGGGGAGGAGCGCCCATAGTTAGAGCCTCGCAGATGTAGGCGAAGACCGAACTGCGTTACCAAATATCGTGTCTCCTAGTGTCGTTCATGATCTTGCACCGACACATATCCTAACATAACAAAAGATTAGGTGTCAATCCTTCTACCAAGGCATTAACAACGAAGCAATCCATGCAGAACAGTATTACACTACATTCATTAGGACTAGCCTGCATCAAACCTTTTTGCCACTACCACCATACGCCGGGAAAATTGCCCATATGCCACCCAATTCGCTGCCACTTCCCCAAATGCCACCTAATTCGTCTGCAATTCCCATATGCCACCCAATTGGTGAATTTCATTCCAAAATGCCATTTTACCATTTTTTACCTCCTTTTCCCCCTTTTCTCCCCATTTTTCCTCTTTTTTCCCTTCTATTGGGCGGCGCCGGCGTCGGATGCGGTCGCCGGCGGTGGGAGTGGCGGCGCCGGCGGCGGGAGGGAGTGGCGGCGCCGTCGTTCCGCGGCGGAGCTCGCTTGCACGGCGGTGGAGGTGGCGGAGCTCGCCCACGGTGGCGCGACTGCGGCGCGGAGCTCACTCGCACGGCGGCGGAGGCGGTGGAGCTCGCCCACGGCGGCGGAGGCGGCGGAGCTCGCTCGCACGGTGGCGGAGACGGTGGAGCTTGCCCAAGGCGGCGCGACGGCGCGGAGCTCGCTCACACGGCGGCGGAGCTCGCCCATGGCAGCGCGTTGGCGGTGGCGGTGAAGCGAGCCGCAGCGAGGAGACCAGTGCGGCAGCGCGCGAGCTACGGCGACGGCGGCGTGCCCGCGAGCTTGCCGGAGGAGGAAGCCGAAAGAGCGGCTGCGCGGAGGCGCGTAGCTGCCGGAGCTGGAGAAGAAGGAGAAAAGGGGGGAAAACTGAGAAAAGGGGGAAAAGGGAGAGAAAAGGGGGAAAAAGGGTAAAAAATGGCAAAATGGCATTTTGGAATGAAATTGGTGAATTGGGTGGCATGTGGGAATTGCAGACGAATTGGGTGGCATTTGGGGAAGTGACAACGAATTGGGTGGCATATGGGCAATTTTCCCCCATACGCCTATGAACTATGGTGTGTCAAGACCTAACCATGCCAACCAGGTTGGCAACATAAAAGAGACTAATTAGTCCAGCAAATTAGTAACTCTAAAGGAACAGAACTCCCGGGGGGGGTATAATCATATTTACTTAGCTGCATGTGCAATTCTTATGCAAACAGATCAATGGCAGAGTAAATCAAGGCCCCAGTCTCCAGGAAGGCAGGAACGCCATATTCAGATAGGGGCACCATAGGTCAATAAACGGAAGAGGATGTACACCCTAGACCCTGCCACAAAGATCAATGAGATAAGATCCAAGTAGTACAAAATAGGAGTAGGAGCAACTGAGCAACTGTTTCCCGTCCCTCAGAAGAAACCGCACGTATAGTTAAGCATCACGGTAGCGCTACAAGGATGAAGGAAAATGGCCACTGGACTGGAAAACAAACCTCAGCAACACTTCTGATGTTGAATGACAGTAATTCATACAGCCCAGGGTTTATTCATCGACAAACATAACTCAATCGTCATGAAAAACAAGATTGTATAAAACCTCGCATTTATGAATGAGGTTGTCCAGAGTAGGATAAGTGCGGATCAGACTGTCCCGAATGGAAACTTGAAAGCAAAGAAGAGGGGACTAAAAGCGTTCGCCTGTACTAACTAATAATTGCAAAGCAGACCAACCAAACTCATGAAACCAAGCACAACCAACTAGTGCCTATTGTGACACTGCTAATCAATCACCACAATTCACATAAAGCTAGCCAAAACATCTTAATCTCTAACTTCATATAAGCCATAACTGCAATGAAGGTAAGGCATAGAACCTGGCCGTCCTCAAAAATTCAAAACGTAATAAGGCATAGAACCTGGCCGTCCTCAAAAATTCAAAACGTAATTTGGATTTATGACACTGAAAGAAACCTGATCTCTGACGTGGGACTACAATTGGTGCTACCATGATCATTTTGGATTTATATGCTTTCTCACAGATGGAATGTTTATTGAGACTTGACTTTATGCAAATCAAAAGATAAGATTTCTAAAACATTACTGTGAAGAAATAAAGAGATGCATTAGCAGTAGTAGTTAAAAATGGAATTTTAAATGAACATAGAACAGGCTGATCTACTTATCCTGTTACAATCATATGATAATATATGACGATGGTTAAAAAGCTCTCACAAAAAAGCAGGGTAGATCTGAGGATTCTCATATGATAAAACATCCCCATGGTGGAGACCTGATCACAACCATTAGATGTTATTGGCAAAATTTAAAGTGAAGATAAAGAAAGCTCCTAAATAATGACAATATATCTCACTAAATACAAAGAGTTTATTTTTTTAATCCGATTTTTCCTATTTACAAGGCATGTCTAAAAGCCCTATAAAACAAGCCAAACGAAGAGGATCTGGCTCTTGAAACCACCTCATGAAGCTCTCAAAGCTAGGAGGTAAGTTAATAAGTAGATAAGCTACATAAACCTAATGTTTTTCACATTTTAATCAATATGAATATACGATATTTCATGATATATTTAGTTAATCTTTCATTACTATTTTGTTATGATACAAGATGACACTGTTCTATCTTTAGTTAAGCGACATAAAATTAGAATTCAGTTTATTTACATCATGTGTAAGTGACACCTTTATCTTTTCTTCCATGGAATTGTTCATTGACTTCCTGTTAGAAATTAACACAATTTTAACATACTTTACCTTAGACAATCCATCCATTGTCGAAACAATTCAGTTGCTTACATCTACTTTATCAAATAACATATGGTGGTAGCTACAACATCAAATTAAGTAAATAACACCGATTTCATTGGATATCAAGAAAAAACGTAAAGGGAAGAGAGAGTCATTATTTGTGGCAAATAATTGTCAATATGGCATATTATTGTCTTCTCATAACTGAAAAATCCATTATATTTGCAACAACTTTTAGAATTCAATCAGGGAACACTGGAAATGGAGTTCAACTAGGATGAGGGATGCCTTACTGTTTTCTATAATGCAACAGCCATGCCCAATTACCACATATAAGCATGATCCCTACAAAAGGAGCTCAGATTATATCTTGAGCAGTCATGTATCTATTTTTTTTCATTCAGCTGCTCTGCAGTATTGCCATACATTTGTATGGTGCTTAACAACTGAAAGAAATATATAGTAAGCTTATCAAGTGTTAGTATTATATTAGGATATGGTAAGAGTCCATATTTATCTAAAGTTTGTGTCCTTGTAGGGAGCTGCTCTGCAGTATTGCCATACATTTGTATGGTGCTTATCAACTGAAAGAAATATATAGTAAGCTTATCAAGTGTTAGTATTATATTAGGATATGGTAAGAGTCCATATTTATCTAAAGTTTGTGTCCTTGTAGGGATAAAGTTCATATCTCATACAGCTCTTCGCTCTACCCTATATATGAAGGCCCTAGACCTACAGATCAATACACATCTCATATGCATAATAGCCACATGCAATGTTATCCATCAAAGGACAAAGGTGCAACTTAGGATTGTATATAGCCACAGATTGATATCACATGTCTAAAATATAATACAACAAATAACCACAAATATGCCAGTATCTAATTAACCATTCCCTCATTTGTCAGGTTGGTGGAACAGAATGCAATAAGTTGCTTGTATCACTACTTTGCAAACCACTTCTCATCCAGGCAATGCTGCTAATTTCTGATACCAATGAGGCAAAACTGCTATTTGAAACTGGTGGATGATCTTCAAACTCATTAAACTCAGGACCCAGCAAAGAGTCCGTACGAGATTGCTCCAGAGCACTGCAGCAACCATGCCCACATTTGTTCGGCACCACAGCAGCAAAGCATGTAGGATCAATAAACTTGCAGACTCCATTTTCAGGCTTCCAAGCTTGAAGGGTTGAATCAAATTTGAAGGTTGAGCTCGACATTTCCTTCTGTGTTGATTGAGAAGGTCCTAGATTATACGGTGTGAAAGCACCAACCTTTGCAACTGGTCGGGACAGATAAGGTGGATCGACCACTTCAGTGCTAACATTGTTACCTCCAATTTGCCATGCCCCAACAGAACTGGCAGACACTGTTTGCACAGGAGCTTCCCTTAATTCAATAGCATTGGAAGAGCTAAGATCCCCTAATGGCCGAGGTTCTTCTGAAACTTCCCTAGGCGCCTCTGGAATAGCTTGCTCTGCAGCACCACCTTGTGTGCATTGGCCACCAGTACAATACCGACGCCTCAGAGTGGAATTCCAGTGATTCTTGATTGCATTGTCAGTTCTCCCAACCAAAAGCTTAGCTATGGATGCCCACTTGTTCCCATGAACTGTATGAGCAGCAATTATAATGCGGTCCTCCTCTTCTGTAGCACAAAATCACAGATTTAGCAAGCAAGTATTACGCATATGCAACATAGCATCCACACAATCAACTGAGCGCACATCGTATTATGTCCATAATGCTAAGTGCTAAGCCTCTTAAACATGGTGCAAGGTTAATGTTAGCTACTGGCCCCGTTTCCCATTGGCTACAAAATACTAGCAGTATATGACTGAAAACCGACGATACCAGTAAAAGGCTTGCGCTTGACTTGGGGGTCGAGCTGGTTGCACCATCGGAGGCGGCAGGACTTGCCGGAGCGGCCGGGAATGCCGCGCGCGATCAGCGTCCAGTTCCGCGCCCCGAGCTTCTCCACCAGATTGCTCAGCAGCGCGTCCTCATCAGGCGACCACGGCCCCTTCACCCGCTCCGCCGCCGACTCCGCAGCGGCATCCCCTATAGCGAAGCCTCCGGTGACGGCCACCTCGTCGTCGTCCTCCCCCGAAGGAGGCGGCGACAGTTGGAGCTGTTGGGGTAGTTGGGGCTGGGGCTGGCCTGAGCCCTGCGTCTGGTCGGCCATGGACGACGACGACGACGAAGAGTGGTGCGCCTGTGATTGCGGCTGCACTGGTGCTCCCGTCTCGTCGGCCATGGAGGTCGGACTCGAATGGGCGGAATCGGCGGCGGGTGGATCGGACGGCGGCTGCGGCGGCGAAACGGCGGTTTCGGACGACATGGTGCGGTGCGGTGGGAAACTGGTGCCACTTCGAGGGGGCGAGTGTTCCGGAGGTGTCTCTTTTCTACGCTCGTGTGGCTGACGTGTGGACCCCCAAGGACGAAGGTCAATCTTTTTCTCACTGTTTCTTGCTGGGCTTAAAGGCCCAGATATTATTATATGGCCCTATGCGAGCCGATTGGAAACTTTGCATCCAGTATTGGGCCCAACCCTTAGCCGATTCGAATATTCGAAAGCCTGTTCCGTTTCATGTATCTTTTTGTGGCGTTTTGTTTTTAAAATAAATTACTAACCACTTCTCAATTCTTCCATGTAAGTAAAAGAATATTTTTTAACCTTATGTGGCCTATTTTTTCTCAAAGAGTCACTAACCACTTCTCAATTCTTTCATGTAACTAAAAGAATATTTTTAACGCGTTAGCGTATTCGGTGAAAATTTCATTTTCACGTAGCTCACAAGTTTCCACAGATTCCTAAAAACGAGTTTTGCAGAGAGGTGCAACATATATTACTGTATTTCTGGTAAATTCTTATAAACGAGTGAGGTGACCCGCGCGTTTGCGCGGCTAGATTTATTTTGGTATACAGTGTTTATCTCTAACTCATAATCTATCTTTAACATATCAGATCGGATTTAGAGTTTATCTCTAATATATTATATCAACTTTAGTATTTAATATGAATTACTAATATTTTCTTTTAATCTAAGCTGCATAGATCATTTATTTTTCTTTGATTAATCTATCCCGTTATAATTTGGTCCCAGAATTGATTGAACGGATAAAATAACCGTATTATCTCATCTTTAGTATTTAATCCGAATTTCTAATATTCTTCTTTTAATCTAAGCCGTTATAATCCGGTCCCACAAAATCAATGGCATAGATCTTTTTTTCTTGATTTATGTGAGAATTTCTTTGATTGATATTGGCCGTTATAATTTGGTCCCACCGTTGATCAAACGGCTGAAATAATTTGGATGATGTGGACGAACGTGGTGGCTTCTTTTTTCTCTCCTTTATATATATAACGAGCAAGGTGACCCACGCGTTTGCGCGGCCAGATTTGTGTTAAGATATAGATATATATCTGTTGACACAAAAACGAGTGTTTCTGTGAACACACGTGCCAAAGCGTCAACCCTGTGGTTGTGTCGCAACAAGAAAACCAAGCGTGTCAGTCAATTTGACCTGTGAATTGACAAGGAGAAAATCGTCAGTAATATCGCCCTAATCGGCTTTTTAAATAGCCAGATCAGGTTTTCTATAATCGGCTTTAATCTATCCGATTATAGGTTCTATCGGCTTAATGTCCGATAGAGCAAGTAAATATGGAATAACAATTAAATTCAAATCTTGTACTTCTTTTTGGTATTTTATAATATATTAGCAATAAACCTTCGTATCAGTGCATCAGATTAAACTAAGAAGTAGATCGAATAGATTGGTCAGGCCAAGACAGTATCCAAATCCAAATCTAGATATAAGTTAATAAACCGATGTAAAGATTTAAAGACTAATAAGGTAGATGTAATACCAATCGGCAAACATTAACAGATGCAAACTCCCAAATAAGGCATACACAAGATCGATTAAACGAGACAGTTGCATACATCGAATTCAGGAAGAGCACATGAAATATCCGATGATCGGCATTACAGGATAAACACACATTACAGATCGATTAAATCGAGACAGTGCAATATGCGAGAACATGCTAAAGATCGGTAAATCCCGAGACAGTCTAACATGGTTTGTATACATGAGATCAACAAGATGCAGCCATGCATACGGGTTACAAGAAGAGAATCGATTATCCCATCGAGATAGCTCTACCTGCGAGCTGAAACCCTTCGACGAGGTCGATCGGATTCGAGAAAGTATTTGTGTATTGAGTATTAGATATCTATTATCGAGACCTAAAGTCCTATTTATAGTGTTACAAAGTCGATACCGATACAACCTAATTTACCGCGACGCGCTCTTGATCACATCGTACTTCTTCCGAAGTCTTGCAAATATCGGTATTCGGTTTTTCTGCCACATTTGGGTGTCAACAATATCATATTAGATTTAGAGTTTATCTCTAATATATAGTCAGCTTCAATAGTTTGTTATAGAGGTTAATATTGACCGTTAGATTTACATAATAATATCCATATTCAATGATGTATATTTTTTCTTTTTTTCTATGATTAACGTGAGAATTTCTACTATTTTTCGATTAACGTGGAAATTTCTAATATTTTAGGATTAATGTGGTGGCTCCGTTTAACTCTGTTTTATATAGATAGTAGATAGATATTTGAAAACTTCTTGTGATGTGAAAAATGGATTTGGACACCAAGCTCGTGAGCATTGCTATAGCTGAAATGATAGCTTGATGAGGAAAAGATGATGCCATGGATTGCTTTCTTAGACCATCTCCAACCGATTTTCTTCCCACCGTTCTCTTTAACACCTCTAAAGAGATTTTCTTCCCAGACTTCATTCTCTTCCTAGTCCTGTTCTCCAATAGGATTTCTTCCCACATTCCCTTCCATTCCCACCCTACATATTTTAACATTCTTTCATAACCGCCATACCACATACCGTATTTATACCAGGATTTATTTTCGCATATACCAGCGTATGATATATTGGGTAGGAATGATTTAAATATTGTAAAAATTCCGTATAATGTATTCCGGTCATTGAATTATTATTAAAAATTTTAAAAAATGTATTGACATGAATTAAATATTACAAAAAATTGTAAAAATGTAATCCCATGAAATAGATAATATAAAAAAAGTAAAAATGCAATTAAATATTTTTAAAATATGTATTATGACATCATTTCAATGTCATAATAAAAACAAGTACACAGTGGTAAAATGAAACTTACATAGGTTTCTAAAATAATTTAGTAGAATAATATAAATAAGAAAAACCGGTTTAGAAAAATGATAGCTTCCGCAAGAAGGAATATGACATCTGTATAGTTATTCTTCCAGGATAAGCTTTCCTCCAGGATAAGCTTACCCAATAGGTTCCTTCCAGCATAAGCTTTAGTTGGCCAGCTATAAAAAGGGCTGGTTGCTCTTCATTTCATTCCATCCCACATTGCAAAATGAATCCCGACCCCTTTGCTTCGAGCAGTGAATTGCAGTGGTCTGATTCAAGTGATGATGACGACGAGGAAGAAATATCCCTTCTTGCTGCCATCGAGGAGGAGGAGCTAGCCAATCAAACCCCTGCTAGGCGTCATCGAGGTTCTGTCCAGGTCACATTGTTATCAATCAAGGTTGGGCGGAAGGGGCTGCGAGGCTAATTACCGATTATTTTGTTGATTTCCCTGTTTATGGACACAAACATTTCCGACGCAGGTATGGGTGGTTGGACGAAATATATTTCAATTATTACTCACATGTATTTCATGTCGTACCATGTAGCTAATTTCTGATAGTTGATGCAGATTTCGTATGAGCAGAAGGCTGTTTCTTCGGATTGCATGCGCTGTCGAGCAGTCCGACGACTGGTTCAAGCAGAAGAGGGATGCCACTTGCAGGCTGAGCCTGGATTCCCTATAAAAGATCACTGCTGCAATGCGTCAGCTCGTGTATGGTGTTCCTGCTGACGCCATTGATGAGTATGTGCGTATCGGAGAAAGCACGGCCAATGAAGCCCTAACAAGATTTGTGGAATCCGTCGTGAAGGTATTCAAAGCCCAATACCTACGCGCTCCAACACAAGAAGACACAACGCGGTTCCTAGCCTTTGGTGAGATGCATGGATTTCCTGGAATGCTTGGAAGCATTGATTGTATGCACTGGCCATGGAAGAATTGCCGAAAGGCATGACAGGGTGCATACACAGGACATACTCATAAGCCAAGTATAGTTCTAGAAGCGGTGGCATCGTAGGATTTGTGGATTTGGCATGCCTTTTTCGGCATGCCCGGTAGTTTGAATGATATCAATGTGCTGCACCGCTCTGATGTTTTAACCAGGTTAACGGACGGCACAAGCCCTGAAGTGAATTACACTATCAATGGTAACAACTACACCATGGGATACTACCTCGCGGATGGTATATATCCCGAGTGGGCTACTTTTGTGAAGGCTATAACAGCTCATCGAGAAAACAAGCGCATATATTTCACTTCATCCCAGATTGTAGCACGAAAGGATGTTGAAAGAGCCTTTGGAGTGTTGGGGTCGAGGTTTGCAATTGTCCGTGGCCCCGCAAGGTGCTGGAGCCAAAATACCTTGCATAATATAATGACTGCTTGTGTGATCATGCATAACATGATCATTGAAGACGAGAGGGACAGACCACAACAGGACTACATCTACGACGGAATGGAAGAGCGTGTCTCCATCGCTCGTCCCCACAACAGATCCATTCTTCATTGCATCGAGGCCACCCAAGCAATCTAAGACAAGCAAGCCCATCGACGTCTCCAAGATGACCTCGTCGAGCACCTCATTAAACCAAGCAGACACTAACAACTCATTCATTCCAGGTCTTGCCAATGACTAATTGCACTCTTGATAGTACGCTCCTTCATTGCAGGTGTCCTATTTTGGTTATAATACATGCTGATGCGCCCCCAATACGAATCGCAAGACTGATCCTTACCAACAATGGGATCCTGGCTTACATTAAGCCAAGCAGACACTAACAACTCATCCTCCTCAGGATCCCAACAAGTACGTCCAGTCTTGGGTGCAGGTCTCTTCTTCTTTCTGCCCCTACTCCCTGAACTGTCTTCGGCCCTCAATGAACCACTGGAATCAGGGCTAAACTGACCAATGCTAGGCTCAACGAAGGTTGGGGTGGCAACATGTTCGTTGATAGACAATGGGCTGCTCTGTCCAGTGACTTCAACATCAACAAAGTTTCTAGAATCAGTGGAACCATAGCAAGAGATGCGTTGCACTCCTTCCTCCAGGAGACTAGCCAAAAAGGGATCCATGCTATTCCTACATAGAACAATCGCATAAAAATTATACAAAGTAGTAGCATATAGCACGGTACATACATACACAAGATAATGGGTTAGTAAATATCATAATTGGTCCAAAGCATTACATAATTTCATAATTGGTTCAAATTAGTATATAATGAGTTCATACCAAACATTACATACTGATAACGACAATCGAAAAACACATAGAAGCAGTGCATAACAATCCAACATTACATAAGTCTAGAGAACTGGCAATGCAAATAGTTCAAACAAAAGTAATACATGGTAGTACACCCATAAGTCGTCTAGTAAACCCAAATCCTACGAAAGATGCCACATCGGATTCCCAACCATCAATGCCATCTGAGGAGGAGTCCTCTGAAGTTCCTTCCTCTAGAGTCATGACGACATTGCTAATCGGGTTCAACATTAAAAGAACCATCTACATGCATCGCATTCTCATGGACTGCAGATGAAGAAGCAACGATATCAGTCGCCTTGTTTGCTTCATCAATGACTGCCAATGCCTGGAAGGAGAGTTGCTCTGGTCGAGTGGCAATTTCTTCCACCTCCATGCAGTGGCGGAGAGACAGTGGCAGGGCCTGCCCCCGTGATTTATGTAGTGCAATACTAAGTACTCTCCCAAGAAGTATGCTAATTAATTTAAGCCAATCTAATTAATTTACATGACTAATTTCAGTTATAAGAAGTATGCTATTAAGATTGATTAAACATACTCTCACAAGCAATTTATTTTCTAAGACTAGCATAGTTCTTTGAAGTTTTCTTTTCAAAGAAAATGATTTTAATTTATGAATTAATATATTTTCCAAGCACATTACATATTATAGCAAATATACTAAGGTATGTACTATATATTCAATAATAGTGTTAGTGCACAATATTTCGATAAGTTTGCCAAAAATTCGCAACCGCTTCTTGACGTTCACTTATAAACATTTGGGGCTTGACTAATTGTAGCTCATATTGCTTTTCAAATAATTCAAATATTTTATTACCTAGTTATCAGTGTGTCCAATATGAACATAGTTGTATTATTGACGTGTAATCTTAATTTATTATAAAGAACTGCATAACACTTGCTATACATATATCATATATAAATATAATCTATTTATTTAGTTTTTGCCACACCACCCACAACTTGACTTAATGTCACATGAATATGCAAGAAACTTGCTATACATATACCATATATAAAATATAATCTATTTATTTAGTTTTTGCCACACCACCCACAACTTGACTCAATGTCACGTGAATATGCAAGAAACTTGCTATACATATACCATATATAAAATATAATCTATTTATTTAGTTTTTGCCACACCACCTACAACTTGACTCGATGTCACGTGAATATGCAAGAAAAAATGTGCCATTTGATCACGGTTAAGTGTCCCACACATAACAACCTCTGCTAGGTACGATACTATTATGATTGCTTCTATACTATTATGGCATATTTGGCTTGATAGGACCATACTACAAATTAGTTTGTTATGTGTCGGCCTCCCCATGATGAAATCCTGGCTCCGCCCCTGCCTCCATGAGAGCTCGGTTCATCTCAATGGCCATATGTGAGGTCCCAGGGTGGAAGTTGTCGCCAACAACCTTCTTAAGAGCTAGAGCCTCCAGGTCCACCGCTTCTTGCAACGAGCGTAGAGATGCGACAAGTTTTCCGGAGTCCATCTACATAAGACCGAATATGAACCATGATGGGTGGATCCTAAATTACCAATCCTTGTACTTTTTTCAATGAACTAGTAATTACTTGATGAATACATGTTTCCAAATACTATGCAATCAAATTTGGATTTTACTCTTATGACATAAAAAAAATGATTTGCAACCCAAATCGCAGCAAACAGATGAATGTATATGTATTTGACGAGCGCATAGTTGTATTCATTTAGCACTTGCAAAATTGCTTTAGACCTACTTACATAAGGCTTTACAAGACAAAAACTGATCGAACTGTTTTCAGCATAAGACATGCATGAAGAGACCGCAGAGACTATTCTACCGTCAAGCCTTCATCACTATGAGAACTCATTATGTACCACTATTAATTGTTTTATATTATCCATTCAACAATTGATCAGAGTATAACCACTGGTAAACTGACTATCTACGACAGAGTCACAGATATACAAGAATGTCTAGCATAATATGTTAAGCCATGTACTTTAACAATGTTGTAGATATTATGAGAGGAAACTGATTGAGCTGCTATAATACACAGAGATGGTCTAATGATCTTCCAGCCACAAAGACTCTGACTCCCGACGATCCCACAGCTACGTCTGCTCATTGGCAGCTTACCAATGAGATTATTATGATTGAGAATTTGGGCATCAAGAACGATACAAAAACACACGAACATCCTCACAAAAGGTTACAATCATGACTCATGAGACGCGCTCTCAATCCCCATTCGGAAGACAGCAGCAGCTTCCTAGTACAGTGCTATTCTTGTCCGTTTGCAAATGTATCAAGAAGAAAGCAAGGAAATCTCACTAAACAGAAGGCCTTTTCAGGGCCTGAACCTGAAGGCTGAGAAAAATTTACACGGATTCAGGACTAGTCGCGATGGACACATGGGGTTTAGCTTGTTCGGGTAGGGTAGCAGCAAGGAATAACCAGAAAAAAAAATACGCACTAAATTTGTTCAACAGGTTGAATTTGATGAACTAGCTTTGAGTTTGTTTTATCAGCATATTTATGATTGCTTCCAAGGTAATTTGCCCCCAAATCGTAGCCAAACATTCCCTACACTGCCCCCAAATTGCCCCCAGATCTTAATCAGCCGCAACCTTTCCAAAATCTAGAAAAATTGGTAAGATCCACCTACGCACACCATAGATCGACGTGAATCTGCAGTTTAAATCGTTGTGTATGCAACAAGATTGAAGTGCATAGGATTTGAATCGAAGAACTTCCCTTTCCACACTCGTCGGCGGTGCGTACGCGCTGCAGGTGGTTGATTCCGAGTCCCCGTCGGTCGCCGGAGCGCGGATATGCCCGCCGCTTCTTCCGCCGCCTCCACCCGGGCCGACGTCGCCGTCTGCGTAGCGGCGACCTTGCCCTCTACCACCTTCCGCCCAAGCGCGCGACTCACCGGTCGTTGCTTGCAAGTTGCAACCAGCAACCTTGCGCACGAAGGGAATGGAGAGAGGATCCCAACGCGAAGGGTTTCTCTCTCCGACGGGACGCGATTTGCTTCCGGGAAGCAACGCCCTTGGAGCGGCGTTGGCGGTCTCGTCCCGGGGTTTTTTCCATTGCGAAGCAACTGGGCACCGGGAAGGGAATCGGTTGGAGATGGTCTTACCAAATCCTGAGACGATAACACGTACAGTTACTAGACTAGGAAAAAATACTAAACATTTCTTCGTCAATACGCCCCCACGTTTTTTTCTTTCTTAATCTCCCGAATCGATTTGTTCACATCTATTCGTTATTACCAATCACCTGTTCTTTTCACTGACTAGTAAATGCCGACGGTTAGTTTGTAATACATTGCTCTCAACTGTTCTTTGCTCCGTTTGAAGATCTCACCGTCTCACAAGCTTGTGCTAGTGTCTGAACAGAAAGAAGAGAAACGCTGCTAAAATCATGAGAGAAAAATGAATTTTCTGATCATCTAGTTGACTAGTCAAGGAACAGAATATAGAACGGTGTTTCTCTCGTCTATTGAAATTACTTTAGATTTTCTTTATAATACGCGTGCAGTATACTTTTGTAAATATCCTCTAAATTAGGGATGGTTAGATTCAAATATACTATCACCATGTGCGACAAAAATTCAAAAAAAAAAAGTATGGTAGATGAAAGAAAAACTCTTGCAACCAAGACTTTGAGAGGCTGTATGCTTCCTTTTCTTTCTTTTTAAGCAATTCAAGGGCATGTGCTTCATGCTTAAGCTGCTTGAGAACATATGCATCTGAGGAAACTCAGGTCCTGCTCACCACATGCTAGCTTTACAAGCTCACGAAATTAATGACAGCGAACATAAATCGGCTAGGGATGCATGCTATTGGTGAGTATGTTCGGATTGAACATGTGCAGAAGATTCTCTGGAAGAAAAACAATAGATGCATGGATGGATAATTTACCCAGTCCCTTCTCTTTAAGTGACGGTCAAGTAGTTTGAAATTAAGCTCTGTAGTAGGTATTCCGAGAAATGTCTTGTCCTCTCTCTACATCATGCACTGGTTGTGGTTGTAAAGGGTTCATGAATCCTGAATGCAACCACTGGACGTACGTGGATTACTTGTTTGTCGTTCTGTTAATATTCTGTGTTGGATTGGAAGTCCACTTGTAAGCTCCGAAGAGTCTTGGATCCTTCTTGAAAGCATAATGCTGCTTACATGTATATTTATATTTTTTATAAAAAAATAAAAAATATATTACCATTAGTTTTTTGGCGAGGCTCTTTGTCTGGTGAAGAAAATATTCCACTCAAACCGAAGAAAGCAAATTCAAAAAAAAATTGTCATTCCAGAAGGCACTTGATAGTCACTAGAGTGTGTTTGTTTCTATCCTTGTTTGGCTTTGTGCATCTTGTTATGCAGAGGCCGGGAGAATTTCAAGACTTTGTATCAACTCGATATTTTGTTCTTGAAAGCAATTTAATCTTCCTATATAAAAAAAAAAAGAAGGCACTTGATTGAGTTGACCCAGCACCGTAGTACATATTTCTCCTAAAAGGTATGCTTGACCTTGGATATATGATCAGTATTTTGTATCATTAATCTTTATTTTATGCTATTCTGCGAGTACTCACTTCACTTTTCTACAATTGAAGACGTTGTAAAGAGAGATATACAGAATGCATAGGCTTTTCTACAATAGTACTACATGACATTTGTGTATATATATTCTGATGTATACAGGAATATGGCATAATAATGAATAATCACCATTTTATGATCGTGTGTAAATATTTCTGATTTAGTACTTTATAGTTGTTTTTGTAAGATTTTTGAACTCTTCAAGACGTCTCGTCTCAAGGGGTCACAACTTTTTTAGATTAAAATTTTCATCAACTTTCGACTTAAAACCAAACCTTGATGAGAACAATGCAAATAGTCAACATATGTCCCCATTGCTTGACCAAGCCAACATGAGCATCTATATATACATTTCTAACGGCATCCGATTGCATTTTGTCATCATCACAGCTTCACTTCACTGTTTGCAAGTTCTTCACGTCATTCGTGGAGATAGACTATCTTATTAGCATTGGAGTAAACTCCAAACCGATCTTTCTCCAGATCAGTATTGTCGGTGTAATATATACCGGGGTACTGTCGGGGATTAAATTATGGCCCATTGCCATGGCCCACTCCCTGACGGCCCAGTCGAACAGCCTACCAGGGCCCAGCTCCCTAGAAGGTTCTATCTGGTCCATGTGCATCCTGCCGAACAGCCTCCTGGCTGGCACGGTGCGTAACGGCCTAGGATTCGTGTTTGAGTCTTACTCGAACAAGAGTTCTGCACGGCTACGTTAAGACCCGGACGTTGGTTTCCCGGATTGGATTAGGAGTCGTGATCCCCAAGATTAGGAGCTTACCTTATCTACCGTAGGTTATATTTGGTATGTACTGAGTTCGTTACGATCTCATAGTTAGCCCGGCCCGATATTCCCTCGGTAGGTCGGTTTGCTCAGCACTATATAAACAGGGGCCCTTTGGCGTTTAGGGGATCCCTGGCATTGAGTCTTACATCCTAGCATCTAGCTCAGACCTTGATTGATAAATCCTCGCATACTACTCGCCGAGACCTGCTGATCTCGCCGAGTTCCACCTTGTAATTCTCTTTGATATAAAGAAAGGCTGGACGTAGGGCTATTATCTCTCCCGAGAGGCCTGAACCAGGATAAAAACCCTTGTCTCCTGTTCGTTGCTGTTCGTGGTTGTTTGGCGTGTCTCCTATCTCCTCTTTGAAGAACCTCGGTTGACTTGAGATCGATATCTCAACCGTCGACAGCTGGCGCCGTCCGTGGGGACACGCAGATCGAGCATGTCGAACTCCGTCAGCGATACAGAGATACTCCCTGAGGGCTACGACTCAGAAGGACAGGATGTCTCATCCCCTGTCAGTTCAGATCGATCTGTTCGGTCTCGGACACTTTCCACATCCGAGGCAGATGTCTCCGCTTATATGGCAGAGATAGCCTCAGATCGCACTCCCGTCATCGACGACGACTACGGAACTGATGATCTTTACGACGGTTTAGATTTATCAGATTCCAAGGCTATGTCGGTAGATTCCACCTGTGGAGACACAGCGATGACACCGTCTAGCATACCTTCGCATGGCCCCCGCAGCATCAACATGGCCGATGTAGGAACCTCTGAGGATCCTGCACGGGCTGTGGCGGCTGGCGAGGTCGGGCAGATTAACTCTGCTCGGCATCAAGACGAGGCTGCACGGGCTGCTTGCGAGCAAGACGTCATTCGCCGCAGCCTCGACGATTCTATCCATCAGACCTTAGCAATTTGTTTTCGCGACCCGATTAAGCGGCGGCGTCGCGACCCACCTCGCGTCTTGGCGCTAAGTCTCCGGCAGGCTTCCTGTTGGGTCAATTCCCCGCGTGACCGGACTCGAGTCGGGCAGAACGCGGATGGTTCAGGGATCCCAGGACCCATAGATCAAAGTCGGGAACGGCTCGAAGCTATAGCAACGGTCCTTAGATCCACCAATCAAGTTGATCTCGCCCGCGTAGGCGTCTTTGTGCGACTAACCTAGAGCGACCGGTCGAGGGCCTAAAGTCTCTAGGAGAAGTCAACAACTCCTCCAGCGGCAGCCAAAATTGCCGGAATGATTCGGACAGCTCGATCGATCGCGTGACCTCCGTCACCATCGGCGATCACTCGTCCATGAGCAAGCTACCCGTAATCGCCGCCGCCGCCAAGTCCTCGTAGTCATCGCGACCACGGGGGCAAGCGCGCGATGATCACGGACGGTCCCCTCGTGAGGAGCGTCGCCGCCACCACGAGGAAGGAGCGTGGTGGATTATCCCGAGAGAGTTTCTCCAGCCGAGTCCTCCTGTTCAGCGGGAGTTCCTCCGCGCAACAGACCAACGTCTTCTCAAGACTAGGTTCTGCGCGGAAGGTGGCGGTCATATGCTCTGGCCGCGGGCTTTCTCCGACGAAGCCGGGCCGTCCGGTGGCCCTCAAAATTCAAGCCCGGTCACATGGAGAGGTACAATGGGACTCGAGACCCGGAGGAATTCCTTTCCATCTACGCCACGCCATCATGGCGGCGGGGTGACGAGCTCGTTATGGCTAATTACCTTCCGACCGCCCTTGAGGGTGCCGCTTTCGGACGTGGTCATTCAATCGGCAAGAGGTTCCATCACCATGGAACCAGCTTTGTGACGCCTCGATTGCTAATTTCGGAGGCTATTACGTGCGTCGGGCAAGGAGGATGATCTGCACGGATGATCCGGATGAACGGGAGACCCTCGCAATTTCGTGAAGCGTTTCATTAAGATCCGCAACACGATCCCAAATATCTCGGATGAATCATTGTCGCGCCTTCAAAAACGGAGTCCGCGACGAGCGGCTCACCCAGATCTCGAGATCAATGAGACTGGACCGCCAACGACTGTTCAAGGCGGTGATCATATGCCAACGCGGCAGAGCGTTCGAAGATAAAAAGCGTTCGACAAAGGCGAAATTGCCCCTGACCACCGTGTGGATGAGAAGAAGAAGAGCGGCGACAACGCTCCCGGTGACAAGAAATCCCGAAAGAAGAAGAACAAAGGTGATCACGAACAATACCGTCGCGGTATGGATCGTGCACCTCCTCCCAAGGACGGGCGAAGAAGCCCAACAATAATTACAAGGGCAAAAAGCACGCTCGGGAGACGGACAAGGCAAGAAAGGTCCGAGCGACCGATTTTGCAAGTTCCACCAAAGACTACGGGCATGATATACGCCATCAGAGAACTTGGGCCGCAAAGCTCAAGATTTCTACAACGGCAAGGGCCCAATGCCCACCCCGCCTGAACATGGTGATGCCGGTAGGCTGAGCGCCAAACCGACGATGGTGATCGGAAGATGATGACGAATATCAAGAACCCGTGAACCATATCGCAGCCATTTTCGGCGGCTCCTCGGCTTACACTCTCGGCGCAGCCTCAAGGAAGCCGCCGAGGTCCACAACGTCGAAAAGGCAAAACCTCACTGAATCGATGAAGTGGATCGAGGTCTCCATCTCCTTCTCTAAGGAGGATTGCCCCATCGGATGATCAAGCCTCGGCGGCTCCCATCGGTGGTCGCCCACCATCGCGAACGCGAGAGTTGGCCGTGTCTTAGTAGACGGCGGAGCGCTTTGGACTTGCTTTCCGCTAAAGTCTTGGACGAGATGCAAATTCTCGCTCAAGTCAAGGAAGTCGCAATGCCCTTCTACGGAATTGTTCCTAAGAAGTCATCAAACCGTTAGGGCGGGTTGTCCTTCCCGTCACCTTCGCAACCCAAGCAACTTCCGGACGAGTTGATCACTTTTGACGTGGTCGACTTCCGTCGGCGACAACGCAATCTTGGGCGAGCCATCTCTCGGTAAGTTCATGGTCGTCCCACCACGCTTACCATTGCGTGAAGATACCGGTCCTAACGGCGTGATCACGGTCAAGGGCAACTACAAAGTCTGACCGATTGCGACGAGCGATCCCTTGCCCTGATCGACCAGCTTCCGCCCGTGGTCTCAAGTTCCGCAGACCAAGTCTCCAGACGCCTAGGGTCTCCTTCACCAGGGGGAGAAACTATGAAGTTCATTGTCCGCTGATGATACTTCCAAGACAGTTCACTTGGGGGCCAGTCTGGACCCCAAATAGGAAAGCGAGCTTATTGCCTTCCTCCGAGCTAATGCAGATGTATTCGCCTGGGAGCCATCTGACATGCCCGGAGTCCCAAGGGAGGTAATCGAGCACAAATTGGCTGTCCGGCCGGACAAGAAGCCTGTTCGCCAAGCTTCGTCGCTTTTCGGAATTCAAACAGGGGATCATCGAGATCGACAGCAAGCCGCTCATTCTTTGGGTTCATCCGCGAGGTTGATCACACCGAGTGGTTAGCCAACCTGTCATTGTAAAGAAGAAAGGCGGCAAGTGGAGGATGTGTCGATCACACAGATCTGAACGCCGCTTGTCCTAAGGACAATTTCACGTCTCGCATTGACCACCGGTCGATGCGATCATGGACGCCAACTTTCGAGTTTTTAGATGCTTACTCCGGTTACCACCAAATAAGCATCTCCCCCGAGGATGAAGAGAAGACTGCCTTCATCACCCCCTTCGGCACTTTCTGCTATACGACCATGTCTTTCGGTCTGCGCAATGCTGGTGCCACGTTCCAGCGCTTAATGGAGAAGACCTTCCCAGAACAGCGCGGAAAAAACCTAGAGGTCTATGTCGACGACATAGTTGTAAAGAGCAAGTATGCTCCAGATCATGTAAAAGACCTGGCAGAGACTTTTCGTAATCTCACCAGGCATCGAATAAAATTAAATCCAGAGAAGTGTACCTTTGGTGTTCGATCCGAATGTTACTCGGATATGTCATTGGCTCGCAAGGTATTTCGCCAACCCCGAAAAAATCGAGGCCATTGAAAATATGCGAGCTCCAACTACCATAAAGGAAGTACAAAGCCTCATCTGACGGATGGTCGCTTCTAAGCGTGTTTATTTTCCGTCAAAGCGAACGCGGCTGCCCTTCTTTAAGGCCTGCGCAAGCACAATGGTTTCGAGTGGGCGGAAGAAGCCGATAGATCCTTCCAGATCCGGCGATACTGTCCAATCCTCCCGTCTTGACTACCCAGCGGCATGGCGGCGGCTCCCATCTTGTACCTAGGTTGCACGCCACAAGCGGTGAGCGCAGTCTTGACGGCCGAAAGGGAAGGCCTACAATGACCAATCTATTACGTGGCGAGGTACTTCACGGATCAAAGGCGTTACCACGAGGTCCGAAGCTACTCTCGCCTTGCTCATGTCCTCCGTGAAGCTTCGCCACTACTTCCAAGCGCATCAAATCTCGGTCCCGACCACGCTCCTCCGGGAGAAATCTTACGGAACAAGGAATCTAGCGGACGATAGCCAAGTGGGCAATGGAACTAGCGAGTTTGATCATTATTTGTTTGCCCGAACTGCTATCAAGTCACGTGTCCTAGCCGACTTTGTCGCTGAATGGACTTGCCGCCCAAATCCCGTGGAGCTCCCGAGCAACCCGATGAACCCCTTGACCATGTTTTTCGATGGCTCGCAGACCGAAACTTCGGGGCTGGTTTTGTTCTCATCTCCTCAAGGAGAGCAACTCCAAAGATTCTATCCAACTACACTTTGCGGCGACTAACAACGCCGCAGAGTAGACGAGGCCCTCCTCACGGACTAAGAGCGTGCAAGTCGCTTGGTGTCCAACGGCTAACTCGTGAAGGAGATTCACGGTGGTCGTCAACCGTGTTAACAAGGAGTATCGGTCGCGATAACTCAATGGTGCGATACCGTTGAAGTGAGAAGTTGGGCGGCATTTTCGATTTTTCGAATGCTCTTCGTGCCTGTGAAGGACAACTTCGGCCGACCAACCATCCAAGTATGGATCCTCACGCGAACACGCTTCCGCAGGGTGCTCGCCGAGCACCTTCACAAGCCCTCAATCACGCCTCCGGACGAGGCAACAGAGATGTGGTGGTCTGTCTCCGTCATCGAAAGGTGCCATGGATCGACAACGCCATTTGTCCGGTACCTTGCGATGGGACCTCGCCCGACGACGGCCGAAGCGTTCCGGCCATAAGGCGTCTGCTCCATACAAGCTTGTGGATCGCATCCTTTACCGCCAAGGTGCTCGGGAGTTCTCTCCAAGTGCATCTCGCAATGAGAGGGTGTTACTTCTTAGGGACATACACGAGGGTGCTCGTGGCAACCACGCCTCCTTCGTAACTCGTTGTAAAGCGTTTGCATGGGCTATTATTGGCCCATCATTACAAGATGCCCGGACATCGTGACTAAGTGCAAGGCTTGCCAATTTCACGCCTGGAAGGCACACAAGCCCGCCAAGAGCTCCAAACAATCCCCATCTTGGCCTTTCTCCACATGGGGTCTGGATCTCGCTTACCATTCCCTAAGGGGTACAAGGGCTATACACACCGCTGTCGCCATAGACACTTTTACAAAGTGGATTGAGGCGAGCTCGTGTCGCCTCTTCACGCCAAAACGGCCGTTCGCTTTTCAAAAGCAACGTGGTCACGCCGCTCGATTCCCCATAAGTCGATCACGGATAATCGGTACCAGTTCCGGCGAGCTATTCCAGAATATCGCGAGCACCGGGTACCAAGGTTCGCTTCACCGTGGGCACATCCACGAGCAATGGAGCAATCGAGCGAGCTAACGGACAGATAGTCCGGTATCAAACGGCGGGTATTTGCTGCTCGGCCGAAAGCACAACAAGGCTGGGTTGACGGTTCCTTCCGTCCTCTGGCGATTCGCTTTCTACGGCCACCGGGCGACCGGGAAACTCCTTTCCAACCGGTCTCACGGTGCGAAGCCATCCCGCCCACGAATCGTACTCGGTTCGCCTCGACGAGCTCGGTCAACCTAGTTGACGACGAGCAAGAGCGCCTCGATCTCGATCTCCTCAAGGCACACGCGACCGGGCACAAGTCGAATGGCGCTACCAAGAAGATCTTCGCCGACGCCGCCAAGTCGGGCCGACCTAGGGCTTTGAAGGCGGGCGACCTCGCTCGCTACCGTGTCCGAACTTGTCCAATGCCAACAAGTTAACTCCTCGTTGGGAGGGCCTGCTCACGGTCGTTTCTTCCGCCGCCCGGGCCGTTCGCTGCTATGGAGGACGGAGAGAGTCGACCAAACTTGGAACATCGACCAGCTTCGTAAGTTCTTTGTGTAGGTCCTCGTTTGTTTGCTTAGCTTTGCGCTTTTTTGTAAACTTCGCGCCTCAGTTCGTCCAAGTCTCTCGGGCACCATGTAAAGTTCAATCCAATTCTTCGAAATCTCGTGGCCTCTGTGTTCTTTTCACCGCTTTGTCTTCTCGCACTACTTTCTCTCTGGTAACACTTGATGGCTGCCCGGTCTTGCGAACTCTTGGCTCCGCAATCTTAAGGATTGTTCCCTACCCGTATCTGGTTTCGACAAGTTCCTAAACTCAGGGTTGCGTAACACGGCCTTTCCACCTTGCGGCTAAGTCTGCTCTCGTAAGCCCTCCGCGGCAGAGGCACTTACTGCTCGGCGCGACCACTTGGTAAAGCTCGCTCGTAAGCCTCCTTGCGCGAGGCACTTCCCTTGTTCGGTTACTCTCGAATCGCTTAACTTACGCCAACGAAAGCGTACTACGGAACGAATCGAGCAAGGTACGGGCGTCGCTTTTCTTCATACGCACATGCTCGAAGTTCGCAAACTTAGGTTCTCGAGCATCGTCTGCACGGGGCTAGGGTGTCGCTTTTCTCTTGTGCACTGCTCGGGTTCGCAAACTCGTGTTTCGAGCGATGCACAACGGGCCGGAGTTAGGCGAGCGCCACCGGTTTTCTTAAACTTCCTAGCGCTGCTCGCTTTTCTCTTAGTTTCGCTCGTTCTTGTCTTTTCTCGCGCTCTCTCTTTGCGTGGAAAAGGGTAAGTCTTTATTAACAAAATTTGCGGTACAAGAGTCCATCCCGGTTACTGACCCTACAAACTACCTAGAAGCGAAGTTGCTCCTTGAGCTCCTCGATCACTTCCTTAAGGCGCAGGACTTCCCTTGGGCTTTGAACCCCTCTCGGCCTCACTGAGACGATCGGCTTCCTCCTTGCGCTTCCTGGCTCGCTCCGTCGCGCTTTCAAGACGGAGAGCCTCGACCTCTTCGGTCTTGGCCCAGCTGGTGGTCGAGCCTCGCTCGACTAACTCATTGCCGGGCGGTCTTGAGCCGCTCGTCCAGCCTCCTTGACCTTCTTCTCTCATGTAATCGCCTCACCGCCATCCACGCATCTCCTCAATCTCCTCCCGTGAAGCCCACGGGTTGAGATCCTAGCCTCGAGTCCCGCGGATGTCTGCTCCCTCCTGGCGAAGCCGGGCTTTAAGCTTCTTGGCTTCCTCCATGAGCTGGTTCCGCCATGGGACGCCTCGGCAAGTCGCTCTTCAAGCCACTTCGTGCGGCCCGGCATCTCCTCCGCATGACTCGCCTTCACGGCTTCTGCCAAGCTCCTCGGCTTCCTTTAGAGAGCTTCAGAGGAATGCCTCTCCTGGTCGCCTTGGCCTTGAGCTTCTTCGCTTCCACCTTGGGCTCGGCTTTGGGCAGCAGAAGCGCTCGCCCGGATCCCCGCTCAAGATGCTCCGGAGGGAGGCCAAGACGGCGCCTGCTCGATGGTGACCCCATCCTCGAAGTTCCGCTATGGTATCCTCAAGACCGGGAGGAAGAACAAGCTAATTACGCCGCGATGACGTGGCTAAAATTGAATAAGATTCGCCTTGGTGTTTACCTTGCCAAGTCGGCGCTTGATCCATGACGCAGCGGTCCTCGAGGCCATCGCCACGAAGCCCCACTCGTGCGGGATGAGGCGGGCGCTTCTTGCTTGCCGCCGCTTTGTTCGCTTCCTTCTTCTTGCGGGAGCGATTCGCCGGAGCTGAGCGACGGGCGGCGCTTTCGTCAAGGCCCTTCTCCTCTTCCTTTTCCTCTTCCGCCCAACGTCTTGGGCGAGGCCGAGCCGCTCCGCTCGGCGGCGCCGTTGTTTCCACCGGCAGACGACACCTTTCGGCTCGCTTGGGGCTTTTTCTTGTTCCCGGCAATGGGGTCTCACCTTGCTCGGCGGAGAATCCTGCCGCTTCAGGTGAGCTGCCCTGCGTCGAAGTGCTCGGCAAGACGGCTGCTCGGTCTCGCTGGCAGCCCGAGCCATCGCTTTGGCTCAAGTCCGTCAGCGCCACCGCCGTTACTTTTGCCTCTCCACCGCTTCACCGCGTCTTTGAGCGCGCCGATCCGCTCATTGGAGCCCGGCAAGGCAAGCAGCTCCACGCCGCCAGCTTGTCCTTGAGGCTCGCCACCATCGCCTGCCGTGACGCTGCCGTCAGATGCTCGGCACAGAGACCGCTCAACCGCCTCCTCGGCGTCGTCTGTGGCGGTCTCTCCTTGGGCAGCTGATGAACGAGAGTTGATCGTTAAGCCTAATGCGGTCAGAAGGTGGAAAGATCAAAAGATTGATTTCTACATACCTGCCGTGGAGGGCTTAGTCCCGATCTTCTTCGCCAAACTTTCCGCTTTTCTCGGGGGCTCCTTGGCGGGTTCTCCGCTTTGGCCCTTAGGCGTTATGGCGATGAGCTCAGCTCTCCGTGAGCCGAGCACTCCTCAAGCAACGCAAGGAGTTTCTCCTTGCGCGCAACCTCCTCCTCGAGTCTCCTTTGCTCGGCGACCTGTAGCAGCGCCATATGGCTCGGGTGAGCTTGCGTGTAACGCCTAAGCCGAGGGCCATGGTCTTTACCTTCGTCGCTCTGCTTTCGGCGAGGAGGAGGCGCTGGTCTCTTCTCATTGGGCCGACCGCCTCACCTGAATCTGCCTGGGCGCCCGTCGCCGTGGTGGTTTCTTGACGGTGGCGGCCGCCATGGCGCTGCGAGCTCAGCGTCGGCTCACCCACCGCCACCTTGGGCTTTGTGGTCGCCTTGGCCTTGCCCTTCTTCGCTTCTCCTTCTCGAGACCAGAGAGATCCTCGACGATCCCTCCGAGGATCACCGGTCCTCCCACGCATTTTGAGAAGCGAACGTCAAGATTAAAACCAACAAGTGTAAATCTAGCAACACGGTGGGTGTAAGTGATTCACCTCGCCTGCATGCGGATGAGCACATTCCTCGGACAAGTGTAGGCCACCTCGCGGTGACCTCGCTGTCCTTCTTCGCCGCCTTGACAAGATGGCGCCAACCCGCGGTCACCCATGCGTCGGTCGGCATCTCTGCCCGGCGGATGGAATCGTTAAATTCTGCTCGGAGAAAACGATCAATGAAGAGGTTGAGTCTTAAAGGCACTTACATGCTCTCCTTGTGATGTCTTCCCATCCTCTATCTTGTAGAAGGGATAGGACCTTCTCCGCAAGAGCGGACTACATCATTGTGAAGTCCCTGATGATCTCCTGCCTGTGAGCCCAAGGCTCACGAGGAGGCGATCTTCCTTGTCACAGACCAGTCCTCGGCACTCATCTCCGGCCGAGGTATTGGCGTTCCCTTCACGGCGCCTTTCCGTGAAGATGAGCTTCTTGTCGCCACTCCGCTTGTAGAACCACCTCACCCACCATGCGCCCATGGAGTCGAAAGCAGAGGTGGGCGAGGGTACGGCGTCGTCGGCGGTGGCCGGAGCTTGAGGTAGTAGCACCCAGCGGCTGAAGCGGCGTGAGCTGCTCCTCGTCAGATAATAGTGGAGAACAATTTCACCGGTGGATCGATTCCCAGATAGCCTTCGCACAAAAGTGAAGACGGCCATCTGAGGATGTTTATCGGATTGAGGTTCGCCACCTCCAATCCGCTAATGTTGAAGAAGGCCTCAACGAAGTCGCTTTGGAGATCGCAACCCAACAGAGCGAACTGCTTGGGTTAACGAACTCTCCTCCAAATGCTCGGAGTATCCTCCTCCCGGCAGCCTCCAGCCTACGGTGTCAATGTGGCCCTCCTCCTCCCAGATCCTAAGGTCCTCCTCGGTCGAGGCTAGTGCCGGTGAACTTAGCCATAGCGGTTCCCAGGATCGGCGAAAGGGTTGGTGGTGGAGTTTGGGTGCTTGATCTTTGAGCTTGCTGTTGGATCTAAGGCTTAGAGAGGAAAGGCGTGGGAGCAGTGGGGGGCATGCAGGCGGCTTGGTGCTTTATAGTCCCGATAAGCAGCTCTGCAACGGTTCGATCCCAAAACGGCTAGTTTTTACTACAACGGCTAGGTAAAACGGTGCTTTGTTTTCATTCTTGCAATGACAGGAAGTTACTGTTGGAATCGCTAACGGCTATTTTTTCCAAAGTTCGTGACCAAGGTGAGTGCTCTGCTCGGACGGATGTCGCTCCTCGCTCGACGCGATGGAATTGCTCAAGACCGATCGGGTTTGTTCGGTCTGGACAAGTCCTGCTCGATTGAACCATAACTGTTCGATCGCTTGTTACACGCTTTTGTAGCAGGAAAAATACCTCTTCGTGACTTAGAGTCTCAAGAGGAAGACCCCACTCTAGTGAGTCCTTCCGCTTGAGTCTCGGGGGCTAGCTGTCGGGGATTAAATTATGGCCCATTGCCATGGCCCACTCCCTGACGGCCCAGTCGAACAGCCTACTAGGGCCCAGCTCCCTGGAAGGTTCTATCTGGTCCATGTGCATCCCGCCAACGACCTCTGGCGGCCGCACGGTCATGTCTTGGCCTAGGATTCGTGTTTGAGTCTTACTCAACAAGAGTTCTGCTCTGCTACGTGAAGACCCGGACGTTGGTTTCCCGGATTGGATTAGGAGTCGTGATCCCCAAGATTAGGAGCTTACCTTATCTACCGTAGGTTATATTTGGTATGTACTGAGTTCGTTCATTTATCTCATAGTTAGCCCGGCCCGATATTCCCTCGGTAGGTCGGTTTGCTCAGCACTATATAAACAGGGGCCCTTTGGCGTTTAGGGGATCCCTGGCATTGAGTCTTACATCCTAGCATCTAGCTCAGACCTTGATTGATAGATCCTCGCATACTACTCGCCGAGACCTACTGATCTCGCCGAGTTCCACCTTGTAATTCTCTTTGATATAAAGAAAGGCTGGACGTAGGGCTATTATCTCTCCCGAGAGGCCTGAACCAGGATAAAAACCCTTGTCTCCTATTCGTTGCTGTTCGTGGTTGTTTGGCGTGTCTCCTATCTCCTCTTTGAAGAACCTCGGTTGACTTGAGATCGATATCTCAACCGTCGACAGGTACGAAGAGTCCTGAGAAGATCAGCGGCCCCACGCGCGTCGGGGGCGACCAAGCCCAGCGCATGGGCGAGCCCTCTCGGCTTTCAGCGGGCCCCACGCGTCGGTGCGCGACCAGTGCCCAGCCACGCTGGCGAGCCCCGGAAGACCAAAGAGGCCCCACACGTCGGCGGGCGACCAGTTCCCAGCGTGCGAGGCGAGCTCGGCCACACGCGCGAGGCCCCACGTGTCGGCGGCGCGTGGGCGAGCCCCTCGGCGTAGGGCCTCCCATCGCGGGGCTCGCGTGGCGAGGCGTTCGAAGGAGTCTTCGGAAAAGCTCCTGCGCGAAGGGCGGCGCATTCAATGCGACATTACGCGGATAGACGATGAAGAGATGATTACCGCCACGCTGACCTCTGTAGGCGACCAATCGCCACCGTGGGCGCAGCCGGAATTGACCGGCAGAGAGTTTGCCATCATCAAGCTCATCGCCTGCGTCGGAAGGACAAAAGCCGGGCCCCACCCGCAGCCTCTCGCTGGGGCGTTCTGCGAGTCGGCCACTTGCGAGGCACGCATGGGCGGCGCCGTGTGGGCGCGATAGCAAGACGTTGCCGTCTCTCTGTCGTGTCCCTCATGTCTTATCGATTATCAGATCGAGAGTATCTTGTATTGCCTACCTTTCACGGCTCTCTCCGCCACCGAGGCTTGTATAAAAGGGGCGGAGAGAGGAGGGAGAGGGGTTCCGAAGCATTCTGTAATCACATTCCACACAACCACAACAAGAAAAGGGCTAAGGCTCGGCAGGAGTAGGACTATTACCCGCGAGGGGGTCCGAACCTGGGTAAACCCTGTGTGTCGCTCCTCGCCACGTCCCACGCTCGAATCGAACTGAGCTCGGCTGATAGGCTAGCAAGATAGAAATCTGACTAGGGGTGTGATCCGCAGTGGTTGAGCGGAGAACACGCCGTCAAGTATATCTTTAAGCTGCTGCTGCTGCATGCTGCCTTGCGGCTGCAATCGAGCGATATGCGGTGCTCTTGGCTGATCCTCGTGTTTTCTCTGTCTTTCATTGCATCCATGGCTCAGGCTGCTATCGTGGAGCATAACTTCAGAGTAATCTCTCTCACTCTATGTCTTGTGTGATGTTGCAGCATCAATGAGTGGTTTTGAAGAAAAGCTAAACCACATGTGCGTGTAGACTGCATGGATGTGTGTGTGTGTGTGTGTGTGTGTGTGTGTGTGTGTGTGTGTAGAGTTGGGCTGGGTCAGTCGCCCATTCGTCAGTCGCCCCGTCAGTAGCGCGTGTTCTATAAAATCTATGGTGAAATTCTTCTATCCGGACTGTACATTTTGTTCATCTCGATAAACTCCTAGAGTAGCAAATTTTATAATTTTTTGATTTTTTTTGCTATTTGTTTTGTATTTTCCAAAATCAGCCTAGCGATCTCAAGTGTTATGGAGCGTCACCATAGATTTTGTAGAACACACATGACCGACGGGGCGGCGACCTCATTTCACTATATATATATATATATATATATATATATATATATATATATATATATATATATATATATATATATATATATATATATGACAATTGTATATGTGCTCTATTATTCGTGACTAGCTCTCTTACCTTTCCCCACATGACATTTTGCATAAATAACCTAAAAACTTTTAAGGAAACTCAATTAGATCTTTCCTCCTCCTCTTCTCTCCTTCACCCTCTCCGTATCCCCTCCTTCAGCCTAGCCTAATGGCCATGGCTGGAATGACTGTTCAAGTAGTGCTAGGATGGTTGTCGAGCTAAAGGGATGGTGGTTATCACTAGTGGAGTCGAGTCCCACAAGATGAGCTGGCTCTGCTGGGCCAAAAAGGCGAGGAGAGAGGCAGATGAAAGAAAGAAAGAAGGTCCTCTTTTTTTGGGGGAAGTTTTAATTATTTTTTTTTCAAATGAGCATATACGCGTGTAACTACATGCACCGTGTTGTACTGTTCCACATCCATGCTCAGTTTTGTTAGTATATGCATGCAAGCATGCTTTTGTTTCGAGAATGGGATCAACAGGCATCCACGGTTCCACACCCATCCTTATATTGAATTGATCACTTGTTCTTCAGATGAAATTTTGACCCAGCAGACTCAGTTTACGGTTGGCTTAGCAAAGTAGTACGAAAGTTAAGACATCCACAAATTTGAGCGCTCGAACTCTTTTTACTATCTTTGAACCTTGATTGATCTTAGGACCGATTGGCAGGTTGTTGGTTTTAAGATTTACGGCACCCACTAAACTAATAATCATAGAAAATAGAAAAAACACGTACCAAAAAATTATACTCCGTAGAAGCTAAACAAAATATGTGACCGTAGTTAACCTAAAAATTTACCAATCATGTTTCTATCTAACAATAACAATTAATGAATAAAAAAGTTTAAAAAATAATGTAAACATACTTATATTATTTTTTTCCAATATGAAATAGTTAAATTTCCACTATTGATCTAAGTAAACAAAATAACGTAGACAAATTTGAAAAAACAGTTGTCAAGTCAAAAGCCAAATGTCTAGAAAAATCAACAGCAAATTGATGAAAATTTAAAATAATTGTTGCCAGTCTAAAAACATAAATATATTTTAATACAAAATAACTAAATTTCCACTGTCGAACAAAGTGAAAACATAGTGTAAACAAATTGAAAAGACAGTCGACTGCTCAAAAACAAAAAAAAAAACACTCACTTGCCATTTAGCAAATCTGATTGATTTTTCAAGCCTTGGCTGCCAAAATCTTAACGTACAGTCGCCTTGGTTCGTCAGGTCGCGACACCTGTCCCTGCCCAGTGTGTGCCTGCCAGGGAATGTAAGCGTCACCGCCGTGAATGGACGAGGGCCCGGTCCCGAGATCGAGGCCTACGAAGGCGACGCCGTGATGGTCCACCTCATCAACGACTCGCCACACGAGGTCACAGTCCACTGGTACGTACGTATGCGCTGTTACCTACCACCAGGCACCAGTCCACCACCACGCGAAGCTAGCTGGGCCAGTCCGACACATAGCGGATTAACCAGCGCCGTCGATCGCTCGATCGGCGGCGTGCGTGCGTGCGTGCAGGCACGGCGTATTCCAGCGTGGCACACCGTGGGCGGACGGCCCGGCGATGGTGACGCAGTGCCCGATCCGGCCGGGCCGCCGGTACACGTACAGGTTCGCCGTGGCCGGGTAAGAGGGCACCCTGTGGTGGCCCGCGCACAGCTCGCTCATGCGCGCCACGGTGCACGGCGCCCTCGTCATCCGCCCCAGGCGCGCCGCCGCCGGCTACCCGTTCCCCGTCCCCGACGAGGAAAAGACCGTCCTGCTGGGCGAGTGGTGGAACGAGGACACCGTCCTCCTCGAAAAGCAAGCTCTCTTGGCCGGCGCTCCCATCGCACACGCCGACGCGTACACCATCAACGGAATGCCCGGAGACCTGTACGAGTGCCGGGCGACGAGTAATCGTACGTTGGCATGCATGTTATTATCGATGTTGAGTTCAATTGATGAACACTTGCCGGTTACAGTGATGCATGCGTGCATGCATGCAGGAATCGCCAAGTTCGAGGTGCGGCGCAATTCGACCTACTTGCTCCGGATCATCAACGCGGCGCTCAACACGCCGTTCTTCTACAAGGTGGCGGGGCACAGGTTCACCGTCGTCGCGGCGGACGCGAGCTACACGACGCCGTATGCAACGGACGTGATCGTGATCGCGCCGGGGCAGACCGTCGACGCGCTCATGGTGGCAGACGCCTCCCCCGGCTGCTACCACATGGCGATCTCCTCGTACCAGAGCGCGCGGCCCTTGCGGCCGGGGTCGTTCAACGCCAACACCACCACCGCCACCGTGGAGTACGTCGTCGACGCGCCGCCGAGCGGGTCGCCGGCTCCAGGGCCGACAACGGCGATCAGGGGCGGATCCAAGAAAATAAGTCACTGGGGTCGTCGGGGTCATTTTAAGCCTAATTCACTGGTTTTTAGCTTTAAAACATAGGTTTATATGTATATATACTAGTAAGGTAGCACTAGACAATAAGGGAACGTCCGAAAGGCACCGGTGTCGCATGACACCGGTCATTACACTGTAGATCCGCCCCTGACGGCGATGACGCCTCCCGCCATGCCGGAACCGACTGACACGCTCACGGGTCACCGGTTCTACACCGGCCTGACGGCGCTCGTCCGCCCTGGCAGGCCGACCGTGCCGCTCGCAGTCGACACTGGCATGTTTGTCACCGTCGGCCTCGGCTTGTCCCCTTGCGAGCCCACGCAGACGCTGTGCAGCACGAGCGCGGCGGTCGTCGTCGCCAGCATGAACAACGAGTCATTCAAGCTCCCGGACGCCGTCTCGATGCTCGAGGCGCGGTACCGGAACGAGCCGGGCGGCGTGTACACCAGGGACTTCCCCGACCACCCGCCGGTGGCATTCGACTACACCAACAAGGCACACAGCGGCGTCCAGCCAGCCCCGCCGGAGGCGATCACGAGGAGCAAGTCGACGAAGGTGAAGACGCTCCGGTACAACGCGACGGTGGAGATGGTGCTGCAGAACACGGCGCTGGTCGGGGTCGAGAGCCACCCGATGCACTAGCACGGGTTCAACTTCTTCGTGCTGGCGCAGGGATTCGGCAACTACGACGGTGACGCCTCGGCGGAGCAGTTCAACCTCGTCAACCCGCAGGAGCGGAACACCGTCGCCGTGCCCACTGGCGGGTGGGCTGTCATCCGCTTCGTCGCCAATAACCCCGGTAAATCCATCTGCGTCCATCATTTTGTCAACAGCTTAATTTGTTATTTCGCAGGCCACGACAAATCCCATCGCAGACAATTTAGGGTTACATGACTTCCACCTTTTTCCCCATCTTCGTGTTGAGCCATCAGGTTCAAGTTAATTAGATTTCGTGCTAGGGTTCATGGACCTCATCTACCTTACGGTGGTGGAGAGGGGTTTGTGGTGGCCGGGCGAGGCAACGAGGCATTGGCCCGCGGGATTGGTCGGAGGTGATAGGGTGGCGATGGTGGGGATCGGCGTCAAAGGTAGTGTTTAGGATGAGCCAGGCCAACTGACGGCACGATAGGAAGAGAGGTGGAGTGGATCATGAAACAAGGGAAGAGGATTGCGAGGGGAAGCGGAGAGGTGTGGATCGGGCCAGGGTTTTAAGAAATTATGATGGATTTGAGCTATTGGATTTTGATCGAAGGCCAAGAAAAATTGACTGAAATAAACATGAGATGGTATGTTTATGTTGACTAGACATAAGACATTCCCATTTTTTGTGAGAGGATTCAAAAAAGACATACACAAACTCATCCCACAAATACCCACCCACTACAAAGTGTAAACTAGCATCAAGACACACATGCGTGCGTAATCACAATTAACATAATTCTCTCAGCCAATAGCTCTCGAAAAAATATGAGAACCGAGAGTTGAACCCGACCTGTAACTCACTTAGCCTGTTCTATGTCATTTTTTTTTCTGCAATGGAGTTTTCTATGGATGATTAAGATTTACGAACGCGTTGTAGGTTGTTGGAATAGGTCGTGCGGCGCACAGAAACTTGCGATGGACAATATGGGTGGACTTTTGTCCAAAAATACAAAAAAAACATTGGTCTTTAAGATTTTTTGGGCTGGATTGGATTGGACTGGTCCATTCTGCACTATGGAAGAGACGTAAATATCGGCCCTGGTCTTGTCCGGCCCATCATTAAACATTGCAAATCAATTTGATAAGACGCAGAGCAGAAACAGCATGCAGAGGCAGTGACGTACGGACGCGGTGTTCAATTATCTTCGGAAGTCCGCTATGCTTTTTGTCATGCCCAGAATGTTATCGTCGAGTTGCAGTTTTTCATGTGGTTGTTCGAAGAAGAAAGATAACATACATGGGCTGATGATTTATCACATCTTATTGGTCTGTGCAGGAATGTGGTTTATGCACTGCCACATCGATGCTCACCTCACGATCGGCTTGGGGATGGTATTTGAGGTGGAGAACGGGCCTACTCCGGGGGCTGCACTGCCGCCGCCGCCGCCGGACTTGCCGCGTTGCTACTGAGGCTGCCCGCGCGCATGCTGCAGTTCTGAGATCCCGTGGGGAAAGGATGCAAGGCCTTGAAGGACAGGGTCAGAAGGAGCTTCCAAGGCCTCGAAGGACGATTCTACTTCAGACTTATCTCTTCATGTTTGTATGATACTAGCTGAGACAGCGCGCCCCTGGCGCGCCAAGTGAAGTGACGGGCCAAAACGGCCAACGTGGTGACGCAAAACGATTGTATTTGCAGAGCAGGCAAACTGTGCACATGTTTAGCCAAAAACAGTGCACACCAGGCAGGCCATCCACGTGTCCAACCAAAAAACAGCGTAGCTCGGCTTTGTACTATTTATTTATATATATACAGAAGATTGATTGATGTGCTGGGCAGAGGGTCCATCGAAATGATCAGAAGTGACTGAGCAGCTTGCCGGGTCGAACAGTGCATGGACACGGCCGGAGCGGGCGGCAAAAAACCTATTTTGGTTTGGTTTTAATTAAATAAACACAATTGCAAAAAAATTTATTAAAATAATCTTAAAAAACACAGAGGCCCAAAATATTACAAATTGTTACACGAAAAGGTCAGTATATTTATTGATAATTTTTTAATAAAATAAACACAACAGCAACGAATTTATTAAAATAATCTTAAAAAACCACGGAGGCCCAAAAAATTACAAATTGTTACACGAAAAGGTGAGTATATTTATTGATTATTTTTTTAAACCACACTAAACCAAACAAGAGCTGCAAATCAAAAGGGCTAAGCGACCGACCGGCCGACCCGACCACGCCACGCACGCAGGCATGGGCGCCTGCATCGGCTCCTCCGGCGTACTGGGCCGGGCGTGGAAGCCTATATATATAGCCAGCGAACAGCTTCGGGAGTTGAGCAGGGAGGCAAGCCACGTGTCGGCCTAGCTACGGCCCCTACGAACTTTGTACTATTTATGATTAAAGCTTTTTTTCATAATTTTTTAAGCGGACACAAAATTTAAGTAAAAGAAGAGAATTGACTATTTCATAGTACAGCTATTTGTGAATGCTAAATGTTTTAAAATAGCTAGATCTTTGTTTGTTGCTGCCCTTTTAATTCTTTCTTTTTGAAATTAGATTTTGACCGGGCGTGGAAGCCTATATATATAGCCAGCGAACAGCTCGGGCGTTGAGCAGGGAGGCAAGCCACGTGTCGGCCTAGCTACGGCCCCTACGAACTTTGTACTATTTATGATTAAAGCTTTTTTTCATAATTTTTTAAGCGGACACAAAATTTAAGTAAAAGAAGAGAATTGACTATTTCATAGTACAGCTATTTGTGAATGCTAAATGTTTTAAAATAGCTAGATCTTTGTTGCTGCCCTTTTAATTCTTTCTTTTTGAAATTAGATTTTGATGGATAATTTTTTTATAGGCTATTATTATGACATTACGTTGCCGTTTGTAAAGGTTATTTTTATAGATTTTTTTAGCGAAACAAAAGTTAGAATAAAAGAAGAGAATGGATTATTTACTCATACAACTATCTTTGGATGCTAAATGTTTTAAAATAGCTAGATATTTTTGTGCACATCGTTATGAATATATGATTTTACATTGTAGCTACATATTTCGAAGTTCTTTATTTCTATTATTTACAAATTAATATTGGAAAATATAGTAGTTTTTAATGTTTAAGCATGGATTCAAGAGTTATGTAGAGTGCGAATTGATTACCGGGGAATCTAAGGGTGTTTTTGCAAAAATATCACTGCTGAAAGCCTGGACGGTCGGATGGCCTTGGTCGCACGATCCAACGGACAGGGAAATACGGGCGATGTGGGTGTGGGGTAAAAAAATGCCACGTGGCCAGTCGAGGTGCCCTCAAGGCCTCAATCTGGCTATGTACTTTTTATAGATTCATTGTCTGCGGACACGTATAAATTATTCAAGCAACTTTGAGAGTAGTATGCGCTGCTAATGAGCAGAGTGTTGACTGAATAGTTAAGGACTTCAGGTTATTACTGACGCTTCCAATAAAATGAGTCAAAAGTGCTGGAATCGTCTTCCAGAATGTTAAAATTATACAAGTTTGGCTTCTCCACTTGCAACAGAAATTGCTTATGCTATCATGGCCGTTGGTTGCTCATTGATAAGGGTGGGGAAAGGATGCAAGGCCTTGAAGTTGAAGGACAGGGTCAGAAGGGGCTTCCAAGGCCTCGAAGGACAATTCTATTTTAGACTTATCTCTTCATGTTTGTATGATATTCATTGTCTGCGGACACGTATAAATTATTCAAGCGACTTTGAGAGTAGTATGCGCTGCGGATGAACAGGGTGTTGACTGAATAGTTAAGGACCTCAGGTTATTCCCGACGCTTCCAATAAAATTAGTCGAAAGTGCTGGACTAGTCTTCCAGCATGTTAGAGCATCCACATCTGCTACTCTATTAGAGTGTCCCTCTATCCTTCCCTCTAAATTTCCTTCAGACTTTACACTGCACTCTAAAAGATTTCTTTCTGACATCAGACACTCTATCCAGAGCTACAGTATTATAGAGTGTGTTGGACGGAAAAAAAAAATTAATTGGTTAATTAAGCCTGTTAATTAATCCCATATTTAGCCAATTAAATAATTTCATGGAATATTAATCAAAGGATAAGTGTTGTTAACAAACTCGGTCTTATCTTTTGGGTATCTATCTCTATCTCTCTCCCCTATAAAAGCATAGCCAGACGTAGCATAGAAATTGGGTGATCATATTGCCCCGGGGGAGAGGAGCTCCCTCGTGATCTTGATTTCAAGACGCTCGCGCACGAGTATGCCTGCACATATCAGAAGGATCGACGCGCAAACGCCCGAAAGAATTGCAGGCGTCATCCATGCTGCGGCAACTAATCAAGGAGGAGAGAAGAAGCAGCAGATCGGAACTCTGACTAATCGAGGCAACAAACAAAACAACGACGAGGAAGATCAATAGATTGATAAGGCAGAGACACAAGCATTAGATTACAACGTGATGCTAATTGATCAAGGCAATCAAACAACAGGGTCAAGGAAGGAAGGAAAACACAGTGAAAGACCAATCTAATCTACTAATCTCTTTGTTTTTCTTCTGGCCAAAGCATGCAACACAAACGGCGCACGCACGCTGCTGCATACCGGCGCCGACGCTGCTGCTCTGTCCTCGCGCCGACGCCGCATGCTCGTGCTGCACCGTCTCCGTGTTTGGCCTCCGACTTCACACACCGCCGTCTGCGACATCATCTTCCCCACGCAAGCAATGGCAGCGACATCAACACAGCGGCGGCGACGCTCCTTTCCGGCCTGACACACGGCGCCCATCTCCTCGCACGGCAGCACGACGGCTCGGCATCTCCAACGCGTGGACGGCGACATCTTCTTTGGCCGGCGGCGTTGCTTTGTCTTGGCAAGCGACGGCCCCTTTCCCAGCACAGCGGCGGGCGGCATCATCTCCATCCTCGGCGCGAGGGCACACGACGACCCGGCGTCTACCCCGGCATCGCCACGCCGACGGCGGTTCTGATCCCCAGCGGCGAACATGGCGCGGCCCGACCACGATGGCGGCGGTTCCCATCTCCACGCGCGGCATCACCCGGCTGGCAGACGCATACTTCTCCGGCATCCAGCGGCGGCGCTCGACGGCTTTGACCCCTTCCAAGTCCGGCGCGCACCCATCCTCTCCAGCGCGACGGCGGTGGCTCCAGTGCATCTACCTCGGCGTCCACGGCAATCCACGCGGTGGCAGCGCCTAGGGCGGTGGTGGCATCGCGTCCTTGGCGTCTCGCCGACGCAGATGGCGTCCAGAGCAACGGCGTCTCATCATCTTCTCCAAGCACGGCCGACGCCGGCGGCGTCTCTTCCTCGCCTCCTCTCACGGCTCGATCGACCTCCACAGCAAAGCAGCAGTGGCGCTCCTCCCTCCATCGACGGCCAACGGCGGCGGCATGGCACCATCACCACGCGGCGTGACGCCCGGCCGGGTTGCTCCTCGGCGAGCTAGCATAGCGGCGGCGGCGGCGTCCCAGTTCGGCTTCATCCCCATGGCGGCGTATCTCATCCCGGCGGCGTAGGACCTCCACGGTGACCCGACGCGGTGGTGTGCTCTTCCCCATCTGCACCGACAGCGCTGACGCTCCAATCCTAGGCGACGACGGCATCGATCTCCAACTCCTCCCACAAGGCACGACGCCGTCCGCGGCGGCGGCGGCGGCTCTCTTCCTCCACGCCCACGCAGCAGCGGCATGGCGTTCCTGATCACCTCAGCCCAAGCCCAGCGGCATTCGGATCCTCTATGCTCCCTCGGCTTCCACGCGCCAGCAGCCGGCGTCGCCAGATCTTCAGCGCGTCTTCAAGCCTCACACAGGCGCTACCGGCCAGCCCCCAAGGAGCAGCCTGCATGCTCTGTACTGACTCAGTGCTTCCCTGGCCCTGTCACCAACTCGTTTCCTCGCCGGCTATGGTTGACCAGGGACCTAGGCAGCATTCCATTTGGCAGACTCCATTTGGCAGACAGAGTAGTAAAGATTTCATCGAAAACTTACAGCAGCTTGCCAAACAAAAGCTAATAGAAAAAAGAGTACAGGTATGACCAACATCCACGATTGGGTTGAAAATGGCATAAGCTTCGGGCAAGACTGACTTATCATCAGGCACCTGAGAGTTATTTATCTCTCAGTCGATTTTCTAGACCATTGATCAAACATCTTTATAGGACATATAAAAGATCTAACGGTAGAATCTAGCTATGTGAAAATCGACTGAGACTTATTTAAAAATCAGTCGCCTGAGAAGCAGCAAAACCGAAGTACTAGTCTTTTTGGTAGCTATTCTGAATTCTCTCATTTCTTAAATTTGTTTAGTATCCCGATACAAAAAAAGGCCATTTCCTCGAAAAAATTCGAATTGTGAGACGGATTAAAATGCAAAAGCTAATGGAAACATCCGCACCGTCTAGAGCTGGTCATCACGTACGCACACCGTGGAGCCAAAGCATGTACACATGTATTTGCATGGGCCATGCATGTATGTATGTATTTGTTGCATACGTATGATACCAAGCATGCATAGAGCCAACGCCAAGCAGCAGCAGTACCAATATACACTCCGCTCCAAAATATATGACGGCCGGTGCCCTATGTGGCTCTGCGCACCGTCATCATCATCAAGCGAAAGGATCATGATGTCGCCAGCGAACACTACACACTGAGAAAACACGACAGCCGGTGTCCTACGCGGCACTGCTCACCGTTGTATTCATCGAGCAAAGAAGCATGAGCGACATCACATAAAATGACGCGTCCTCAGCCTCCGTTCGTCAAGTTGCCTTAGCGGAATCACATTCCGTTCAAGGAACCCAAAGACCGACCGCCAACGACTCCTCCGTTGATCATAGGAGCCATCCGATGACTTTCTCCAGCAACCCCGTCAACACTGGCGGGACCAATTCTACACCGACCTAAACGGGATTCTATCTCGTCCTACAAACACGGCCAAAGGTGAACAAGACCCTGAAGGCCAGTGGTATCGTGGAAATCCCAGTTTTCACGGTGCCAACGTCCATCCCGTTCAACAATAACAAGCCAAAGGTGAACAAGACCCCAAAGGCCAACGGTATCATGGAAATCCCAATACCATGGTGCCGACGCACATGTCCCGTTCAATAAACACAAGCCCGAAGGTGAACGAGACCCTGAAGGCCAGCGATATCGTGGAAATCCCAATTCCACGGCGCTGATACATACCTCGCCGTTCCTACAATATCAAGACCCAAAGGGAGATGAGACCCCGAAGGCCAACGATATCGTGGAGATTCCAGTTCCACGGTACCGATACCTCTCCGTTCCAACAAACATGGCCCGAAGGTGGACAAGCCCCTGAAGACCAGCAATATCGTGGAAATCTCAATTCCACGGTACCAATATACCTCTCCGTTCCAATAAACACGGCCCGAAGGTGAACAAAACCCTGAAGGCTAACGGTATCGTGGAGATCCCAATTCTACGGTATCGACGTACACTTCGTTCCAACAAAATCAAGACGATGGTGATCAAGACCGTCCATGCCTACATCTAACCCCGGACACGCCGGAATATCTTCGACGACGCCAACAAGCTGTCTACTCCAACTTCTACGTCAAGTGCTAAGCCGTGCATTACTCCAAGATTCAATTACACTAACGTGAAGCCTGAAGATACAAATTCAAGCAACACGGGCGGGCATAGCCATACAACGGCTGTGCTAGGCACTGCGTGGGCCGTGTTACCCCACGTATCCTGCCGTCGCCAACTACACCCTACATCCACCCGCAGCACGGTGAAGCACAAGACAAAGAGAAGAAGAAGACAGCCTCGCGGCTTAATCGGAGGTGTTCCGCGCGTCCCCGCGCGGATGTAATTAACTAGATAGCCTCTCGAGGCCTCAGGATCCTGAACATCACAATCGTCTACACAAGATAGCCAACTAGCATGGCTATGGAGCGTAAATCTCAACAAGAACTTGTATTTTGTTGCGATAATGAAATATCAACGTTCTTGTCCCTTCTTTTATGCGTTTTTGATAAATGCACTAGCACGCCCGCAAAATCACGGCGAATTTGTGTGCGTCACAGAGTGCCTGCTACGGATGCTCTTAGAATTATACAAGTTCAGCTTCTCCACTTGAAAAAGAAATTGCTAACGCTATCATGGCCGTTGGTTGCTCATTGATTGATAAATAGTACAAAGCCGAACATTCGCTTCAGCGAGCTGCCATGCGTCATTGCCGGTGTGCCATGTGATGTCGCCCCGTTCATTCGCAGCCGTCCGATCGCGCGTGCCAGGCAGATTCGGCCGTCCGTTTTATTTTTACGTATAAAACAATTTTTTTTGGCACAAATCTCAGCAGCGTGGATGCTTTGGCCGGTTGGTTAGCTCAACCAGGTACTCACCTGGGAGCCCAGGGTTCGAATCCCGCGTGCCCCCATTTTTTTCTTTTTTTTCACGTATGAGGCTAATAAGGGTACAAACGGGTCAAATACGAGCGGATACTACTCGTTTTATTTTTTAACTCGTATTTATCCCAAATACGAATTTAGATACGGGTTCGAATTTAAATTATTTGGGATATAAATACAGGACAGAATGCAGATACAAATCGGTATTGGGTTGGGTTCAAATAATCAAATGGATAATTCACATACATAAAAAACATGATATAGTTATTTATTATTACAGCATACTGACTAAATTTTCATGTTTAATACAAAAACTAACAATATGTTAATATTGAATTAAATATTAGCAACAATCTACGGGTTCAGTCAAACATAATTTGTATAGAACATTTATGTTTATTGGATATACTATTGAATATCTATTTTGCTGATCCACACTGTTTTTTCAGAATTTCAGATATGTCGCTACGGATCGAATATTGTTCTTCCCATATCCTAACCCATATATTCTCTGCATTGTTGAAACCAAATCTGGATTCGAATCCGCATATGACCGGATATCATCCATCTAGATCTTGCATGGTGGTTTCAAAACTAAAAAGTGGTAGGATGTAGTAGTCCCATTGAGATCTGGGTCCAAGACCACGTATCTAACAAATTGAGAAAAGTTACAAATCTTAGCCTTTACTTCCTTCTTCTTCTTCTTCTTCTTCTTCTTCTTCTTCTTCCCTCCTCTTTTCCTTCCCTTCATCTTCTCCATTCTCCTCTCATGGCTAGCACCCTCCTTCCAACTTCCTCTACTTCAAGCGGTAGCAGGGAAAGGGTGATGGCTCTCTCACAACGGCGACATGTTCTAGCAACGGCGACATCATTCGATAGTGGTTGTGCTGGCCATCACCCTGGTGAAAACCTTGCCACACCCTAAATCTAGTAGGGAGGGCTAGAGGGCAACATGGTGGTTGCGCTCAAAGTTGTCGCAAGGAGGAGCAAAAGGGCCGAAGGAGAGGACGTGTGTTTGGAGGGGCAATGACCTCATGCAAGAATTTGATCTTTTGAAAGATCTTTTTACAGAAACACATGAGATGTATAGCATGGTTCTTAACATGCATCCAACCGCCACAGTAGCACAAAGAGCTCCATAGATAGATTTTTGAATTTTGTATTGTGGGACTTTGATGACAATACGCCGGCCATAGTAGAAGCATGAAGCAAAATGTGCTGATTTATGATCCAAATCCAATTCAATCAAAGGAAACCAACTTCAGACCACCTAGGGGCGGGGAGGATGAGCCACACCCCCACCCCCACCCCCCGCGGTATAGATCGTTATTGTTGACTTAGGTCAACGTCTGTTATAAATATCTCTTGTAAGCCGCCGTTGAGAATAAGATGGATGTGTTCTCTCTGGTGTTTTGTAAACCCTCCCCAATATATAGTGAAGTTTCGTCGGCCGGCGCTCGTGCTTTCTCCCCCTTCATATTGGAGGAATTTTTTTACGTTAAATCATGTGTATCTGTTTGCGTTTATTGATCTACTTCGTTATTGCTGTGCAGATTTGCTAACAAAATGTACACGCAATCACAGCACTTCATACAGCCATATTCCGGCCGGCGTGCCCCCCGTTTTTTTTCCTATGAACAAATCAGGTGGCCGTCTCTGTTCGTGTTTCAAAATTTGGCTTCCGTCTGGTTCTGGCAACCAGTCTGACCCTGCGTATATCTGTCGAATTAGGTGAGTAGTCACAGTCGTGTCCATGCGTTCAGAATCCAGTGGCTTCTTAATTTGGCCCCTTCGGTCTGTACTTCTGGTTCTGGATGCTGCCGGACGGGCATGCAACGGAAATCATCAAATCAAGCTCTCGGACAAGATAAACTCTACAGGTCTGCATGTATTGTCGCCCGGCCGTATGTATAGACATCAAGGCCGGCGTTATCTCGTGAAGATAGACTTCCATGATCACCTACCAGGCTACCACATGATTTCAGGCCCTTTTCTCTTTTCGTGTCATGTTTATCATCTTATGCCAGGTTTGCTGGCGCCTGGCTGGTTATTTGCACCCTGTAGTACTATTGTCCGGTTCTGTACGTACAGCCATACATCCGTCCTGGGAATTCCTTTAGCATAGCAGGACGTTCTTTGCTTCAGAAGGACACTTTGCACAAAACCCTCGACCTCGATCTCTTTCGTTATGTCATTTGTTCACCGTTGCCATAGCTAGGCCATATATACCTACTAGTCGAGGACAGTACGTATATATAGGGAACTAATCACATATTTAACAGCATATCATTGCAAATTTTATCTAAAATCAATAACTGAATTGGGACCAAATTTGTGGGCATAATTCAATTTTACGATAAAATTGTCTAACTAGTCCGGTGCCCATTCTTTCTGATGAGAGAAAACTCCAAAAACGAGGCATCTCTTTGTGAAACCAGGAAACTCGGCATGAAAACGAAAGAAAACCAAGAGTGGAATGTATGAATTACAAAACTTGCTTGATGCAAATTGAATTAAAACAAAAACTTATGCAAGATGATATATGGCGGTTGATTTTAGTGGCGACAGAGATCTTTGCTTTTGCAAAAGGAGATAAACCCTTAGTTTTATTCATTCAAATTAAACAATACAATTGCTTTTTACACAATTGTATTCACCGATGCAGAAGGCAGCGGAGGTTTTGGAAAAGGATTTTATGTGCATGATGACATATGTTAGTAACTGTAACGAAGTGTGACATCGTCACCACAAAAGATTTTTCAATAGTAGAGATTATCTTCCTCATGAGACCTTCAAAAGTTCAAATCACTGGCAACGGCCGCATGGTTCAGGTGCAAATGGCCTGGGGTGCTTTTGTTACACCTCATCTTTGAGAGATGCTAGCTTTTGTTGACCCAAAGGAGGAAGCAGCTAGTGACACACTCAGACATGCGATTAATTAGTTCATCTTGAAATGTTCTTTTCTTTTGCCAATTGTTTGGCTATGATTTGCCTATTGCACATCTATAGCTTGTACGTTAACCATGATAGTTCGTCAGAAAATTATATATACATATCGTGACCAAAAGTAAAACTCCTGATTGCCTCTAATGAAAACGGCCTTTGCAGACGTGTCCGCAGTTTTAGCCAAAAAAAAATTTGACAATGATCTTTTGGATAGACCAAGAATTTGATACTGCAATCAAAGCTAGCCATGAACGAGTTAATATCCAGAAAACGGACGAGTGGCCGTTAATTTCTCTATCATCCGATCATGGCGCATAAAATAATTTGGGGGGCAACAACACCTAGATTATAAGCGTGTGCTATCGCTAGAAGCTTTATGTCGCAATCCAACCAAAAAAAAGGACAAATATGCCACAGTCCTGCCGAAGCGATTCCTGGAGGAGTGCCAGAAGCATCCCTAGCTAGTAGCTAGTATATATACTTATCGTGTTTATGTGAAGAATGAGCTATACAAGTTACGGCCAAGATCACCAGGAAAGCTTTCTTTACCCCCCCTCTGACACTTCTGAATCCTCTTCGACCTTGGTGTTTTTCCATGGCGCAGCTTCTTTTCATGGCGTTCGCGCTTCTTCTTGTCAGATCGGTGGCTGATGCGGCGATTGCGAACTACAAGTTCACAGTATACTACTTGATCCTTTCTCTCTGCATATGAGTCGTTTTACACTCCTTTCTATCAATTCTTTGACAGTAGAATTTTTTTCACAAGAAGAGAAGCATGAACATAGCTGGATAAGCTAGATTCATGATGCTAAGTACTTGGAGCCGCTAGCTAGCACGCCGGCTATCAGAAATTGAGGGTCACGAATGTCTGGAAAAAATAGAAGAGTTATCGCACCTGAAAGTATGAAACATTGATCAGATAGTTTTGTTATAGAAAAAGCTAGAGTTTTGAAGCAAGGCAAAAGGATTGCCATGTATTAAATAAAAGAGAGGGAGTTACAAGGTGGGGGGAGCTTGCGACCCCTTCCCCCTTGGGTCTGAGTACAATTGGTTAACTAATTACAGCTGGCGCGCATGGCTACTCGACACGCAAGTCATCGTTAGAGGGTAAAAAGACTAACGGCGCCTGTCATTAGGTGAAAGATGCGGTTATTCCGCTCAATCCAAATGTGTCAAATAATGGCTGTGGTGACCGGGAGAACCTTAGAAAAAAAAAGAAGGAAAAGCTAGAGTTTGGTTTCTTGTATATGTGATACGTACGGCATATATATTTTGCCTGCAAACTAGGCCTTGTCTAACGACTTAAACGGCTTGTTTGTCTGTGATGTTGTTGTGACAGGTGGCAAATATGCGAGTTAATCAGCTGTGCAACAGCACTGACATTATTGCAGTGAACGGCCAACTGCCAGGCCCGACGATAGAAGTGAACGAAGGCGACGCGGTTGTCGTCAAAGTCATCAACCGATCACCATATGGCTTAACCATGCACTGGTAAAAATCCTAGTAGTACACTTCTACTTCCAAAAGAGGAAAAAAAAGAGCCTAGTACCTCCAGCTCAAGAAACTTTCGTCGCTGTAACTTGCCCTTTCTTTTTGAGAAATACCAACAAGTCCAAATCTTTTGAAACTTGTAGTTTTTGAGATGGCGTGAGAGACCTGCCATATAACAACTCCATTAGATTCTGTTCGTTTGATAGGCAAATTAGTTAGTCATCTGGTTCGTTTTAAACTTCTCTATCCATATCCACGTCTAAGAGCCGAAAGTGAAAGTTCAGAAAATGACACCCTACCTGTCGAGGCGGGCGCAGCCGATAACTGTACGAAAGCTCATCTTAATATTTGACAAGTGTACTCACGTACGGATGACGAAATCTCGCTGCAAGTTCACAACAAAGCATAGCCAAAAAGATCGCTTAAAAAAAGTAACCGAGGCTAGCATTTTACTAGGAAAAGGCAATGCTTTAATTTGGTTTTCAGTACGTCTTAGGCGCTGTCTTACCATATGCCTGATCGATCGCTGGTGCTGGAGAGGTTGGCAGGCATGGCATACTGCAGCTACTGACGCCATGGGCGGACGGCCCGAGCATGGTGACGCAGTGCCCGATCCAGCCCAACAGCTCGTACACGTACCGGTTCAACGTGACCGGGCAGGAGGGCACGATGTGGTGGCACGCGCACTCCTCCTTCCTGCGCGCCACGGTGCACGGCGCGCTCATCGTCCGGCCCAGGAACGGCTCCGCCTATCCATTCCCCGCCCCGGACCAAGAGGTCCCCATCGTGCTTGGTAGCGTCGTGTCGATCCTCTTGCTGTGTCCACTGATGGTGGAATTTTGGCGGGTCTTGACTGATCTGGATGAGGCCGTGCACAGGCGAGTGGTGGAGCCGGAACGTCGTCGACGTCGAGAAGGACGCGGTCATGTCCGGTCAGCTTCCCAGAGAGTCCAACGCCTTCACCGTCAATGGCCTCACCGGCCAGCTCTACCAATGCGCAAGTATGTGGTTAATTTGGTTGGTGAAATTTGATCGCGTTGATTACTGCGGGTGGATAATGGATTTGGGTTGTTAATTTTGATCTGTATAGACGAGACGTTTACGGCGGTGGTGGAGCCCAACTCGACGGTGCTGCTCCGGGTCATCAACGCCGGCATGAACACGCACCTCTTCTTCAGGGTGGCCGGCCACGCCTTCACCGTGGTGGCCGTGGACGCGTGCTACACCGCCAACTACACCACGGACACTCTCGTGCTCGCGCCGGGGAACACCGTGGACGCGCTCATCTTCACCAACGCCACGCCCGGGAGCTACTACATGGCGGTGCAGGCGTTCGACACCCTCTCCCCGTCCACCATGGCCGTCACCGACGACTCCACCGCCACGGCCATCCTGACCTACAACGGCACGTCGACGTCAACGACGCCCGTCATGCCCACCATGCCGACCAACTCCGACACCAAGACGGCCCACGCCTTCTACTTCGGGCTGAGGGGCCTGGCCAGGCCCGGCTCACCGCCGGTGCCGTCGAAGGTGGACGTGAGCATGGCCGTCGAGCTGGGGCTCGGCCGGCTGCCGTGCGACTCGACGCAGACCAGCTGCAGCGGCAGCGCCGTCGCGGCGGCCATGAACGGCGTGTCGTTCCGCCTCCCGACGCGGATGTCGCTCCTGGAGGCGCAGTTCAACCGGACGGGGGGAGTCTACACGGCCGACTTCCCGGACGCCGCGCCGCCGAGCGGCACGCCGATGACGGAGGGGACGAAGGTGAGGCGGCTGCCGTACAACTCGACGGTGGAGATCCTGCTGCGGAATCCCATCGCCTTCCCGACGGAGAACCACCCAATCCACCTCCACGGCTACAACTTCTTCGTGCTGGCGCAGGGGCTCGGCGCCTTCACCCCCGGCAACACCAGCGCCTACAACCTGGTAGACCCGGTGGCGCGCAACACCATCGCCGTGCCCACCGGGGGCTGGGCCGTCATCCGGTTCGTCGCCAACAATCCAGGTACGTAGGGGCTGTTAGGCCCAGCACGTGTTTCTTCAGACTATTTGGGCCAAACATATGGGCCGAAAGTAAGTAACCTCCCGAATTTGTTGGGCTCGACGTAGGCATGTGGTTCTTCCATTGCCACCTTGACGCGCACGTTCCCATGGGGCTCGGCATGGTGTTCGCGGTGGACAACGGGACGGCGCCTGGCTCGATGCTCCCTCCGCCGCCGGCTGATCTGCCCACGTGCTAGAACTCGCAAAGTTTCTAGCGTGAATGCCAGTCAAACACGCGATGTGTGCGTATGATCATAGCCAAAAATTTTCGGATCCAGTCGTTCGTGCGTGTAAATGAAGCGAGCAGCGACGCAAATGCGCGCGCTTTGTGAACTGTTTTTGTGTAATTACGTTCTCTTAAATTCTTTCCCCTTTTCGAGGGGGAAGGTGTAAGTAAACAACAAAAGGTCAAGCTCAACAAAAAAGGTCAAGCTCAACAAGTTCAGATTCTCTTCCTCTGACTGTGTACACATTACATGATTGCGTACATACTATATATTACTATATATACTACGATTTGTGTATATGAAACTGGCTTGCTTGAAATTCTTGTCATCCAAATTAAACAATTTGCTGCCGCGTTGAGAATCCGAGGTAAAGCTGCTAGGCATTCATCGGAGAATTATTTAGCTTTAGCCCGACGTCCTTGCCCATTTGCTCTGTTTATCTCCCTGTCTAAAGTGCAATCGCCAATTCTGCATCGCGCACATATAATTCTGCATTGTGTATGCGCTATCCATCGCTGCGGGTTTCCTAGTCTGCTGAATTTGAATTATCGATCGATGTGACGTTGCCTGAACGGATATGTTGATGTATATGGTGCCTACAACTCTAGCAAAAGTGGGTGGAGATGTCAGTGGAGACTCGGGCCTTGTTTGTCTCAGCATAAATTAAATTATATTATATTTAAAAAAGTTACTATTTAAATTATATTATATTTAAAAAAGTTACTATTTTTGTATAAGCCAAAAAATATAATATTTTAGTCTTTTTATGTTTTTAAATAGTTCTTTTCATAGTTCGTAAAATAATTTTTTTAATAATTTTTTGAACTCGACATCTTTCTAGTGGTTACAATTAAAGTTTTAAACAACTTCAGCCGGAACAAACAAGACCTTAGAGATTATGTGCAAAGTGTTTGGGAGTGCTATTGCTCGAAAGAAGGAAACCCTAGAAAGAGCAACGACAATATCCATTAAAAGTTTCATAAAAAATTTATGTAGTTTTATGCTGACATCTCCGTGGCAAATGATGACATCAGCCATGCATCTTTGTGCTATAATTGGCTCATCCATTAAAAATGTTACATCTGTTTTCTGGCATTTTTCTGTTTCCGCGAGTGACAACTTTGCGGCCGTCAACCTTTGCAAGGGCCAAGTGGGCTATGATATACATTAATTTGCTTTAAAAACTCAATTACCTTTCGGTTGGCTTGATAACGTAGAAAAGTCCAGCAAGAACTGAAATAAAACTTTTCTCTTCAAGTAGTTTCTTTAGCTCCGTCGGTTCTATTAAGTGGATAAAAGAGTTCAAAAGATACAATAATCAATTAAGATTATTTACAAGGCGGCCGAGAATATTAAAAATGAACTTCCTCCAAAGATTTGAGACTTACGCCTACTCCAAGATGTGTGGCTACAAATGCTCCTCAAACTGGTATTGCTCTTTTTGGCTAAAACCAACTCTAAAAAAATTAAAACCTCTCTCGAGAGGTCCTAAAGAGTCCAAAAATTATAAAAATTAAATTTATAAACTCTGAAAAGCACCACTTAAAACTCAACAAAAATAGCTATAAAGTACTACATCGTATGAAAAAAAAAACAATGCAGTATGTTGCAATCCAGATTTCAAAGTCTTGACTAGGATTCAAAAACCTCACGATTAATAGCATCTCTAGTGGTGGAGTAAATCACTATTTATAAGAAATAGACATGTCATTTATAGATAGAATATAGACAACCTCTCCAATAGACTAGTTTAATATGGGTCCATATGTAATAGTGCAAATGCACCTTATAATCTGACATCGATTGACTCTTAGCTAAGAGCTAATCTCTATCTTTTTCTCCTCCCTCTCTCTCCCTCTCTCTCTCTCTCACCCCCTCCACATAAGCTAAAGAAGTTGGATCGGAGTCCTTATAGCCAATTGATTTAGCATCATTAATTGGAGATTCTCTAATCTCCACACCAATGTGGATTGACCTAGGAAAGCCATGTTTTAAATCAGATCAAATATAAAAATTCAATTCAGATTTAAAATCAGTAATTTGAACCCCTCTTAAATCCATTTCTTTGTTAATCAAATCCTCAATCTAGCTGATAGAAGAGGAATGCACTGAACAAAATTAGAAAAAAAAAATACGATCATATTTGCCTCTCTGAACAATACTTTGATATAGATTGCATAGAAGGACTCAATCTAGACATGACTTCTCTTATCCTCCCTTCAATTCTCTTCTTGGTTGTGGATGTGTTGTAGCCAGGGGCGGATCCAGAAAGACAAGTCGTTGGGGTCGTCAAGGTCATTTTAACACTAAATCACTATGTTTAAGTCTCAAATTGTATGTTTATATGTATATATACTAATAGGGTAGCAATAAATAAGAAATGTTTGTGTGAAAGGCACCGGGGTCTCTTGACCCCGGTGCTAACACTGTAGATCCTCCCCTGGTTGTAGCTCTTGCTCTCTCGGCAGCATCAGTAGCAAGATCGCTCACTCTTGAGGCAAAAGATTATTAGGGTTTTTGTTTCCTCTCTCAAGGTACCATACGCTAACATGTCAACCGGCTACACTTTCCATGAGGAGGGATAAACCCAACAAGCTTCCTCTTCTAACATGTAGGATTTCATTGTCTTTTTGGAAGTTATGACAGCAAACCGGCGTCATACTTTAAATTTTTCCTTTGTCACCACTTTAGCAAACATATCAACACCATTGTCATCAATGTGTACTTTCTAAAAAATGTATATTTGATTAGGATCAAATATATCATATACAATCATAGCGAACATTAATGTGTTTAAACTGACCGAAGAACTTTAGTTCTTGCCCAAAGTAAGAAAAAGAAGAAGCATGTCACTCATTTGCATGCTACTAGCAAACTAGCGCAAAACTCCAGCACTGAGCCCATTTCATTCGGGCTTGTCAAGCCAGAATTGGGCAAAGCCCACTGAACTAGTCGCCGAACAACCTCATGTCAATGGGCAAGGCGCTCCTCAATTCCAAGCCCACAAGCATTTGCCAGGCTTGCACTCCTAGTTGCGAACCGTGGAGCAACTCGTGCCACGACACTCCCGCCTCGTCCACACAGACCCGAATCTCTCGCCGTTTCTTAAACCCCAAGTCCAACGCGGTGCGCCAAGCCAAGCCAATCACTTACCCCCAGCAGCTAGGTAGCCACCCAGCCGCAGAGCCGCTGAGAGTTCCTAGCTCGATCGATCGGTGGCTACCGCCGCTTCGCCGTGATCGACGCTGCCGACCATGGGGATGATGCTGGGCAAGATCACCGTGGAGACGCCCAAGTACGAGGTGCTCCACGCCGGCGCCGGCTACGAGATCCGCAAGTACCCGCCGTGCGTCGCCGCCGAGGTGACCTACGACCCCAAGGAGATGAAAGGCGATAGCGACGGCGGGTTCACCGTCCTCGCCAGCTACATCGGCGCCCTGGGCCGCCCGCAGAACACCAAGCCCGAGAAGATAGCCATGACGGCGCCGGTCATCACCTCCTGGGGCGGCGAGTCCGAGCTCACCATGACCACCACAGGCGGCGCGGCGGAGCAGGAGCCGGTCGCGATGACGGCGCCGGTGATCACCGCAGGGGACGACCGGGAAGCGGGTAAGGTGACAATGCAGTTCCTGCTGCCGTCCAAGTACACCAAGGCGGAGGAGGCGCCGCGGCCGACGGACGAGCGGGTGGTGCTGCGGGAGGAGGGGGAGAGGAAGTACGGGGTGGTGAGGTTCAGCGGGCTGACCGGGGAGAAGGCCGTGAGGGAGAAGGCGGAGGGGCTCAAGGCCGCGCTGGAGAAGGACGGATACGCCGTCAAGGGCCCCTTCGTGCTCGCGCGGTACAACCCGCCGTGGACGCTCCCGCCGCTGCGAACCAACGAGGTCATGATCCCCGTCGAGTGATCCGGCATGCGAGCCGGCGAGTCATCGTCCGAGTCTTGGGGGTTCGGGAAATTAAACTTGTTATTAATGTTACTGTATGTATTTTCCATTTTATATGTACTTGTTTTGTGAAAGGGCAGTGAAGTTACCTATCTAGTATTTGCTATCTACTGTATAAAGAAACAAATTAAACAGAGCCAACACATTAATTTTAAGGGATGCACTCATTGGCAGGCGTCGGCACCTAAGCCATCTGTGCAGGCGCCGCCATGCACAGTTGCACACAGGGCCAGCGCGCCGTCGTTCGCGTTCGTCGCCGTCATTTGTCACCGCGATGCCATCGTCGCCATCATTTGTCGCCACATCGCCATCATTGCCGTCACCATGCACGCAGCGAACAGTACCAAACCAACGCTTCGTTTCGTCGCCGTCGCCTTGCACACAACGAACAGCAGTAGCGGCTTCATTTCATCGTTGTCACCGCCGTCGCCACCGCCGCTGCCGCCATCGCGTGGAGCTCGATCGTCGCCGACGACACCACACGCGGCGCGACGCCACACGGGGTAGAACGCACAAACAACCCTCGTGTGATTTTTTTCCACCTTCTCATAACGTTTCTTCCAATGAATGGAAATGTGGAAAAACAGTACAAAGTTATTGGAATTTTTACGTCTGCACGATTTCGCAATTTCCAGCGCCTGTGAAATAGCAGCGACCCCGCGCAAAAAATTCCAATGCCGCCAAGCGTTTATGGAAATACAGTAGAAAGAAAGTGGATTTTTTTGCGCCTGCACGTTTTGGCTAATTGTAGGCGCCTGCAAAATATCAATGCCATAATTCTAAACCGTTAGAAACTGTTTAATTTGTTAATTGAAAAATACTAAAAAATTTAATGTAAATCGAAGGAAAAAAATATAAACCATCAATTATAATGGGATCTACCATCAGTACCGAATTGGACTCTATCTTTTTGATTCATGGTTCGGTTTGGTTGGATCAAAACCTAAATATCTTTAAAAATATATATAAAAGAGTTTTTTTTATAAAAAAAAGCAGGCCGAACAAAGTCACCAAAGCTTGCTCAGAAATGTTGTCTCACATTCATTTGGTGGGCAAGTAAGTTCCCTAGCTACGCATGTGTGTGACAAAGCCCGTGGGGCTTATCCGCATATTATTGTTCTATCAATTAGAGTGAGATCAAATTATTGTTGTAGATTCAGATTACTGTGTTTAAGTGGGGTGGTGCACGTGAACAGGGGTACAAGAAAAGATTTAATAAGAATCAACTCATATGTTCTAATATGCGCACCCCAAAACGTAATAGTTGTGGATCCAGATTATAACATGCGGGGGCGGAGCTAGGTTTAAGTGGGATGGTGCACGGGACCGGGGTTCAAATTATTGTTGTAGATTCAGATTATAACATGCGGAGGCGGAGCTAGGTTTAAGTGGGATGGTGCATGGGAACCGGGGTACAAGAAAAGATTAAACAAGAATTAACTTATATGTTCTAATATGCGCACCCCAAAACTTAATAGTTTGTGAACCCCTATCATATTTGGTATAGTTCCACCACCCATAACTAGGGTGAAAACGGAGTGGATACGGATGGATAATGGCTTTACCATATCCGTATCCGCTTTCTTTAATCGGATACGGATAAGGATAGTATTAAAATGGATCGGATATTAAATTGGAAACGGATATTAATAAAACGGATAGTACCCGGAATCAGATAATAACCGGAAACAAAAACCGAATATTTTTCGGATAGTATGTATACCGTAATAATCTTTGAATTATCATAGCAATATTGCCCATAACATAACAACTTAAGATAACAAAAGTGCACATATAGTTTACACATTGATCATACGTGACGACAGATGACACGTTGATCACATATGGGAACTTGGTAAGTAGCTGGTGCCTGACGGCTGACAGCCTGATGAGGTAGGATGTGAGGTGTTAGGCTTGCCTAGTCATGGGCTTGTTATTGGTTTACAAATTGTTGGGCATCAACCTAGTTTTAGGCCATTATCCGGTTAGATATCCAGGTTGCAATTTTATTCGGATATCCGTATCCGCTTCACTTCCGTTGGATATTACCAATACCATATCCGCTCCGTATCGGCTTAGATCTACCCGGATAATTATCTGTATCCGTCGGATACTAGAATTTCATGCCATTTTCCAAAATACGGATATTGGATAAGGATACGGTTTGGATATTATTCTCCCCGTTTTCATCCCTACCCATAACATGCAATCATATCCAATTCTAGGGTCACACGTGCAAGACAACTATCATCCTTGACTGCAACAACAAAGCAAGAAAGGAAAACAATAAAGATGAAATAAAACAAGAAAGGAAAACAATGAAGATGAAAAAAACAACTAAAGCAAAGATGGAAATGATGTGCTTCTGTTTTGTGGAGATATTTTGTACATCGCTAACGCTGCTATGTGGTATATTTTGTAAGTAGACAATAAAACACATGGGTCATATGATATTTTGAATATGGTTAACAACTATGTAAGTGGTAGGCACCACACTTGGGGTGTTTGTATGTTCATGCTTCTGTATGGGTTGATGAACATACTTTGATTGGTTGCATGCATGTCTAATACTATTGTCATGGGTAGTCGCTAGCTAACTAATGGACGAAACACATTGTGTGTCTCTGTATTGATGCATTTGACCCACTTAATGTTTAGTGTTATTTCACTAGTTCATGCGGTAGTATCTTAGTATATGCTCATTTCTATGTGGTTCACTTCATGAATTGTTCGACTCAATGTGGTCATTACCAATCATCTGCGGAAGAATTTGGTCAAATCGGGTCAAAAACCATTAAACTCATTCAAATTTGCTCAAATTGGGTAAAAAAACACACCAAACTCAGTAGAAATTTGGTCATATCAATAACAAATCATCAAATAAACAACAAAATTTAGTCACATCGGTGCCAAGGCATCAAATTTGGTCACATCGGTGCCACACCAGTCGAGATGGAATGTTAATCACCGCAAGACATGCATGCTTTGTGAGTGTCCAACCCATTAGTTCAGAATTGGATTCACGGTGTGGGATCTCCCGTGAAAATGGAAGAAACTTTAAAAGACAAAAAAAATTAATTATCATATTCATGGTCAAGTGAGGTTCGCAAGAATTTGGCAATTCTCTAACAGCCTGACCTTGTTTGTTTTAGATTAAAGTTGAGTTAAGTTTTATTGTATCAAATTTTGTTATTTTTATATAGCCTACATGCTGTAGTAATTTGCAATGATTTTTTCGTGCTTTTTAATAGTTTTTCTATAGATTGTAAAACTATTTTTATTTTTTTAGAATTATTAGACAACTTTTTAATAGATCTTAGTAATTTTTAAGACAATGAAACTCAACTTTACTCGATGCTAAAATAAACAAGGTCGGGCAAGCTCAGATGCACAAGTTATGTGGATCACACTAGATACTGGATAGAATCCAACGCTCGTCCGCTCCTCCTGCTGCTCACCAGAGGAGCAGGCAGCGATGACCATGGCCGCCTCCCTCTTCCTCCTTCCATCACCAATCCCCAACCCCAATCTCCTCGCCGTGCCTCTCTATCGCAGCCTCCCCGCAACCGGGCATCTCCGCTGCTCGCCTAACGGCGTGCCGGAATCCCCTGAGCCCGCCCCTCGCCGCGGGCGCAAGAAGTCCTCATCGTCCTCGACGCCGAAGGCGAAGACGAAGGGCACGAGACGTAGACCCAAGAAGACGGAGCAAGAGTCCGATTCGGAAGGCAAGGAGGAGCCGACGAAGCGGACGGGCCGTCGGACCAGGAGGTCGAACCAAGAAGCCAAGCAGGATGACGAGAAGGTGGAGGAGGCTCAGGAGAAATCTAAGCGTGATGCCGAAGAGGGGGATGGGGTTGAGGCGGGGAGCGACTATGACGACGAGGTGGATCTCCCGTACGATTGGCCGCCGCTGGTGTGCTGCTTCGGGGCGCCGCGGTGGGAGTTCGTGCCGACGGTGCGGGTGTCGGACGTGCAGATGCACCCCGACATTTACTCCACGTGGCGGCAGCTGCAGTGGGAGCCGCCGGAGTTCGCGCGGGCGCCGGGGAGCGCCGCGAGTAACGTGGCCATTGCTCTCACCCGCCTCGGCGGCCGCGCCGCGGTACTGGGCAAGGTCGGCGACGACGACTTCGGCCACGAGCTTGTCTACCGCATGAACTGCGAGCGGGTACAGACCCGCGCCATCAAGTTCGACGCCGGCGCGGCCACGGCCATTGCGCGGATGAAGGTGGGGTTCCAGGACCAGGAGGACGGCAAGGGCGGGACGAGGCTTGTGGCCGAGACGGTGAAGAGCCCTGCCGAGGACTCGCTTGGCAAGGCCGAGATCAATGTTGATGTGCTGAAGGAGGTGAGTTGTTGATCTAGGTGGTAAAATACTAGTAAAATATTGTCTGGTTTTTTATGCAAACGCCATGCTTGCATTGCCATTTCTCGGCAATTTTATGCCTCTATTCGGACATCGTCAGCTCTGTTGCCTTGCGTCGAATCAGCTCCTGATTGAACACAGAAAATAATCAATGTGGTTAAATTGCATACCATATAATGTTAATCGCTTTTTTTTCCCCAATGTCTTCCTTTGTTTGTGCTTTGCAAAAGACGGGTGATGGTTTGACAAATTTCAGGGGACTGCTATGTTCCATACAAAGTCACATTAAAGGAGCTATTGTAGCAATCTATGAAAATCAAATGATATATTACAATAATTGTCTTTTATCGTCATAGTACATTAATATAAAATTACCTGTATTCAGTGGAACATTAGATGGTGCCCCACGGTTAAAACTAATAAGTTTGCACGACTAAACAGTCAAAAACTTTATGCTCAATTGCATCACATGGATTCACATCTGGCTAAAGAGTAAAAGAATATGACTTTCATGCTGTTAACTTAATGTTTGTCCTCGATAGATGACTTTAAACCATCTTTTCTTTGTTTACAATTGATGGAAAGGACAAAGTGAATTTCATATCTAATCTGTGGTAATGCACAGGCCAGGATGTTCCATTTCAATTCAGAAGTCCTATTGACACCCTCAATGCATAGCACACTCTTCAGGGCAATTACGCTGTCCAAGAAATTTGGAAGCGAAATATTCTTTGATCTCAATTTGCCATTGCCTCTGTGGAGGTCAAGGGATGAGACAAAAGAGTTGATAAACAGAGCATGGAACGAGGCTAATATAATAGAGGTGTCAAGAGATGAACTGGAATTCCTCCTTGACCATGAATACTATGAACATAAACGAAACACCCCACCTCAATATTATTTAGATGGTTTTCATTTCACAAGGAATTGGCCACAATACTACCACTACACCCCTGAAGAAATTGCTCCTATTTGGCATGATGGGATAAAACTCTTGCTTGTGTCTTATGGAACACTTCGGATCCACTACTACACACCAAAATTTCATGGCTGTGTGATCGGAACGGAGGATGCACTCATAACTCCATACACAACAGACCGAACAGGTTCTGGGGATGCTCTTGTTGCTGCTGCTATAAGGAAATTGATTACTAATCCTGAGATGTATGAGGACCAGGATACATTGGAGAGGAACCTAAGATTTGCTGTGGCTGCTGGAATTATTTCACAATGGACAATTGGTGCAGTGAGAGGGTTCCCCACCGAGAGTGCTGCCCAGAACTTGAAGGAGCAAGTATATGTGCCTTCTATGTGGTGACCGGTGAACTGCTGAATCATTTGTGATTAAATGAACAGCATTTATGATACAAGTGTGCTTCATGGGTGGTGTACAGAAGTGTACTAATTTTTCAGGTAACATCTGACACCTTATCATCCTATTTGTATCATTTCAAATTTCAACTTTAGCAGGAGTAAAAACTATCTGCCACTGAAATTTTTTGTTGTTTTTAAAAGTTCAGTATTTACTGACATTAACTAGTTCATTGAGATACAAAGTTGTACGCTATTTGATATGCTACTGTAAGAGCCGCTGCTTCACATTTTTAGTTTTGCCCATGATTTCTGAAACTTGGATGCAACTCTGATAAACAAGTAACCTTAGCTGGGACTGTGTTTATTTGATGGAAAAATTGATGAATAGCCACTCTAAAGAAGCGTATATGGATGTTAGCCTGTTAGGAACTGGCAAGATTACTGGTATTAGTGAGAGTATCTATTATAATTAACTGATATAGAACATGAGCTAAGCTAAGAAATAATTTTCATTTATCACTTGTCGGTTACAGCTTAATCCATATCTGATCAATATTGCGTATACACAAGGCCATCAAGAATAAAAATGGACTTACAGAATGAATCAGAATTATCAAGAAAGAGAAAAACTGTACATCTGGAATATAAACTAAGCACAAACATGGATTGAAGTCTTCTTTCTAGCTAATCCTATCCCCTATGGGCTGTGGTACACCTATCCTTTATAGTACTTGAAATCTCTTGGCTCTTAAGTTTTCCCTAGACATATAAATAATTCGTCGGAGATACACATCTGAGATAATTACAGGTAAACCTCCCTCTCCCACCTCCCTGTGTACAAACAAGGACTGCATACATAGTCTAGGAAAATAATTTGCGGCCTTTCGCTGTCAGTTTACCAGGAGTTGTGCTATTTGGTATATCTCAAATCACTGGAAGAAAATTCTATCTACGTGACTACCTGCATGTTATATTTAGTGAAGTGGGCAGTATGTTTGAAGACCGAACTGTCCCCATCTCTTCAAAATAATTCCATGCCACTTAACCCTTTTGTGTTCTTTTGCACAAGCACCCTGGAAGAGGATTTGCATAAAAATGCTCCTCTTGCCTTGAACTCTGACCAGGCAGCCTCAGATATGGACCCCCAAGGCTATTTTTATGATGCATCTTCACCTCACTTTGAAACTCATCCCAGGTTATTGCACCTTTACCGAGCTTGTCTATAAGCTCCACAAGCTTCTGCCTACAAACAGTAAAAGAAGTCAGCACTTACAATTGAGATGTAAATACTCAACAACTTTCCTAGAAACGAACCTGTCAGGGTTTATGGTTTTTCGGAATCCTTCAAATCTTCTGTGGCCCTGTACTGCTCTGGCCATATTTCCGTCATATGTATACACAAAAACGTCACTTTCAAGGGCTACATTGTAGTCCACAGCGGCTAATCTATTTTGGTATGGTTTAAGAGGCTTTAATTCATCTACTGTTGCCAGACTATAATGTGTGTAAACGTTTGGATATTCAGCCTTTAATGCATCCATGCTATGTCCTCCATATATTTCTCCGGCTGCAATGTAGATCTTTGTGGTGGAAGGGTAACCCATAGCTTTAAGAAAAATAGCTGCCTCATGGGGAGTCATAGGGCAGCCTCCTTGGAGTCGCCTTTTCTTACTATTGATTTCCTTCTCTTTCCAGTGCCGCACCTTGAGTCTCATTTCTCTAAGCTCCTCTGCCTCTTGGTGTGTTAGGTTATGGTTGCAGCCAGTAAATGAGAGCATATCCTTTTCATATCTGTCATTGATAAGAAAAAACAATATATTACTGATGTGCACATTTCTATGCAGCAAAATGCTGTCAGCTTTATTAAACATTTACATATTACAGTTTCTGTCACCTTAAGTGAAGGGCGATATAATGGTTGGACCCATTCCTCAGTCTATCAACTAGAGTATTACCTAGCTCTTCAATTTCTTGCTTGTGTTTGAGTGCTTCGTAGTTTGCCCGGCAACGGAGTCGTTGTATAGAAGGAGGTAAACCATTGTTAACTATTCGTGAATCTGTATGTGTAAATTTTACAACTTTGGCCTTCTTCAGAGTCCTTGCGAAAGCTCTGTAATAAGAAGCCTGCAAAAAGGACATTGTTCAGCCACACGAAAAGAAGTCCTTATTTCTAAGCAATCGTGATGTCCACTTGAGTAATCCTCTGAAGTAGTTGGTTCATACCTTGGACCAGGAGGTTGGTGCTCTCACATAGGGTTTCACTCCTTTGTAAGCAGGTGGCAGGGAATCCACAATCAAAATGTCATCCTCTAAAGTTTTCTTGAAATGCTCCACATCAAATATATCTTTAAAATCACTACATGTAAAACCCAAAATATCAGTTATCCCAAAAGTTTGTAAGATCCTCGTTGCTGGTCATGAAGAGAAAAACCTTGGGTCAGTCCAGAATGATTTGTGATCCAGTATAGGGATTACTAGTATTGCATTCATGAGTTTAGCAACTGCAACCATATCACCTATCTGCAAGGACGATTTTGAAGAAACGTAACTATGTAGGTGAGCCCAAGGCATCTTCATACAGTGAATTAATTTTAGGGCGTGTACATACTCCCATTCTCATCTGGTTCAATCCACCATTGGCATGAACAATCATATAACCAACTGTTGCGTTGTTTGTTCCTGAAATTGCATAGCAAGTGTGACTTAAGTGTAGGCACTTGGTTCAGGGTTGAGGTTATAGTATTAACTTGAAAGACGGAAGGTCATTAGGTGAAACTACTGCTGCCTTGAAAGGTGTGATAGCAATGTAGTATAGCTTACTGTAATGTTTTTTTGGGCGTTCAATGCATTTGCTGTAACCCTCATTATCCAACATCTTCCATATCTGGGGCACCTGTTTATGTTGAGGAAACTGGAAACTTCAGTTCAGAGCTAGGTGACCATATCTTTTGAAGTTTATGTTTTCTTTCATGATGAAAAACAGTTAACTGAATAAAACTAGAAACTCCAGATTATACAAGTCAGGAACAGCAGTATCTGACAAACATTCGTTCTGGTATGGTATTTGCAGGGCTAATATGGAAGCTTTAACTCGCGTGAAACAGGCAATAAGCTACGAGCCTACGCCTTAAATTCTCCAATCAGCAGAAAACTCTTTTTGGTGGTGGTCTAGTCATAGAAGCACCGTCGTAGCACTTCCTTGGGATAGTATTGATTGATGCAGAACTCTCACTTCTTTTGTCCTTTTCTTTCTTTTTTAAAGACTAATGCCACAGCCAGTATTTTCTCCTCTAGGAGTTCAATAGAAAATTTTGAGAGCAGCGTTAGAAACCGCCAATATTTTGCTCCTTTGCGGGATTTTAGTGTCTAGCAACTTTATAGTTTTCATGCAGAAGCTATTTCCCTATTATAATTTGATTATCTGGGTCTCGCTTGTGCAAATGAAACGAGCATAAATTTACTGCTCTATCCCATACTAAATGCACTTCAATATCGACAGTTCTGCTGCCATACGTTCCAGTGGCCCTGGAACTTGACCGTGTGATTATCGAAATGTTGTTGCATATCCGGGCTTTAAAAACTTCAACTTCAACATCAGCATCAGCTCTTTGGAAGCGCCTTTGTTGCACGCCCCCAAGGGCCTACATCGATGGCGTTAACCACAGGGAATCACACTCCCAATTGAATTTTGCAACGAGTGGCTACAGAACAATAAACACATCTAAAAAAAAAAGAAGAAATAGCGATGTGGCAAGCAATGCACCAGCATAGTGCATACCACACCACAGACGACAAGAACGGGCACTTATTCATCGACAAGGACACGGACTGAAGCGCTGCCTCTGGAGTCTGGAGCTTCTGAAATGTCTCGACGCCTATCCAGTTTGATTCTACAGCTAGAATACAGAACGGCAGCTACGACCTGAAGTCCTGAACGCCTCCTCGACATGAAGCTTCTCAAGCTCTCTTGCGTACACACGCGCGGTCCACCATGAGCAACGTTGATCGTTCTACCGGAAAGAAAGCTTGAACGATATGTTTGATCCAACAGTACAGAAAACTCTTACTGTATGTTAGAAATGCTTGTTGAATGTTTGGTCATTGTTCTGGGTCAAATCACGATGTCATGCATGCATGGCATTTTTTTTTCTAAAACTAGTTATGAAAGTTCGTCGCTTTTATGAAATCAAAATATGTGCGTATTAGTTTGGGAGCGCCTGAGTTCTAGCAGTATTAGTTTTAGCTTAAGTTGCACAGCACGGATTTACTAACCGTCATGCTAACTCGCGAAGTGCCAGATGATTTATGTGTCTGATCGAACGAACTAGCTAGTTAGCAGCGAGGGCGTACTTACCGGCGGGTGGGGCGGCCGGCTGGCGACGGCCGTCAGGTTCTCCTCCCTCCAGCCCAGCGCGTCGCCGTCGCCGGCGTCCATCCTCTGCACGAGCCTCGCGCCGGCGCCGGCGCCCCGGTGCGAGCTCAGGAGCCCGACGACGACGGCGAGGCAGAGCAGGCACGCCACCGCGTTCCTCACCCAGGCCTGGTCGACCGCGGACGCCCTCTTGCTGATCCTCCTGACGGAGAACAGCGCCGCCTTGACCCCCGCCGCGCCGGCGCCTCCGCCGTCGCTGAGGCGGCGGCGATGCGCGGCGTTCATGGCCGCCTAAGCGCAATCGCACGCGCGGCCTTTTGAATAGGGCCCGATCACGGGGAGAGAAGCCCGGGAAGCAAACGGCGGGCGAGCGAGGTGTACGTCCCGGTGCAACTGGCGGCGCGGCACGGTACGCAGGCGGGTGCGACTTTGCGAGGCGACGCGAGGCGGGGGGACGGGATTGCACTAGGGCTCTCGCTCCGAGAGTTTGTGGAAGGGAGGAGGAGAGTGTCAAGTTGGTTTTATCCGTGGAAATAGCGTTCGCGCCTCGGCCGTGCCATGCCTCCACCGCGCGCATACGTTCGTCGTCGTGGCTGCTCGTTTCGTTATATAGGTTGCTTTCCTTAGTTTCCTGTCACCGACCGGCGCACCGATTTGTTAGGAAATTACATGTATTTAGTATGGCATTAACTCTAATTTCTATTGTTCTCTATTCCAAATTCAGACAATTTTTTATTTGTTATTATAGCTAATACCGTTAACTCTTTCATTTATGGATTTTTATTTTTTTACCTGATACCAACTCTTTTATGCATGACTCTTATTTCTACTTTATTCATTCCAATTTTCTATTTTTATTTTTATTGAAGTTAGCATGATTACTTTATTTTATCTAATTAATCAAGCATTCTTTTATTTTTATTGTAAATAATATCTTGCCTTTTAATTTGATATGACACTTATTTCTATAAATTTTGATTTACAGTTTATGTATTTTTTAAAGCTGATACTAATTCTCCCTTTAATTTGACATGAGCTCTTGTTTCTATTATTTTTCATTTTAAATTAATATAATTTTAGTTTAATATTTATTATGAATTGTTTCTTTTAATTTGACATGAACTCTAATTTCTATTATTTTTATTTCTAGTTTATGTAAGTTTAGTTTTTAGTTGTAGCTAATATGAACTCTTTATTTTAATTTGACATGGAGTTTTATTGTTTTTAGTTCCAGATTTATATATATTTTTCAAATGTGGACTCTTATTCCTTTTTTTAGTCTAAATATATTTTATTTTATTTTTTGTACTCCCTCCATTCTAAAATAGTTGTCGTTTTAGACATGTCCTAAGTCAATGTTTTATAATTACAAGTATAATTTTAATGCTGAACTTTCATAAAAATTATAATTTTAATGCATGTAAAAAATAAATTACAATAGTTTTTAGTGGTTAAAGTTGCATTTTGGAGACCATATCAATGTCCATAACGACAACTATTTCATAACGGAGGGAGTAGTTGATATGATTTTTTTTATTTTAATCTAATTCGTTGTAGTTTGAACCCACTATGATCGAGAACGTAGACCTTTTCTCCTATTAACCTACAAATTTATAGTATTTTTTATTAGTGTATAAATTTCTAGTCATTTGCATGAGAGACAAGGAGGGTGTTGTTGCGAGGGTGACTCCGAGAGGGGTGCCACCGTGGGAGGAAACAGCAAGAGAAAACCACCGTGGGAGCCTGGGAGGAAACAACAAGAGAAAAGGGAAGCGATGCCGAGTCCTTCAATCGCAGCGTCGTTAACTGTATACATATGAAGATTCTATCCCTGGACTTAACTTTTACGAAATATACATTTTTTATGTGTCAATAGTACAATGTACATGTTTTTTACTTGTTTGTGTTTATGTTTTTTCACCAATTTTTAGGTTGGATTATATTGCATGCATATCACAGTGCGGCCCAGAGACACATGCATTAGTTTTAGAACAATATAATTTTCATTAATCATAAACCAAAGGTTAGAATCATTAGAAAAATTGTTACAATGCAACACCACCTATTGAACCAGCACCAACTAGAAGTAGTATTGAGATTAACTTGCAGTTCTCCCACCTGGATCAACATATGTAGCATGCGTGCTACGATTCTTGCACTAGTATCATACTAGGAATTTTTTGCACAACCTTCGGGCATACTTTTTTCTTGACAGAGATGATACACGAACATCCCAATTCAACTCCTCCATTTTTCTCTGATCTGCTTCCATCGATCACAACAGCAGACCGACAAAAGCATCCAGCACCGCCGTGTAGAGTAACTCTGTCCGACACCGCGACACAAAATTCCCATCACAACAGGACATAAAACCCAGTAGCCAACGAATAGGTCGATGAACATGGGTACCAACCCTATTAAAGACATCGTCGAGGAGATTGCCAAAGGCAAACATCACGCGGCCATAATCTTCAAAGAAGCTTATTACAAATCCAAATTGTTGTCACACAGGACAAGACAAACACCAAACCATAACAATGAAAAAACAAATCTAATAAAAATCTAAAATTTCAAGACGAAAAGAGGGTCCCATCACCTTTCCAACCCCGACGAGATGATGGGAGTTAGAGGGGTGAGAGGACAGACTCCTCGCCGAGTCTCCAAGCCCTTCTTTTCTCCGCCGCCGCCGCAGCACCTTTTTTTTCCTGCCCTGATAGTCGTTGATGCGGTCGTTAGTACAGACACATGCATTTGGCTAGGGGTTTTGAGGAGGGCGTGACATACACGCTGCAGCCAGGGGGCCACAGACCCAGTGCTCGGGCGGCCTCGCGGAACGGGTCACTCAACGGAAAGCGCGTTTCCGCGAGCTGGCGCGCGGGCGTCCGACCCGTAGTGTCGCCCTGTCTTTTAACTAAGATATTTGGTGTACCGGTATCTAGCACGAACTTAGGAACTCGTAGAGGTAGGCATTTGTGGTATCCTATTCCGGCAAAATTGGCCAAAGAAAATAACCCATCTCCTATGGAGATTTTCTCACAACAGTCTAGCACTAAGAAAGAATTTGCAAAGAAGAGGAATTGACATTGACACAAAATGTGCAGTATGTAACCGCCTGGATGAAGATGGATCCCATCTTTTTTTCAGATGCAAATATGTGTGCAGACTATGGACAGCAATGGGAATGGAGGGGGTCAGATCATGTTTGGCATCTCAACCTTCGGCAATGGAGGTGCTAATTGCACTTCTGAAGCTAGATGACACAACACAAAGCAAAGTGGTAAATCTCCTATATTTGTGGTGGAATGAAAGGAACAGGATACGCGAGGGTGAACAACGGTGGTATGAAGGAATCCTAGCTCAGTGCATTTCCGTGTATGTTTTTGAGCAGCAAAATATGAGAAATAGAGATGATAACCCAACCACTCGACAGAAGCAGAAGTGGAAGTTACCACCATGCAATTACTTGAAAGCAAATTGCAATGGTGCTCATCATGCTTCTTCGAGCTCCGGGGGATGGGTTTTTGTGATCAGGGATGACAAGGGAGAAGTAATCAAAGCCTTGTGTGGTAAGATTGAACATTCAGCTGACGCTTTTCAAGCGGAGTTAATTGCATGTATCCAAGCAGTCAAAGCAGCCAGGGATTTGGGAATCAACCGGCTTATTCTGGAATCTGACTCTATATTGGTTAAGCAAGCAATGTTTTCAGAAGATTTCCTCCTTAGCTCGGCAAGTGCTTTAGTTTGGGAACTGAATGATTTGCTTCTTTTGTCCTTTGCTGTTGCTTCTGTAGTGCATGCACCAAGGGAGTGTAATTCAGTAGCACATGAACTTGCTGCTCTAGGTTCCTCTCTTGGTATGGATGTTGTCAAGCTTATGGACAATGTCCGAAGTTGTATCAATCACTTGGTGGTCAGTGATCTGGCTACGTCTGAGTAATGGAATGGAAATTTCTAGTTTTCAAAAAAAATAAAAATTTCCGTTCCACACTTCCACTTTGACGTTCAATAGAGATCACTTTGACGTGCTACGGTGCTACACACGTCTTCCCCGGCCCATGGCGTCCTGGTGACATTTTTTGCTTGTTTCTCATTCATGGAATGGACGTTTATTGCCGTGGATGCCAGGGAACTCGTCAAACAGTGAGTAGCTAAGCCCATCTTAATATTCACTGTGCTAGCTAGCTGCACAGCCTGAAGCGTCTTGCAGGCCTAGCTAGGCTCTTGCGACAATCACGTCGGTCACACCAGGAAGCTAGAACGCGCGTACTACGCATGAGCCATCCAAACTACTCAGGAATGGCTTCAATCACACGGCAGCTTGAGTGCTTACATGCCAGTCGATGCGAGACATATGGCGACTCTCTACCCTCCGTGTATTAAGAGCATTGCTAGCAGGATCTCTATATTTCGCTCTCTATATCCTTTCCCTAAATAACTATTCGTTCCCTATATTTTCATCATCTCTAGCAGAGAGTCTATATCCCCGAAAAGATATAGAGTTTCTCTAGAGGGAGTCTCTAAATTTAGAGACTAAGATAGAGACCCTGCTGGATGGGTACAGAGGCTGAGACTTTCCGCAATAGTGTTTTAGAGAACGGTTTAGAGAATTTGATAGAGATGCTCTTACAGGCAGATTGTTCGGTGAAAACTCGCGCCAGCTGCCGAACGAATGATTGCCCGCGTACCTGCGACGAATGCCGAGAGCTCGTAAATCTTGATTGTTTGAGCTAAAAGTTGCCGAAAATTTTAATCTAAAAAAGCTACGATCCCTCGAAATACGTCTTAAAGGGTTTTAAAAATTACAAAAAAATATTTTACGAATTTTAAAAAGAGTTATTCAGAACCCCACAAAAAATTACAAAATATTATATCATTTGGGTATATAAAAATAATAAATTTTAATTTAATTTAATTTAAACTTAAACAAACAAGGCCATAATATGTCAGGTGCAAATGGACCAAACCGGGCCCAAGATGTATGGTGGCCGTCAGTGAACGTCGCTCTCGACCGTCGATCCCGTCGCTTGTTCCATCCAGCCAGTCGCTTCGACGGGACCCATCCGCGGCCGTGAGCAAGAGCCCACTCGCGAAGTGTTACTTGGCAATTGGCACTCATCGTTAGACACCACGAGTGAACAAACTCAACAAAGGGCACCGCCTTGTGAGTTGTGATGCACGCATGAACTGTGACTTCCATCAAAAAAAAAAATTTAAAAACATTTTGATCTCTATCCTTCGTGAGATGTATATAGCTACGCACAAAACTAAATCACCTTAGCTTAAGGCTTAATGAAAAATTAATAACAGGCCACAAGAATTAAGAAATAAAATTCAGGTGGGGCAAAGCCTACCGCTAAATATCCCCAAAATTAACGGAGAAAGCCATGATGATCAACTACAAACAATGGAACATAAAGAGTCTCGATCCTTTTATTAAAGCAATATCAAGGTCATACCCACGTGGAAGCTAATGAAAATGGCTGCTATTGGAATCCATGTCAAAGTGGCTGCACTGTTGCAGGTGGAATCTAAATCAAAAACTCGCCTCCAGCAAATTCCATGTTAAAAGTGACGGGTAACAAAATTCATGTGCAAAACAATGGCTAATAGAACTCAGAGTAAATGTTAATGGAATCCATAGCATAGCTATATTGGCATAGGGTTGGTGAGCGTCTTGTCCATACGAATATGTCTCACGAAGAGAACAAAGTATAACTGATCACTCGGTGAAAAGTACCTTAGACTAGCACGTCCACCCTGCCCGACAAATTTTTGAGTACCCTGTGATCTTTCTTATCAATCATCGAAGCTTCGAACTATGATCGAACAAAATAGACTTGACGAGTTATCTGAGATCGGATCAAACTCGATTCAATCTCGAAAGTTACACATATTATATCATATTGGATTTAGAGTTTATCTCTAATATATTATATCAGCTTTAGTATTTAATCTGAATTTCTAATATTTTCTTTTAATCTAAGCCACATAGATATTTTACTTTTCTTGATTTATATGAGAATTTCTTTGATTAATGTAGACCGTTATAATTTGGTCCCACCGTTGATTGGAAGGTACAATAATCATATTATATCATCTTTAGTATTTAATCCAAATTTTTAATATTTTCTTTTAATCTAAAGAGTTATTTGAGATCGGATCAAACTCGATTCAATCTCGAAAGTTAAACATGCCGATCTTGAGCCTAGTCTTGATCTTGTGTCTAATTTGAGTCAACCTTGAGCTCAATCCTGAACCCTCGCGGAGTGCAACCGAGTCCGAAGAAACATGGTTACACTAGCTATCTCTTTAAACCAATTAATATAGCTAACCGAGCGGAGCTAGAGCTTGAGATTGAGCCCGAGCCCACACATCTTTATCTTGTCTATTATACTATCAGTTACCCTTCAATCGTGCACAATCAAGCTAAGATCTAGTCTAACCAAGCTTCCATCAAATTTGGTCTCGAGTTTGATCCTATACTTGATGATGATTTGGAGCTAAGCCCAAACCAAGCTCAAATAATCTAAGTTCACTTAGGATCGGAACGAATTCAACAGTACTCAAGCCTTCATTTTTAAAAGGCGTTAATTTACCGCGCAAAGAAGGTGGCTTTATCACACACTCTCACTACAGTAAAGTTCGAGTACTCCAGCTAGCAGCGCAAGCAATTGATTTAGTATCTCTTCATTTAATCAGCAGGAGAGACGTCGCACCACACACAGGTCAGCCTACATGGGAAAATATGCTTATGGACTTATGGTTATGGCCTTATGGGACCTGGTCTCTTTCTTCATCAAGATAGACCCCTCCTATCTAAGATGCCAAATGTCCCCAATAAAACCCAAAACATTATTATCATTTCTGAGAGTGCATGGTAGCCAGTGGCCACCGCACGGAAACGAGAGCACAAACCGTGGACTCCTCTCCTATTCCGCGTCAACGTTGCTCTTGATTGGGTCTAATTAGCGCGACAAGGACCCGATCCCCGCGTGTCCCCATCGGCGAGTAAACACCAAAAATCATGGGATGCACACATGCTTGATACCTGCGCGGCTGCGCCAGCTCGTGGAAACCTCTTTCGCGGCACGTATTCCTGCTCTGCCTTTCCCCTGCTCCCCACCACCTAAAATAAAGCTCCGCCCCTCCGAATCTGAAGTGTTACGCCGAAGTCTTGGCAGAGCAGTAGCACGCTAGCACTAGCACCCAACATCCCGTGCCCGAACAGCCGATTCGCGCGTTGGTGTCTGTGGCTCTGTCCCGTGCCCGTCCCGCAAGTCCAACGCTCCAAGACCAACCGCTCGTCTCGATCTGCTAAAGAAGGTGGGGTTTGGCATGTCTCCCACGAAACTACCCGTGAACCAGTGTCCAGCAGGTTTGGGCCCAGCGGACGGATAGGGAATATGTAGTAGGTACCTTTTAGTTCCCTCGTCTATCAAAAACCGATAGCTACATCATCAAAATCATCTTCTGAATTATGGATTATATAAAATAAATTAATTTTAGTAGATAGAATTGTTAAATAACCGGTCTTATAAACTAGAGTATAGAATGCGGGTGGTTTTACCATATTTGGTACCTTTTGCTACCTCTCGATATCTCTTATCAGAGCCCTTTATTATCTCACATCTAATGACTACGATGAAGTGATGTCTCATGATACATCTCTCTAATTTTTTGGTACTTCTTAGTACTAGAACCAACTATGTGATTTCAGTCCTGTTTGTTTTAGCTGAAAGTTGTTGAAAATTTTAATACGAAAAGGTTGTGATCCCTCGAAAGACGTCTTAAATTGTTCAAAAAATTATGCAAAAAATATTTTACGAACTATAAGAAAAGCTATTTAAAACCCATAAAAATGACAATAAAGTATTATATCATTTGTCTTATACAAAAATAATAAACTTTTATTTAATTTCATTTAATTTAAGCTGAAAAATATGAGGCCTTCGTCTTCCTTCTTTCTTCCGTACTCTCTATCTTACCTTAGTAAAAGCTTTGCTGCCACCATCGCCACTCACATGCAACGTCGATGTTGCCACTTGTGTACGCTGTTGTCGCGTTCATGAGCACCATCGTCGTTGACGAGCTCGTGAGCATTAACCAATAACGAGCTCGTACTCGTGCATCGCCGCCCATTGACAAGCTCGTTCCTGCGCACCGTTGCCGCCACCGCCACACTTGTGGGTGCACATGCCGCAGCCGATAGGAAATGCGTGTGTGAGAGATGATAGAGATAGGTGGAGGATGAAAATGATCTTTTTTTCAATCCTTTGGAGGGATGGATTTGATTAATACCTTTTGGTACTGGGTACCTTTTGGTGTTAGGATTAATCTCGGACTAACTTGTCATCTAATCTGGTTTATCCCTAATTGAGTTTATCTTTTAAGTTAATTGGAGTCCTGATCAAGGATGCCACACGTTTCGGCCCCTTGGACACAACGCTATATATAAAAACTTAGAGGACACGCATGGCATACACCTAATCAACTCATGTTTGCCCAAATCTCGCTCTAATCCTCTATACCCAACCTAACCTCGCGGAATCACGCTAGAGCTTTTGGAAGGTCGCCACAACTACTGTTGTTGCCAGTGCTGCTGTTCTAGGATGCGAAGGGGAGCTGCTCCTCTACCGACTCCTTGCGTCCTCTACGGCTCTCTGCATCGGATTGTCGTCACGCAGGCTACTTAGCCTAATCACCAAGTTAACTTTTGGAGATGGTATCCACAAACAACACCATCAATGATGATCTAGCTACGTAATTTTCATATTATATTTGTGTTCTTGTTTGTGGTTAAGCTAATTGCATTAGTGTTTTGTAACACCTGGTACCTATCCAAAGACGGTAAAATCCTATGAATACACTTAAAACTTGTTTGTCTGGTGTAAAATGGATTTATTCCGGATGGATACAAAACCACATCGCTCGGCTGCTCCGCGCTCGGGCACTGGCACGATTCATTGTCATTTATTCCCAACGAAGCTGAAGGCGGCTCAAATGCGAGTGCAGGAGCTTTCCATTATGAAATAGGTTGGACGGCCGCGTGACAACCACAATTAGGTGTTACTGGTCGATCAGACATTCAGACCATTATCCACTGTTATACTGTTCTTTGAACTCTGACCAGACGGGAAGGTTGAAAACTCTTCAGTCTGATTAGGCCGCCTTCCAATGTCATTTCAAGCACAATGTATCCTTTCCGAAAATTGGAACAGAAATTTCATCAAGTTTACCGTAAAAAATAATACAGTACTAGCGTTTATGAAAAAATTGTGGCTTGCTTGCTTTTTTTTTTAATAGAAATTCTGGGTTGTACTACAGGTGAACGCAACCCAAAACAAAGGTTAAAAAAAAGGAAAATTTAAAGACCTCAAAATACTCTTTAAGACAATTACACCACACATCCTGTTGCTAAAACGTCGTCCATAATTGAAGCAGAAATCTATGGCAATGATCTCAAAGCCTTGAGAATGGCTTTTCTTTTCTTTTTTTATGTAATGTCCAATGACACCATCAATAAGCTCTCACAAAGATTGTAAGAAATAATTATCTTTAGCTTTCTTGCAATTCGCTATGCAGTGTTCATAGCTTGCTACTCCGTGCTACATCATGCAGATTGCACAAGTGCAAAAGTGAAATGTCATTTCAGTTTGGAAGAAGTCCAATTTACCTCCCTTAGCTATTGCAGAAGTTTATTTTTCCTCTCTCAACTCATTTGTGGCCGTTCGATGCAAGATTGGACGGCCAGATCTCACCCATTTACACAGAGGGAGGAAAAATGAACTTTTTTAATAGTTGAGGGAGGCAACGTGGACATTCCTCCTTCCAGGCTTCACATCCTTTTCAACCTGAAAAATGGACCTACAACCGGACCTACAACCGTGTGCGCCTTGATGGGCCAAATGGGCCTATTCATAAACAATTTTACAGCGCTTCATTTTAGGGTAGGGGCTTTCCACGATAGACCTGGCTCTGGATCCAAAGTCCAAACACTCTTACTAAGAAAACTAAACATCAAATTAGAGTCTATGACCCAAGTTAAGAGGCAATATGGATCCAACTCTTGCATCTCTAGACTTATAGGTCAGTCGTGGATCCTATCTCAAAGACGATATCTCTTAACTATTGTGGATGCCCTTACATCGTAAAATAGATATGATAGTTAAATGTTTAACGCTCTTTCTAATCCCTTAGCTGTGAAAGCACAAAGGGCAGTCACTACTTGTGTGAAGAGGGGAGGAGAAAGGAGATAGGGAAATAATAAGATGTTGCTTGGGGTAAGACTAAAATAATTTCAAACCGTAAAATCATACTGCCCTTTTCCGCTCAACCCTACCCGCCCATTTGAGGTGAGGATACCGGTAACCATCGATACAGGTGGGAAAACCGCTTGGACTACACTCTAATCCAGAGAGCAGGGGCATAAGCCTAAGATATTATCTGTAAACGAAGCATCACACAACAAAGAAACAAAGCCGCCATTTCTAGTCTCTGCAGTTTGCACAGAACGGTTACAAAAACCAAAGTCTTAAAGCAAGGCGGGTTTAGACTCTAATGTGTATACGGCACTCAGAAATCAGAGGTTTAGTGCAGCATTACTCCAATGAAATGGAAGGCGATTCATACGCATCCCTCTCCTTTTCGTTTTCTGTTTGTATGGTCTAATGCCGTTCCAGCCCGGATGGAACATGTCCTCCTAATCTTCTTTAATCGATTCTTTTCCCTCTAGAGAGGGAGAACTCTTCCTTAAATTATTGCCTGAAGCAGACTCCTGAATGCTATCGTTGCAACCCTCAATTTCTTCAGATTTATTAGCTGCTTGCTCCTCCAGGTTGCTTTCCTTGCTCAATATGCCTGATGCTGCTTCACTGACAAGAGCATTCTGACACACTCTCTCTTCTTGAGCTGCAAGATCGCCAGCAAATGGAACCCCAGTGTCCATCAGGCTAGCAGCTATAGCAGCATTCAGGTCAGCTTCTTCCTGTTGTGCCGCAATCATGTCCATCTCACTCATGCCTCGTGATTGTAGAGAACTGTCTGCCTGCTGTGTAGGTGTTTGCACCTGGTTACAAGAGATTGTTATCCTCTGGGCATCATCGGGAGTCAGCCACTGCCCGAAACCATTAGAGCCTTCTGTCGCCATAGGGCACTCTTTAGGGAAATTGCCCCTCACCGCAAAGATGCTCCAACCTGATCCCTTCAGGGTGTCAATGAAAGCTGAGAGGTAAAACTTTGACAGATGCTCAGGAGCAGGGTAGAGACTGTTGAAGTTGTACCACTCCCCATTCACTTTCCTAATGCAGAACCAGTGGTCCTGCAGGTGGCAAATGAAAGCAATTTCCAGCTCAGGGTCAAATAAGGACGCTCCTGCAGCTGGGGAGTCCATGGGAATAACTTGGAGGTCCCAAACCTCCAGTGCTTTCTGCAGAACCTATTAGATGAAGCATTCAGGTGAGACAGCAAATAAGCAAAGATGATGACAACAGAGCTAAAATTCACATTACATAGAATTGTAGTGCCAGATGGCCGGAATTGCGAGTTTGTTCCATGCAAAAATAATAATAATGAAGAGTTTGTTGTGACAATTTTACTTCGTTAACAAAAACCAAAAAAGACCCTACTATGTATCCAGTTCCAAACTTCCAATACAAACAAACAGGCAAAAATGATCCGCTACGAGCAACTGATATGAAGAAATTGAAAACCTAATAAATGCTATCAGAAAAATGTAAATTAGCGTTTTTTTTATTTCTTACAAAATAGATTTAAAACTGCCTTGTCCTCCAGGGCTTATCCGCTTATCTCCAGTTTGAAAAACACAAACACTTTGGTATTTTGAGCCCTTTTTCATCTGTTAAGATGTGCCTCAAAATTCAAAAAACAGGTCAGATGAAGCTGGTCAGAGCATCCCCAGCAGGGAATGCATCACGGCTGGCATTGTACTGTAGCGCACAAAAAAATTTAAATTCAGCAGACTGCAGCAGATGGTTGGAAGGAGGAAGCAAAGCTGATGCAGGGTCTTATACAGGACCTGACGTCCATGCTCACAGACTCTCTGGACCAATTTGGGAAGCTCTCAAAGTTCAGCTTATCAGCAAATAACAATCCCTAGTTATAGTCAACAGTTAGTGGATATTCAGTCAGCATGTGAGGAAATACTAGAACACCTTAGCAAGGCAAAATATAAACTTAGGTCTACCAGAGACAAATAGAAAGAAATCTGTCACTGGTATGGCAACAAATTTCTCATGTTAGAATAGAATTTTAAACTTATGTACAATAGCATTCCAAATTTAAAATGTACTTAGATTGAAAACACCAGATTGATGTAAGTGAAGACACTGCAAAAGGAAACTAAATTGCCATGCATCAGTCTGTCTTTTGCCATTCTGTTTATTCATAAAAAATTCAAAAGGTCCATTAAGAAAAAAAATGTCCACCAGATGGAAAACTGGAACACGCTAGGGAATTAGAAACCAAGTCGAACTAGCCAGATACCAAAAACCTATTACCACAAAAAATGAAGTAGTAACAAAACTTTCACCAGTATTTGCCCTTGAATTTGAGAATCTAATCTTGTGAAAAGTGCAATGCCTCTTCTTGGAAAGACGGAAGCATCCTTCTCCAGTCGGCCCTCAGTGCTTACGTCTTTCAATGAGCATTGTTCATTAATGTCTGCAACTAGTGTGGCCCTTGCCATATGTGAAAAGCTTCACGTCCTCCTTGATGCCCTCTCTGTGGAGGTTTTTACTGATCGGCACTTCAATGAAAGCCTAGTTGAATGCAACCAGCCGCTTTCCTGCATCCCTGTTTGTGATGTGAAGTCTCCTATTGATGCCATCAATCCACACCTTACTTCTCTTGAGCTAGGATGCGCTAGCTCCGACGGCCGAGGAAATATTGGTGTTATGCCTACCTGCCGGGACCCCTTGCAAGAGAGCAGATTCTGAAGATATTGATGATGATCTCATAGAAGTTTCTATTGCAAGCATGACACAACCTGAGGACGCTTCTCACAGAATCTTCTAGTACCCTCCAAGATTGCTAGCTACAAGACTACCTCATTTCATTCCAAATTGAAGCAATCGCGACTTTATTTCATAAGCTTGCCTCCCATACATTGCGCTCATGCGCCACCTTCAAAGCTAGAGGAAGAAGCTTCGTAGGTAGGAGGAGCAATTTGAAGGCCATGAAGAATTTGGTTTTATTGGGAAAGACGAAGAGATTGATGAGATTGCGATTGAGGGCTTCATGGAGGGCCTAAAGGCTAAAGGTGTCGTTCTCGCCTACTTCTTTGGAGTTGCCTTTGCACTCAGAGGGGGCCCTATGGGCTGTAGTTGATGCTTTGTCTAAGGCAGTAACTTAAACTTCTTGTTTTAGTGCTCTCTCCCTTGGTGTGCTGTTTTGTGACTGGTGGCCTCTGTTGGCGGGGTCGAGCGTTGTGGTGTCTTCTCTACATGAGTCGGTGTTTGTATTCTCTTCTTCTTGAATGAAATGGCCAAGCTCCTGCCTTTTAGTTTTTTTAAAAAAAAAAAATCTAATCATGTTCTCGAGACTGATGTACAAGGCATATCTATCGCAGGTTTCTCTTCCTTGCATGTTTTTTTCCCTTGCGTTAGAAGGCCTCAATTCTTTAAAGATCCACGGCCCTAGTGCAAAGTGATGAGCATCAAAGGTTCATATGGTTGTGTTACTAGCTAGAATGTTGCTCATTCAATTAATATGATAACAGCAGATTCATACTGTATCAGCGCCAAGGTATAATTGGAAAGCTGTGACCTTTATTAATCGATAAAGTTGACCAATGTCAGCATTACTACCTTGTAGCCAATAATTGTCTCAGTAAATACCTTAGGTTTTTGTTCTATTGTGTCAATACAAAGTCTGGTATCATATATATGTACCTCAAACATGTTTGTATACTGCTAGATGTGGAATAATAGATTCCACCGAAAGAATTACGTGTGACATCCCATGTACTTCAATAGCACTACGGTTGCACGCTGATTTGGATTTTACTGGTATATTGTTAAACGTTATACTGCCAAACATTTCTGAAGTCATATATGTCCATAAAGTTTTCCTTCAAGACTTAATTCTAGGTCAATTAAGTATTTAAGCATGGTAAGGTCAAAATTTTTACCAGTATCAATATTAACACCAGACCGACAAACTTGATTTCACCCCCAATGAGTACTTTTTACAGCTAAGATGACACCAAGACAACTATAAACCAGAATTTCTTCTTAGCATAAGAAATTCAGAATTCAGTGCGTGACAAATGCAAAAAAAAATTAATAAAGGCTTGATGGCATACAAAATTTGGATAGCGTAATGATATATTTATAAAGTTTTCCTTCAAGAATTAATTCTAGACCAATTTAATCATGGCAAGGTCAAATTATTTACAAGATTCAGTATTAACACCAGACTGACAAATTGATTTGACCGCCAATAAGTACTTCTTACAGCTAAGATGACACCAAGACAGCTATATAAACCTGATTTTCCACTTAGCACAAGCAATTCAGTACACGACAAATGCAAAATAATTATAATAATTATAATATAAAAACTGATGACGTGCAAAATTTGGATAGTGTAGTGGCATAATAATTAATAGCTATAATCACTGCATGCATACTCATGCATTTGTATGCCAGGTACGTAACACACTGTTGCGTATTTCTTCCTATCCTCGAAACGAAGTCCTCTTTTCTAGTAATGCAAAAAATTACAGTCCTATACATAATATCTTGCCATGATTAATACATAGTACTCCATCGCACAATCTATTTCTTCTCCTTTTTCGTTCTGCTACTGCCCTAACCTACAAACATAACTTTTCCATGTAGCAAAGCTCAAGGCAAAAGCAAGCAAACACATGATTATTAATCCATGATGTTATCATATAATTGGGCTTCGTTAAGGATCATATATAGCCTAATCCATGTTCAAGGTTTCTCACTGTAGTGCATCTGTGCACGCAAGCTTTCAAGTTTCAACTCATGGATAACCCTTCGAAAAATGTTTCAACTAATGGATCATCTCCTAGAACCCTAACTATCACATAATCTCAACAATAAGTATTTATACACCATGGCTAGACCAGGATCATGCATGCCAAGCCAGAGAAAGATAAGCAAATAACAACTTTTGACGCAAAACTAAATAGCTGCCCCTTTTAAAGCAAAGGTCTAAATTCGATTTGGATCAACAATCCGTGGTGGACTGCTTATGTTGCAGTTACATTACCGACTACATTGGATATCTGTCCTTCATTAACATAAAAACCATTTTCTAAAACAAACATCCGCAATTCTACACGCTATCCTAAAAAACTTCAACTTGAATGGAATCGACGACCTCCCAGTGGCAATGCGTAATCAACCGAGGTTTCCTAAGTTCGAAGCCACTGTATTACAGGCAAACTAGCCGTTATTCCATATAGACGACAATCGAAAGCAAAAGGCACCGAAGGAGAGATTGTGGAAGATCCGTGGAGGGCGGGGACAGGGAACGCACCTGGATGCTGAAGTCGCCTCCGAGGGAGACGTTGTGGGAGCCCTCGCCCTCGGCGAGGAAGTCCCCTGCAGCGGTGGTGGCGGCGCCGGAGGCGCCATCGAGCATGACCTGGCGCTCGCGCCTGTCGAGGTCGGCGGCGAGCGCGGCGAGGTCGAACTCGGAGAAGAAGGGCCCCTGCAGGGCGGTGTTGACGCAGTGCACGGCACAGAGCTTCCCCTCCTGAACCTCGTGGTACAGCATCCCCCCGTTGCTCGCCGCCTCCATCCCCCCTGGATTCTGGAACCTTCTACAATCTTCCGGCGATTCTTTCTTCCTCCTCTGCCTCCGCCCTCCCCCTTCTCTTCAGTTCACCCCACAATGTCTCGAAGATTCGAGCGCTGCTCGTCAGAAACGAGAAGCGAAACCGAACTGGTGGGGAAAAGGAAAAAGGAAACGCGACACGCGACACGCGACACGCGAGAGTTTTGAGTGCTGTTCGGTGTTCGGGTCGGTGACTCAGTGGCTGATTCCCCTCTGCGCGAAAATCATAAAACCCCTTTGCCACGTGGATGAGGCGCGATCTCCCGAATGCTGCAGCCCGGCTACCACGTGGAATTCCTCGAAATAGCTTTTTTTGGATGTCTCGATTACTCCACGTGGAGTACAATTTATCTCAGCGCTATACCGATCGAGGAAAATATATATCGATTTTCTAAACACATGATTTATGAAAATTCAATTATAAATAATTCTAATACATAGATATACGTCGACTCGTTATCGGTAACAACAATGCTAACTCCTTCTGATCCGATGGTTGGCTTTCTGGTCGCTCCCCCGAGGCAATGACGGGGCGCGTTTTTCTTAAAATAGATGTATATGATTAAAAATTATGATAATAAAAATTTACAATACCAATATCAAAAACAAATTATTTATGAATAGAAAATTATGATTATGAAAAAACAGCAACAAAAATATCAAATACAAATTGTACATAGTGTTAAATAACTAGTGTCATGTGATATCAGGCGATTTTATGATTTACCTTGTAACCCTATATAATGTGTGACCGCACATCAAATCAGTGACCCCAGTCCCCATCCCACATTGTGTAAATGGCGGCCTGTTCAGATGCATAGGTCCAGTGCACTTAAATAGCCAAACCCACTAATTAGGTGATAGGCCCACAAGTTGGAAGCCCAGGAGCCTATTAGCCTAGCCCATGATTGGATATCCAATGTGTCGGGGATAAAATCACGGCCCATTGCCATGGCCCACTCTCTGACGGTCCAATCGAACAGCCTACTATGGCCAAGCTCCCTGATAGGTTCTATCAGGCCCATGTGCATCCTGCCGAACAGCTTCCTGGCTGGCACGGTGCGTAACGGCCTAGGATTCGTATTCGAGTCCGACTCGAGTAAGAGTTCTGCACGGCTATGTGAAGACCCGAACGTTGGTTTCCCGGATTGAAATAGACGTGGTGATCCCCAAGAATTGGAGTATACCTTATCTACCTCGGGATGTATTTGGCATATACTGAGTTCGTTACGATCTCGTGGTCAGCCCGACCCGATTATCCCTTGGTAGGTCGGTTGTTCAACACTATATAAACAAGACCCCTATGGCGTGCTGGAGGGGATCCAGCACCTGATCTTAGGCCAAGAGATTTTGCATTGTCGCATATTGCTCTCTTGTACACACATAATCTCGCCGAGATCTATTCGTCTCGTTGAGCTTCCACCTTGTAATTCTCTTTGATATAAAGAAAGGCTGGACGTAGGGCTATTATCTCCCCTGAGAGGCCTGAACCAGGATAAAAACCCTGTGTCTCCCTGTTCGTCGTTGTTTGCTGTTCGCCTTGCTCGGCAAGTCTTCTATCTCCCTTCTCAAGAACCTTAGTTGACTTGTGTCCGAATATCCCAACCGTCGACAGTTGGCGCCGACCGTGGGGATAGCAGATCAAGTTTGTTCGAGCATGTCGAACTCGCTCAGCGACCAGAAAATTCTTCCTGAGAACTATGACTCAGAAGGACAGGATGTTACATCCCCTGTCAGATCAGATCAATTCTGCTCGGTCATCTCAGCTAGGTCGTCAGCAAGCTCGCGACCTCGAAATTCGCGACCCCCTGACCAGTCCGCACTAAAACGGGTGCCCCGGCCACAAACGACCTTCGTTTTGGACATTCTACCACTTCACGGAAAGTAGACGCGATCAGCTTTCCAACGAATCTGGTCCCACCTCAAAACTCCTTCCGGATCAGCGGGAATCTGCGAAACAAGTTGGCGTCCAGTACATGCACGCGAATTTCAGCGACCCCGGTACGTTTCCAGTTTTCCAATTCCTTTCCTTAGCGGTGTTTTTCTTAAAACCTCGTTGCTCGGGTTCGTATTTAGCTCTTTATAAACCTAGGGTCGTCGTTGTACCCCTGCCTGGTTAATAAAGGGACAAATCAGCCCGGTTTTTCGCTCCCGTGGCGCTCCCCGCGTGCGAGCATGTCTTTTTATCTGACAACGACCTATACATATCCGGTTAACCGAAGCGGTGCACCACCGATGGAGTTCTGCCCACCGTAAGCCGATTCTCATAGCAACGGGCATGCCCACCATAAACCGATTCTCATCGCAACGAGCACTCTTGGCGTTGGTTCCGCACCCGCTAAGGCGACACCAACGCTACACGGGTCCATGTCCGGATAACATTTCGTCTCACACGTCTTACCTGCGGCTAAGGTCCCGATCGCATTCCCTGATTAGCGGTCTTAACCATAGCGGGGCTACACTTGCCCGCACATGTTTTTTTATCCATGCTACGTCCTTTCTGGCACGGTAATCCGGAGCAATGCACCACCAACGGAGTCCTGCCCACCGTAAGCCGATTCTCATCGCAACGGGCACTCCTAGCGTCGGTTCTGCATTCGCCGAGGTGACACTAACGCTATCGGGGGACGTACCCGAAAAAAATTTTGTCTTGTGCGGGTAGGTCGTCCTTAGCGTGTTTTTCAAAACTCGCTTTGCTCTTCTTAGAGCCTGTTCTTGCTCTCTTTTTCTCCTTGCTGGCTCGTTTCTTATTTGTCTTCTGCAGAAAATATAGGAGCGGGGAACATCAGACGCCGGTGATGGTCGCGGCAAGGTCCCAGGCTTCCCCACCAAAACCGATGTCCGCATTCCTCTCTTTTCGGGTACGCTCCGTGCATGCCTAGGGACTGATTCACTTCACCCGCGTATGATTTCTTGCCTTTGTTCGGCACTGACCTTCACAGTTCAGCTAAGTCAAGATAGTGCGCCACCAACGGAGTCCTGCCCACCGTAAGACGATTCTTATCGCAACGGGCATGCCCACCGTAAGCCGATTCTCATCGCAACGGGCACTCCAAGCGTCGGTTCTGCACTCGCCAAGACAACGCTTACACTGTCGCAAGGAATACGTCATGGGTAAAGCGTTGATTTCACACGTTCTCATGCGGCTCTGGCTGCATCGGGCTGTGATTCACCTCGCACCGGGCAGTTCGGGGACTGGATGGTCTTTGACCGGGTACGTCTTCACCTGGTCGCACTTTCTGGTCCCTTTAACGAGATCCGTGCTCGGGGACTGGATCTCTTTACCTGGTTCCTTTGACGAAGGTCTACGCTCGAGGACTGAGTCATCTTCCCTTTGTATGCGTTGTCTGCTCCTAGCACACGATCTACGTCTAGGGGCACAACACCTTTGCTCCTGAGCATCACATTCGCTCGAAAGCGCAATTTTTATTTCCTCGGGCAAGCTCTAGCCCGAGAGGTGGTTCTCCTATTTTCGTTCATACTTTCCTTTGTATCTTCATACCTGGATGCAGCAACACGAGTCCATCTCGTGACTTGCTATGTTCATTCTCCCGGAAGATCTGATCTTACCGGATGCGGTGGTACGCTCTTCACTACCAAGAATCCAATCCCTCCTTGATGACATTCAGCCTCAAGGAGATGATTCATCTCACTTAAAATTTGGGTACTCGCTTTCGGACAGATGTCGTTTTACATTCGACGCAATGAGTTGCTTTCGACCGGCGAGTTTGTTCGGTCCCGAACAAGTCTTGTTCGATTGATCCATAACCTGTTCGGTCGCTAGTTGCACGTCTTTGTAGCAGGAAAAATACCCTCTTCGTGACTTAGAGTCTCAAAAGGAAGATCCCACTCTAGTGAGTCCTTCCACTTGAGTCTCGAGGACTAGCTGTCGAGGATAAAATCACGGCCTATTGCCATGGCCCACTCCCTGACGGCCCAATCGAACAGCCTACTAGGGCCAAGCTTCCTGAAAGATTCTATCAGGCCCATGTGCATCCTACCGAACAGCTTCCTGGCTGACACGGTGCGTAAGTGCGTAACGTTCTAGGATTCGTATTCGAGTCCGACTCGAGCAAGAGTTCTGCACGGCTACGTGAAGACCCGGACGTTGGTTTCCCAGATTGGAATAGACGTCGTGATCCCCAAGAATTGGAGTATGCCTTATCTACGTCGGGATGTATTTGGCATGTACTGAGTTCGTTACGATCTCGTGGTCAGCCCGGCCCGATTATCCCTTGATAGGTCGGTTGTTCAACACTATATAAACAGGACCCCTATGGCGTGCTGGAGGGGATCCAACACCTGATCATAGGCTAAGAGATTTCGCATTGTCGCATATTGCTCTCTTGTACACACATAATTTCGCCGAGACCTGTTCGTCTCGTCGAGCTTCCACCTTATAATTCTCTTTAATATAAAGAAAGGCTGGACGTAGCGCTATTATCTCCCCTGAGAGGTCTGAACCAGGATAAAAACCCTGTGTCTCCCTGTTCGTCGTTGTTTGCTGTTCGCCTTGCTCTGCAAGTCTTCTATCTCTCTTCTCAAGAACCTTAGTTGACTTGGGTCCGATATCCCAATCGTCGACACAATGTGTTGAAGCCTAGCCGCATGAACCTAATACATGGTCAAGGTTGTGCAGGTTAAGTCGGGGCCGAGATAGGCCGACGGGAGGGAGAAGTGTATAGAGGCAGGGTTTTTTATATCGGTTTATAAAAAATTTCGGTCCCCAGCGATAAAGACGAAATTCGCGAAATTCCCGAAATTCGTTTTAAATTTCGATCAAAAAAATTCAAACGCAAAACAAAAAAATGGAAAAAATGGGCAGCGGAGAATCAAATCGGACTGTTCCTTGAAACGTGCATTCCTTGCCACTGTGCTATCTTGGTTGTTATGCAAAGCATTGCTACACACTTTTTATATATATAATCTTCAAATTTGATAAAATTTCATCAAATTTAAAATTTCGGGCGGTATTTTTGAGTATCGCCTCGGTAAAAAACCGATTTAGAATTTCGGCGAAATTTCACTAAATAAAAATCATCAGTATAGAGGTCTTGTAAGAGAAGATGAGGCCCAATGACCCATGAGGGGACAGGTATGGCCCAAGGGTTAGTAATTATTTCTTTTTTGTCAAAAATTTGGGTGTACATCTATACACCCTTGCCCCTTATTGGGCCTACCCTTGCCTCAAGGATATTGCCCCACAACTCTTCACCATCTCGGTCAGTAAGAATGGTAGAGGAAGTTCTCTGTTCCAACAACTGGACCAAGGATATTCGCGGGCTCATCTCGTTTAAGCTGCTCCTAGACTTTGTCGAGCTCTGGCAACTAGTATCCTATGTGTACTTGGATCTCGCAACCAGGGATAAAATAACCTAGAAATTCACTTCGAATGGATCCAACTTGGGCGCCCTCCAAATGTAAGGATATTTGCCTAGCTCTTGCTTCACTAACACGCGCTTACCACCGATCCCTCGTTAGACATCACCTTCCAGACTGCTACTTCCGCCTCTTTACCGTAGAAACTTTGAAACACCATGACATCTTTTTCCTGGATTAATTGCTCCTTCAACGCAAGAATCTAGTAGGGCATTACGGCTAGACTCAACAACATGTCCCTCAAACCTGATAATTGGAGGCGCACCAACAACTTCTCTCTCTGATGGTCAATCGACATTTGTCTCCCTCTTCCGTGCGACGTCTGGGCAGGCGCAAGCACTGTCATCCTTGGAGTGCTCTGAAATGTTTGGCTAAAACGAAACACGGGTCTTCAACTCCAGGCGTCCACCAGAAATCTTCCTCATCTCTTTTGGAGGAATTGCACCTATGGGAGCGAGCAGGAGCTACTTTCACTTTTGTAACATAGTCCCCTAGCATCTTGTACTTTTGCACCCCGCAGCCACTTGACCTAGGGTTTTTTCTGTCATCTCCTGCTTACTTTTGAAAAGAAGACAACTCTGAAGGATCGGGATGTCGCCTAGAGGGGGGGGTGAATAGGCGTTACAAATTTTCAACCTTTTAAATCACAGCGGAAAATAATATCGGATGTTCCGATGTCGATATCGGATAGTCCGATATGGGTACCTACACCAAAATCAAATCCACAACACAAGAGAGAGTAATAGCACTCGATGGTGCTAGCCAACAACAAGTATAGGCGCAAATCAAAGTAAATCAAGTTAGGGGCAAGAGGGAAACCAAGAGTGAAGTGGAGACTCGAAGATTTGTTCCCGAAGTTCGAATCCTTGAGGGGATCCTACGTCTCCGTTGAGGTAGGCTCGGTCACACTTGAGCCCGGGTCTCTTTCAACCCTTCCCTCACCGAGGTCGCACCAAGACCCCCCGGTTTACTCCTTGATTCCTTCCCTTCCAGAGGCGGAATCGGCCTTCACAAACTTGCACGGCTCACCACACAAAGCACCGGTGGCTCGTGGTCGACTCCTAGCCGTCTAGGAGTCCTTATCCTCCAAGAGTAACAAATGCGCACAAAGAACGAACTCGGAGATGAATCAAGTGCTCAAAGATCGACTTCTTCTCACTTAGCACTCACACCCTCTCCCAACTCTTCTCACAAAGAGGATCACTTAGATCTAGAGTGGAGGGGGCAAGAAGCCCTAGGTTGCTTGGAAGTTCTGCTCAAAAATGGTGTGGAAGGCAACCTTTGCCCGTGGGGAAGAGGGAGGCCCTAAATAGCCTCACACAGAAACTAGCCGTTGGAAGCTGACGGATATCGGATAGTCCGATGTTAACATCGGATGTTCCGATATGAAAGTGAGAGAAACTTGGAGTAATGGCTATTTTTGAGGTTCTGGAATGATTCTGGAGAGGTTCCAACTAGATACAACACTAAAAGGTCAAATTCATATCGGAACATTCCGATCCAACATCGGATAGTCCGATATTTTTGGAGCTGGAAACAGAGAGGGGTCAATCGGAACATTCCGATCCAACATCGGATAGTCCGATATTTTTGGAGCTGGAGACAGAGAGGGGTCAATCGGAACATTCCGATCCAACATCGGATAGTCCGATACAGCACACAGCTATTGACGGAAACGGGCGTAACTTTTGACTCCGAACTCCGATTTCGGTGATCTTGGGCTCTACGGAAAGCTAAGAACAAGGGCTACACAACCCACAAGGTCTCACTACCCAAATCCCAAATGATAGGAGCAGCAACCACAAAGGAAGCCACGAAAAACCTAATACTTTCACTTTCCGACACCACCAACACTCCTCTCCCTCAATCTCTCTCAAAGATTGATCACTTGAGCACCTGAGACATATCTAAGCCATTCAACGTTGCATCCCTCTTAATAGTACGGCAATCCTTAGACTCAATTGAAATAAAACCATACAAGCTTTAGGATAAATCACTTGCCGTCTTCTTTCTTCATTTTGAGATTCAACGACGTAGGTAGTCTTGAGCACCCTTGATGTATTGCGCATGATGACCTTTACTAAATATTGATAACGTCTTCGTCTTGTTAATCTTGACTTGATTCACCTCATGAGACTCTCGTCCCATTCGACTTTGCCTCGATCATCCTCCTCGACGATCATCATGCCAAATCGATCTTGACTTAGTACTCAACTCTTGGTGACATCATTGTCTTGTTGACTTCGACTTAACCGTCATCCTTCAACGTCCCTTGGTCATCATACAAACTTATAGGACCTAATTCTTTCTAAATCACTCATGAAATACATTAGTCCAAAAGCTCAATAAATATGGATCAATTTGATATTCGTGAGCGATTGAGTGTCCAAGTGTTTCACGTAAATAAGCACAACATAAGTGGAAACACTTGGCACAAGAAAAGCCTCTACTAAGTGCATCAAGGTAAATATGTGTTTGATCTATATGCACTAGATAGATGAATTAATAATCACAAGTTCACTTAATAATGCACATGGGAATATATTCATGACTTACACATGTGCAAATTCATATTTGAAATAGGAGAGAACTTGTGAACTAATCTAGATTAAACTTCACTAAATTAAGTGTATGTGAGAATATTCATGGAAAGCCTACATGCACAAAGCCATTTAAACACGGTGAAGTTTATCTAGTGCACCGATTAAAATGATGACTAATACATGGCAAATAATACAAAAGATCTTGTAGAGTAACCAACATGTTTATAATATATTTATGCTCAAATAAATACGACAAGATATGACGAGCATAAATCTAATTAACCAATAACATGTGCTTACACAAAAGTGGTTGCATATCTCAATTAGCAATCCATCTTATTTGCATAAATGAGACTACGAAAGATAAGCAATCAAGTGTGTTAGTCTCATTGAAATGATTAGCATAAAACATTCCTTTTACAATGAATAACTTGTCCACTCGACATATATGATTTTCCTCTAAATAGGGTGAGACTAAAGTAATCTTGGCAATAAACATATTAGTCTCATAGCAATAAGCATATTTGAGAATGTCATTAAATAAGCATTAAACCAAACATTGTCATTAAACGTGTTTGTCATTAATCACCAAAATCACACAAGGTCACTTGCACTTACAAACTCTCACGTCCTTTATTCAAAAAAATAGATATACGCTCACACCAGTTGGTGCATGTGGCGGTAAGGCGAATAATGCGTCTTTACGAGTTGGTTATTTCCTAAACCAAATAAGTTTCTTTTTTTGCGATGAAAAAAAAATAAATCTCTGCGGGCCTAGCCTATTTTGTCTTTCCTCCAGCGGTGGGACTTCCTTTAGAAAGATTTCCTCTCCTAACACTAAATATAATGTGCTCTCCATATTTAATAATGGTTTGGCATGCCTTTCCGACAGTAACACTGTTGCAGCACATTTTCTATTTCATGATTGCATCTTTCTCCCTTTTCGTCTTATTCTCCACATTTTTTATAGAAAATAAATCCCAAAAACAAATCTATTAAACTATAGAGAATCATAGAAAATTTCGTTGCAAGAAAACAAATCTAAAAAATAATTCCCAAAACAAATCTAGAAAATGGAAGAAAATCATAGTGTCATGGAATAGGAAAATTTGCTGCAACAATGTCACTGCCAAAAAGACATGATAAATCGGTGCTAAATATGGAAAGAGCGTCAATATTCATTCAATGTTAGGGGATAATGCGCCATATCCAGGATGACCAGAAGCACCTCAGCGTTCGGGGACACATTGATATGCCCATCAAATAGGAGAAGGTCGTCTACCACCGTCCAAGGCCCTGTGTCGCTGCCGGCCGTAGCTGCTTGCGCAAGGCTAGGAAGGTTGGGTACTCGGTGTTTTCTTGACGCAGGGTGTCGAAGAGCTCAAAGGACGATGCTGGGAGAGGGAGCAAGTGCCCGTCCTCGGTGATGTGTCACGTCGCAAGGGCATCGACTGCAACATTATGCGGTCCCATAAATACGTGTGCCAACGATAGGTAGCTGGCATGAAACCAATAACAACAATTTTTAACAAGTAATAGCATCATCATTTATTCATTTTGTCAATCTCTATACTACTACCTCCTTTTTTTTGTTTGACGCCTTTGACTTTTCGACACGCCTTTAACCATTCGTCTTATTCAAATTATTTTTGTAAATATCATTTATTTTGCTGTGATTTGTTTTATCAACAGAGGTACTTTAAATATGTCTTTTTTTTCATCTTTTGCACTAAAATTTTAAATAAGATGAATGGTTAAATACGTGCTAAAAAGTCAAAAGCGTCAACAAAAAAAATGAGGGAGTACAAGTCATGGTACAGTCGTGGCGATGCTTGGCGTTCGATATTTCTGGCTGAGTCATGACTGCACAGAAGGAACACTTGCATGACCCCGCCAGGAATCTAGACTATCTGGTATAAATAATCGACAGTGGTCGACGAACCTGACGTCCACATTGCTGCACAGCGCAGGTTTTGGAGGCGCCTTCTTGGCTCCTTGCTCCTCTCATGCCACACCGCCTGGCAAGTGATATGCAGCCTTTAATAACGGAAGTTTTCTTCCCCGGGGTCTAAAGTCTAAACACGCGCGCGGACGTAGCAAGATATTTTTTATTTTTATTATTATATACCGCTGTTAAAATGGGAGCGGCTGGAGGTGGTCCACAACTCCAAATGGCCGGTCAATCCTGGGGCAGGTGGAGCACATTGATGAACAAATTCGGCGGAGAGATGCGGCTGCTTTCATCATGCTCCTGTGGATGGATCGTGTGCTTTTCACCAGATTTCAATACTAAATTTTTTCACATGGCAGCAACCCTCCTCGCGCGGGCTATCTATCATTGCGCCCATGCCGGCGTCGCGGATGGGGTGGATTGGATCTCCTCGCGGCCGCGGTGCCGTCTCGCCGTACGAGCGAGCCCAAAGCGCGGAGTGGAGACGCACCAACGACGCGACCCCATTGCGATTAACGATCGAGAGCGACCGCGCATACGGCACACCTCATTAAACTCGACCGTATCATATCCGCCATTCCGCCGCACCGCGAGGTGGTTCCGAAAGGAAATCCCCAAGAAGAGCATCAGAGCGACCACCTCGAGCTCGAGGCAAGGAAAAATGTCCGAGCAAGGCGGGGATGACGGCGGCGGCGGCGCGCTGTTCGCCCGGTGCCTGGTGACGCTGTACGTCATCAGCCCGCTCACCGTGCTCGCGCTGCGGTACGTGTCGGCGCCGTACGGGAAGCTCTCCCGGCCCGGGTGGGGCCCGGCCGTCCCGGCCGCGGTCGCCTGGTGCGTCATGGAGAGCCCCACCCTGTGGCTCCCGCCCTTCGTCGCCTCCCCGCTGCGCGCCGCCGCCGCCGCCGCCCCGCTCGCCGCCCTCCCGCCCGCGCTCTACGCACTCCACTACGCGCACCGCACGCTCGTCCACCCGCTCCGCCTCCTCCGCCTGCGGCGCCGCCCCGCTCCCGTGCCCATCCTGGTCGCCGCCTGCGCCTTCGCCTTCAACCTCCTCAACGCCTACGTGCAGGCCCGCTCCTGGGCGCTCCACGCCGCCCGCCCCGCGCCCGCCTCCGCCCTCGCCGCCGCCCGCTGCGCCGTCGGGCTGGCGCTGTACGCGTGGGGGATGCGGACGAACATCGCGGCCGACAAGGAGCTCCTGAGGCTCAAGGAGCAGGGGGGAGGGTACAAGATCCCGAGCGGCGGGTGGTTCGAGGCGGTGACGTGCCCCAACTACTTCGGCGAGACCGTCGAGTGGCTCGGCTACGCCGTGGTGGCGTGGACACCGGCGGCCTGGGCCTTCTTCCTCTACACCTGCGCCAACCTCGGCCCGAGGGCGAGGGATCACCGCCGGTGGTACGTCGAGAGGTTCGGCGACAAGTACCCGGCGTCGCGCAAGGCGTTCATCCCGTACATCTACTAGACTACCAGCCTCTGAACCTCCTTCCTCGTCTCGTTTACTGTGCTGCTCAGTGAGATGTGTACTGCGCCACTGAACATGGCATCAACCTGGAACAAGAATATGCCATGTGTGCATTCATCCTGCTACCCTTATATATGTCAATCCTGTTTCACGGTTTCGACTTTTGCTTTTAAAAAGTTCAACTCGAAAGAAATAGAATGACTTCTTAAAACTGATTTTAGACTTTTTAAGATTATCTTCTTTTTTTTAATCTGCCCGAAAAGCATGAGTTTTCAAAGCTTACCACTTTAGCCTCATTCATTACAAATAGCCTATGATATCAACATACTATCTCCGTTTTTTTTATTTGACGCTTTTGACTTTTGAACACGCTTTTGACCACTCGTCTTTTTCAAAAAAATTAGTGCAAACATGAAAAAAATAGGTCATGTTTAAAATATCTTTATTGATAAAACAAATCATAACAAAATAAATGATATTTGCATAATTTTTTTGAATAAGATGAATGGTCAAATGTGTGTCCAAAAGTCAAAAGCGTCAAATAAAAAAAAAACGGAGGGAGTAATTTAGCCGCCCCGCTAGCGACTGTGTCAAGTGACCTGCGCTTATTTGTTTTCATATTCACCTGACTGTGACAAACAACTAACACCATGGCTAAGAAATAATAGCCTCTCAAGTCATGAAGTTGTTATTTGGGCTTACGGTTTATGTTCTTTTACCATATGTCTGAACAAACATTTCGGGTCTCTTCAATATCTAGAAGTTGTTCTACAATGCTCTTAAAGCATAGTTGAACCAAACATCAGCCAGTCGTACAAGCTTTCTGTCATTTCTCTAAGCTAAACGATTTAGCTTCTAGAAACCGTTTCTCAAAAAGTATCTCATAACTGTTTCTCAAAGCCATTTCTGTTGAATGATAGTTTTTTAAAACCGTTTCACAAAGTTCAATCGAACCATAAGCATTCCAGCTTCCGAAAACACAAAATCCATCTGTGGACCATTTATAGGCTGCAAGTTTAGACCTGTTGTCCTTAGGATGGCCATAACATGGCAACAAGCCATGCTGGCAACTGACAGTGAAGTTTTGACACAATATCTAAGATAATCAAAACTTCAGCCATTTTATTTATGATGAAAGATTCCAGTACATGTCAAAAGGATCTTGTTTCAGACCGAAATATTTAGCAGTGTTGCATTTTCTAAGCAGTTCAGAGAAAGTACAGTAGAATATGCAACAGCACAGGCTTCGTTCCGTTGTTCGTTGCCTCCAGTGACTACAACGCAAAGCAGGTGTTATTCACCGTGGATACTATTCATCCTTATTATTACGAAGTATTGTGTCTGTTCTTTAAGGAACAGGGCTAGCCGTAATGCCCCATATTTCCTTAGCATACTGAGCGATAGTACGGTCGCTGCTGAATTTGCCACTTCCAGCTGTGTTCAATATAGACATCTTGATCCATCTTTTCTTATCCCTGTCATGGAAAATTAATCAACCAAAACATTCAGTTGAATGATAGAAACAAAATCTAGCATTCATTGGCTATCTCGCACATACAAAAATACATATATCGACTGGCTAAATTGACAAACAAGTTGATCTTAAGTTTTTTACCACCTCCAGCAATTGTAAATAAATTGAAATTTAATATTGAGCGATGGTTGAGTTCCCCCAGAAGCGTGGTCAGGTTTTGATTAAAGCAAATATGTTAGAGAAAGTTACTTCATTCTCAATGGTAGTAAAACCTGTTGGAAAAGTAGCATAGCAGCAAGCAAGCACTAGCAAAAAGAAACAGATATCACTATGTGAAAAATCAGCAACAATTATCTATTTCTAATTCTCATGGTGTTACTTAATCTTCAACCGAAATAATATTATTAATGCGTGCAAACTTTGGAAGTTCAAAGTTCATAATTTTGCTAAAGAATTCGCAAAAAAATTGGTATCCTTACTTGTAGGCTTCATCAACCCGGGTCTGTGCATCAACATAGCTTGGAAAGTCAAAGCCAACAAGAAAATAATCACCACGCCCAAATCCTGAGTTTCCTTCAAGGGAATCCAAGAGAGGAGCATAGTCGTAACTGCCAAAAGCGCCACTCCTTATAAGCTGCTTAGCTTCTTCAAAACGTGGATCAGGCTTGAACTGTTCATATTGTAAGAAATAAGTTAATATAGCTCCTCTGCTAGTGAAAAAATATTTAGTATATCAATAAACTAACGATAGAACAAAAGTCAAATAAATCTGTTTGTAAAAACAGCTAGCCTAATACCGAAGCCGACTTCTACCGCTTAACGGGAAGCCCCCATCTCATCCATCATAACTTAAGATGCATGCATTTATATTTTAGGGAACAAAGAATATGATAAGCTACAAATGGTGAAAAATTTCAAGAAAATATAGACAGTGGATGAGATAGGAAGATATCCTCTTTAAGGGGTAAACTACAGAAATCTTTTCCCAACCTAATAGCAGTTGTATATTGCTAAACTTACTATCTACTAGAATTGTCTTACCAAGCCATTTTCTCTATCCTTCCTCAGACCAGCAACTTGATCTGCTTTGGCACCAAAAAGAAAGAAATTTTCCTCTCCTACTTCTTCTCTGATTTCAACGTTAGCCCCATCAAGAGTTCCAATGATAACACAGCCATTTAGAGAGAATTTCATATTACTTGTTCCACTTGCTTCCATGCCTGCAGTGCTAATATGTTGTGACAATTCACTACCAGGAATGAGAACTTCAGCCACTGATACATTGTAATTTGGAATGAATACCACCTGGGAAGAGCAAGAAGAACCTCACTTTAAATCAGAGAAAATTACACACAAATATTTGATTAAGAGCTAGAATACTTCAAAGGCATTTCACTACATGAGTGATTTTTGGGGGAGTGGGATAGAGTGCTTAGAAAGAATTGCCAAAGATGCTGACAATGTGCTAGCGAGCCTGAAATTCGATACCTTCAGATATTTGTTGACATCAGGATCATTGTTCACCACAGCACCAACATCATTTACCAGTTTCACTATCCTTTTAGCATTGGTGTATGTTGCAAATGCTTTCCCTCCTATCATGACAGTGCGTGGTGTAACCTTCTGCTTCTCCTCTGAGTTCATTTCCTACAAGATCATGAGCCTATTTCAGAACCACAATACTTATAATTTTTCCAATTAACAAAGTTTGCTAAATATGGAAAGATTTCCATAGTAGGGAGTCTAATTTGCTCAAAAAGAGTAGGGGTTCTAAAAAGCCATACCTTTAACTTCTTGTATCTGTACACAGCTCCCAAAATGTTTAACAGTTGTCTCTTGTACTCATGGATGCGTTTAATTTGTATATCAAAAATGCTGTGAGGGTCAATTGTAACACCTGTCACATCCAACACATACTTCGCTAGGCGTTTTTTGCTGGCCAACTTGGCTGATGCCCACTCAGCATGAAGTTTTTCATCATCTGCAAACTGTTATAAATTTCCAGTTACACTAGTGATCAATAATGATGAGATGCAAGAGTAGAAGCATGCACTCATACTTTCCGAAGTCCAGTAAGGAGATCAAGGTTACTTGTCCATTGATCTGTTTTGAGCCATTTCGTGACTATTTCACTCAACTCGGGGTTGCAAAAACGGAGCCATCTACGAGGTGTAATTCCATTAGTTTTGTTCTGAAATTTGTTGGGCCATATAGAAAGATAGTCTGCAAATAGCTCTTCCTTCAAAATGTTGCTGTGTAACTCAGCCACTCCATTCACCTGTCAGAAGAATTTAGTGCACTTCAATATGGCCCCCTTAACTAATATGAGAAGACAAAAAAAACACTGAAATATTAAACATAGAATTGCAGAATGGATAACCTCAGGATTGATTGAAGTGCACATAAATTTGCATTTTTAATAAAAATACATAGAAGGAAGCGAACAATTGTGACAACTGGATTTCAAACAGCATATCCACAAATAAATGGTAAAGAGTTAAGAATTTAGGGCATGTTTAATGGGAGGCCCTTTTCTGACCCATTCCCATGCCCAACACTATTCATCTAGTTCGTTTTCACTATTCATCTAGTTCATTTGAATGGTATTGGGCATGGAAATGGGTCACAAAAGGGTCTCCCATTAAACATGCTCTTACGTAATAGACAGGTAAATCCAATCTTGGTCCATTAGAGGATATATCTGTTAGATGACTAACACCAATTTCACAGTTTTCACTGCATTCTTATTTCATGCATTAAATAAACAGGGAAATGTCTCAAAAATCAACAGTATAAACGCAAGAACCATACAAAAGATTTTGGAGAAAATTGTATGATGTAAATATGAACATGCTAATTTGTCCGTGCCAATGATGATTCAGATTTTTCATTACACATTAGAAGAATTAATAATCTTTTTGTATTTTTGTATCTAGCGGCATGCAAGTGAGCAGAAAATTCAGCTTGGTAGTAAATGTGATCAAGGCAGGTCTTATTTCAGGACAGCATGAACATGCTGTGAAGTAACAGGATAGAGAACATGAGCATCAATGCGACGCTGCATTTACCGTATGGGAAGACACCACACACAAATTTGCCATGCGCACTACTGGCTTCTGAGGATTTGAGTTATCTAAAATTCTCATCGATTCAAGCTTTCCCTCCATTTCCCTCCGGGTGGCGATTACCATTTCTCTAAACTGCAAGCCAATGGCACAAATTGTCATTTTGCACCCATATGCAGGTGTATAAAAGAGCAAAAGATAGCATGAAAATTACCCGTTTGTCAATTTCCTCAATAATTTCCATGTGCCGTGGAAGCAATTTCCTCATTACAGTTTGTGACCATTTCTCAAGAGCTTCAGGAAGAACCGTATGATTGGTGTAAGCAATTGACCTGGACCATGACTATTAATTAAGCTTTTAAGTTGTAGTATTCTTGTAAGAAGAAACACTGAAAAAGTATTGATACAAAAGGTCTAGAAAGAGATTAATCAAATAAACCACATGTAAAACTTGAACTTCACCTATTTGTGATATCCCAAGCTTCATCCCAACCAAGTCCCTCCACATCCATAAGTAATCTCATTAGCTCAGGGATGACGAGAGTAGGGTGAGTGTCATTCAGCTGAACAGCAACTTTGGAAGGGAACTCACTCCACTTCCCTGAAACTCTGTCAGATTTCCTTTCTTTAAATCTGAAAATAATATCCTGGAAGTAATCCATTATCAGTCATGCATGTTCTTAATGGAACGGCAGCGCCCCTGCCTTTTGCTAAAAAAAAAAGTCATGCATTTCAACATTCATGAGAGAGAGAGAGGACGACATAGAGAACCAAAATATAAAGAAAAGATGAGAGAAATGCAAATATCAGACAATGAAGAGATAAATTGTAACTAAAAGATAAAAAAGCAATACAGATGTTATGGGCATGAAAATGCTGGTCATAATGACTGACGTATAGATTTCCTTAAATCAAACATGGCCGAGCATTCTTCTCAAGTAAGATAGGGCAAGCGTGATACCAACATTGCAACAGTATACCAAAACTACAGCCATAGGCTGATTGACCAGTACAGGTTCCTTTTGCAATGCTTCCAAATAAAACCAATTGATCAATACCTGAAGTGAAGCACTGCATAGAAAATACTGCTGCTTTAATCTCAAGAGCTTTCCTTCTTCTGTAGCATCACCAGGATAGAGAACAGCACATATCTACAGTGCGATATACACATACACAAGAAGTCAAGAATTAAGTTATTATCAAACATCCAAGCTATCTAGTTTATAAAGTACAAAATTGGAGAGGAAACATACAATAGTAACTTATGGCGTAGATTAAAAAGATAGGAGACAGATGGCACACAATTTTTAGTCCTTATTAAAAATGATTAACATCTGCCATGATTAAAAATCATGTCAAAGCTACAATTGGCACAAATGGCACTTCCTTCTGACCAAGCAGTTTAATGAGATGGTCAGTGGATATTCTAGGCTCAATTTTTTAGGGAAATAAAAGACAAGTACCGGTTTCAGCATGTAATACCATTAATCAGTAGCAAAACTGAAATAATTAAGGCATCACTTGATTTATCTCTATACGAATAACAATGGGTAAAATTTTTCAATGCCATTGCATTGTCATTTAGAGTCTTCCGTGCCATCACTTCGCCGTTGTTCTCTTCTATGCCATCACAATCGCTAATTTATTGTCCTACATGCCACTGGCGAAAACTTCTCTTTTATGTTTAAGCTATATAAACATACCAAAAAAATCTTGAAAATTCACAATACTAGCATATATGCAATACTTTCAATCTATATTTTTTAGTATTTTTATAGAAGCATTTAATGTTAAATTTACAAATAGAATGTTTTACACACAAAAGATTTATTTAAAACTACAAAAAAAATGTACATTTAGATCATTGCATACTTAATAACTCTATTTTTTTAATAGAATTTTTGATATTTCTACATAGCTTAAACAAAAAAGAGAAGTTTTCGCTAGTGGCACATAGGACAATAAATTAGCTTTTGCAATGGCATAGAAGAGAGAAACAACGAAATGATGGCATGTAAAATGTTAGGTGGCTCTGCAATGACACACAGGATATTAATCCAACAATAATTTGTTTAAAATGCCATATCACCTGTTGTGCTCTAGCATGCAGTTGCGCAGCTGACTCATACTGACCATCGTTGAACTGAAATAAGTTGAAATCCTTAGCACATGCCTTTGCTTCCCAAAGACGAAGGCTGATTGCATTTTTTGTCTTGTACCCAGGAATTGGCACATCATACGCTAAAGCATTCAGAACTTCTCCTCCCGCCCATTTCCGACTATCATGTGATAAAGAAAAGCGTAGATGCTATTAAAAGAGGAACAACAAGGCTTTGACATAAACACCCATATCATGAATTAAGTCAGAAGTAAGCCTGTGGTAATGGGTCCTAACTCCTACTGACGCATGAGAATCTGATGAGGGGTTGTGAGTAAAGTATCACCAGATCTACCTAGCAAAACTTAGAACTGTTGTTTCAGACATTAACATCCATACAAGTTTTTTAAGTCCAGTTGTTGTCTCTACGCAGTCGGCCTACTTCTCCATGTGGACCAAACCACTTGGGTCTACAACTCAGATGGCCGCTTCCCCACGTGGTCGGGCTACCACTTGCAATTCCTCGTCAGCATCGCTTGGCCCCTGGCCAATGTTATTTGGAACACACTTACAGAGAGCAAATGCAATTTTTTTGCATGGTCACTTTCCCATGGGCGTATCCACGCGGCCAACATCCTACTACGCAAAGGTTGGCCTCATCAGCCGTTGTGTCAGCTTTGCCGAATCCATGCAGAGACCATCAATCATCTTGCAGGTCACTGCCCCTTTTCCTCTGCTGTCTGGTCCAACATCCTGCCGGCGGGCCTAGGTTTGGTGACCGCCCCAGCTCGCTTCTGTGATTGGAGGACCTTGGCCCCCCTGCGCAAGGCAAGCAGGCAAAAAGAGAGCTGGATGGGCTAATCATCTTCACCATTTGGAATATCTGGAAGGAGAGGAATTGGCGTATATTCCAGAATGCGGATTTACCCCCAAGGCAATTGTTGATTGCATACAGGATGATGTTAGAGGTTGGAGCTTGGGGCTCCACGCTCCCCACCTGTAATCCGTTTTTTCTGTTTTGCGTTTACTCTTGACTAGGCCCCCTTGTATGGTGTATAGTTCCTTCTCCTTAATGAAATGGTAGTGGCTGTCAGGGACGATAGTGTAGGTCGTAAATAGTGAATGGGGCTTAGCAAGCATATTCCTCTTTTGGCATACCCAGGTCACCACTTTTGCAAAGAGATGGTTTTGCTCAAAAAAAAAAAACACCAGAGAGATGGTCCTTGGTAAATTGAACCACAAAGAAATGCTATCGCTCTTTTATTAAATTATTAAAGCCTTAATAACACCAAAATAAACTATTAAACAAGGTTTTCTCATAAGCAGAACTTGTTCAAGTGCCTATAGATACTTACGATCCATTTGGCAAAATCTCAACATGGCCAAAAAATCTGATCGGGTATACAACGTCATGCCTGACAATCTCCCATGGGCTAAACTTCTGAAAAAAACAATTTGCTGATAATCGAGATATGGATAAAACGACTGTAGTAGAATATTATGAAAATTTACAAATGAATGGTACCTCAAGCCAATCCTCGGCAATTTCTTCTTGGCCCTCCTTGGAGATGAGCTGTTTAAATAGGCCATATCGATAACGTAGGCCATAGCCCCAAGCAGGCAAATTCAATGTTGCCATTGAGTCCAAAAAGCAAGATGCAAGCCTACCCAAGCCACCATTTCCAAGAGCTGCATCTTTCTCCTGAACAAAATCAGTTCAATAATAGTTTGCACTGTCAATACATTAAGTCACACTACACCGCACAGATGAGAAAGTAGGTCCAATTTTTTAAAAATTTCAATCAAAAAATTATTCAGAAGTTATGAGTCCACAACTCAGTTCCTTGAAAAAATTTAGGTTCACATTACTATGTCAAACAGACGAGAAAATATGCCCAATCCCATAAATTTGTAAAACTTACCTTTTGTTAGTGTGATAAACAGCTCGTTTCATCTCCTTCATCAATAATGTGGGTATAAAATTGTTGCCCAGAACAACCATATTGATTCTAAGAAAGCAGGACACATTACAGAACATGTATTTTGAAAAAACTAGTACAATGGCAAACAATTTAAAATTCCATTTTACATAGTTTAGATCTAATAGAAAACTCTCAATCTTGTAAATTTTTTTGTTTAAAATATCCGATTTAAATCCAAACCATACAATCAGATACCTAGCCTGCTTCTAAAACAATCAAATACGAACGCTAGCCCCATAAGAGTTTAATCCCAGAGTCAAACAAAGCACTAATTAAATAACGTCACTACCAAGTATCAAGTACTACTAGCTTAGCCTTTCCTAAACAAAGCACACTCCAATTTTGGACTAAATACACTGCAATAAGCTCACCTGTCCCGCGAGGGCCTCGAGCTCGTACCCAAACTTCTTCACCGCCTCCGCGTAGGCACCGGTGATACCGAGGTTGCCGACGGCGTTGGTGAGCGCGCGACCCTGCAGATACTCCATGGACAGGTAGTACGTCTGCTTTGGATCCGTCTTGTGGAAATGCACGTACGTCTCATTCCATCTCTGCATACACGCGAGGAAAAGCACGCATCACTAATCGGCACGGGACGGACGCGACGAGCGGGACGCCGCGAGCGCGAAGAGCTCGCGGGATCGGGTCGCGTGCGAGGCGCACCTGGACGAGGTGGTCGCGAACGCTCTCGGCGGTGGCGTAGAATGCCTGCTCGTGGCCGAACGCGAGCGGTGCGAAGTGGGGACTGTACTCCGCGTGGTAGGAGATGTTGCCGGCGATGGCGGCGGGCTCCACCGCCGCGGGGCTGGCCGCCGGCTTCACCTTCTCCGCCGCCGCGCCGCACGCGGCGCCGTTGCTCTCCGGCATGGCGGGCTCCCAGCCCCGGCGGGGAATTGTGTCGAGCGGTTGGCGTGCTTGAGGCGATGATAAGGCTTCGGGGTTCGGGCAAGGCACCGAATGGAACGGAATGGGAAGAACTCTGGAAGCCGGAGCGCCTCTTTTCTAATGGACGGGGACGCGGTCACGTGACTCGCGGCCATGCACGTGAGGGGAGAGCGACAGATCCGATAAATTGGGCGAGACGAGGAAATTTTGGAAAACGCAGATATTTCTTTTATTTCCGACGGGAGAGGACGAGGAGTGTCCCTCGATGACTGACTTCTCATTAGAGCATCTCCAATGAGACATGTCAGCAGTCTATAAGTCTGTCACATCATATTTTTGGTACAGCTGAAGGAGAGAAGGAGCAAACTGTTGTAAATCGGTCGTCGCACAAACGCAAACACAATTACAATAGACAGGAGACACAGATGTAGAGAGACAAAAGCCAGGCACAATGATCTTTATTTTGATATTTCTCTCTTTGTTACAAGGGGTTCATATTTATAGCCTAACCTAAATTCGGTTTTGCCCATAATACCCTTAGGGTTTAACGTGGGCTTCCGGCCCATAAATCCTCTAGGGTTATAACACTCCCCTTCGGGCTAAACCGCGATATGATAATGTCTCATCAAAAACTCCATCCAAAAACCCAGTAGAAAAAAAGGATTGGAGAAAAAAGTACACTGCACACGCATGCTGTATTGCAATAATATTGCCTCGTTAAAAACTTGCTATGAGAAAACCCAATGGGGAAAAGCTCATATAAGGGAAAAGGAGTACAATATATAACCTTCAGGGTCTGATCTTCAGAATCAATATAGTCTACTGGATTTTTGCGTTTTAAATCTTCTAGATCTATTTTGTGGTGTGGTAAAATATTTTAATTGATCGTCATGTCAACCTACTGGGTTAGACAAAGTGAAACCTCCAGGATTTGAACCGAATCAATATTTAACTCATGCTCCCCCTCAAGACGACATCCCAGATGCCTTCCAACGTTTGATGTCTTTCGGACATCCATCACACTATGTTTCTGAAAAGTGTGAACAAAATAACTTGGGAACAATATAACTTAATTATCAAGTACCACTATCTACTTCTGCAATACAAGCAACATTATTCTAATGGATAAACATGGGGTATGGATGGTATTCGTGCCACATAACTTCTGGATGTGGTCACCATCCTTTTCAGCCAAACACACACGTGAGGCTTCATATAAAGCATTAATCTCAAACACAATGTGAGATTTAGCGATATGCGAATTACACATGAATCCCGCATCCATATAACCCAACATGGTCCTCGGTTAACAGACAACCCGAGGCCCTGCATATCAAGCAGATCCCTAAAGACAATTTAGTGCCGGTCCAAATTTCTGGTTGCTGCCGCACTAAGTGTTTATAGAGGCAAGGAACTTCTGGTGGTAAAACCTCATACTGTCTTAGGTTTAAACAAGTATATTCTACTTTAGGGAATCACATTAATATGTGGGTAAAATTAATTACAACATCATATATCTTCTAGATACAACCTATCAGACCTACTGGGTCTAAATATTGCAATTATTCTCAAGTGGCTTAACACAATCAATTAGCATATTCAGCAGGTCTTACACATATGATTGTACCACTATAACCAGTCTTACTTTGGCATTTAGAGGATCAATCAATTTGCCTTTATCACCAATTTACATTATACCTTCATGGTAATAAAAAACACCACCACTAGCAGGAGATGCACAAAACTAGTGCACATGTGGCGAACTTCCAGTATCGGGTATCAATGGGTCATCGTCCACTATCGGGACCATTGGTGTAAAATAAATATCGACCGGTAATTAATCTTCCTTTGGGGAAGTGCTTATGTTTCTTCAGGAAAGAATTTTTACTTTTAAAAGAGATTATCAGGTATGAGATTTATTAATGTGTCACGATTTTGCCATATTATATCACAAGGGATAATGAGTCCTACTGGGATCTCAACAAGGATTTTCATAATCCAACAACTGCATATTTATTTATATCATCTGTCAGAATTACTATTTAGCGGAACATTTATTACACATAGGAGAGTACAGGTTACACCAGGGACCTTTAAACCAGGGCTTTCACTACCTCATTATTTATAATGACCCAAAGTTAGAGCTACTAGCTCTCAAATTTCGATTAACCTCATGATTCATCCTCAGTTGCTTGCTATATAACCCGATACAAGCGCAACAGGCGCCATGCCATGGACTTAGTTCAGAATTCTTATCAAAGCAACTTAAGAGGAACAATATGTGTCGACAATTTTCTCTCAATGTCTCATAAATGAGCACTTTCAAATATTAACCAGAATTTCGCTATTTTCCAAAACGATAATTCTTGGTCGTCCCGATTTTCCAGCACTATAACATGCACGCATTAACTTGATGGGTATTCATCTTCAGGATGATCCTCTTCAGGAGGCTCGTTACCTTTCATGGTAATTTCTCTTTAGGAGAATTTCAGAAGTGATGAGCAATTTGTTTGACAAGTGTCATTGGATCTAAAATCTGCAGGTGTCCTCGCCGACTTTAAACCAAGACTCAACAGGTCAATTTTCGCAAAGGTGACTATACTATTCAACCCGGTGTATACCACTCTTAGCGATTCATTTACTACAGGTAAATGATTTCCAACTCCTTTAAATATCTGGCAGTCTCCTCGCTTCTAGCGTACAGGAGCACTCCTCGCTACTAGCGTACAGGAGCATTAACTAGTGCGTGAATCCTTCAATCAAGATCTCGTAAGCATTTAACATGAAATATGGGCATTTCTCTCCCTCTAATGCCGAGATCCGATTTTTTACTAAAGCATACTTACACAATCCCCTTTTATGAGCACAAGATTAATGGAACGACAGGTCTAAATTCCTCAACTACATGTGGGAGCTCACAAGTGTATGCTTGGTGGTGACAATATTGGGAAATATCTTGGTTCCACACGTTACCATTGGGGGTTAATAATATATGCAGTGAGTTTAGACTTATATTTTATTTGCCACGCGCTTGCTCTAAGCTATCAACTGCCCGCGCTAGGTGGCATGCCCATGCTACGTTGCCGCATGCCCTACTAGGGCAGCGCACCCGTGCGGGGTCACTGATCATCCCAACAAAATATGGGTTGCAAAGTTTAACTTCTTTACTATTGCCCAATTACTCATACCATATATCTAATTAAACATCAGGTTTAATATAAATGCGACAATATCAATAATTTGCATGGAAACTTTACTGTTCTACAGGAACACAATAAATACTATATGTACGCCAAATAATAGTCAACATCATGTGACAATAACATTACGGAGGCATGTTGTAATAACTTTAGGCGCTAGTGACGATATTTGGCATTATTCTACTTCAGACAAACCAATGTGACTTCCAGTCATAATGCAAATGCAAAACTAATATGACTGCTGGTCATAATTTGCATGCTCACTTCCGATCGCTCATGTCCGTTGGAGCCAAATATGTCCTAAATTTACCACAATTTACAATCACCAACCTATCCGTTCGCACTTCTGGTGCATAATCTAATCTGCACTTCTGGTGCATAATCTTGCCTTTACATACACAAGGCCCAATTCTCTCCCCCTTTTCACGTCAACCAAAAATATACGAGTGATAGCATGTGCAACAGGCAAGTGCTTAAATCACCTTAAATTTTGTTGTCGCGAAACCAATAAATATTTTGTAACTTCAGGTTACACTTTAGACCCCTTAAACAACCGGTTAGTAACACCACACCGGAGGAGACCGTAGACTGCTGGTCCAGGCTAAGTTAATTCTTTGGGGACAGACATATGGGTAGAAAATTTTCTCTAGTGCAAATAAGGGAAAACATTTGTCTCCAGGACATATTCCAACTATTCATGTCTGCAGAACATATTTCCATAATTCATGTCTTCAGGATCTCTATGCACTTGAGACGGTGTTGAGTAGAAACACTCTTCACCAAGGCAAGTATAACTATATATCTAGTTTTGGCATACATTAATCTAGGTTTATTCCACGCAAGATTGCTTACGATAGGTAAGGCATATGCTTCAGTCATCATGTTCTATTTAGCATTTACTCAGATAATTAACTCTACTATAGGAGAGAAGATAGAAATAGAACAACTCAGACCATTATTATGACATAAGGGAAATAAACATCTAATACGAAACAATCAAGTAAAAGATGTAAACTACTCAGCATGAGCAAAATCCAAACTCTACAGGAGTCATTAAATTTTCCATGAATTTCCAAGCAATGTCCGAAGTTTCTAATAATTTAAGAACTGCAGGTTTGACGGCGTGTTCACCGCTTCAACCACCGCGGATCACACCCCTAGTCAGATTTCTATCCTGCTAGCCTATGAACCGTGCTCGGTTCGATTGAGCGTGGGACGCAGCAAAGAGCAACGCACGGGGATTACCCAGGTTCGGACCCCCTCGCGGGTAATAGTCCTACTCCTGCTGAGCCTTAGCTCTTTTCTTGTTGTGGTTGAATGGAATGTGGTTACAGAATGCTTGTGAACTGTGTGTGTTCAAAACACACGTCTCTCCCCCCCTCTTTTTCCTCTCTCTCCGCCCCTTTTATACAAGCCTTGGACTGGCGGAGAGAGCCGTGGGGGTAGGTAGTACAGTACTCTAAGTACACTGACAAGACACGACAGAGAGAGCAACGTGCAGCCTTACGCGCGAAGCGGCGCCGCCTCGCGTGCTCATAAGTGGCCTCGCCCGCAGACACACCGGTGAGGCTGCAGGCGGGGCCCGGCCGCTCCTCCCGACAGCGGCGGCCATCTTAAGCAAACCTTCTCTCTGCCGGTCAATTCCGGCTGCGCCACGATGATACCGCCAGCCTACGGGGTCATCAGAAGCGGTAATCATTTCTTCACCGTCTATCCGCGCGTGGCGTCGCGATTAAATCGCTCGTCCTTCGCAGCAGGGAGAGCCTTCGCACGAAGACTCTTCCGCAACGCTCTCGCCACGTGGGCCCGCTGATGGTGGGGGCCTTACTACGCCGAGGGCTCGCTCATGCGCCCACTGGTGCGTGGGGCCCTCGCCAATGTATTGCGGGCTCGCCCCACACACTGAGTCTGATCGCCACTTTGACGCGTGGGCCCGCTGACACGCCGAGGGCTCGCCCATCTGTTGGGTCTGATCGCCCACTTTGACGTGTGGGGCCCTCGCCTGCTGTTCTGAGGGGCTCGCCCACGCCATTTGGGCCTTGTCGCCCTTTGACGCGTGGGGCCCGCTTGATCTTCTCAGGACTCTTTGCACCCCGGTATTTATTACACCGACAAGGTTAATAAATTATACTCCAAACATACAGTGACAGAAAAACAAGCCATAAAGAACACAATGGTGCCCACAAAGTTTCTAACATTTTTATGGATCTCTGCTAATTATTTCTGGTCTACAGGCCATATTATAATTATAACAATGCAGGAAACAATAATAACTTTTTGCTAGAAAATAAACTCATTAATATGCAGCTTCCAAAGGTGGGCTAGGTCTAAGATTTTGCATATTATGGAAGCTCAAAAATTAGAATCCAAATCTGGAAGAGAGGATTTCTGTGGTTACCTAGAATTGAGAGCACTAAAAGGGGAAATATGCTACGAGAACCACTCGTGCAAACATTGTGTCCTTCGGAGACTGAAACACAGTTTCTAGGCACCATTTCAGGATGGGTCACCAGGTCCATCCAAAATAGTACAGGGCGGCAGAGCCGAACCCGGCAATGGCGTGACCGTATACGGGATGACGGCACGAGGGCAGGCGTCGCGACGCGGGGTAACGACTATCATGGCGGCCGACGGTGGCACAGCCACGTTACGGGCACGGCTATCATGGCGGCGCATGGCGCAGAGGACGACGGCGACCGAGCCTTGAAGCGCGCAACCGTGGTCCGAACCATAACGACACTGGAGCGATGCAAGATAGAGGTGTAGCGGCGATCGCAGCGGCAGACAACACCGGTGCAAGCGCGGGTCGCCTTGGAGGCCTTGCGCGCAGAGACCCGCCGGCGTGGCGAAGCACGGCCACGAAAGAAGCGATAACCAGCCGCCGCAGGCGCGCAAGAACAGACAACCTTCGAGGCTACGGCCACAACGCAGCGGCACGGCGAGGGCGCAGACGGCTCGGCATGGCAGGCAAGCGGAGGCGCTGCATAACGGGCGATGCCTTGGTATGGCGGCGTAACGGGCGGGCGTGGGTCCAGCCATGATTCCGTCGGGAACGCAGCGGCGTCTGGCGGGGGCGTGGCCGACCTGCAATGGCAGCGGTAAAAATTCACCAATTTGCAATATTAAATAAGACTACGGGTCTAAACCGGGTAAATTGCATAAAGGCGAATAAATAATTCACAATTAATTTGCAATTGAAAGACTACAGGCTTTTGAACAAGTCACAGCAAATAAAGTGAATTAATACTTAATTAACAGGGCATAAATAAGTTTATTTAAAAGGAATTAAATCTACAGGATTTAATAATTGAATCTGTAAAAACAGATAAAAAACCCCTTCAATTTCGAGCCTTAAAAGGCCCAATCGCCCACCGCCTAATCGCCCAAGCGCGGCTGGCCGACTATTGCTTTAGGGTTTCTCCAACCCGGGCGGTGCCGACGGGCGCCGGCGGCGCGGGCGCAAGCGCGGGCAAAGACGCGCGGAGACACGGCCTTGTGCTGCTCTGCAGTGGCGCGGCGCAGGCGCCATGACGAACGCTGCGCTGCGCCGCCAGCGGTGGGTGCAGCGCGGCTGCAGGTGGCGCTGGCGGGCGTGGCGGCTAAACACGGCGGCGGCGGTGGCGAAGCGGCGCGTCCGGCGGCATAGCGGCGCGGGCGTGGCGTGGCGGCGGCTTCGGCGCGGCAATCGCTGCCGAGCGCCAGCGATCTTGATGGCGAGTGCGGACGGCGCAGGTGCATGACGGGCGAGGCCATGATGGGCGTGGCGAAGCGCAAAAGCGCTGCAATGGCGCGGCACGCGAGGCACGCTGGCGGCGAAGCGCGAAACCATGGGCTACCGCGGCCAGCGGCGGCGAGCGTCCAGCACATGGCGGCGGAAACCACGCGCGGCAAGGCGATAGGGCGTCCAGCGATGGCGGCGTGGCGGCTTTGTCGCGTGGCTGTCTGGCGGCGTGCACAGCGAACGAACGCGCTGGCGGCCTTGAGGCGGCGCTCGATCGACAACCAAAATCAATCTACTAAATCGACAGCGAAAATAGTAGATCGAAATAATAGATCTGATACGAGTAGGCGACATACCGATGATCACAAATCTGAGAGCGATTCGTGCTGATAACGTGTTGTAAATCGGTCGCCGCACAAACGCAAACACAATCACAATAGATAGGAGACACAGATGTAGAGAGACAAAAGCCAGGCACAATGATCTTTATTTTGATATCTCTCTCTTTGTTACAAGGGGTTCATATTTGTAGCCTAGCCTAAATTCGGTTTTGCCCATAATACCCCTAGGGTTTAACGTGGGCTTCCGGCCCATAGATCCTCTAGGGTTATAACACAAACCAGGCAAGCACAGGAGCTTAGTTAAGCGCCCATCTACAGACAGCCAACCCGAGGCAAGTGCTCCACGTGTCCCCCACAGCCAAACTCCCCATCCAATCTCTCTCTCTCTCTCTCTCTCTCTCTCTCTCTCTCTCTCAGTGGCGGAGAGCCGTCATTGTCGAAGTGCGCCCTGCTGTCAAGCCGTCGTCGCCGTCAGCTGCGCCCGCGTCAGCCGTCGTCGCCGTCGGCCGTGCCGTGGGCAATGGCGCCAGCATGAGACAGCGGTGGCGGTGTGAGACAGCGGAGCCAGCGATGGCGTGGTACTCGCGCGTGTGGTCGAAAAAAGCGGCCGACGGCGGCGTGCACGCGTCGTGAGGACGGAGCGCCGTTACACGAGGAGCTCATTGAGTCGTTATGCCGGTCGGCGGAGGAGGCGACAGCGTAGGGTAAAGGGGCGGCGAGTGGAGGTCTTGGCGCGGCGCGGGGGCGGGTTGGCGTGCGGCGAGGGTGGCGGGGAGGGAGCTCGAAATGAGAGGGATTTGAGGGAGGAGACTCGGGAGGAAGAAGGCAGAGAGGATTAATTTATATGACGTGTGGGTCCCACAGTTTTTGGAGTTGGTGCTTTATAGCCAAGCTGTTGGATGGAGAAGTGGTCTCTTAAGTTGACTAGGCTGTGCCACCTAGATCTTATAGACAACAAGTTGTCTCTACTATTGGAGATGCTCTTAGACGACTTTGTAGAGTTATTTATCTCTCAGTCGATTTTTTGAGCCGTTGATCAAACATCTTTATAGGGCACATAAAAGATACAACGAATATCCACGTATGTGAGAAAATTAACTAATAAATAAATAAGTCTCAACCGTCTGATAACTAGCAAAGGTGGTGGGAGAAAATGAAGGCACGTCAATTCTTTTCTTGATTTTCCGGCTATTGCTTCTTTTGCCGTTCTTCGTGAAAGGGCCAAAAGGTTTGTGTCGACTGATGTATTTACGTCATAGGAGATAGCACAACAGGAAGTTTCAGCATGATTCCTAGTGAAACATTATGGCCCACTTTGATAGCTTGTTTAGTTGTAGTTTTTGTTGGGATTGCAACTTTTGTTATTTTTATATACTCCATTCACTTTATTTTTTGAAAATAATTTTTTTAGAATTTTGTAGAGTTTTTCTCAAAGATCTGAAAAATATTTTTTTAATAATTTATTTAGCCTTTTCATACCACTTTCAATGGTGATCAAATTTTGCAACAAAAACTAAATCATAACTAAACAAGCTATCAAAGAGGGCCTGTGACTACAACGAACCATGCACTTACCGCATGATTAGAGATCAGGATTATCGGGCAATAGCATACACCATTATTTTTTTTGGCTCAATGATAATATTTTCTTGTTTTGAAGGGTCAGCATATACATTTTCGGAAAACAAAAGGCAGAGAGGGATTTTTCCCCCTGTGTTAAGCTGAACAGTTCAATTCCTAGGGCAGAGAAACACTCCACAGTGATGAGTGCACTGTGCACGCTGATACACCGGCCGAAGAGGAGGGCGCGGGGCCCAGGCGCACAGCCTGGAGAGCACACGTGGCACGTGGGTCGTGTCTACCTGCGACTGCGATCCCGCTGGGGTAAATCGGGCTCGGAATCTCGGATGGATGGAATGAAGGATCGGTCGGTGATCCGTCCGCCGATTTCCAGATTGGGTATGGGGCCCACCGTGACCTTTTCTCGCCAGCTTTCCTATTTAAGTATGATATCTTCTGGCCTCGGGCACCGTGAACACTCAGATGATTGTCTCCCTGTGCATCATGCAGCGAGATCATCTGTCTTTTGTAATAATTACTTCCTTCGTTCCAAAATATAAGCTTTAGATTTTAACTATAAATTAATCAAATTATATATATCGTTAGTATATAAAAGTTGTATCAATATGTTTATATTTTAAATTGGTTTTGATACAATATCCTCTTTGTAAAAATTCATAACATATAATAGAGAAATTTAACGGTTAAAATCAATCTTAAAAGATTTTTTCGAAGTCAAAATATGCCCTATATTTTGGGATGAAAGGAGTAATATGTATAAAATGCTCATAAAATATATAAAAAATCATACGAAACATCCCTGTTGAAATGGCATACGATTCGTATGCCTTCAAATATCCTATGCGCTTTTTGGGGCCGCGGCGACCGCCAGAGTGCGACACTTCGCGCCTTCGCGGTCCATGAGACGAGGCCAGTTGCGTCACACTCTCGCCGCTCTCGTGTTCGTGCGAGCGAGGCGCGCAGAAGATGGCAAGTCTGAGTCTTGGGCTCTTGGCTGGCGCGAGGCCCGTGCGGTGCTGGTCGTTCACTGAGCTATCATGCGGACGTTGGTGATGCACTGATGCGTGCGTGACAAAACTGTAGCCAGGATCCTTTCGTATCCGGTTTGGTCACTCGGCTGTAGCGTAATGGAAGCCTGCAGGCTGGAGTGAGACGCTGACGCATGCCAAGAAATACCACTTCGTCTACTTCTCAGATGTTTTTTTTTTTTGTTATTTTCGACAAATTTCACGGATGGATTTGGAGCCGTCGAAGCCACTTGCTGGATTAATGCTCTAGGTCTGGTTCTTTTAAGCTAAAAAATGCTACAAAAATTAATCTAAAAAAATTATAACTCCTTAAGATAGGTCTTAGAGAGTAAAAAAAAACATTCCCTCCGTTTTTTTGTTTGACACCTTTGACTTCTGTATACGCCTTTGCCCATTCGTATTATTAAAAAATTTAGTGCAAACATGAAAAAAATATAAGTAATACTTAAAGTATCTTTAATGATAAAACAAATCACAACTAAATAAATAATATGTTCATAATTTTTTGAATAAGACGAATGGTGAAAGGCATGTCCAAAAGTTAAAAGCGTTAAACAAAAAAAAAATAGAGAGAGTAAAACATTTTAATAAGAACTATTAAAATTTTCATAAAAATAAAATACTATAAAATACTACAGATATTTCGTCATGTATAAAAATAACAAATTTTTAGCGTTAGTTTTAAATTTTAATTTGAGCTGAAAAAAAAATTCAATTGGAAATCCATATTTGCAAACCACGTACAGTCCTTTCAAAGATTCCCCCACGTATGATCATGATCATCATTTACACTCCTTGTAGTCGCAGACAAGCATCCTCAACCGTTCCTACTCCCTTAAACTCGAAACCGACGGCCCGTAAGTGGAGCCGTCGCACCGCCTCGCTCCCGCGCCCGCCGCCGCCGCCGCCGCTGCCGCGCGCTGCTGCTCGTGCTGGAAGTCGCGCCGGACGGACCAGAGCACCTCGGCGCACCGCCGCATGGCCGGCCGCCCCGCGCGATCCCGAGCCGTACACTCCGCCGCCAGCGCCATCACCCTCTCCACCGCCGCCACGGCCGCGCTGCTCCTCCGTATCCGGGCGTCCATCATCACCACCGTGTCGCCGTCCCGGCACTTCCGCAGCGCCTGCGCCCACATGGTAATTCCGTCGAACACCTGGCGTACTTCGCCTTTCAGTGACGATACGTGCCCAGTTTAGATTGTGCTTCTTACCCATTGGGTGGTGAGGCGTTGGTGGCGGCCGCGGCCGCGCTCGATGGGGCGTCGGCCGGTGAGGAGCTCCACGAGGAGGACGCCGAAGGAGTAGACGTCGCTGCGATCGGTGAGGTGGTTCGTGCGCAGGTACTCAGGGTCCACGTATCCTGCCGTGCCCTTCACCATTGTTGAGACGTGGGTCGCTTCAGGGTTGTCGGGGGCTAGGCGCGCAAAGCCGAAATCGGACACCTTTGCTCTCAGCTGGTCTGTTAGGAGGATGTTGGAAGACTTGATGTCGCGATGAATGATTGGGTGGTCTGCATGCTCATTATGAAGAAATGCCATTGTCACACATTAGCATACCGGTAATTTGACATCCATATATTGTAGATACACTCTGTTGGGTTTCAAAATCATGACTGTATATAACTTGTAGAGAAAATTCTTATCAAGAATGTGCTGAATTGGTGACCTATCGTGTTTCTGCTTCTCATAGAATTTAGAGAACTGAATAATGGTTTCAGGGATTTGGCTATGTATGCGTTTGTGATCTTACATAAGTATGAACATAAACATGCACATGCTACTTACAAACTACAACAAAAGTTTGGCCATAACGCTATACATTTTCCCTAGGGATGTCAAACGGTTATTTCAAAATTAGACAGAACTTCCTTGTAAATGAAGATATATAATTTGAAAACTGTGCTCTGTGGGACAGAAATTTTGTCAATTGAAACGAAGAGTGGTGTCAGCCTTATTATGTGTATAAATGGCGGATAGTACCTGTGTATCCGTGTAAGTAGGCGATAGCATGAACTATGTCGATCGCAATGTTGAGGCGCTGTGAAAATTCCAACGGTTCCCCCCGTGATCCTTCATGGAGGCAACAGATGTGACCTTAAATTCCTTTGATCCAACGAAAAAATTTATGGAAGAGAAATGTAATTACATCTTGAAACATAATTTGAGTCCCAAGAAAGCAAGCCTTTGTAACCAAAGGAACATTGACTGTACCAAGTATGGTTATAAACAAAATATTACAGTACTAGCTCTGATTTGTATACTAAAATGCTTAAATATGTACATCATGTTTGGGCGATTATCATTTTGGAAGATCTCAGATACCTTTTTGTTGATGTATAATATTGTAATGTGTTATTTCATTCAGTTGCACTGCCTTTAGTGTATGTTGAAAATAGTTAGCTCTATATTTTGGCATATTTTAACAATACTGTTAAGAATTTAAGCATGTTTCCTATATATGTTGACATACCATCCAAGTGTTCACGAAGTGTTCCATTATTGACATACTCAACCATAATCAGGCGTTCATCCTCATGATCCAAGTATCCAAGAAACTTCACCAAGTTCAAATGTTCAACCTTTGACAAAGTCTGTGTTTCACTTCTGAACTCTGCAGATAGGTGCCTGTCATACATATTCTGCCAATTCCAAATGTTGTGTGAAGATTTTTCATTTATTCAATGACAATAAGTAATTTATTAATAAAGATGCTTCCTCTTCGGGTGTTACGAAATTCACCAACAAACCTTAGTGGCTCGCTTTACAGCTATGATGGATCCATCCCTGAGCTTCCCCTTGTACACAGTGCCAAAATTTCCTAGCCCAATTTTGTTTTGTTCACTGAAGTTTGAAGTAGCCAGGCAAATTTCCTGAAATGAGAACTGTTCTTGCCATGATTTCTTTAGACTATTGTCACCTATATGTCTGGACGTATTGGTGCTGGCACTACTTCCTGATGAAATTCTTGAAACTGCTAGAAACCAATGGAAACCCTTTAATGTCTTATTTGCAATTGATGTCACTCAATTTGCTTGAAGAATTGAATAACTGATCTTAAAACACGTGCATGCACACTATTGAGAGAGTAGCTATATCTGCTGTTTGGTTGTTTTCTGAAAGCCATCTGTCTTGAATGGCAGAATCATGAGTAGCCAAAAAATATGTAAATAGACATGTTAGTTGAACAACAATGCTAACTTGGAGGAGTTCCAATGAACATAATCTTTTGTTTGTGCTAGATTAACAGAAACACGAAATAGAAGCTTGTAGATTGCGAGTCTATGGAAGTTGTTAATAACTAAACATGCTGGCCTGATGAAAGACGAACCATCATATCGTGTTATGATATTTGACTCAGGACGAAAAATCTCAATCAGGACGTACTCCTTATTGTTGTTTTACTTTTTTGCAATGTCACAATTAGTAACTGTTTAATAGATAATATTGAAGCCCTGCCACATCTTGTTTGAACAGGTGTCAAGTTCAACAGAACATGTCTTATTTCTAATGCAAATAACAAGTTCATGACCAATAGCTAAGCTAATTGCAGGGGCAGATGTGAATATATGATCAGAGGATAACACGCAATGATGAGCAGATCAAGAAAGGAGGGTGAGCTTACTGGAGCTAATAGACACATCATGGCCATCATTTGAGGGTTTGTCACGCCCCTCCCTGATTTTAGATCGATGTGGGGCAAAGCAGTTTGTGCATACCCGTGCAATCGCTGCAGCTACTTCCCAGGATGATCTTGAGCTCCTCGCTTCCTTGTTAACACGGGAGCGAGCTGTATAGGTGGATGTCTTTGAGAAGCCAGTATCCGACTGAAACTCATGGTTGAAGCCAGACAGATCTCTTCCATGGTTGGTGCTGAATGCCCGGTGACGAGCAGCCTGCATAGTTGATGGGGTTGGAAGAGGACGTTGAAAACTGCTCTCACATAATAATCAGGTAACATGTTCTCTTGGCCGATCTTTCCTCAACTTTGTAGACGCAAAGGCAGTGGACTGATTCAAGTTTGACCAGGTGTATACATCTTAATAATTATGAAAGGATTGTTGATTTGCATTTCAGGTCAAGCAAATGGAGTTACGAGTGTATGCATGTATGACAGCTGCTGTTCACAGTAATAATTTAATATCGGTGGGTGGAGTAGGATGTCAAGTGATGAATGTTCAGATTCTTTTCCAGAGAGGATTGAACTGGGGTAATCTCATACACTACACGTACTTTCGGACCTTTCACCCCCCTAAACACTGTTTGACATCCATAGGAAGAAGAAATCGTCTTGTTAATACACAATTGAAGTTCGGGATGGCATTTTTTAATACATAAATTTGTGCTCTTGACATCCATTTAGTCCTGCAGTATTTGTCCAATTGCCCTGTTTGCACAAACCAATGAGGCACAGGATTTCAGCAACCCAATCTCTCACATCATTAATGGTAGATAGAGGGGGAAAATACAGCAATAACAAAGCATATTCCCTGTAGCGGACAAATACTGCGAAACAGCAATTTCAAATAAACTGGACAAGTATCATAGAACTGAGGAAGTATTTACAAACTCTACAACTAAGTATTTAATAACTCTATGTGATATTTTACAAATCATCCTATAACTATCCGATCCTTCTGTGATGGTCAGTCAATGAACCCCCTATATCTCTCCATGCATTTTATACCTAAAAAGGAAACTGCAAAAATATCATCACAGGTCATAATGATTTTAAAATCCCTCAATAACTTTGTGGCATTTAGCCAATTACACCCTCAGCTAGTTCTTTATATTTGTTAACTTCTGGTGTCACTTTTTTCAAAGGTTATAAATGTGAATGGCATTACATTAATACATTTAATAGCAATTTTAAACAATGGCAAAGCTTGCCTCACTAAACAATGCTGGCTCCAAGCTTCCAACTATGCTAGCAACCATTTTTGGCTCTCTCTCACTACCATTGCATGCCTTCCAGCTCCTATCCTGGTATTTGTTCTCTGATACTGCTTCAGATATCCTTGATTTGGGACATTCACATTTGAACTCACTCACACTAGAAAAAATCACATATGATCTCAGTAGCTAGTTCCATTATTTCCATCTCAGATACTCTATCTCCAAGACAATCCAACTCACAAAATACTTCCACTAAATTGAAGAAAAATGCTGCAGTCTGTGGATATCATAACTGTGGTGTTCATCCCTAGGTGCACACAACTTTTTGATAGTACCCAAGAAGATGATGGCACATCATTCTCTCATGAATCATCATGCTATGTTCTACAATATGAACTGTCGATTTCCTCTTAGGTGCTAACCAGTGCCATCAAAATCAACATGCTCTCCAGTAGCAAAGATATCCCAAAAAAGTGCACTGCCGAAGTATAGAAGTGATGTTAACATTAAAAAACCACGGAAAGAACCCATCCGATCCACAAAGAAACCTGCTCCGACAGTTCCTAAAATGGCAGCAAATGTTCCAGCTGTATTCGACATTCCTGTTGGCACGCAATCATATATTAAACATAGAATTTCAGACAGGATAAAATCTATAAATAAAGCCATGAGGAAATATATTTAGTACCATGTAGCACTCCAGCATATTGTGGAGCAATCTCCTGATAAGAGTTGAATAATGAATTGTATCAGAGCGGAAGCGGATCTAATCTAAACAGGGAAAAAAGGAAAAATTGACTACTGTGCACTTTGAACAAATGTTCCCAAGTATAAATACCTGAAGATTAACTAAAAAACCTGAGTGGCCAAAGGATTTGAAACCAACAGCAATTGTAAGCCAAGCTGAAGCAATGATTGGATTCTTTGCTGCATTTAGACCAAGAAGAGCAATACCAGGACCCACAAAGCCAATTGTCTGCACGAAGCAAAGTCAAAGAGGGTTTTGTGCCCCAACAGTAAATATCTAATTTTGAAATGAGAGACTAGATAAAAATACGTATTTGTATAAAATAAATTGCCATGCTCACATAAAACTTAGCATTTTATTAATATCTCTACTACTTTAAAACATCTAATGATCATGGTGGTGGTACTGCCAACTTGCGATCTAGACCATCCAACCAGGACTGGTCTCCGTGCACTGTTCGATCTCCACCCTGATCCCATTCTCACCCCGCCGCCGCCTTTGGGTTTCCCCTGCTCCCACCTCCCACGATCCCATTTGGTGCCCACCCCCCGCCCCGCATAACCGCCCCTCTTGACTCCCCGTCTCTCCCTCCGCCACCCCTCCCTCTTTCCCGCTGCCCCCGCCGCCCCACCTCCCTCTACCCCACTCGCCATTGTCCCCCTCCCTCTCTTTAATCTAATCAAGCTTTAATGAACCAAAAAAGGGGCAGCTGGGTAAATTTGTTGTCCATGAGGCGCCAACTATGTTAGTAATTGATTTGAAAAGACCTAGCCATGCATTTGAAATATATAATGACTCACAAATTTTGAACTATTTTTGGTTCATGAGCCTTGTGAAACCAATTGTCATTAGTTAAGCAAGGTGAATAAAAAATAATGTTGCCTTTGGTGATAATATGGAGGTGCACTCGAGCATATTAATTCAAACATGTTATAGCTGCCCCTAATTGCTCTTTCCTTCTATTTAAGCTAAATAATTCGAGCAACACACCTGCATTATCTTCCGAGTCAAAGTAATGTTTGTCCCATTTCGGATAAGCATGTCTGATACAGAACCAGCCACATAACCTAAAACTGCCATCATGACCCAGGGGAGTGCACTAAACCATGCTGCTTCTCTCAAATTTACATGATATATCTGATCAACATCGAAGGGAATATTAAATAAACAAGGGAAGAATTAGTTTTTTAATTCAAGAATCATGAAGCAGAGTCAGGACTTACTGTTTTGAAATACACTGGCATCCATGAAAGGATAACGAAATAGCCCTGAAAAAAAAACATGTGATACTTAAGAGATTACCCCTGAAAGGTGTGCTTCATATGGCACAATATAACATAGTTAACAAAAGCTATGTTTATAGGAGTTACCCAACTATGCATAGCATTTGCAGAAATTAAAGCCCATGTTGGCCATTTAGAAAGTAGTTTGCTGAAAGGAGGGACCTTTCTTAGTTTTTCACCTCCAATATGAGGATTCATCAATTTCTGACCTTTGGTTATATACTCTAGTTCATATGCTGATATTTGCACATGTTCACCAGGAGTGCCTGATATAGCAGATATCCACACCAGAACCCACAGAAACCCAAACAATCCAAATATCACAAATGGTCCGAAAATTCCAGCTCGTGACATGATAATAGGTGAAAGAAGTAGCCCAATGGTATTGCCAAGCTGAAAGCCAGCCATTGCAATTCCAACAGCACTAGATCGTTCTGTGTTAGGAAACCACCTATATGAAAATGCCCAATGCAAAGAGTTCCATAAATATTAACATTCAGGACAATGCAGAAAAAATATATTATTATACTGTCTAAAGCATGAAGAGTAATAAAATGATCAAAGGGCACATAATTCCAAAGTAATACCTCAACACCATGTTGTTCATACTTGGCAGTGCCACTCCTTCTGCAATACCTAGCAGAACCCTAGTTGAGAGGAATAACCACAAAGATCGAGCAGCTGCCCAAGGGGACAAGAATGTGGCCAATGACCATAAAGCCACACCATAAGCCATGACTCGCTTCCCGCCATAGTAATCAACAAGCGTTCCACCAATTATTGGTGACACCAGATATCCCCAGAGGAATGATGACTGTTTGGAGTGCCAACACCATAATGGAAGTACCACCAAATCATTAAAGGAAGATGCACAAACCCATGCAGAATATAGTCTAGGCAGCAGGCACCAAATCATGTTTGTTTTGAGTTCCAACATCACAACGGAAGATTAATATTTAGGTTAAGTGAACAAATAGACACCCTTCGCTTCCTGAGATGTAATACTTCGCATGCATTATTATACTACAGCAGCTTGCGTGAGTTAATCAAGAATGAAATATATTGTGGCCTAGGAAAACTGAGAAATTAACACCTACATCCTTGATTTGATGGAAAATGAAGTGATTTTTTTTTTAAAAAAAACTTGTGCATTCAACCACAAAGTTAAATTTGAATCATTTTTTGAAACCAAATCTGAACCGATGCAATTGAGCATTCTGACACCAAGCACCATTCTGTTCCCAGTCAATAGCGCCGTAGTGCAGCCAAACAAAAGCAAACAGAACTGAAGAGAGCTGGGGACCTGCTCACCTGCACGACTCCGGCGAACGACGGTGTCCATCCGTATGCTTGCGAGAGCGGCACGATGGCAACGGACATGACGACGCGGTCAGCGTTGCAGAGCGCGAGGGCCAGTCCCAGCATGGCCGCCACCTTCACCCTCTCTGACGTCACGAACTCCGCCGCCACCGCCTGAGCCTCGCCCCCTCCTGCAGCAGAAGCTGCAGCGGGAGGGTTCCTAGCCAGAAGCCGAGATGGCAGGAGAGGAGCGGGAGGCGGGGGGCGGCCGGGGGGGCGCTGGGACTGCCATGAAGGCGGGGGCAGGGTTTGAATGCGGACTGGAGGCCGGCGGCGGCGGCCGGAGAGGAGGCCGGGAGCGGAAGGGGGAAGAAGCGAGCGGGTCAAGGGGAGTAGTTGGCCGGGAGGTGCCATCGGTTGTCTTCTCCTCCTCCTCCGTCTGTGTCCGGGGAAGGGAAGCCGGCCGGAGTGGAAGTGGTTGGTGATTCTGATGAAGTGGATTGGTGGACTGACGTGTCAGATGTATGGGACTACGGGCCCGCTCTCTGCTTGTTGTGGTCAGTGCCTTCAGTGGTCAGTGATATCATACTGGGCTATCGATGGCCCAAGAAAGCACCACGGGTTTGGAGACTGGAGACGGAGCAATAAAGTTTTTGGGCTAAGAGACGGTCTTCGGGTGTAGTTGGTTTGTTATCCTTTATGGCCCTTATATGCCGAGTCTGGAATTAGCCTTCTCTGGTTGTTGGAGGCCTAAAAGTGTGCGTTTTTAGGGATTTTTTTATTTTCTCCAAATAAATAAATATTTTTTGTTTCACAAAATGCATCTTGCCAATTCAACAAAGTAAAGAGATATGACAAGGTTTCTCTCTTCCTACGTCCTCGTTGGACCATCATTATTCACAAAGAGGGTGTAGCTCCTATCCAATAGCGGACTAGCGATAGCCCTTCTAGTCTTCAGAATGATTTGAACCTCTCACAAGTTTCTACTTGAGAAATCACCAAGTTCTATCCTCCTTGCTTCAGACCTAGGTGATAGGTTGAAAAGGAGCCAATCCCTCCGGATAAAATAACCATTAAACACTAACCAAACCCTAGAACTATCTCAAGATCTCACCCTCGGACCCCTGAACCCTAGTTTTTAGTGGCTCAAACTCATATAATTCTATGGAAGCCCAAGAAGCGAAGTAGCAAATGACAACAAGCCCCAAAGGCCAATATATAGAGGACCCACGAAAAACTAGTCGTTAGATGGCATGTGCTCGCGAACGGTCTGGCCTGCCAAAACCAGACCACAACATGACACAAAACCTCACCTCTCGTGCACGCGCTGAACTGCTCGTCGGATGGCCTAGCGTCATTGGCCGACCATAACATCCCATGTTGAGTGCTCGATGTCGTCGACGTGTCTTAGGCAGTACGTGGAGAGTCTCCCCAAGCGAGGAGATCGCTAAAAAATTTTAGGGTTTTTGAACTAGAGGCAAAATGATGGGTTAGGAATGAATGTCTTAGCCCTCATGGGGTGAGGGCTCCTTTATTTATAGGGGTATTAGAGTGTAGGGTTTACATCTTAAGAATAAAAAGATCTTTTTACCCTTGCCTTGGGACCATTGGTGAGAGATCAACAGATCCTTACAATACCTGGCCACTTACAGGCATTCGAAAAACCCTATCTACCCCTATATTTCTAGATATTACGTACTCAATTATCTTGGGCCTCCGAAAAAGTACTTGGCCCATCCGTCAGCCCATCAAGAGGTGGCCTTCATAGGGTAGTGAGCCCATGTTAGGTTCTACCCCCGATGGGCCTCCTTATGCTAGACGAGGTAAACCACCATCTTCGGATGTCTTTTGGGGAATCTTCGAGTATGTTTGTCCTCCTCACAGTTGGATCTTCGTTAGAAAATCACCCATTTGGCCCTCGTTCTTATCTTCGTGGCTTTGAAGCCACGAAGATACCTTTGGGGTCTTCGGGATCCTCTTTAGTTCTTTTAGCCGTACCTTTGGGATTTCCACTTCGATTTACCGAGGAATGGAGACGTCTTTCTACAACACTTGATCCTCGAAAGCGTTGGCCCATCCCCACCCACACGTGTCGGACATTTAGGTCCGATCGTCCGACAACAGCTAGGCAACCTGAGCGGCCATAGAAACCACTATTTTGGTATGCTCATGGCATATGATAATGAGCTCCATGACCAGTGACTGCGTGCTACAGTTACAAATGGATTTCGAAACTTATTATTGAAAGTTTTTACGTTTTGCAAGTAATGTTGCCCTTGCAAGCACGCTGCACACAGTGACACAGGCTGACACGATCACACCACGCGCGCGGTACGTACCGCAGCCAAATCTATGGATCCGTGACCCGTCCCACTGTCCCGCCCCGGCCCAGCACTCCAGCACTCCAGGTCTCCAGCAGGGCCACACAACCCACGAATGGCCGTCGTGCGCCGCGACGCTTTATCTTCTCCGGCTCCACGTGGCACCACGGCGGCGCCCGGCTTATCTGGTCCAGTCGCGCGCCCTCCGCGCGTGTGATCCGTTCCCCCCAAATCTCCAACGTGAAACAAACGCACGGCAAGTAGCGCTCACGAACGTACACTCCCAAACCAAGCTCATCCCCTCCTCGTCTCGCTACGCCGTCTCACCTGAACGCCATCACCATGGACACCGTCGCGGCGGCCGGCTACGTCCGCGGGGCCGCGACGCGCTCCCCTGCGTGCTGCGCCGCCATGTCGTCCTTCTCGCAGTCGTACAGGACCAAGGTACGTACGCAAGAGCTTCTATCACTCGCTGGGGAGTGGAGTGTGTGTCAATGGCGCAGGTGAGTAATTAATGTGCTGATGGAGTGATGTGGAGTGAATGCCGCAGCAGGCTGCCCGGCCACCGACGACATTCTACGGCGAGTCGCTGCGGGTGAACACGGCGAGGTCGCCGCAGCCGAGGCACTCCAAGGCGGCGAGCAGCGCGGCGCTCAGCGCCCGGTGCGAGATCGGGGACAGCCTGGTGCGTACGTGCATGCTGGTGCTGCCACGGCGATGCTAGCTTGCTTGCTCAACGCTGATCCGTTGGGGCTTGGGGTTTGCGTGGTGATTAGGAGGAGTTCCTGACCAAGGCGACGCCGGACAAGAACCTGATCAGGCTGCTTATCTGCATGGGGGAGGCCATGAGGACGATCTCCTTCAAGGTCCGGACGGCGTCCTGCGGCGGCACGGCCTGCGTCAACTCCTTCGGCGACGAGCAGCTTGCCGTCGACATGCTCGCCAACAAGCTCCTCTTTGAGGTGAAGCGATCGATCGAGTGTTTCCTAACCGCTCATGCAGACATGCAGCATGTCTCTCGGCTGCTTGTCACTTGACAAACTTCTTTACTGCAACGACGTACCCATGCAGGCATTGGAGTACTCCCACGTCTGCAAGTATGCATGCTCTGAGGAAGTCCCTGAGCTGCAAGACATGGGTGGCCCAGTTGAAGGTACTGCCATTTTCTTCTTCCCCTGTACTTAAAGCAAACCCGGGAGCTCATAGTAATTTTTTTTTTGAGTTAGAGACTTAACGCTATTTGAAGAATTGAAGTTCATCTAGTCATTCTTAACCAGAGTGCATAGTTCTATCTTCTATGCGTGAACAGAGAATACAGGACAGTGTTCAGTAATCAGCGCTACTGCTACTGCTACTGCTACTGCTACTGCTACTGCTATGGAACAAAACATATGTTCCATTCGCGTCTTCGGAGGGAGCACTGTGGCCATGGCCTGCATCTCAGTATTCATTATCATGCTGTCTTCTTGGACTTTGTTGTAGAAGCAACCCGGAATGGACAGAGAACTACGAACTATCCAATCACCAGTTGCAAATTGTTTGAGCACTCTACTGAGCTCACGTGACTACTTGCAATGACACTGTAGTTTTACCGATGACAACAAATCGCAGGAGCGAGCGTACAAGTGTACAACTTGAGAAATGAGAAGTTTGGATTTGTGATTCAGATCATCTTAATCTGTCATCGAATCACGCAGGTGGTTTCAGCGTTGCGTTCGATCCCCTTGACGGCTCCAGCATTGTCGACACAAACTTCACCGTCGGAACCATATTCGGTGTCTGGCCCGGCGACAAGCTCACAGGCATCACCGGCGGAGACCAAGTTGCTGCTGCCATGGGAATCTACGGCCCTCGCACAACCTACATTATCGCCCTCAAGGACTGCCCAGGAACGCATGAATTCCTTCTCCTTGACGAAGGTTTGCTTCAATTTTTGAACCTGACGAACTTGTGAAGTTACAATATGCATCTGAGGTAGCTATGACAAGGAGTTGCACAAATGTTGCAGGTAAATGGCAGCATGTGAAGGACACAACAACTATCGGAGAAGGGAAGATGTTCTCTCCGGGTAATCTGAGGGCTACATTTGATAACCCTGAATATGACAAGGTACTCCCTCATTTTTGTTTCAGTACTACTTTTTGTAGCGGTTGATTATTCCGTGCATAATTGCTTATATACAAGAACAGTTTTCAGCGTCTTAACTGCTGAAAAACGTGTCTTCTCAGCTTATCAACTACTACGTCAAGGAGAAGTACACATTGCGTTACACTGGAGGAATGGTCCCCGATGTCAACCAGGTAGATACTGTCAGCAAATCTTCAGTTATTACAAGCCATACTCTCATAGTCACATCCTTGGGAACCTCTAATGTTTCTGATCTTCAGTTATTACAAGCCAGACTCTCATAGCCACATCCCTGGGAACCTCTAATGTTTCTGATGAACTCACGCCGAGTAAAAACAGTACCTGATGCTGGGCTTGGAAACATCTTCTAGTGAGTCCAGCCCTTGCAAGAAGCTCTGAAAATGCCATAACAGTACTTCAGTTCCCATGATCAGTGGCATGACATCTGTTCTACCACTGAACAGTGCCATGATCAACCTGTCATGTCAATTCTACTTCTTCATCTTTAGCACCGAAGAGACAATCTTTCAGACAAGGCAAGAAATGCTTTTTGGGAACAAGCATTTGGTTTGGTGCTCCCAGTAAGTGGCCCAAACTGTAGTGCCACTGCAAAGCCCATGCCATAGACTATTGAGCCGAACCAGCGTCTGCTTTAAGCAAGGGCATACTGTCGGCCCGGCATATAAGTGAACGAATAATGCCCTCCTTCCTACGCTGCTTCAATACACAGAACTTGCGTGACAATGCATGGATGTTTATTCATGTTTGATGGTGCAGATCATCGTTAAGGAGAAAGGCATCTTCACCAACGTGACGTCCCCCACGGCGAAGGCCAAGCTGAGGCTCCTGTTCGAGGTCGCGCCGCTGGGTTTCTTGATAGAGAAAGCCGGCGGGCACAGCAGCGACGGCAAGCAGTCGGTGCTGAACAAGGTGATCACCAACCTCGACGAAAGGACCCAGGTGGCCTACGGGTCCAAGAACGAGATCATCCGGTTCGAGGAAACTCTCTACGGCTCGTCGAGGCTCGCGGCTGGCGCCACCGTGGGCGCCGCCGCCTAAGTTTTTGCTGCGTATTGGAGTATACAGTGGACAGACACACCGACGGGCTTGTAGAACTCGGGCCTCTCTTACACTCTTTGCCCTTTCATGGAAAAGTAAATTTTGTACACAGTTCTATGCATGGCAACACTAGTGACATTGAATGTATGCGTGTCGATCGATCTTCTCATGAGCGGCAATGCGATCTCCAGCTCTGCAACCTTGCCTCTCTCAGTGCTGCCATGCATGCAACACCGCATGCATGCAGTGTGCAGCAATGGGAATCCATGTCCTTACATGCGTGGAAGAGGAACAGTTCCATGTCGACGCTCTGATTTCTGGCCAGGTAGGTTGCTTGAAGCGACGGGAGAGCGCCCGAGTCCCCGACCAACCATTCAGATTTCAGATCCACGTATAACCAAGTGTACCAATCCTGATCACTGATCCTCTTGCTGCTACCACTACTCTCTCTCTCTCTAAATGTGATCACACTCAGTAGCCAGTACAGTACACTGTACACGCATGATGTGATGCACGTTCTGCTCGATGCATCCAACTCCGCGGCGGTCCACGGCACAGTCCGCTCCACGTGGCGCGTACAACAGCAAGAGCACCACTACCAGAGTACGGCATCCACTGCACGAGCCCAGCAATGGCCGCAGCTCTTCTGCACAAGCCATCCGATCGAGCATCACTGCTCCGCCCTCCGAGTCGTCTGCACCAATGAATGGTGGAGAAAAGGGAGTACTAGGACGCCTTTTTTTTTTGCCTCGTGATCGCGGATGGCACAATCGAACGGCGGAGCACAGACACGCAGAGCGCATGCAGGAGACGCAGCCCCCGGCCTGCACCTGCATGCATGCGGCCGAGGCAGCAGCTGCAGCCTGCAGCGGCGCCATGCACTCATGTCTCGTACGATACGAGACGAAGATGGCTGTGGCCTGTGAGCAGCGGGCGTAGCGCGCGGCAGTACGCGAGAACATGGGACACATTCCAGCAGCGGACGATGGGTGACGGGGCGGAGGTGACCGGCCGGCCGCGCGCCGTCGGCGTCACGCGCGCGGAAGGAGGCGAAACCTATGCGCGGTAGGCGCGGAGGGAGACCGCGGTGGCGCGTACCTCTCAGATTCGGCCTGGCGGTGGCGGCCTCGGCCTCCGCGTGGGCGCCGGGAGACATCGAGTACCACGGAGCGCACAGGCGGGGATCAGTGGTGGTGGCGCCGATGTACGCCCGGCCCGGCGAAGCGACGGCTGCCGGCTCGTCGTGCGTGCTTTTACCTGACGGCTTGACGCCTCGCGCTCGATTAGGCCTCGTGCTTGCGGCTGCCATCATTCGATCGAGATTCCATCGTGGCTCGCGACAGGCTGATGATGCGTTGGACGGATTTCGCTCGCATTGCTTACTCCGCAATCAGCGAGGAAATTGCGTTTACGCCGCTCTCTGTAATGGCTCAAACGAATTTACCAGCAAAACTTAAAAATGCCACTATCAACGTTGCCATCTTATTGTTTTACCATTATAGCCCTTTTGCTTTCTCGTACATTCAAAAGTCACCTGGAAACTATTTTGCCCTTCTAAACTGTCGTTTCTCCCCCAACTTCAGAGACATACAAAAAGCATATATAGAGTAAATAGCATGAACACGTGGAAAGGAGTAGGGTACGGTGTTTTTTTTTTGAGAAGAAGATCAGAGATCATTCATTGATAATTGATCATAAGGGGAGACAAAACAGTCTCAATTACAGAGCAGTCCACACAAAGACCGATAATTCATCTAGACTCCATGCTAGACCTATCAGTAAAAGAGCCTATGCTGCTACTCAAAATCCTGCTACCCTTCGTCGAAGAAGCACCAAGGGGCCGCTAGAGACGACGCCAAGCAGGGCACCACAAGCCGTCGCCCAACTGCGGGTTACAACGTCGAAGCATGCCAAGACCTTTCGCCCCGCGATCGGAGCGATTAACCAAACGGATCTGTAGCAAGAGGGCAGCCCCGACGTGGCTTGAAAGAGTAGGCGCCTTCCGCCGCCTCCGCAGCCGCCCGGATCGGGGACTACATGAGCCCCCGCGGCGCCGCCACGCGAAGGGCCAACAAGGCCTAGAAGAGCAGCAATAGGGGTGTAGCCCCCCACCCTTATTATGAGGATCGCCTCAACCACGAGACTCAAGAAGATGAAGTTCATCGAGGTTGTTGCCAAGACGCCTCCATCGAAGCGGTGACCCTACCAACAGAAAAACCAATGGAGCACAGAGCAGGTCACCGACGCACATGGGACACACATGAGGAAGGCGAAGGCGCCAACAAGCAGTAGTTTCATCACACCAAATCCCAGCTTTAGAAGTGACACGGTGGCCATGGTAGTGAGGAAAGCTAATAGAGCTCCCCCACCACCACCACACAGAGATCCGCCGCCGATGAGCCTGGCCAGACCAATCGGAGGGGAAGACACACTTCGGCAGCAACCTTCGAACACCGATGCCGACGCCGACGCCGCCGCTGCTCGAAGGAGACCTGCAGGAACAAAAGGCGCTGGGGCGAAATCCCAGATCTGGATCCAACCCAAGCAGCAACAAAAGACCTACAACCCTACTAACCTAACCCTAAACTACTAGAGCCCTCTCTCCCTCAAACAATCCCCACCCAACCCCACCACAGCCCTAGCCAGCCGAGATCTGAAGCACGAGAACAGATCGGCGACAAGGAGAAGCACGGGTGAGAGAGGAAGGAGAAGGGGAAGGAGAGGAAGGAGAAGGGGGAGGAGGAGGGAAGGAGAGCCGGGGTGATGAGGGCATCATCCACATGGATGTGACCGCCACTCCTTCCCCTACTTCCACTACAGTCATGACAAGTTGGCGACAATTCAATGCATCGTCTACTTCTTATACGTCTACTATGAAGGCTTCATCGACATGGTACAATCGACCACCACCTTGGCCGGGTCGATCACACAGTTGGCCTTAGTATATGGCGCCATCGTTTCTATTACTTCGGCCGCCACCTTGGCCGCCAACCATATTTGAAGGCGCAATCAAGAAAGGAGTGTCCCCACCTCATCTACTTCTTCAGGTCATAAAGGTCTTGTCACTTCAAAGACGGCCCAAGAGAAAGCCCAGCTCCAGTCCAAGTCCAGTTCGGCCATCTGTGTGCAGCACAACTTCAAAAGGACGCCCAGGTCACATACGATGTCCGTTTTTGACGTTCTACCACTCTACGGAAAGCTTAGGAGATAAGATTTCCAACAGATGCAGTCTCACCTCAAAATTCATCTCAAAGCAACGGGAATCAACAAAACAAGGTGCTACGTCACCTAGTTGGGCCAAACCGGACCTTGTACACGTGTTGGACCTAGGCCCAGGTGGAGGACGCCCTAGGGGAACCCTAGAACGACCAGGGAACCCCCTTGGCCGCCACTCCACTTATATATTTCATAGCCGTCGCTGTTTAGACTGAGGTTTGGTTGTGTGTTGGTAGACCCCGTGTGTGTCCCCCCTCGAATTTGCGTGTGTCGATTAAACGACCCGAGTCGAGATATCGAACCTCAAATTTATCCAAGTGCTTCAACCCTATTTGCAATTTTAGATTGTGTTTATCTTTTTCTTGCTTGTTCTTCGATGGCTTGCAGGAAACGACCTTCGCGATTAGGTCAATCGCATTCTTGGCGTGGTTGATAACGAGCAGATTTGGTGATTTAGCGATTGCCGGGTTGTCATCCTTGTGAGGTTGGTAACCGGATCGTCAAGGTCGCATCTTCGACCAGATCAAAATTATCCCCTCAAGTCTCACCAGAAGATCGGGCCGCCCCGTGTCCCCATCACGGGGCGCCTCCCTCACGTCGTCGCAAGGCCGCCGGAGAGGGAGAGAGAGGGGCCCAGCAGCGGAGTAGCTCGCCGGCTGCCTTTTTGCCCAGGCGCTCGCGCTCTATACGTTGGTTGCTTTGGGTTGCCGAAAGCTCGAGTAGGGTACGGTGTTGCGCGATGGACTACGTCGGGATAGGAGATCATCTAGGATATGACCTGATCGAACTCAGCCTGGATGCTGGGTCAGGTCGGATCGGGATCTAGATCTCTACCCATAGATAAAGTTGGTCACCAAATTAATTTTGAGTGTCAATTATTTGTTTGTATGGATCATTAATCATCGCCTTGACACCGGCCTTCTCAACCAAAGGGGATTATTGCCAGACTGATCGGTGTGACTATGTTATGTTAGTTGAAAGAGGATCCTAAGGCCTAGAGGGGGGGGGGGGTGAATAGGCAATTTTAATTTCTTTTGATTATTTTCAATTAAGCATCATATTAAGAATTACCCAATCCTAGTTGCAATTATTGAGTAAGCGGAAGCGATAAACAAGACACAATGCAACTAAGACATAGCATCATAATTCATCACAAACAAGGCAACGGTAGTAAATGCGGAAAGTAAATAAGAGAGAGTGACACGGTATTTGTTTGACGAAGTTCGGAGCCGCGACTCCTACTCTCCGTTGAGGCTACCCCTTGCGCACAAGGACCGGCTCGCTCTCGAGCCTAACGCCTCACTTACTCCCGTGAGTCGTTCCGCCACTCCGGCGAGGTGGACTCACACACCGTGCACCGACTCGAGAGTAGCCACACGCCAAGGCCTACTCCCAAGCCCTCGCCTCCACGAAGGATGTCTTCAAAAGTAACAAGTTCAAACGCCTGATCATGCCGGATCAAGGACTTCCATGAAGCTCGGTGTTGGGGTTTAATGATTTGTGACTTTGGATGTTTTGTGGGTGGAGGAATGGCTCTAGAACACCTAATTGATGAGCTATGAATGTGGTAGGTGAAGTGGAGCAGCAAACCTCAAAATAGCCAGCCACTAGGTAGGTATTTATAGCCCCTAGAGCAAAACTAGCCGTTGCCCCTCGGAAGAGGACAAAAAGGACTAGCTGTTAGCCTCTACCGGACGCCGTCCGACGGGCACCGGACGCCGTCCGATAGCGGCAACTGCTCACAAAAAAACAGCTGATCGGACGCTGTCCGGTAAGTACCGGACGCTGTCCGACAGTGAGGGAGGATGGAATTAAGCCTAACCGGGCGCCGCCTAGACGGCGTCCGACCACAAGAGGGACTCAGTTTTTAACCTTATCGGACGCCGTCCGGTAACGACCGGACGCCGTCCGACAGTGTGAACTGTTTGCTCGTTTTGCTAATCGGACGGTGTCCGGCTGTTCCCAGACGCCGTCCGATAAAGGGATATTTCGAGCTAAAATGTGTGGGGGAATTTAGGTGGGTTTCTCTTTCTCTAGAAATCTCACAAGAGTATATTTGGGTATTTTTAGAAGAGGTGGACTACAGAAACCGAGTTTTCGAGAATTCGCAAAGATCCGGTAAGATCCGAGATATTCAAACCCCTTTTGAAATCCGACAAAAATTGAAAATAAATCCCAACTACTCCTAATCTATACGTGACCTCTTCTCTCGCCCGGTCACGCACTTGAAACCTCGGAGCAGCTCACAAATTGTCGTCGCTTCGAATTAGGGTTTTGCAATAACGCCGAGTCTTCGCTAGGGTTCCGAGAAATCCAAAAACCCATAGCACTTAATATTAGTTAATTTGACATCAATGCCACTAATAAAAATTAGGGCTCAACGATGCTCACAATCTCCCCCTTTGTGGCACTTGATGGCAACCCAAGATAAAATAAAATTTTGAGCTGCAAAAGGGTTAGTGCAATACAAATATGCGAGCAAATACAAAACAATAAGACAACCACAACTCGACCACAAAGGTGTGCAAACAATAGAAGCTCCCCCTAAATTCATGCATAGATTTGAAAACACAAGCCAACGAGGTTCAAAAGACATAAAACAAACTAGAGTGTCAAGCACAAGTTTAAACAAGTATCGAGGCAATAAACAAAATTACAGGTAACAAGACCTCGATCTCACTACCCCTCACTAAACCCTCTAACTTCTCCCCCTTTGTCACCAAGTGACACAAAGGAGAAAAGGTCCTAATCTTGCTGGTCTTGATCCATGTCGTCGCCTCCGTCATCTCCTTGGCCGCCGGAAGAGGAGCCCTGACCCCTAGGACGCTTGAACAAATGCATATGAGCTGCAGAGGGTACCGACCGAGGTGGGGATGGATCATGAAAAAGTTGGGTCGGTTGAGGATTTGGCAAGAAAAAGTTGAGATGGCGAGCGATTTCTCCACCAGTAAAATGAATCTTACCAGGAGGAGGATATGACTGTGGTGGAGGCACAAAAGAAGGAGCAGGCCCGGAAGGAGGGTATACCCAAGGATGAACCGGTGGTGGGTAGGCAGGTGGGCGAGGAAAACCTTGATTCTGTTGGTAGGCCTGGTGGCTGGTATGAGCATGAGAGTACCATGAGTAAGGATTTGCCCCTTCTGGAACTGGCATGAACATAGCACCCATGTACTGTACAGCTGACTTGAACTCTGCAAATTCATCATTTAAATATGTCTGCTGCCCTGCCAGATCTGTCATCTCCCTGCGGGTGTCCGCTAGCTCTTCTTTCACCTCAGTGTGAAAACTTCTCATTTCTGTGCGCAGACCTCTCATCTCACCCAAAAGCATATCATACCACGGAGGAGGGGCAGCGGCAGAAGAATCCGCACCAGGTGCTGGCACAAACGACTGCATTGGAGCAGCAGGAACTGGAACTGGAGGAGGAGCAACATCACCAGGCCGATCCAATTTGGGCTTGCTCCCAAGTGAGTTCAAGAAATTTTTCATTTGATGCTTTTTGATTCTGTTGTTCCAACTTTTTACCTCATCCTCAGAAACCCGCTGTGTCCTAGACAGGAGCAGGCCAACATATGGAGCTAGAGGAAGTGGTCTATTGACCTCTCTGAAAATGGCGTCATCAAACTCTCCCAGAATGGTAGCTCCAATGTTTATGGTCCTTCATGTCAGAAGATAAAGCATAAACCAACTGCAAATTGGAAGGATTCTGTCGCGGTTGCCACTTCGCACAAACAGTGTGCTTCGAAGAATAAGATTGATTAGGGCAGGCTCCTGTCGCAATTGATTAGCCTGTCCTACAATTATTTCCTCATCATCAAGATCAAGGTACATGAATCTGATTTCATCCAAAGGAGGATATTTAGCCCTCCAGAAAGCATCCTCATAAGCCATCTCATTCAAGTCAGCGCCAGTATCTGGAGTGCCCAAAACATCATTCATATTTGCCACTGAGATCCCCTGAATATTTGCATTGACTGAGTGGTAGTAGTTGAGCCCTGACTCATCCTCAGCAGGTAGCAGCGTGGCAAAGAACTCACAGTTTCTTTCTTTAGACCAAGTCAACTTCTTATTTGAGACCAAAGCTGCCAAGCCTGGAGTAGAACTGAAATAGTGTAAACCTCAGGTCCTACAGCTGCAGTGATTTCATCCCAGTCTACACAATGGGGGTCCCTAGGACCAGTCTTGGGAGCAGAGAAACACATATAAAGCTGCTTCTGAAATTTTGTGTGAAACCTGAAATCCCTGGTATTCTCTCGCCGCTGAGGGAACCATCTGGCATATGATACATCTCGCTTTTTCCTCAAGGTCTCCATCGATAATTTTAGCACCATGTTATCCACGGGGTCGTCCTCAGCGACCACAGTTTCTGTGACATCCTCATCTGCCGGGTCCTCAGCATATGTCTCATCGTCAATGTCCTCTGCCGTTGCAAAAGAAGACCCCGCAACCCGAGTCCAATGTAATCCTTGATCTGGCTGCTGCTGTATATCCCCTCTAGTAGCTTTTCTTGGGCGAGGTGGAGCGGCACTGCTAGCCGTCTCATCAATATAATCAGGATCACCCTTACTGCCACTGTCACGACGACCACTGAGGGTCCTGCTCAGAGCCTTTCCAAACTTCTTCAACGAGCGAGACATCTTCGAATTAACCTCTCTGACAAAGAGTCCACTGACGAAACAATCTCACTGCCAAATGCCACTGACCTAGGTGCCAACCACACGTGCCAACCACACCTCGAGCCAACCCTGGATACAAGCGCGGAAAAAACCTATTCAAAACCTAGAACTCGGTAAACAAAGAATTTGCCGGGAAGAGAGGCGGGAAGCCGTTACCGAGCCCTAGGAGGGAAGGAGGAAGTCGCCGTGCGCGAGGAGATCGTCCCCTAGGCCCTTCCCAGTAGGGGAAAGGAGGGGAGCTCGACGGAGACGAGGCGCACAAACGGGCCGTCCACCTTCAATCCCCGCAGTGGGAATCGAAGAGGAGGACGAGGGGAGGCCGCCGGTGGAGGTGGATGCCGCCGGAGGTCGCCGGAGGGCCTTCCCCGGTGAGGAGAAGGAGCAGGGGCGGCGCCGGTTTGGAGAGAGGAGGAAAAACGAGTGAGGAGAGAGGGAGGCGGAGACGTAAGTTATAAGACGATCCGCACGGTTGGGCCCTGTCGGACGGCGTCCGACAGTAAGGGTGCAGCGCAGAGGAGCCTCGTCGGACGGGGTCGCGGAGAGGCCAGACGGCGTTCGATGTAAGTATTACTACTGAATTCAACTTGGTCGGACCGACAAGATTTAATTCAGCCCACATTAAGACCTCGCTTGGACGGCGTCCGAGAGTATCCGGACGGCGTCCGATGAAGGCGGATTTCGCAATGCTGCTCTTCCCGACCAGATGGGCCCCACCAAAGGCAAGAATTTTTATAAAAATAATGTTTTAAAGTGATATTCTCCATTTTGCTCAAAATTCAAAGGAAGATTCAAATGTGAGCAATTTGAAGTGATTTTAAAATTTTAATTTTGAAGGATAAGATACTAAGTTGACAAATGAAACCAAATTAAATTAAAAAACCTAAATTTTGATCTTAGAGACCAAGAAAATGTGTGAACCCAAATTTTGCCTTGATTTCTCATATAGGCATGAAAATCGAGCATAGGGGTTCACTTTAGAGTTTAAGCACATGTTTTTGAATTTTGGCTCCTTTTCAATTATTTTCAACAATTTTGATGCCATATGATTTTCAAGAGAAGAAATATGCATATGGAGCAAATTTTTCAAGGGGGATAAGATTTTCAAAATTAGAAGTTTGAAGTGATAAGACGATAAGGATAGTCTATTAAGTTCAAATTTGTTTTGGCTTGAAATATAGGACAAGAATGTGTTAACCCAAAATCAAATTTATCTTTTTACCACTAGAGGGAGTTTTGAGATCATGAGTTGAAACTAAACTCCCCCTAAATGTGACAAGGGTCAAACGCAAATGGAAAGATTCAAATAAGACCCAAAAATCACAAAAAACAATCAACACGCATTTGATCTATCTAGTATGTTGAGTTCATTCCTTAATTTACAAAACCGTGCCTCATCTAAGGGTTTGGTTAAAATATCCGCCAATTGGTCTTCCGTTCGCACGTTGGCAAGCACAACGTCACCCTTTGCAACATGGTCACGAATAAAGTGATGTCGGATGTCGATGTGCTTTGTACGGGAATGTTGAACCGGATTGTTGGCTATTTTCACCGCACTTTCATTATCGCATAGAAGTGGCACTTTTTCAAATTTTAACCCAAAGTCACTAAGCATCCGTGTCATGTACAAGAGTTGAGCACAACAACTCCCCGCCGCTACATATTCCGCTTCCGCGGTAGATAGCGCCACGGAGTTTTGCTTCCTCGAAGTCCATGACACGAGTGAGCGTCCTAACAAGTGACAACCCCCCGAGGTGCTTTTGTGATCAATTTTACAACCGGCATAATCCGAGTCGGAATAGCCAAGAAGCTCAACACGCGCTCTCTTGGGGTACCAAAGACCTAGGTTAGTAGTGATTTTTAGATATCTCAAAATGCGTTTTACGGCAATAAGATGCACTTCTTTAGGGGATGTTTGAAAACGAGCACACATGCACACACTAAAGATAATATCGGGTCGAGAAGCGGTAAGATAGAGGAGCGAACCGATCATGGAGCGATAAAGCTTTTGGTCCACGGGCTTTCCATCTTCATTCAAGTCAAGATGCCCATTAGTGGCCATTGGTGTTTTGATCGATTTGCAATCGTCCATAGAAAACCGCTTGAGAAGGTCATTTGTGTATTTCTCTTGACAAATGAAGGTCCCTTCCCGAAGTTGCTTGATTTGAAATCCAAGGAAGAAAGTGAGTTCTCCAATCATCGACATTTCAAATTCCTTGGACATCATTTCTCCAAAGTCCTTGCATTTAGATTTGTTAGTGCATCCAAATATAATATCATCCACATATATTTGACAAATAAATAAGTCATTTTCAATAGGCTTTAGAAACAATGTGGAATCAATCGCACCAGTTTTAAATCCCTTTTCTAAGAGGAAGTCCCTAAGACGCTCATACCATGCTCTAGGAGCTTGCTTGAGACCGTATAACGCCTTAGTGAGCTTATAGACATGGTTTGGGTGTTTGAGGTTTTCAAAACCGGGCGGTTGCTCGACATAAACGAGTTCATCAATAGATCCATTTAGAAAAGCACTCTTAACATCCATTTGAAAGAGAGTTATGTTATAGAGAGAAGTGAATGCCAAGAGTAACTGTATAGCTTCAAGTCGAGCAACGGGGGCGTAGGTTTCTCCATAGTCAAGTCCTTCGATTTGTGTGAAACCTTGCGCCACCAATCTTGCTTTGTTTCGCACTACTTCACCATTCTTATTTTGTTTGTTGCGGAAGACCCATTTGGTTCCAATGAGATTGTGGTCCTTCGGTCTTTCCACAAGCTCCCAAACTTCATTGCGGGTGAAGTTGTTTAGTTCTTCATGCATGACGTTCACCCAATCCGCATCCGCCAATGCCTCATCAATGGTCCTAGGCTCAACAATAGACACAAAGGCGTGATGCTCACAATAATTAGCGGTATGAAAACGGGTTCTTACGCCTTGATTGAGATTGCCAATGACTTGATCTAGGGGATGATTCTTGGAGAGAGAGCGGTGTTGTTGGACGGGTACTTGTAGATCAATGCCTCCTCTTTGAGCTTGATCAACTTCAAAGTTTGCATCTCCGTCCACCGCTTGATCTTGAGTTGTTGGAGAGGTGTCTTGAGCTTGATTATCGATGGAGGTGGTAGGAGAGACGACTTCATCTTTTGGCACCTCCGGTGAGGGTCGAATTTCCCCCAACTCCATGGCTTTATGTGGTGGCTCATCACCTACATTTCTTGTCAAATCTTGCTCATTTTGTGAGCCATTAGTTTCATCAAACCTGACATCATAGGCTTCCTCAACTAGCCCTAGAGAATTATTAAAACTCAAAAGCTTTTGAGCGAGAGGAGTACCCCAACATGATACCAATGTCACACCTCTTTTGGAACTTACCCAAATGAGTCCTCTTCTTATAGATGTATACCTTGCAACCGAAGACTCGAAAGTAAGAGATGTTGGGCCTTCGTCCCACTAGTAGTTCATATGAGGTCTTGTGAAGGAGTCGGTGGAGGTAGAGGCGATTGATGGCATGGCACGCCGTGTTGATGGCTTCCGCCCAAAAAGCATGCGGCGTGTTGTCTCGTCAAGCATTGATCTTGCCATCTCTATCAAAGTACGGTTCTTTCTCTCCACCACTCCATTTTGTTGAGAAGTATATGCCGCCGAGAATTCGTGCTTGACACCTAACTCATCACAAAATTTCTCAACATTTGTATTAGTAAACTCGGTGCCATTATCACTCCTCACCTTTTTAATAAAAGAGTCAAATTCCTTTTGAGCTTTCAAAACAAATCTTTTAAACACATCACCGGGAAGTGATTTATTTGCAAGGAAAAATACCCAAGTGAAGCGAGAGAAATCATCGACAATCACATGACAATAAGAATTACCGCCTATGCTCGCATAGGTGGTTGGGCCAAATAAATCCATATGCAAAAGTTCAAGTGGTCGGGATGTAGACATGAAGGTCTTAGTCGGATGAGAATTAGCCACTTGCTTGCCGGCTTGGCATGAGCTACATAAACGATTTTTCTCGAATTTGACATCCTTCACTCCAACAACCAAGTTGTCTTTAAAAACCTTTTTCAAAGTGCCCATTCCAACATGTCCAAGACGTCTATGCCACAACCAACCAAGGGTGGTTTGAGCAATAAGACAAGTCTTGATTTGAGAAGATTCACGGTTTAAAAAATCAACCAAATATAAGTTTTAAAACCGGGTGCCTTCAAATGAAACACTTTGATTCTTAGTGGAAACAACACGAACTCCGTTGACCGAAAAGAAGCAATCAAAACCTAAATCGACACTTGAGCAACGGAGAGGAGATTAAAGTTGCAAACTTCCACCAAGAGCACATTAGAGATGGATAGGTCATTGGTTATTGCAATTTTACCTATACCTTTTACCTTTCGTTTGGAGTTATCCCCAAATGTGATCTTGTGTTCGGGGTCCTTCTCTTTCTCTAGTGAGGTGAACATACTTGAGCTACCGGTCATGTGTTGGGTGCAACCGCTATCAAATATTCAATGCCGGCCACCGCTCTTGTAGTTCATCTACACACATAAATTCAAGTTTGGGTTTTAGATACCCAAGACTTCTTCTTGGGTCCTGTCGGGGATTAGATTACGGCCCATTGCCATGGCCCACTCCCTGACGGCTCAATCGAACGACCTACCAGGCCCGGCTCCTCGAAGGTTCTATCGAGCCCATGTGCGTCTTGCCAAACGCTTCTGGGCGGCACGGTGCGTAATGGCCAAGGCTTCTGCTTGAGTCCGTCTCGAATGTAGTTCTCGACGGCTACGTGAAGACCCGGACGTTGGTTTCCCGGATTGGATTAGGAGTCGTGATCCCTAAGATTAGAGCTTACCTTATCTACCGTAGGTTATATTTGGCATGTATGAGTTCGTTACGATCTCGTAGTTGGCCGACCCGATATTCCCTCGGAGGTTGGTTTGTTTTGTACTATATAAACAGGCCCCTACGGCGCTTAGAGGACCTCGACCTTAGCAGATAGATTTTTCAGATACTACTCGCCGAGACTCGCCGATCTCGCCGAGCCATCTCTTGTACTCATCTCCGATATATAAGAAAGGCCGGACGAGGGCTATTATCTCTCCGAGAGGCCCGAACCAGTGATAAAACCCCGCATCTCTGCTCGTTCTTTGTTCGTGGTTGTTCGGCGTGTCTCCTATCTCAATCTTTAAGAACCTTAGCGACTTGAGATCGTTATCTCAACTGTCGACACCGGCGCCGACCGTGGGGACTCGCAGATCGAATATGTCGAACTCCGTCGGCGATATGTAGATACTTCCCGAGGGCTACGACTCGGCGACGGATGTCTCATCCTCGCCGCTTCAGACGATCTGCTCGGTCTCGAACGCTTCCGCATCCGGAGGCGTATGTCTCCGCTTACATGGCAGAGATAGCCTCAGATCGCACTCCCGTCATCGATGACGACTACGGAACTGATGATCTTTACGACGGTTTAGATTTGTCAGATTCCAAAGCTATGTCGGTAGATTCCACCTGTGGAGACACAGCGATGACACCGCCTAGCATGCCTTCGCATGGCCCCCGCAGATTAACATGGCCGATGTAGGAACCTCGAGGATCCCGTGACGGTACGTGGCGGCCGGGCGAGGTCGGCGATTAACTCTACTCGGCATCAAGACGAGGTCGCGCAGTCGCCGCGAGCAAGACGCCTTTCGCCGCAGCCTCGACGACTCCATCAATCAGACCTTAGCACGGTTTCGCGACCGGTAAGCGACAGCGTCGCGACCCACCTCGCGTCCGACGCTAAGTCTCCGTGAAGCTTCCTGCTCGGGTCAATTTCCCGCGGACCGGACTCGATCAGGCGTAACGCGGATGGTTCAGGATCCCGGACCCATAGATCAAAGTCGGAACGGCTCGGCTATAGCAACGGTCCTTAGATCCACCAACAGCCGATCTCGCCCAGATATGGCGTCTTTGTTTCTAACCTAGAACGACCGGTCAAGGCCTAAAGTCTCTAGGAGAAGTCAACAATTCCTCCAGTAACAGCACCAAACCGCCGGAATGGTTCGGACACTCGATCGATCGCGTGACCTTCGTCACCATCGAAGGGTCACTGTCCACGAGCAGGCTACCCGTGGTCACCGTCGCTCGCTAAGCCCTCGTAGTCATCGCGACCACAGGGGCAAGCGCGTGCGCGATGATCACGGACGGTCCCCTCGTGAGGAGCGCGTCGTCACAACCACGAGGAAGGAACGTGGTGGATTGTCCCGGAGAGAGTTTCTCCAGGCCGAGTCATCCCGTTCAGCAGGAGTTCCTCCGCCAAGCACAGACCAACGCCTTCTCAAGACTAGGTTTTGCCGGGAGGTGGCGGTCATATGCTTTGGGCTGTAGGGCTTTCTCTGACGAGCTTCGAGCTGTCCGGTGGCCCTCAAAGTTCAAGCCCGGTCACATGGAGAGGTACAATGGGACTCGTAACCCGAGGAATTCCTTTCCATCTCACGCTACGCCATCATGGTGGCCGGGTGACGAGCTTCGTTATGGCTAATTACCTCCCGATCGTCCTTGAGGGTGCCGCTTGACGTGGTCGTTCAATCGCCAGGAGGGTTCCATCACCGTGGAACCAGCTTTGTGACGCTCGATCGCTAATTTCCGGAGCATTACGCGCGTCTCGGTAAGGAGGATGATCTGCACGGATGATCCAGATGAACGGGAGACCTCCGCAACTTCGTGAAGCGTTCATTAAGATCCGCAACACGATCCCGAACATCTCGGATGAATCTGTTGTCCGCGCTTTCAAAAACGGAGTCCGCGACGAAGCTCACCCAGATCTCGAGATCAACGAGACCGGACCGCCAACGACTGTTCAAGGCGGCCGATCATATGCCAACGCTGCAGAGCGCTGCTCAAGACAAAAAGGCGTTCGACAAGGGCGAGCCGCCTACCACTGGTGTGGATGAGAAGAAGAAGAGCAAGAAGAATGTTCCCGGTGACAAGAAGTCCCGAAGAAGAAGAACAAAGGTGATGCGAACAATACCGTCGCGGTATGGATCGCGCACCTCCTCCCAAGGATGGGCGAAGAAGCCCAACAATAATTACAAGGGCAAAAGCCCGCTTTCGGAGACGGACAAGGCAAGAAAGGTCCGGCGACCGATTTTGTAAATTCCACCAAAGACTACGGGCACGATATACGCCATCAGAGAACTTGGGCCGCAAAGCTCAAGATTTCTACAACGGCAAGGGCCCAATGCCCACCCCGCCCGAACAAGGTGATGCTTGAAGGCCAAGCGCCAAACCGACGATGGTGATCGGGAAGATGATGATGAATATCAAGAGCCCATGAACCATATCGCCGTCATTTTCGGCGGCTCCTCGGCTTACACCTCTCGGCGCAGCCTCAAGGAAGCTGTTCGGGAGGTCCACAAAGTTGAAAAGGCAAAACCTCAGCCTGAATCGATGAAGTGGACTGAGGTCCACATCTCCTTCTCTCAGGAGGATTGCCCCACTGGGATGACCAAGCTTCAGCGGCTCCCACTGGTGGTCGCCCCGACCATCAGCAACGCGAGAGTTGGCCGTGTCTTAGTGGACGGCGGGAGCGCTTTGGACTTGCTTTCTGCTAAAGTCTTGGACGAGATGCAAATTCCTCGTTCCAAGCTGAAGGAAGTCGCAATGCCCTTCTACGGAATTGTTCCGAGAGAAGCTGTCAAGCCGTTGGGACAGGTTGTCCTGCCTGTCACCTTCGGCAACCCAAGCAACTTCCGGACAGAGTTGATCACTTTCGACGTGGTCGACTTCCCATCGGCGATAACGCAATCTTGGGCGAGCCATCTCTCAGAAGTTTATGGTCGTGTCCCACCACGCTTACCATTGCGTGAAGATACCGGTCCTAACGGTATGATCACGGTCAAGGGCAACTACAAAGCTGCTCGATTGCGACGAGCGCCCCTCGCCTGGTCGACCAACTTCCGCCAGCCTCAAGTTCCGCAGACCAAGTCTGCCGCCTAGGGTCTCCTTCACCAGGGGAGAAACCAAGGAAGTTCCATTGTCACTTGATGATACTTCCAAGGCGGTTCACTTAGGGCCAATCTGACCCCAAATAGGAAAGCGAGCTCATTGCCTTCCTCCGAGCTAATGCGTATGTATTCGCCGGGAGCCATCCGACATGCCCGAGTCACAAGGGAGGTAATCGAGCACAAACCGGTCAGTCCGCCGACAAAAGCTCGTTTCGCCGAAGCTTCGCTGCCGTAATTCAAACAGGATCATCAAAGATCGGTTTGGCAAACCGTCATTGGTTCATCCGCGAGGTTGATCACACCGAGTGGTTAGCCAACCCCGCCATTGTAAAGAAGAAAGGCGGCAAGTGGAGGATGTGTGTCGATCACACGATCTGAACGCTACTTGTCCTAAGGACAATTTCCGCGCCTCAGATTGACCACCGGTCGATGCGATCATTGCGACGCCCAGCTTCGAGTTTTTAGATGCTTACTCCGGTTACCACCAAATAAGCATCTCCCCGAGGATGAAGAGAAGATCGCCTTCATCACCCCTTTCGCACTTTCGCTATAATGACCATGTCTTTCGGTCTCAGTAATGTCGGTGCCACGCCCAGGCTTAATGGAGAAGACCTTCCTGAGCAGCCGCGGAAAAACACGGAGGTCTATGTCGATTTACATAGTTGTAAAGAGCAAGTATGCTCGGATCATGTAAAAGACCCAGCAGACTTTTCATAATCTCACCAGCATCGAATAAAATTAAATCCAGAGAAGTGTACCTTTGGTGTTCGATCCGAATGTTGCTCGTTATGTTATTGGCTCACAAGGTATTTCGCCAACCCCGAAAAAATCGAGGCCATTGAAAATATGCAGCTCCAACTACCATAAAGGAAGTACAGAGCCTCATCATGGGATGGTCGCTCTAAGGTGTTTATTTCCGTCAAGGCGGCGCTGGCTGCCCTTCTTTAAGGCCTGCGCAAGCACAATGGTTTCGAGTGGACGGAAGAAGCCGATAGATCCTTCCAGATCCGAAGCGATACTGTCCAATCCTCCCGCCTTGACTACCCAGCGGCATGGCGAAAGCTCTCTGCCGTACCTAGGTTGCACGCCACAAGCGGTGAGCGCGTCTTGACGGTCGAAAGGGAAGGCATACAATGACCAATCTATTACGTGAGCGAGGTACTTCACGGATCAAAGGAGCGTTACCACGAGGTCCGTAAACCTCTATGCCTTGCTCATGTCCTCCGTGAAGCTTCGCCACTACTTCCAAAGATCAAATCTCGGTCCCGACCACGCTCCTCCGGGAGAAATCCTACTGGAACAAAGAATCTAGCGGACGATAGCTAAGTGGGCAATGGAACTAGCGAGTTTGATCCGTTATTTGTCGCCCGAACCGCTATTAAGTCACGTGTCCTAACTGATTTTGTCGCCGAATGGACTTGCCGCCCAAATCCTGTGGAGCTCCCGAGCAACCCGTGAACCCTCTTGACCATGTTTTGATGGCTCGCGACCGGAAACTTCGGGGCTGGTTTTGTTCTCATCTCCTCAAGGAGAGCAACTCCAGATTCTATCCAACTACACTTTATGGCGACTAACAACGCCGCAGAGTACGAGGCCCTCCTCGCGGGACTAAGGGCGTGCAAGTCGCTTGGTGTCCAACGGCTAACTGTGAAGGAGATTCACAAATGGTCATCAATCGTGTTAACAAGGAGTATCGGTCTTGCGATGATTCAATGGCGCGATACCGGTTGAAGTGAGGAAGTTGAGCGCATTTTCGATTCTTCGAAGTGCTCTTCGTGCCAAGGAAGAACAACTTCCGCCGACCAGCTATCCAAGTTTGATCTCACGCGAACTCGCTTCGGCAGGGTGCTCGTCGAGCACCTTTACAAGCCCTCAATCACGTCTCCGGACGAGGCGACAGAGAGTGGTGCTTTCTCCGCTATCGAAAGCAGTGCGCGGATCGACAACGCCATTTGTCCGGTACCTTGCGATGGGACCACGCCGACGACGGCCGAAGCGTTCCCGGCTTACAAGGCGTCTTTGCTCCATACAAGCTTATGGATGGCACCTTTACCGCCAAGGTGCTCGGGAGTTCGCCCAAGTGCATCTCGCAACAGAGGGTGTGTTCCTTCTAGGGACATACACGAGGGTGCTCGTGGCAACCACGCCTCTTCGTAACTCGGTCGGCAAAGCGCTTCGCATGGGCTATTATTGGCCCATCGTTACAAGATGCCCGGACATCGTGACTAAGTGCAAGCCTTGCCAATTTCACGCCGGAAGGCACACAAGCCCGCCTAAGAGCTCCAAACAATCCCCGTCTGGCCTTTTTCCACATGGGTCTCGATCGCTTACCCCATTCCCTAAGGGGTACAAGGGCTATACACACCGCTGTCGCCATAGACACTTTTACAAAGTGGATTGAGGCGAGCTCGTGTCGCCTCTTCACGCCAAAACGGCTGTTCGCTTTTTCAAAAGCAACGTGGTCACGCGCTTTGGGATTCCCCATAAGTCGATCACGGATAACGGTACCAGCTTGAAGCGAACTATTTCGTGAATATCGCGAATACCGGGTACCAAGGTCTGTTTACCTCGTGGCACATCCACGAGCAATGGAGCAATGAGCGAGCTAACGGACAGATAGTACAGGTATTAAACGGCGGGTATTTGCTGCTCTCGGCGAGCACAAGAAGGCTCGGGTTGACGGTTCCTTCCGTCCTCCGGGCGATTCAGACTACGGCCACCGGCGACGGGAAACTCCTTTCCAACGGTCTATGGTGCGAAGCCATCCCGCCTACCAAATCAGATTGGTTCGCTTCAGACGAGCTCGGTTAATTTAGTTGACGACGAGCAAGAGCGCCTCGATCTCGATCTCCTCAAGGCACACGCGACCGGGCACAAGTCGAATGGCGCTACCAAGAAGATCTTCGTCAAGACGCCGCCAAGTCGATTCGACCAAGGGCTTTGAAGGCAGCGACCTCGCTCGCGCCGTGTCCAGAACTTGTCCAATGCCAACAAGTTAACTCCTCGTTGGGAGGGCCCGCACTGATCGTTTCTTCCGCTCACCGGGCTGTTCTCACTCGCTATGGAGGACGGAGAGAGCCGACCAAAGACTTGGAACATCGACCCGACCGTAAGTTCTTTGTGTAGGTCTTTTCTGCTTTCTTAGCCTGCGCTTTTTCTCAAATTTCGCGCCTTTAGTTCGTCAAGTCTCTCGGGCACCATGTAAAGTTCAATCCAATAGTTAAGTGAATTCTCGCGGCCTCTGCGCCTTTTCACTTCTTGTCTTTTGAAGACTACCTCTTTCTCTCTGGTAACACTTGATGGTCGCCTGCCTTGCGAACTCTTGGTTCCGCAATCTTAAGGATTGTTCCTATCCGTATCTGGTTTCAATAAGTTCCTAAACTCGTGGTTGCGTAATATGGCCTTTCCACCTTGCGGCTAAGTTCGCTCTCGTAAGCCCTCCGCGCAGAGGCACTTATCGCCGGGCGCGACCACTTGGTAAAGCTCGCTCGTAAGCCCCATGGCGAGGCACTTTCCTCGTTCGGTTACTCTCGAATCGCTTAACTTACGCCAACGAGCGGATTACGGAACGAATCGAGCAAGGTACGGGTGTCGCTTTTCTCCCTACACGCGTGCTCGAGTTCGCAAGCTTCGGTTCTCGAGCATCGTCTGCACGGGGCTAGGTGTCGCTTTTCTCTTGTGCACTGTTCGGGTTCGCAAACTCGTGTTTCCGAGCGATGCACAACGGGCCGGAGTTAGGCGAGCGCTCTATCGGTTTCTTAAACTTCCTAGCGTTACGCTTTTCTCTTGGTTTCGCTCGTTTTGTCTTTTGTTTGCTTTTTTGCGTGAATAAAGGTAAGTACTTTATTACATTACTCAAAAGTTTCAGTACAAGGCCCTTCCGGTTACAACAAGCTACTTAGGAGTAAGCCGCTCCTTCACTCCTCAACTTCTAACTTGAGGCGCACGACTTACACCGAGCCTTGATTCCTTCCCGGGCTTCACTGAGGCGCTCGATCTCCTCCTTGTTCGCTTGGCTTGCGCTTTGAGCCTTTTTACCTTCGCCAAAAGCTTCGACTTTGGGTGGTGCAGAGGACCCCGCTTGGACTCCCTCGTCTGAGGTGCTCCCGAGCGACGCCAAGATCTGGCGCCCGCTCGATGGTGACGCCGTCCTCGAGCTCCTCCATGGTGTCCTCAAGACCGAGAGGAAGAACAAGTTAACTACTTTGCGATGGCGACGAGCTAAGCCGAGCAAGATTTGGTCTTGGTTCCTACCTTCCCAAGTCGCTTTTTGACCGCGACGCAGCGGTCCTCGAGGCCATCGTCCACGGCCCCGCCAGGTCGGGATGAGACGACGCTGCTTGCCGTCGCCGCTGGATCGCCCTTCTTGCGGGAGCTCTTGCCGGAGCGGAGCGACGGGCGGCGCTTGCCTCCGCGCCCTCTCCTCTCCCTTTCCTCTTCCGCCGAACTTCTTCGCAAGACCGAGCCGCCCGATTGGTGGCGCCAAGATTCCACGGCAGACGCTTGCGCGACTCGCCGGGGCTTTTCTGCCTCGGCGATCGGGTTCCACCGCCACGGAGAATCCTGCCTCGGGGTGAGTTGCCCTCGCGACGAAGTGCTGGCGGGACCGGTTGCTCGGTCCCACTGGCAACTCCCGAGCCGCCGTCTTGGCTCCGCTCTCCGTGGCGCCACACGCCGCTCTCCCGCCTCCGCCGCTCTACCGCGCTTTTGAGCGCGTCGCTGTCATTGAGCCGGGCGGAGCAGCTCCACGCCGCCGCTTGTCCTTGAGGCACGCCACCACCGCCACGATGCGCCGCAGATGTTTCGGGCAAGCGGCGACCGCCGAGCTCCTCTTCGACGCCATCCGTGGCGATCTCTCCTTGGGCAACTGATGAAAAGAGATCATCGTTAAGTCTAATACGATCGGTAGGTGAGAGATCCGAAGTTAGGCTCCTACATACCGCCGTGGAAGGCTTGGTCCCGATCTTCTTCACGGAACCTTCCGCCTCTTCCTCGGCTCCTTGGCGGCTTCTCCGCCTTTGGCCTTGGGTGTTCAGGGCGACGAGCTCAGGCTCCCTGGTGAGCTGAAGGCCTTCTCAGCAAAGGCAAGAAGTTTTTCCTTGCTGCGACTTCCTCTTCGAGCCTCCTCTCGCTTCATGGCGACTGTTCGAGCCGCCAAATGGCCCGTGAGTCTGCGTAACGCCTAAGCCAGAGGGTCATGTTTTTACCTCTTCGCCGCTTTGCTCGGCGAGGAGGGAGGGCTTGGTCTCTTCCTCATTGGCCGACCGCTACCGCTTGGTCTCCTTTCGACGCCTCCGTCGCCATTGCTGGTCTCTTCGACGGCCGGGCGGCAGCCGTGTCATGGCGAAGCTCAGCGTCGGCTCGGCCGCCACCTTGGGCTTTGCAACCGCCTTGGTCTTGCCCTTCTTCACCTTCTCCTTCTCGCATCTTGAGAGGTCCTCACGATCCCTCCAAGGATCGGCCGGTCCTCCCTGCGTGTCGGTGAGCTTTAGCACTAAACAACATTGCAAGTCTAGCAACACAGATCGGGTGTAAGTAATTTACCTCGTGCATGCGGGACGAAGACGCTATGCGGACAGTGCGCCACCTCGCCGGTGACCTCCCGTCCTTCTTCGCCGCCTTTCAAGATGGCGTCGACCCGCCGGTCACCCATGCGCCGGTTGGCTTCTCTGCCCAATGTAAGGGATTGTTAGTTCTGTTCGGAGGAAAGAATCTATTTAGAGGTTGAGTCTTAAAGGCACTTACCCGTGCTCTCCTTGTGATGTCCTCCCATCCTCTATCTTGTAGAAGGGATAGGATTCTCTCCATGATGATGATCCTGCTCACTGTGAAATCTCGAATGATCTCCCCGCCGTGAGTCCAAGGCTCACGAGGGAGGCGATCTTCCTTGTCGTACCAACCTCGGCGGTCATCTCCGCCGAGGCATTGGCGCCCCTTGCTTGGCGCCTTCCCGTGAAGGCGAAGTTTGTTGCCGCCCTTCTTTGTCAGAACCACCTCACCCACCACGCGCCCATTGAGTCAAGCAATGGTGGGCGAGGGTACGGCGTCGTCGTCGGTGGCCCGAGCTTGAGGTAGTAGCACCCAGCGCGAAGCGCGGAGTCGCTCCTCGCATCGTAGTAATGGAGGAACAAACCCACCGATGGATCGATGCCAGATAGCCCTCGCACAAAAAGCGAAGACGGCCATCCGAGGATGGAGTTCGGATTGAGGTTCGCCACCTCCAATCCATCGATGTTCAAGAAGGCCTCGACGAAGTCGCCTCGGAGACCTCAACCCAACAAAGGCGAACTGCTTGAAGTCGATGAATTCTCCTTCGAGCGGCTCCGAGTATCCTCCTCTCCGGCAACCTCCACCACCGGTGTCAATGTGGCCCTCTTCCTCCCAGACCTTCAGTCCTCCTCTCGCTGCTAGTGCCGTGAACTTGGCCATAGCGGTTCCCGAGTTGGACAAGCGGGTTTGGTGCCGGAGTTTGGGTGCTTGATGCCGAGCGTGGTTGGGACTAGGCTTAGAGAGGAAAGGCGTGAGAGCGTATGGTCGCCACGGGCGGCTTGGGTACTTTTATAGTCCCGTATGGGCAGCTCTGCAACGGTTTTGTCACAAACGGCTAGTTTTTACCGCAGCGGCTAGGTAAAACGGTCACTGCTTTCACCGCAAGCAACGACGGAAGTTACTGGTTGAGTTCCGCTAACGGCTAGTTTTTCCATGTTCGTGACCGAAGGTGAGTGCCCCGCCGGATAGATGTCATTCCTCGCTCGACGCAATGTAGTCGCTTCTCGGACTTCAACATGTCCTGCTCGGTTGAAACTTAACTGTTCGATTCGATCGTTACATGTCTTTGTAGCAATAAATTTCCCTCTTCGTGGCTTGGAGTCTCAAGAGGAAGACCCCACTCTAGTGAATCCTTCCACCTAAGTCTCGGGGGCTAGCTGTCGGGGATTAGATTACGGCCCATTGCCATGGCCCACTCCCTGACGGCTCAATCGAACGGCCTACCAGGGCCCAGCTCCTTGGAAGGTTCTATCAGGCCCATGTGCGTCTTGCCGAACAGCTTCCTGGCTGGCACGGTGCGTAATGGCCAAGACTTCTGTTGAGTCCGTCTCGATGTAGTTCTCTGCACGGCTACGTGAAGACCCGGACGTTGGTTTCCCGGATTGGATTAGGAGTCGTGATCCCCAAGATTAGGAGCTTACCTTATCTACCATAGGTTATATTTAGCATGTATGAGTTCGCTACGATCTCGTAGTTGGCCCGGCCCGATATTCCCTCAGAGGTTGGTTTGTTCAGACTATATAAACAGGGCCCCTACGGCGCTTAGAGGGACCTGACCTTAGCAGATAGATTTTAGATACTACTCACGAGACTCGCTGATCTCGCCGAGCCATCTCTTGTACTCATCTCGATATATAAGAAAGGCCGGACGAGGGCTATTATCTCTCGAGAGGCCCGAACCAGATAAAACCCCGCCTCTCTCGCTCTTTCGTTCGTGGTTGTTCGGCGTGTCTCTATCTCAATCTTCAAGAACCTTAGCGACTTGAGATCGTTATCTCAACCGTCGACAGGTCCTTTCGAGTTAGTCATCAAACATTTGGGCACCCAAATAGCCTTCACATCTTTCTTTTCATTGGGTGCACCAACATATTTTGCATAAGTAGAGCCATTCTTCCTCATAAGCATGTAACTAGCATTAAGCACTTGAGTTTTAGACATGAATTGAAATGATTTTGCAAGAGGGCAAGCAATGGCTTTGTGTTTATCATTTTTGCAAATATGGCAACGGGTCCCTCCCTTAACAAAAGTTAGCTTGGGCTTACCCCAACCGCCCTTGGGCAAATCCCTGGGATGAAATCCCAAACCATGCTTACCCAAGATGTACTTTTGCTCCCGAAGCACCTTGTCAAGAGAGTTGTTCCCCGCAAGCAATTTAGCCAATTTAGAGTCTAGTTGCTCAATTCTATCCTTAAGAAGTAAATTTTCCTTAACTAGTTCATTAGCACATTTTGCAACACCACAAGTACCAATAGAACACGCATTTTCATTTAAAGTATTAGCACTAGTGGGTGAAGATGAGCTAGCATTAGGTGTGATAGTGGGTGACAAGTTCAAAGATGTGTCATGAGATAAGCTAAGTGAACCATTAACGGTGTCAATCAAGTCACAAGTCACACCAACATTACATTTTTCAATTGAGCAATCGAGAGAAGTTTTTTCAACATTAGAGCTAGGTAGTTTGTTCTCTAAAATCTCAACTTGCAAATTTAGAGCTTCATAATCATCTTCTAGAGTTTCATATTTTTCAAGCAAATTTTCAAACTCATTAGCAAACTCTTTATGCACTTTCATTAATTTCTTCCTCTTAGATTTTACCTTCTCTAAAGCATTATTCAAATCATCAATTAAAAGTTTAAGCTCACTTTTAGAGAGGTGCTCATTTGTTACCTTCTCCTCTAGTGCCATGAGACACATGGGAGGTATAGGGTTGTCGATGGCGATTCCGGACACCTTGGTGCTTTCGTTGTCGGAGGAGTCCGCCCAAGAGCCTTCATCGTCGGTGATCCATTCCCCAATCACTTCTTCTAGTATGTTGGCGGTGAGACAAAGCTTTTGCTTGGGAAGAGCCGGAGGAGCATTTTCCTTGATCGCAAGTCCGGCTAACCCATGAGTTCTAGTATCTTCTTCGGAGGAGGAGGATTGGGAGGATGATGAGGTTGAGCTATCTTCCTTTTTGGTCTTTTGACCGGCAAGAGCTTTCTTCTTATCCTTTGATTTGTGATCGCTCTTGCGGTAGTGACGGTACTTCTTCTTGTCGTCATCCTCATCTTCCTCTTGATTCCTTGCCTTGTGCTTGTTCTTTTTGCTTTTTGGGCAATCCGCCGCCAAGTGACCCTTCTCTCCACATTCATAGCAACGCATTTCGGAGATAGGTCTTCGCCTTGAAGAGGATGATCCACCCCGGAAGCTCATCTTCTTGATTAACTTTCTTGACCGCTTGACAAGGAGGGCCAATTCTTCAATCTCTGGAATTGCATCATCGGAGTCATCATCATCTTCTTCAACTTCAATCTTCTTCTTCCCACTTTTGGTTTTGGCGGGGAGAGCAATTGACTTCTTGTTGAGCGGGGACTCTTCACTTTCAAGAAGCCACATCTCATATGAGTTGAGTTGCCCGATGAGCTTTGTCGGTGTCATCTTCTTGAGTTTTGACTTGGATGCTCGAATTAAGGTCACAAGTGGATTAAAACTAAATGGCACAACATCAAGCATCTTCCGACAAATGTCAATGTCTTTCAAGACCTTCTTCTCCGAACATCCGGCAATTTCATTGACAATGGGGTTCAACCTAAGAAACATTTCATTGACACTTTCATTAGCGAGCATCTTGAATTGATCAAATCTTTTTCTAACTCGAGATAGCTTCTCCTCAAGCATCTCGGCACTACCAACATGAATTTCTTTAAGATGCTTCCAAATGTCATAAGCTTTAGAGAGATTGCTAATGCTATCAAAAACTTCGGAAGACACACTAGAAAGTAAAGCATTTCTAGCAATGGCATTAAAGCGTTTGTACTTAGCATGAACTTCATCAAGAGCAATTGTTCCAGCCGGAGGGTTCGGATAGCCGGTCTCACAAGCGACCCACACATCATAGCTAAGTGCTTCTAAGTGACATTACATCCTAATTCTCCAATAGTTGTAATTTGTTCCATCAAAGATAGGAGCTTTTCCAATTTCTATCCTAGGCCCCTCTTGAGCCATCTCCTAGCGGTGAAACTAAAACCGGAGAATCTAGACGCTCTGATACCACTTGAAAGAGGATCCTAAGACCTAGAGGGGGGTGAATAGGCAATTTTAATTTCTTTTTATTATTTTCAATTAAGCATCATATTAAGAATTACCCAATCCTAGTTGCAATTATTGAGTAAGCGGAAGCGATAAACAAGACACAATGCAACTAAGACATAGCATCATAATTCATCACAAACAAGGCAACGGTAGTAAATGCGGAAAGTAAATAAGAGAGAGTGACACGGTATTTGTTTGATCAAGTTCGAGTCATGCGACTCCTACTCTCGCTGAGGCTACCCTTGCACACAAGGACCGGCTCGCTCTCGAGCCTAACGCCTCACTTACTCCCGGTAGTTGTTCCGCCACTCCGGCGAGGTGGACTCCGTCACCCGTACACCAATTCGAGAGTAGCCACACGCCAAAGCCTACTCCCAAGCCCTCGCCCACGAAGGATGTCTTCAAAAGTAACAAGCCGAAACGCCTGATCATGCCGGATCAAGGACTTCCATGAAGCTCGGTGTTGGGGTTTAATGATTTGTGGCTTTGGATGTTTTGTGGGTGGAGGAATGGCTCTAGAACACCTAATTGATGAGCTATGAATGTGGTAGGTGAAGTGGAGCAGAGAAACCTCAAAATAGCCACCACTAGGTAGGTATTTATAGCCCCTAGAGCAAAACTAGCCGCTGCTCCTGAAGAGGACAAAAGAACTAGCCGTTAGCCTCTACGGACGCCGCTCGACGGCACCGGACGCCGCTCGACAATGCAATCGCTCATTAAAAAATTGATCGGACGCCGTCCGTAAGTACCGGATGTCCGTCCGACAGTTGAGAGGAGGATGGAATTAGTTTAACCGGACGCCGCCAGACGGCGTCCGACCACAAGAGGGACTCGATTTTAACCTTATCGGACGCCGTCCGAGAACGACGGACGTCCGTCAAGCAAGCAGAACTGCTTGCTCGCTTTTCTTGATCGGACGGTGTCCGGCTATTCCCAGACGCCGTCCGATAAAGGGATATTTCGAGCTAAAATGTGTGGGGGAATTTAGGTGGGTTTCTCTCTCTCCAGAAATCTCACAAGAGTATATTTGGGTATTTTTAGAAGAGGTGGACTACGGAGACCGAGTTTTCGAGAATTCGCAAAGATCGGGCAAGATCCGAGATATTCAAACCCCTTTTGAAATCCGACAAAAATTGAAAATAAATCCTAACTACTCCTAATCTATACGTGACCTCTTCTCTCGCCTGGTCACGCACTTGAAACCTCGGAGCAGCTCACAAATTGTCGTCGCTTCGAATTAGGGTTTTGCAATAATGCCGAGTCTTCGCTAGGGTTTCGAGAAATCCAAAAACCCCTAGCACTTAATATTAGTTAATTTGACATCAATGCCACTAATAAAAATTAGGGCTCAACGATGCTCACATTAGTGCATATACTAGTCTAGGGTTATTAGCCATCGCCTAATCAATAGTCATTAGCCATTGACTAATCAACGACTTTAGTTTGCTTTTTATAATTTTATTCCCCATACCCTAGGAGATTGACCTCGCCCAATTTTGTCTTTGTACCATCTTCTCGCATGTGGCTCAGTGGTTGAGCTTGTGGGTTGTGCGGCCAACCCACCCACGTAAGAGTCTAAGGTGGATGGAGTGGGTGTCTCAACGAGGAGATTAAAAAGGAAGAAAGGAAGAAAGGGAGCTAAGCTATAACGTGGGAGCCAATAAGACAAAGAACAAGAAGAAACAAGCCAACTGAAAGAAGAAGAGGAAAAAAACAAAACTAAGGTCTAAGCTGAAGCCAAAGAGCGCTGAGATTCAAAGAAGAAGAAGAAACAAGTCAAGGTTGGGACCAAGCTAGGAGGAGGTGGTAGAGATAGAGTGAGTAGGTTTGGTAGAAATAAAGATAGACATGTTTTTGTTGGCTTGTGTTAGACAGGCTGTGTTAAAAAAAAGTAACATGTGTTTCATTTCAATGAGATGGAAGATCCTCACTAAACAGATCAAGATCAAGCTTTCTACCAGGAGAAAAGAAAGCTATGCGTTATTACATAACCTTAATTTGAGTTGGAAGATTAAACTCATCAAATAAAACTAATTCCAGTTGATAATATTGATACAATTGTAAGAGGCGGTGTACCCACTCCTATGGTTTGATGAATGCAAGCGAAGCAAGGCGAAGCAAAATTTGAGCTTAGCAACACATTTGAAAGTGCTTTGCTAAAATCACCGACACCATTCCCTACTCACTATATCCATTCCTGTAAAATTTTATAATACACTACATTTTAAATGATTACCTTCCTCCACTAGCTACTCTTTCCAAAGATACAGTGTTTTGAAATACCTACTATGCATTCTCTAAGTGAGGCTAGGATTAGAAGAAGAAAGTAGGGTTATAAGGGAAATTTACATCGGGTGTATGATTTTGACCCGCCCCTTAAGAGAATCATCCAGTGATGCGCATCCTAACACATAGCAGGGAACCATAGTACGGTTTGTGCTCCTTGGCCTCAATGTTGGGCAATCTGCTCCACACGAGATGTTGCGCCACCTCTCCTTGTTGCTTGGGGCGATGGTTTGCTTCGCTCCTCTGCCATCAAATTTTCCCTTGCTCTGCCTTGTGTCCAGGCAAGTGAAGACGAAGGAGGGACGTGATTGTTCACTACTGTTGTGTCGCACATCAATTTGCTCCACGTTGGTGCCTTTGGGATTGTCATATTCACCGTCTCACGGAGAAGCTTTCGCGAAGCTCTTCCCATCGACGGTTGTTGCTTTGCCTAACACCGACCATGTATGGTTTTAATCTTGCCATGCTCATCATGGGCTTGTTTGTTTCAGATTAAAGTTGAGTTGTGTTTTACTGTAGCAAATTTGTGATCACTTGAAAGATGTTTTAAAAAAGTTCAAAAAATTTTAAAAATATATTTTACGAACTTTAAGGAGAACTATTTAAAACACCACAAAAATGAATACAAAATATTACATCGTTTGGCTTAAACAAAAACGAGCAAGGTGGCCCACACATTTGCATGGATAGATTTAGAGTTTATCTCTTATATTAGATATTATATTTATCTTTTTTATCTGATTTGGTGGACGTCAATTGAACTGTTATCTTGTGATAGCATATATAGTTTAATTCTAACTCATAATCTTTTTTAGGGTAATTTTCAACTCATAATCTATATCTAATATATCAGATCAGATCTATAATTTATCTCTAATATATTGGACATTATATTTATCTTTTTTTTTTATCTAATTTGATGTATGACAATTGAACACTTATCTGATTTGATGAATAAGTACATAGATTCTAAAAGATTTTTTTTGTAGCCAACGAAGACAAAGCTTAGCACGCTACGTTTGTTTGGTCGGGTGTGAACCATGCATGTGGCTCGTTGATTATGGTCGGCCTGGGCTCGATTAGAACCAGATGTTGTGGAACTCGTTCGTATCGCATATATAGTTCAACGTTTTTCAAATGACGTGGTGAATTGTGGTGAATATTTTTTAATATCCACTAAATCTGTAACTCATAATCTATATCTAATATATTAGAGTATATCTCTAATATATTAGATTAGCTTTAGTAGTTATCTTTTTAATCTTTTAAATATTGACCATAAGATTTACATAATGGTATCCATATTGAACAACGTAGATTTTTTTTCTTTTTTCTATGATCAACATGAGAATTTTACTATTTTTTGATTAACGTGGGAATTTTTAGGATTTTAGGATTAATGTAGTGGCTCCATTTAACTCATATATATATATATATATATATATATATATATATATATATAGAGAGGAATGCTAGCGTGCACCCGAACACGGATCTCTCATTCTTGCAATTCGAAATCGAGATGCCTAACAAGCGATCAACAGATTGATCTTGTTAAATCTCATCGAAATGTAGCGATGACCAAGTTTCATATTATTTTGAATTTATTTATATGCATTTCCTATTTTCAAAAATCAGCCTTCCAATTAGTCGTGGTATGCGTCCAAAAAGCTGATTTTTGAAATAGGAAACAAATAGTAAATAAATTCAAAAATACGAAACTTGGTCACCGCTACATTTCAAAGTTGAGACTAACAAAATCAACGGTTCGATCATTTGTTAGCATCTCGATTTCAAAACGCTAGAGACTGAGAGATCCGCTTTGGGGTGCACGCTAAGATTCCTCTATATATATATATATATATATATATATATATATATATATATATATATATATATATATATAGTGGATAGATAGATAGATAACAAATTCTCATTTAATTTAATTTAATTTAATCTGAAACAAACAAGGCCCATATCATAGGGGATGGTTGTTTCTCAACTAAGTGCAAGAAGGTTCAAACCCTTCAAGAAAAAAGAACAATATGCCTATTAAAGTTTTCGTGCCTCTTAAAGACTAGGTGTTGAGACAACAAAAGTCAACAAATATTTTTCTACATGCTAGGACGATTGGTTTGGTCTATGATCAAAAAGTTAGTATAGCATGTAACACAAAGGGACGGAGAAGGCAGCATTTTTTTCCACGTCACGTTTGCTAGTACATTTTTATCGCTGCTACCGTCTGCCTACCGATATCAAACTTGCTACTAGTTTCCCTCTTGTTGCCGTGGCATGGAGAAAATAGAAGGCCACAGCACGCTCGTCTCTCGTATGGGCTAGGCGACAGCGCGCGCCGGCGAGAGCTCCGCCGAGCCTAATTTGGCAGTTTGAACGAAGGCAGCGCAGAGCTGAGGCTCGCCAGCGACGGATCAACCCCAGACCCAGAGGGCCCGACGCCGGCGCTGCCTGCCTGCCTGCCTACCTGCCTGCCGGTGGGTGAGACGCGGGCGCGGCGGCGACAGCGGTGAGCCCCCGGCCGGCAGCCAGCCCCGGGGCCAGCGGAATATGAGCCGCCTTTACCGGTTCCCGAGGCTGCGGCAAGCGCGGCCTCCTCCGCAAAGGACCAATCACGTGCAGTGGACACGGGCCCGACCCTCGTACCGCCGGTGTCGCACGCACCAGTCACCATCGCGCTCTCCTCCTTCCTACTCCTCGGCTACTCGACGTCTCCACCGCCCATGGCGACTCTCGAACGAAAGGGATTCCGCACGGTCCAAAAGAGCAAAAGGGCGCGCCCGGTAGGGCCCTCGCGTTTGACACTTGACACAAAGCGATGATGCTTGCTGGTCTCGCGTGATGCGCCATCCCCAGAACTAGAATCTGCTTCGCCCCAAATTTAGCCGACTTGAGACACCACAGAAGCTGCAAGTAACCAGCTCACGGCCGGTCATATGCTCGTCAGCTCAACTTGCCAGTCATCAGTGGCATTACGCTTGCTCATGCATGGCGCATTGGCACGTAGACGACGGGAACAATGGGCTTGGATATATAATAATAGCAAGAGGAAATTATGAGATGAACTGCGTGTTATCCACCCCGAATCCCAAAATGGACAAATGGAACAAGAGCTTACAATACACGAAGAATTATGGCTACGGTCTCTCTGGCTTGAAGTGTGAGTAGCAGCAGGGTTTAGTAGAGCCGGAGCACGCTCCGGGCGAACGACTGCGAGGTGAGCTGCCGCCCGGCCTTGCCCGGCAGGCCGCCGCCGGCGACGCCGCCTCCGCGCCGCACGCTGCCGCTCCGCATCGGCGTCAGGTAGAACCGCAGCATGCCGTTGTCGACGCGCCCCGGCGAGTACCGGGCGCTGCGGTTCCGCTCCAGCACGTGCTCCTCCCCCCTCCGCTTCGCACTGCCGCTGACATCCACGTGGCTGCGCCTCGAGCTGCCCAGCCCGCCGCTGTTGCTGCTGAACGAGCTGCGCGCGCTCAGGTTGCTGTTGCACCGCTGCATCTTGGGGTTGTACCCGCGCACGCGCAGGTCGGGCCACGGCTCCGAGAACGAGCGGTCAGCGATGTCGGCCGCGCCGCCGCCGCTCCGGCGACCGGCGGCCCTCCGGTGGATGAACCCCCAGAGGCTCCACGCCTTGCGCCACCGCCGCGGCTTCTTCGCGGGGCCGGACAACGCGGCCTCCAAGCTCGCCGAGATGTCCTCGATGAGGGAGTTGGAGCTGAAGCCGCGGTCCAGCAAGTCCTCCGCGTGCTGGAAGTGGTAGAACTCTGAGCCGCCGGCGAGGGAGGGGGATTCCTTTCCGTTGCCACCGCCGGTGGCGGCGGCGGGGGGTGGTGGTTTTGGGTCGGGGACTTCGAACGACGGCCTGCGCACGGAGCTCGAGCGTTCCAGGCTCCGGCGCCTCCGGCTGGATGAGTCCAGGTAGTAATCTCTCGTCTGCAGTGAGCCCCCTGGCGGGTCGAAGTCAGCAGCGTCGTCTTCCACGGGGATTTGGCCGTCGGAGCGCTCGACGACGGCGACCGGAGTGTCTTCCAGGACGGACAGGATGGGAGGGAGGCGGGAGAGCGGCGGAGGCGCGCGGCCGATGCCAATGCCGGCGCCGGCGCCAAATAAGTACCCGTCCCACGACGCGCGGGGCTCGTCCCAACAGAAGCCAGCGTCGTCGACGGACATGCGGCCGGCGTCGAGAGAGAAACGCGGATCGGTGTCACACGAGCGCCGCCCGCCGGCGAGCTCCGAGCCGGCCTCCCCTCGAAGGCGCCGCCGCCGAAGGAATGATGGCTTGGAGGGCTTCTCCGGCGGCGGCATTGCCGCTGCCGCGGCCTTGCTCACGGCGGCCTCCTTCTTGAGCTTCTGCTTGCGCCGCCATTTCTGCCACTTCTTGCTGAACACGGAGGCGGCAAGCCAGAAGCTCCCGGCGATCTCTTTCAGGTCTTTCGGCGGCGGCTTCTTGGGCAACGACGACTCCAGATCTATGTGATCCTTCATCGCCTTGTCTCCCAGGGTCGCGTTGGCCTCGGTGTCCATCTCCCCGGAGGTGTCCACCACAATGACGGGCTCCACCACCGGCATTATCTCGTCGCATTCCATGACTACGGGAATGTCCTCCTCCCAAAATTCTTCAGGGACGCACAGCGGCGGCGGCGGCTGCTGCTGGGGCTGAAGCGGGACGTCGGCGGAGAGAGCCGCAGTGGCCTGGGAAGACGAGGCCGGGAAGGAGCCAAACGCCGTGCCGTCGTGCACGCGGTCACGGTCGTCCTGGTGGAACAGCGCCCACAGCGTGCTGCGCCCCCGCACGTCGCACGACCGCCGCTGCGGCTCGTCCGCCCTGGCTGCGGTCGCCGCCGCAGCGAGCACATCCCCGCCGCGGCCGCAAGAGAACGACTTGCACCGGCGGAGGTCGGGCGGAGCGGCCGCCCCCGGCGCCGACGAGCCGGCGGCGGCGAACGGCCTGGCGAAGAGCGACCGGATGGCCGACGTGGACTTGCGCCCCGGCGCGGAGGCCGTGGCGGCGGACGCCTCGAGCCCCGTGAGGCGCTCTCGCAGGCAGGCGGCGCAGAAGCCGGTGAACGTCTCGTCCGGGTGCAGGTCGCAGCTCGTGGCGGCCGAGCGCCGTGGCGGCGCCGGCGGGTCCATCTGCAGCGCCATCGCCCCCCCCCCGCCCGCCCCCGCCCCCACCCCCGCACTCCCGAAGTCACAGTGCCGCTAGTACCGTCGCGCCATTACACTCGTGCTGCTCTGCTGCGTGAGTGAGTGAGTCGTTGCGGGCGGGCACATGAGAGAGGAGGGGTTTTAGAAGGAGCTTATCGGTCAGGGAGGGTAAAAGGGTTAAAGCGAAGAGGAGAGAGGAAAGCGAAAGGTAAAGGCAAATCACGGGCCCCGGCGAGGCCTCTCACTCTGTCTCACCCTCTCTCATCGCCTCCCTCCCTCTCTCCCTAGTTCCTTTTGCTTTGTAGCTCTGCCATTCTTGGGGTTCGAGGCTCGCGTGTTTGCTTTGCTTTTTTTTTTCTCTCTGCCATTCTCTTTTTTTCCTCTCTCTCTCTCCACGGCTACTACTAGCGTCTCTCGCATTCTGCGATCTGTAAGTTTCGCCGATGCTGTCCGTCCTATCGGGATTTGCCTGATCCAAAGGTGATTATTTCGGCATAATCTGCACGCGTGGTAAAAAGTAAAAAAGAAACGTCATGCATGCACACCTCGCACGGTCGCATGCACGGAGCAACAGCTAGCCAGCGACGCTGCGCGACTTCGCTTGCATCGTCGCCTAGCCATGAGCCCATGATGCCTGTTTCGGAGCTCTCCCTCCGGCAGAGCACGTAGCGGTTCCGCTTTACAAACATCAACTTTGCGCAATGCGACGCGTGTGCTCCCAAGAAATGCTCACGGTAAAGATTTCTGAATGCCGCCGCTGTAAGTCTATAACCAGAATGAGATCATCGAAGGACTTGCTTGAAGGCTGATTCATGATTTACTTTTGGGACCGACTAGAACGTAGGTGCCTGCGTTTTGCGATTTGTGCAGGTGATCCTTTTTTTAGTATAATTGTACAGAAATTTCACCTCACGGAAGTACTGAAAAAAACAGTATAAAAAAATAAAAAACTCTGCAAGCTACTAATCGAGCAAATTAGAGAGGTAAAGAAAAATAGATCGACGGGCCGCGTCGGACGGCAGCGTGAGCAAATGGCGCGGGCGGCGGTGGCGAGCCACATCGGCGCGAAGCAGCGTCGATGGCGGAGAGCAAAAGAAGCCGACGGCGTCGCCACATGAAAGGCTACCACGCCGACGCCGACGGCGGCAATGCGGAGAAGAGAGAAGAAGGCGAAGGCGCTGCGCTTCGTCTTGAACACTGAAGCGCCCGCGTGGGAGCAAAACCGTTTACTTTTTTCGAGAAGAAAACTACGTGTTTCGGTTTCTACATCCCAAAGTGCATATACTCTGAGCCGAGTCATATACTCATGTATAGACCGTTTGGTTACGTGTATATGCCCAATCAAACTCATCTCATGCAACCGACGGTTTGTTTGATTGCTAAAATATGGTTCAACAAGACTCAGCTCATGCAGCCTTAGCTCGTTTGGTTGTTCATGCCTGATTGAATCTAGCTCATCTATCTACTCTCTCTCCCTCCCTTTCTCTGTCTATCTATCTATCCATCTATCTATTTATTAATAAAAAATATAATTTTCTATATTAGTTGGAGGAAAAGTCGGTAGGAGCATAGGTGTTTCCATCGTTCCTCGGGATAAAGTAGTATGAAAAATACGCAGGTGAAAAATAACCAACATGATCTAAAATGCTAGAAATACCATATTAATTGAAGAAAAATTTAAAAAGTATGCCAACAGATATAATGTGTCTTAATTATAAATTATTATAGATATTAATTATTATATTTCTTAAATCTACCATGTTGTATTGAATCTAACTATAAAGGTAATAAATCTGGCCATAAAAGCACACAAAAAAAATATAATGGCATGACTCATAAAAAAGTTTTTAGTTGAATCTAATAGAAAGACTACATCATTTACAATATGTCCAGTAATATGGCATATATTTTAATTAAATATGTTCTATTTGGATCCAATATATTATGTATAATCTTGCTTAAAAAAGATATTAAATAGAACCCAACTAATAATTGAACCGTGCAAATGCGCGGGTACCATGCTACTTATATTATATTAAAACAGAGTTAAACGGAACCACAACATTAATCCTAAAATACTATAAAATCCCACATTAATCAAAGAGAAAAAAAGATCTACAGCTTTGATTATTGTGAGTTCGAACTATAATGTCTTAGATTCAAAGTCACTATAATAAAAAAATTAATCTAAAATAAGGTTCATATCATACTCTCTCCGTTATGAAATAGTATTTGTTTTAAATTTTTCCTAAGTAAAACTTTATCTATTTTTAAACTATTTAGGTTGAGAATATAAAAATTGTATAGATAAATTTGTCTTAAAAAGAACTTTCATGATAAATTTTTAAAAGTTTTTTATAGTCAAAGTTGTACTTTGTAGACCGTGTCAATGCCCAAAACAACTACAAAAAAACTTTGACTATAAAAAATTTTATAATGGGGGAGTATGAGATAAGAATATGAGTCGATATCAAACATGAGATCTAGCCATGCAAATGCATGGGACACTTTGTACTCGTTAGATCTAACAACACAGTTGCAGCCTACACCAACTCATTCGCAAAAAATAGGTGAATCTCCTCAAGCACGCTCATTGTGTGCAAGTTCTGCCTAGCCTACTGTATGTGCAGGCTCGGTGCGTGCATGCAGACAATCAAACAGTTTCATAAATGCTCAAGGTTAGAAGGACGAAGCTTAGTGAGTGCCATGACAATCTGCCCCCTACAAATTTGTTTTTGCAAGGTTAAGTAGGTACGTATAATACTGGGTAAACGAACTCAGATTTGTTAAATGCCCCTAGTCATCTTTTTATGGAACGTTTAATCTTCCCTAAATTTTGGTTGTAGCTCCCGCGGCCCGAAATGTTAGAAATTGTGAACAAAGTCCAAATACAATGACAAAGTGAAGCAAAACATAATTTAAAATACGTCAACCAAAATGATTATCGAAGAAGACACGCTTGTAATAATTGACAAGCTCCAATAGTCTGATGTGATCATCATCCTTCTCAAGTAGATATCTTAAGTTTCATCTTATCCAGTCAAAGCAATTTGAAAGGCATTGGCAGTCAGCATCTCTAAGAAGCTTTTCTTGACAAGTTGATGTGAACTTTGCCTATCCCTTTATATCCTCATTTCTCTATTCCCTTCTCCCCTATCACCACATGCTTAAGGCCAAAAGTGCAGGGCCTGGTTGGTAATTTGACCCCAAGCCAATATGATGCAGTAACCAACAAGAGTGGGGAGGCGACCTGCGGTGTCGTTGCTTGGCGTGACAGCGACAAATGTTGTTGACTTGTCCTTCTTCGCCGGTGCCGGTGTTTTCTTCCGGTTCGGCGTTTGTACTCGACCTGCAAGGTGCAGCGGCGGTACGACGGCCGGATCGGGTTCCGTCGTTCCCTCGGCGTCGTGGTGGCGTAGGTGGAGTGGCAAGGTTCCTGACATCGGCACCGACGTCGAGGGGGTTCCGGGGTGTTCTTCGCCGGGTTGTGGTTTTTTCTGTTTTGTTAGGTTTGTGTTGGTCCGCAGATGGTTGGTGGTTGGTGCGGTCGCATTCTTAGCAGAATCTTCGTATTGTCACTTGCTGAGTGCTCAATGCTTCCTGGTGAACCGAGCTAGTCCTACCATGGTGGTTCATAGGTGCGCCACATCTCCGATAATCCAGAATTGACGTCTATTGCAGCTTGTTTGTTCTTAGAGTGAGTTTAGAGTGGTCTTGTACTCTCACTCCTTTGATTCGCACTGAGTACTTACTGTGAGTCTGGGGTCTTCTACATCAGTCCTCCCCCTGGTTGTTGTTTAGAGTCTGTACCTCAGGCTTCTTCTACAGTGTGTGTTTTTGAAGTGATTGTAAGAGTCTGCTTGTAACTTATTCTTTGTTGAAATGAAAATTCGGCCTTTCTCAAAAAAAGAAAAAGAAAAAAAGAGAATGGAACAGCACAAACTGTCCTCCAGTTCAGATTTGTCCTACTAGCCATGCAGAGGAGAGAGAACACCCAAATTACTTAACTGTGTAGTAAACCATGGCATCTGATCTACAGAACCTAGGAAGGTTAGCAGTTTTGATTATGGCGCGCTAGGCACATGATAGGAGACCAGAGCTGTCGCTTCTCGAGCTTAGGAATGATAATTAATCATGCCTGGTACCTCTTCTTTTGCTCCTCTTGCTTTCATCAGAATAGTCACCACGCATGTGTGACGTGCCTGCATAAAATATACCAGGGTACGTGCTCTTGATCAGGACTATAGTTTCAAGTTTCAAGCCCCTTGTCTGGCGTTGATTAGCACAGTTGCTAGTTACTAGCTTCTCGAAAAGAATAGATACCAGAGAGTGCACGAATAAATGACATATTATGAAACAATAACTTGGATCAGCTCGCATTCTGAGATTAGATAATGACAAGGCCAGAATCTTTGTTCAGATACAAACAAGACCGAACAGAGTAGAAGGCAAGCACAAGACAATTCACATTCTGTCGTCTTCGTTTGTACTAGATCATCGTGGCACGTCCAATATTTAATCCTTTTCTGAATCAACATTATTCATGTCAAAACTTATTATTCACTATTCATCTATATGAATTGTTATAGTATTGGGTCATAAATAGGGTCTGGCTATTCACCCTGAGTAATGAAACGGCTGTAACACCGAAAGCTCACACGTTTGTCCATCGCTTCGAAGCCTGTGCTCAAGCACCGGCGTACCGCGTACGGTCTTGACTTCAGAAGACGAATACTACAAGATAACAGGGCGCCTTGTCACAAACACAGCTAGCTCGAGTTCAGACATCGTGTCGCCTCATTCAGTCATTTGTACTTGATACTAGACCTAATTAAGCACCACCTTTCAAACAGAAAGCAGAGGAAAGGGGAGCAGTGCAGCCCTTTGAAGAATGGTCAGCGAGCGTTGGCATTTCATCTCATCAGATAGCTAACCCTCTGATAAGCTCCTCGTTGCGACGTTTTCGGCGAGGGCCTTTCTCTTCCCCTCGCGCGCCATTTCCCGCGAAAAAGGCACGGCATCAAAGCCTCAAAGGGCTCTGCGATCGTCTCGGCAAACACATGTAAAAAAAAAAGAAAAAAAGAAAGATACGAACGCAATGTGCGAGCTAGATCCAGCATCAGGACTCAGGAGCGCATGGGGAAGAAGACCAAGCGATGGAGAGGGGGAAAGGGAGCGAGCGCGGTAGATGCTCATGATTGCCGTAGCGTGGGAAAGGATTCGGCTTTCCCGATCCCCCGAGCAGCCGAGCTCGATCTCCCCGGCGCGACGACGGACGGGCGGATCGCTCGCTAGATCGGTGATCCCTAGCTCGATCGCCGCTGTAGATCGCGTGAGCTGCGGCCGGCGAGCCTCTGCAAAGGCGATAAAGAAAAGATCCCCGTTTCTTGGTTCCGGCGACGGCGAGCTGGACGCTTTACCAAAATTAGCGCCTCGATCGATCGACTAGGCGATCGCGTCGTCCTCGCCGGCGTGTAAAGCCCACCCGCATCGCCGCCTATTTTTCCTCGGCCCCATACGACGCGCGCGGATCCCCAGATCCCAGGGGCAATGTATGCGAGAGACGAGGATCGATCGGCGGCACTGCATGCACGCGCTCATGCAGCGGGGAGAGATCGCGCCGTGCCGGCGAATCGCGACCGGCAGAGCGGGCAGGGGGAGCAGCCGCTGGACGAGCGCCATGAGCGTACGTACGTATAGGGACATGTCCTGACCTAGGGCTAAGCACGCTCTTCAGTGGCGATTTGGAGCTACCTGCGTGTAGCGTATCAGCTTGGGAGGCCTGACGACGCCGCTGCGAAAGGAAGGAGATTGCCAGAGAGGGAGGCTGCTGCTGCTGCTGCTGCTGCAGCTCTAGCTCTAGCTCACAGCGATTTTTACCAGGGAGATAAAGGTCCAGGTGTAGCTTCACATGCATGGAGGAGCGTTCAGCAGACATGCGCTGTAGTACTGCACTACCTGGCAGAAAAATTGTTCACTGTAAACACCCTCCGGAGTCCGGTCGGATTTTTTTTATCATGCCATCTTGAGCTTGCTAAGGTTCGATCTAGCCCTTGACGACATCGTCCCAAATGCTGAGCTGCTGAGCCGCAACATCCAACCCGAGCAGGAGTGAGTGACACTGATTTATGATCGATCGACCAGCAGAGCCTGTATCGGAAATGCCGTTTGTTCCACTCGACTTGAAGCCCAGACAGAATCCAAGGCCAGAAGCAAGTGCGCATTTAACACCATGTGTGAGGAGGGTTAGCATGTGAAACGACGACGGCCCGTCCTCCTCACAGCCGAATTGAAAACAATGGCTCAGAGAGGAGGAGGAGCATGCAAACGCCTTGAAGCTCGCGACGAGAGGGGCAGGGCATGCAGACAGGTGGCAGGAGGGCCCAGGAAGCGAGGAAAAACCATTTCCCCTGTCGGATTATTTGTAAGTTATTTGCATGGGGAGCCATCCGCTGCTGCTGCGGCTGCACAAAGCAACGGGCGCGCCAGCTTTAATCGCGCCTCGCAAAAGCCTCCGCGCGTAGAGCGCAGCATATGCATATGCCGCGGTAGCGCGGCGCGTACGTACGTAGACGGGCGGGCGGATTAGCGGGCTCGCATCTCCACGCACCTAATCTCCCGCGATGATGGTGCATGATGATCAAAGACCGCTTTTACGTGGAATCACGCGCGGAACTTTTCCCAATTCTTTGCCTGATCATTGCTGCTGCTTAGATCTCGGGCGCCCTGTCTCTCGATCGAGGGGCTCTGATTTACATGATGGTAGAAATGCAGGAACAGGGAATAGTTTTTCCGATTAGGATACCTAGACAGGTTGAATCTCGCATGATTGAAATCTGTAGGAATTGCTGAAGCGTGTCATTTTGCTTACGTCAAATAGAAATTATAAGAGTTGTAAGTGTTGATATTTGATCAAATGCAAAGGAAATGCTAAGTTTGGCTAAGCAAACCTTAGCGAAGATATGTTGTTACAACATCTTCAATGATACCTCTTCAGGGAATTATTTTTCATCGCGAAGAGATTTGATTGATTGAGATACTCCAACAGATTATCTTTGCGGTCTTTTTAGAAGAATTTTTTTGTTCATTCCCTTCAAAAAGAAATTCTCCTTTTGTTTTCTTCATGAATTTGTAGGGATGTTGTTAGAGATGGTAGAAAATGAAGAAAAGTAATATGGGAAAGAGAATAAGGAATAGAACGGAATGAAGAGAAAATGGCTAGAGATGGTCTTAGAAGGTTGGGCTGGAGCGGAGCGAAACAAAGCCTAGATTGACCCATCAAATCGCCTCACTAGGGACACGGGTGTAATATTCCTTGTATGACTTTGGCTTGGCCTAGCCTAGCCCTAGTATTAAGGCAGGAGGACAGAGACAAGGAAATATATCTACCCTCCCATGTTCGTGTACCCGCTGTCTTCTTCTAGGATTGCCCTCAGCTCAGCTAGTGGATCAATGCACGATTATTCTAAAAAATGAGCCCCTAGTGGATTTGTGGGCCGCTGGGTTTCCATGGGCTGAGTTTTTCCATTTCTATACTCTTTCATAATATTTCCCCTTGTGACAATATTACTCAAGTAAAGTGATATGTGAATTCTCTAAAAATACATATATAATGACATTAGTGCTCCTAACACAAAAAAGAGAGAGATAGGAGTATATTATATTGTGCACTTTAATGATATATTTAATTAATAAAACAAACATAAACAACATAACACACATAATAGGTAATTCTCATAAATTATGAACAACAACACCATGTTCGCAGATTCAACATATGCCACATACGCACAAAACTAGATCTGTAGATCACTACTTATAGTAGATCACTCTGGTGTGGTAGATGTCGTGTTAGGTTTTGTCGTAGGTAGCAAATCAGAAACAACAAGCAGTCACACCGAGCGCTAAACAAAAAGCTAATCGCCCCTGACTCCTGCATTTCACCAAAGTTTTCTAAGGTTATAGACATGCACTGTTTGGAAAAGCGGTGTTCCTTATAAAGGGTGGTTGGGTCTAGTAAACTGACGTGAAAAATTGGAACCGATGTACCCACGATGTGTTTCCTTCACGCGCATGGATACGGTTTTACAAAATCATGCGCATGATAAGCATGAATTAATGAAGGATTTCACAAAATAAAAACACTGTCGCTCGTCACAAGTCGCGCAAAAAAAATCACACCAAATGTGAATACACCCGAGTGCGTGTGACTTTGTATGTGACCTTAACTCCAGTCTTTTTTATCATTCAATCATGGGTGGAATAGCTTCAGTGGTGTTTCTTCTTTTCCACTTTGCATGTGGTACTAAATTTTCTAAACAGGTTTTGAGATTTATTTGATTTTTTAAATATTAAATGAGCCAAGCCCGTAAAATTCTAACATAGTAGGCGGGCACTTTCTAACAGAGGTTCCTGACCGGACTGGACCACATTAATATGAATTAGTGAAATAGTACCTCCGGTCATAAAAACAAGTCGCCGTTGATTTTTGGACACGTTTTTGACCATTCGTCTTATTCAAAAATTTAGTGCAAACATGCGTAAATATAATCATGATTAAAGTACCTTTAATGATAAACAAATCACAACACAATAAATGATAAATTACATAGTTTTTTGAATAAGATGAATGGTTAAAGCGTGATCAAAAGTCAACAGTGATAAAAGCTAGCATTCGTTGATGGTCACTATCGACGAATCATGAAGTACTAGGGCGGTAGGGGAGCCTGGGCCACGCCATGGTTAATGTTGCAAAAAAGAAAAGAAAAGGAGGGAGTGTTGGAATCCAATACTATCTTTTGATTGAGGTAAAGATTTGAGATAGCTTTTAAGCCAACAAGCTAAAAGCTGTAAAAAAAGAGATCTTAAAAAATCCGAAAAGGAAAGAAAACAAATGGTTGGTTCATTTTTTAAATAGGTTTTTTCACATCTTAAATGAATTGAAAAAGGAAATGGACCCTTACCATGCTAATATGACCCATTTCTAGGATTTTCTGTTTATTTGAGTTTTTTGCGTCCTAAAAAAATGAAAAAGGAAAGAAAATAAATGATTGGCCCATTTATTTGTTTTTGATTGGTTTTTCACATCTTTTAAAAAATAAAAAAATGAACCCTTATCATGATATATGACCTTTTTACTTTTTTTGTTTATTTGTGTTTTTTGCATCCTAAAAATCTGAAAAGGAATAATTTTTTTTATACTCTCACCGTGATGTTAGGACACATTTCTAGCATTTTCTTGTTTTTTGAGGTCTTTTCGTCCTAAAAAATCTGAAACTGAAGGAAAGAAATGATGGGTTAATTTTCTTGCTATAAAATCTTTTGTGTTTTAATTCATTTCTAAATGTTTGGTAGAACAAAAGGTAGAACAAAAGGAAAAAAAAAAGGTAGAACAAAAGGAAAGAATGAGCCATTTCATAATCCAATTCTCAACTAAATCTAGAATTATTAGCAAGGATTAATTTTTTAAAAAATCCTTATCGTGATATTAGGACCCATTTTTATTTTTTTGCATTTTTGGGGTTTTTTGGGTCCTAAAAAATCTAAAACTGAAGTAAAGAAATGATGGGTTAACTTCCTTGCTATAAAATTTTAGAAATGGCTACTCGTTTTTTTGTGAATCCTAAACATTTTATAAATGACTAAATATTTTTATAGACTCTTACAATGAAAACGAAATTTCTTTCGTTCGCATTATTATTAATTCCTTTTTGTTGAAACTTATTTATCTTTAACGCCTATTTTTTTATAGGGGCCCTTATCAAGAAATTATGGTTAATGCTCCATATTTTGAAGCTTTCTTTTTAGTTTTTTGTTCTGATACCTAAATACTTTTTTAGACCCTTACCATGAAATCGTGGCTCTATTTTAAAGGTTCGGCCTTGAAAGCTTTTTTTTTTGCCTAAAAAAGTTAGAACGAAAGGATATAATCTGATGTGTTGTCATTCATTTGTCAATGTCAAGTTTTAAAAGAACTTCTATAGTTGGCAACAAAAAGTAGAACAAAAGGAAAGAAGAGTCATTTGTCAATCTATTTCTCAACTAAATCTATAATTCTTACAAAGTAATAACCCTTTTTATAGGCTATTACCGTGATATTAGGACCCTTTTTTAGTTTTTCCTGCCTTTCTGGGGTTTTTTGCATCCTAAAAAATCTGAAGCGGAAGGAAAGAAATGGGCTAACTTTCTTGCTATAAAATTTTGTCCTATTTTCTATTTTTATTGTTTTTTCGCATCCTAAAAATGTGGGAAAAACTCAGCAAGTGAAGGGAAAAAAAATTTTATTGTTTTTTCGCATTCTATTTTTTTTATTTTCTATTTTTAGTGCAGTTTTCAACATCAAGCAATCAGCTGAGCTACACGCCAAATGTGCCATCAGCTGAGCTACACGCCAAATGTGTTGTGTCTGTTAAGGAACCACACCAAGCCGACCGGATTTGGGCTTGGCTCGGCAAAGGGGTGGGGCCCACTTGGATGGACTAGCCAAAACCTTAGCACCCAAGCATAAATAGGTGAGGTTCCCATCTATTATGTATCCCTGAGAAAAGCAATAAAGAATCCTTCCTCTCCTACATTTCTGTGTTCATCTGTGATTGTTCTTCGTCGTGTACGATCTATGCACTGCTAGGCAACCTCGGACCACATCCGGTAGCGTGGTTGTCTAACACGTTATCAGCACGAAGCTCTGACGAACGACGCCAGAGATCGGTCACCGACGAACTGCATCGAATCGTCATCCTCTCCGTTGGCCTAGTCGGGACCCGTCCATCTGTCCTACGCGACAGTTCACGCATCCCGTCTTTGCCACAAGAATCGAAGGTATAGATCGGTTTTTCCGCGGGATCCCGTTTGAATCTTTTAAAGAATTGTAGGAATCTCGAAGATTCCATCGAATTAAACCGCCGGTTCTTCAGATCGGCGACGAACGAACGCAAAATCAGAATTGAATCTACTGAAGAATTGCAGAGATCTTGAAGATCTCCATTGAATTAAACTCTGGTCTTCGGATCGTGGACGAACAAGCGAAAATAAGCGATTACGGCACGGCACGTAAGCGCCCGCGCCGCCGCGCTGCCTCGCCGCCAGCGCCGCCGCTTCCGCGCTGCCGCGCCGTCGCCGCGTCGGCCAGCGCCGTCTTGTAGCGCTTCGCCAGCGCCGCCGCCCGCCAGCGCCCGCGCCGCCGCCTCGCCCAGCGCCGCCGTTGCAGCGCCTGCCTCCTCCTCGCGCATTGCCGCGAACCAGCGGCGGCTAGAAACCTAAGCGCGCCAGTCGCCCGCCCGCCGAATGGGCCACGGGTGGGCCGCCCATAGCAGCCGCAGCCACTGGCGCCCCCACTGCCGCGCCGCTGGGCCTGCACTGTCGGCTGAGCCGCCACACCCCACGTGGGCCGCCGCCCGGTGCAGGCGCCCACTGGGCCGCCAGCCCCTACAAAGTAGCACACTGCATGCATGCCGTTGGGCAGCAGCCGTGGCCCACTGCAGAGCCATCTGTCACAGAGCCACCGCCTCGAGGGCTACCCGTGAGCAGCCTAATGGGGAAGAATAAAAGAAAAGAAAAAAAGGGAAAATTTGGGCATGATATAAAATTAAAGAAAAGAAAGAAGGCCCGTTGGCGAGAAATGAATTACTGAATTAAGGAGAAGGAAAAATGAATTGCATGGGGCTTGAATTTAGAAATTGCATATATATTTTGCATTGTGAATTTAAGCTCTGACCCCTGAATTTTATGAAAAGAAGGGCGCGCGCAGGATCATGAAATAAATATGAAGAATGGGGGCTACTGGACCGGGTTTTGAATGGACCAGAAAAAGAAAAGAAAAGAATGGGCCGGGGCAGACAGGAAAAATGGGGAATAAAACCTGTTTGCCCTGTAATCTTATGAATAAGTCCTTGGATTTCCTAAAAATTAGGAGAAATTTTGTAGGCTATTGTTTTACAGAAAAAAAATCCTTCGCATCTGAAAATTTACATGAAGTATTTTTTGAATTTAAGAATATTGCAGAAAGCCTCCTGAGAATTATGGAAATTATGCATAGTTTTTCCTAAGCACTGAAAATTCCATCAAGGCCCTTGGAATTGACAGAAATTGAAGAAAGCATGTATTCAGGCATAGAAACACCTTGGGAGTTCAAATTTTGACCCCGGTTTTGAATTTGCAAGCTTATTTAGCTACTGTTAATTACTCTTGTGCAATTATCTCATGAATTTGCTTTTGTAATTATCAGTTTTTGCCTGTTTATTATATGAATTGGTAATGGCATACAAGTAGGAATATGGGATATACATGAGAATTTTGAATTGAAGTCTATCTAGCACCACTCTCTCCACTAGATTACACATAGTGATCTTGTAAATGAATTTTGAAATATGAAATTGTCGGGTATCATAATTTATGAATTTGAGAAACTGGCCTCTTGTGGCCTGAATTATCTCACTTGGACATAAGACATGATGATTGTATTCGGTCTCTAGAAACCCAACACTGTCAATCGGTTTAGGTCCCTACAAGGGAAAGAAACCTACCGATGAGCAGAACGAAAGCACTGCACTTTCTTAGACACCACCTCCTTACCAAATTTTGCATGCATGGTTGAGGGGGAGCACACTGATGCTATGTGCTACACTTTAGAAGTGACTTATGAAGCTCAAGCATGCTATCCTGCCATAAGTATAACAGGATTTAGTGCACATAAACATAAGGTTTGCAGACTATAGAATTATGACCGAGTACAACTCAATATGTATAGAATTTATACGATCCCTCTCTATATGACAAGATCACAAACGAGGGGATTATACCTCCCACTTTTCACCTCACTGCAATTAGAGCAGCTACTAGGGGTGAAAAGCCCATTCGTTGGAAGAATGGAAAGAAGAGAAATTATAGAAATTGACCTAGAAAAGAAAGTCCGTTGTCCAAGTGACATCGAATATAAGAATAAAGTCACATAATGCAAGCCACATGACCACTAGGTCAAGATGTGCTATAAATGTGGCATTTAGGGGCATTAATCGAAGATTAGCATAAACCTATTGATGAAATTGCGCTTATTAGGCCGAAAAGAATTTCAAAGCTGTAGAGGTGTCTCACTGTGGCTAGAAAAGAAACCTATTGGTAGAATACACCTATGAAGAGACAACTTTGCACTGCCTCTTAATCGTATTGATGTCACAAAAAGTGAATAAAGAAGAGAAGATCTCGACAAATAGAATTAACGCTAAGAGAAAGTGCATAACTGTAGCATTTAATTATGCAGGAGTTGCATTATTAGCATTCTCCCTATAGATTGTGGTCGCTAATAGACATTTTATGAATTTTAGCATGAAGATTCTGAAGCTCTCGAAGAGCACACTGTTTGAAAGAAAGAATTGAAGCTCTTGAAGAGCAAATCTTAATTCTCATGTTCATTATGAATTTATCCTATATTCCATTATATACTCTGAAGTTGCAGTCAATATTTGAATTATATGAATTGTGAATATTGCCATTGCCTGATTGCAACTATGAATAGAACTAATGTAGTGCCCTATGGAGATATGAATTGTTGGTAGTTTAGCAACACCAATAAATTTTAAGAGACGACATAAAATTCTATGGGTCTTACATCAGCACTTTAAAGAAGCATTGTTTTTCCCGGAATCCATTTGAACTCTCTTAAATTTGAAAGACATCCATGCCGACGGTTTCCGCGTTGAGACCAATGAAGAATGGCAAAAGAATTGTTATGCATTGTAAAGCATGATGGATGTGAGTAATGAATATTAGAATTTTCCCCTCTCCATTTGAATTTGGGCTATACTACGTTAGAATGTATTTAGAAGCTCTAATCTCTTCCATCTGGCATCGTAGAATTGCCATCTCAATTATAGAAAAGATGAGGTGCAATCAACTCGCAAGGACATAGCATTAGTATAAGAATTTCCTGAATAATGAACTGGGCACTCTCCTATAAAGGTTAAGTCGAGTTTTCTCCTTGCCTATAATGCATCTAGGAGAGGTTCGCGGCCGTATGCAGCCCTTGCCAAGGGCACTTAACGACATTCTAGTGCTCACAATTGCTTCCTTGTGGTAAGGCATGAGTTTATTCTCTACATAAACCATATGTTCGTGAAGCTGATCTCGCAGATCATAAGAATTAAAGAATAAATTATCTAATCATTACTATGAAGTCTAAAATAAGAAGGACAATGCTAGCTGATCGATAATCATTGAACTGTATCGAATACCAAAGAAGAGCACTATATATCTCATGTCCGAGCGTCATGGACTAGAGATGTCCGACCGTACTTACTGAGTTGTCTTATATTGAATAAAGAAATAGAAGCCCGACTAGCAGCCCTCATCAATTAATGAAGGGACGCGTAGTCCCACAACATCCGACTAGTGCAAAGAAAAGAAATTTTTCAATTTTGAATGCAAGTTTTATGTACCTATACCACACTTGCAAAGAATTTAAAAATGACTGAGGATCAATTCCCGTCATTAGGGGGAGGAATAGAACCCTGAAAAGAAGAATGCCGAAAAAAAATGTGGCTAACCTCAGACACCACTAATGCATTCCCGCGCATTAGCCGCACTAGTATGAATTTTAAAGCATTTAAGAAATTAATGAACCGCCTAATCATTTTTGTGATTTGAAGGATGTGATCAAGTCGCATTACTGATAATAATACACCAGAGAGGGTCGAAATACCATAGAAGGTATTCCTCATTCTGCTCCGAGGCCTCAATGAAAAGGACAGAAAATCTGGTTACTCGAATCCCAAGTATTCGGGGACGCCTGAAGAAAAACAGATAAGAGAGCTTGTCACAATCGATCACGAAAATGCCCCAAAGGAAATAGAAGGGGAGCCAGTTGAGACCTGGCACTGGTGAGCAGCCTGCTAGCGAGGCACTCCCAGATTTGAATTTACCAATACAAGAATAAAGAATATAAGAAGAAGCCGAAAGACATGCAAACGAGCGTGCCGAAGGGCATGCAGACGAGCATGTGAATGCGCACATCGGTAACCATCTAAACGTCCTTGCTCTCGCAATTGGGAAATAGCGGTGCAGAGCAAGTGACGGTGCAAGCAGCACAAGTGCACGAAGCACCCCATGAAGAAATGGCCATAAATTCTGCGCACTCCGGGGATATATTGAATAGAACCACAGCCAATGTCGACATATAATTGGCAAAGAATATTGCCAAAGCAATTGAACTCGATTCTGAACCTGCATCTCTTTTGAGTGTAAGATACGGCTGGACCAAAAAGAATGTAAGAAGGCAATCACCGCGGAACTATTTTCTCTGAAGAAAGGAGAAGTGCTTAGGCGTCTGCGCCGCACATTCCCTCGTGTATGCCCCGTGGGCCTTTGTTCGTAAGGAGAAGTGAAGAAAAATGAAGTTGTATGGTACAAAGCAAGGCTGGTAGCACAATATTTCACTCAGCGCTTTTGCGTTGATTACGAAGAAACTTATTGCCTGGTCATGAGTGGTGTAATCTTTAGATATCCTTAATCTCAATGGCAGTACTCAACTGAAAGTTGAGAAAGAAAATGAATTGAAAGGATGTTATAACTGAAAAGAGTCTTGAATGGACTTATATATGAAAATACATGAGTATCATTGTCGTAAACGAAAATAGAGCAAATAGAAATCTGTACAGTGTAATCCTTTGCATTACCGTACAGACTGAATAAAAGAATAAAGCACATACTTGACGTATGAGAAAGAGATGAATGGATTAGCCATTGCAGCTTAGGTTAACACCTTGAGCATATGCCAAATAAATCTCGTTACACCAGTCAACCTACACGTTGATCGTGCTGTAAAGGTTTGATTTTGAGAAGGTGTACCCATGAAAACCCAATGGTTGGTCGGTCAATTTTTGCAGACCTAGACCTATACAGACCTAGGGATGAGGGGGAGGATGTTCAGAAACATAAAGTTCTGTATCAGAATTTGAGTGGCTCATATACCTCATGAATAGCATACGGCAGTACAATGCATTTGCCGGCTGTACGTTGCAGTTGCCGTTAATTTTATTAACTTGGTATAATGCAGAGCACAAGAAGGGCATTTGAAAGAATCAAGGACATCTCCCGATACCTCTAAAGAAAGAGAAATCTTGGAATGAAAGAACCAAGATATGGATATGAATATGTTTTCTATGTGGTAAGAATTAGAATTAAGTAGAATTCGTCAATGCAGACTTTTATGTTAATGTCGACAAACCACTCGGAAATCATAGCAATGAATGAAGCCTATTATAAATATGCATGGCTTTGAAGAAGGTCATTCCACATTTTCAGTCATGTGGATTATACGCTGAATGAACCCCTAGTATCATTTATGAAAATAATACAGCATGTGTCGCACAAGTGTAGACTGGATATGTGAAGAAAAATTTATTAAGTATACAGACACTAAGTAAAGAATCAGTTTTCTGCACATTAAGTCAATTGAGAATATAGCATACTTATTTAATAAGTTACTCCTTACATCTATCTTTGAAAGATGTGTAAAAGGAATTGGAATGAGAAGACTTAGAGAAGTGCAGAATTCAGAGGGAGAAACTTCACATATTATGAATTGAAATCTTAAACATGAAGTTCGAGTACCCAACTTGAATGAATGAATGCATGAATTATGAAGAAACGTTGGGTGGATCTGTACTCTTTTTTTCTTAAGTGAGTTTTCAATGAAGTTTCTCACGTGAGGTTTTTAACGAGGCAAATCCGTGCGCACAGCAAGCGTATGCTATGTACTCTTTCTTCAACATTTTTCCCACTGGGTTTTTGTGGAGTTTTTGGGGCATATGCATCACGCGACATGGTCCAAGGGGGAGTGTTAAGGAACCACACCAAGCCGACCGGCTTTGAGCCTGGCTCGGCTAAATCTATAATTCTTACAAAGCAATAACCCTTTTTATAGTTTATTACCGTGATATTAGGACCCTTTTTTAGTTTTTCCTGCCTTACTGGGGTTTTTTGCATCCTAAAAAATCTGAAACGGAAGGAAAGAAATGGGCTAACTTCCTTGCTATAAATTTTTTTTCCTATTTTCTATTTTTATTGTTTTTTCGCATCCTAAAAATGTGGGAAAAACTCAGCAAGTGAAGGGAAAATTTTTTTTATTGTTTTTTCGCATTCTATTTTTTATTATTTTCTATTTTTAGTGCAGTTTTCAACGTCAAGCAATCAGCTGAGCTACACACCAAATGTGCCATCAGCTGAGCTACACGCCAATTGTGTTGTGTCATGGACAAAAGAGCCAGAAAAAAGGATATAAGAGTGAAGGGAAAAAATTGGAAAAAAGAGCGAAGCGACTAATATCATAGGAATCGAATCGTGGGCTGCTGAGCGGAAGATAGAGCCGGTGACCAAGTGAGCTACTAACCCGCGTTGTCCTTTTTTCTAGAGAAAACGCCGCCGTCGCCGCCCCCTACCGGTTGTGCAGATCGGGGAGAGAGAGGGGGAGAGGGGGGAGAGATGGAGGAGGAAGAAGAATATGAGAGAGGCTGACATGTGGGACCCACATGTCAGACCATATTTCCTGCTATATTTCTCTATGTATTTTGTGCAAAATTCTCTCACAGCTCAAATAATAGCATGTGCGCACGTTTCTGCTATTTATAATGGTGTATGTGTCAAAAGTGACTCTACGATGGCATTTATGTCCAAAGTAGGCTCTAAAGTGGCATGTATGCTTTTTACCTTTGAATTTTTGCATCGTACGCATGACATCGTCATAAATTCTTTTAAAAAATAACTATGAAACCTTAAAAAATAACTGCAAAACTTTGGCAAATATAAATGTGAATCATGGTTTAACCCTGATGAATCTTGAAAAAATAACTGTTAAAATTTGAAAAAGTTACTGTTGAAAATTGAAAAAAGACCGATGAAACTTTGGTCCGTGTTGATGAAACCTGAGAGTACGGTGAAACTTGACTATATGCTAATGGAACCAGAAAATGTTCTGGTAAAACTTACATAATATACCAATGAAATTTGATGAAAAAAACCAATGAAACTTGGCTACCTACTGAATGAAACCCCATGTGTCACTATCATTAAAAAAAGTTTCACCCCACCCGTGCAAATGAGAAGCTGCCCCTAAACAAGCCCAAGTTTTAGCAAACAAAACACCAAATTTCACACACACATTGTTGAGGTTTTATGCGAAAAATGGAGGATAGACCTCCTGATGTAAACAAGAAAGTTACACGAGAACAAAGAGAAAGTTCCACATACAAAATCAAGTCACACGTACATTGCTGAGGTTCATATGGGAATAGGGATAGATGTCCTTACCGTCTTCTCCAGATCCTGGCGAGCCTCGACGTTGAGCTCGTCGGTTCTGGCCGCTAAACCTTGTCGGATGAGACCACCATGAGAATAAAGATGGGAGACATAAAGAGATGGAAGAAATTAGAGATGGAGCGAGGAGGAACACGAGAAGGGTGTCCTATTGAGAGAGGGGCGTTGCGTGCGCCGTTGTTCGACTAGCAGCATGAACGAACATTCTCTTTTGTCTCCTACTAGCCGCGTAGGCGCGCCTGTGGCGCGCCGAGGCCGGGAAGCGGTGCGCGCAGGAAGGCGGCGTCCTCCTGTGGTCGCGCCGGTTGCCCGCGCCCAAGGAAAAAAGGTGGGAAAAGGAGGCGTAGCCGAGAATCGAACCGTGGCCTCCCAGGCGACCAGCTTGCTCAACTAGCCAACCTATCAAATCACCCACCTTGTTGAGATTTGCGTCAAACAAATCGTTTTATACGTAAAAAATAATGGACGGCCGGATCTAGCTATTGCGCGCGATTGGAAGGCTGCGAACAAAGGGGCCGATGCGGCACATTGGCAATGACACATGGCACCAAGGGGAGGCTGGAACCCGGCTTTGTACTATTTATAGCAGGGTTAGCGCACCCATGGCGCGGCACTGGAAGCCAAGCCTTTTTATATCTTAGCAAATAAAGATGTATGACAAAACAAACTTAAAAAAGCATTACATCTTTTGTTTGTTGTTCCCATTTTTTATTTCTTTTTTTAAAAATAGTTGTTGGTGACAAAATTTTTTAAGGCTATTATCATGATATTACGGTGCCTTTTGCGAAGTTTTTTTTCCAAGTTTTTTTAAGCGGCTATTAAAGTTGAAATTTAAAAAGAATAAATTATTTCGTAATACAATCATTTCTAAATCCTACATGTCTTAAAAATACCTAGTTTCAAAAAAATTTGATTGCATTTTCAAAACATGTAAATTTCTGGATTTGTTTACGTTGCTAGACCAAATTTCTCCCACTTGATCCCCTCTCTCTCCATTCTTTCTAAAATTCATGTTTTAGGGGGTTTAAAGTTTTAAAATTGAACGGCAAGAAATTTAAAATTTGGGAAAAAATTTAAGAGATTTTGGAAGATATCAAAATTTCTGTTTGAACTCAGGTTGGCGGTCTAGGGAAAAAAAGAATTTGGAAAACTATAAAATTCACGAAAAAGAACGAAGCGAATTATAAAAAATACAAAAAACCAAGAAAGTTAAATTTTTTCCCCGAAATTCAATAAGACTAAAAGCAAATATAACAAATTCTAAAATAAAAAATATCTACAAATGTTTTCTATTTCCGGAATTTATTTAATTTTGAATTTTTGGTGTACAAGATCTGCATAAACGCAGATATAATCTGCGATCTTTAGCGATGTAAAAAGCAAGCGCTTCGCCTGACAGGATCGCTGAATGAGCCTAGCCTTGGCGATACATCTTTGCATTCTTCTTGCATTGTCACGATGCACAAGTGACGCGGACGGACGACGCGAGCAAAAAAAAAAAGCGCTGAGCGAGGTTTCTAGCGCGGGTGTGCTGAGCGAACGCTCGCTCGAGTAGCCAACTCGCCAAGCCGCCCGCGGTGTTGTTCAATCAGGCTTAAAGTTTTTTTAAAAGGTTGTTTTAATATGGACGGCTGGGATTCATTCAAAGGAGCGATCGGACGGCCGTCGCAGCGCTGAGCGAGCTGGCCAGCCACGTGGCGAGCGGGGACGGCGCGAACTCGGCTTTGTACTATTAATAATTCACCTATACCACAAAAGAATTTTGAGGGGGGAGAGAGTCCAATGAAAATGTGAGCATGACATGGGCATTTTCATGTGCTGTCTAGGGGTCCGTCCATGAGGAGCAAGCCTGGGGTTCGTCTATGCGGAGCCAGCCTGGAAAAAGAGTGAGGCGGTAAAGAGAGCGAGCCAGAGCGTTACACGTCCAAAGAAGTGAGCTAGGAAATGAGAGTGAGCTAGAGCCACGTGTCCTATCCGATGCTTCAGACGCATGCATAGAAGGATTTCTCTAAATGAAATTCAACTAACCTCAGATTCTCCGGACTCCATTGTTTGAATATCTTCCGGTACAGGCCATTATTTAGTTTCCTCAGCTTATGTTATGCAATTTCACGGGTCTTTTGCCGATCATCAGTATGGGAGGATCTGGAAAGCCAAGGCGGAACCAAAATGCCGATTCTTTTGCTGGCTTGCAATTCAGTATAGGATCTTAACGGCCGACAGATTAGCTCGTAGGGGATGGCCTGCACCTGCTGTTTGTGTAGCAGAGCAATGCTTGCATTCTAGACGTCACTACCTTCGCTGAGTGGGGGGATGGGCAAAATGGCAATAGGAAGCTAAGGGCAATGGATGATGGCCTCATCGTGCAAACTATTTGGAATATATGGAAAGCAAGGAATGGTAGAATTTTTTAGAGATGATAGTAGATGGCTTGTCGAGGTGGCTACCACTGTTTTGGAGGAATTTAGTTTGAGAAACAATTTGGCCTAATTGGTGTTAGGGTGATCTTGTACCCTGGGGTTTAAAACTTGTTGCATTTCCACTGTAGCATCTGTACTCTCTTCTTTCGCTATTGAATGAAAAGGCATCTCGCCTATTCTTCAAAAAAAAGTAGCAGAGCAATCATATGGGGTGCAGGCCAACATTGCGTTGCAGGGTGGCGTTGAGAAGGAGTCACATTTGGTAAGAGGGAGGTTAGATGGTGGATGTAAGGGGTAGTCATCAACTGTCGAAGGCGCGAGGGGCACCACAAGGTCCTCGATGAAGGTAGTAGAGCTGATGGCGGTTGAAGGATACCTATCATTGATTAGTGGCATCAGAGCGAGAATGGGGAGGAGAAGATCGATCGCTGGAAGGTGCGGACCTTCTCTTCGATCTATCATTCTATTCTATTTACTTATAAAAACGTTGAGAACTTTGCGAGATGGCTTAAAAAGCCCGATCCATGGCTTTGCAGGGTGGTTTGGAAAGTCCAATCAAACGATCCACTTCGTATGTGGTGTTTTGTACAACTGAGATGCACCTTCAAGATCAAGAGGGAGTGAGCAGCAGAAACAAAAAGTGTCTTTTCAATTTGGAGCTGAGAAGATAGAACAGAAAAGCTCATTTGAGCGTCGACCTTGGATGGATAGCAACGGAGAGATGAGTTGATTTGTCTTAAACAGAGGTTATAAGTTAAGGCAACTTGTGCTTAGGGTACAACCGAACTATCAAAAGTTATAAATTGTTTTTAATAAAATTTGTACATGTACTTCATTGTTAACTCTACCTTTGTATAAAATTTCAAGTTTAAATTCATTTTATATTATAAAATTATAAAATAAAAAACTGACCACTTTGATGAATTCAAAATTGATAGATTTCATTTTTTTGTAACTTTCAATATAGGATGAATTTGAAATTGAAATTTTATACAGAGGTAGAGTAAGTTGAAGAGTACATCTACATTTTTTTAATTTTTTTATAACTTTTAATAATTCATTTGCATGGTGGTTGTACCATAAATTTGATTGCACATGATATGTTCCATATATTAACTCTACCTTTGTATAAAATTTCACGTTCAAATTTATTTTATATTAAAAGTTGTAAAATAAGAAAAAAACTGACAATTTTGATAATTTTGATGAGTTCAAAATTGATACATTATTTTTTTAACTTTCACTTGAAATTTTATATAATGGTAGAGTAACTTGAAGAGTGCATCTATAAATGTTACATAATTTTTTATAACTTTTTAATAATTCGATGGTACGGTGGTTGCACCGTAACCTTAATTGCATACATAGGATAGGTTCCCTTTACATAAGGTCATCTCCCCGAGATAACTCTTTCTATTATGTTAAAATGCAAACGTCAAGACCGTAACCAGAATGCTGAAATCCAGAATGCCGATGTACTGCCAGAAATGTTTGCTGAAATCGTCAAGTGGGATGTCGTTTTTCAATAAAAACCTTACATTGACCTCAAGTCTCAAGAGGAAAATTTGCCCGTGACTGTTTACTTCTCCCATTTAGCGCCCCCGCCCCGCCCCCCCCCCCCCCTCCCGCCCCCTGTACAGTGAGAAATTTCAGACCGCATGAGCTTCGAGTGACAATACATTTGTTTGCCTCGAGAGTAGCATTGAGAATGATTTGCCATTCAAGTTCGCAGAATGGATGACTAAATCTGGGTGAATGGATCCCCATATCCAAATGTCTGCAAAAATCAGACTTATAATCACACGGAGCAATAGATCACCTGGGGTCATGAGTGTCTCAACACACCAAAACAAAGCGCACATGCAGAAAAAGCATGCCAGGTAGCTGTCAGCAGATTCATGAAATCGTTTTCACATCCTGGGCATCCTGGGTCCTGAAGTAAAATGAGAAGGTTAGCAAATATCACCATCGTTCCTACTAGATAGCATGCACATGCTTGAATGGAACTGGATATTTGACTCTTGCAAAAAAAATCGTAGTCTGAAGCTGAACCATCAGTGCATCCAACCAAACAGGAAATACCAGCATATGCACTTGAGTTTTTGACAATAACAAGAACGCGCACACAATGATATTACACCTCTTTCAAACATATGTGGTCCTTGCTAAAAGAACATATGAGGCCAATGTGAGGATATGTAGAAAATAAAAAAGTACCTCTGGAAAAAACTGGAGCCTTCACACTGATCTTCCTCTTCCTCTTCCAATGCATCATCTTCATCACTATCAATTTCCAAAAGACTTAATCTGCACTGGCTCAACACTCTTCTCATCAAGAAAACATTCAGGTAGTACTGCACCAAGTCTACCCTGCTCTTTGAGGCAAAATATTTTGATGCTAACGCCCAAAAAGTCTTATGGTCCAGGACAGGAACCAGTCGCTCAAGTGCATTAAACTTTAGTTGCTCCTCATGACTCCACATCTTAGAAACCTCCTCACCCATTGAATCAAGTCGCCATTCTGTGAATGCTTGACCAAGTTCAGACCTTAGCTGATCCCTAGCTTCAGTTGTGTGATGCTGTCTACAAAAGAAGGATCCTGGATATGGGCAACTACATGAATCTGGCCTTCCCTTACCAGCTACTACATTGTCAGTTTGTAAAACTTCACCTTCAGGTGGCCAAATTCTGGTTCCTAGCATCTTTGAGATATTTGAGTCATTCCTGTAATGAGAAAGTTCTTCCTCTGAAGGTGGTCCAGTCCAATCAGGAACCTCTGCCTGAAAATGCTCGCCTACTCCAATCTTTTTCCTTTGTGTTAGGAGCACTGATGTCATTAGTTTCATTCTCTTAGCTAGCCTCTCAGATTTCCTTGTTGGCATATTCATCGACCCTTTTTTGTTTGGTCTTTCTGGATGGTTACCATAAGATCTGTACTTCCTTCTCTGAAAAACAAGGAATGCGACAATGCCCAAAAGAGTAAGAAAAATGCACCTGCTTAAGATACCACAGTGCGAAATGGAAGCCAGCATAAAAGAAAGGAATATTTACATACATGTCATTATGAAGTTCATGGTTTATAGAAATGAGACTACATGTGACAATGGCATGTGGATTGTGGTGCCATATGTCATCGTCACACCAATGTCATTTTTGTAAACCAGAAACTTTATAGTGCCCACCAAAAGAAAAAGGGAACAAAATCTACTAAGAAAAGTGACAATAAAGGGAAGCAATCAAACTTACAGCTCCCCAGAAAGGAACATTTTCCAAAAACTTATAAGAAAAATTGTGAATTCAGAATAACAAATTTGCCAGGCAGATAGAAGCAGCTAGATCTCTGTTTTTTGTTTAGACATGAAAACATTAATAACACAATTTCCACAAGGTCATAATCCTTTTCCCAAATGTAATAGATAGTATAATCATGACTCAGATGTATCCATGAAGTCTGAACAAAGTGTTTAGAAATACTGAATGTCCTTGGACCCACTTGGTAATCCTACATGCATACCGTATGAGCATTTCAAATTTGATATAAGAGCAAATCCTAGGAAAGTTGCATAGTTGTCCATGCATTATATTTATGAGATTTCATTATTCTTTCTAGTCAGGAATAAAAACACAAGGGAACAATTGTTCACTTTTTCTAAAATAATCCACATAAACATAGGTACTGTGCATTTGGGTCGGTATTGCTGCAGATTTTCAGAAGTATTTTATGTCCTGTTTTCAGATAGGATAGCTACTTGAAAGCATCTTTTTGCAGAACAAACAGCAAAATCTTATTCAAATTGGTAAAAATTCCAATGTACTAGATCCCAAGAACTACGATCAGGCCCTACTCTATGGTGTATGCTGTTCCGTTCACACATTGTATCCAATTGCTCCTAGCAAAGTGTGATACGTTTCAAAACATTTCATTTAAATAGATAAAGAGAATAGAATGGCTAAATACAATACGTATCTTGCTTGGGTAAACATTAACATAATCAACCAAAATTCAAATTCAAGAAACAGGCTTATCAGTCCCATACTCCCACAACTATCTAGAAACATTAGCCATAGACAAATAACCAAATTTTCTCTGAAAAAACTTCCCAGCTAATATTTACTCTGCTGTGATATTATCGCTGAGCCCACTACCGCTTTACCAGATATAGAGGCAAGTACATGGGTGTACGTCAATGAGCCCACAACCATTTTGACTGCCAAATTACACATGGGAAATGGCATAAAATTCAAATTTATTACGAAGATTTAAAAGAAAATGGTCCCACGAGAGAGAATAAATCCCTTACATATGGTTCTCACTATCCAACAATGGCTCCCTCCATAGGATACATTTTTCTGTCGGATGAAGACCAAAGCTCTAACAAAATGATTACCCATACTTCTCCGTAACAGGTTTTCACAAATTGTGCAATGACAAGGGCATAACCGTTGGATACAACACAAATCTAGGTTTCAAATGTAATCCAGGATTTTTTTTCTAGTTTAAATAGCAGGTAAAATATAGAAAAAACGAAAAATAAAAAATACTGAGTCAAAACTCAGGAAAAGTGTTGCGCATTAGTACAGATTATAGATATCTAAATTTAATTTGCATAAAAAAAAGCAACCCTCATTTAGAGAAATAGTCGTTATTCTTCCTTGCACAGTTGCATGGCAGTTACTAATAAATTTATGCTTGTAAAAGAGTTGTACTTACTGCACAGCTGTAGTGATTATGATTGGATATATAGTTATAATTCATACACAGGTACACAACTATAACGGTTCCTATATATAAATCTTACTAATCTTCACCATGATAATCCAGTCTCAATAAACTAAGCATTGTAAATATTTATCCTTTTTAGCCCAATTAATGTGGGTGTTTCTAGCCTCTTATAGTGAATGTGGAAGCTCCCTTAACCTTGTTTTAATACGACAGTAGATATTACATAGGTATTAAAAATCAGTTCCCTAACCAAAGTCATACATGGTAATTCAGATGCATGACAACTGCAAAGCTTATGCAACACCCATGTCACCATGGTTTTTATTCAGTTCGTTGAATCTTATACCTCAGACCTACTTTCAGTTGATTAATATCCAATTATTACTCCCTTGGTATGTATCTTTCATCATTCATTGACACATCATTGGCACCTCAAAAAAGAAACCCCTCTAAGTTCAATTCATCGCTTTTTGTCCTAAGATAATCAATAATAGGTTTATGATTAATAGTTCAATACATACGATTTCGACTAAAAACTTTAAATTGTGTGTCTTAAGCAAATAGTCATCAAGTAATGGAGCTGAATATTTTGTGTTTTCAGCTTTCTCAGTAAAAACTGATGCGCTTATGGTTCATATTGCCAAAATACTATATGATGGAACCATCATGAATGCACACAGTAGTTTTCCACCAGCATGTTAGATGTTACCACCGTTTTCCTAAGCGGCTGCCTAGCACGCCTAGGCACTACACGGTACAGGCAAAACAGCACAATCCCACCTTGGCTGCCAACCAATTTACCTACTTTAGGCGACGATTAGACGCTTGGCGCTGCTGTGTGGCCCAACTAGTGGTTAGCGCCTTGGTGAATACTGGATACCACTGCCATATTGAAATATACCATAACAGGCCGCACTGTGCCTCATTTCCACGATAGACGTTCCTATAAACTTCCTGACTTAGGAGACTACTGCTGAGATACTGACATGTTCGAGTCAGGGCTGGCCTTCCCCGACTGGAATCTTCTATTGATGGCAAAAGTACATTAGTACATGGTTGCTATGCAGTGAGTGTGATTCGCTTCGCTTGAAACGCCAGTGACAGATTCTCTGAAACAGGTGACACCCGTCAATTGCCAACCCACGCCACTCCATTGACAAATCTAGTCCCAAAAACAAACCTAGTGGTACGGAATGGAGCAACGAATACCGACAAAAACCTGAGATGCAGCATGTCCCATCCATACGATGGCCGCCGCCAAGCACAACCAGAGCATAGCACGAACACACAAAGCTACCAACTCGACGAATTATCAGCAGGCTGCAAATTTACAGCACGAGAGTTTTGCTACTTCGTCCTGAATTAACTCACCTTGGAGAAGCTGGGGAGCTCCGCCGCGTCCGCCACGTCGTCCATCCTGAGGTAGCGGGCGCGCCGCAAGGTCAGCACCTGCCGTTTCCTCCCCCTGTTCTCCGCCGCCGGTCGCGCCGCCACGGGATCCGCAGCAACCCCTCGCACCCAGCGCACCACCTCCACCAGATCCCCAACCTCTCCGCCGCCGCGGCCGTTGCTACCACCTGCGCCGTGGAGCAGGATCTGCCCGACGAGCGCCTCGAACAGCCGCCCCGGCTCGCCGGCGCCATGGGCCTGGGCCAGCGGGGAGGCGACCACGGCCGATGAGGAGGAGGGGGGCGACGAGGAAGCAGCACCGGCGGGCGCGTGCCTGGGCTGGTCGCTGCAGTGGCCGCTCAGGGCGAGGGAATCGTCGAGGAGCTGCTGCTGGTACATCCCGACCATCGGAGCAAGGTCGCCGCAGCCGGTCGCGGTGGCGGCCACGCAGCCGGCTGTGCTGCGCCCGCCGCTCGCCCGCCGCTTGCTGCTCCCGGCCGCGCCTGCAAGTTTATCAGCTGTAATAATAATATAAACCTGTAACAGTAACTATTGTAAATTCTGGAATAAATAAGATCATGGAATGTTACTGGGCCACTGGCCTTGTTGGCCTCTTGGGTGAAGGGCGGGACTCGGGAGCACGAGCGGGGTTGTGAGTTGTGATTCTAGAGGAAACCGGGGGGCCAATTGCCAGTGAAAATCCTTTTTTTAAAAGCGTAATAATTCATCTCTACCAGAACTATTTTTGATTCGAAGCTGAAGATGATCGAACTTTTCGTTAAATTATACTCAACTTTCCTTATATTTCGCAAGCTAATAATATCATGTGGCTTTAATAGTAACACAAAAGCAAAGGGAGAGGAAAACGGAATGTACTATTCAACCATACCATAAATCTGCAAGACGCAGGGAAATTAATTATCTGTCAAGAGATAGGCCAACTCGCGATTGCAGGAGTCGATACTAGCCATTGCCACAACTAGCCATAACTAACTTGCCTAACTTGCCTACGGTTAGTTCATGAAAATCTTGACCACACTTTAGCAAGACTAAGAGAATCTTATCACACTTTTATATCTCACTTACATATAGGACCCACGTAAAAAAGAAGGAATCTTGCCACAAGTATGGCTATAAACCAAACACATGCCTACTTTGATCAAACCTGACTAACATAAGACGTGGCAAGTTTTGACAACCTTAGTCACGAACCAAACAGCCCCAACGTCTACGTGTTAGTGTAGGAGCATCCTAACAGAAGCTTCAACCCTTTGCAGCACAATATTATTTCCTCCGCACTCTATTTATCAATATAAAATTTTATGCTTTGATTTCTTAATATTTTACACTACTATACAAGAATTCTTTCCTAATGCAGACATTCTATTGAACACTCTATTATAGAGCTTACCATGTTTCCTAATGCAGACATTCTAAGAAGTAAGCTTTTCTTCAGGAAGTTGAAACCATCGACAACTTTTTTGCTTCCTCATGGCTAATTCTCGGCGACTTCAGTATGATCTACAAAGCAAATGACAAGAACAATCTAAACCTCAACCGTCGACTCATGACTCGTTTTAGGCAAATCCTCGACAACTCCAGCCTAAAAGAGATCCATCTCTCTGGACGTCGTTTCACCTGGAGCAATGAGCAGTCCCGGCCTATCCTCGTGAGACTTGATAGAGCATAATGCAACCCCGATTGAAAAATGATCTTTCCGTCATGCTCACTACTACCACTCTCATCCAGTGCCTCGGACCACTGCCCCCTCCTACTTACCGCTGAGTGGACGCCTCGCCCACCTAGACGCTTTCGATTCGAATCTTTCTGGACAAAGATGCCAGGCTTCTCGGAGGTTGTTCAACAAGCCTGGGGAGAAAACAACAACAACATGCCCACCCACCCCCTCCTTCGTTTCAAGCTGAAGCTCTCTCGCACGGCCTCCGCCTTGCGCACCTGGAGCCGTACACACATCGGAAACACCAGACTCCAGCTGGCGGTCGTCTCTGAGGTTATCCGTCTTTTTGACGTGGCCATGGAATCTCGGTCGTTATCTCAAGGTGAGCTTGATCTGCGCCACTCGCTAAAGAATCGTATCATTGGGCTGAGTGTCATCAATAAAATAATGTGGAAGCAACGATCCCGTCTCTATTGGGTCAAGCTGGGAGACGCTAACACGCGTTACTTCCACCTCAGGGCGAACAGCCGGCGTCCGAAGAATCACATTCACTCCTTGCAAAGCCCTTCAGGAACTCACACTGAATTCGCAGACAAGGCCGACGTCCTGCATTCTCACTAGCTCCATTTTCGGGGAAGACGCAACCCAAAATTTGGTTTCAACGAGCAGATCCCTCAACTGAAACTTCCTGGGCCTGGCTACTTTGGATCTCTCCTCTCTTGAGGACCCCTCTCGCTCGACGAGCTCAAGCAGGTGATTTTTTTTCTTCCGAATGAGAAGGCCCTCGGCCCGGATGGCTTCACATGGAAATTCTACAAGATTTGTTGGGACCACATATCTTTCGACCTGCTTGGAGCGCTGCAATGTCTCTTTGGTCTTGATGTTCCTGGCTTCCAATCCCTAAACTGCGCTCACATCATTCTTCTGCCGAAGAAAGACGGCCTAGCGCGTCCCTCAGACTACCGCTCCATCAGTCTTATCCATAGTTTGGGGAAGCACTTTACCAAAATCCTCTCTTCGAGACTGGCCCCCTTCATGGATGGACTCATCTCACCCTGCTAAAGCGCGTTCATCAAGAAACGACACATACAAGATAATTTTCTATTGGTCCAAGGTTGTGCCAAAACTCTTCACCGCTCCGGCACGCCGGCCCTATTCCTTAAACTGAACCTAGAAAAAGCCTTTGACTCGGTCTCCTGGGGCTACCTCCTCGACAATCTTCGTGCACGCAGCTTTGGCCCCCGTTGGCGAGATTGGATTTCGCCGACCCTCGCATCCACTTCCTCAAGGATCCTCCTCAACGGGTGTCCCACTGATATCATCCATCATACCAAAGGTCTGCGACAAGGGGACTCGCTCTCCCCCCTTCTCTTCGACCTTGCCATTGAACCGTTGGTGGCCCTTCTCCAACGGGCCATCGACGAAGGTGCCCTTTTCTTAAAGCCGACCCAGGCTGATGTCTCCACCTTGGCAAGCATCCTTCAGGCGTTCGGCAACATCTCCGGCCTTCAAACAAACTTTTCTAAATCCCAGGTTGTCCCCATCAGATGCAACAGTCTGGACCTCGACACCATGCTGCATGACTTCCCAGCCGAAAGGGCATCTTTTCCCATTAAATATCTGGGCATCCCACTTTCCATCAGAAGACTACGACACGTTCACTTCCAAATCATCGACAAAATCGAAATCTTTGGCGGGTTGGAGGGTCGCCTCATGTCTAAAGGAGGAAGGCTTACCCTGCTCAAAGCGGTTCTCTCGGCCCTGCCGACCTTTGTTCTCTCCGTCATCACCCCCAACCTCGGTCATTAGAAAAATTGACCAAATAAGAAAAGTATGGCTTTGGAGCGGATCTACTATCCTGGAGGCTCCACCCAGGGTCAACTGGAAGCTTGGTTTGCTCGCCTACCAAGTTTGGGGGCCTTGGGGTTTTGAACTTATCCCGCTTCGGTCGAGCCCTTCGGCTACGCTGGCTATGGCTCAACAAGACGTCGCCCTCTAGGCCTTGGGTGGGCTCACTAGACCCTCCCACAGAGGCTGATGCAGCTCTCCTTCATGCCGGATGCTCAGTTACGCTTCGAAATGGGTCCTTGCTATCCTTCTGGGAGGACAGTTGGCTTGCTGGCGCGTCGCCAAAGGAACTAGCGCCGCGGCTCTTCCTAGCTTCCACCAGAAAAGGGCGAAGCGTCATGGAGGCGCTTGAAAACAACTGGCTAATCGACCTAAGGCGCAATATGGATCCCGCCCTCGTGACTGAACTTGTCCAACTTCTCCTCCGCCTCGCTCAGACGTCGTTGACGCCACTCGAAGATGACCTGATCATATGGTGTTTCTCCACAGACGATCGCTTCTCCGTGAAAGCTGCCTACAACATGCAGTTCATTGGCCGTCGTGAGCTCTCCCCGCAGCGTAGGGTCTGGCGGATATGGGTCCCATCCAAATGCAAGTTCTTTGTCTGGTTGCTTCTGGCCAGGAGGATATAGACAGCCGATGCACTATTACGAAGGCAACTGCCCAACGCTTACTTCTGCCCCCTCTGCCTGAGGAGTCTAGAAACTCCAGAGCACCTCTTCCTGGAATGCAGCTTCAGCTCCTTCATCTGGACGCGCCTTGTCGCTTCACTTCGACTTTCCTCAATGGACCCGTTACACTAGCAATGGAAATCCGACCTACCGCTTTGATGGAAAATTGATGTCGCTCAGGTTGCCAACCCAAAAGCGACCCTCTCCATTGCCATCGGCACCATTTGGCATCTCTGGCTCGAGCGGAATAACCGTGTTTTTCTCTCGTCCGAACGACCACCGAACGTTGTCTTTCGGCAACTTCTATATGACCTGCGGCTATGGGCAACCGCAGGAGCGCATTTTGTAATCTCTTAATTCTTTGTACATCCTCTGAGGGGAGGGCTTTAAAACCCCCCAACTCTGTAAACCTCTTCTCTTTTGATTAACAGATGGCAGTTCTCTTGCCCTTTGCTCAAAAAAAATGTTTGTTAAAGCAACAGCCAAACAACATCGACTGCTACCATCCATCATCAATCGGATGTGGGGTTGCGAAATGCCAGTGCTTCTAAGTTCTAACCTCCGGTACCATCAGCACTTGAACACATACTAATCTCTTCAAGCTATGATTCATTTTGCATCCTTACAAACTGATCATAGAAATTCCATGTGGAAAGCTTATTGCTTTCCAGCTACGCTTTCGTGCCACTAACTCAGAGCACAACATATCTGTCTCAATTACGCGATGCATGTCAGTCTTAATTTTGCTCTTACGCAGAGCACAATAATATTGGCCTCAATTCTTATTTTACTGGCCGCGGAAGATACCTCTACCATAGATACCTCTTCATACTTTGGTGAAAGTAGGGATTCTAAACCTGCAAAACTTGCGTAAGGCAGATTTTCAAGGCAAAAACAAAATACAAAAGATCAATCTTACAGGTCACAACCAAAAATTGTTGAGATCACTCACAAAACATGATTGACACAGAGGAGGATGTAATGGAATTATGAAAAAAACACACCCAAAATTTGTTAAACTAAATTTGTCCTGAAGTTTAACGTTTCACTATGCTCTTATATCAAATCAGATCCTAGCGTAAGATTTATCGAGCAACTTAGAAAACTTAATTATAGTTAGCCTCCACCTTCCTCTTTCTCTCCAACACCATAGAACCATCTCAACCCAAGCCCATCTCAGCTTCAGTCATGAGGACATTTTCATAGCATATGGCCACTCCATTTACGGGGCACGGTACAATCCACCGGATGCTAGACACTAGAGGTGGAGGTAGATATGGCATGCGATGAATCACGGCCCAGTCTACATATATATGATAGACATATATATTCTTTTAATTTTTTAATGTAATATTTTAACACTTTGTACTATATATATACTACGAAATCGTGTATTGCACATTCACATTCAGTCTAATTGAATAGGGTATTGCTAGGCCTTGTTCTTTTGGATAAAAGTAGCTAAAAAATTTAATATGAAAAAGTTGTGATTACTCGAGAGAGAATTTGCAGAGTCCAAAAAAATATAATTTTTTTTAGAAATTCTAAAAAGAACTACAAAATACTACTCATACATCGTTTAGCTCATACAAAAATAACAAATTTACAACGTGAATGTCTTCACAGAAAGCTTTTTGGTTGTTTGGAGGCAAAGTATTTTTATAGTTTTTAAGCAATACCATGATTTTTGAGAATATCATGGTATTTTATACCATAAGGTGTTTGATACCTTGGTATTCTATACCATTGTTTTGTCGATACCATGACATTTTTAGAGTATTGAAAACTTCACTTTCATCTAAAATTTTGTTTCTTTCCTTTAGCCATAGACTAACATTTTGTTTCTTTCCTTTAGCCATAGACTAACATATTATGAAAACAGTTGACAGATCCAATAAATAACATGGTTTCAATAAAGTTGGATAAAATTGAAGCCATGACATTGCAAAACCATTGCAAAACCATGATTTTGAAAATCCAAACTTCGAAACAGGACCTTACTATGATTGTTGGAAAGATGAAAACTCGGTCAATTAAACCAATTGCATTAGTCATTGAAGCAAGGCGCATTAGTCATTGAAGCAAGGTGTGCGCCATTAGCGTAAGCAACACATCCCGATGTGATTGCTCTAGGAGCGTGTTTGGCATCGGTGAGGAGTGGGAAGAGGCATGGAAATTCAGATGAGATACAAATTGATACTGCAAGTATTCCGATGATTGTGCTTGCAACAAGCGCCGGTACTGTTGCTAACCCCTGTGCACAGCCAGCATTGGCATAGTGCAAAGTAAGGAGAAGACGGGGCTGGATGGAGGGACCCGGACAATTCAAGGAAGGAAGGATAGGGAATATCCAGTTCCTGCGGCCTATCCAATGCACGCGTCCAAGAACTCCATGCCCTGATGGCTAATGTATTAATTGGGGGGCACGGGAAGACTGGAGAATAGACCTCAGCAAAACGTCGGTATACAGGACGGAAACAGCGGCGGGGACAGTAGTAGACTAACAGTACCTCGGACAAGCATGGCCGGAGTCCCAGAATCTGACGCGACGATTCAATCCTCTATGATGTTGCTGCGGTCTATCTGCTGCTGTCGATGGGAGATGACATTCCACGGGCAATTCGAAGCTCCCCAACCAGCAGAAGACACGACGAAATCGGAGAAGACGCGACGAAATCGGAGGATTGACCACCATTGGACCTAGGACTAGTGAGGAGGAGGAGGATTGACCTAGGACTACTCTTTATTCTTCTGCAGACATAGGGACAGGGGATGCAGCCTGTTGCGGATCCGCCGAATTCAGCCCTGAAAACAAGGCCTCGCCGTCGCGGCGCACTCATTCGAGGATTCGGCCGCGGCTGCGGCGGCCGGACCGCGCGGCGACACCGGGCTACTATCTCATCCCTAAAATCATTGGTTAATTAACCGTAGCAAAATCAGATCTGCGGCTGGATCACAGCTCCAACCTGTGACCAAAACAAAACCGGCCGTTCACGCAGTGGGGGTGCACCGGCGCCACCCGATGTTCCAATATTTTATATGGATTGCGACCCTTGTTAGGGTTTCCAGCAGGCTAATCTCAGCAATTCCACCATTGGGGGAAAAGATTAATAGCAGATTGATAATTAAAACAATAATAAAGCCGGCAGAACTGTACAAGACGGCAGCAGCAGCCAGCAGCAGGGGACGGACGAGCGCGAGGAGCACGACGAGGAGGAAGAAAAGCAAGGGAAAAAAGTACTCACGGGAGAGGACAAGCGAGGAGGCGGTCGCCACCCGATCGGGGACTCGCGGTTCGGGCGAGGCCGCCGCGCCCAACATACGCGCGGCCCGGCACGACGCGCCACCACCAACCAACCGCGACGCGAGCGGCACACGCGACTGTGCGAGGGAGGCACACCCCGGGCCACCGTCGCCGCTGCCCCCTTCAAATACGAAAAAAACCAAGCGAGGCCAGTCAGAGGTAATGCGTGTGCTGCGATACCCTGCCACAGCTCCATAAGATAAAGGGTAAAAGGCATACATGCCACTGTAGAGTCATCTCTAGATGCAAATACCACTGCAGAGTGTCTAATATATCAGACGCCATTATAAACTGCAGCAATGTGCTTAGATGCCATTATGGAGGGTTTTGAGGACATATGAGCTGAAAATACAATCCGAAATACGGCTATATACGGTCTAGCAGTGGGCCCGACATGTCATTCTCTCATATTCATCTTCTTCCTCCTTCCCACTCATTCTCTTTCCAATGGCGAGGTCTTCGGCGAGTCAAGGATCTCCGGCGAGCTGCATCGAATCAAGGCGCAGGGGAGTTTGTTGCGGAGGTCACTGGAGACGTGCCGTGGAGAGAGAGAGAGCCCGTCACCGCGCGCCGTGGGCAGTGGTGGGAGGAGAGGCCGTTGCCGTCATGGGGGTAGGAGACCCGTCGTCACCGATAAGGGGAGGGGAGGTCGGCGCCGCTGCCGTGGGGGGAAGGAGAGGCCGTTGCCGCCGCCGATGAGGGAGATCTGCGCCACCACTGTGGGCGATGGGGAGAAGCGATAGATGAGGGCGGCGGTGGCGTGGCTGCCACCATGGAGAGATCTGTCGCCGCCGCAGATGGGAGGCGGTAGATGAGGCATGGCGGCATATGGCAAGGCATGTGCACACCATGGAGGGAGGGACATGGGGACAGTACACCGGAGAGAGAGAGAGAGCTCAAGGAGGAGGGCTCGCCATGGGGAGGAGAGAGCAGCCGGTGTGAGAGAGGGGAAGAGAGATGGGGAAGGACGAAGAAGAGGTAGGAGAGAGAATGACATGTGGGGTCCGTATATTTTAGACCGTATTCTTGTGTTAATTTCATATAAATCCCCAAGCTGGCCAAATAATGGCATTTAAGCACATTGTTGCAGTTTATAATGGCATCTGAGATATTTAACACTCTGCAGTGGCATTTGCGCTCAGAGATGACTCTACAGTGGTATGTATGCTTTTTACCCTAAGATAAAAGACACCAGGTTTTACTATTAATTAGGGGATCTTTCATGCGCGAGGTATACCGACACCTTCGGTTTCATCGTTAAAAAGATTAATTAGATGCATGTCATCGAAGTTGGCCGTTAAAAATGTTATCGTAAAAGTGCAAAGCTTCTTTAATACCATTATCACAAAACTAGATTCTCCTAAGATCATTAAAAAAATTAAAGTGCTAATGTACGGACGTTCTCAGTGTCGAACCAGTCGTACACAGACCGGTCAAGTTGTGATCTAAATTTTTTGATGCTAGTGGAGCACGTCTCTTCTCTTTCTTCACTTCTCACAACTAGCACACACAGGAGGAGAGGATGAAAACGGCTCAACCTCATCGGTGTTGCCGCCAACGGCCGCCGTCTTAGTCGATTCACATCCAACGACATCACCACAGCCGTGTGGCCACCATCATCGTCCTTCCTCTTGGTTCGTGACCATGGAGGCGTTTGTCGTGATGATGTTGACTAGGAGGATGTGCTTCACCGGGGGCTGGGGCTCCTTGCTGGTGGTCGTAATGGCGCTCACCGTGACGATGAGAATAAGGAGCATCGGCACCACGAGGCAGGAGCTTGGCGACATGGCCGCCTAGTGGTTTCTTGGAGTGTCTTAGCAAGTGAATGGTCTGCCCTCAAGATGTGGTGCGTGAATTGATAGATGATTAGATTTTGCAGTGTCGTGGCATGGCAAGCATAGTGAGGGGCATCGGATTTGGAGAAGAAGATGCTCCGGAATTTGAGATGACCATATTGGAGAGGAGAAGAAGATGCTCGGGAATTTGAGATGATGACCATATTGGAGAGGAGATGGCCAGATTTGTAAGATCCCCGAATTTAGCATGAAACGTGTCGGCTCTTGTACAGATTTGTGAATGTGATCGATGGAGCATGTGAAAGAATAATAGAGGAGCTGGATTGGAGTGTTCGTGCAAAACCCATGACAAAGATAAAGCATGCCTTTTAAAACGTATATGAAATTTCTATTATGATATTAGTAGCGCAAACATTACGACATGCATGCTACAAAATGTTCGATGAAACAAGAGAATTGCGTGTTGATTTTCAGTACCGTTTTTTGTAGACGTTAGTTTTACACATTGAGTTATATTGTTTTCGTAGAACTTTTAATCAACGAGCTAATATGGATGACAATATTGATCAAACTGGTGTTACAAATTTTGAATCTAAACATGACAAATATTAAAGGCCTGCAATCTCTATCATAAACAAACACCGAAACAACGGTGGCTCTCCGACGCTCCCGAACGCCCGGGATCCACTCCCCAACCGCCAGCACCGAGCCCCGCCCCACCGGCGACGGCGTCGGGCCGCACAACCCAATGCCGCCGGCCGCGCAGCTCGACTCCGAACCGCCGCCCATCCACCGCCTCCTGGACAGGATCAAATCCGATCCCGACCCCACCATCGCGCTCTCCCACCTCGAGCTCCTCGTCTCCACCCGCCCGGCCTTCCCCCCGCCCCAGCCGCTCCTCTTCCACCTCCTCCGCCGCCTCGCCGCCTCCTCCCCGACTCACCTCCCGCGCCTCCTCGGCCTCCTCCCGCGTCTCCGCCATCGCCCACGCTTCTCCGAGTCCGCGGCGCTCGTCGTCCTCTGCTCGTTCTCCCGCGCCCTCATGCCCGATGCGGCGCTCGCCGCCTTCCGCGCCCTCCCCTCCCTCCTCGGCTGTAACCCCGGCGTACGCTCCCACAACACCCTCCTCGACGCACTCGTCCGCGACCGTCGCTTCTCTGATGCGGACGCGTTCTTTGCCTCCCTCTCCCACGGCGCATTTGGCCGCCGCATAGCCCCCAACCTCCAGACCTATAACATCATTCTCCGTTCGCTCTGTGCCCGCGGCGACCTCGACCGAGCGGTCGTACTCTTCAATTCCCTGCGCCGCCGTGGAGTTTCTCCCGACCGCATCACTTACTCCACGCTCATGTCTGGGCTCCTGAAACACGATCGTTTGAACAACGCGCTTGACCTGCTCGACGAAATGCCGAACTATGAAATTCAGCCTGATGCCGTCTGTTATAATGCACTACTTGGTGGCTGTTTTAAGAAAGGCGAGTCCCAGAAAGCTATGAGGGTGTGGCAGCAGCTGGTGAGAGACCCAGGTGCAAGCCCCAGTCTCACCACTTACAATGTGATGCTCGATGGCTTGTGTAAACTTGGGAAGTTTAAGGAGGTGGGTGAGGTATGGGAGAGGATGGTTGCAAATGATCGCCAACCAGATATAGTTACTTATGGAATTTTGATTCATGGGTTGTGCCAATCTGGGGACGTGAATGGTGCAGCACGGGTATACTCAGAGATGATCAAGACTGGGCTTGCTCCTGATGTTGCCATCTATAATTCGCTCATCAAAGGGTTCTGCAAAGTGGGTCAGTTACAAAAGGCCTGGAAATTATGGGACTCTACCAGCCTTTCTGGGACTCGTAATGCGATGACTTATAATATAATGCTGAAGGGGCTCTTTGATAGTAGAATGGTTAATGAAGCTACAGACTTGTGGGAACTAATGGAAAAAGATGTTTCATGCTCCCCTGACATGGTGACTTTTGGCACTCTGATCCATGGGTTATGCGAGAATGGATTGGTTAATAAGGCACTTCAAATCTTAAATGAGGCGCAGAACAGTGGTATTGAACTGGATTTATTCTCATATTCATCCATGATAAATGGATTTTGCAAAGCTGGGAGATTAGATGATGCGGTAAAGGTATATGAGAAGATTTCTGTGGGTGGCTGCAAACTGAATTCTCATATTTACAATGCATTAATAAATGGTTTCTGCCAAGCATCTAAGATTAATAAGGCGTTAGAAGTTTACATTGATATGGAGAAATATGATTGTTCACCCACGATTATCACATTCAACACGCTAATAGATGGTTTGTGTAAGGCTGAAAAGTATCAACAGGCTTCAATCTTGACAAGGGAAATGATAGAGAGAGGTTTTACACCAGATGTCCATACCTATGGTTCATTGATTCGTGGCCTTTGTATAGACAAGAAGATTGATGCTGCCCTTGCTATTTGGAACCAAATTCTTGATAAGGGTCTTCGAGCAGATGTCATGATGCACAACATCTTAATCCATGGTCTTTGTTCTGATGGGAAAGTTGATGAAGCTTCACACCTTCTCTCAGAAATGAAAGAGAGGAATTGTTCTCCAAATCTAGTATCCTATAACACACTAATGGATGGATTATACAAAACTGGTTATTTTGACAAGGCATCATCTCTTTGGGCTGCCATTTTAAAAAATGGTCTGAGACCAGATATAATTTCCTATAATACAAGAATTAAAGGTCTATGCTCTTGTAACAGAACACCTGAGGGAGTCCGATTGCTAGATGAGGTGATTGCACAAGGCTTCATACCAACAGCCATTACATGGAATATACTGGTCACAGCTGTAATCAATTATGGACCAATTCAAATATGACATTGGAATTCCCCGTGGTATCTTTTTCTTTTCTTTTGTATAACATTGGATTTTTTTTACTTACTCCCGTGCCAATCTTGAAAGTTTGCTTCAGGGTATCATGGTGAAGACTAGTCTACTGCTTTCTTGTCTTGAACAAGCATACAGTGGTATGATTCTAGATTAAATGGTAACTTTTTCCTACAGGCATTTTGCTAACTAATATAAATAAAAGGGTGAAAGTTCTGAAAAGTTTGCCAAATGATGCTTCATAACTATAGCTTGGTTCTTTAAACTCCAAACAATAATCCTTAAAATTTGAGTGCATGTCTATTCTTGTTTTATTCCCCGTCTATTTTTTTTTTAATGATGCAGTAGGCCAGTGGTAATATGAAGGACGGCAATAACCAAAAGTCTTAGCGGCCCTAAGTTTTTTGAATGTTAGTTATGTTTTGTTTCATACACTTTGTTAATTTTGTTTAGTGAGATTTGAGAAGTATCTATACGAGTTGCAAAGATATACACATATATTTGCTACTCTCTATGGTACTACCTCCGTTTTTTTTTGTTTGACGTCTTTGACTTTTTGACACGCCTTTGACCATTCGTCTTATTCAAATTATTTTTGTAAATATTATTTATTTTGTTGTGATTTGTTTTATTAATAGAGGTACTTTAAATATGTCCTATTTTTTTACATCTTTGCATAAAATTTTTGAATAAGACGAATGGTCAAAGATGTACCAAAAAGTCAAAAGCGTCAAATAAAAAAAAACGGAGGGAGCACTATGTTCAGAGATATGGTTCTTTAGTCCAAAAGTATTCACTTCGAAAGTTTGTTTGAATGAAAATGAGAGAACTGTGTTCTTTACCGCATCAGGATTGTAACCCTGTCATTGTGTTTTGGCTTTTGAAAGTTGTATTGCCAAGACATATCTTTGATGCCAGAGTGAAGACGGCTTGAGTTTATCAGATCTCAGGTTTGAGAAACCTGTGGTTTATAGGCCAAGCTACAACTTCAACGATACCTTGGATTATAAAAGTTCTATCTATTCACATTATACTATACAGTTTAAAGTGCTAGTGAAAATATCCATTAAGCACTATTGCAATTTTTCCTTTCACGTTCGACTTAAGTCTGCAACTCTTTCATTCCTCTCTTTTTTCTTTCTTGTCAGCTTCTGGTGGTGAGATATCCTGCTCATAAATGATCTGAGCAACCAGTCCAATGAAAATTAGACCGAGGGAGGCAACCTTCCTCCAATCAACCTCAGGAGTTGCAAAGACAGCATTTGCAATTGTAAGGCCGAGTATCGCCATCAGCCCGAGGTAAATGTTCATCCGAGTTTTTGACCCTGCGCTCTCTTTTGCAATCTCTTTGACCTTCTGTGCTTCGACCTTGGCCTTCACCTTGATTTCCTTCTTGTTGCGTGGTTTGACCTTCCCAAGGCTTTTGAAGAACATTCCTTCGTTTTTCTCTTTCTCAATCCAATCTTCAAAGTCTTCCAACACCCTCTCATTCATTTCCATCTCCTGCCTTTGAATTTCAGCCGTCTCCTCAAAGGCCTGCATCTTACTGTCCAACCGCTCCATTATCTACCACATCAGATATGCATTTCTTTGTCAGACAGTGGAAAAGCAATATGCAGCTCAATGTTCCATTGCAATAGATGCTCACCTGGTCCCCAACTTCATCAAGCTCTTTCATGGCGTTCTGGCCAATCGCATCGAACTCGGTGTTGGCATCCTTTGCAAACTTGGTCAGGTAAGCAGAGCGCTCGTCCAAGAAGTTCGTTATGCGGACCTTCTGTGCCTGAAGCATGGCGATCTTGGCCAGCACTTCCTGCTGACGTTTGTCGCCGCCAAGTGGCGAGGAGGTGTCGGATCCAGCATCTTTAGAGCTGCAGGCATAGATGAAAATTCTCTTCCTGTTTAGCAGTACACGTCGGTACGGCGAGGATCTGTGCAGCGATGGAAGGGGCGTCCGAACGGTGTGAAGAGCAAGCATCTCCTATTATTGCTGAAGGATTTGCTATGCGGCTGTTGGGGTTGGGGTTCGTGAAGAAGGTTCGTTTCTTCCCACCTCTCGTTGCTGGATCCTGGAAACGATATCCGGTCTGCTTCATATGAAAGTCTCAAAGACCAATTTGCCCTTGCGTGCTGGGTGTTCTCAGCTCCATTTCCAACGGCAGAGCCGTTGCTGTCCTAGCCGACTGATCGAGACCTTCAGTTTGTGATCAGATGGCCGAGATTGGGGGCAGCATGAGGTGAAGACGTGTAGAACATGAACCCTGTCCCGCTTTCGGGCCCACGATGCCGTGGCGTGCTGAGGAACTGCCGAATGCGGAGATGACTAGAGTAAAAAAAACCTGCAATTGTGGGTTGACCTGTTTGGTAAAAAAAATCTCAGGTGGTGGCCAGATCCATTTGGGTGCACACTGAAAACTTGGGACTCTGGTTGGTTTGGTAAATAGTGAATATAACACGTGGAAATACTGAAAAGGTTATTGTTGAGAGGTAAATTGTACTCCCTCCGTTCCAAATTATAGGTCGTTTGACTTTTTTGACACGTACTTTGATCACTCGTCTTATTCAAATAATTAGTGAAAATATGAAAAAAACTTAAGTCATTATTAAAGTATCTTTCATGATAGACTAAATCATAACAAAAATAAATTATAATTATAAGTTTTTTTGAATAAGACGAATGGTCAAAGTACGTGTCAAAAAAGTCAAACGACCTATAATTTGGAAGGAGGGAGTAACAGGGATGTGTGAACAGTGATTAGTGATGGGGGCGGGGCAATGGGGGCAGGAGCTAAGGACGCCTGCTATCGTGCTATCAAATATGTAGATCCGAGCAAATCATCGTTTGTCGTCTCTTAGCTAGCAGCTCGGCTCGAGCTCGGATCGGATTGGCTCCGAGGTGTCAATGAGCCCGAGCCGAGCCTATGTGTGGGGCTTGTTCAAAAAGCGAGCAGGCTCGACGAGCCATTCGAGCTCGGCCGGCCTAGCATAGTAGCCGATCCGGTGACCCCCCCCCGACTGTGAAGCCTAGATAGTAGCTAGCCCGTGCTTGTCTATGTCACTATGTGAGAGTGTGAAGCCTTCCTCTCCAGGGTTTCCACTTTCCAGGTGGCGCGGCGGTGGGCGACTAGGTCAGGCCGTAGGCGGCGGCTGCGGCAGCCGGTGCGAGGGGCGACAAGCGACGACGCGTCTCCCACTCCCTCCAGCCTCCAGGGTTCATCCTCCAAGCGGCAGGCACGAGTGCACGAGGGCGACTACGCGAGGCGACGACGGTGCGATGACCTACTATTCAGCCTTCTCTCCACCTCTTCGGCCTCGCTGAGCTCTGTCGGCGCCGCTCCAAGCCTCCAATCCAAGTGAGCCAGTGCCCACTGCGACACTGCCCAGTTTGCCATGAGGTATTGCCCCTTCGGTGTATTCCAGGTCGTGCACTCTTAAGCCACCGGTCAAGATTTGTTCCTTGAACGTGGAATGATGATGAATTGATCTAGTAGTAGCTGTGTGTGTACTACACTATAGGAAATATCAAGCAGGCAGCAGCTCCCCTCTTCTTATTACTGTGTAGCTATAGTTGCAAGCAGGCAGCTAGAGGATTTCGTCGGGCTCACCGAGCTGACGAGCTAGCTCACGAGCCGCCCACGGCTTGGGCCGAGCCTGGCTCGGACAGCCCGGCGTTACCAACCCTAAACTTTGCTCCCCATGGCAGGATTCACCATGTGTTCGCATGCGCGTGCACAGAGACCATGGTAAACTATGGTTACGGTGGCTCACATATATAGAAAAAGAACATGATAACTATGGTTACGATGGCTCACATATGTAGAGAGCATGGTAAACTATGGTTATGATGGCTTGATGCAGATGGTGGTCGTAGACCAATGTGGCTCAACGTAGGCTAGCCCAAGTTGGGACGATGGCTCAACGCAGATGGTGGTCGTGGGTGCTCGATATGGAGGCGTGGTGGTTTTGGGTGTAGTTGATGGTGGCAATGAGGACGCTAGGCTGACCTAGACTACATGGTTGGGCCGATGGAGAGTGAAGGATAAGGGAGAGTTAGGGTTAGACAAAATGGGGATTGGAAGTGAGCGTGATGAGATGCTTCGGGGCTTGCGCTTTTTATTTCACTTTTTTTTTTCTATGGATGTTGAGCTGAATTGCACAAATCATGATAGATGTGCTCAGTTTGGGTGCTACTAGTTATTCTAATTACTGCAGGTGACTGTTTTTTTTAATAGGACCCACCTGTCAGGTTGGAATTTTAGGTAGCAAATGTGGATACCAAAAAAACATGCCCGTGAAAATAAATACTTGTGATATCAAACTTTCTTGTCCTATTCCACAAATATAAAAAATTTCTCCTTCTCATACTCGATCGACCAATTTTCACCCACGGATATTTACTCAAAAGGCCATAACTATACCCGTTGCACCCCTACACATAGCAGAGAAGACGTGTCAAGAAGGCAGTTAAAACCTTTGCTTAAAAAAAGGCTAGCTAAAAGTAATATTCGTAGCAAGAAGGATCATAACATTATAGCAGGGAAGAAGTTTGTTGGGCTATCTGAATAGGAAATACTGTTCACCTATAGTACTAGTACACACTTCAAAATTCAAACCTGCTTAGATAGATCACATATATCTAGGACGAATTCATGGTATCTATCCCACCAAAGACATAAACTTTGCACCAATAGTGTATTTGGTACAAACATTACACCATAGCTGAGTTCTCTGCGGGCTTATGCTTATCTGCATATAGTTCATCTCTATTTGAGAGAATATAACGGTTTGGTTGTTTGAAAAATTATTTTATGTCGAAGCCTTTTTGTAGAAAACAAATCAAATGAAATGGTCCAAACTCTTTAAGCCACTTCGGAAAGTCTCAAAGTCAGGTCAACTTTTATGCAAATGAACAGCTTCAGCAAATCAAATTCTATGGTTAATTTATACAGTTCTCCAAATTTAGTGTATCAAACACTTTTTTTAGCCCCTTTCTAAATCCAGAAACCACTTTTCAAAATTAATGAAAACAAGTCAGATAAAACGGATCGAACTTTTGAAACCAATCAGTGAAGCTCTCGAAATCAAAATGTTCAGCAAATCAAAACGTAAGAGAACATCATCATGGTGGCCGGTAAAGTGGTAGTGGTTGATTTATACACTTCTTCTGAACCTGCGGATGGTCGGGCGGGTGGTATGGTATCCAACACATTGCGGTCAGGACTTTTGAGTACTCTCTCTAGCAAGTACTCCCTCCGTTCCAAATTACAGGTCGTTTGACTTTTTTGACACGTACTTTGACCACTCGTCTTATTCAAATAATTAGTGAAAATATGAAAAAACTCAAGTCATTATTAAAGTACCTTTCATGATAGACTAAATCATAACAAAAATAAATTATAATTATAAAATTTTTTGAATAAGACGAATGGTCAAAGTACGTGTCAAAAAAAATCAAACGACCTATAATTTGAAACGGAGGGAGTAGCATCCTTGAAGTTGGTAGAGCCCCACGACCACGAGCTGCCCTGCACGATTATGAACTGGGCCAAAGTATACCAGCAGTGGGCCAGTGGCTGTGGCTAGGACGCTTGGGTTGCATCAGGCCAACGGCCTCGAATTTTTATTTTTTATATTTATTTTTATTCTTTTATGCAAAATTGTATGTCAGATTGAACTTCAGACACAAATAGGCGCCAGTCGAGCATTCAATTAACGATCGGGTACCAGCCGCACTTGCGCAAGCGTGGCCGGCGTCCCTGTCGTGCGTTGAAAGTGCGACCGGTACCAGAAAACGTCCCCAGCCCGACGGCCCATGACGGTAGGGGTTCTGTCATGCTTTAAAAGTGCGACTGGTACCCGATCGTTAATTGAACGCTCGACCGGCGCCTATTTGTGTCTAAAATTCAATCCGACATACAATTTTACATAAAAGAATAAAAATAAATATATAAAAAAAAAAATTCAACGGCCTCTGTCCATTGTACAGAGAGACCTGGGCTGCAATGAATGACCACGTACCAGGTGAATTGAAGTCGGCCTACGAGTCTACGATCATCATTGCAGAAGAAAATAAGCCGTCGATTCCATGGCAGTATCCGGAGTCAATTGGTGTGATATGTTGTCTTGTTGCTGATCATTCGATTCTAGAATCTAGATTGAAATGATCCGGCCATTTAACCATCTAAACGTGACACAGCACTCCCTCAGTCTCTCACTCGCCTTCCACTCGCTGTTTGTTGCTTTTGGAGTTTTGGTTCATGTTGTTCGAGATGGAAATGGGATCTGCAGCATCTGCTGGTTGATTGTCTTTTTCTGTCCGGCTATTTGCTATCAGTAAACGGTAAGCTTTTTCAAAAGGAGCTTGCTGGGGCAGAGTTTTTCACCATTAACGCCTTATAGAAACAGAGAAGAAAGAAAAAGATAAACTACTAAATACAGACTTGCAAATGCAGCAATTTTATCTCTCTCACACACCCCCTAAAAAATGCACCAGAGTTTGGAGACTCGGTCCTCTTTGGTTCGCGTCTTTGGTTTGTGTTTGGATTCGGTTTGGTTTGGTTGGGCTAAAAATTGAGAGCTAGAAAAAGAATGTATGAAAAGACTAAAAATATATAAAATATATTTTCAATATATTTGAGTAAAACCCTACAAAGCTCCGAAAAATTATTACAAAATATTACACTAAATAGTCTACAAAAATAACAAATTTTGATTCAACCGAACAAAACCGCCTATCAAAGAGGGACATATCCAATAAATCTTAACTTACCACTTTCAGTACTATAGCAAACAAAATAGTAAAGATATATAGATGAATAATAAAAAAGGAGATGTAAATAGTGGTTAGGTTATCCTAAGTTATGTATTGGTGATGGTCTAACCATTTAACCCTGCTACTGATCAAGTAGAATTGCATGCCCGACGTGTTAGAATATATGGTTTTGACTCATAAATTTAATTAATTTATGGTAAATCTTAAAGGGATGTACGATTGTTTATGCTTTATCTATGTTTACAATAAATTATGTTGTATACTACTCATGTATAATCCATTAACGTTTATAAATTATTCCATTTGTTAATTAAAATAAATCTGGGAGGGCTGATTTTTGCAACAAGGCAACCATGAGATCGGCTTCGCCCATCCCCATCCTCGTCACTCGTCGGAATCAGGGCAGCGAACCGACGAACATGCAGATGCCGGGAGCCGGGAGCTGGCTATAAGTTGGCCAGTTCTTAAGCTTATCAGCTCCCGTGCAAGTAAGCGCTTTTGGATTGGCACTCCAAAAACCCCAATTGGCGCCGTTAAATATTGCGATTTGAGGCTGCGCGATGCGTCGCTGTCCGCCACACAACCCTCCCGGCAATGCAGCCTATGCGATTGATGCGTGGCAGGTTAATTGATCATAACTATGTTCCTGGCCTCTGAAGCTTCCACCATCTCCTACAGTAATGGTACAGTAATCAGCTAAAGAATGGTAGCAGTTGTGTGATGGTATAACTCCTCTGTGGCAAGGTAGCTAGTTTCTGCATGCAGTGATAATATCGGCTTAGATTAATTTATCCCGAGCCTTCAAGCCCTCAAGTCCAGTCGCATTCTCATATTCGCTGGCCAGGCCTATGAGTTCTGGAGTCTGGACTAGTACGGTTCGGATGCATATAATTCTGTCTGACTTTCCGCACAGGAAACGTTAGTTAACCCTGCAAATCAGTACTGCTAGGAATCTAGCTCTAGTTAGTATTACTACGTGGCCTAAAGCCATTATTTGGGGAGTACGTGTCGAATGTGTGATCCCATTCGCCGGCGCCCTGGAATCGCATGGGACGGGTCAGTCTCTCGGTCATGAATTCATGATGGCAAGGGGGCAAAACCCTAATGATCTCTTAATAACTTGTACAGTTGTACTAGTACTTACACTACTACTCCTCGAGCTCAGGAGTCAGGAAGAGAGATGACACATCGAGCACCGGCTTCCAGCATCACCGGCGGGCCAAACAAGCTGACGTGGCCCAACCCGACACGTCGGCCACCGGCGGCGACGGCGATATGCTGGCCGCGAGGCTGTGGGGACCAGCCGGTCGACCAGGTGGATGGTGCACCTGGGAGGAGGTGCTGCTGCTGGATTGGATTGGATTCTCCATCCGGCTGCGGCTGTCCGACACACCACACGCTGCACAAAGCCACAAGATATTTGTTTTTACTCCAAAAGATACTTTACGTGTGCGCGTCAAGATGAATCAAGCTTTTCTGTTATATTATTTGAATTTTTCTTTTAAAATGTTTTAATCTTTTTATGTCAACTTTTCGAAAATCTTGGAGTCTTAGGTAGAAACATTCTCAATTGTAATTTTAGATTTAGGAAGCTTTATATAAAGTGGTTAAAGTTTAGTTTCTATGGTAACCAGTTAATTTTTAACGTTATAGAACAAACTCTTTAATTAGTAAGAACTTTTTATGTAATCAACGAATAACTTATGATCTCTGCATAAATTGGGATGCATAAAACACCATCAAAAGTAGAACTATCTGCACCCTTCGTAGTCTTTCGATATGCATATCACTCTATTTGTCTAGCGTTGCCTCTTGTATGCTATCATATCGAAGCACCGCATGTTACATTCAATTCAGCAAAAAAAAAGGACACAAAAAGGTACTCAAGATCTTAGAATACTATAGAAAACAGAGATTATAGAACCTTTCAAAATAAAACGTTAAATATGCTATGTTATTAAAACAAGAGCGAAAACAGTGATCAAGTTTGCTCTTAACAACCGTGTTAATTATAGAAAAATGCTAGCAATATGTTTGTGTGAAGCTAAATTATAGAGCTTGTAGTGGCGAATATTTATATTTGTTAAAGGTTTCTTATTATTTTGCACAAATATAGCTGAAATATACAAGGCAGCTTGCTTATGTATAAATATAAATGTGTCCTGGATTTTGTATGCACATTCCAAAATGAGTGCTTTTCATTTGTGATAGCGTGACACCGTCTCTTTTATCTGCATTGGGGTCACTACTGATACTCTGATAATACTCACATCAAATCTAGCAACATTGTCCAAAACGATGACGCACCCACAATGGACGCCCATCGGAGTTTCATGACTCAAAGACACAGAGATGTAGCTCAACCATATGGACGACACACCTAAAGGAATAATCAACCAAGCGTAGACTCCCAAATTGTATAAGCTCCCACTAACGGCCGACCGGGCGTCCTCCTCCCCATGCTGAGAAGGACACCAGAGTCGCAAGGATAATTCAAATATGGATTGATAAAAAAATACCATGATTTTGCTTTGTGCAAAATGCCATGATTATTTTATCCACGATTGTTTTGAGGAATAATAAATTATATAAATTTGAATATGTCTCATTATGCAAAAAAGAAATAAAGTTGACTCTGTCTAGAGCATATTGATTGTCGGGAACGAAGCAAATCATGAATGGTGAAGGTTTTGTCAATGTTCACAATGGGATAGAAAACGACGCTCGAGCTTCTTCTTCCTCCTTGCGTGAGCTTCTTCTTTCTCTTCCGATCTCTATATTGTCCATGACCTCACCGGTATCGATCGTACCACCAAGAACTTATGGTTCGAGTTTGGTTTGGTTTGGGGGTGGTCTGCGCCTCTAGGTTTAGAGGGATATTGGGAGACAACGGTCAGGCGGTGGGAGGGGTTGGTGACGGGGAGAGCTCTAGCGGAGCCACAGCAGCAAAGAGTGGATTCACACACGTAACCCGATGTTAGGGTGGTGGGGTCGTCATGGTGGGGAGGCTAGATGGTGGAGCAGCAAGACATTGGTGGCGCAACGACTGACGGTGTTGGTGGACGTGACGATGACGATGGGTGATGCACGGGGAGCAGATCCGATGATGAGGAAGGAGGAGGGGGCGATGAATGATGGACGCCTGATCCGGTGGTGGAAGAGCCACCAGAGATGGGGGAGGGGTGGGACGGGTGCGGACACGGGTGGAGGGAGTGACGAACACAAAGACGGATGGCGTTAGAGAAACAAGGAGGCGTTACGGATATTTGTTTACAAACGAAGCTCGTAAGAAACTAGCAGTTTTATATATAGCTAGGAATACATTGGTCTCGGCAATTATTTTTTGCATTGCTACTTTGAGTGATCGTCGTCCAGTGAAAAAGATACCTCCGTATAAAAAAAACTAGGGTAGACAACCAAAGCAAGCAAGTACGCAATAATGCGCTCTCCATGGTCCATGGGTAGAGACGTAGAGTGGTGTCCATGCATGAGCTTGCACCATATTTTTCGCCTTCCAAACTTCACCTTTTTTTTCATTTTTGAGACAGACCTCCAAACTCCACTTGGGTGAGTTGGGTCACCGTGATATCGTTCAGCCACATTGCACTGTGGTTACAAATGACATTGTCTTGAGCTTCTTAATTAGTCATACATGTTTTGTGTGACTGAAAAGCAGAGATGCATGCTCCAGAAGCCAGAACAAAATGTTTGCAAAGCGTCTTGAAAATATTCGAGAAATAGTTTTGAAAAAAATTTGAGGCATGCCGATTTGTATTGCATCATTTGCCTCACTCAAGAAGAACAATAAAACAGAACACATGCCATTGCAAAATCAACGTTTCACACATGTCATTGTAAAACTGGAACTTGTCTCCATATCAACGCAAAGTATAAAAGTCGCATATATGCCATTATGAATATTTCAAAAAATGATTTAAGATAAAATTACCCCTACCCTCTTTTCTTACTCACCCACCTCTCCATCACCCTCGTTCCACTGCTCCAATGGACGGTAGCGTCAGTTGGTGGTGGCCTGTGTCTCCTCCATTTGCCTCCACGAGTGACAATGGTCTTCTTCCCCCTCTACTTCCTTGGCTCACTGGTGCCCTCTTTCCTCCTTCCCCTTTGCATCCACAGGTCGCAGGCGTTTGCTTTCCCCTCTGTTGCCTATGAATTTTGTACTGAGTAGGCTATCTTTTATTTCTGCTGGTACAAGAACTCAAGAAGTATGTTGATCCTTAGATCAATGGATCCTTCTCTTTCATGTTGACCAGTGCTACCTCCATTGCATCCTCCTTTATACGGCGGATGACACTCAAAGCAACAAGGCAGCAATGCGACAGGCGATGTGCACGTGCAGGGCAAGCGGCCAGGTGATACAATGAACAATGTGAAAGCGTAGAGTGAACGAGTGTGCCATAGGAGATAGCAGGCCAGGCGAGTGGCAGTCGACGAGAAGACACTGAAGAGTATGACATGTAAAAATAAAAGGAGAAGATGAATTAATATTAAGGGGTACCAACCTGTTGCCAACCATTGCTAATTTATCTATCTATCTACTATAGATACAAAGTCCTTATAGGCTGCCTCCAGGTTGCGCCACGTGGCGCAACATAGGACAGCCACGTCACCCCCTAGAAAAAAAGAAAAATCTAAAAAAAGGGAAAATCCCAAAACTAAAAAATGCAACAAAAAAATCATGGTGAGGGTCTATAAATGAATTTAAGCATTAGAAATGTCGACTTCAATAAAATGACTTAAAAATAACAGAAATAAAAAAGTAAACTTTGACAAAAACAAAAAATGTAAAAAAACAAAATGCAACAAAAAAATAATTGCGAGGGTCCTAATTGAGTTTAACCATTAAAAATAATGACTTCTATATAAATGAATTAAGAAATAATACAAATAAAAATAAACTTTGAAAAATATAACTATGGTTTAAAAGCAAGTAACCATAATTTTATGTAGATGTTCATAAAAAAATTTAGCCATTTTTAAAAAAGTTAGGATTCACAAATATTTGAATTACTTGCTCTAGTTACGCCACATCACCCTGAGAAAAAAATTCCAAAAAAAATCTAAAATGCACTTGTATCTTATGAAACTAATTTCACACGCCACGGCCACGTAAACATATCTAGTTCTTTTGATGACTGAGATTAGAGGTGCTCAAGCAATCATGAGGTAACGAGGACCGTAAAAAGGACTTATCCGGTTAACCCTTCTTCAAATATAAAACACAATGATATACTTCTGCCTAGTTGAAACATGACAGTACAGCTGAATTCCTCGTATCCAGTAAATATCGCAGTTTTTCATTGCAGCTAAGCCTATTCTACGACGTTTTTTTGCTACAGAAATCTATCTGACTTCTGAACTCCGTGTTTAATCCAAACTGACAAGCTGGAGTGGGAGCTCTGCATGTGATGAAAAGTCAGATGGCAGGCTACGCGGGCTTAGGTGGCGCGGCACCACGGGCCGAGCCGCGCAGGAGGAACCAAGTACGCTCCCTCCCCGTCGGCCCCCGCTGCTCTCCCTCCCCTCCCACCTCCCTCCAATAATTCCCTCCTCCTCGAGTCCTCTCCTCTCGCAAGCCCACGCACCCACGGGAATTGAAGAGGGGGAGGGGAGATCTCATGCCTGCGTGCCTCGCGGGGCTTGGGCCAGATCTCCGGCGAGCCTGCACCAGGCGGTAGGTGATCCGCGCTCGACCCAATGGGCGGCGAGGTGCCGGAGCCGCGGCGGCTGAAAAGCGCGCTCAGCTTCGGGTGCGGCGGCGTCCCCGACGAGGCGCTGCACCTCGTCATGGGCTACGTCGACGACCCGCGCGACCGGGAGGCCGCGTCGCTCGTGTGCCGCCGCTGGCACCGCATCGACGCGCTCACGCGCAAGCACGTCACCGTGGGCTTCTGCTACGCCGCTGACCCGTCGCGCCTCCGCGCGCGCTTCCCGCGGCTCGAGTCGCTCGCGCTCAAGGGGAAGCCACGGGCATACATGTACGGGCTCATCCCCGAGGACTGGGGCGCCTACGCCGCCCCCTGGGTCGCCGAGCTCGCCGCGCCGCTCGAGTGCCTCAAGGCGCTCCACCTCCGCCGCATGACCGTCACCGACGCTGACCTCGCTGTCCTCGTCCGCGCCCGCGGCCACATGCTGCAGGAGCTCAAGCTCGACAAGTGCTCCGACTTCTCCACCGACGCCCTCCGCCTCATCGCCCGCTCTTGCAGGTACTCCAGGAGCCCTTCACCTGCACTAGCTCTATCCTACTTACCTGTTACCACGTGCTGGGCTGCTGGCAGAGTAGCAGCAATTGCGTAATTGATGCTTTGGGATTTTTCCTCGTAGGGGAGTTAGGATTGCTCCAGTGGTGACGATGCTGATTTTAATTTGTTGTCTTGCTGTCAGTCGATGCTGGTAAAGGGAGTAATGGATAAGGATGAGCTATGTGTCAGCGTGTCAGTTTCTCTAAGTAGATATACCTGTTCTTCATGGGCAAAGCTGAGGCAAGGGGCAGTACACTCACTTTTCGGGACATGTCACAACTCATAAACCAGCTCGCACACGCGATTTGTGGATGTCATACAATCATAGCACACCGCAGCATTAGATATGAAAATAGACTGTCTCGTAGATTTAGTGGATTTCATGTCTGTTTTTTTGTTTTATCTATTTTTTCCCCATTTCGGTATATATTTGGTCTGGACGTGTGAAGAGTCTCTAGTTACCTGGTAATTGACGCAACAAAATCTGGCACAAGCTGACCACAATTTGAGGTCACACCATTATGGCTGGTGATCCATCTTTACCAGGATTACTAACGTGCTGTCCTGATTACTCGAACAGGATTACTCCATTCCTGCTGAAACACATTTTTATTGAAATTACAGTTGCAAGTTGGAGGTTTTGTTGTCAATTAATTCATCATGATACACATTCATTGGCAGGATGTCATATCTTCGGAACCAATATCTTTCTCCCATTTATTTTTCTCATTTGAATAAGTTTCTTTCATGTGTTAATGTTATTTTTCCTTATTTTGATTTCTGTGATGGTGTAAGAAAATAAAGAAGCCCCAGAATGCAATGTTAAGTTTGAATTGCTAAGTTTTGACTGCTATGATGCCATGCTATGTTATAAAAGCTGTCAAAACATGGGACCCTAGGATATAATTGTTCATAATATCTTATCCATTGCCTTGTACTTCTGGTTCAATCATAGTTCCTTTTGCAATATTGGATGATGCAATAAACTATGTTATCCGTTTTTGTTGTAAATCATTTTCTAACTTTTTTAGGACACCTAACTATTTTTAAGGTCCCGATGCAAGACGATTTTGGGTGGTATATTTTTCGTCAAAGTGATTTCATTGTGACAGCGCTATGTTTGCTTGCTATCGTTGAAGTAACATGTGATTCTATGTTATCTCAGCAGATCCTTGAGAACTTTATTTCTTGAAGAATGCTCAATTACCGATAAGGGTGGTGAATGGCTTCACGATCTTGCTGTCAATAATTCTGTTCTGGTGACACTCAATTTCTACATGACTGAACTCAAAGTGGCACCAGCTGATCTGGAACTTCTTGCAAAGAACTGCAAATCACTTATATCTTTGAAAATGAGTGAATGTGATCTTTCAGATCTAATTGATTTTTTCCAAACAGCCAATGGGTTGCAAGATTTTTCTGGAGGAGCATTCTATGATGTAGGAGAGCTCACAAAGTATGAAGAAGTTAAGTTTCCACCTAGACTATGTTTACTGGGGCTTACCTACATGGGGACAAATGAGATGCCTGTTATCTTTCCTTTTTCTGCAAAGCTTAAGAAACTAGACTTGCAGTACACTTTTCTCACTACCGAGGATCATTGCCAGATTATTTCAAAATGCCCAAACCTACTGATTCTTGAGGTAATGTTTCCATAAACGTGTCGTATTGTGGTTGTTGGAAATTTTTCTCATCTTAACTGATGTTGCATGTTCTTAACAGGTGAGGAATGTAATAGGAGATAGAGGGCTCGAAGTTGTTGGTGATACATGCAAGAAACTACGAAGACTCCGGATTGAGCGGGGGGCTGATGATCCAGGTATGCAAGAAGAGCAAGGAGGAGTTTCTCAGTTAGGCTTAACAGCTGTGGCTGTCGGTTGCCGTGACCTGGAATATATAGCTGCCTATGTATCTGATATCACCAATGGGGCCCTGGAATCTATCGGGACTTTCTGCAAAAATCTCTACGACTTCCGGCTTGTCCTACTTGACAGAGAAAATCAGATAACAGATCTGCCACTTGACAACGGTGTCCGTGCTCTGTTGAGGAACTGCACCATGCTTCGGAGGTTTGCTTTCTACCTGAGACCTGGGGGCCTTTCAGATGTAGGCCTTGGCTACATTGGGCAGTACAGTGGAAACATCCAATACATGCTGCTTGGAAACGTTGGTGAATCTGATCACGGATTGCTCTGCTTTGCAACGGGGTGCACCAAACTACGCAAACTTGAACTCAGAAGCTGCTGCTTCAGCGAGCGCGCTCTGTCCCACGCTGTGCTCCAGATGCCCGCGCTGAGGTACATATGGGTGCAAGGGTACAGGGCTACCCAAACCGGGCGCGACCTCCTGCTCATGGCCAGGCCCTTCTGGAACATCGAGTTTACACCTCCCAGCCCTGAGAGCTTGCATCAGATAACCGAAGACGGAGAGCCCTGTGCAGACAGCCATGCTCAGGTTCTTGCCTACTACTCACTTGCTGGAAAGAGGCCGGACTGTCCTCGTTGGGTGATCCCACTGCATCCTGCGTGACTGTAAATATCCCAAGCTGTTTGTACCTTCTTGCTCCTTTGGGGCAACAAGCTTGTCCGACCGGATATACCTACCGTACGGAACTACTAGGTCGTTAGCTAGCTGCGTTTGTGCCGTAATAAGCTAGTGCTGTAGCTGAGGTTGTAGTGCAATAAGTTGCTGTTGTCACTTGTGCCGCTATCTGATCCTAGGGAGGGCTGTACTAAGCTGCTCTGTACCGGTGCCGTGCCCTGCTGCTCTGTGCTTCGATCTTCCCTTGAGGGTTGTACCGCATAGTAAATATCTGAAATCATCGTGGTTTCCTCTGCTATATATCTCAGCTGCTATTCCCGGTGATGGCTGCTCGCGAACAATCGGCAACAACGATCCCAGAATGCATGATTGCCTCTGCGGTCTGCGCTGAGAACGACGGCAGTGTAGGATTGTACGTGCGTACTGCAAATGGCTGCAGCTTCTTCCGTGGACTGTCAAGCATCAACGATACGAAGACGACGGACGTCGCTAGGGCGGCTGCTTCACGGCTGCTTGGCAGTTGGCACGACGAGTACGTGGTCTCAGTGGTGGCTAGCAGGGACGGGACGGAGAAACGAGTGGCCCGAGCCCCCCAGAATATGTGCTACCGCACCAGCATCGCGACAACGTTGCGTACCGAACGCAGCAGGGGACGGGCGAGAATAATCATAGCATAAAAAGGCCACTGTTTGGTGATGGCTAGCGAACAAAAAGCGTAGATTTGAGCTCTGCCGCTAAATTGACAAGCAGGGGGTGCTTTCCCCGTCAAGATATAGACATCCTGTCGCCTTGTTCAGAGAACGAGGTCGACGAAGAAGCGGTACAAAAGGGCCGAGATTTGGAAGGAGTTATTGAGATTTTAGACGACGGCGGCGGTGTTCACCGGTGGTTGTTTGGTTTCGAATTTCTCAAGCACAGCCATGTGTCATGATGGATATTTGTGATGTCATTACTATTGCTAATTTTGATCTTCTTTCTCGTCTTCTTGTGTGGATGAGCTTGGAGATAATGGGAACAACAGTGACACGGAGTGTAGCGACCTTCGGTTTTGGTGGTGACGGCGTAAGGAGAAACCCTAGATCCCTAGAATTTTTTATAGTCTGGTTCTATGCGGACTCGTCTACAATTTAGCTTTTGGTCAGGTGCTTTTCGGTAAAATGATAATTAATATAAATACATTTTTATCCCTTTCTAAAAAAATACCAACTTACCATAGGGGCAAGGTAACACGGACCGGGTATCTCCGCCTTCTTTTGACCAATATAAGAATTGTTAGGGCATGTCTAATGGATCATAACTAGGGCGTTTCAGTACTATAGAGAATAAAATATACGAGAATGAAATATAAATGAATAATTAAAAGAATGTCTTAAAAGTGTAGCGAATAAAATATAAAAGAGAATGTAGATGGATAGTGAAAAGGAGGTGGGAATAATGATTCGTCCTAGGTTACAACTTTGTTGATGATGGCCTTAGAGCATCCCCAACTAGACCTGTTCATGGGCAGCCTGGCTCGACCCGACCTGGCCCGACCGGTGCACCTGACTAGGTTCGGGCCTCCCCCTAAAGCCCAGCCGTCGGGCCGGGCCGGGCTCAGGCCCGAAGAAACAAAGAGGCAAGCCGTGACCGGGCCGGGTTCGGACCCGAAACCGAAGCCCGACATGCCAGGCCGGGCTTGATCTCGTGGGACCGGGCTTTTTCAAGCCTGGCCTGACCAATGATCAAGTCTATCCCCAATACAAATGAATAGTGTTTTAGGGGGGTGGAATAGAAGAGCTATTGGGAATACTCTTAGTGCCCAATGCAATCCGACCCTTTGTTATTTTTTTCTCATCATCAATAACCAATCTCAGCTAATTTGGCTTCTTGATCATGCGCTGGAGTCCTGCACCCTCACCCCTCTTGAGCGTGAGCTCAGAGAGCTTCTCAAGCTCCGCTATCTTGGCTTAGCGTCTCTTCAAAAGGCGCATATCCGTCAAAGGGCCAAAGTTCAATGGATCAAAGCAGGAGATGCCAACACCAAATTTTTCCACCTTAGGGCCAGCTCCAGAAGGCGGAAGAACTTCATCCACACTCTCACCTCCCCGACCGGACCCGTGCTTTCCCATGACGAAAAGGAGTTAGAGTGCCACGCTTCTTTTCGCAAAGACTGGCATCACTGTCCAAATGAGATCATTCCATCTCTTGGGATCGCTTAGGCTACACGACCTTTGATTTGGTGACCTAGAAGCCCCTTCTCCGAAGAAGAATTAAAGTCTGCTGCCTTCTCTACCAATTGACAAGGCCCCGGGCCGACGGGTTCATCGCTTCTTCTACCGCCTCCCGCTGGATGTCATCAAGGAGGATCTTCTAAGGATCTTAAACGCGTTTCTCGACTGGGATGGGGCCGCCTTTGGTCTTCTAAACTCGGCTAACATTACGCTGATTAAAAAGAAAGAGGACTGCCAAAGCCTTCGGGACTTCAGGGCGATTAGCCTGATACACAGCATCGGCAAGATCGTGTCCAAACTCCTTGCAAACAGACTAGCGCCATACTTGGACAGCATCATCTCCACGAGCCAGAGCGCCTTCATAAAAAAGAGAAGTATCCAAGATAACTTCCTCTACGCCCAAAATGTTCTGCGCGACCTTCAAAAACGCAAAGTTCCAGCTATTTTTCTCAAACTTGACTTTGCAAAGGCATTCGACTCAGTAAATTGGGGCTATCTTTTGGAGCTCTTGGAGCACCTCGGCTTCGGAAGAAGATGGAGGAACTGGATCTTCATCTTGCTAGGTTCATCCTCTTCCTCGGTGCTCCTCAACGGTCATCCCGGACCAAAGTTCTGGCACCAGCGTGGAGTACGCCAGGGGGACCCCTTATCGCCCATGTTATTCATTATTGCAATGGACCCCATCCTGCGCCTTTTTCAACTAGCCTCCCAAGAGGGGATCTTCTCATCAATTAGCTCCAGGCCCATCCCGCTGAGAGTTTCTCTTTACGCCGATGACGCAGCGATTTTCCTAAGCCCAGTCAAGGAAGAAATAGAAGCTACAATGCAGATCCTTAGAGCTTTTGGGGCGGCCTCAGGCCTCTACACCAACCTTCAAAAGTGCGCTGCTTACAGTGTAAACTGCCAGGAAGTTGATCTCGAGGACGCCCTCTCTGCCTTTCCAGGCCTCAGGGGAAGCTGGCCCTGTCGTTATCTTGGCCTCCCCCTGCACAGTCGTAAGCTAAGGAGATTACACTTCCTCCCGCTCATCGAAAAGCTTTGTGCCAGACTCCCTGCTTGGAAAGGGAGTCTCCTCTCTAAGGCTGGTCGACTGACCCTCGTTAACTCGGTCCTCTCGGCTCTACCAACGTATTTCATCTCGGTCTTCAACCTTCCCAAATGGGTGATAAAGAGAATAGACAAGATTAGGCGCTCCTTCCTCTGGAAGGGCTCAGAAGACTCGCATGGAGGCCTTTCCTTGGTCAACTGGGAAGTGGTGTGTCGCCCCAAACGCCTGGGGGGGCTAGGTGTTCCAAACCTGTCCAAGTTCAGCAGAGCACTCCGCCTACGTTGGCTTTGGCATGAGTGGAAATCGCCATCTAAGCCTTGGGTTGGGACAACCACCCCTTGTGACGACTCGGATAGGGACCTTTTTCGTGCCGCAACACAGATCCACCTTGGAGATGGGAAAAGGGCAGACTTCTGGCATGATAATTGGTTGCAGGGCTCCTCCCCTCGCTTCTTAGCCCCAAACCTCTATCGGATCACGACGCGCAAATATCGCTCCGTAGCGGACAGCTTCCAAAACAACAACTGGATTGTCTCGATCCGGTATCTCAATAATCTGGTACAACTTAGGGAATACCTCAACCTATGGCGCCTGATTGATCGCATCAACCTTCAAATAACGTTAACGCACGACATATCACAGGCTCAATCTCGCCCGGAACCTATTCGCAAAATCGGCGATAACTTGCGCCTCGGGAGTATTCCTTCTATCTTGGCGACAACCATTTGAGGGCGATCAGAGAACAAATGTAAATTCTTTGCCTGGTGCCTTGGCCATGGCAAGATTAACACCGCAGACGTCCTGACACGGAAAGGATGGCCCAATCAAAGTTTCTGTCTCCTATGCGGCTCTGCTCCGGAAACAATCGATCACCTCTGTGCCCACTGCCCATTCTCGTTTGCGGTGTGGATGGCTTCGCTTCCTCTTGGTCAACACAACATACAACCGTGCAACACTCAGACGAACTTTCAGCAATGGTGGCTTGCGGCGGCGAACTCTCTGCCCACTAGCGCTAGGCGTGATTTCAATGGTTTGGTCATCTACGTCGTTTGGAACATTTGGAAGGAGCGCAATAGGCGCCTTTTTCAACAAAAGGTGTCTTCTGTTGCGCAGCTCTCCCTCTTAATCAGGGAGGATTTACGCCTTTGGCGTGGGTTTGGGGACTCCTCTAGCTCGTTGTAATTAGGCGCAGCCCAATTCCAGTGTCTCCGCCCCCTCTTGTATAGTGTACAGTGCTTTCTTGTTTAATGGAATGGCAGAGCCCCTGCCCGTTTTCCTAAAAAAAAAGAAACCAATGTGTGATTAAACTCAACACTATCTCTAATTGGACATGTGAATGTAGCAAGCCTCGTTGTGTGTCATGAGACGGCCGGATGACAAGAACGAGGCGATTTACTGCTCGCGGGAACAGGTATAGCATAGCGTGCCAGGCCGTCAGCTCACCAAAACCACGAGCCTGTTTAGGCGAGCAGTGGAGCAGTGGGTGAGAGGCATCTGGTTCTACCTGATCGCGGATTCCGTGAACAAAACCACCCCCGTCCCGTGTGATGTGGATCGTCCCATCATTTCGAAGCAAAAAGAAGGAGAGGAAAGGCCACCAATGGCGACGAGCATCAATGACAAAGGGAGCCACAGGAGATGACCCGATCCAATTAAGCATGCATGGCTGCAGCTCAGGACAATTATTTGGTACCTTGCTGTCTATATAACTTTTTTTTTAATGAATGCTATTTATAAAGTTGGCCGTTCATTCATCCTTGTGATAAAGATTGAGTTCAACACCATCGCTTGTTCTAACTTCCTAGCTTGGAATCTAATTCTGAAAAGGGGGGATACTCACTCTGAAACACAATAAAATAAAAAGGATGTTGCTAGGCACTAGTGATTTGTTGGAATCATTTCTAACGGATTAACCGTTTCAGATAATTTCATATGGTATCGTGTGGTTTCATGAAGTTTAATTCATGGTTTCATACAGTTTTATTAGGTGGTTTTATATAGTTTTAAATAATTTCATAAAGTTTTTATAATTATTGAAGTTTCAAAAAGTTTTGTATAGTTTCACGTAGTTTCAAAAAGTTTCATAACGTTGTATAAAATGTTTCATATTATATGCCGATGTCACCATCACGTATATTGACATCATCGCCACATTTCAGCTCATTCCTAATAATGGTCGTCCGTTAGTTAAAATTACAATGCCAGCGCGTATTTTTCTCAAAAAAAAAACGAAGAACTATCTTGAACGTAGAATTTCTTTGAGTTAAATTAGAATTTAAACTTACAACAGAATATTCTTTTTATACGAACCAAATATTATAACATTGTGTAATATTTTATAAATGTTTCTAGTCGTTTTTCTTAAAGTTTTTAAAATATTTTTCTAACACTTCTCTAGGCTCTCCAAGTCCACCGTTGTTAGATAGCTGAGCGCTCGTCCTTATCCTCTCGCGAAAAAAGGGCACAGCGAAGGAGCTCGTCCCCGGCCAGATCCGAGCGTCTCCTCTGCCTCCGGCGGCCTCCTGGCCGGCGTCGAGGTAGAGGAGAACAGGATCTTGGCCCGGGGGTTGTACATCAATAGGTTTAGGTTTAGTTTTAGCGGTAGAAATAAAGAGGCGAGGAGGTTTCGGAGCTTCTTGGTGGCTACTTGCTTTGGATCCGGCGTTCTGACGGTGCTGGCAGGTGAGGTCTCCTTGGCTCTTGGTTCTTCTCGTAATAGTTGTAGTTTATCTAAGACCTCGGTGTTTTCGTCTTCTCCTTGGATTCTTTTGGATCTGAGAAAGGGGATGAGGGCATTGGTAAGAGGTGTAGGGTTTGGTCAGTCGGTGGAGACTCCGTCGCCGTCGTCGAAGTTGATGTTGTTGGTTGTCATCGGCGTTGGTTTGTTTCTTTTGGAGTTGTGCTCTTTTCTTCAGGTTTTGTTAGATTTTGGTGCGGTCAAGAAGTTTGTTGCTAGGGGCTTTTCGATCCACTGTCTGGATGAGTGGCTCCGGAACTCGTCGATGTCGGCCATGACGCTCTTCTTCGTTGCCGGCGTGGTGAGAAGGGGAAGCTTCATGCTGTGTTGTTCGATCAGGTCCTTTAGTGCCTTTGTTGTAATTTTGAGTTTGTTCTTAGACTTGGTTGTAATTTCGTGGAAACTTCAGGAATGAAAAAGTGGCCTTGTTCTCAAAAAAAAAAAAAGTCCACCGTTGTTGGATGTTTCTCAGTCAGGTCAGGTCAGCTCACATGACTGGAAAATAAAATGGAGCACGCTTGAAGAAAGGTAATTAATGGCGTGCCAGTGGCTTTTATGATGAGTTCGGTCTTGGGCTAAGGGTAGGATTGAAGGTTTATAACCCACCAAATACCCCGAGTTAAAAAGGAGTGTATTAATCCAATTGACACCATTTAAATTCCCCTAACCTTAAACTTAGTTAAACCAAGAAATAGATCGAAAAAAAGTTATCTTTCTACAGTGATCCTACATACTAAGAGTATGTATAGTGGTTTAGGTGGCTGTTTGTTCATGATAAAATCCATCTTAGATATAGACACCGAGCAAGACAATATATACAATGATAGAGATCATTGCTTTTTTATATATAAATAGTTTACTCCTTTTTTATGTTTTTCATGTAGAGTCGACTCTTTTACTGAAAACGGCCTAAACTCCCATGCACACCGTCGTCAACCGGAGCACGACAAGCCTATTATGAAGCACCCCTATTCTTTCACCTCAAGTCTGTGTGGTGAGGGGTGAATCATTGAGGGTATTCTTTTATCACGGGAGATAGGACATTGGAGAAATGCTCTTTTTTCTATGATATCATTTTTCTTACCAATGTATAGGGGATCGCTCCTCCTTTTATAGGATAGAGATGTTTACGGTTTTACACGGAAGTTTCTGTCCAAAAAAGTGGTGTTCCTAAGAGGTAGTGATGTCATTTTCTCCTATTTTGGCCCTGTTGGCTGTTGCCCTTGATTTGCTGGCTTTACACATGGCATTAGCGATATTACAAGACGTAATGTGAGACGAGCAACCGATATGCCCATCCACCATCTTACAAGACGTAAAGTAGGATTACAACTTACAAGGAGAATAACAATGGCAAGGTAGTTATAGGTTGTCTTCTAACGGAAACGTCTAATGATGATTCTCCTAACATGTGGCGGCCCTCCACAAATTTTTCATGTTTCCCCTACTTTATTTGCAGCTACATTAAATTCTACCCCTCGCTTGAGGGCATTTATCCCTCACTTATCTGAACGAGCTCCTTTCAGGTATTGTCCTTCATTACACCTATCCAATCTTGGCGAGGGGTGCCTACTCGAAGGTTGTACTTAGGCTATTCCCAGTGCAAAGTATCATATTTCAATATCCAAGAATGCCATATAGGATGAAAAGTACGATACTGCTAGAAAGAAACACCCTCTACAATGCATGATACCATACTCATATTTTTAAAACAATTAATTTGTGTGATGTTGTGTATATGAGAGTGGACCCATGACATTGGATTTTATGATATGGCCTAAGATATCGTGCCAAAGCAGTATCTTGCTCAAGATACAACTTTCTTCTCCCTCCTATTAAATGTTGTGCCACATCAGCAAAAATTCCTATGTGGCATCTCATTAATGAGTATGATATTACCCATTAGGATAGCCTTAGGACACCCTTCGCTACGAGATTAAATTTAGCACTCTAGTGGTTAATCTAATCATGATTTGTATCAGGATGCATTCATGCACTGTCCAAGTGCCCAACCTCGACTGGGCTATGATTATTGGGATGGGCCATAGAACCGTGGGTGTTCATGGGCCTGCAACTGTAGCACATAAGTAGGGGTGCAATAAGTAGGGTCTCGCTCGACTCACTCGGTGAATGAGCTATGGAAAAATCTCAGCTCGGGCTCGTTCCCGCCTCGGGCAGGCTTGCGAGGGACAAGGGCTCGTGAGCCAGGCTAGGGAGGAAGTTGTTGGGGCAGGGGTGCCAGTCTGGCTATAATGAGAGCGAAGGCGAGGCGAGCGGTGGTCCTGTCGGGATGAGCATGGAGACGACAAAGCAGTCCGAGCAAGAGCCCGAGATAAGGATAGAGACGATGAGGCAATCATAGGGTTTTGTTTGTTTCAGCTTAAATTAAATTAAATTAAATTAAAATTTGTTATTTTTGTATAATCCAAATGATGCAATACTTTGTAGTTATTTTTAGCCATTTTTAGATGTTTTAAATAGTTCTTTTTAGAGTTCATAAAACAAAATTTTTCGGTTTTGCTTCCGTATAGGCGCCTGCAATTTGGAGGTGTGCGCAGGCGATCATCCTATCCGTCCACGTGTTGTACGAATTTTTTTTCGCAGTAGCGCTTGCTCGAACAGAGAAGGGGTTGTCAATGCGGTCTGCTATCGTCTCGGGCAGGTGACTCCTCCCAAATTTTTTTCCGCTGCAGCTATATAGCGGTCACAACCATTTGATAGACTTTTTTATTCATGCACCTATGGAGAGTTGCTGCCCTGACCTTGTCTTTGTCTTCACGCCATCATGATATATAGCTGTCGTTTGCTTTTCCTTCTGTGTAGTCTTTTCACATGTGCATCCGTGTTTGCCTTTTGAGGCTGAGAGAGTGAAGAGAGAAAAGAGAGGTGAGTAGATGAGAACCCATGAGCATGCTTCGGTTGGTTCTCCCAGCCAAGAGTTAGAGCGAGGTGATTTGCTGCTCGTCGACGACCCCTATGCCATGCCGTCGGCGACCTCAACGGCGGAGACACAGATGCATGAGTTGTGTTAGCCGTAGAAGGCATTGTGTTGAGTCCGCCGTTGATATCTACATTTGTGGATGCGGATTGTGCTAGGTGTGTGTCTGAATCAGGTTCCCTTTGCTACTTTTTTGATTTTTTGTTTCTCATGTTTATGGAGACCTTGAGCATTTTAACTCCAATTTATCCATGGTATTGATGATTTATAGGTCAAGGTTTGTACATCTATGTTTTTTGTTGGATTTGGATTTGGTTTTGTAAATCTTTGTTTCTGTTTCGTTGATGGATGGTCTCGGTTGTTTTAATTTTTGTGTTGATCGGCGAAGAACTATTAGCCAAAGGTTCTCCAATATTGGAGAAGGTCAATCTTTCTCTGTTTTCTAAAATGAAATGTGACGGCGTGTTCTCCGCTCAACCACTGCGGATCACACCCCTGGTCAGATTTTTAGTCTGCCAGCCAACTCGATCAAGCTCGGTTCGATTTGAGCGTCGGGCACAATAAGGAGCGACTCGCAGATTTACCCAGGTTCGGACCCCCTCGCGGGTAATAGTCCTACTCCTGCTGAGCCTTAACTCTTTTCTGATTGTGGTTGAATGGGAATGTGTTTACAGGGTGCTTGTGAACTGCGTGTTCTCTTTTGCTCGTCCTCCTCCCCCCTTTATACAAGCCTCGAACCGACGGAGAGAGCTGGGGAGGGTAGGCGTCTGAGATTTCTGAAGATTCGGTCAAGACAGTGAGACACGACAGAGAGACGCAACGTGTCACGCCCATACACATGGCGCCGCCCTCGCGTGCCGCAAGTGGCTACCCACCCGCAGATCACACCGGTGAGGTCATGCGGGGGGGTCCACTGCTCCTCCCGACGCGGCGGCCTCCTCAAACAAACCTCTCTCTGCAGGTCAATTCTTCGCGCCGATGGCGATACCGCCGGACTGCAGGGTCATCAGAAGCGGTAATCATTTCTTCACCGTCCATCCGCGCGTGATGTCGCATTAAATGCGCCGTCCTTCAGCAGCAGGGAGCCTTCGCTCAAGACTCCTTCGCACGTTCTCGCCACGCGGGCCCCACCTTGACGTGTGGGACCTCGCTGGTCTTTAGAGGGCTCACCACGCACTCCGCCTGCGTGGGGCCCTCGCCGTCTTCAGAGGGGCTCGCCACGCGCCCCGCCGGCGCGCGGGCCTCGCCTGGTCTTCGGAGGACTCTGAGGGTTCGCCCACGCCACTGGGCCTGATCACCCGCCTGACGCGTGGGGCCCTCTTGGCCTCCTGAGGGCCTCTTTGAGCGCTGAGGGGCTCGCCCACGCGCTGGAGCCTTGCTCGCCCGCCTGACGCGTGGGGCCCGCCTTGTCTTCTCAGGACTCTTTGTACCCCGGTATTTATTACACCGATAAAATGTGTGTCTCTATGTCCGTTCATTTTAGAGATGTTAGTTCCTTATTTTGGCAGTCATTTATCATTCGATTTTTTTACCCCCTTTTTAATGTTATTTGTGTTGAAAAAATACTGTACTAACAAGTATTTTCTAGTCAGCAATAATGAGCAGGACCATTAGTGCGGGAAGGTTATCCATTTCAAAAAAAATTAGTGAATTAACGATGAAATTTCAGTAGTTAGTTTCACTGAAATTTATGTGATTATGTTTTGAAATTTAAGTGAAGCACTGAAATTTGCTATTTCCGCATATAGAACACTTGTAGTGTTGTGTTTCCTGTAGTGCTGTGTTTCCTGTTTATGTGATTATGTTTTGAAATTTAAGTGAAGCACTGAAATTTGCTATTTTTGCATGTACTAACAAGTATTTTCTAGTCAGCAATAATGAGCAGGACCATTCGTGCGGGAAGGTTATCCATTTCAAAAAATTTCAGTGAATTAACGATGAAATTTTAGTAGTTAGTTTCACTGAAATTTATGTGATTATGCTTTGAAATTTAAGTGAAGCATTGAAATTTGCTATTTTTGCATGTAGAACACTTACAGTGTTGTGTTTCCTGTTTATGTGAGTTTTTATACATTGTTTTCATAAATTTTTAGTAGTGCTCTACTGTACTATTTTTTCAGTAGTTTTCTAGATCTGAGACTTGGAGAGCGCTGTCCAATTCATCATGTTTTTGGCCGGCTCATGGAAGTGTGTGGCGTGGGGAAGGGACATAAAAGTGGGAGTGGGGATGGGCAGTTGGGTTTCGGGGGACGCAAAAATGGCATGCGTTTCCTTATTTGTGCAGGCGACTGCAGCTGAGAACAAATGCAGGCGATTGTGTCAAAGACGGTCCCTAAATTTTTTCATAATTTTTAACTATATAAGATATTTTTTGAGGGGTCACAACTATTTAAATTAAATGTTTCAGCAACTTTCAGCTCAAACAAAACAAGTTCTAATCGGGATGAACTCGAAGGTGGGGGTAGCGCACCTGGCCAAGGTGGGGATGGGGAGATGCAACAGTTCCGTCGAGACAAGCCCGGAGCCCCGGAGGCACCGAGGCGGTCTGACCGAGACGAAGATGGAGATGCCGTGATTTTGCAAGGCGGCGGTCCGGCGCGGGATGGGGATGAAGGTGACGCCGTGGCGAAACGGCCGTCTGGTGTGGACGAGGATGGAGGCGAGCAACTGGGCAACGGGGAGGCAGCGCGTTGTGGGCTTGTGGCCTGTGCGTCGCATGATTTGGGATGGGGAATGGGATGAACAGCGGCTAGGGTTCCTAGCACGCACGCACATCTAGCACCACTGGGCTATGTAATGCTTAATGGGCCTCGGGGTCGGGCCTTGTACCAACTTGGGCCTCGGGCTGCCTTTGGTATCGGACTACTAGTTGTAGTGGATCGAACATGTAGCACCTTGAACATTCCTATTCCTAAACTCCTTATTCCGCGTAGCGGAGCCTGTATCTGGCCATGCTTGCCGTCCACGTCGCCCGGATTTTCCCGGCCTTCCGATCGGAGCTCGAGACGATCCAGATCGTGCCACATCGCCCCGCCCGAGCTCCTTGCACGCGTGGAGCTGCGCAGGCCTAGCCACGTGCGGGCTCCCCTCACCCGCCCGCCCGCGTGTTGCTTCCTCAGGGATGCCACGCGCTGCCCCTATTCCCCGTGAAACTTCGCAAAAAAACCCTCCGATATTTGGATTTACTGCTCAAGTCCACATCCAGTTCTAATTTTTCCATGGATATTTTTGCCTGCACCCTTACTTTTTCCCACGACGTGCAATACAGCCCTTTCGGCCTTTGTAGGTACACCCGTTGTTGCAGGGTAATTACCCGCCGCTGCCACCCTTCATTTCCCCTCTCGCTCTCGCCCCCGCGCCACCACCGGCTGACCCAGCTCCCCGCCGTGCTCGGTCGCCGCCTCCTCTCCTCCTCCACCCAACCCAGCCCCCCGCCGCCCTCCTCCAGTCCCCGCTCGCCCTCCTCCACTGCTGCGGCTCCTCTTTCCGCCGGCGTCGCCTCTGCCTCCTTTGACCGGTGTCGTCTCTTCCTCCTCCCACCACAAGATGCTTGCTTTTACCCTGTGAACTGCCTCCTAAGGACGGATCGGCGAACGATGGCCTGCCAGAGGCTGAGTCTATGACATATTTCCTATCTTTATTTATGGATAAATTAAGGAATTAACAGCGCATGATGTATTATAATTACATTTTTTTTTTTGGAAATTTTCATAGACGGCTGATTTACAGCCACTTATAAAATTTATGAAATGGTCAGTTTTTAAAATTGAGCCTTATTAAAACTGTTTTTTTGGTTTGATTGTTTTTTTCAGGACTCAAACCCGAGGTTGACTACCCTACTTTGTAAAGGAACATGATACAAAAGTGCAATGAACGATCATTGCCTCAGAAAAAGGAAGCATGCCAATCTAGTTCGAATCATGAGCGCAGCTACTGCAGTTATCCCTTCATTCTACTATCAAATTATTTTCACATACCTATTGCTATGCATCATATTCTCTGCTCACATTATCATTCATTCTGCTATGAAATTGTTAGTGCACATTCATTGTTGTGTACCGTGTTCTCTATTCACAGGATCAATTTTGTCCCAATATCATATAGTACCAGTCTCTGTAGATGTTAGTGATGGTACCAGGGACATGTAAGGTTCAAAGCGACACGGAGTGCTACCTAATTGATAACAGATTATTATGGATTGCCGGTTTTCCTCTTCTTCCTCAGCCGTACTTCCTAAATGGCAATATTCATCCTATATGTCATGCATAGGTCAAATGCAGTTTTTGTATGATTCTGCTATTGGTCTCTGTTTTTTGGGTATTAGAAGAGGTCTTTTCTTTCAACTATTTCTCACGGTATTTTTGTTCCCATTGCTAACTATATTGCCTCTATGATGTCATGAATCCTTTTTACAATTACATATCCAAGTTTTGATGAATAGTCCTTGCTCGACAAATCTAGCATGGGCCATAACATTAATCTATTGTTATTATAGCTAAATCCGGTCTGTATACCGTATCTCTGACATGTTGCCATTTCAAAATGCATTACAGGTTACGGATATAGCCTAGCTGAAGCGACACAGTGCAGCGTGTTTTCCCTCCTGGTAAATATTAATACCGGTAATACCAAATATGGTCTATTCAGATCTTTGCGACACAGTGCAGCGTGTTTTCCCTCCTGATATGATATAATCTTGATATTTACTAGAAGATTGTAGAAGGAGTAGATAGTTGATAGCTATATGGAGATGCTAGAAGCATCTAGAACATTTAGTTCTATACTACTAGTTCATAGATGAACTATATACTAGATATTGGAAACATCTAGCTATTACTAGGACTAAAATATTAATAGCTAGATGTAGAATGTTCTAGATATATGGGTTGAGCTAAGGTTAGTTTAACTTAGCCTATAAATAGGACATGTAGGAGCACTTGTAAGCCAAGCTTAAGGACTAGTTCAATGTATACTATAGCTGCAATATAGTGAGCCTCAATTGCTTCCTTAGTGAATATTCTTGTGAGAGCTTTGCTTACTGTTAGTGTGATCTCCTGGGCCAACAGACACTTCTTTTCCCCTGACGTGTAGCACTGTCAGTGGATCACAAATAATAGGAGATCACATGTCATCTTGTCAATTTCATCTCTCTCCACGTCTTACAACGCTGTAGGTTATTGTTACATATATCCCACTTTTTCTGTTTTGTTAAATGGTGACTCTTTTCTCTAAACAGTTTGGTTAAGAAATAGGATTTCACATTGGATTTTCTTTGATAATGATTGACTGGTTCATTGCAAATATGCAAGCCGAAGCATAAATTATAGGTGGAAGAAGCTAATATGGATTGTAAGGAACCATCTCTTTTTGGTTTATTCGCCGAATCGCAGACTGCTACTTGAAGACTATTATAAGTTCTACAAATCATTGGATCCTAGAACTGGAGATGTGATGATTGGCTTGTTAACCAAACGTACATATGCAAGATGGCATCTCCTGATCATACCAAGAGACAACTTCATGTTATTTGTATATTGGAAAAGAAGAACACCTCCTGCTGATCACTACATAAGAGATTATAGTGTGATCAAAGATGGTGATGAAGATTTCAACATCTACCCTTTCACAAGCCCCGACGGGTACTTGGCGGTGTTTCTGCGACACTTTCTAGTACATGGCCCCGAAGCTGTCAAGGTTTAATACTATAATTTGTATCGCATCATGTTAGCACTAATTTGCATTTTATACACTTAGCACAGCACACCATTTAACCTCAAATACTATCTGTTTTTGTTCATTGTAATTGTAGAGCTGTGCTGATATTTCTTTGGAAGAGCTTGACCTCATAATTGGACATTATTTTGGAGCGTTCATGCCATTGTTCCTTGATGAGTTGCACAAAATGGCAGAAGATCCAGCCCATTACATGTAAGGTCATCCGAGTGGGTTGTGTCCTATGGTCTGTAGTTGGATACCTGAATCTAAAGAATCTCTTGTTTCACAGGCAAGTGTGATGTGTGATTTTTTGTGTTGTCATTGCAGAGCGAAAGTGATACTGGAGGACTACTCCCATCGAAGAGCAGTATCGCGGATAGCTTACAAGAACTGAAGCAGAAACTTTCTGTTGGGCAATGTTACTCCCCTTTTTGTGTGTGCTTGTAATCCCTTTTTGCGTGCGCTTAATCCTGGTCGTTAGGGAGAAAATCTTAGGGAGCTTAGATTATCTAATTTTGGTCTCGTTGCTTTGGCGATGTTGGCTGTCCGTACTTGTTCTTGGGTCTGCAGCCGGGCTGTGAGGCGGATGTCAGCTGTAGAAAAATGAAAACACTTTTGTCCGGACTCCGGCGCGCCCGGACGCGAGCTGTACGCGCGCGAAGGAAAATTAAGGCCCTGTGCACATGTAGGGGTGGGGCCCATGGGATTTTTTTTCTTTCGGCTACCATAATTTTTGACTGGGTGCTCCAATCCACAAACCGTTTGCGCCAATGTGTTCCTCGTATTTTTACGAACAAAACAAGATATATGTTGCTATATAATCCTTCAAACTTATCTGGTGAAACTTGGGGTTCGCCTACTGAAACTTGGGTTTCGCTTAGTGAAACTTGGGTTTCATACTCGTAAAACTTTGCCAAACTGTCAAGTTTCATCAGGTTTCATCCAAGTTTTTTCAAATTTCATCAAGTTTTATTAGGTCAGTTCAAGTTTCATCAAGTTTCAACAGGTTTCATCCAAGTTTTATCAGGTTACATCAAAGTTTCATCCAAGTTTCATCACGTTTCATCAGCACACGGCCAAGTTTCATCAGCATACGCCCAAGTTTCGCTAGTATATGGGTAAGTTTCATAAGTGCCTTCTCTTAGTTTCACATCAAAAAAATTGAAAAAGTGAAAAAAAATTTAAAAATTTAAAAAGTATTTAAAATGGGTTGCTCTTGATTTTAGAAGAATTATGAAATTTATTCTACGTATTTTGAACACCGTTTGAATTTTGTACAAAAATCATAAGTTTAATCGGGATTTTAATCAAACGACGACTAGCAACGCTGCGCCTTCTTCCATTCACACAGGAGCACATGCATGCGTTCGATCCACGTGGTGCGCAGCGATCCAACGGATGTCGTTGGTCCGGCGGGTGTGTGTCCGGACGCTAGCGCTCACCGTAGAAAAAGCACTGCAAAAACTATGGTGTTGAAATGGAAATCGGGGGAGACCGATAGTTGGCTGTGTTGTGTAAATTCTCATTCTCATTTATGTCATGTTTAAACATTAAGAGCCTAGCCGAGCCACGCATGAATATGTCGTTCAGTTTGTCCTCGATCTAAGAGAGGAGAAACGCATGACGGTGATAGGGCTGCTTTGGGCATGGTGGGATGCAAGGAACAAGGTAAATGCAGGCGAGGTTTTACAACCTCTGAATACTACGATACAGAAAGCGTTAGGGATTGCTTTGGAGCCGTCTTTAGCTTCAATTCAAAGTGATGCAGTGAACCGGGCCAGTGAAAGAAAATGGTGTGTGCCACCCCAATATGTCCTAAAGATCAATTCAGATGGTGCGTTCCTGGAGAGGGAGAAGATTGGTGCTTGGGGTTTTGCTATCGTGACCACTCGAGTGATACAATTGTGGCGTGCTCGGGGTTATTAGTCAGAGCGCATGACGCCTTTTGTCTTTGAAGGCGAGGCCTGCTTGGCCGAATTTCAGCACCATGGATCAAGGTATATCTAAGATTATAGTGGAAACCGATTCGACTCGCCTTGTCATTGCTACCGACCTCCAACTGCTATGACTCGTCCCCTGGGGGGGTAATCTTTCAAGAGATTAGAGCTTTTTTATCTTTAGAGTTCACCTCGTTTGTGATGTCTGTTGTTCCTCGTTCTTGTAATCGTAGTGCTCACGAGCTTGCTCGCCTTAGCCTAATGGGAGTTGTGGAGCATCCGCTTGTTTGGGTGTCCCCCTTTCCATCTTTTGTAATCAACTTGTTGAATTTGGACCGTGATGGTCCCTTGTCGGGTTAATAAATTTGGCGAGTTTGAGTTTCAAAAAAAAAAAAAAAAAGCCTAGCCGAGCCACCGCCTGTTCATGTATGTCATATTTAAACATCAGCCTGTTCTCATTCTCCCCTCTCTTTAAGAGCCTAGCCGAGCCACCGCCGAGCCACCTCCTCGTCGCCGTGCTTCTCCGGCGAGTTATAGGCCACTCCGCCAAGACCTCCTAGAGCTCACGGCCACCCCCGTTCGCCATCTTGCTCCCTCAGCTCGCCGCACTCCGTCGCCACGCGTAGGTGCTCGTCCGGGGTCCCGCCTCGTCGGTGAGTTTCCCGTTCTCTCCTCGCGCCACCAATGCTCCTCTCACTACTCCTGGCGTTTTGCCCAGACCTCCCGCTGGAGCGTCGCCGCCGCCAAACCTCGTCGCGCCGCCTCTTCCGTACACCTCCGTCGAAGCCGTCGCCACCGGTGGGTTCACCGTCGACGACTCTCCATCTTTCCGCGTTTAATCGGGCTCTCATGCTCTAGGTCACCAGCAAGCCATCCCGCGCCGCCGCTCCCTGCCCTCCATCTCGGGCCGGCTGGAGGAGGAAGACGGCTTCAGAGCCGTTGGATCGTCCACCGACGGCCCAGATCCGCAAATGCTACAAACCATTTTTGTAAAAATAGTAAATAACCTATAAAATTCTTGAAAATGTTATTTCGACCAACAAAACAAACAACAGCCACGGGCAACGCATTTTACTAGCATCAAATCAATTCCACCATTTGCATACATGGCACTTTTTTAAAAATAAGGGGATATACATACATGCCGTCGAAGTTGTAGCAAAAACTAAATACTGATCTAGTGCAATCTAGTCAACTCTTCCACCCTCTTGGACAGCTCCTCAGCTGAAACTCCCATCGCCTTGGACACCTCCTCCATCTTGCTGCGGTTAAGGTCAAGGAATGACTCGATCAGGTCACCATCCAGGAAATTCCGGGCCTCCGCCGTCTTCTTGAAGTTATGGAATGACCGCCATTGCTCGTGGCTCAGGCTACCAACGCCCTTTATGAACCTCACAAGTGTGGACTGGAGCTTCTCAAGAAGCACGTATTGCTCATGCGGAAGGGAGGCAATGTTGCCAATCACCCCATTGATTGTGCCAAAGATGACAGTGGGAATCTGCCCTATCTCTGAGTCCGTCTCCAAGATGGTACTCCCCAACAACCTCAAGCCTGCCGCTCTCTTCATCTGTGGCTGCGTCGCTGTTCTTGCGCACAGTGAAAAGGTTATAGCTGCTCTCTGCGCCAAGATAGATTTCATCATCAATCCAGTTCGCATTGTAATCCCTAGCAAGCTCTTCAATCGCACTTTCCTCATGCTGCACAAGAGAGAAACATTAGAAATCAACCAGATAAGTGACTTGTACAAATTAGAAAAATAGTGCCAAGTTAAACTTATGTGCACCACCTATCAGTATATCACACGTCAAGCAGACAATTAAAGCCTACCTTGTACACTAGCAAGGCTATCAGGTCCCCAACCACAATGAAATCACCACGGGTTTGAGTATACAAAGCCAGTATGTGCCCGTGATGCCCACACTCAGATTGCAGCTCGCGTGAGCCATCTTCCCGCAGCATCCACTTATACAACTCTATCTTCTGGTTGATGGCTGCCAATAATCTTCCATTAAATGCATTCAGCGAATAGACAGCTCCTTTGGTTTCTTTCTCTACAATCAATTCCGTTTTCAACGGCAAACACAAGGATACGACCCTAAACCAATTACCAAGATACATTGGCAAGTAAGTAATACGTGCAGGACAAATCAGTAAAGTAACGGTTTTGCTTAAACCCAGGCGACTGGGCTCGCCGCCATGCCGCCGACAGGTGGGCCTGGCTGCATGAGCGCGCAGTCGCCTGGGCTGGAGGCGATCCCGTAAAGTAATTATCAGTTAGTCACTGAGGCATGAGAAACAGTATTGAACAGGTGCTAAAAAGAAACGCAAAGCATTGAGGAAACATAGGCTTCTCAGGGGGAAAAAATATACCTTTGTTGGTTCATTTTCCTCTGGTAAAACATATGCTGTTCCCACACAGTAATAAGCGTTATTATCATCTGAGAATGAGCAGCTAATGATGGAGCAACCACATTCATATTGATCAAGAGGATGCGTAGACAGAAACTCGAAAGTCTGATGATCTAACAAACGAACAAAATGTGCCTCGCTTTCCTCCATACTCGTCTGAGTGTACTTGAAACTGCAAAAGGCTAGTGTTCTCGACTGTTCTTGATGGCAAATGCGGCGTGCTTGTTCATTCAAGGGAATCGTGCGGATATGAAGCTTCTGAATATCATCAATAGTTCCAATTGAAAGTTCACCTTCTTTAGCAATTGCAAGGCTGTGATAAACAAAAAAAGTAACTTAAAAGGAAAATTTAAGACAAAAGGCATTGTTTCCAAACAACTAGAATGAATGGAACGATAACATCAAGACCATGTGGCAAGCTTGTAGGATCAGTAGAAGCTCACTAACAATCATGAATCAATTAACATATTAGATGGCACAGGTTGTAGGTCAGGAAGGATTTATTTTCTAATTCTGCGTGTATGTCATGGGTGTGGTATCCAAGAAATAAGCCATCTATAAGAATGTTGATGACAATTGGTAGGATTAGTAGATATGCATTTAGAACAAAATGAGAACTACTACTAATGTAATTGTGTTCAGTAAAGGACATTCAAGTTTCATCATATGGTAAACAAAGTTGATTCAAATAAATTGATTCTTCTGGTGAAAAAATTAAAAGCTAAAAAAGGTGATGCACAAAAAAATGTTTCATGTCTATTTTGACCTATGACATTTTCAACAAAAAGATACGCCACTACGTATAGAAGGTACAGAATAAAAAACAATCGTGGGGTGCGTGCGCGCGCACACACGCACACAGAGCTCTACCTGTCAGGAAAAGCAGCTGTATTAAAAGGGCACATATGATTAACTTCTTTCAAATTGACGTTGCTATATACTCCAGTAGCTTCTTATTGCTGCTGTAGATAACAGTCGGCCTATCCGATGAAGCAAAAACATGGGTTGTACCCTTTGAAGAGAATGTCCGGAGACTGATTGGTTGGGTACCAAGAGAAACCTTCTTTCTGTCAGTCAGTTCACCTGTACTTCCATTCAATAGAAAACTGAACAGGTGGCCCATCTCCAAGAGCACAAAGCAAATACGAAACCTGAAGCAAAGAGAGTATACTATAAGGTCACTTAGGGGCTGTTTGGTTGGGTGACGAGCTCAGCCTGGCTAAGGGCAAGCAGGCTCACTTCATGCAGACATTGAGATGGTGTTTGATTGAATGTTTAGAAGCCAAAAATTTGAATTTTAAATATTTAAAATTTATATAGCAAGTGTGGTCTAGTTTTGTTTGAAAAAATGTCGGGAATCCATTTTTGAAATCAGTTCGGTAATCGGGGGTGTTAATCAAAAGATAAAAGAAAAAAAGAAAAGAAGAATATTTACCTGAGACATCCAGATGCAACGTTGGTCACTGACAGTGGGGTCACGGGGAGAACACGATGCACAGCTAGCCAGGCTCGCTTGAAACGCCGAATTTCTGCGTTCCTCCTGGGCTTGCCCACTACAGGGTTTTTGTTTTTGCACCAAGATAGTCTGGCTGGAACAGTATTTACAGGCAACCAAACACACTATATCCTGCATCACTTGAACCAGGCTGGGCAAAAACAGGCAACCAAACACACCCTTAAATTAGCTTCTTTTTCACAAAAAAAAATAGTAAGCTCAAGAACGTACCCCTTCCAAGGTGCACAGAAGAACAGACCGAGGAACAATTTCTCCACCAAGATTTTCCTTTCTAATCAATTCAAGGTCTGGAAGTGAAAATATCCTAACACTTATATCAGTCCACATCCCAACTGCAGCTAGAGAGCTATACTATGTATTCTCCCCGATTGGGTTCAAATCAACACAAGAAATCTCGTGTTCTAGCTGTAAATGTTTCACTTCAACCAACTTAGCATCCCTAATTTTAAGTAAACAAGATGGCCACCACCTGTTGCCAAAAGAACCTGCAAGAAACATAATATACATCTTTAAAAGAATACATATTAAGGAACATAGCATGCTGATCGATATATTTCTTTGTTCCAATTTATGAACTAGTGCCTTTTAAGCCCAGACAAGGCTCAGCGGTATATCCAAAAGGTGGGTACAGCAGTATACAAGCACAAATTCAAGACAAGAATTCAAGGCATACATATAAGGATCAATGCAGTATTGGAAGTGGACAGTGTTTATTTAAGAGGGATTGTGAGAGCACATAAACATCTTGTCTTTTCCTGCTTATGATTGTTGGCAATGGCCCATCTACCAGAAGTGAAATGAAATTTGCCAAAGAAAAGTGGGGGGACTCCAATACCCACCTGACTGGCATTAGCAGATGCAACATTCACTGAAAATCCTTCTGGTGCATTCCATTGATCAACTAGCTCCCGAGAAGTACAACTTACTAAGCGAACAGAATTAGCAGTAATCTGCAACCAAAAGTAGCCTGTCATGTTTTTATTTCTTACTACAATACATCTCATAAAGCATAGCAACGTAAGCACACCCAAAAAAATGGTGAATAAACACGGAACATACAACTCGCCAAACAAAATTCTTCATTAGGTACTCTTGAATCATTCCACCCTATTTTTTGCATTTATTACTAGATAAAATACAGCTCACAAAGTCACAAAGAATGGTTGGATAATAACTTCATGGTGAATAACAGACCATACAATTTGCCACCAAAGAACTCTTTATTGAATACTCTTGAAATCATTCCATATTAAAGCAAATATTCTTCCATTTCCATACAGTTCCACACTTCCGCTCAATTTTCCTCCACCAAATATATCAGTCATCACTCATCAAAATTCAAGAAATAATGAAATGGTTCAGTACAAACAAGCACCTGTATAAGCAGATCATTGATAGCGTTTTGGCAAAACAAAGTCTGGGTCTGTGCATCAAAGCCTTCTATTTCAGTTTCTTCTAATTCATCTTCCATGTTCATAGCCAAGAATCGTGTTTCATTTATAAAGCTCACCACCAAGTACATGTCATATGGATCATTGAAAGATGATTTCAATGACCATAATCCCTTGATACCTTGGAGCTCTACTGAAGCCTAATTACAGAGAACAAAAATATACAGGTCAACTTTCTAGATTATAATAATTGGCCATAAAAGACTGTCCATAATCAAATACCTGCTCATTAATCCCTATACCATTCCGGACCACACGAAGGGAACCATCTTTAAATGCCCCTGAGCAAGTGACCACCTGACCTTGCCCCTGCCTATCAAGGTCAACCACACAGAAGTCCACAATAGGTCCGAGATTCACATACCGTTCAAGAACTTCAACAAATGAACCACTTGCATCAGGTTGGAGATTCAGCTTTACCAGCTGTAAACAACAACGGATATTTAATGCCAATATAAATCCTAAATAAGAATACAGAGTAGCAAGTATAAATTTTAATGTCAAGTTGTTATATGGCACTCCGATCCAGAAAAAAAAGGTTACATGGCACTGGAATAGACACAAATTTGTTTCATCTAGCATATAGTAGGACGAATGAGCAGCGGAAGCATGTAACTATGGGCCTGTTTGGATCCATTAGCAGCTAATTGTTAGCAGCTAACAGCTAATAGCTAGCTAACTATTAGCTGCTAATTATTAGCAGGTACCCTGTTTGGATCCATTAACAGTTAGCAGGTTGAATAGTTGTTTGGGAGTGGAAAATACACATCCTACCCTTGCTGCAATTAATACCCATTCAAGGAGAGAAAAAAGGAGCAATAAAGTCGGGGCAAAGCAGTCTTTTTACCATCTATTAGCAGTTGTTAGCAGTTGTTAACAGCTTTGGAGGTGCTAGTGGGATAATTGTTAGCAATTGTTAGCTGCTAACAATTAGCAGTTTTTAGCAGGCCTGTTTGGATCCTTAGCTGCTAATATTAGCAGCTAATTGTTGTTAGATCTAATCTCATGATCTAATATTGAAATTACGCCTTAGCCTAACATGATCACTAGTTCTAATGCGGAATAGTGAACTGACCGGAGTTCATTGAAGCCATGAGTACCGCGTAGTCGATCGGTCGGTGATTTAACAATGGATATTGGCATCGCTCCTGGCCGCCACTGCATTGGGAACACAGCCTTCGGGTCTCCCAACGCAATTAGGATCGATATGAAGTTTAGGGGTGAGTGAACCGGGAGAGAGATCGTCACCTCTCCCCCGGGGCGGCCATCCCTTTATATAGCTACCGAGAGACTCAAGGCGTCCAACGAGAAGGAAACGCCTCCGATCATGGCGTGTAATTATGCAATTAAATGCGTTAATTAGGCCAAATCAATGCATTGATTTGGATTTAAAACCCGCATGGAGACTCATTAGGCGGGTGCATTATTAGGGCGGTAATTAGAAAGGTGATTAATATGAATTAATATGTTGCCCTTTGACCGCTTGCCTAAGATCAACCAACATTCTCCCACTTGATCGAAAGGTCATCATAATGTATTCGCTCAATAGATAGCGCCTAGGGCAATGTGTTACAACAAAGAAATTGAAAGAGCCATTGAAACGCCAGCACCTATAGTCCACTATACCACCTTGATAGAACACTAGCTTTAATATTAACGGGTGTTGATTGATTATTAAGCCCATTATTGTCTAGGATCATTATTCAAAAGCTTTCCCTTAATCTTATGCTGGCCAGCAAGTTCTTTAATTAAATTGGGAGGTAAACCTTTGGTGAGCGGATCCGCGAGCATCGACTCATTTTTAATATGCAACTTTAATAGTATGATCCTGGATCCTATCTTTCACAACATAATATCGATGTGTTTGGCAAGATCACTCGATTTGTTGTTACTCAAATAGAAAATCGCGCTATATTATCGCAGATATATAGTGAGTGGTCTAGCAATGCCATCCACTACTTTCATCCCGGATAAATTTTTTAAGCCATACGGCTGCCCATTTGCTTCATAACATGCCACAAATTCGCTTGCATTGTCGATTTATGCGATCAGAGATTGTTTTGAGCTTTTCCACGAAATTGCTCCTTCTGCTAGGGTGAAAACATAACCTGATGTGGATTTCTTAGTGTCCACACACCCCGCAAAATCAGCATCCGAATAACCTAAAACTTCAAGGGTATCAGATCTTTTATATGTGAGCATGTAATGTTTAGTGCCCTGCAAATTGCTCCTTCTGCGAGGGTGAAAACATAACCTGACGTGGATTTCTTAGTGTCCACACACCCCGCAAAATCAGCATCCGAATAACCCAAAACTTCAAGGGTATCAGATCTTTTATATGTGAGCATGTAATGTTTAGTGCCCTGCAAATAACGCAAGACTTTCTTAACAGCCTTCCAGTGGTCTAATCCTGGATTGGACTGAAATCTGCCAAGCATCCCGGTAACGAATGCCAAGTCTGGACGCGTACAGACTTGAGCGTACATTAGGCTTCCAACAGTAGAAGCATAGGGAATCATTTTTCATTTGATTTGATTCTAATTGATTCCTTGGGCTTTGAAATAGTCCAAATTTCTCGCCCTTAACTATTAGAGCAGGCGTGGCAGAGCACTTACTCATATTATACCTTTCAAGTACTCTGTCAATGTATGATTTTTGAGACAATCCTAGTACTCCTTTAGACCTATCTCGGTATATCTCAATGCTCAAAACATAAGAGGCTTCACCAAGATCTTTCATATCAAATTTAGAGGATAAAAATTATTTAGTCTTATGCAGCATATTTTTATCACTGCTTGCTAATAGAATATCATCCACATAGAGCACTAAGAAGATAAATCTTCCACCTTTAATTTAAATGTATATGCAATTATCAACCTCATTTTCCTTAAATCCAAACTTTATGATTATTTCGTGAAACTTAAGATACCATTGTCTAGACGCTTGCTTAAGTCCATAGATGGATTTCAAAAGTTCACATACACAATGTTCGTTGCCTTTTACGACAAAACCTTCAGGTTGTGCCATAAATACTTGTTCATGCAAGTCACCATTGAGAAATGCAGTCTTGACATCCATTTGATGTAGCTCTAGATCATAATGAGCAACCAATGCCATGACTATTCTAAATGAGTCTTTCTTTGAGACAGGAGAAAAGGTTTCATTAGAATCAATCCCTTCTCGCTGTGTAAAACTCTTTGCTACAAGCCTTGCTTTGAATCTTTCGATATTCCTCTTAGAGTCATGTTTAGTTTTGTAGACCCACTTACAGCCCACTGTTTTGACTCCATCAGGTACTTCTACTAAATTCCAGACTTTATTAGCGCTCATAGACTTTAGTTCATCTTCCATGGCCTCAAGCCATTTGGATGAATGTTCGCTTGTCATAGCTTCTTTAAATGAGGTGGGTAATCTACCTTCCCAATATCCTCTCCCAAAAAAGTTTCATAATAATCTGGGATAGCAGACCTTCTCACTCGCTGTGATCTTCTTAATGGTTCATTAGGGATCACTGGCAGTTGTGGAGGCTGTAGAGGTTCATTAGGCGCCACATGAATTTCTTGAGGTTCATTAGGTTCATGGGGCACTTCCTCGATTATTTGATCGTTAGGTTCATTAAGAGCCTTGACAATAGGTGCGGCTCCAACAGCCACAACTTGAGGCAAAACTTGAGGAATGGGAAGGACACTCTCTTGGATCATCGATGATGGAACATAAGACCGAATCTCCTCAAGGTCTATCTTTCTCTCTTGTGATCTCCCACTGATTTCATTGTCCTCTCAAAAGACAGCGTGTCTAGTTTCAATAAATTTAGTGACACGGTCTTGACAATAAAATCGATATCGGTTTACTCCCAGTCCACAATTCATAAGGTGTCTTGGGTACCGACTTACTAGGGACTCTATTAAGTATGTGAGCAGCCGTTTTTAGTACCTCCATCCACAATGCAAAATGTATACTAGAGTGACTAAGCATGCTACGTACCATGTCAATAAGGGTACAATTGCGACGCTCTGCCACACCGTTCTGCTGTAGTTCCGCAGGCATGGGATATTGAGCAGCTATTCCATTTTCAGCAAGGAATTTCGCAAAGGGCCCAGGGATTTGCCCATAAGGAGCATGTCTCCCATAATATTCTCCTCCACGATCTGATTGCACCACTTTGATCTTTGCATTATGCTGATTTTTCTACTTCAGCCTTATTGATCTTAAATTTATCAAGTGCTTCAGAACTGTCGCTTATAGGGAAAATGTGACCATGAAGGGAGACGTCAGAAAAGTCTAAGGGTCGGAGTATCTCTTCTTTAATGAGACAATCCATTCTCCCCCTAGAAATATGGCTTAAGCGACGATGCCATAATTTCGACGATGTCTCATTATTCTTATCCCCTTAGAATCATTCATGGAGAGTAAATAAAGTTTATCGTGCTCGAAAGCAGGCTACGATGAGCTCCCCCAAAATTAGTAGGTGCAGTTGCAACAACCTTTCCCCTCGTGCTTAGGAGGTGGAAGGTTTTGCCTCTTTTGCTCTTAGAGATGTCAGACTATCCTTAATGCTTCTTTTTGCTATGATTGACAAAATGAACTTGTTCTTTTAGCCTTTCACCTTTCTTCTTCTTCAACAGAGTGGCTAATGAGCCTAGTTATGCACCTTTTTTTTTAGTATTATAATTAATTTTGAATGACCCATATTCAGTAGGAAGAGAACTCATAATGAAATAAACCCAAAGTTATCAAAATTGGTCATATCAAAGTTCTTGAGTCTCGCCCCATGCCAGTCATGCTCATTATGTGCTCCCTCACACCGCTATTGACATCATAGTGGGAGGTGAGCATACACAAGATTAATGTACTTCCATTAGTCTTGGAAGAACCTTTGAAGTTCCCCTCAACATTAGCCATGTACTAATTTTTTAAGTTTTTTAAGTGCATCAAAATTTCAGCACCAGCAGCATGAGCAGTGGGAGCATCCACCCTTAATGCTAGGTCAAGATCCATAATGCCTAGTGTGGTGGAAATCTGATCTTTCCACGAGCGAAAGTTAGTAGCAGTGAGCTGCTAAATGCCGCTGATTTAGTGAAATTGATCGTTGCGAAAAACTAATGCAAATTAATCAATAATCACAGTATAAATGTCTTATGCAATTAATCATACGTTGGTCTGACTAAAAGCATATTTATGACGAAATTTAAAAATTTCACACCGCATCACCGTTAAGGTAAACGACATGAAAATTATTAATAATAAATGACCTAAAATTATCAATGACGTTGGTCACATAATAATTCTAAGCCACAAATTAAATTCTTTGAAAATTTAAGATTCATATCGCATCACCGCTAAGCGTAAACGATATGAAAATATAATGACAAAATTTTAAACCTAAATTGCATCACCATTGGGCAGAAACAATTTTAGGAAATTTAATAAATGATGAATGACTCAGAATTATGAACAACGATAGTCATACAATAATTCTAAGCCAACTTAAATTCTTTGACTAAAATCCACGTTGGTTTCATTTAATCAAAAAATATAATTTCAGGAGTAATTGATAATTTTTCAGCAATTATACATCATTTAGCATTTAATGACAGAAATGAAGTAAAACTGCTATTTAATAATTTTTCCAGGTAAAAATAAAATCAGCCTGGTCGGCCCATGATTTTCGGCCCATTCGTTGACCCAGCCACTCCAATAAGTGCCTCATTAACTTGTGACCGTCCGATTTGATCGGATGGTCGAGATTAACGAGGCCTGATTAAAACCCTAGACCCACTGATCCCCTTACTCGTTCTTCTCCTGCCGCTATGGTTGAGGCGGTGAGGAGGCAGAACGGCGGCGGCCGGCGCAAAGGGTGGAGGCGCGCATCGCGGACGTCCAGTGATGCGCAGGAGCGGCGGCTGGCAAACTGAGGCACGGCGGCAGCCAGCAATGCGCGCAGGCACGCAAGGCGACGGCACACGCGGCGCGATCGGCTGAGGCGTGGCATGCGCGTGACGGCGCAGGCGCCCGGCGCTGATGCTTGGTGAGCACGCAGTGGCGCGAGGCCCAGACGGCATGGCCGTGAGCGGAGGCCGGCGACGAGAGTTCATGCCGGTCGTGATCGATCGGTGAGTATTTAGTCCGATCCTCTTTAGTGCTCTTAGAATCCAATTTATTTGAGTCCAAATCGTGCCCTGATTGAAGATTATGGGTTTGTATTTGGGGAAAATTTCATGAATTAGGGTTTCGGGTGCTCAAATTTTAGGGAAAGTTTTGGGGATTTGATTGATTTCCCCAAATTATCTTCCTGTAAGTGCTACCCAAAAAACCGATTAGCAGTGAGAACTTAGTACGTTAGCAGTGAGAACTTAGTACGTCAGAACCAAATTATGGCTAAACTTGATAATTATCAGCTTTATCCTTTAATCTCGTATTAGCCGAATCACATAGTATTACTGTTCGAATAGTATTACTGTTCGACCACTAATATGGTTCTAATTTCAGCATTATCGGAAGTAAATCAGATCAGCCGACTCAGAATTCATACTAATCAGGTGCAATCCGAACTGAATTAGAGGTAAATCAATTGATGCCGAAGCTAATTGAGGCTAAATCATGTCATGCCGAGATTAATTTGAAATTACAATTAGATCACGGCTTAGGGCTTCAGATCCGGAATGATGGATACATGTTGGCTAAAGGATGGCTCTGATACCAAATGTTAGATCTAATCTCATGATCTAATATTGAAATTACGCCTTAGCCTAACATGATCACTAGTTCTAATGCGGAATAGTGAACTGACCGGAGTTCATTGAAGCCATGAGTACCGTGTAGTCGATCGGTCGGTGACGAACAGCGGATATCGGCATCGCTCCGGTCGCCACCTGCATTGAGGAACACAGCCCTTCGGGTCTCTCCTAGCGCAACTAGGATCGGTATGAAGTTTAGAGGTGAGTGAACCGGGAGAGAGATCGTCACCTCTCCCCCGGGGCGGCCATCCCTTTATATAGCGCTGGAGAGACTCGGGGGCAGGTCCAAACGAGAAGGAAACGCCTCCGATCATGGCGTGTAATTAAGTGCAATTAAATGCGTTAATTAGGCCAAATCAATGCATTGATTTGGATTTAAAACCCGCATGGAGACTCATTAGGCAGGTGCATTATTAGGGCAGGGTAATTAGAAAGGTGATTAATAATTTAATATGAATTAATATGTTGCCCTTTGACCGTTGCCTAAGATCAACCAACAATTGTTAGTGCTAATGGATCCAAACAGACCCTATATATATATGTTAATGACCCACCTGTGAATCACCAAATCGAGAACCAACATATACAACACCATTATCAAGATACGATATTGATGATGCAACTGAAGTCTCCCCCAAGTCCTCGATTTTCAATCCTGTTACCCTAAAAAAGCAAACAACAAATGAAAATTAGAATTTTTAAGCAGTACGCCAGTAAACTTTTAGTTCCAAAAAAGCGCATGAGCTGGTACCTTTCTCGTTCATGGGTAAGGACAAGTAAAAGCAAAGTGCCTGAATTATCACCAAGTAAATAACGAGAACCATCTAGGTCAACCCGTCCGTAAGCTCTAATGATAGACTGCGCAAAAAGGGGAAGATCAATGGCAAAAAATTAGGGAGTGTCGATATACCAACCAGCATGTAGTTGACAACACAAGGATATAAAAAAGAGTGTTACTTGTTTGATCGGTATAGCTTTAAAGGTAGCATTAGCATTGCAATAAACTATTGTCTCCTCGCCAATAATTATAACACCACCAATTGGCGCTGGTACAGGTATTAACAGACCGGCACCGTTGTCCAAATTGTTCTGTGAACATGGACCCTCGACAAAGTCTTTGTCCTTTTTTTTCGACGAAAAAAAGGCGGGAGTTCCGCCGATCCATTAATAGAGAGGAAAAATAGAGTTGTAATTATAAGAGCGCCCCAGAGGGGGGAGGAGGATAGTGGCCGGCCTAAACTAGCCTAGATCTACCAGTGCAGAGCTCCACAACTGGTACTGGACATCCGCATCCCTTGTCGTGACAGTCGGCGGTTGGGTGGTGTGGTGGAAGATCCGGCGATTATGCTCCTTCCAAATGCTCCAGAGGGTGTAGATCATCTTTCCATTCCGTTACTTACGAGACGAGGTATTGAGCCCAGACTGCAAGTGCTCCCACCAGTCCCAAAGCGAGACCGACGGGGTGGGGTGCGACGCGAGGGTGAGGTTCCAGACCGCCACTGCGTAGGCACAATCCTTGAAGAGATGGTGCTGCGTTTCCAGCGCCTGGTTGCAGAAACAACAAAGTTGCTTGCTTGGCCACCCCTTCCTGGCGAGGACATCTACCGTGTTGAGACCACCATGGCTGAGTGTCCATGCGAAGAATTTACATTTAGGCTCCGCGTATGCCTTCCAAACCAAACCCGACCTTGCGGACCTCCTGGCACCAGCAAATTGCACCCGGTAAGCCGATCTGGCTGTGAAAGTTCCACTTGAAGTGAGAGTCCAAATTAACTCATCCGGGCTATCAGAGAGAGGTGTGGCCTGCGCAATCTTATCCCAGAGAGCTATGTACTCGAGAAGTTGCTCCTCCGTGGTCAAACGCGCTACCGAGTGGATCCAATTTTGATTTTGCAAGGCATCGCGGAGGGTTGTTTTTTTATTAGTGGTGATGGCAAATAGAAGGGGTGCGACCTCCTGCGGTGAATAGCCTTCGAGCCAGGCGTCTTCCCAAAAATTGGTATGCTCTCCATTACCTACTACAATCTTAGTGAAGGCTTTGAAGAGTGCCAGGTCCGCAGCATTGAACTTGATAGCTTCCGTGGTGCTCTGGCTGTCATAGGATCTCCAATTTTTACAAAGCCAGCGCAGGCGGAGAGCCCTGCCAAAGTAGTGGAGGTTTGGGATGCCCAGTCCCCCTAAGTGCTTGGGTCTGCACGCCACCTCCCAATTCACTAAGCAATGGGCACCATTTGCCTGTTGGTTGCCGGTCCACAGGAAGACACGTCTGAATTGGTTAATCTTTCTAATCACCCCCTTGGGTAATGGGACGGATGCCATGAGGTAGGTCGGGATGGCCGAAAGGACAGCTTGAACCATGACAAGGCGCCCGGCCTTGGAAAAAAACTTGCCTCTCCAAGGGGCAAGGCGGTCTGCGATATTGTCGAGAAGTGGCAAGAAATGGATCTTGCGGAGTTTACGGAGGCGCAACGGCAACCCAAGGTAAGTGCAGGGGAAGACGCCTCTTTGACCATCAAAGGAGGCGAGAGCGGCTTCAATGTCGACCCCATCGCAGCGGATTGGATAAACCGAGCACTTGGCCTTGTTCAAGGTGATGCCAGAGGCCGCCCCAAAACTATCCAACAGGCCAATGGTGGAGTCAAAGTTCCGGGAGCTTCTTGTCTCCTGTATAAATATCAGAGGATCCTTGTAATTGAGATATCCAGTTCATGAATAAAAATTACTACCACAGTTGTGTGGTTTCCTCTCTACTTCTGTCTACTTGTGCCTTGTGACTGTGTTGTCGTTCTAGTTCGTCTACATCGTTTACGTCCACGTTGATCCACCGCTACCGCTATTTCACAATAGTTTCTGATGAGAGGGGTATTTTGACCGATATTGATAGTTGAGAGGAGTTGGTTGTCGGTTTTAGAGTTTAGTGGGAAAATTGAACCTTGCCAATAGTTCAAGAGGTAAAAATGGACTTTTTCCATTTCCTTTCGCCTGCTTCTTTTTGTCAAACGCAAGTATGCAACAACTGATTTTTGAGAACGCAAGTGATTCCTTGCTAAGCGGGCCTGACACATGGCCCAATGCAGGGACTTCATCTTGCACTTTCGTGATCGAGGGCCTAGTGTTTAATTTTCCAATTGCACATGCTTCACATACCAAGTCTCCTTAGGAAAATTTTAACACTAATGCCATGGCCCCAAGAGTTGTTAATTATTCTCTCATTTTGCTTAAACCAGGGTGACCTAGTCTGCTATGCTAGAGAGAGAAGAGTTCAGCACTTCTAAAAGTAGTCTTTAGGCAATAAAATTGTCAGGTGCTTTAATTCTAGTGTCGTAAAGCCCATATGCAAACAAAGGAAATTTTTCTAGAATTCTTTTCTCATATCCATCATGCTGCACAATGCTTAAATATTCTTTGCTATTTTCTTCATTAGTTTCAACATGGAAACCATTTGCACTGATATCTTTAAAGCTTAAGAGAGATCGGGTGGATTCAGGGTATAACATGGCTTCTTGAATTGTCGATGTATTTGTCGACGATTGGGATATCGGACCCAAGTCAACTAAGGTTCTTGAGAAAGGGAGATAGAAGACCTGCCGAGCTATGCGAACAGCGATCAACGAGCAACAAGGGAGAGGCATGGGGTTTTATCCTGTTCAGCCTCTCGTGGAGATAATAGCCCTCGTCCAAATTTCTTTCTTTATATCAAAGAGAATTACAAGGTGGAACTCGACGAGACGAAACAGTGTCTCGGCGAGTAGTGTCTTGATAATACAATGGTGCTTGGCCCCTCTACACGTCATAGGGGCCTCGTTTGTATAGTGTTGGATAACCGACCTACCAAGGGATAATCGGGTCGGGCTGACCACGAGATCGTAACGAACTCGGTACCTGCCAAACACATCCCGCGGTAGATAAGGTAAACTCCAATTCTTGGAGATCATGACGTCTACTCCAATACGGGAAACCACGTCCGGGTCTTCACGTAGCCGTGCAGAACTCTTGTTCGAGTCGGACTCAAACACGAATCCTAGGTCATTACGCACCATGCCAGCCAGGAAGCTGTTCGCTAGGATGTACATGGGCCTGATAGAACCTTCTAGGGAGCTGGGCCCTAGGAGGCTGTTCGATTGGGCCGTTAAGGCGTGGGCCATGGCAATGGGCCGTGATTTTATCCCCTACAGCTAGTCCCCGAGACTCAAGTGGAAGGACTCACTAGAGTGAGATCTTTCTCTTGAGACTCTAAGTCACGAAGAGGGTATTTTTTCTGCTACAAAGACGTGCAACAGGCGACCAAACAGGTTATGGTTCAACCGAACAACACTTGTTCGGGACCAAACAAACCCGCCCGGTGCCGAGCAACTCTGTTGCGTCGAACAGGGAACGACATCTGTCCGAGCAGAGTACCCAGCCTTAAGTGAGATGAATCATCTCCTTGAGGCTGAATGTCATCAAGGAGGGATTGGGTTATTGGTAGTGAAGAGCGTTCCACCATATTCGGTAAGATCAGATCTTCCGGGAGAATGAACATAGCAAGTCGCGAGATGGACTCGTGTTGCTGCATCCAGGTATGAAGACACCCTAGGAAAGCATGAACGAAAATAGGGGAATCATCTCTCGGGCTAGAGCTTGCCTGAGGAAATAGAGATTGCGCTCTCGAGCAAACGTCATGCTCAGAAGCGAAGGTGATATGCCCCCAGACGTAGATCGTGTGCTAGAAGCAGACGATGCATACGAGGGGTAAGGTGACCCAGTCCCCAAGCGTAGAGCTCGTCAAAGGAACCAGGTATAGAGATCCAGCCCCCGAGCACGGAGCTCGTTAAAGGAACCAGAAAGTGCGACCAGGCGCAGACGTACCCAGTCAAAGGCCATCCAGTCCCCGAGCACGGAGCTCATCGCGGGGACTAGACGCCCCGGCGAAGAGCGCCAGCAAAGTGATTCATCCCGAGCACGGAGCTCGTCATGGGACGGATCGCGCCCGGCGAAGAGCTGTCCGGCGCGAGGTGATCCACGACCCGATGCAGTCAGAGCCGCAAGAGAACGTGTGAAATAAACGCTTTACCCATGACGTATTTTTTGTGACAGTGTAAGCGTTGTCTTGATAAGTGCAGAACCGACGCTTGGAGTGCCCGTTGCGATGAGAATCGGCTTACGATGGGCTTGCCCGTTGCGATGAGGATCGGCTTACGGTGGGCAGGACTCCGTTGGTGGCGCACTACCTGGACTTAGCCGAACTGTGAAGGTCAGTGCCGGACAAAGGCAAGAAATCATACACGGGTGAAGTGAATCAGTCCCTGGGCATGCGCAGAGCGTGCCCGGGAAGAAAGGGATGCAGACATCGGTTTTGGTGGGGAAGCGTGGAACCTCACCGCGACCATCACCGGAGTCTGACGTTCCCCGTTCCTGTACTTCCTGCAAAAGACAAACAAGAAACGAGCCAGTAAGGGGAAAAAAAGAGCAAGAACAGGCTCTAAGAAGAGCAGGCGAGTTTTGAAAAAACGGTTGGACACCAGCCTAACTCCCAGGCCCCGTTGTGCATCTACTCGAAAACCTGAGTTTGCGAACTCGAACAGGTGCACAAGCCAAAGAGCCACACCCTAGCCCCCGGTACGGACGATGCATGAAGACCTGAGTTTGCGAATTCATACACGTGCGTAGAGAGATAGAGCGACACCCGTATCCTGATCGACTCGTTCCATGAACTGCTCGTCAACGTAAGTTAGACAATTCCAAAGATAACCGAACAAGGAAAGTGCCTCTGCCGCGGAGGGCTTACAAGAGCAGGCTTTGTCAAGTGGTTGTGCCGTGAGCGGTAAGTGCCTCTGCCATGGAGGGCTTACGAGATCAGGCTTAGCCGCAAGGCGGAAAGCCGTGTTACGCAACTCTGAGTTTTGGAATTTGTTGAAACCAGATACGGGCAGGGAAATCCTGAAAATCGCGGAGCCAATAGTTCGCAAGACTGGGCAGCCATTAAGTGTTACCAGAGAGAAAGATAGTCTGAGAAGACGAGTGGTGAAAAGGACCGAAGGGGGCCGTGAACATTCACCGTTTGTTGGATTGAACTTTGCATGGCAGCCCAAGAGACTTGGACGAACTAAGGCGCGAAGTTTGAAAAAAAACGCAGAGCTAAGGAAACACACGAAAGACCTACACAGAGAACTTACGAAGCTGGTCATTGTTCCAAGTGCTGGTCAGCTCTCTCCCGCCCTCCATTGCTAGGCGAACAGCCTCCGGGCGAGCAGTAGAAACGACCGTGAACGGGCCCTCCCATCGGAGAGTTAACTTGTTGGCATTGGACAGATTTTGGACACGGTGCAGAATGAGGTCGCCCGCCTTCAAAGCTCTTGGTCGAACTGATTTGGCTGCGTGCCGGCGAAGATCTTGCTGGTAGCGCGTCATTCTGACTTGTGCCCGGTCGCGTGTGCCTTCGAGGAGATCGAGTTCGAACAGGCGCTCTTGCTCTGAGTCAACCAAGTTGACCGAGCTCGTGCGAGACGAGCCGAGTACTATTTCGACAGGCAAGATGGCTTCTGCACCGTAGACCAATTGAAAAGGAGTTTCCCCGGTTGCCCGGCTGGCTGTGGTGCGAACGGCCCAGAGGACGGAAGTAACTTCGTCAACCCAGGCTTTGTTGTGCTCGCGGAGTGCCGCGAACACGAGCCGTTTAATACCCTGGACTATCTATCTATTAGCTCGCTCGACTGCTCCATTGCTCTGTGAATGTGCCACGAGGCGGCGACCTTGGTGCCCAAATGCTCGCAGATTCACGAAATAGCTCGCTCAATCGGGACCGCTATCGGTGATCAAGGCAGGTTGACTGCGTTGCCTGAAGGAAGTGTTAATTTCACCTATGGACTTAAGGCCTTCAGCCAGCCGCTCTAGGTGAGAAGCAACAGCATTGCCCATGAGGACGAGATTAGCCTGGTTAGTGGATCTGACCACCGTTGCCAGGGCTTGAAGTCATTCCCGACTCTGCTCAAGGGATCCTGGGATCCCTGAGGCGTCCGCGTTTTGCCCGACCGGAGTCTGGTTGCGCGGGGATTCAACCCGAGCAGGTAGAACGTCTGCCGGAGAACTTGGTGTAGTTGTGTGAGGCGGATCGCGTCGCTGACGTTTGTGTTGATCGCGAATCTGCGCCAAGGTTTGATTGATTAAGGCGTCTAGGCTATGGCGAACAACTTCTTGCACGCGAATAACTGGCATAGCCCCATCTTGTTGCCGAGCAGAATTGATCTGCTCAATCTCGTCGGCCACCGCGGCCCGCGCAGGATCCTCTGAGGTTTCTGCGCCGGCCATGTTGACGCTGCGACGACAGTGTGTTGGCATACTAGACGGCGTCATCACTGTGTCGCCATAGGAGGAATAGACCGACATAGCCTTGGAATCCGAAAGATCTAAACCAGCGTAAAGATCGTCGGTCCCGTAATCATCGTCAATGGCGGGAGCTTGATCTAAGACCATCTCCGGCGCATAGCCGGTGAGCTTTGTCTCAGAACTGGAAGGTGATCGAGATCGAAAAGATCGATCCGATCTGACAGGGGACGTGACATCCTATCCTTCTGAGTCATACCCCTCAGGAAGGTTTTCCTGGTCGCTGAACGAGTTCGACATGCTCGAACAGACTTGATCTGCTATCCCCACGGACGGCGCCAACTGTCGACAATTGGGATATCGGACCCAAGTCAACTAAAGTTCTTGAGAAAGGGAGATAGAAGACCTGCCGAGCTATGCGAACAGCGATCAACGAGCAACAGGGGAGGCACAGTGTTTTTATCCTGGTTCATGCCTCTCAGGGAGATAATAGCCCTACGTCCAGCCTTTCTTTATATCAAAGAGAATTACAAGGTGGAACTCGACGAGACGAACAGGTCTCGGCGAGTAGTGTGCGACAATACAATGGTGCTTGGCCCCTCTACACGCCATAGGGGCCTCGTTTGTATAGTGTTGGATAACCGACCTACCAAGGGATAATCGGGCCGGGCTGACCACGAGATCGTAACGAACTCGGTACATGCCAAATACATCCCGCGGTAGATAAGGTAAACTCTAATTTTTGGGGATCATGACGTCTACTCCAATCCGGGAAACAACGTCCGGGTCTTCACGTAGCCGTGCAGAACTCTTGTTCGAGTCGGACTCAAACACGAATCCTAGGTCATTACGCACCATGCCAGCCAGGAAGCTGTTCGGCAGGATGCACATGGGCCTGATAGAACCTTCTAGGGAGCTGGGTCCTAAGAGGCTGTTCGATTGGGCCGTCAAGGAGTGGGCCATGGCAATGGGCCGTGATTTTATCCCCGACAGTATTAGTACCATTTGGTAATATAATGGTGGCTCAACCTGTGCCTACTACACACGAATCATTGCCTGCAACAGTGGTAACACTGCCATTATTCTTAACAATTGACTGAAAGTATTTAGTCTCTCTTAAGATGCTATTAGCTGTACCACTATCAACAATGCATATTTCCTCCATAATATGGGCACTACAATATATAAAATATAGTAGTAATCAGACATCCATTGTAAACGTGCATTCCAAATATACTAGAAATAAAATACATTGACTGATCACGAGAATGAAAGGGTCATGCTCCCCCTGGAGCTTACAATGCTTTATGCATGCAAAGATCTCAAATGTCTGCAAAATAACCACTAAACAATATTAATGCAAATGCCATGAAAAACTTGCTAATAAGTGACTCTCAAGTTGCTTAAATAGATTGAGTAAAGAACTCAGACACTTCGTTCTTAATCTTTTCCTCATCTATAATGCCAGCTTCTTCATTAGATACTTCAGTGGTGATGGCTTTAGTTTCAAGGGGAGGCTTCTTGTTGAGCTCCATCGCCTGCATATTCTCTTTAAGGAGATCAGTCTCATCCCGAGAGTTTTCTTCATTCAGGATGGCAAAATTTGATTCAATCTTCTTGCCTTTTCTGTTGGCTTGGTATTCCTCAATCGCCTGCTTTGATGCTTGGCAAACCTTGGACCAATGCCCCCATTCACCACACTTGTAGCACGTCTGGTTCTGCTGACCATACGACAAGTGAGTAGACTTCACCTTATTTTGCATGTCAGAGTTCTTTTTCTTCTTGGCCTGCTTTTCACCCTTATTATCATTGCCCTGCTTTCTCTTGCAATTGGGTTTCCCGGCCTGATATTTGCTTGCATTGACCTCAACAGTCTTACCAGGTGCTTGAGATATAAAGTTCTTTTTGAGAACTTCATCCTGGGATTCCTCAATACTCATGATGTCGATAAGTTCACTATACGTTGTATAGTTCCCTTGACGATAGTATCGGGCACTTTGAATTGCATTTGGGTGAAGCGTAGATATTGTCTTCTCAATCTTTTCTTCCTCAGTGATAACTTTACCACCGAGTTTAAGATTTGTGACAACAAAATGCAATGGTGAGTTATATTCGACCACAGATTTATAGTCTGCAAATCTCAGGCGTGACCAGTCCTGTTGTGCTTGTGGCAGTATAGTGTATTTGAGCTTTTCAAACCGCTGCTAGAGTGCGATCCAAAGCCCATATGCACTATCTTTAGCCATATACTCATTTTTAAAGTGGTGGACAGGTGATGCCTAATAAAGTACAGTGCTTGATCGTTTTGCTCACGTGTTATCAGACTAATGCCTAGGCCAATGGCTGACCTAAGCCCTTTACCACTTATCACGATCTGAACGTCTGACTTCCAAGCGAGATAGTTCTGGCCATGGGGGCCAATGCTTCGAACTGACGACTGACAATGCCTGACATCTGCATGATGTAAATGCTTTGCATGAAATTACTTTTATGCTTATGTGTAGTGGTTTATGACATGGATCATAATAATTCTCGGTTATTCTAATATATTCTTTGCTAAAACAATTACAGAAGTAATTAACAACAGTTAATATAAACTCCCATTGCAAAACAGGAATATAACAATAATTCCTAAAAGAAAAGCCAGAATATGCAATTAAATAGTTTCTGCAATTCAAGGGGTCTTTGCTTCGCGGGGCAGCCCCTCACAAATCTGTTGTCTGGCTCAGGCCACCGACACTCTATGTGCTAGACTCTCTCCAACAGTGAATCCCTAAATTTGATCTCCTATAGCCTCATATACAAGCTCCCTTTAAAAAAATCTCTCCCTATATTTCTTACATCTCCAACAGCGTTCCCTAAATGGAAAATTGTATATGGGAAGGAAAGAGAACCCCTACATATAAGGAAATGGAGAGAAAAACTCTATTTTAGGGAACGGAATAGGGTATACTGCTGGAGCACATAGAGGAAGAATTCGTCCCCTATTTTAGGGTAGATGGTGCTTTAAGGGAGCCTGTTGGAGACAGCCAAAACAGCATTTCCTATTCCGTTTTCTAAAAATTTAAAATTTCTCTCCATTCCTTTATATGTAGGGATTTTCTCTCCTTCTCTATATAATTCTCCATATAGGGAACGCTGTTGGAGATATGAGAAATATAGAAAGAGAATCTTTTTAACATAAAACCTGTATATATGACTATAGGGACCATAGAAATTACCGTTGCTAGGTCAACCGCTCAACTCTCAACCTCGTTCAGCCTTTTTCCCCTTCCATTAGGCCCATCCTAATTCCTGCATGTTTTTATCACAGCGTCGTCTCGAATGGTCCATATTTTCTGTTCCATCGGATAGGAAGGGGCCTGGTGAAAACTCAGTTCCAGGAGAGTAGATCACCCTTGTCTGGACTCTCGAGTCAGAACTCAGAACTCAGAAGCAGCGCCCTCTCTGCGAGGGCACAACGCTGCCCACCGCGATGGGCACCCAGCCATTGCTCGTCGTCGTGCGTTCATGACGTGGCCGTCGCTGCCTCCGGAGGCAGTTCGGCTACGCCATCGACAGCCAGGACGACACCCTTCGCCGTCTCGGGCCATGGTGCGATCTGCCTGCGCTAGGTTTGGTTGCCGTCGGATCGGAGGGCACGCGCACGGAGATCGCCCGCTAATCGGCGGTGCCAGCAAGGCGGCAACCACGATGGGCGACACCGGCGGCTTCAAGGGATACCCACTCGTGTGTCGTGTCTCGGGTCTCCACGCTTCGGTCTGGTCATCTCGCGGTGCGATGAGACGTGTGCCCACAACCTGTTTGTTAAAATGTGTCTTCGTGTTCTGCAAGAAGAATTTGCTTGCTTTGCCTGCACCAAACCCTCTTGCCAGGGGGTGTTGGCGCACCCAATGGCCGAAGGAGCCAATGGGTGGATAGAACCATGGAACACATACATGCTTTTATGTATAGAGGCTATATGATCACACAGCCTTGAGACTGGACAATGGTCCAGTGGTGAGACTTGGCAGTGGCCAACTCACTGGCGCGGGTTCGAGTGGCCGGCCCGCATCTCTCACCAGTGCTGCAGGTGCAGCAATATAACAGGGAACTGAGCGTAGGCGAGGGGAAGCCCGTGTGCAGAAGTAAAAGGAAAAGAAGAATACCGGCGAGGACACCATGTGCAGAAAGCTGGAGCAAGAGATGGAGAAGAACAAGCACGAACGAGGACGCTGTGCACAGAAAAAAAAAAATGAAAAGAAGACTACCGGCGAGTACGCCATGTGCAGAAAGCTGGAGCAAGAGAAGATGGAGAAAAACAAGCACAAACGAGGACACCGTGCACAGAAGAAGATGAAGTTGCGAGAGAACAAGTCGCATGAAGCTGAATTGAAGTAGAGAAGGAGGATTGAGAAGAGAAAAAAGAGGTTGCTGTGAGAGTTTGAGAGATTGTAAAAAGAGTATAAGATGTAAATAAGTCGGTGAGATCACTGACAAAAATGTAAGATGTAATTGTTGCTTTCGTTCAATGAATGGAAGTGGGGTGGTGACACCCTGTTGCAAAAAAAAAATGATCACACAGCCTGATTATTTATCTCAGAGATAGTAATGCCCATGGTGCTCTTATGAATTGTGCCCGGGCACATGGCATATTGGCATGAGTTAAGGAGGTCTCATATATGCACTCCCTTACGTTGCTGGACAATCTGAGAGCAAGCTAGGCAAGCAAGTACAGCATGCTCATTAATGGGGAAATCGACAAAAACACATAATGTGACTAATTATGAACAATTTTTGGATTCCTGTTTCAGGATTTTCGCTCTCCGACTTAATGCAGACAGGCCTCTGCTTGTTACAATGCCTAGGTCCTTGGTGCTGCATTGCATGGTAAGTCAATGCTGAAATGAAAATGTCATATAGTTGTTAGATGCTCTTGTGAAGTAAACTCTGCACCTATTGTCCCCTTGCATGCAGGTGTTACAAAACGATCTTCAAAGCGCAGATTTTGAGAAAGTTTTTTTTTGGAAGACTTGGATTTTTGTCATGACAGGGTGTGTTGGGCTGTGTGACTCATAATTAGATCCTACTATAAATGGCAAGCATCAACCATGCATCTGAAGAGCGACTCCCGACCCGGGCGCCTGCGTCTCTCCCCCTACCCGAGCGCCGTCGCCGCCTTCGCTGGCCCCCTCCCTCTCCCTCTCCGGCGGCCTCGCCGAAGGGGAGAGGGGGGGACCCGAGCCCGTCCTCCCTCTCAGGTCTCCCCCTTCCTCTCTCCCTCTCCCGTTCTCCTCGTCTTCCCCCTTCCTCCGCTGGATCGGCCAAGGTGCTCCTCTCCTTCACGGCGGCTCGCCGGCGTTGAGGGGCCCAGAGGTGAGCTAGACGCCAGGTTTTGGTGGAGGAGGTGGATGGTGAGCAAGAATCTGTAGGGGTTTGGATCTAGATCTAGGTTTTTAGGTGTAGCTGATAGGGTTGCTGTGGTGTCTCGTTTTTGGGGGCTCCTTTTGGTGCTCTGTCGGATCCTCCTGCTTGGCGGCGTCGTCGTCGGTGGGAGCAGCCGGTGGTGTGGTTTCGTCGCTGCCTTTGGCTCCTCGGGAGTCAAGTCGGCGGGCGGTACTGGTGAGGGGGGTGGGGGAGAGGTGTCTCCTTTGCTCTGCCGCGGTTTTTGCTTCCGGATGCTTTGGCGACCCTGTGTGTTGTTGGTGTCGTTCGTGCAGCCCGTAATAAGGCCCGGGCTCTCCGACGGCGGCCATCGTTGGCGGCAGCCGGTGGTGGTGGGCGCGGCGGGAGTGGGGAGGCGACCTGCGGTGTCGTTGCTTGGCGTGACGGCGACAAAGGTTGTTGACTTGTCCTTCTTCGCCGGTGCCGGCGTTTTCTTCCGATTCGGCGTTTGTACTCGACCTGCAAGGTGCAGCGGCGGTACGACGGCCTGATCGGGTTCCGTCGTTCCCTCGGCGCCGTGGTGGCGTCGGTGGAGTGGCAAGGTTCTTAACGTCGGCACCGACGTCGAGGGGGTTCCGGGGTGTTCTCCGCCGGGTTGTGGTTTTTCTGTGTTTGTTAGGTTCGTGTTGGTCCGCAGATGATTGGTGCGGCCGCATTCATTTGTAGGTTCTTCGCAATGTCGCTTGCTGAGTGCTTAATGCTTTCTGGTGAACCGAGCTAGTCCTACCATGTTGGTTTATGGGTGCGCCACATCTCCGATAATCCAGGATTGACGCCTGTTGCAGCTTGTGTGTTCTTAGAGTGACTTGGGAGTGGTCTTGTACTCTCGCTCCTATTGATTCGCGTTGAGCACTTACTGTGAGTCTGAGGTCTTCTACACCAGTCCTCCCTCTGGATGTTTTCTAGAGTCTGTTCCTTAGGCGTCTTCTGCAGTGTGTGTCCTGGGAGTGTTTGTAAGAGTCTGCTTGTAACTTGTTCTTTGATGAAATGAAATTCCGACATTCCTCAAAAAAAAAACCCATGCATCTGAAGTGTATCTTTAGGCCTTGTTTGTTTCAGATTAATGTAGCGTTGCGTTTGACTGTAGCAAATTTGTGATCCCCTCAAAATATGTCTTAACGAGTTCGAAAAATTATGAAAAAAATATTTTACAAACTGAAGTACTATTTAAAACCCCACAAGAATGACTACAAAACATTACATCATTTGGCTTATATAAAAATAACAAATTTTCATTTAATTTAATTTAATTTAATCTGAAACAAACAAGGTCTTAATTTCGATACCATCAATAAATCACTGTGGATCTTAAAAGGAATTTGCTTACGAAGCAAAATTAAAGAAAAGAAAGGTACTGTCGACGGTTGAGATAACGATCTCAAGTCGCTAAGGTTCTTGAAGATTGAGATAGGAGACACGCCGAACAACCACGAACAACCACGAACAGAGATGGGGTTTTTATCACCGTTCAGCCTCTCGGGAGATAATAGCCCTCGCCCAAATTTCTTATATATCAGAGATGATTACAAGAGGATGCTCGACGAGATAGACAGATCTCGGCGAGATTATGGGTGTACAAAAAATATTGTGCAACAATGCGATGATCAGGTGCCTATCAGATGATGGCTTGACCCCTCAACACGCCGTACGGGCCTTGTTTATATAGTGCAGAGCAAACCGACCTACCGAGGGAATATCGGGCCGGGCTAACTACGAGTACGTAACGAACTCGACATGCCAAATATATCCCGAGGCAGATAAGGCATACTCCTAGTCTTGGGGATCACGACTCCTATTCCAATCCGGGAAACCACGTCCGGGTCTTCACGAAGCCGTGCAGAACTCTGTTTGAGTCGAACTCAAACAGGAATCCTAGGCCGTTACGCACCGTGCCGACCAAGAAGTTGTTCAGCAGGATGCATATGGGCCTGATAGAACCTTCCAGAGAGTTGGGCCCTGGTAGGCTGTTCGATTGGGCTGTCAGGGAGTGGGCCATGGCAATGGGCCGTAATTTTATCTCCGACAGATAGCCACCGAGACTCAAGTGGAAGGACTCACTAGAGTGGGGTCTTCCTCTTGAGACTCTGAGTCACGAAGAGGGTATTTTCCCTGCTACAAAGACGTGCAACAGGCGACCAAACAGGTTATGGTTCAACCGAACAATACTTGTTCGGGACCGAACAAACCTGCCCGGCGCCGAGCAACTCTGTTGCGTCGAACATGGAACGACATCTGTCCGAGCAGAGTACCCAGCCCTCGATACAAAAATCGGAGGAAGTGAGGTGAATCATCTCCTTGAGGCTGAACGTCATCAAGGAGGGATTGGATTCTTAGTAGTGAAGAGCGTACCACCGCGATCCGGTGAGATCGGATCTTCCAGAGAATGATCATAGCAAGTCACGAGATGGACTCGTCTTTGCGCATCCGCATTCGGATGTCTAGGAAAGATAGGGATCCTCCTCTCGGGCTAGAGCTTGCCCGAGAAAATAGAGATTGCGCCTCGGCGAATGTCGCGCTTCGAGGCGAGGTGATGTGCCCCAGCACGTAGATCGTGTGCGAGAGTAGACAATGCATACGAGGGGGAAGGTGACCCAGTCCCCGAGCGTAGAGCTCGTCAAAGGAACCAAGTAAGGAGATCTAGTCCCCGAGCACGGAGCTCGTCGCGGGGACCAGAAAGTGCGACCAGGCGAAGACGTACCCGGTAGGAGCCAGCGCTCGGGCGAAAAGAGCACCGGTGCGAGGTGATCCAGCCGAGCACGAGCTCGTCATGACTGACGGAATCGCGCGCTCCGGGCGAAGAGCTGCCCGATGCGAGGTGAATCACAACCCGATGCAGTCAGAGCCGCAAGATAACGTGTGAAATCAACGCTTTACCCATAACGTATTCCCTGCGACAGTGTTAGCGTTGTCTTGGCAAGTGCAGAACCGACGCTTGGAGTGCCCGTTGCGATGAGAATCGGCTTACGATGGGCATGCCCGTTGCGATGAGAATCGACTTACGGTGGACAGGACTCCGTTGGTGGTGCACTGCCTTGACTTAGCCAAACTGTGAAGGTCAGTGCCGGGCAAAGGTAACAAATCATACACGGGTGAAGTGAATCAGTCCCCGGGCATGCGCAGAGCAAACCCGGAAAGAGAGGGATGCAGACATCGGTTTTGGTGGGGAAGCCTGGAACCTCACCGCGACCATCACCGAGTCGACGCCCCCGTTCTGTATTTCCTGCAAAAGACAAACAAGAAACAAGCCAATGGGAAAAAGAGAGCAAGAAAAGGCTCTAAGAAGAGCAAAGCGAGTTTTGGAAAACACGCAAAAACGACCTACCCGCACAAGACATAATTTTTTTCGGGTACGTCCCCCGATAGCGTTAGTGTCACCTCGGCGAATGCGGAACCGACGCTAGGAGTGCCCGTTGCGATGAGAATCGGCTTACGATGGGCAAGACTCCGTTGGTGGTGCATTGCTCCGGATTACCGTGCCAGGAAGGACGTAGCATGGATAAAAAAGACGTGTGCGGGCAAGTGCAGCCCCGCTGTGGCTAAGACCGCTAACTAGGGAAGGCGATCGGGACTTTAGCCGCAGGCAAAACGGTGCAGCGTTGGTGTCGCCTCGGCGGATGCGGAACTAGTGCCAGGAGTGCCCGTTGCGATGAGAATCGGCTTACGGTGGACATACCCGTTGCGATGAGAATCGGCTTACGGTGGGCAGGACTCCATCGGTGGTGCACCACTTCGGTTAACCGGAGCCGTCTGGTCGTTGCGGATAAAAGACATGCTCAGACGCGGGGCGCTCACAGAGCGAAAGACCAACGAGGTTTTGGAAAACCAACGCTAAGGAAAGAAACTGAAAAACTGAAAACGTACCGAGGTTGCCGAAATTCAGCTCAAGTCCAACTGACCGAGGAGAGGCAGTCCTCCAAGGTTCTTCAGGAAGAAACCGAGAGCTTGCTACCGTCCGTAAGGACCAAAGATCGCGAAGGAAGGGTCGAGGAGCCGGTGAAAACTCAAGACCACCGAAAGGCCGCTTGAATCAGAGCGAGAGTCGACCGAGCAACCGCGACCACGCAAAAAAGAGCAAAAAAAGACAAGAACGAGCAGAAACCAAGAGCAAAGCAGTAGCTAGAAAGTTTTAAGAAAACGGTAGAACGCTGGCCTAACTCCCACCGTTGTGCAGTACCGCCGAGGACCTGAGATTGCGAACTCGAACAGGTGCACAAGAGAAAGAGCGACGCCCTAGCCCCCGGTACGGACGATGCATGAAGACCTGAACTTGCGACTTCAAGCACGTGCATAGAGAGTTAGAGCGACACCCGTATCCTGATCGACTCGTTCCAGGAACTGCTCGTTAACGTAAGTTAGGCGATTCCGAAGATAACCAAACATGGAAAGTGCCTCTGCCGCAGAGGGCTTACGAGAGCAGGCTTTGCCAAGTGGTTGTGCCGTGAGCGGTAAGTGCCTCTGCCGCGGAGGGCTTACGAGAGCAGGCTTAGCCGCAAGGTTGGATGCCGTGTTACGCAACTCTGAGTTTAGTAACTTGTTGAAGCTAGATACGGGCAGGGAAAACCCTTAACATTGCGGAGCCAAGAGTTCGCAAGACCGGGCAGCCATCAAGTATTACCAGAGAGAAAGAGTAGTCTGAGAAGACAAGTGGTGAGGAGGGCCGCAGGGGGCCGCGAACATTCACCGTTCAATGGGTTGAACTTTACATGGCGATCCGAGACTTGGACGAACTAAGGCGCGAAATTTGAGAAAAAGCGAAGCTTAGGAAACGAAAGACCTACACGAGGAACTTACGGTCGGTCGATGTTCCAAGCGCTGGTCGCCTCTCTCCGTCATCCACCGCCAGCGAACAGCCCGGGATCCGGAAGAGTTTTGATCCATCCCGAGCACGGAGCTCGTCGCGGGATCAGACGCGCCGGCGAAGAGCTGCCCGGCTGAGTGATCCAAATTTCGAGCACGGAGCTCGCCTCGGGATCAGACAACGCCCGGGCGAAGAGCTGCCCGCGAAGAGATCCAAATCGAGCACGGAGTGGGAACCAGATCTGGAAGGCGATCAAGATCGAAGGATCGATCCGATCCGACAGGGGAAGAGACATCCTGCCCTTCTGAGTCGTAGTCCTCAGGAAGAATCTCCTGGTCGCTGATAGAGTTCGACATGTTCGATCTGCGAGCTCCCCACGGACGGCGCCAACTATCGACGGTTGAGATAACGATCTCAAGTCGCTAAAGTTCTTGAAGATTGAGATAGGAGACACGCCGAACAACCACGAACAACCACGAGCAGAGATGCGGGGTTTTATCCCGGTTCAGCCTCTCGGAGAGATAATAGCCCTCGTCCAAATTTCTTATATATCAGAGATGATTACAAGAGGATGCTCGACGAGATAGACAGATCTCGGCGAGATTATGGGTGTACAAGAAATATTGTGCAACAATGCGATGATCAGGTGCCTATCAGATGATGGCTTGACCCCTCAACACGCCAGACGGGCCTTGTTTATATAGTGCGAGCAAACCGACCTCCGAGGGAATATTGGGCGGGCTAACTACGAGTGCGTGAATCTAACTCGACATGCCAAATATATCCCGAGGCGGATAAGGCATACCCTAGTCTTGGGGATCTCGACTCTATTCCAATCCGAAACCACGTCCGGTCTTCACGGCCGCGTAACTACGCTCGAGTCGGACTCAAACAGAATCTTAGGTCGTTACGCACCGTGCCGACCAAGAAACTGTTCGGCAGGATGCATATGGGCCTGATAGAACCTTCCAGAGAGCTGGGCCCTGATAGGCTGTTCGATTGGGCCGTCAGGGAGTGGGCCATGGCAATGGTCCGTAATTTTATCCCCGACAGGTACCGTGTGAGGATAAACACAGAATGACACTCACCTTTTTGGGTTTAGGTTGCAAATATCAAGTAAATTACAGAGTTTTTTTAAAAGTCCAAATTGCTTCTTATGAAAGTTTATATGCCATATCACTGTAGAGGAAACCATGATATGATGCGTGGGCCAATCTTATTTTTAATTTAGATCCTTGTGTTGGAACTTTGTCATTTCTATTAGTTGAAAGGGCAACCAGGGTTATTGGCTTATTGCACTCATCGAGTTTATGCTGGTATTTTTTTACCACAGAGATGCCTCAGATTTTGCTTTACCAGACTAATCAACCTTCATTGAGCCATTTCTGTTTTCTTGTGCATGTTTGGTGTTCTTGCTTTAATTTCAACTAGTACAAGATAATATAGATGGTCCGTTTACTACGTTCTTCGTAAAAGACATAATTTCCTTTTTGATTTTGCAGGCACGCTATATTTGTGTAAGTGCAACTTCATGTTTGTTTCAATGGCTCTGGTTTCATGTCCCTTGCAACTTCTAAAGGTCTAGTTGTGTCAAAAGGAACACCCATGGTTTGGAGAATATGTGTGTCCTTAGCTGCAAACTGGTTTCTTGACATCAGGGATGTGGGAATCACTGACTACCTGTTTGAAGATAACGTTTTGTCTGGCATCTCTATCCGTGGCATGGATTCGGGGCAATTGAATCAGATGCACCAGAACAGAGCCATGGAGACGGTGAATATGACCACAGATTTCCATTGGGCATGTACAGAACATGTCCAGAAACCGTGATAATTGAGTGGAATAATCTGATATCATCAATGACATTATCAATACTCAATACATGCTGGGTATGTCTGATTTAAACAATGCACTTCCATAGTTGCCCAACTATAAAACATGTAAGCTATAACACTATTCTGATTGCACTTTCCCAAAGCAACTTGCAGGATTCATAAGGGGTAACTACGTCTACCTGCCCAGTTCAATGATTCTGCTATTCTACAACCGTCGATGTGGAGTAGGCAATTTTTTACCCGTCTACGGATCAACTATGAGGAGTATGTCTACCTACTCAAGATGATCTAACCCTTCTACCAAATTAGAGCAGAGGTGCGTTTCTTAAAAACGAGCGAGGTGGCCCGCGCGTTTGCGTGGCTAGATTTGTTTTGGTATATAGTTTTTATCTCTAACTCATAATCTATTTCTAACATATCAGATCGGATTTAGAGTTTATCTCAAATATATTATATCAACATCGGCATAAATCTTTAATTTTTTTCTTGATTTATGTGAGAATTTCTTTAATTGATCTTAGCCATATTATATCATCTTTAGTATTTAATCCGAATTTCTAATATTCTTCTTTTAATCTAAGCCATTCTAATCCGGCCCCACAAAATCAACGGCATAGATCTATTATTTTTTTCTTGATTTATGTGAGAATGTCTTTGATTGATCTTGGCCGTTATAATTTGGTCCCACCGTTGATCGAACGTGGTGCCTTCTTTTTCCCCTCCTTTATATATATAACTAGCATGATGACCTGCGCAATTGCGCGGCTAGATATATTAACTCTTTCCTATTACCTATCGTATTGAGTATGAACTCTACTTTTCTATTATTTTTTATTCTGAATTTTTATTTTTTATATTTACGAACTCTTTTCTATTATTTGTCATATTGGATACGAACTCTTTTCTATTATTTATAGTATTGGATACGAATCATTCTTTTTAATCTAGACCGTTATAATCTAGTCCCACCATTGATCGAACGGTTCAAATAATTTGGATGATGTGAACGAACGTGGTGGCTTTTTTTTCCCCTCCTTTATATATATAATGAGCGAGGTGGCCCGTGCGTTTGCGCGGCTAGATTTGTTGCGTCATATAAAGTTTATCTCTAACTCATAATCTATTTCTAACATATCAGATCGAATTTTGAGTTTATCTCTAATATATTATATCAATTTTAGTATTTTAATCTGAATTTCTAATATTTTCTTTTCATCTAAGTAGTATAGATCTTTTTTTCTTGATTTATGTGATAATTTCTTTGATTAATCTAGCCTGTTCTAATATTTTTTTTAATCTAAGAGTTATAATCCGGCCCCACAAAAAACAGCGGCATAGATCTTTCTTTTTTTCTTGATTTATGTGAGAATTTCTTTGATTGATCTAGGCATTTATAATTTGGTCCCACCGTTGATCAAACAACTGAAATAATCAAACTAACATGGTGGCTCCGTTTTTCTCTACTTTAATAATATATTAGATAGATATATATGTCGGTGTCTGGGAAACGCGCTCCTGAAGAGCAGCGAGACCACGGACCGGCAGACGAGTTTGTAGTTGGTGTGAGGCCCAACGACCACCCTTCTCAGCAGCCTGGGACGGCGGCCAAGCCTGCAGGGGCTAAGGCCGCGCTATCTTCCCGGACAAAGGGCCTGGTGCGATTCGGTGATCCGGGTACAGATCATTCGTACAGTAAAGAGGGGAGAACAATACGAATCGTGAAGATACAAGTGATTTACCCTGGTTCGAGCCCCCACTGCCGAGTAATAGCTCTACTCCAGCCTTGTTGATTATACGGTGGAAAACAGTACAAGGGTGCCGAGACCGGGTTTGGAGGCACCGATCCCGAGCTTACAATGATGGTAGCTAAGGACTAAGATTACTGACGAGGAAGCTTCGGACGGATGTGGCTTGTGCGCTTGGGCTGCATGAGACTGCTTGGATCCCTTCGAATGCCCAGGAATCCTCCTTTTATAGGCGCTGCGGACCACCCGAAGCTGATACAGTGGGCCCCGTGCCGGTCTTTGATTTGGTGGTGAGGTTCTTGTCCCGTTCTAGGGCTCTGTCTGGTCTCGAGCCTGCAGGGAGAAGCTGGTCGGTTAGTACTAGACACGTGTTTGTCTTGGGGCGTCGATACGGGGAGAAAACCTTCTTTAGGGAGAAAGCACTTTCCCTTTATCCCCAATATAGCATTAACTGGACTGGGCCAGCCTCGCACCGTCCGTTGGGAGCGTCGCGTAGCGTAACAACCGTCTGTTGCTTGCCAGAGAGGGCAAACGACAAACCGGGCTGCCCGCGTGCCCTTCCCCGGGCTGCGGGTTCCCGGGAGGCATAGTTTGTTCCAGTCAAGGCCGGAGAAAGTACGGTGGGCACGACAGCTGTTGCCACCAGTCCACGAATAGGCGGACCGTTCGCGGGGCCTTCCTCCGGGCTAAGGGAAGCCCGGGAGGTGCGCCACGCCCCTGGCAGAGACCCAGGACAACGCGGTTGACCCGGTCAAGCTTGGGGCGGACCCTGGCGGGCTAGGCGCCTCCTTCAGTACGGCCAAGGGTAGCCTCTTGGACTTTCTGTACGCATGGTGGGCTGACACGGAATCAGCCCAATGCCCAGCTCGAGGTGGGCCGCTCATTAATCACCAACAATATAGATATAAGAAAAATATAGTAAGTAGATTAGATTAAAATAAATCATAGAAATTTGTTTTACCGGATTTTGAGCTATGAATCTCCGAAAACAATTTGCTTGGTGTTGAATGTACTGATCACGTGAACGATGACGAACAAATGACTAAGTCGCAAAGAATAAAGAAGCGCGTGGCGACAGCATGCGGTGGCCAATGCAGTGGCGGCAACGACATGCTAGGTAGAAGCAACGGCGCAAGGCAGCCGGGCAAGCGGCGGCGGTTGCGTCTTCTCCAGCGACGGCGCAAAGCGGCAGTTTCGGCAATGACTGTAGCACCTCTTCCTCCTTGATTGGTTCGGCACGCAACGGCAACTCTGGCGACGAACTTGCTCTCCGATGGCTAGGTTTTGAGGCTTAGCAAATCGATATACTTTTGCCAGTGTTTTGAGGCTTAGCGAATCGATATACTTGATCTCAGATTTATAGAGGTGCCAAGTCGGTTTGGGTAAGAGATATATTTGCGTATTTATCTCTAATTTATAATCTTTTTTGGCTAATCTATATCAGATCAGATTTAGAGTTTATCTCTATATATAAGATCAGATTTAGTAGTTATCTTTTTTAATGTGATTTGATGGATATTAATCGGCGTATTGGATCGTGATCGGATGGTGGAGAAATTTTAGCCTATGTGGCGTATTGTGGTGGCTTCATTTTCCTCTACTTTAATAGTATAATAATAGATGAGCAAGGTGACCCATGCGTTTGCACGGTTAGATTTGTGTTAAGAAAAAATCTACATCGTTGAATATGGATATTATTATGTAAAAAATATATCAGATTAGATTTAGAGTTTATCTCTAATATATAGATCAGCTTAAGTAGTTTGTTATAGAAGTTAATATTGACCGCTAGTCAATAATATATCAGATTAGATTTAGAGTTTATCTATATAGATCAGCTTCGGTAGTTTGTTATAGAGGTTAATATTGACCGCTAGATTTATATAATAATATCCATATTCAACGATATAGATTTTTTCTTTTTTCTATGATTAACATGAAAATTTCTACTATTTTTCGATTAACGTGGAAATTTCTAGGATTTAGGATTAATGTGGTGGCTCAGTTTAACTCTTTTTATATATATATATATATATATATATATATATATATATATATATATATATATATATATATATATATATATATATATATATATTGAGTTTCAATTCATTTCATTTATTCATTAATTTTATGGTAACGACCCCCTTATTTCTATTTTCAAAATCAGCCTTCCAATTAGTTGTGACCAAAATTTTCGATCCAAAAAGTTCATTTTCTTCATAGGAAATAAATAGTAAAAAATTCTAAAAATGTAAATTTTTTACTATTTATGAGAATTCAATAAGATGAAGAATATGAACGGTTCGGATCGAAAATTTTGGTCACTGTGTTTTTGAAAATATATACTGACGGAGTGATCCACAAAAACAATACCCCAAATTTAACTCTATATATATATATATATATATATATATATATATATATATATATATATATATATATATATATATATATATATATAGGGGACATGCTCCAGCCAGACGATTGGGCACGCCACACAGGCTGGGCCCACCCGTCGTTTACTCAATGACCATGGCGGCCGTAGCCCAAATCGCTGGGTTTAAGCCAAACCGATATAGTAGATAGTAGATAGATAGATAGATAGATAGATTACGGTGGATGACAACCACCGAACCTGATTTAAAAATAACAGCATCGATCAAATAGCACATGGTTTTCGTTGTTATTTCCTCCCCGGTTATGATATATTTTGCTGGTATTGCGACAGGCACATTCTCGTGGTCCGGGGCAGGAAAAGGGCTCGGAATCTGGAATCTACGCGCTCAGCCTCGACCTCCCTCAATTATATCGCCCATTTGCAGAATCTGAATACTTGCGCAAAGGTGAACGCAGACATGACGCCCAGAAAGGGCGACGGTGTCGATCGGTGCTTTCACTCTCCATTCTCCAAGCCCAATGGCAAACCAAAGACTCCTTAAAGGAATACCACTCGCGGTACCGCCACTTTCACCTCGCACGAACAAAAGTCGCAGGTGCAGAGCATGGAGCACAGAGCTGTACTCCCCGTATCATCATATGGTGGTCCGTTGCCATTTCCCAGGGAGGAGAAAGAATTCAGGAAGAAGCAAATAAAGGCAAAGCAGGAGAAGGAAAGCGAAAGCAACGGCAAAGCGGGCAGCGAAAGGCACACGCTGCGTCGCGTTGGATTTGCATGAATCTTGCGTGTGCCCTTGTGCTCCCGGGGCCCCGCGCGCAGGCCCACGGCCGCAAGTTGCAGGCGAGGGCCTTGGCCCCCGGCGTGTGGCTGGAGCCAGTGAAACAGGGCGTGTCGTATGTACGAGCGATCATCAGAGCACGAGCATGGGGCATACATACGCACGCAGCACACCTACGCACGGCCATGATGGCAGAGACACTGAGGCAGGCAGTGCAGCAATGGCCAGGGCGATTAAACAACGACACTAAACAAAGCAGGATGGCTAGCACCGGAGGGGACACCAACCACCTCAAGGGATTCAGAGACGGCTCATGTGGCGAAGGCTGTAACGCCGATGAGTTTTTAGTTTTAGTCTAGTTTTCAGGTCTGCTTTTCACTCTTTGTCCTGACCGGACGAGACAGCCCATTCGCCGGCGCGGCTTATTATACTGGCGCTAATGCAATCTGGGCACACTGCTGAATCCACAGCCCGGCGAAACTGGACTCACCAGGCGCACCGAGCAAATGATTCGTGGAGGAGAAAGCAGAGTGGGGAGTTCAGGTCAGGTGCTAGCTAAGCTAGTGAGTGACTTGACAGAACTGGAATTTCCCTGAGAGGGCTGAGTCAGACACCACATGAAGCAAACAACAGAGCAAGTGGCAGCGACGAACAGACGATCCCTCCCGTCCTGTGATATTCTCCTCGTTTTGCCATGCTTGGTGCTTTCCGTTGAGGTCGCCGGCGCCGGCAAGAAGATAACAAAACCACCGGCTGAGGCTGGTCGGTGCGGCTCGCGGAGGAAAGAATCAGGTAAAAAGGATACTGGCTAGGCTGCGAATGGTATAATCGCGTCAATCGAGCAAAGCCTCACTCTTTCTCGGAAGGGATAATTGTGTTTTTGCTCCAATTTTAAAACCTAATTGTGAATTTACCCCAATTTTCTAGGCTTTGTGATTTTGCCCTTATTTTCTTAAACTGAAGTCCCCTATTCTATTAACATCACTTAACGGTGTTAACTTAGTTTTAAAAAGACACATTTTCCCTTACAGATTTGTACATTTGCCGGGTAGAGCACCATATTCTTCATAGTTGCTGATTCAATAGCGTTCCTTCGATTAGGGTTTTGAATTATGTTTTTCTTGCATAAAAAGTAGACTTCATATAGTACTTTAGTAAGGTTGGAGCTTTAAAAAATGATTGCTATCAAAATGTAATCAAAATACTTTCGAAATATTTTTGAATTTGGTCAAAATTCGGTCAAAATGCTATCAAAAAATAAGTTTCAAATATGTTGAAATGATTGAGTCGAAATAGGGATACAATCATAAATTCATTAATAAAATATGATAAATCTGCAAGGGCAAATGTGTCTTCCAAAGCAAAATTAACACCGTTAAGTGGTGTAATGGAATGGGGGGCAAAGGGAAGTTTCAATGTGAAAAAACAAAGGCAAAATCATAAAGTCAAAAAAATAAAGGCAAAATCACAATTCGGTTTTAAAGTCGGGGCAAAATGCAATTGCCCCTTCTCGGAAAGCCCTTGTTTTTTAGTATTGCAACGCCATGAGCTCGTCCACTGCAACTGCCTCGAGACCGTCCCGTGCAGTGCAACAGTGCATGCCACTGACGTCCTCGGTGGAACTGCACGTCTTGAGGATCGCGGGGAGCGGGGGAGCTCAGGCATGTGCCGGCGTGTGCACAAGTTGGGCAAAGAGTGAGTCTCGCAGCTGCTGCTGCCCGCACAGTGTGCACCCACCGAATGGTGCAGGTGTACAGGGGCCGCGGCTTTGCTTTGGAACGAAAAGAAGACAGTGAGAAGGACACGAGATTATTGGGGCATGTGATGCTTCTCGCTGGGTGGACCTCCAACTCATTCCCTACTACTGCGTGCCAGCCACTATCAAGCAAGGCATCTGTTGCAACCTTCATTTCATTCCAGCTGAGCTGATTGACGAATCAATCAAGGCTCCACCTGGCCTCGCAGATTCAGAGCAAGCTGAGGCAACAACATCTGTGCATGACTGCATGGGCAGAGCCAGAGCAAGAAGCATGAGGACGAGTATTTTATGCCGCTCTGATTGGCGACAGGTGAAAATTTATTAATAACGAGCCGTAGACTCGTATGGTTGGCAAGTACTATACTTCCAAGTTCCAACGAAGGAGACGAGACGAGCTGGGGCCTGGGATCAATGAGCAGCACGGAGTCCACGGTGAGGCCGACCGATCCCCCCAGCGCACCGCGGGTACCTGCTCCGGGTTTTTATCGTGCCTACAGCGACGGCAACGCAAGCAGCACATGGAGAAAGCTTAAAGGTCAGCGAGAGCCTCACAAAATCTTTTAACTTCTCATGGCGGTCAGGCGGTGCAACAATGGCAGACAAAGCTCAGTGAAACCTTACAAGCATCAAACGCTATGCTCCAAGTGCTACCAAATACTAGGAGTACATATAAATAATAATACACCAAAAAAGAAGCAGTCTAGCAGTCCTCAGACCCGGTGATCCTGATCCAAGTCGCCGGCGACACTGGAAAACAACACGCAGGCTTCATCAAATGCCTATACTTGTGAGTTGTGACTGAATTATGTACAGTGGGACGGCAAACCGGTGGCCTCGAGTTTTTCTCCATGGACGCAGAGCGCTTGCAGAGAGAGAGTAGCTGCCAGTAGCATGCAGATGCAGTACGGTTGATCCTGTGTCACCTCGCTGATGCTTGCTCGGTGCACGCCATTTGAGACACGAACTGTTCTCGAGCCAAGCACGCACTTCATGCCCGGAAATGTGGTGATGATGAGACGCTGTTCCTTTTGTCCTCCACGAGCGGTTTTTGCCGCGACAAGAACCGCCTTCACAACTGCCCGCATTGCATCTGCAGGAAGACGGAGTCATCGATGCCGAGGCCCATGCCGGCCACGAACGAGCTCTTGGGCTCGAGCTTCACGTTGCTGTAGGGGTGGCCTACACCGAACGTCCCCGTCGGCGCCGGCGACGTGAAGTGCCGGTGACCGCAGAGCGGCGGCGCGGGCACGGGCTTCGCGTCAACGAGGGCCGCGCCGAAGTGGTCCGGGACGACGGGGGGCGAGGCGGTGGTGAGCGCGGATGGCGGCGACGGCGAGGGGTTACCGTGGTCGTCGTCGGGCAGGTTGACAGTGGTGATGTCGTGGATGCTGGAGCGGCGCTTGTCCTTGCCGCCGGAGTTGAGCCGGATGAAGTACTTCTGCGCGTGGCTGGCCACCTGCGTCGGTGTCCGGCTCGTCACGAAGTTGCGCGATATGTTCCTCCAGTCCCCTCTCCCGTACTTCTTCAGCCCCATCAAGAACAACCTGCACTCAACAACGCCAAGAAAATCTCGTCAATTCGAATGACAACTTGACAAAAACACAGCCGGATCCGCTAATTGTAACACGGTGGCTATTTTTATCGGCTTTCCGGCTTACTTATGCTCGTCCTCCGTCCACGGGACGCCCTTCTTCCGCTCCTGGTCCGGTGCGCGCGCGCGTTTTAGGCAGCAGCCGCGCCTGAACCCGCCGCCGCCGCCGCCGCCGTCGCCGCCGTCCCAGGCCAGGGTGAAGCCGGACGAGGGGGAGGCGGTGCTGTAGTGCGGGAACGGCACGAGCCCGGCCTCGATGAAGCCGACGTCGTTCTCCAGGTCCCTGTAGTGGTTCTCCACGTCGGCGATCGTCTTATTGGGCAGCATCTTGGCGACCATCTCCCACCTGTTGGGCGCGTCGCCGTCAATCGACGCGAGCGCCTGCTCGAACACCTTGTTCTCCGCCGTCGTCCACGCGCCCGCGCCCCCACCCCCGCCCCCGCCGATCCGGCATGAACCAGCACGGGCTGCACGGCTGCCCGGAGAAGTAGGGCGCCGGCGGTGGCAGCACCTCCATCCACGCCTCCGCCATCATCTCGCCCGCCGGCGGCCGCCGCCTACCTAAGCTCAGCTCAGGACAGCGACGAAGGCGCGCGCGCGGGAGGTAGAGAGGGAAGTAAAAGTTGGAGGTGGGAAGAGCCGTGCGTGTATAGGAGCTCCGGGCGGCGGATGCCAAAGCGGCCGGAGTTTTATTCCGCCTCCACCGTTGGAGGCCTGGAAGAAAAGGCGAGCAAGGAGGTAAGTGGGTGCTCGTGATTGGCTCTTGGTGGAGTTTGTGGCATCTCAACCAAGCCCAAGAAAAAAAAGGACGCTCTTTTCTTCCTCACGCCTCTGGCTCAGGAGCTAGTGAGAGAGACAGAGAGCTTTGCTTGGTTTTTCTGGTTGCCTGGTCACTCTCTTTCGAGGGCCTCACTATTTCTCCTCCCTGCGTGCTCTGCCTCTGCACGGGGTCAGGCTGGAGAAGCAGAATGAAGTAGAAGCAAACGTAGCAGCTTTCTCTTGCGCAGTTTGCAGGCGGTGTTGTGCATTTGTTTATTGCCCTTTGCGGCTTTGCCCGCTCTTTCTTCCTCTCTCTCCCATGCTCGCTTTCGCCTTGTTTTTAATTCCGGTTCTAGAGTTCTTTCATTTCTTTGTTTCCTTCTGTCAAAGCTGGCTTTCGCGTCTTGTTTGTGTTGTCGCTGTTTCGGAGTTTGGAGAGTAGAGTGCCGTGGAGAAAACTGTACTGCTCCACAGTGGACGGTTGAGTGGTTAATATCGATGCCGGTGAAAGTTCAGCTGTGGTTAGTACCATCGTTAACAAAAGCTAACGAAAGCTCTGCTTGTTTGTGCCGCAGAATCTGATTGTGACCGAGTAAAGTTATTTTCGTTTTCACCGGGTGGTCCAAAACGCAGGGCCACTGGTAGAGGGGCAGCAGCGCTCGGTTCATTGAATTCGGTGCATGGGGGCATCGACGAAACAGATTCGCACTTGCGGAAGCAGAATCTCAGATTCACGGCCCAGCTCACATGGAGGAGCTGCTTTTACACCGCATCGTCCTTGCGCCTGCGCGCGGCCTGCACCCGAACTGTGCAGGACAGGCAGGGAACAGTACTCTTAGTACAATTATTTCTTTTTTCTAAAAAAAAAGTGATGGGCGCGTTCCAGAGGGAAAAAAATGCTGGCATGGACACAATTGGTGCTGCAACAATGTTATACCGATGCCAAATACTGAAACACATATGTGCTCGCCAAGGATTGACCGGGATATATTGGTTACTTCGTCTCTACCTACCTGCTGGACCACAGCACAGTAGGTCAGTAGCACATAAATGATTCTAGGGATCTGATTGTAGATGGTGTGTTCCTGCGAAGAAAATTTTGAAGTGTGGATTCCATTTCTGTTACTCAAACATGACATTTTACGTATGTGGTAAGTTAAAATTTTAAAACTACATCTATAAAAATATTTTAAACTATTTGAATTGGACACATGAAAATCATACATTTAAATTCATTTTGAAAAGCACTTTCGTAATATTATGATTTTTTATGGAGTTTATACATTATAAATAAATTGTAAAGGTAAATAATAGTAAAGGTTCATTTTAAGGACCTTGTTGATGTCCAAAACACTAAGTTTTTTAGAACTAGGGAAGTATCGTATTGGCTTAAGAGTCATGGAATGGCATGGTTTGATACTCTGGCTGCGGCTGCTCTCTGCCTAATTTACAAAACTGCATGATTATTCAACCCGGCAAATTACCAGAAAATAAGGGAGCTATTGATGTAATTACCAGAAAATAAGGGAGCTATTGATGTATGGTGCCCTGTTCGGCAATAAACTAAGAGCATCCCCAGCAGGGCCTTCAAATTTCCCTCTATCGCTCTGATGAATCTTCTACATGAATCGCCATAAAGGTCAAATTCCTCTCACATGTATCGAATTCCCTCCTGCTGCATTTGAAAAATTTTGAAATAGAGGTGCATTTGGGGGGTGAGATGGGGATGCTCTAACAGATGAAACTTTAATTACGAAACTATACGAAAATGATATGTGTATGATGATGTCAATATATCATGATAATGTCAGCAGGTATCTTTCTTAAAGCTACATGAAACTTTCTTAAAGCTACATGAATTTCTCTAAAACTATATGAAACTTTATTAAACTATTCCAACGAACAAGGCTAATTCACATAGAAATATAGCGATGACTGAAAATACATAAAAACTAATAAAATTTCTGAAAACTACACAGAAATTTTCTAAAACTACGTGAAACTACTAATCATTTGAAATTGTTCCATGCTTCTATTGTAGGCCCACGTGTTGAAACCACATGAAATTACATGAAAGTGCATGAAATGAAACTTTTTTAAAAGGGATTATCTTCTCATCAAGCGACTGAGACTTATTTATCTCTCAGTCGATTTTCTGAGCCGTTGATCAAACACCTCCATAGGGCACATAAAAGATCCAACGAATATCCACGTATGTGAGAAAATTGACTGAGAGATAAATAAGTCTCAGTCGCCTGATAACTAGCAAATGTGTTTTTAAAACTACATGAAAGCTTTTCTAATACTACATAAAACAATACTTCGACGATGTGGCAACTTGATAAAATTGTATGAAACTGCAAAAACGATAGTTCAATGGTAGAGCCGACAAGATAAAAAGACGTGAAACCACATCAAACAATACTTCAATGATGAGTCCCACATGATGAAACTAAGCCTAGCCAAAATTAGCATAGATGTCATGTATCAGTCAAGCTAAATGGTAGATAATGCATAATAAGTAATAACAAACGTACCCATGTCAACAGAGTAGAGAGTACATGATTAAAAGCAAATAATTTTTCACTTGGACATGTATGCAGCTATAGTAGCCACAGGCCACATGCCATTGATCACTCACAAGCAGCGATCATAAACCACACATTCACATGCGCTGGAACCTATTCGGGAGCTCTGTCTTGCAAGTGCTCGCGAGGAGCCCGACGCTGACGGTCTTCATGGTGATGCCAATCACGCACTACTTGATGACGGTGCATAAGCACGCCACCGCGCGAGCTGACAACACTTGCTCTCGACCTACGCTTTGACTTGGGTGCTCACGGCACTGAGCACACCGACGCACATGCTGAACTTGACAACGTCCCACGGGAAGAACGGGTTCACAGGAAACCCTTCCATGGGCCTTTGTGGGACGCGTCGGGCGCAGGGTTTCAAAAACCGCTGGTTAACCGCGGTTAACATCATGCTAACCGCTCTCATGAGGCCCGCTCGATAAACCGGCGGTTTAGGGTTTAGGGTTTGATCAAAATTGTTTAAATAAATTTTGAATGTAAAATATACATAAAATTCCTAAAAATACTATTAATCATTCTAAGCATTTTGGTTTAAATAAAATTTTAAAATTCAAATTTTTAATGTGTATTTTAATGAATTTTAGTTATTTTCATTGATTTTGAAATTTTTTCGTCACAAACCACGGTTAACATGAAAACCGCCGGTTAACATAAAACCGCATGACTAACATGAACAAAACCGAAAAGCCGTGGTTTTAAATTTAGGACAAAAACCGTACGGAACCGCCGATAAACCGCGGTTAACCACGGTTAACCGGCTCCGCGCCATTGCCGGCTCGGAGAACTCCGCCGGTTTTGTTAACCCTGGTCGGGCGTCGTTGCAGTGAGGAGGAGCATGATGGTGACCCTCTTGGTGGCCTCATGGAAATATGTGGCCATTCTTGAGCGCGACGGTGGCCTTTGTCTTTGCCTTAAACCGATTCGCTTTTTTGTCAATTTACCTGCTCCGTCGGGAGAGGAAAGAACGGTCATCTGTTTTGTAGTCTATGTGTAAGAATAAATCATCACTATATGCATGTATTATCTTCCTTTATAGTGAAAAGTATTGATTTAGCCTTTAAAATTTCACCCTTGTCCCATTTTGGTTCCTAAAATCCATAATCAGATTAACTTGGTCATAACACTATTAAAATCATACTAGGTCTGACATGGTGGTTTTTGAGGTTGACGTGGCGTTCACTTGACCAATTTTATATTGCATGGTGTCCATGGCTCCATTTGCATGGGACAAAAAGACACAGGGGATTGACATGTTCATTTAAGTGTAACAAGCGAGGTGGCCCGCGCGTTTGCGCGGCAAGATTTGTTTTGGTATATAGTGTTTATCTCTAACTCATAATCTATCTCTAATATATCAGATCGGATTTAGAGTTTATCTCTAATATATTATATCAACTTTAGTATTTCATATGAATTTCTAATATTTTCTTTTAATCTAAGCCGCATAGATCTTTTATTTTTTTCTTGATTTATGTGATAATTTCTTGATTAATCTATGCCGTTATAATTTGATCCCACAGTTGATCGAACGGATAAAATAACAACTATATTATATCATCTTTAGTATTTAATCCGAATATCTAATATTCTTCTTTTAATCTAAGCCGTTATAATCCGGCCCAACAAAATCAACGGCATAGATCTTTATTTTTTTCTTGATTTATGTGAGAAATTCTTTGATTGATTTAGGCCGTTATAATTTGGTCCCACTGTTGATCGAACGGCTGAAATAATCTGGGTGATGTGGATTAACGTGGTGGCTCCGTTTTCCTCTACTTTAATAATATAATAGATACCACATCAACATACTCCTCCTTTGACCAATTAAGGGACCAACTTAGTCTGGTTTTGACAGTTTGAGATTAAGTTAATCCTAAAGTTTAATAACTAAAATAAAACGAAAGTTTAAGGAACAAATCAATACTTTTCCTTCCTTGTATCACTCAAGAAAGTCTTTATCCTTACCTAAATTCTAGAGGTTCTTATATTTCCTATAAAAAAATGTCTCTCCCCGTCCTACGTGTTTATATTGATAGCAATGATGCTTGAGAAATGGAAATGCAGAAACAAATAGTGAATTAGAGAATGGATATAGTGAGCCAATTCTAAAAAATCTTTTGGATTGCTAGCAATACATTCACATACGACGTGTTTTGAACATATATATATTTGCATAGTTTCTTCTTCCCAGAAAAATAAATTGAAGGTCTCTGAGTTTTTTAGATTAGGACATTATGCTTCCGACTACGTAGTAGATCGGAAGCACACGGTACAGGTAGTACTCTTAAATCTAACACTAATAGGACAAATGTGATATGGTAATAAGCCAATAACTACCGCATTGCAGAGTATCGTCTATGCACAGCAAGGCTTCACTATGAAAGCTGTTTTTTTATTATAAAAAAGACCCATGAAACATAATTTTGCACCGACCTCTCGACGGTCGACTCTGGGAATGTCTATCCACACCCCCATAGAAGCAGATTAACGTACCTTTCATTGGGTCACCTGTCACGCAAATTCTTAACGGAGTAGAATACAGATGCAACCGGGTGAGCTAATCCAATAATGATGGACGAGGACAACTGCTAAAATCCGCACCAAGCAACCGTACAAACACACGTGAGGACCGAGACAAAATCCAGCTCAATGTATTACTGATACAAAGGAAAAGAAAATGAAAAAAGAAAACAAAAAAAGAAAATGGACGACCGTTCTGTTTTTTAACTTTCCAATGAATGAGGCTAATGTACATAGAGATGCAGCAATGACAGATATCATGATGATGTTAACACGAGACCATATGAAACGACATAAACCTAGCTATATTAAACTTTCTAAAACTATATGAAACTTTATAAACCACCCGATGAGACTATATAAAACCATATTAAACAGAACAAAACTATTTGAAATAATTGAGTACTTGGCGGCCTGGCCCACTAATATGGCCAGCCGATGGATGCATGCCCACCCACGTTCGAGTCATGGGACTCAAGAGGGTGTCTTACTGAGAGTTTTTTCATGATATCGATGCAAGAAATAAGATGGGAGCTGATCTAGGAAAAGTGAGCAGAGACTAGAGGAAAGAGACAGGCCAAAGAGAGAGAAAAATAGTTCAAGTCAGCAGACGAATGAGGGGGAGCCGAGTTTGGTGTCCAAACCCCAATACTAAGCCAAGGGAGAGGGGAAAGTTGAGTCAGCGTCTAAGCCCCAAGACCAAGCCAAGGGGTGGAGCTGAGCAAAACGTCCCAGCCCCAAAACTAAGCTAAGCCCCAAGACCAAGCCAAGTAAGAAGCCGAATCCATCGGCCAAGCCCCAAAACCAAGCCACGAGAGAGAAAGAACCCAAGACGAGGATCCAAGTTTAGCGTCCATACCCCAAGACCAAGCCAAGGGGGCCTCCCGAGCCAGAGCCAAGAGAGGAACTAAGTCCAGCGGCCCCTGAGCCAAAGCCAAGGGAGGAGCCAAGTCTGACATCGAAGTCTCAAGCCAGGTCCAAGCAAAGGGAGAAGCCGAGTCCAACATCTTGCCAAGCCAGTAGGGAGTAGGAGGAATTTGAGCCAGAGCAAAGAGAGGAGCCGAGTCCGATGTCCAAGTTCAAGCTAGAGCTAAGCTAATGGTGGTGTCAAATGTATATAACGAGAAAGGAATATGTAGTGATAGACTGATAGCCGATAAGAAAAAGAGTCGTACAAAAGCTAAAGGGGGAGGATCGGATCATGTAGTTGGATGTAAAAGCAGAAAACCGTAAATGATGTTTCTGTTCAACTGAATAGAAATCAGGTTCGCCTGCTATTAAAGAAAAGCATCAAGAAAACACACGTCAGTAGCGGCGCATCGCGCCACAGTGGCGCCGAGGGAAGACACGGACCAACGATGTGAGAGGTCGATGCGTTTGGGTCCTGGGCATTTGCCTGCGCCGGCCGTACCGATCGACGGTGGAGGTTGCGCCTCCTCGGGCGGTCGGGCCGCGCAGTGCGGTGGCCCCAACCGACGTGACCAACTACCACGCACATCCCTCGGCCCTCGCTCCCTTTCCGGCTGATGCTATGCGCGCCTCAGCAATTTCGTCCGCGGGTGGATGCGGTGTCGAGACGAGATTGCGCGGGCGCGGGCGCTGGCGCGGTCGCGCCCGGGGGATGTTGCAGCCGGCGACCGGCACCTTCGCGAGGAATTCGCGTGCAAAGCACTCGTACTTTTCAACGAGAATTATACACTTCTGGGAAGGAAAGCGCGCTCACAGGGCAAGTTTTAATTTTAATAGGTGAAAATCAAAAGGAATAAAAGAGGGGAACGAGCAAATAGATACTATTTATACGAAACTATAAGACAGGAAAAGAAAAAGAACAATATTTTTAAATTCTAATTGTCCATAATTTTAGAAATTCTCCATGTTTATGGTTTTCTCAATTAAGTTTTTTTTTGGTTCGGGCCAGGTTTTTTTATATGTTTGTCATAATTTTTAACGGTTTTTAAATAAAAAATACAAGAAATGAAATATTATTTTAAAATTTATATTTTCCAACATTATTAACATTTTAAAACTTTTTATGGATTCTTTTGGTCCAACTGCGGTTCCATTTTTGCAAGCTTTCCATTCTCATTTTTTTGGGGGTATAGGGAGAACTAAATACAAAAAGGAAAAAACATGGGAAGCCAAACTTTGTATAAATGTTCTTTCTACATGCATAGTTCCATTTTGCAAACTGTTTTTTTTGTGACCCACAAAAAAAAGGACAAAAAGAAGAAAACATCATTTTAAATTTCTAATTTCAACATTTTCTAAAATTTTACAACTTTTTATGGATTGTTTTGGTCCGGCCACAATTTGATTTTGCAAGTTTTCTATTTTCTAGTTTTTGAGGGCATAGGGAGAACAAAATAGAAAAGAGAAGAAATATGTCCAAAATAGAAAATATCAAATTCATTTTAAATTTGAACTTCAAAAAAGTTGAAAGACATACACACTTTGTATAAATATTCTTTTCTGCATGCATGGTTCTATTTTTACAAACTTTCAAGATGTTGGAGGAAAAGGGGTGGAGGGATTAAAACCAAGACATGTGTTTGAAAGCTAGCTCAACTAGCCAACCGTGCAAGGCGCGCTTTTGTAAGTTTTGTGGAGGGAGGAATCATTTTATATATTATGTTTGGATGGACGACCGGATCTGTGCCATGTGGCCGTTCGGGCCAAAACAGACAGCTAGATTTTCCACTGACGTGGCCTTGCGCAAATCTGGTCTTACTACGAATTATGTTAGATAAGTATATGTTTTGTCTAGTTGCTTAACTTTCGAGGAATTCGCTGATTAAAATTGGTAATTTTAAATAGAGAAAGACTAGCGAATGAATTATCGTTCGACGGATAAGCTTCTTCCTTCTCGCCGATTTCCTGTATCAACGACGACCTCGTCGGCACCATTTCCTCCCCCTCAGTTAGGGTTCGACGCGTGGTGGGATGACAAGGAGGCACTGGCCCGGTAGTAGGGGGTGAGGTGGCGGTGCCGTCGGAGCCATGCGATCGATCAAAGGCGGTTGGACCGAAGGTGCATGATAGGCAGGTCAACACACATGATCTGATGTTAGGGTGTGCGGGTCCTCGTGGCAGCCAAGAGGTTGAGCGGCAGAGCAACGATGGTGCCACGGACCGCCTGTGGTGGTGGAGGTGGTGTTTAGGTGTCAGGGGAGGGGGAGGCGCGAAGCAGATCTAGCAGGATGACAGTAGGGGAGGTGAGGAAGGAGAAGGAGGTGTAGGATGCTGGATCCGACAGTGGGAGAGTCGGCGTAGACGAGGAGGAAGGGGCGCGGGCGGAGGTGGTGGGGAGAGGGGGGATCGGGGTTGGGGCTCTTGCGCCTGAACAACGTCCGTGCGGCAGTAACTTCCTTTTGAATAGGCACAAAAGTACCTGCAGCTAATATCATATTGAAGCTTGAAAACAAATAACACGTCACCATTCAGCAAAAAGATTCACGAAATAACGAACAGACTTGACAACTTTTTTATCGTTCTCACCATCAACTCTCTTAATAGGCATTGAGGTTCTTTTTTTTTTAGCTTAATGGCTTAACGACTTATCTACGCTTAAAAGATATATATGTTTTAGATTTTTTCTAATTCATTTTTTCGTTGTTTCAAAGGTGGATTCTAACACTTTAAAAAACAAGTCAAACGAAATGGATTCGAATCTTAAGACTATCGCAAGTAGCACATGAAATTCAGTCATTTCAATTATTCACCCATTTAGATCGGCTAAAAAATTAACCTGTGTCGTGATAGTTTTTATAATATGTACGATCTGTACCTTGCTAGCAGGTGTTTGTTCGTCGGTAAATCATATAAAAACTATTTATAGCTAACTCTGTCCAGAGTAGATTGTTTGTGCAGAAGTTACTGTACTCATCAAATGAATTGGTGAGGGAAAACCCATTAAGGATGCATAAAATATGACTAAAGACAATCTAGAGAAGAAAGCTTGATCAAAATAATCAAGAAAAATAGAAAGAAATAAACAAAGTAGTTTAATGGTGCTTCTATCTAGAACCGCTTTACACCCTTTGGTCACATAACAAGATGACTTGGGCAACAGCCAGTTTTTAGAACCTCCTCCAAATAAGTCAAAATCCACTAAAAGCCCAATTTGTACTGTGATCTGAGCTTTTTTCAGAAATTAGTTTTTTGTGGCTTTTCCCAGAAGCAGCTTTTAGAGAAGCTGCAACTCAAACAAACAGGGCCTTATCACCCTGTGGATGCTTAACCGGATAACCCCAGTCTTTTTTTTTGCCCCCCCTGAAATCAGCAATTTCGAGCTAGGCAACCAAATCATCCAATTGGGCAACCACGGGGTTACCCACAACATCATGTGATTCGCAGATATATGTCAGCGGTAACCTCTGCAGTCTTTGTCTAAAAAAAAAAATTACTCCGAAACAAATCCGTTTAAATTTTAGCCCCTTTTAGAGGCATGCTCATGTATCACTCAGGTTTGTCTTGATCAAATGGTTAAAACAACTGGTTTTCCTTTTTTGCATGTGGGTATCATGCTCCTTCCCTTTGTATATCATTTATAGTAATTGCACAGTAAATCACACACACATTAAATGCTTGCTAAAACCATCCTCTACCCTTCCCTCGTTTAGCATGTTTGTTAGTGTTGACTCTTAACATATACTCGTATCATGTCAAGTGTTGCCATGTCCATTATGGATTTTTATCCTCTGCCGTTGAGCATAAAGGCATAGAGTGAACAGTGTTTATGCTTTTTTACATATGAACAGTGCCAAACAGTGAAAATAAATAGTGTCAGTGAACAGTGCCAAACAGTGAAAATAAATAGTGTCAGTGAGCATAAAGGCAAAGAGCGGTACTGTAGTCCTGCCGAGCCTTTGCTCCTTTCGTGTTGTGGTTGTGTGGAATGTGATTACAAAATATTTTTCGAACCCCCCTCCCTTCTCTCTCCTCCCCTTTTATACAAGCCTCGAACCGGCGGAGAGAGCCGAGGGTAGGCAAAGACAAGACTCTCGGATACTCGATAAGGCGTAAGGGGCGGGGCGGAGAGAGGCAAACGTGTCGCTATCAAGCGCCGTATGGTGCCGCCACGCGCCAACCAAGTGGCCCGACCCGCGAACACGCCCGGTGAGGCTGCGGCGGGGCCCGGCTTTTGCTCCTCCTGACACGGGCGGCTAGCTTGATGAGGGCAAACTCTCTCTCTGCCGGTCAATTCCGCCGCGCCACGGTGACAGTTGATCAGACCTGCAGAGGTCACTATGGCGGTAATCATCTCTTCATCTGTCTATCCGCACGTTATGTCGCATTGAATACGCCCATCCTTCGCAGCAGGGGGAGCCTTCGCCCAGAAGACTCATTTCGGGACGCTCCCTGCCACGCGGGCCCCACCTGGCAGAGAGGGGCCCGGCGCTCTAGGGGGCTCTTCTCCAGGACTCTTCATACCTCGGTATTTATTGTACCGACAGTAGCCCCCGGGTCCACCATGATACGCGAACCGTCGCGCCGATACTCTGCCGTTTCTTGTGCGACGGGAGACGAATCGTGGGGGGCCCACCCCCTGCGGCGGCCGCACGCCTGATTCTCCACCTGCGCACGATCTTCCTTGGGAACCGTCATCGCCTTCGCGGGAAACCGGCCTGCTGCAATGATGGCGCCCAGCAGCCCAGGTGAGGGACGGAATCAAACCGTCGCGCGCGCTTTGCCTATATAAATGCCGTCCCTTGATGCATGGCGAATCCTTCCGCGCGCCAAAGTGCTTTGAGCTGCCTCCTGCTTTCCTTTGCCGTTGCCACCAAGTTTCTTCGCCATTTAACTCTCGCCACCGCACTTCCACCATCTTCCAATGGCTCCTAAGCGTAGTAAGGGTCGCCGCGGGGACGCCGCTCCGGCCGCGCCGCCACCTGGTCCAGCTTTGTCCGTCTCCGCCGCCGATGAGGAGACGGTGGCGCGGCTCCAAGTGTTCGTGCCGCCATCCTCCGTCCGGTTCCGCGCCGGCACCATGGCGCCAAGCCCCCGCGACGGGGAGATCATTACCTTCACCTGGACAGTGCTGGCGGGGCTCATCCCGCCATACTCTGAGTTCTTTCTGGGGGTGCTTGCCTTCTACGAGATCCAGGCAGCGCACCTTCCCCCAAACTCCATCGTGATGTTGGCCATCTTCGCCCATCTGCGAAATGTTACGTGGAGCGATGCCAAGTCTCCCGCTCGTGGCCGGCTCTTCACGCTGCACGTGAACTCGCGCTCGAGCGGGGCTGTTGGAAGCTGCTACTTCACGCTTCGCGACGCTGCCGCCTTCATCCCAGTCGCGGTCAAGTCCAACTGGAAGGACTGAGCCCGACAGTGGCTGTACGTGGAGGATTCCAGTGGCTGCGATGATCTTGCCTTCCCCGAGGGTCCTGCAGAATCCCTTGCCAGCTGGGGGTCTCTGCTTGACGACTCAGCGGAAATGGAGGCGATGCTGGCGCGCATTGCTGAGCTCCGCCGCAACGGGCTCACCGGAACCCATGTGGCAGCGGACTTTTTACGGCGCCGCCTCTGCCCGCTTCGCATGAGGGCGCGCCCCGCCTGGCAGTATTATGGCAACGACGATAGAATCCGCGTGAGTGTTCTTTCATTCTTTCGGGTCTTCTAACTCCGCGGAACGTCCTTTCCTCTTTTTGGTTGCTTGCCAACTTGCGGCTTCTTGTTTTTGTCGTCGGCCCGCGGAACGTGCTTGAGGATGTGCTCGGCGATGGTGGTGGGGCTTCATCGCGCTAGCCGGCGACATTTCTCCGCCTGCGAACGTCCGCCCCCTCTGCGACTGGGATCCACGGGAGCGCAACCCGTACTTGCGTGCGCTGCCTCCCATGGAGGTTTCTGGTCCCGCGGTCCATGTGGCCCGGGGACCCCTGCAAATCCGTGATCCTCTGCCAACGACCGCCGAAGCTCCTGCGGCCGCCGCTCCTCCTGTCGTGGCGGCCGACTCCGACCACGCTCTCGGGAAGCGCCGCCTCATCCTCTCTCAAGACGATGATGATGAGGAGGGAGAGATGAGCCCGAAGAGGGCTCGCCCCTCGAGTCCTGAGCTGCTTCCGCCTCCTGCGGTCCCCTCCAGCGGGGGCCCTGCTGCTGAAGTTGCCGCTCTGCCGCCAAGCGAGAGCGCGGCGACTCTTCCGGGACCGGCGCCTCCTGCGCCGGTTTCCTCAAGCCGGCACCTCTGTGCGGCACTGCGCCAGAAGCGCCGGCACCTCCGTCTTGGCGCTTGCTTGCAATACCGGCCGTGACTCCGCCGCCCCCTCTGCCTCCTACAACGGGAGGAGGGGCGGCGGCGCCCGCTCCGCGACCAAGCGGTCTGACACTGCCCCCTCTTCCTTCGCTTTCGGGGGATGCCGCTTCAGGTAACTTTCTTTGCGTTCATGTACATTTCGTGTTAGGGTTAGCATGCCAGACGTTTTTCGCATACCTGAACCCTTTTGGCTTTTCTTCGCGGAATAGAGCGGACGCTGGGGCCTCAAGTTCCATCCCGCGCGATCCGCCACCCCGGCTTGCCGCGGCCCTTCGACCGAGCGGCCCCTCGGTGTGGAGAGAGTCGCCGCGCCGGGCGGAGGACCTTCGGCGGCCGCCTAGCGGCACCGACGCCATCTCGGCCATCGCCGCCGATGTCGGGCGCTCCTTCGAAGCGCTTCGCGGCCTCGCCCACACCTGGGCGGCGTGGGAAGGTGCTCTTGCTTCGGCGGCGCGAACCGTCGACGAGTTGCGGCGGGACCTCGACCGGGAGACCGCTGCGAGGGAAACGGTGACCCTCGAGGCTGCGGCGGCACAAGCCGCTGCCGCCTCGGCCACCAAAGACGCTGCAGACCTTCGTGCGGCGCACTCTGAGCGCCTCCGGGTCCTCGCTGACATGCTGCGGACCGCCTACCGCGACTTCCGGGACGTCCTGCCCCAGAGGGTTACCTCAGACGCCCATTGGAGGAGACGGCGCGCGATATCTTTGGCCTTGATGGGGTGCGCCGCCGAGGCCCTGCGCGACCTGCCGGTGGTGATGCAGGCGCGGGCGATCGAAGATGGTCGCCACGGTGCTTTTGAAGCAGCGTGGTTCGTCTTAGGCAACTGCCTTGCCTAAAACACCGCGTTCGACCTCGACGTCGCCACCGGGGAACCTTCGCGTCAGCTGGACCAGGGCGAACAATCTCGGGTCGAGGTCGCCGTCAGCTGCGTATCCATGATGGGCGGCGCTGCTCCGACAGAAGATGATGACGACGAGGAGTAGCTGAACTCCCTTGTTTGTTTCGTCTTGTATATCGAACCTGTCAATGCAAACTTTTGCTTTTCTGCCATGAGTCTTGATTAAACTTCACGCAAATTCTCACTTGCGAAAAGAAGAACTGAGGCACCCGACCGCCAAAAGCTTTAGACAGAACGTTCTGCTGCAAGTGAGCGCTTTTTCCTTAGGCATCTGGTTACTTCAACCCTTATGGCCTCTTGGCAAACCGACCTTGAACGTTGCGTGGCGAGAACTCAGTTTCCGGAAGTGGTTTAGACGCTGGTGCTGTCGTTGGCGCAGTGCCTAGACCGAGCGGACACACCAGGCTAGAACCCGCCTTCCGTCCGCCTCGCCTCGCCCAGCCGCAAGTTTAAACGTTCGCCCTTGCAACTAAGGGGCCATCAGTCTTAAGTACTTTTTCGCTACCAGCTTTTAACATAATGTTTTCTAACAGACTTTTGGATGCGAAAAAGAACAGATGCCCACAGAGAGACATAACTTATCTTTATATTGCAGATGGTTTTGTACACCGCAGCCCCCGAGGCGAGCGGGGAAGGAGGAAAACCTCGCCGCTCGGCTCCAAAAGAAGGCCCAACAAGCTCCCAAAACAGCTACCTACGGGTAGAACTTCCTCAGCTGCTCGACGTTCCAAGTGTTCGCCATTTCGCAACCATCCTCGAATGCGAGCCTGACTGAGCCTGGGCGGGAGACTGAGACCACCTTGAAGGGGCCCTCCCACGGGGGAGACAGCTTGTTGCGGCCTGCCTGCGCTTGAACCCTGCGCAGAACGAGGTCGCCCACTGCCAGTGTTCTCTCACACACCCGCCTTGCTTGATAACGGCGCAGTGCCTGCTGATATCTGGCGGCTCGGATCGCCGCCCTATCTCTGATCTCCTCCAGGAGATTTACTTCATCCTGACGCCGGTCAGGGTCTCCGTCTTCGCTGAACGCCGCCACCCTTGGGGACCCAAAGGTGAGCTCCGATGGGAGCACCGCTTCAGAGCCATACACCAAGAAGAAAGGGGGCTCGTCGGTGGCTCTGTTGGGAGTTGTCCGCAGCGCCCACAACACAGTGGGAACTTCCTCCGCCCAGCGCTTGCCACGCTTCTCCAGGAGGTCGAACGCCCTTGTCTTGAGTCCTTTGAGTACCTCCGCGTTTGTCCGCTCCACTTGCCCATTGCTCTTCGGATGTGCGACGGAGGCGAAGCACAGCTTGGTGCCCAACTCTTCGCACCAATCTTGAAAATCGGCACTTTTGAACTGAGCGTCGTTGTCGGTGATGATCCTACTTGCGACGCCAAACCGGACGAATATGCTTTTCATGAACTTTATGGCTGCGGCGGACGTGATCGCCGGATCGGCGAGCCTCAACCCACTTGGTGAACTTGTCGACGGCGGCGAAACGGATCGTCGCGGCACCGATCGCCCGTGGGAACGGGCCTAGATGTCAACCCCGCACATAAACGGCGGAGAGCGGAATGGTTTCTGGCGCTGGGCGGTCGGTGGATCTGCTTAGCATGAAATCGCACGCCGCATCTCCTCACCACTCGAAGGCATCCCGGAGGCAGTAGGCGATAGAATCCGTGGCGGAAGACCTTTCCGACCAACGCCCGGCTCCCTGAATGGCTCCGGCACATGCCTCCATGGATCTCGAGAGGATCTCACTCCCGCTTCCCGAGTGGCGCGCTTCAAGAGAACTCCGTTTGCGCCTCGGGCGTCTGGTCCCCACCTACTGTATGTGGCGCTTGGCCTTGCGCTATCTTCTCGGTAAGACGCGTCATGTCGCATTGAATGCGCCCGTCCTTCGCAGCAGGGGGAGCCTTCGCCCAGAAGACTCCTTTTGGGACGCTCCCTGCCACGCGGGCCCCACCTGGCAGAGAGGGGCCCGGCGCTCTGGTCTTCTCCAGGACTCTTCATACCCCGGTATTTATTGTACCGACATATCTATTTTTCTTCCGCTGTGTTTTTCGTATCTTACTTAATTATAGGACGTGCTAGCTAGATTGGTTAACAAATTACTAAAAGGCTTAACTTTAACTTAAAATTTTAAAAGTTGCCTATTCACCCCTCTCTTAATAAACTAGATCCTTTCACTAGGTCATCGGGCCGAGCTATCCATAAACAGGTCTAGTCCACAGATTGAGGATTGATCAAGGTTATCATAGGCTATAGGCAGGTGGGGAGGTTAGGGATGAAACGGATCGGATACGGATCGGAAACCACTCATATTGTATTTGATCCATTTAGTTTCACCGGATACGGATAGTCTGGGATACAAATCTGGATCTGAATAATATCGGATACAAATACGGATCGGACGTGGATACTCTCTCGGATAATACGCGAAAACATATACTAAAGAAATAAGTATATCCAAATACATATAGTTATCTCTTTGTGACTAAACTTTATAGCTCATAGTCATAAAAATTATGGTGTGTAAGTATCATACCCGATAAAGCAAAAAAAATGTAAAATCACATACATCTACTTGTTATATGTGTTAGTCATTTATCCTATAGAAATATAATAGAGATAGTTTATAGATGGATTTAGCTAATCGGATACTATTTGTCGACTGGTGACTAACTGGGGGGTCACCGCCGGCAATGATTATATATGGGGCGATGCGCGAGATCCAAACTAGATGGTAGCACAAGACAAGGATTTATCTGAGTTCGAGCCCTCATGGCGGAGGTAATACCCTACGTCACGTGCTCTCGGGATTATATGGTGTATATGTGTACAAGATGATGATCAACACAGGAGATGATCAAGTCAGAGATGTGTGATTCTCTAGATGAGAGATGTAGATGAAGATGCCGAATCAGGGCTCCCCCGCCTTATATATAGTGGGGGAGCAGGGTTACAAGATAGAGTCCTGGTCGGTTACGAGGTAGGATTCCTATCTCTATCCTTATCCTGGATTACAAGTATATCTTCCCTGTTAATTAGGAATAGACTTCTTTCCTTGCCGAGCAAGCCTTCTAGAGTCCGAGTGGTACCCGTCCTCATCCACCGTCTTGGTCCATCCCCTGTCGGGTGGTCTTTTAGGCCCGCCGTGTGGATACCCGGGGTCTATGTTATCCATGATAGCCCCGCGTGCTTCATAGTCGAAGTTCTTTGCTCTTCTTTGTCGCACCTTGGATGAGTCATGCTTCATGCCGAGTGCTTGTAGATTGTTGCTGCTCTTTTTCGACTGGCTTCTGCTTGTTATCTGCGAGGAGACTATGAAGGACTCATAGAGAGTTGTTAGCGATATCCAGCCCGGGATTGCCGGAGTTCTGGCGGTTGGCCCATTGTAAAGCGCATCACCTTAATTTTGAGGAAGTGGTACCTGTACTCGTCTTGCGACGTACAACTGGCGACCCAACATGGGGTGTACCATGGTTTTGGCTGAAGAGCCGAGTGATACCTGTACTCATCTTGCGATGTACAGCTGGCGACTCTACATGGGGTGTACCACTGGTGTTGGCTGAAAAGCCGAGTGATACCATGATTGCCTTGCGATGTCTGTTGGCGACCCAACATGGGGCGTACCAGTGTTGGTCAAGAGCGGAGCGGTACTGCATGCCGACCGGAGTGGGATCTGTTGGCGACCCCAGAGGGCATACCGTATTTTAACCATCTGGTACCTATACTCGTAGAGTAAAGCTTGGCCCAACATGGAGCATACCATCCGGATAGGGTTTGGTCAATGATACCAGATGTCGACTAGTCTTGTAACACGCCTAGTGTCCCAAGATGGGGCATACCATTGTTGTCGACCAGCGGTACTGTGATCCCATCGTAGCGGAATACGACTAGCGACCCCACCACAGTATACCTTAAGGAAAGAGTTTAGCCGTATGGTATCCATACCCGGAGTAGCGGTGTACAACATAGGCCTCAATGGGCGTACTATCGAAACTCAATCCCGACATCACTGGCATCTGATCCTGACATGCAGCGACCAACTAGTGACCCAACATGGGGTATACCAAGAGATGGGTAATTTTTGTAGCTCTGCGGTGATATGCCCTCAAAGGGTGCACCGAGACTGAATTTGGCTTAGCATTGCGCTTGTAGTCCTTTGGTTGTGACACGCACCGAAGGTCGTTGTTAGCGCTTCGAGTATGCAGGATGGCTCATGGCCGAGGCGTGGCGTATAGCCGCACCAAAGTTGGTGTAGACGTATAGCCATACCGAAGTTGGTGTGGGCGTATAGCTGTGCCAACTTGATGAGGTAAAAAACCCATGAACTCCTGTGGCATGTACATGTAGAGTTTAGGCAGTAACATGAAAGCTTTTAGATGAAAAAACAATCACTCGGATGAAAGGTCCGACTGCTTTTATTAGATAATTTATGCTTTTGCTACTTTTCCTTTTTGATGTTAAATTCCTCCAAGTAATCTTCCTTTTGTTATGCACTCAGCCCGACTAGTCTAGCCCCCGGGCGTCGGGAATTGGCTCATGGCTCTTTTCCCAGGCACGCGTATCGAGTGACTAGAGTTCGCCGTTAGTGGGTCAGAGCTTCACTACTCGGAAAAACCACTCGGATTCATTTGCAATCATTAAGAGAAAGCAACAAAAAGTGCACGCAAGTGCACCTATTAGGTGTAGCCTCGACTTCTTCGCTTAGTTGGAGACCAACTAAGTAGCAAGTCAAGAAACAACAGATTAAAAACTATGGTAAAGAGAACTTAGCTCGATGCGAGCGTGGGCGTGTGGTGAGCCGTGACTTGGTCGTTCGTGGCGTGGCGTGGCGTGTCGCCGAGTAGCGTGTCGCCGAACCATAGACTTGTCGCTCGTGGCGCCGGCGTGGCGATGTGGCCGAGTGGCTTATCGCCGAGTCAGAGATTTGAAGTCTGCAGCGTCTGACCGCACGGACCCTCGTGGCGCGATGGCGTCTGTACCGAGCTGAATACTTGGACGCCGTGGCGCGGAGTAGGCGTGTCGCCGAAGTCGAGATTTGTGCGCCGTGGCGCCGGGCGTGGCGATGTGCCGAGTGGCTTATCGCCAAGCGATGGATTTGAAGATCTGCAGCGCATGGCCGCACGGGCGCTGTGGGCGCTGATGGCGTCTGACCGAAGCTGAATACTTGGGCGCTAAATGGCGGGCGTAGGCGTGTCGCTGAGGGGCATGTCGCCGAGCCATAGACTTGGGCGCTCATGGCGCTGGCATGGGCGTGTAGCCGAGTGGCTTGTCGCCGAGCCGTAGATTTGAAGCTCTAGGCGTGCAGCCGTGCCGGGCGCTCGTGACGCGCGATGGCGTACAGCCGAGATGTAAACTTGGACGCTCGTGGTGCGGCGGTAGGCGTGTCGCCGAGGGGCGTGTCGCCGAGCCATGGACTTGGGCGCTCGTGGCACTGGCATGGGCGTGTAGCCGAGTGGCTTGTCGCCGAGCCGTAGATTTGAAGCTCTAGGCGTGCAGCCGTACCGGGCGCTCGTGGCGCGCGATGGCGTACAGCCGAGCTGTAAACCTTGGAGGCATAGGCGCGTAGCCGAGTAGAGAAAGTAGTCGTTCAGATCTCGATCAACACCGAGTGGCACACGTCGTGGTTGGCGATGAACAGCACGTGCTCGCCGAGGTCTCGCCCGTGGTCGACGGAGTTAGCCGTAGTCGCAAATGATCTCCATGCGGTTGGTGTAGCTTGACGAAAGTCGATGAAAGTCCTCGCTGGTCTTCAACGTCCCACGAGATGTGGCACGATCAATCCTCACACCGTAGCCGGCACCGACGAGCTTTACGAGCTCGCCGAAATTCGCGACCTCTCTGCGCAGACTGCCTTGACAAAGGCGTCACGGTCGCATCCGAAGTCGGAATTAGATGTTCTTGGATTCGTTGGAAAGATAACGAGATAAACTTTCCAAGACATCTTATATCACCCTGAAACTCTTCCTGAGTCAGCGGAAAATAGCAATACAAGTTACGCCCAGAATCTGAATGGGAACAGATCGCATCTTCTTCTCATGTTCGCCTCGTAGTTGATGAAGCCGGCGTCGCATGGTGGACGCAATAATCATCAAGTCCGAGTGGTTTGCTGCTGATGACGGTTACCACCCGAGATTCGTTCTCCATTGGGACCTCGCCGTATCCGAGTTGGGAATTAAGCCCCGGCGCACTACTCGTCGGTAGGCGGCGGCAGCGTTCCCCAGCACGACCTGGAGTCCGAGTGAAGCATTGTTGAATTCCTCCCACGGATTGGATCATGTCCGAACCTGCAAAAGTGTTGTTGAAGCCCTTGGTTAAGTTCTCACCGTATCCGAGTCGAGAATTGAGCCCCCGGCACACTACTCGGGAGTAGATGTCGGCGACGTTCCTCGACCCGAACGGCAGTCCAGACGAAGCGATGTCGATGTTCTTCTCAGACTAGATTGGATCCAAGTCCGGGAGAAGTGTTGGTCGTCGATTATTTGGAGAAGCTCCTTTCTGATTCTTGATGTCCTTGGAGGTGTATCACGGGCTATCCGCATGCCGCATCCTCCGCAGATGGGTTTTACGAGCTTGCTGAGATTCGCGATCTTCCCGCGCAGCCTGCCTTCAAACGGATGTCCCAGTCGCATCCGAACTCCGTTTTGGGCGTTCTTGGGTTTCACGGAAAGGTGACGAAATTATCTTTCAAACGCATCCAGTCTCGTCCTGAAATTCCTTCTGGATCAACGGGAATTGAAGAAACAAGATGACGTCCAGAATCTGTCTTCGAGCCGTCGCCGTATCCAAGTCGGGAATTGAGCCGTTGGCGTACTACTCATGAGTAGATGGCCGTGGCTTTCCCCAACCCGAGCGGGAAGTTCGCCGAAGCTGTTGATGACGCAGTCGGCTCCGGGGGCGGAGACGACGGCGACACCGTTGATCGATGCCATCGAGCTTACGAAGATGATCTTGACGCTGCCCCTACCTGGCGCGCCAACTGTCGACTGGTGACTAACTGGGAGGTCATCGTCGGCAATGATTATATATGGGGCGATGCGCGAGATCCAAACTCGATGGTAGCACAAGACAAGGATTTATACAGGTTCAGACCCTCATGGCGGAGGTAATACCCTACGTCCTGTGCTCTGGGATTATATGGTGTATATGTGTACAAGATGATGATCAACACAGGAGATGATCAAGTCAGATGTGTGATTCTCTAGATGAGAGATGTAGATGAAGATGCGAACCAGGGCTCCCCGCCTTTTTATATAGTAGGGGGCGGGGTTACAAGATAGAGTCTGAGTGGGTTCACGAGGTAGGATTCCTATCTCTATCCTTATCCTGGATTACAAGTATATCTTCCCTATTAATTAGGAATAGACTTCTTTCCTTGCCGAGCAAGCCTTCTAGAGTCCGAATGGTACCTGTCCTCATCCACCGTCTTGGTCCATCCCCTGTCGGGTGGTCTTTTAGACCCGCCGTGTGGATACCCAGTGTGTATGTTATCCACACTATCCATCGGATATTATCCAAGAAAAGCTCGGATAATATCCATCGGATATTATTTGTATCCATACCGTATCCGCCTTGTCGGATTCGGATATCTATAAAATTATCCGGCTCAATATTTTTAGATATTATTATGCCTCGGTCGGTCGGACGGTCGGAAATTATCCGTACCATTTTCATCCCTAGAGGTGATGCCTAGCACTTAGGCAACCAAACTAATTTGAACATAAATGTATAATTTAACTGTAATGCGTGATTATTTTGACTTGTGTATTATTATTTTATTAATATAGTAATGTATTTACATGAAATATTCATCATTTAATAGGACTAGTAAAATGCCCGTGCTCTGCCACGGACCATAAAGGGATGAAAGGAAAACATAATTCGTCGACAAAAATATTAGAATGAAGGGTGATTTGCAGAAACGATGGAGAGTGTAGCACGTGACATGTTGTAGCTTGGATTGTTTAGGTTGAAACATTATTTGACATAAAAATTATTGGTCACCAACCACCATAGTAACCAAATTTAGGTACCAACTAAAGAAATAAAAATACTAAATCAACTAACACTATGACAAAATTTAGGAACCATCGAAAGAAATAAAAATACTAAATCATATAAGCATTATGACATGATAGTCACAAAATGCAAGCATGTGGCCGTCAATATAAATCACACATTAAAAGGTCTCATCAAGCATCAACGGTCAGTTATGCTTCAAAATAAAACATGATCCAAAATCAAAGAATATAAATATTAGCATATGCGTTAACGAAATTACTGTAATGGAGATTTTACGAATGGTTAATTGTATAGCATTAACAGCAAGTGTTCGATTTGGACGTCTGTACACTTCATCGAAATCCATAAAGTGTCTTGGAATGGGTGGCCATTCGATAAGCCTAACTAGCGTTGTTACATTTGTCTGATAGGTAAGACTAAGAGTATAATCAGATTTAATCAGACTAAAAGGTGGCCCATCCGTAGGTTGAAAACTAACACCTTCAAAGTCATAAATTAGACCAGGGCGTAAAATCTCATTAAAATGATGTGTTTGTCGCAAGTGTGCAAAAGCCTCAATCTTTGTTCCCTGTTTAGAATTAATTTAAGAAATAATAACTAATTGTTACATCTCTCCCTATAAAAATATTTGGAACATTTAAAATAATATAAGCATAAATAATTGGTTTAATTCATTTTTCAAAAATATTTACTTACAAACTCATCGCTCAAAAACAGATGGATGTAGTCCGTCCTATAAGTTCTGGTTTCTCTAATACTTGATTTCCAAACCACTTTCGCCCGAACCTTCCAACATGATTGGAGCAAATGTTCAAAATTTATCTCACTAAAATGCACCCACCTGTGTAAAAGATCAAAGTTTTGGTGGCGATTTATAGACTGATGAAGGATATGTATTATATTAGATCGCATTGCATCCGATCTAATATAATCTTTATTACTATTCAACCAAACAGTACATAAAGAATAAAAAAAAATAATAATACGAACCTGTTGTACTCAGGGAATGGAGGGGATGGAGGAAGCGCTTGTACTCTATTTTGTGTAGATAGTCTCGCGCGGTAACCAACCATGATGAAGTTTTTAGGGTCAAAAGAAAGAAATCAATGTAGCCCGTGCTGTGTACCAGATGGAAGATGAGTTGGCTGAGTGCTACAAAAGAAATTTTTGGTATGGCAAATTTCATAGTGTAGAGCACTTAACCAAATCATTTCATACACTAATAAGAGTAGTCTGAGTAGATGACATTGAATTAAATAAAAATATTGCTATAAAACATGTACTGCTTTGGCTACTAAAGAGAAGAAAATATCACAAGGTCTGCAAAATAACAATAATTATATAGAACGTAAGTAAACAAAAAATTCCCAGGACCGTCTACACAGATCAACTACCGGCAATACTTGCAACGCAAATAGACAATTCACCAATTGTTCTTGGCTTCTTGCTGGCTTGGAGGTCCACAGTGCTGGGCAGGGAATACCTGGCGGCTGACGGGAGGAATTAGGAGATGAGGAGGCAGGAAAAGACGGAGGGATCGGAGGCTAATTAACCTCCTGGCTGCTGGAGCGGGCCGACTGCATGCAGGCTGCAGCATCATGCGTGCCAGAAGCTTTCCCAGCCCACATCAGCGTGGGCCTCGCGCCTCGGCCTGCTCCCGCACGGGCTCTCTCCAACACCCGATCGGCCCAGCACCAACACCAGCTGTCCCTGTGATGCATCGGCCCGTCAACCTTACTGTGTGGCCCAACTAGCTGCCCTGCTTGCTGCTGTGCGTGCCTGCTTTTTTGATGCTGTGCGTTGCCTGATCCTGCGCAAGGCTGCGTGCAGATGAAAGATTGTGTCGGCTGCTTCATAGTTACGGAAGATTGCGTTGGCTGCTTGGGTAATTAGGTTTGGCCGTTCGTGTTGGCTAATTGGCGCAGTGAAGAAATTTCGTGCACAATCTCCTCTTCTGGTTCATGACATACTTCCTGATATCTCAAAGGATGTATCTTTTGACGGAACAACATACACAAGAAACAAATCAACCCAATTAACAAGTGAATGGTTGCACTAAAATTATCTATCAGAAAGTAACATACTACTACATTACTATTTACTATTTGCAAACTCTAAAGCACATTTTTTATAAGCGATATACAAACAAACACAAATTAGTGAATAGCTCCCATGCTTCCTCCTTCTCAACCTTCACTGCTTTGGAATTGCCAACTCCTCGCTGCTGCTGGATCTCCATATGGCCTGGCTAAGAAGCAAGAACAGAACAATATATTCATGAAACAATGATAGCATGTTCTATGAAAGGGAATAATTCCTCAAGCTTTCATATATCAAAAGCATAACATGTGGTTTATAGTTGGAAAGGAGGGGAAGCTATACTTAAGTATTCTTAGCATACTATCATTGAGTTACCCCAAAGCTGATGAGTTGAAAAACTTTGGGCTATCCTTTACATGTCTCCTGAGAAAGACGTGGTGATTAATGACACAGGAATGACATGGTCACCAAACCAACTCTCAGAACATACTGAACGGCCATCAGGCAGGTTTTGGCCTGCATTAATCAATTATAGAATACTAATTTTCAGTAACTTCCAAGCGTGAACCTCCCAAATTGAAAGCTAACCAAGTAACCATCAAAATATACGCAAGAATAATAATGAACTTTTACTTTGCAAGCACTGATTTCTGAAGCACTGATACAGTAAACTAAAACATCGATATTTTCCCTGAAAGAAGCATCATCTTTAGCAGATACAAAGATAGACATGATCATTTATGCCTATGGCACAACCGCATAAGTAGGTAATTAACATTAAGCACTAAGCAGAAAAATTACATTGAGACTTACCAGTTGCCCAGTTCTAAAATATTAAATCTCATACCAACATTTTCTGCTTTTTAAAAATAAGTAATGGAGAGAGTGGTCACTGGTCAGCCAAGTACGAATGCAAAGACATAAAGCATGACAAGAAGATGCTTCTAGGTAGGTGAGTGGTTCCATAATGCTGGATTGCAAAATGGTGAGAGTTGAAAATCAAGAAGTTTCAAGAAATCAAAATTAATAACCATTACCTGTCATCAGTCAAAATAAAACTCAATAATAAAAGCATTCCAAAACAGCAATGGAAATGCAAAGATGTTTTACATGGTACCAAAACAAGCATAGCAAAAAAAAACATGATAGAACCAGCACATCAACACCCAATAAGAGAACTGTGAGCAGCTATAGTAGTCTAGAATCATTAATCATTAACTCAGCAGAAATTCTAACGTACGCATACAAGAACATACATAACAAAATTCATATCATAATCAATTGATTAAAACTGCAAAGAAAACCCTTCTTGTATTTTTAAAGCTAAACATCTTATTGAGGACTCTGACAAACTATAAGGCAAAACATGTTAGAAATCTTGAAAATAAATTATTAAAAGTGGTAAAAAGGTACCTACCTAGCCGATGTCGAAGATTTCGCTTTTGGCGAGCTAAACGTTCTAACAGATTCTTGCGAGCATCATTTGCAATGTCGTATTCCTAGCAACAAAAAAAAAGGAACAGAATCTGTTAGAAACTGTGCATGTTGTGGCGACGGAATAAAAAATTATAAGCTTCACCCTATCAAATATTATTGATGTTCACAGACGAAAGGCACGGCGCGTGGTGTTAACCATCCTTTCTTCCATTTATATGGAAAAATGAATAGAAGAAAAGCAAGCACACTAATATACATACTAAAAATGACAAATGCCTAATTAAGTTAAACGGAGAATAGTTCGAACCGAGAGTTTTAATCAGAAGACGATGTAAAATGTAATTGAGTAATCTCAGATTAAGAAGACATGCATAAATAACCAAAAGATTTTTTAGAGCTTCAGCTGAACATATGTACATAGCTCACATATAAATACGACACACATACATATGTACATAGCTCACAACCGCAATTCTATGTTAGCCTTACATGCGTGTCGATTATTATCTACCACAACCGCATTTGTATGTTAGAACTAATCTGCAATTGATTATATAGGCACACTACTGGAACAAAAAAATGTCTGACATAGATTACAATTGATTATAAAATGTATGACATAGATTATGTATTTTGGGCCACAACGGTGCTTCAATTTTGCTAACATGGATCAGAGACACTAAAAATTAAAGAATACATTACCAAGTATAACAGAGCTGAATAATCTACCACTTACAAAAAAACTGAATTTGCATTTTATTCCCTCAATAAAAGAACTGATTTTGTGGTGTTGCAAGTACTTATATTAGTAGAAACAGTAAAGAAGAGAATAAATTTTATTACCCATATTGGAAGCTATCATGGAAGAAAGGAGGCTTAACACACATGAAAAAGGCATCGAATTTGGCAGTGCATGTCACTGCAAATGTGTAACCTGTTCGATTGAACAAATCACTGTCATTTAGATGAACAAATGGTGCAGTTATATTCAAGTGGATCGGTAATGAAAGATGGAAGGAAACAGGGGGCAATCAAAAATTAAACAAACCATAAATTGATTAAATAAACCCATCATGCCATCAGACCATACGAAGACTCGCTGAGGTGCGGCGGCGGCGAGATGGTGTGCGTCGCTAGGAGGAGCGGAGCGGCGGCGCGGTGTTTGTGGCGGCTGCGGAGGCGATGGGAGGGGGTGCGGCGACGGGGGCAGCGGGTGAGGGAGGCGTCAGAGAGAGAGGGCGGCGGAGGGAGAGCGGATTAGGCGGCGGGTGAGGCGGGAGAGAGAGGGAGGGGGCGGCGGAGAGAGGGGGCGGTGGAGAGAGGGGTTGCGGCGGGCGGCGGAGAGAGAGGGAGGGGGCGGCGGAGAGAGGGACTGCGGCGGGTGAGGGAGGTGCGGATCGCGGGGGCAGCGAGGTGCTTACCCGGTGGCGCGGCGGAGAGGGGGGTGCGGCGGCGGGGGCAGCGGATGTGGATGCGAAGGGGGAGGAGCCGGCGGAGGCGTCGGAGTCGCGCGGAGTCGTCGCAAGCGCGAGCGGACGTGGATGCGGGGGCGGTGGAGAGAGGGGGCGGCGGAGAGAGGGACTGCGGCGGGTGAGGGAGGTGCGGATCGCGGGGGCAGCAAGGTGCTTACCTGGTGGTGTGGCGGAGAGGGGGGTGCGGCGGCGGGGGTAGCGGACGTGGATGCGAAGGGGGAGGAGCCGGCGGAGGCGTCAGAGTCGCGCGGAGTCGTCGCAGGCGCAGGCGGACGTGGATGCGGAGGCGTCGGAGTCGCGCAGAGATGAGGGCAGCGAGGAGGAGGAACGCGATGAAGGCGAGCAAGATCCGGTAGGAGAGGGAGGCGGAGGGGGACTTGGGGTCCTCGAGGGCAGGGCGCGGAGGGAGCGGAGGGGAGAGAGCAGGAGGTGCCTGTGGTGGTGGTGGCGGCGGATCGTGGGAGGCGGGAGCGTTAGGGTTAGGAGTGATAGCGTGGGAGGAGACAGTGGGAGTGGCGGCGGGTCGTGGGAGGCGGGAGCGGCTGCGTGTCGATCGAATGGTGCGCAGAGGACGGTTCTGGTTGGATGGTCGAGATCATAAATTACCAGTACCACCACGACCATAAGGTGCTTTATAATAGTAGAGATAAAACATATATTTTCTATATAAACTAATTCATTTAATTATAACATAAATTATTAATCAACGCCTAAGACCTCCTAATCACCTCTTAGTAGACCGCCTAGGTCCGCCTATGTGTGTTGACCGCCTACATAAAAAACAAATTGGTTGGTTGCCGTCTAGGGACTAAGCGGTGCCTAGAAAAATAGCGACATTGATACACATATTGTGTAACATTTTTTTTTAATCAAAAAAGGTAACACAAGGTGCTACATTTGGACGGCTGGAGTTTTTTTTTTTTTTGAGAAAGGACATATAAATTCATTTAAAGGATTGGAATCCTTTTACATCTTGACCCTTGCACAACAAGAAAAAACAACAACATCCTCCAAGGGCCTATATCTTTGTGCTTTGGAAACATTGAGTTGCCCACGCAACACCATCGCCTTTAGTAAGCTCCAAGCCATCGTGGCGCCTTCAACATCGTCTTCCCCAACCTCGTCCACAACGGAAGCGGAATTGGTAGATCAAAATCAAGAAAAACGTGGAGGCTTTTGAAATCCGACTCGAGGAATAGCAAAGACACAACACCGCCATTGATGAAGGCGAGAGTGAAAAATCCACCTAATAGATCACAAGAACTAACCGGAACACGGGCACAAAGAACACACGAACATTCCCAAACTCGGAACCAAACTAGAGAATCCAACCTTTCGTTCTTCCCTAACCCCAAAATACAACTATCTCCCGTCCGAGATACCCGAAGCGAAGAGCCGCTCGGCCGAGATGGATCTGAAGGCGGCGACTTCATGCATGACCAAATCCCAACCGAAGCTCTGCAAAACTCCTCGAGCAGAACGCGACGAGGTCTCTAACCACCGCAGGCGACACAATCCGGCGATGCTTGAGCGAAGAACCACAGAGTCGGCGCCCGACCGGTTCCTCTGAAGCTCCTCCTCGAGCACCACCCGAATCACACCGACCATGCACGGGCTCTCTTATTTATGCAACAACTACCCCTAAGGCTCTGGTGTACACCCCAACCCAGATCTGCCGCCCCCCCCTTTGACACCGACTGCGGCAGGGCGGCGGAGAGCGGCGGATCGAGCGAGGAGACGCCAACACCCGAGACGCCTCTGTTTCGCCTTGGCTCTACTGTAGCGAAAGCTTATCGCTCGGTGGGTTGAATTGGCTTTGGACGGCTGGAGTTGGACCCAACAGGTATGGCATGCTAGTACAATTCTTTTTGCGAGGAGACTATTCACACACAGCCACTAAGCGAGAGGGCGTATTACAGCAACGAGTATATGTTAGCAATCGAGGTTTTTGTTGGGCTTTTGCCACTGGGCCTTTGCCTTTGGGCCTTAGCCCGTTGGCTTGATTAACATGGAGGCGGCAACATAACGGTGGGCGGCACGAGAAGGGAAGGGTTTCCCTTCCTGTGTTAGCACGGCGGCGGCGGCTGGATTGGCTCAACGGCCGACTCGCATGGGGCGCTCCGCTTCTGCTAGCGTGGCCGTGGTGGCGGACTCCACGGGTTCGTTGAGCCGTCATTGCATAAAGGAAGCCCTCTTTACGTTCTAGAAAAGCATTGCATTCCCCATCTTTTCGACCTTGAGTGCTTCCATTCTTTGCGACTAGCCGTGAGCTTGTGAGCTTCATTGCGGCGTCGTCCGTGGTGGTGGTGTTGGGTTTCTCGCTCGGTTCCGGTGGCCACTGGCGATCGCCGTGAGCTCGTCATTGCTCCTTCTTGACGCAATGCCCCAAATGCCTCTAGAAAGATCCGAAGTAATTATTTGTAATTATGCGTACATGTAAAGAATTCAAATCTGAAGACGGTATAATAATACGCTATGATGACAATGCCGCGTTATCATTGATCAAAAGGGAATCCAAAAGGAACTCGAGTTTTGGCGCGATCGCCAAGAATTGAGAGAATTGAATTTTACTAAAATAGTTTCATTAGCTCCTGAAGTATTATAAATTCCTCGGGTCCTCTCCTCGGCTCGGCCGTGGCGGGGGCGACGGCATCGTATCTCCGTGTCTCTTCGCCGGTAGTGCTTCTATAGCACGGCGATCGATTCTGGGACGATTAGCTTCGTCGCGCTTTGCTTCCTCTTTCTTTGGTTGGTCCGGCACTACGTGAGTATTTCTGTTCTTCTTTGTGCGATGAGGCCAATTGGATTTTCGGAGGCCTATTCTTTGAATAGGAACCGATTCGATTAGGGTATATGCACTGTGATCTTTGTGGGCTTTAACCTGCTTGATGATGATTGCACTAAATTGAGGCTAATATAATCTGTTTTAAGGATCTTGCTTTACCTAGATAAGTACTGCTCATAATCTATGTTGGTAGATTATTATTTCTTGCATTAGCTCTCGGTGTGGTTTACTGGGTATATCTAATTGTGCAGTTATTCTGATATAGAAAATTAGAGTTTGTATTCGGCCTGAGAACAGCACTCTGCTGTGTTATAGTTGCTGTTTTGGACTGTTGTTGAGTTCTGGCTGATTCAATCTTGATCCTTTAATCTGCTGTCACTGAGTTGCTAACTGCTTTACTTGCTGGTTGATAATCTATAAGGATTAGATTCTGAGCAGTGCTGTTCTAAGGTTTAGGATCCTAATTTACAGTTTATATAACCAGTGATATCAAGCCCAAATTAATTGTTGGAAGGCTAATTTTAATTAGCAACCCTTAATTTGCAATCTGAAAGCAAATCAACACCATTCTAACCTGAGCTTATTGCTGGTTATTTTGGTTTTGTCACTGCCATGTATTCTGAATTAATGTTGACCATGAATTTATTCGCTTTAATGCTTATGTTTGGAAAATTCATGATTCTGAATTTAATTCTTGGTTGTGGCTTATTTGTTATATTTCAAGTGAATTATTTATCATACTTGCTTATACCGCAATATTTACAACAGTTTTTGTGGTTTAATTTCTTATTCCCAGTTAAGTGGTCGACAGCATCTTCTTTCGTTTGTTTTGATTGAGAAGGCGCATCTTCATCTTGTTCCGGTAAATGGATAAGCAGGAGTTCATTAGTCATTATCTGATTATATCTCTCTCCAAGAAAAGCATGACAACATTTTCTCTTGCTTGCTGTAGCAATGTCGAAACCGGTAGCATATATACCTCAGCTACATGGCGATGGGGTGGTATTTTGTGCTTACCTATGAATGAAACAGATGGCTGCTCCGTATTCGTAGTTGCAGCCTCTGCCATCAAGCGAAAGCTCCATTAGTGAGAGACAATGAGTATCACTTTTAATCATTCATGGCACAAATGTCGCAGAGGATCCCAGCTTTGAACATTTCCTTCTTAACATATAGTTTAGCTAATTCTATATGAGTACGTGACGATGCTTGCGAAGTCTACTAAAACCACCCTCTTTTCTTTTAGAAGAAAAAAAAACCACACTTTTAACCGAGAAGAAAATCCCTCCAGTTATGTACTACTACATTACTTGTGAGAATCGATCAGGCCTATATTCATATAAGCCGATAAGTATCGTAATGCTACAGATGGGACATTTGTTGCTAAGAAAAAAAGCGGACGTGATGCAATATGTTATATAAAAGGATTTTTTTTCATACATGCTATTACGAAGTTCGCTTATTTCGGATATAACATCGTAAAATCAATACTATTATAGATGCCACTAGTTTTGCAATAATCTATCACAGATGCCATTCTCGGACTTTTTTTTTGTGTTTTTTTGTATTTTACATGAGTCAAATACGTCAAATACAAAAGAAATATGGCCTCTAACACGTGGGGCCCACTTGCCACCCTCTCCCCTCCCTCTTCTTCCTCCTTCCTCCTACCTTCCCCGACGATCTCAGCGGCACGACCTCACGCAATCTTGGCGGTGCAACCCGGTGGCCTTGAGCTTCAGCGCAATAATGCAAGGGCGGTGGCACGACGCAAGGGCGGCAATGACGGTGACGACAGTGGAGAGGAAGGAGGAGGAGGAGGAAGAAAGGGCTTGGTGTATGACGTGTGGGTCCCATATGTCAGGGTGTATCTTCGCCAGTATTTTGATTTGGTATATGTCATAAATTCCAAAAAATCTTCGAGAATGGCATCCGTGATAGATTATTGCAAAACTAGTGGCATCTATAATAATATCGACTTTGCGATGGCATATCTGAAATAAGCGAACTTCGTAATGGCATGTATGAAAAAAATTCTATATAAAATGTCGCAGTACGTTAAACAGAATGTTACAGTATGTTAGATATGTTGCACTGAAACATTTGATGCAACCTTCACTTTATCATACTACAACATTTAGTTTAATATATCAAGCCGGATCACTTTAGAGTACCAGCTCACGAGGATGGAGAGCGCCTAGGCTTGCATGCCCCCGCCGTCGCCGGCCGCCCTGGCCACGACGCCCACCTCCGCCGTCCTGCAGCCTCCACCTCCACCACCGCCCCCAGCCACGCCACCGTCCTCCTGGTCCCGGCTGGCGGCGCGCCCTCCTCCCTCCTCCTTACTCCTCCGCCGCCTGCCAACCACCCACGCCTATCCTACGCCTACGAGCCACCACGCCATTGCCTTCCCTCCTCCAGCGTCTCGCGTGACCTGCAGCCTGTTGCTCCCGAGCAGAGGCGCCCCGCCCAGTCCATTGCCGCACGTGAATTTGCCGGCCAGTGGCAACGCGTTCTCCCGAGGCGACGGCGGCGCCCCTACATTCTTCCTTCTACGGCTCGTGTTCCTGCCACCGCCCATGCCGCGCGCCGTGTTAAGAACGGGCGTTGCGCCCGCTGCCTCGCCCTTGACCACCGAGCGGCCGCTTGCCGCGACCCTATCCGCTGTCTACTCTGTCGCAAGTTCGGCCACATCGCTCGTCACTGCCGCCGGCGCGCCGCCGCCATCCCACCACCTCCGCCATTCGCCATGGCACCCACCTCGCACTCCGTCTTCGCCGCGCTTCACCCTCCTTCCGTGCGGGTTGCCGTAGGCATCTCCGACAACATGCGGGCCTAAGCGGCGGAGCTTCACCGGTGTGCTATCATCGTCTCAGTCGCCAATGGCCAGCACCCGAAGACTGCCTTTGTCGCCTCCCTCATCAATTCCTACACCGACATCCCGCTCGGAGACATGACCGTCACTCACCTCTCCCACCTCCGTCTACTCGCTCGCTTCACTCGCCCCGAGCAAGCGCGCCACGCGGCGCGGTGATCCTTCCACGCCCACGACCAAGACTTCCGCCTGGAGGCCTTACCCGTCGATCTTCACGCCGACGGCGCGCCCGGCGCGGCGCGTTTTCGGGTTCAGATCTTCATCGAAGGACTGCCTCTCCCAGCCTGGTCTACCCCGGTCATCGACTTCATCTTCTCCGGCGCCGGCCGCCTCGACGTCATCGAGCCTGAAACATGCTTCCGCCAAGATACGGCCACGTTCTGTGCGTGGATGTGGACGAGCGACCCGGCCATCATCCCTCTCGAAGTGGACATCAACCTCTTTGACGACTCCTTCCCCTACCTCGAGCCCAACCGTGGGGGTGCTCGTGGTCCGGCGCGCCACGTCCGCTCCCCTCCCCGTGTCACCACCCACCACCTCCTCATTCATATCACCGAAGTTGAAGACTTCTCCACGGTGTCGTCTCGCATCAGCGACGGACGGCCGGCGATCTTCCCGCCCCAGCCCTGGCGGTTGGGGATGCCAGATTCGGTCCCGCCACCGCGGCCCACCGTCATTACCTCCATGTGTCGTGCCTTCTTCACGCCCGTACATCGCCAAGACGGTTCTGATGGCGAGGGGGACGGCGGCAACCCAGGCGCCCTGGCGTCCCTCCACTGTCGCCCCGGCAAGGAGCCAATGCCGGCGTGTTCCGCCCCCCCGCTCGTCCGCTTCCGGCGCCGGTCGTGCCAAGACGCCTCCTAGCCGCGGTTGCGCTCATGGACCTCGGCGCCTGCTTGTGAGCATCGTTGAGCCCTAATTTTTATTAGTGGCATTGATGATAAAATTAATCAATATAAAGGGCTAGGGGGTTTTTTGGACTTCTCGGAACCCTAGCGAAGACTCGGCGCTTTTGCAAACCCTAATTCGAAGCGACGTAAATTTTCTGAGCTGCTCCAAGATTTCAAAGTGCGTGGCGGGGCGAGAAGAGGTCACGTATAAATTAGGAGTAGTGGGTTTATTTCTTGTTTTTAATCGGTTTCAAAGGGGTTGAATATCTCGGACTATCTGGGATCTTTATGAATTCTCGGCTTCGGTTTCGTAGTCCACCACTTCTAAAAATACCCATATATATCCTTGTGAGATTTCTAGAGAAAAACCCACCTAAATTCCCCACAAATTTTAGCTCGAAAAATTCCTCTCTGTCGGACGGCGTCTGGAAAAAGCGACGGCGTCAGGCCACCACCAAACACCAAAACAGTACTCTTTGTCGGACGGCGTCCGTAGTTATCGGACGGCGTCCGTCGAGTTATAATCCGAGGCACTTTACGGTGGACGGCGTCTGGGTGGCCGTCCGGTCCTTTGCGCTCCATTGTCGGACGGCGTCCGTGAATTCTGGACGGCGTCCGATGAAGCTCAAATTCGAGTTTCTCCCGGACGGCGTCTGGCGCACTGGGTAGCGTCCGGTCACCGCACACTTGTGCACACCAGCCTTGTCGGACGGCGTCCGTGGAGACCGGACAACGTCCGATAAACCTTTTTTCGTGGCGATTGCCTCTGCCGGACGGCGTCCGTGCCGTCAGACGGCGTCCGTGAGGCTAACGGCTAGTTATTTTGTCTCCTTCACAGGGGCAGCGGCTAGTTTTACTCTAGGGGCTATAAATACCTACCTAGTGGTGGCTATTTTGAGGTTTGTGCTCCACTTCACCTACCACATTCATAGCTCATCAATTAGGTGTTCTAGAGCCATTCCTCCACCCACAAGATCATCCAAAGCCACAATCCATCAAACCCCAATACCGAGCTTCATGGAAGTCCTTGATCCGGCTTGATCGGGCGTTTGAACTTGTTACTTTTGAAGACATCCTTCGTGGGCGTGGGCTTGAGTAGGCCTTGGCGTGTGGCTACTCTTGAGTCGGTGTCTGGTGTGAGTCCACCTCACGGAGTGGCGAAGCGACTCACCGGGAGTAAGTGAGGCGTGAGGCTCGAGGCGAGCCGGTCCTTGTGCACAGGGTAGCCTCAGCGGAGTAGGAGTTCTGACTCGAACCGGTCAAACAAACACCGTGTCGCCTCTTATTTACTTTTCGCACTTACTACCATTGCATTGAATGTGTTGATTGTGATGCCATGTCTTAGTTGCTTGTTAACTTGTTTATCGCTTCCGCTTGCGTATCAATTGACACTAGGATTGGGTCACTATTAATTTGATGCTTAATCAACAATTAATCAAAGAAAAAATTAAAATTGCCTATTCATCCCCCCTCTAGGCCATAGGATCCTCTTTCACTGCTTTCTCTCTCGCTGGCGACCCCCGCCTCCGCTGGTTTGTTCTCAATCGACGGCGTGGCCTCCTTGTGTGGCGCCGCTCCAGTGCTGCGAACCAGCGCCTTCGCTGCACCTCTCGCGGCCACGCCGGTGGCGCCGCCCTCGCCGCCGCTCGCCTCGGGGGACACGCACGACACTTGGCCCGTGACCTCCTTGCCGCGTGCGTCTGCCGCCGTGCCACCTGGTCAAACCAGTGAACCCCTGCTCGCGCGTGCCGCTGGGTCAGCGACGACCGTGCCCAACGGGTCGCTAACCAGCAGCTCCTCGGTGGCTTCGCCCGTGGACGCGCAGTGCCCCGTCAGTACCTGCGCACGCCCCATCCACGCCCCTCGTGGATGCCCGCTTCTGGGCCTTATCTGGGCCGGCCTTTCCCCAGTCGCGTGCCTTGCCCCCCTCTGGGCTAGCGCTCTTTGCAGCTACCGCCAGTTCCCAGCCATGCAGAACGCGTCGGGCCATGCCACCCCGCCGCACAGTCCCCTCATCTTGGGCCCCGGGGAAGCCGGGTTGTTTGGCACACTCGAGCCGGTGTTGGTGGCCCCGTTGGCCTGAGATCCCTACGGGACTTGAAGCCCCTTCCCGCCGGCTCCACCTCCCTTGACCCCATGGCCATTGAGGCACTATTACTACCCCAACCCCATCCATCTCCAGTCTCTGCCTTCGTTACCGTGGCCACCACCACTACCGCACCTTCGCTCCTGCCACCACCTCAACCCCCGACCACCCACACCGCGTTGACCCTACCGGTCCATCGCAGCACTAGGATAGCCTCTTCTCGTCCGGCCTTGCCACCAGCCGGATCGTCCTCCGTTCCAGCCATACGCAAGGCGCATGCATTCTTGCTCGTTGCCTTGGTACCCATCACTCTCCTGGGGTGGGGACCTAGTCACCCAGCTCGAGGCGCTTTTCTCCGCTGGGCCACTCAGCCCTACCGCATGCTCCACCATTGCCGACCTCTGCGGCCTTGGGCGCCCACGCGTTGATCTCGCGGCCTCTGGTTCTGCTCTCGCCGAGGAATGCCCTTCTCCAGCATGATTTTGCACTCCGAGCCACATCCTCCTTCGTGCCTACTTGGTTTTTGATGATTGTTGTCTCACCCCGTAGCATATGTGGTCCCTCCACCCACCTGCGTGTGGCCGTAGCTGTTGGAGATCTCCCCTTAGCTTCTCCCCTTAGTGTCTCGTCATGTCCCCAGTTGTGGGCCCTACCTGCATGTAGGGAGTATCTTGTACCCCCGCCTGCATGTGGCGTTTCTGGGTTGCCCCTACGTGGGTTTGTCTTTGTCCGCGTGCATCGCTTCAGTGTAGATCTCTTCCCTTTGTGGGCCACCACGACCCACTGCAAGAGGTCCCCAATTAGTGTGCTTTCTGGGTGTCCCTAATGAAGATCCTCTGTTGGAATGTCCGGGGGGCTCCACTCCGGCAGCAAGGGCGACGTCGTCGCTTCGTTAGTGAGAACGCACCAACCAACCATCCTTGTCGTCCAAGAATCCAAGCTGGCCACCCCCTCCCACCTGATCCTTATGGATACGTGCGATCACAGGCTCCGTGGCGTCCTCTCTCGCCCATGCGCGGCACCGGAGGGGGCTCTTTGCTCTTCAGACGATTCAGCGCGCCTTTCCGACCCTCTTATCCTCCCTCACTCCATCTTTGCCAAAGTCACCGATGCCGATGGCCAGCGCAGTTGGACCATCTCCTATGTCTATGGGCCCACCAATGATCCCTCCAAGCTGCTCTTCCTGCAAGAGATGCAAGCCATCGCCTCTACCTGCAATGGCCCTTGGCTTATCCTCGGCGATTTCAACCTCATCTACAAGGCTGAAGGGACCTAAGGCCGGGAGGGGGGGTGAATCGGACTATTTTCATTTTATTCGCTTGTTGAACTTGGTCAATTAGTCAAGTTAAGCTCGCAACTAGCGAATGAGCCCTACACAAGTCTAGTAGCGGAAGTAAACACATGTGCGAATAATAAAGGAGACAAGAGGACAAACCGATCTTTTTATCGAAGTTCGCAAGCACCTACTCTCGTTGAGGAAGCTCGCCACCGACGAAAAGCAGGGACCCTTTCATCCCTAATCCTCAATCCACTAGAAGAAGTTAGTTCCGAACACATCGGAAGGAACTCCAACTTGTACAAGAATCGGCGACCTTCACACGCGAAGGACCTCAAACACCGACTTCACAGCGAAGTGGACCTCGAGCACACCGAGGATTTAGCACATCTCCGACGCAATGGAGAAGACGATGCACCGGCTACGCCTAGCCGATGACCACCACGTTGGTGGGTTTGCTTGCGGTTCACGGGTCGATGAAACTTGTGGTGGAGTTGAATCCCGGTGACAAGAAATCCAAGAGTACAATATCGGAAGCACAACTAGACCACCACCTCTCCCACCATTGAGCTAAGCCAAGAACTCGTGGGGAAGGCTCAAGAACTTCGGGGATGACCGGAGGAGGCAAAGTATGGCTTCTTTTTCTTCCTCTCTCCTTCTCCCTCTCAATCCCTCTCAAATGACATGGAAACCCTAGGTAGAAGGACAAGCCATGGAAGAGCCAAACCTTGGGGATGGATGGATGAAGATGTGGGGATCCACTCCTTCTACTTCTCTTCTTCTTCCTCTTCTTCTCCCACTCTCAATCTCAATTTCTCATGTTGGATCTAGGGAGGTGAAGGATGAACTAGGGAGGAGCTCTCACTCTCTCAAAGTTTGGGGATGAACAAATGAGCTCTCATTTATAGTGCTAGGGTTCAGACTGGGCCAATGGACGGATGAGATTTACTTGGAACAAGATCGAGGCGGCTAGCGATGTCGACTCGAGTGAACGGTTCATCGGACGTCGTCAAATAGGTTCATCAGACGCGTCCGATGAAATCTTGGCGCAGCGCAAAAAGTGCACGCCATGTGTTTGCTTTCATGGCGTGGCCGACATCGGATCGTCCGATGACCTGGTCGGACGCGTCCGACAGTGAGGTTGAGTTTTGGACTCACAAGGGACTTAGCCGCTGAGGATGTTTGGCTGTGCAAGTTTTAGTCCATCGGACGCCGTCCGACTCTCATCGGATCTTTGTCCGGCGAAAACAGTCTGGCCCAGGTCGTCTAGGGTTTTCTTCCTCATCGGACGCCGTTTGGTAACTATCGGACTCCGTCCGACAGCGACTGTGCATCCGGGTTCTTCTAGGTCCTTTGACACTTGGTCATGACAGGGTGCACCTAGGTTCTTGTCTTGTCTTGATCTTGTAGCTTATCTTGTCTTGTCTTGTCTTGATCTTATCTTGTCTTGTCTTCATCTTGTCTTATCTTGTCTTGTCTTGATCTTGTAGCTTGTCTTGTCTTGTCTTGTCTTACTCTTGTCTTGTCTTGTCTTGTGTTGTCTTGTGTTGTCTTGTCTCTTGTCTTGTCTTGTCTTGTCTTGATCTTGTCTTGTCTTATCTTGTCTTGTCTCTTGTCTTGTCTCTTGTCTTGTCTTGTCTTGATTTTATAGCTTGATGATTGACGTAGATGTAGCAAGGCTTGAGCAGAAATGAAGACTCACGCAAAGAGTATAAGAGAGAAACTATGAAACACAAGAGCCTTAATCTTAAAATCCCTGTTGTCATCAATACCAAAACTTGATCTTACAAATGCCTTTGACAAAAGCAACCTTAACCTGAACAGGAGGCTCATGTCGCGTTTCCGTCATACGCTTGACACCTGCCTACTCCGCGAGGTCCACCTCTCGGGAAGGCGTTTCACCTGGAGCAATGAGCAAACCCGACCAACCCTGGTCCGCCTTGACAGGGCCTTCGCAAATGCCGACTGGGAACTCCTTTTCCCGTCCTGCTCCCTACTCTCTTTGTCTTCTTCGGCTTCCGATCATTGCCCACTTCTTCTTACTGTAGAGAGCCTCCCTCGACCGCCGCATCGGTTCCGTTTTGAAAACTACTGGCTTTCCATAGACGGCTTTCTCCAGGCCACTGAGGAGGCCTGGCGCGGGCAATCGAACGCCTCGGGACACCCCTCGGGACTTCCGTCTCACCCGATGCACCGCCTCCAGTTCAAGCTTGCTAGCACTGCGAAGTCTCTATCCGCCTGGAGCCGCTCCTAGGTCGGCGACACAAAGTTACAGCTGTCAGTGGCCACGGAGGTCATCAGGCTCTTTGACTTAGCTATGGAGGCCCGTGATCTCTCAGCGGTAGAACTAGCTCTCCGCAAACAGCTAAAGCTTCGTGTTCTCGGGCTAAGCTCCATCGAAAAAATCAAGTGGAAGCAGCGCTCTCGTCTCATCTGGCTCAAGCTCGGGGACGCTAACACCAAATACTTCCACCTCAGGGCGAACGGCCGCCGTCGTAGGAACCATATCCACTCCCTCCAAACTGACAGTGGCCTCCACACTGAGTTTCGCGACCAGGCGCTAGCCCTGCACCAACACTTCAGCAACATCTTCGGCGAGTCCTCTATCCCGGCGTGTCCTAGATCCTTCAACTAGGAATTCCTCGCTTTGCCCACAGCCGACCTGTCGGGGATAAAATTACGGCCCATTGCCATGGCCCACTCCCTGACGGCCCAATCGAACAGCCTGCCAGGGCCCAGCCCCCTGGAAGGTTCTATCGCTCATATGCATCTGCCAAGCGGCTTCTGGCGGCTAGATGCGTAATGACCAAGGAATCATGTTTGAGTCCGTCTCGAGCAGAATTTCTGCGGCTACGTGAAGACCCTGCGTGGTTTCCGGATTGGAATAGGAGTCGTGATCCCCAAGACATGGGTATGCCTTATCTACCTCGGGATGTATTTGGCATGTCTTGAGTTAGATTCACGTGCTCGTAGTTAGCCCGACCGATATTCCCTTGGTAGGTCGGTTTGCTCGGCACTATATAAGCAGGCCCCTATGGCGTTTAGAGGACCACGGCCAAAAGCTTTGCATCTTAGCACCTCGTAGACATCATCTTATAGCTTATCGCGACTTGTACTCGCATAATCTCGCCGAGACTTGTTAGTCTCATTGAGCCACCTCTTGTATTCATCTCGATATATAAGAAAGGTTTGGGCGTGGGGCTATTATCTCTCGAGAGGCTGAACCAGGATAAAACTACGTCTCCTGTTATTTGTTGTTCGTGGTTGTTCGGCGTGTCTCCTATCTCAATCTTAAAGAACCTTAGCGACTTGAGATCGATATCTCAACCGTCGACACGACCTCTCTGGCCTCGACGCCCCCTCACTCTCCAAGAGCTGAAATCTGTCCTCTTCTCCTTACCCAACGACAAGGCGCCTGGCCCAGACGGCTTCACTTGGAATTTTTTCAAGGCCTACTGGGGATTCGTCTCGAAGGACCTACTTGAGGCGCTGCAATGCCTCTTTAACCTTGATGACACCGGCTTGTCTGACCTTAACAAGGCCCTCATTGTTCTCCTCCCTAAAAAGGAGTCCCCAATCTCCCCTTCGGACTATCGCCCCATAAGTCTCATCTATAGCATCGGAAAACTCATCACCAAAATCCTAGCCTCGCGCCTCGCTCCTTTCATGGATGAGTTGATCGCGCCATACCAAAGTGCCTTCATAAAACGAAGGCACATCCAGGACAACTTCCTACTCATCCAGCGAAAGGCCATGGCCCTCCAGAAATCCGGCACCCCGGCCCTGCTCTTCAGACTGGACCTCGCTAAGGCCTTCGACTCTGTATCTTGGACATACCTGCTCGACAATCTCAGGGCCCGTGGTTTCAGCACCCGATGGCGTGACTGGATCGTCCTATCCCTAGCCACCTCCTCTTCCAGGGCTCTCCTCAGTAACCACCCCACCGAGTCCATCCAACATCGCCGCGGCCTACGATAGGGTGACTCGCTCTCCCCCTTCCAGTTCAACCTAGCCATTGAGCCTTTGGTCTATTTGCTCAGCAAGGCTACCACTTCTGTCGGGGATAAAATCATGGCCCATTGCCATGGCCCACTCCCTGACGGCCCAATCGAACAGCCTACTAGGGCCCAGCTCCCTAGAAGGTTCTATCAGGCCCATGTGCATCTGCCAAGCGCCTTCTGGCGGCGCGGTGCGTAATAGCCTATGATTAAATGTTTGAGTCCGACTCGAACAAGAGTTACTCGCACGGCTACGTGAAGACCGGGCGTGGTTTCCGGATTGGAGCAGACGTCGTGATCCCCAAGAATTGGGTATACCTTATCTACCTCGGGATGTATTTGGCACGTTGAGTTCGTTCACGATCTCGTAGTTAGCCCGCCATATTATCCTTGGTAGGTCGGTTCATCAACACTATATAAGCAGAGCCCCTACGGCGTGTAGAGGCACGCGAGTTCGCCAAGCACCATTGTATTGGCGATCTTGCTCGCCGAGACACGCTAATCTCGTCGAGTTCCACCTTGTAATTCTCTTTGGTATAAAGAAAATTTGGGCGTGGGTTGTTATCTCTCTGAGAGGCCGAACCGGGATAAAAACCCTGTCTCCTGTTGCTTGTTGGTTCTTTGTTAAGCTCGTTACGTGTCTCCTATCTCCCTTTTTCAAGAACCTTAGTTGACTTGAGATCGATATCTCAACCGTCGACAACTTCCAGCATGCTGAAACCGCTAAGCGGCCTGCTTCATGACGCCCACATCTCCTTGTTCGCTGACGATGCAGCCATCTTCCTTCATCCTTCTGCTGACAATGTCTCCGCCCTGGCCGAGATTCTCCAGTTTTTGGAAACGTCACGGGCCTCCGTACCAACTTCTCCAAAAGCCAAGTGGTCTCAATTCGGTGCTCTGGCCTGCATCTTGCTCCCATCCTGCAGGCTTTCCCGGCTGAGCAAACCACCTTCCCCATCAGTTACCTGGGGATGCCACTTTCTATTTGCAAGCTGCAGCATATTCACTTCCAGCCTCTCATTGATAAAGTGGCCTCCAGGATAGCCGGCTGGCGGGGACCATTCATGTCCAAGGGAGGCCAACTAACACTCCTGAAAGCCGTGCTAACTGCACTTCCCACATTCGTTCTCTCGGTCATCAAACCTCCCAGCTTGGTCATCAAGAAGATCGATGCTCTCGAAGAAATTTGGTGTGGAAGGTTCAGACACTTTCGAGCGGTGGCGGCGGGATCGGTGGAACGTGGTCTATTCACCCACTTCTCTTGGCGGCCTTGGCGTCCTTGATCTCCACCGCTTCTCCAGAGCTTTAAGACTTAGGTGGCTTTGGCTAAGCCGGCTGCAATCTTCGCCCACCTAGGCCCCTCTATCACTGCCTGCCCCAAGCCCGAACAACGAACTTCTTAGAGCAGGCTCCGCCGTCATCCTTGGGAACGGTGCTTCCGTCTCCTTTTGGGATGACCACTGGCTCTCCGGTTTCGCCCCACGAATGCTCGCACCAGGACTCTTCAAGGCCTCCTTCAGGAAAAACAGATCAGTGCTTCACACGACTTCCAACTTCGCGTGGATCGAGGATCTGAGGCGTAACCTAACTCCTCAGCTGATCCCTGAGCTCATTTTGCTCCTTCAGCGGGTAGCTACGTTGCAACTTAACCCAGCCGAGCCCGACCACTTTCCATGGCGGTACACCTCCTCCCAAAGACGGGTAGAAGAAGCCCAATAATAACTACAAGGGCAAGATGCCCGCCCAGGGAGGCAATCAAGGCAAGAAAGGTCCCAGTGACCGATATTGCAAGTTCCAATAGAACTATGGGTATGACACTCGCCATTGCAGGACCTGTGCTGCAAAGCCCGAGGATTTCTACAACGGCAAGGGCCCAATGCCCACCTTGCCAGAAAAAGGTGATGCCGGCAAGGCCAAGCGTAAACCGATTTGGTGATTCGGGACGATGATGATGAATATCGAGGGCCCGTGAACCATATCGCCGTTGTCGGGATAAAATTACGCCCCATTGCCATGGCCCACTCCACAGCGGCCCAATCGAATCGACCTACGGGGCCCGGCTCACTGAAGGTTATATCGAGCCCATGTGCATCTGCCGAAACGACCTCTGGATGGCACGGTGCGTAACGACCTAGGATTAGTGTTCGAGTCCTACTCGAACAAGAGTTACGCGACTACGTGAAGACCGGGACGTGGTTTTCCGGATTGGAATAGGAGTCGTGATCCCCAAGACATGGGTATGCCTTATACGCCTCGGGATATATTTGGCATGTCGAGTTCGTTCACGATCTCGTAGTTAGCGACCCGATATTCCCTCGGTAGGTCGGTTTGCTCGCACTATATAAATAAGGCCTGCTGGCGTGTTTAGGGTCATGCCATCATCTGTTAGGGCCAAGAGTCTTAGCATTATCGCATATTGCGCACTTGTACACCATAATCTCGCCGAGACTTGTTCGTCTCGTTGAGCCACCTCTTGTAATCATCTTTGATATATAAGAAAGGTTGGGCGTAGGGCTATTATCTCTCGAGAGGCTGAACCAGGATAAAAACCACATCTCCTGATTCGTTCTTTGTTCGTGGTTGTTCGGCGTGTCTCCTATCTCAATCTTCAAGAACCTTAGCGACTTGAGATCGTTATCTCAACCGTCGGCGAGTTAAGCGCCGACCGTGGCGTCTGCAGATCGAGCATGTCGAACTCTATCGTGACAGAGATTCTCCCGAGGACTCGACTCGGAAGGCGGGATGTCTCTTCCCTGCCAGATCGGATCGATCTCTTGATCTTGATCGCCTTCGAGATCTGGTTCCCACTCGTGCTCGGGGCTGGATCTCCTGTGCAGGCAGCTCTTCGCCGGGCCAGCGTCTGATCCCATGACGAGCTCCGTGCTCGGGATCGGATCACTTGCTAGGCGCAGCTCTTGGCCCGGCGCGTCTGATCCCATGATGAGCTCCGTGCTCGGGATGGATCAAAACTCCTTCGGATCCGGGCTGTTCGCTGGCGATGGATGACGGAGAGAGTCGACCAACACTTGGAACATCGACCAGACCGTAAGTTCCTCGTGTAGGTCTTCGTTTCCTAACCCGCGCTTTTTCTCAAATTTCGCGCCTTAGTTCGTCCAAGTCTCTCGGTGCCATGTAAAGTTCAACCCATTGAGCGGTGAATGTTCGCGACCCCTGGGCCCTTCTCACCACTTGTCTTCTCGGACTACTCTTTCTCTCTGGTAACACTTGATGGTCACTGGTCTTGCGAACTCTCGGCTCCGCAATCTTAAGGGTTTTTCCGCCGTATCTTGTTTCAACAAGTTCCTAAACTTCGAGTTGCGTAACACGGCATCGGCCTCGCGGCTAAGCTGCTCTCGTAAGCCCTCATGGCGGAGGCACTTACCGCTCACGCACGACCACTAGGTAAAGCTTGCTCTCGTAAGCCCTCCGCGCGAGAGGCACTTTCCTTGTTCGGTTACCTTCGAATCGCCTAACTTACGTTAACGGCGCCTTCACAGAGCAAGTCGATCGGGATCGGGTGTCGCTCTATCTCTCTCGCACGTGCTTGAATTCGCAAACTTCAGTCTTCATGCATCGTCGTCTTAGGGCTAGGTGTCGCTCTTTTGCTTGTGCACTGTTGGTCGCAAACTCGAGTCCTCGATCATTTGCCTGGTGAAGTGGGAGTTAGGCTAAGCGTTCTACGGTTTTCTTAAAACTTTCTAGCTACTGTTCGCCTTGCTCTTGGTTTCTGTTCGTCCTTGTCTTTTCTTTGCTCTTTTTGCGGGAAAAGCTACTCGATCGAACTCTCGCTTTCTGAATCAAGCGCCTTTCGGCGGTCTTGAGGTTCTCGGCCAGCTCCTCGAGGACCGCCTCTCCTCGATCGATTGGGACTTGAGCTGAATTTCGCAACCGATGCGTTTTCAGTTTTCCAGCCTTTCCTTAGCGTTAGTTTTCTAAAACCTCGTTGGTCTTCGCTCCGTGGCGCTCCCAGCGTCTGAGCATGTCATTTTATCTGGCGGCGACACATGCGGCTTGTTAGCAAGCGGTGCACCACCGATGGAGTTACGCCCACCATAAGCTGATTCTCGCCATAGCGGGCACTCTGGCGCTGGTTCCGCACTTTAGTAGGCGACACTGACGCTGCGGGTCCATGCCCGGATAAGATTTCGTCTCGCCGCGTTTTGCTTGCGGCTAAGGTCTCGTCGCCTTCCACGGTTGCGGTCTTAGCCACGGCGGGGCTGCACTTGCCGCACACGCGTCTTTTTATCCATGCTCGTCCTTCCTTGCACGGTGATCGGAGCAATGCACCTGTGAGTCCCGCCCCACCGTAAGCGATTCTCGCCGCAGCGGGCACTCCTTGCGTCGGTTCCGCATTCACCGAGGTGACACTAATGCTATCGGGGGACGTATCCGGAAAAAATTATGTCTCGTGCGGGTAGGTCGTCTTTAATTTGCGTGTTTTCTAAAACTCGCTTTGCTCTTCTTAGAGCCTGTTCTTGCTCTCTTTTTCCTCTTGTCGCTGTTTCTTGTTTGTCTTCGCGGGAAATACGAGGAGCGGGAACGTCAGACTCCGGTGATGGTCGCGGCGAGGTTCCAGGCTTCCCCACCAAAACCGATGTTTGCATCGCTCTCTTCCCGGGTTTGCTCCGCGCATGCCCAGGGACTGATTCACTCCACCAGCGTATGATTTCTTGCCTTTGCGGCCTTGACCTTCCACGATTCGGCTAAGTCAAGGTATTGCGCCACCAACGAACTCTCGCCCACCGTGGCCGATTCTCATTACAGCGGGCATGCCCACCGTAAGCCGATTCTCATCGCATAGCGGGCACTCAAGCATCGGTTACGCACTTACCAAGACAACGCTAACACCGCCGCAAGGAATACGTCATGGGTAAGCGTTGATCTCACACATTCTCTTGCGCTCGACCGCATCGGGTTGTGATTCACCTCGCCGGGCGATTATTCGCCCGGAAGCGCATATCGGTCCCCTGACGAGCTCCGTGCTCGGGCTGGATCACCTCGCCGAGGCGACTCTTCGCCCGAGTGCGGGCTCCTACGAATGCGTCTTCGCTGATCGCACTTTACGGTTCCTTTAACGAGCTCCGTGCTCGGGACTAGATCTCCTTACTTGGTTCCTTTGGCGAGCTCTCGCTCGGGGTGAGTCACCTTCCCCTTGTATGCATTATGCGCTCCGCCACACGATCTCGTGCGGGGCACATCACCCTCGCTCTGGCGCGACATTAGCTCGAGTGCAATTTCTATTTCCTCGGGCAAGCTCTGGCAGAGGTGGTTCCCTATCTTTTCCTAGGCATCTGAATGCACGGATGCAGCAACCGACGAGTCCATCTCGCGACTTGCTATGTTTATTCTCCGGAAGGTCGATCTTACGGATGCGGTGATACGCTCTTCACTACTAAGAATCCAATCCCTCCTTGATGACGTTCAGCCTCAAGGAGATGATTTACCTCACTTCTTTCGATTTACGTATCGAGTGGGTACTCTGCTCGGACGGATGTCGTTCCTGATTCGGCCTTAGCGAGTTGCTTTCGGCGCGAGACGGGTTTGTTGGTCCCGAACAAGTATTGTTGGTTGAACCACAACTTTTTGATGCTTTGTTGCTGCGCCTTTGTAGCGGAAAAATACCCTCTTCGTGACTTGGAGTCTCAAGAGGATGACCCCTCTAGTGAGTCCTTCCACTTGAGTCTCGGGGCTAGTTGTCGAGGATAAAATTACGGCCCATTGCCATGGCCCACTCCCCGACGGCCCAATTGAATGACCTACGGGGCCCGGCTCCTGGAAGGTTATATCGAGCCCATGTGCATCTGCCGAACAGCCTCCGGGATAGCACGGTGCGTGAACGACCTAGGATTAGTTTGAGTCCTACTCGAACAAGAGTTACTACTGCTACGTGAAGACCGGGCGTGGTTTTACGGATTGGAATAGGAGTCGTGATCCCCAAGACATGGGTATGCCTTATACGCCTCGGGATATATTTGGCATGTCGAGTTCGTTACGATCTCGTAGTTAGCCCGACCCGATATTCCCTCGGTAGGTCGGTTTGCTCTGCACTATATAAATAAGGCCCCTGCGGCGTGTTTAGGGGTCAAGCCATCATCTGTTAGGGCCAAGAGTCTTAGCATTATGCATATTGCGCCTTGTACACCATAATCTCGCCGAGACTTGTTAGTCTCGTTGAGCCACCTCTTGTAATCATCTTTGATATATAAGAAAAATTTGGGCGTGGGGCTATTATCTCTCCGAGAGGCTGAACCGGGATAAAAACCACATCTCACCTGTTAGTTCTTTGTTAGTGGTTGTTCGGCGTGTCTCCTATCTCAATCTTCAAGAACCTTAGCGACTTGAGATCGTTATCTCAACCGTCGACAGCCGTCATCTTCGGTGGCTCCTCGGCTTACCCCTCACGGCGCAGCCTCAAGGAGGCTGCTCGGGAGGTCCATAACGTTGAAAAGGGTAAACCGCAGCCCGCATCAATGAAGTGGACCGAGGTCGCTATCTCCTTCTCTAAGGAGGATTGCCCCACTGGGATGGCCAAGCCTCAGCGGCTCTCACTGGTGGTCGCTCCGACCATCAGCAACGCCAGAGTTGGCCGTGTCTTGATCGACGGCGGGAGCGCTTTGGACTTGCTTTCTGCTAAAGTCTTGGACGAGATGCAGATTCCTCGCTCCAAGCTTAAAGAGGTCGCGATGCCTTTCTACGGGATCGTCCCGGGGGAAGCTGTTAAGCCGTTGGGGCAGATTGTTCTGCCTGTCACCTTCGGCAGCCCAAACAACTTCCGGATAGAGTTGATCACGTTCGACGTGGTCGATTTCCCATCTGCTTACAATGCGATCTTGGGCCGGCCATCTCTTGGCAAGTTCATGGCCGTGTCCCACCATGCATACCATTGCGTGAAGATACCGGGCCCTAACGGTGTGATCACGGTCAAGGGCAACTACAAGGCTGCTCTAGATTGCGACGAGCAGTCCCTCGTCCTGGTCGACCAGTTTCCACCGCGTGGTCCCGAGGTACCGCAGACCAAGTCTGCACGCCCTAAGGTTTCCGTTCAGCTAGGGGGAGAGACCAAGGAGGTTCCGCTGTCTCTTGATGACTCTTCCAAGACAGTTCATTTGGGTGCCAATTTGAACTCCAAATAGGAAAGCGAGCTCATTGCCTTCCTCCGAGCTAATGCAGACGTGTTTGCCTGAGAGCCGTCTGATATGCCCGGGGTCCCAAGGGAGGTTATCGAGCACAACCGGTCGTCGTCCGGACAAAAGCACTGTCGCCTGAAGCTTGGCTTTTTGGACTTCAAGCGGGGATCATCAAGGATCGACTTGGCAAGTCGCTTCATCTTCAGTTTCATCATGAGGTTGATCACACCGAGTGGTGGCCAACTGTCATTGTAAAGAAGAAAGGCGGCAAGTGGAGGATGTGCGTCGACCACACAGATCTGAACGCTGCTTGTCCTAAAGATAATTTTCCGCTGCCTCGCATAGACCAGCTAGTCGACGCGACTGCGGATGCCTAGCTTCTGAGTTGTTTGGATGCTTACTCTGGTTGTCACCAAATAAGCATCTCCCCCGAGGATGAAGAGAAGACCGCCTTCATCACACCCTTCGGCACTTTCTACTACACGACCATGTCTTTCGGTCTGCGCAATGCTGGTGCCATGTTCCAGCGCTTGATGGAAAAGACTTTCCCAGAACAGCGCGGAAGAAACCTGGAGGTCTATGTCGACGACATAGTTATAAAGAGCAAGTATGCTATAGATCATGTAAAAGACCTGGCCGAGACTTTTCGTAATCTCACCAGGCATCGAATTAAATTAAATCTAAAGAAGTGTAGCTTTGATGTTCGATCTGAAATGTTGCTCGGTTACGTCATTGGTTCGCAAGGAATCTCTGCTAACCCTGAAAAAATTGAGGCCATTGAAAACATTCAGGCTCCGACTACCGTCAAGAATGTTCAGAGCCTAACAGGACGGATGGCTGCTCTAAGGAGGTTTATTTTCCGTCAAGGCGAACGCGGTCTGCCCTTTTTTAAGGCCCTGCGCAAGCACAATGGCTTCGAGTGGACAGAGGAGGCTGATCAATCTTTCTAAGATCTAAAGCAATACCTGTCCAACCCACCTGTCTTGGCTACCCCGCGGCACGGCGAGCAACTTTTGCTGTACCTTGGCTGCATGCCACAAGCGGTGAGCGCGGTCTTGACGGTGGAAAGGGAAGGCATCCAGCGGTCAATCTATTACGTGAGCGAGGTGCTTCATGGATCAAAGGAGCGTTACCCTGAGGTCCAGAAGTTGCTATATGCCTTGCTCATGACCTCTAGGAAGCATCGCCACTACTTCCAGGTGCATCAAATACTGGTCCCAACCAAGTTCCCACTGGGAGAAATCCTACGGAACAAGGAGGCCGACGGACGTATATCTAAGTGGGCAATGGGCTGGCGAGTTCGATATTACATTTCTTGTCGTCCGAGCTGCTATTAAATCTCGGGTCTTAGGTGACTTTATCGCTGAATGGACACCGCCCAAGTCGAGAAGCTCCCGAGCAACTTTGAAGAACCCCCTGGATCATGTTCTTTGATGGCTCATGCCTTTGGAAACTCGGGCTTGTTTGTTCTCATCTCCCCTCAAGGAGAGCAACTCGATGTCGATCCAACTACACTTGGCGACTAACAGCGCGCCATGAGTCTGAGCCCTCTCGCGGGACTAGGCGTGCAAGTCGCTCGGCGTCCATGGGCCGAATGAAGGAAGATTCACGGTGGTCATCAATCGGGTAAACAAGGAGTATCGGTCTTTGCGATGACTCAATGGCGTGATACAGGTTGAAGTTAGGGATGGCAATCGGTGGGTATCTCGGGTCTGACTTTGGTATACGAACGAAACGAAAATAATACCCATACGAACCCAAAAATGCTCATGGGTATAAACCGGCGCCCATACCGAACCGGCGGGTGCGATGCCGATGGGTACCCATACCGAAAATAACTAGTACACCATGCACGACAAACCCTACTTGAACAGAGAGGGAGGGGAAGAGAGAGAGGAGAAAGGAGCCAGGCGGGACCAGGGAGGAGAGAGGGTGCGGTGTGCAGCGCAAACCCAATGCAGGGTGACCCGTGCGGCCAGCGGCGGCGGCTGATCTGACCTGGCGGCGGCGACCGATGCGGCCGGCGGCGGCGGCGGATCGGCCGGCGGCGACCGATGATGCCCCCGGTGGCGGTGGCGGCGGCGAGATGCGGCCGACGCGGCGACCGATGATGCCCTCGGCGGCGGCGGCGATAAGCGTCTGGCGGCGGCGGCCCGTGCCGTCTGGGCGATGGAGACCAGCGGAGGAGGCGGCGTGAGCTGGAGGCGATGGAAGTGGGTGGGGATCGATTGGATCGGTGTGGAGAATGGGGTTAGGGATTTGGGGGCTGGGCGGCCGGCGAGTTGGGCGTTGGGGAGTTTGGGCCGTTGGGGAGTTAGCCTAGCACGCTGGATATTGGACGTGGCCCACCTGTCAGTGGAATTCGGGTAACCCATGGGTGTAAGTTACAACCCATACCCATGCCCATCGGGTCGGGTACCCATAGGTACCCATACCCATGGATTTTTCTGCCATCCCTAGTTGAAGTGAGGAAGTTGGAGCGCACTTTCGATTTTTCGAGGTGCTCTTCGTGCCTAGGAAGGACAACTTCTTGACCGACCAGCTGTCCAAGTATGGATCCTCACGCGAACCTGTTTCGGCAGGGGTGCTCGTCGAGCACCTTCACAAGCCCTCTATCACGTCTCCGGACAAGAAGCGAGAGCAGTGGTCTTGTCTCCGTGTCGGCAGTGTTGCGGATTTGGACAACGCCATTTGTCCGGTACCTTGTAGATGGGACCCTACCCGACGACGAAGCCGAGCGTTCCCAGCTTATAAGGCGTGCTAGTCCATACAAGCTTGTGGACGGCATCCTTTACCGTCAAGGTGCGCTAGGAGTCCTCTCCAACTGCATCTCTCAGCAGGAGGATGTGTTTCTTCTTACGGACATACACGAGGGTGCCTGTGGCAACCACGCCTCCTTCAGGACTCTGGTCGGCAAAGCGTTTCGCATGGGTTATTATTGGCCCACAGCGTTACAAGATGCCCGAGATGTGGTGACTAAATGTAGGGCATGTCAATTACTCGCTCGAAAGGCATATAAGCCTGCCCAAGAGTTCCAAACGATCCCCCCATCTTGGCCTTTCTCCACATGGGGTCTGGATCTGCTCGACCCGTTCCCTAAGGGGTATAAGGGCTACACACACTTGCTCGTCGCCATTGACACTTTCACAAAGTGGATTGAGGCAGAGCCTGTGTCCTCTCTTCACGCCAAATCGGCGTGCGCTTTTTCAAAACAGCGTGATCCGGCGCGAGATTCCCCATAAGGCGATCACCGATAACGGTCCCAGTTCGAAGCGACTATTCCGGGAATACTACGAACAAGCTGAAACCAAAGTACGCCTTAGCCTCGTGTCACATCCGCGAGCAATGGAAGCGTCGGCGAGCTAACGACAGTTGTCCGGGGTATTAAGCGGCGTGTTCGCGGCACTCCATAAAACACAACAAAACTGGAGTCGGCGAAGTTCCTTCAGTCCTCACGAGCCATTCGCACCACGATAGCCAAGACAGCAGGAAACTTCTTTCAATTGGTCTCTGGATGCGAGAAACCATCTTACTTGCTGAAGTAGTACTCGGCTGCGCCTCGCCGAGCTCGGTCAACAGTTGACGAAGGTAAGCGCTTACTCGAACTCGATCTTCTCGAAGGCACCTTGACGGGTACAAGTCGAGAATGGCCCT